>CM075104.1:7003710-8203710 GCA_037576195.1 Phytoseiulus persimilis
TCCACGGCAGGTCTCCCGGTTTTCCGGAAAAAATCGAAAAACCAAGTGGATCTCGCTGTACTGCGCTGCAACAGACGGGGTGTCTCGGCGATCGTCGAAGCGACAGGGAGAAGGGCCCATAGTCGCATGAGCTGCAGAGAAGGGAAAAAGAATTCCCTCAGGAGAGAGTCAGGTTGTCAGATCGAATTCTTAAATCTTGAAAGCGCCGGGAGGAAGATCTAACACATGGTAAAAACATTGTTTGTCGGCTCAACGAGCTTCGTGGATCTATTCTCTTACCCACGAGCGAAATCGAGATAAAATTGAACATATCCAACGAGACCACTCAGAGGCAGTTCGAAAGGCGCTCAACAATGTCAGAGAGGAACGATCTCCAAAATCGTGAAGCCACGGGACAAACTTCTAGGACCAATGTGATCCCACTCTATCGGCTCATATTCCACAAAAAGGATACGAAAAATAATGGGACCCGACCAACAAGAATGTTCGGGGCAATCTGAAAAGCCCCAGGCGGTCCGATTGCACGAGAGTTCTCAGGGTTTCTATGACCGGAGAAAACAGCGGAGCGAGTCAGAGTGTTTCCGATACACACAGACTGTCTCCTCATCCAGGTTCCAGTAGGCAATGCGGTGGACCAATGCGTCCAAAGAAAGATGAGAAGACTGCATGTGGAAAGAGAAAAACCTAGCGAGAGATGAGAGAATTAATAAGAAGGAACGACGAGAGGGACACTCTCGAAGTTAAATTGTGTCTGCTTTTTGTGCGTCCAAGCAGTCCCTTCGCCCCGAGTGCCGTCCGGATCCCTGAGTTCCATCGACGAGTTTCCTATCCGAGCATGACTGAGTCCATCCCGCACTCCAGAACTAGCACACTCGGCTCCCCCAGCGAACTTTAGCTTCCCCATGCACGAGACTTGGCGGACAGCAGAAGCATCGTCACAATAGCAATGAAAACTTCCTCGTCGCTTCTTGTTGTTCGACTTGTTTTCGGGTTGTCGGGTGCCGAGGATTTAGGTGTAAAGCTTTCTCGCTGTCTCTTGTTTCTTCGCTCTTCATCAATCACATCTCCGCATCTGAAGTTCCCTCGTTCCTGCGAACCATGGCGCTCGATAATGATCTCTGCGAGATGGAAATGAGCAAGAACCACAGCAACATGGGATCAGACCCCACAGGTTGGGATGGAAAGTTCTTATTCGTCTCCCCCAGGACGACTCCGCAATTCAGCTGTTCCTGAATAAAATGATGTTTTTCAAATGGCTGATGGTTTCGCAACACTTCATGGCTTCAGTGCCTCTTTTCTGGACGCATTGGAAATAGCTTGGGCAGCGATCTAATGACATTGACACATGCAGTTCCGCTGACCTTCCGAAAGCTGCCGCTTCATCTGATTTTCACTCTCGCTTTTGTCCCCAGGGTCCTCTATCGGAAGTTCGACTGAGTCCGATTCGGAGGAGAGAGAGATCGAGTCTTCGTCGAACACAAGAACAGCCGAGTTGAGTAAGTCTCATCACCCGATAAATCCAGAATCGAAGCATGGGTCTTCGTGAAGTTTTCTGACTTTGAACCCATATGGTTTCTGGATGCATTCATTTTTCCATTTGTTACAGATCAGCGCATCAGGCATCAATTCATAATCAGCAAAGGCCGCAAGGCGAAGGCGCAGTGCAAGCGTTGTGATCACCCAGTAACCAGTGTCAACTGCAGCGTTACGGCTATGAAGAAGCATCTCGCTTCGCACGAAAAACGAGATTCAATGCGTGAATCTTCACATCCATCAGCAGTGAAGATTACGGCCAACTTGAAGCAATGGCTGATCGCTGCACTGGTCGCGGTGCTCCACATTTCGTTCCAGACCATGTCTCACCCAATGGTTAGACTCCTGTTCTGGATGGCCAAGCTTGGCACTGTGAACGCCAGCATCGCATGTCAGATGACAGATGCGGAGTTCGTGAGGGTGCAGGACCTTTTGAAAACTGAATTGAAAGAGCTCAAACGACAGGGAGCCGTTTTTACGATCATGGTCGATGAGTGGAGTCGGCGGCAAAAGCGTTTCGTGGGGGTCATACTCTATTCGAGCATGCCAATCTCTTGCCTGGGCAAGAGTTCCCTCGAGCTTTTGGCTCGTTTCCGAGAGCAAGGCACAGCCGAAAACCTCCTCCTTGCTATTCGAGACGTCCTGAAGGCCTACGATCTTGATTTCCGCGACATTTACGGTTTGACTACAGTTGCAGCTTCCGCAATGGTGAAGATGGGGAAGCTTATAGCCGAAGAAAGAGGAGCGAAACCGTTCTACCACCAAAAGTGTTATGCCCATGGCATACACTTGGCGGTTTTGGAGACTCTGAATGGAAAAGAGCAGGGTGAGAAGGAGGAGAATTCCTCAACTCGGCCCTCGGGCTTCGGTCGTTTCGGAATCGACGCGGATGATTTCACAAGAGACGAACAGGAAGAAGAGGAAATCTTCCAAGCTCCTACCCCGAGTGATGTCCAGCATGAAATCGAAATCACGGACAGTGGCCACTGGGCTCTGATTAAGAAGATCAGATTATTCGCACAGGAGTTGCGTCAAAGCGGCTCGAAGTCTGATCAGTTCGAGCTCATATGTCGGAGAAACAACGTGAAAGCCCTGAAGCTGTTTTCGAACCTCACCCACCGGTGGGATAGCACTCTCGATATGCTTGAGCGCTTCCTAGAATTAGAAACTCCTTTACGCTGCTATTTCCATCACAGAGAAGAAAACTTCCCTCTCTCTGAATCAGAGATGGGTACTGTACGTACAATTCTGCCAGCGCTTAAGATCGTCGCTGAAGCTTCGACCAGACTACAGAAAGCAAATGTCACATTATTGGATGCGGAATCGATTCTCGGGGTAAGAAAACTCGACAAACAAACTTCCGATGCGATAGAAATGGGCGAGTATATTGATGGAAGCTTCCGCTAGATGAGGGATTCGTTTCCATTTCAGTATACTTTCACTCGTCTTGACAAGGACTCTTCGAAGCACGCTTTCATTGGAAATCTTTTGGCTAATTTAGAGAAGCACGTTGCTAAGCGGAGAACAATTGCTTCGCGGTGTGCGATGTACATCAAGACTCGAGAGAATCGGACACTCCTCGATGACCGACTGAAGCAATCGGACGAGATCGGAACTATCGCGGGAGAGCTCAAGAAATTCGTCCTCGACAACGAACATGCGGAGGAAGCGCGGGACTCAGAGCAGGACGACGACGATTTCGACTCCTCATATGAAGCCTTTTCTCGGAAATTCTTTCGATCTCGAAGGACTTCTAAGCGCCGCAAGGTCACCAATGTTGAAGAGGAGGCCAGACAGCGAGTGGAGCTGCTGATGGAATTGTTCGAAAAAGACGATGAGGGAGACGTTGCCATGAGTCGGATTCCGCAGAAAATGCGCGCACTTCTCGATACCCTTCCGTCAACAAGCGCTCCAGTGGAGAGGACCTTCAGTAAAGCTCGACATCAGCAGCGATTCAACCAAGAACGACTGGATGACGATCGAGCCGCGAGGAAGCTGACACTCCGCGACTTCTACTGTCACAACAAACCATGGGACGAGTTCATGAAAAAGCATGGGATGGAATCCACAACTTCTACCGCTCCCTTAGTCGTCCGGTCGCGATCATCCAGTCCAGTTTTCGGGAACCCAGAAGGACAGTCAAACAGGTTTGTCTAGAACGGCGAACCAATTGGAGAGATGCATCCAAGCTGTATTGAGTTGTTCGGGTTCCAATGCGAGCTTTCGCACGGAAGATCATCCTCGCTGATTTCAGGTCTTCGAGATCGCGACCTGATCGGAGCAGATCGAGAGCACGGAGGCATCGAAGCTGATAGCTCCAGGGGCGGTCGTTCCTCTCTGACCCTGTTGAGCGCCTTTCGAATTGCCTTCGAGTGGTCTCGTTGGATGTGTGTTCAATTTCCTCTCGATTCCGTTCGTGGATAAGAAAATGAATTCACGAAGCTCGCTGAGCCGAGAAACAATGTTCTTACCATGTGTTAGATCTTCTCCCGGGCGCTTTCAAGATTCCAGAGATCGGTCTGATAACCTGATTCTCTCCTGAGGGAATTCTTCTCTGCAGGTCATGCAACTTTGAGCCCTTTTCCCTGTCGCTTCGACGATCGCCGAGACATCCCGTCTGTTGCAGCGCTGTATATCGAGATCCATTTGGTTTTTCGATTTTCCCGGAAAACCGGGAGACCTGCCGTGGAAGGTTCGATGACGAATATTATTGGAAATGTCGAGCGCTTCAGAAATTACTTCAGCTTCTTCATCGTCAGGGTCATAATCCCGCACTATCCCTTCGAGAACGCTAAAAAAAAAAGTCGAAATTCACATTTTCACGCCTTTTCAGCAGAGATCATCGTCATCACCATCACGAGTCGAGTCGCCTGCTTTCGCGGATTGCTCCCCTTGGCATTGGAATTGATTTTCAGTCCTCATTCGCGCTGCGTTCCTTGCGTTCCTTTGGAACGCATGCCTGAGATAGCGTTCCTTGCGTACCAAAGGAACGCCGTTCCTGCGTACCTGCGTTCCGAAAAATCGGATGTCTGGTGATCGGTAATGCTCGGACTCTCCCGCTTTGAATTTCGACGCCAACACTTCCTGAGCCTCCTTGAGGGTTTTCGCGGGTTCCGTGGCGTGCGCATTGTTGTATCCATCCACGATGATTTGGCCTCCCAATACTTTCAACAGTGCGATTTTCACCGTTTCTTCTTTTTCCGCCTTTTCTGTGGCCGTGAGATAAGTCTCAAAGAGGTCCCAAAACCGCCTCCACTCGTCCGCGGTTTTGTCCTTCACGGCTATGTCTTTCATGATTTCCAGGCGTTCCATCTCTATTTTCGCACTGTGTCGCTTGAAGTCGTCGTTCTCTTCCTCTGTCTCACCAAGATTTCAGTTTACCGCTGCCACCATGCTAACTCCTGTTGTACCGGTAACTGAGAACACGAGCGACTCTCTTGGGAGCCACGCACTGACTGCTGTGCACGGTGTTTATTGTGGCTGATGGGTTGGTCTGCTATCTACCTCCCTCAACGGTAAACGGCCAATGGGTCGCAAACAGTGTAGCAGAACGTCTATATTTTCGAGGAAGAGGAGGAGCCGACACCCACGGCAGTCGGAGAGGGACAGCGCCCGATTCAAATAACCGAGGGCTCATTGAGGATATCGGCCGGTCCAAGAAGACCGGTTGGAGTAGGATCATCGCATACGTTATATTCTAGGTGCTGGTTTCATATGCCCGATTTTAGTCCGAATCAGAGTCTCTTTTCTGAGACCGATCGCTGAATGTACAACCGAGAATTTGGTGCTCAGTCATTCAACGGATGAACCATGTCGGTTTTGTTTCCCCAAGGTTAGAGGTCTTCGATCGGAATATCTACGCGCATGCCCCATCTTCCGGCTTATTAGCGATAGCATCGACTTGGGAAATCCACGAAGATGAGAACAGGGTGGGGCTGCAGTGAGTTCCAACTCGTCGGAAACGACGCTCTGAGAGCCAGGGTTGAGCAGAAATAGGCTGTCTCCGCCTTCCTCGAAAACTTCCCAAGCGATTGTCCACAGAGGAGAATCTCGGTTCAAAAGGCACAGCCGGAGGTAAGCCCGTGTAGAAGTGTCCTAGATGATTGTGATGATTTTCGGATCATCCATGCCCATTCCTTCGGGCATTGCCTCCAGCAGCATCGTCTGAAGACCTCGCAAACCGCGATTCATCGCGGTTTCCAGAGCCTGTCCGAGCGCCAACGCCCTCAAAGAACCCCCCTTGATTTGAATAGTGCGCGACTCCTCCACCAGTGCATCGGATGTCGTCTTACCCTTTCCCTCGAATCCGTCTGCTACACTAAAGATTGTTTGCTACACTTTGGCCTACAGCCCCCTCAACACCAGCGGGCCGCTTTCGTCTACTACGGCTAGCAACAACTCGCTACCCGCCTAACCGCCTAACCGACAAGAACCAAAAACGGACATCAAAAGCGGACATTCGTTGTTTTCACGATTCGAGCATGCCCTTTTCAGCAGACGATGAGTATCACAAGCTGTAATTTCGGGCAGTTATATATTGAAGCACGGCTATTCTGTTGTCGTTAAGACAAAGCTGCTGATGAAACAACTGATGGATATACTCTTTAATATCAACTTTCCGGCAGGGGAATCCGCAAAGCATTATATTTGACTTTCATCCATGAAACCTGCGTGAGGAAGCGATAAGCATCGAGATTGACAGTCAAATGTCTGAAAGCCGCCGGAACGGTTACTCATTTTATTAGAATGTTACATAATATACATCGTATTCCGCGGAAGGTGCGCTTCATAATTTCAGAAGGAAATCATTCTCTTCGACTTCGGCAGATCTCTCCACGGACGATGTTCTTTCCCTTAGTTTGGTCAGTCAATTGAACTTCGCATCATTCTGATTCGAAGAGGAGGTCGGAATTGAACTGGATGGGGAGGTATCTCTTGATGTTGAGCTCCGAAAGGTTGTGTCGTCTATCCGTGAGGATGTTTTTCAACAGAGAAGAAGATCTTTCGACTTCGGCATTGCAGAAGACTGCATGAAGGGAGAGTCGTGAGTCTTCACTCGACAGAGTCGAGAGGGACGTGAAATCAGGGTTATTCGCGAAAATATGCTCGAATTGAGCGAGGAAGTCTCCCCTCAGTTTGGACTTGATCGAAGGCAAATTTGATAGCTGTTCATCCATGGATTTCGACCGTGATCCAAGCGCCACGATGAGTTCTGGGATGTCGAAAAATGCCGATACTGGTTCGAATTGATTTTGGAGCTCGGGATCTTGAACGAGGACCTTCAAGGCCTATATATCGGCCGCTTTGCCTCCGAGACGAGAAACGAAGATTCTAACTCTCCCGAGGTTCCTGAAGTGATGGGAGGCAGCATTGAGGAAGGTCCCCCAACGCGTGGTTAGTGGCTCGGGAGGCAGCGGCCCATGTCCGATCAATTCTCGGTAAAGATTCACTCTACTCTTGGAGGTGTACATGACGCTTTTCATACGAGCAACGAAAGCGTTCCTTTTGTCGTAATGCTCACGGACCGTCTCGCAGAGCAGGTGGATAGCATGTGCGAAGCATGTGACGTGGATGAAGTCCTTTTGAAACACCCGGAGATCTCTCCCGACCGCGAGATTGGTCCGGAACTGGTCGGTGACAAGGATCTTGAGGAGGCTCGCATCCTTCGAGACCCTCATGGCAACTCTGTTGACGATCGCTGATAGAGCGACCTTGTTCGCAGAGTCCACGAATTTGGTGTCGACTAGCAGGGGAGGTTCTGGCCTGCCCGTTAGAGGAACTATCATGGTGTTTACCACTTTCCTGCGTTGGGAATCCTGTGTTTCATCGATGTGCTGCGCGTCGTCGAAGGCACCGAGTCCAAACGTTGGATAATCTTCTCTTGAACTATTTTGTATCCATGAGAAATGTATTTCGCTGGGTTGCTCGCACATTCCACATGTTGGCTTGCATGTTTTAGGAAGAATTTCCTGAAGCGTTCAGAGCGAAGTTTCGTCAGCGGAATATTCTCCGCCACGAAGAGAAGAAACAGCTCGTAGTTGAAAACGCTCAAAATTCCGTCCTCGTTCTCGATCAGTGCAGACACCATCCCAGATTGACTGTAGGAAACTTGCATTGCTGCTCGGTGCCTTGGCTTGTCGATGCGGGCACTGAGTCGAGTGCTGCCACGACGATCCTTGACCGTCAGTTAAGTTGAGCATTTTTGACAAATGACAGTTCCTCCGTCATGTTTGAAACAGCAATTCTCTTTTTTAGCCAGCCGGCCTCGGACGAGTTTTCTCAAGTTTGAATTCATTCTCGCAATGTCAACTGAGGAAAATTCAGGCGAGTTAGAATTTGACTTCGTCGACTCATTTCGAGCCAGGAAAGCGCAATGATCACAGGTGGGAACTTAGTGAACCGAGCAAGGAATTTGATAACATTGAGGTTTGATTGCATTCTTCTTCTTTCTCTCTGCTGAGCGTTCTTCTTTTCGTGTCCGCGGAATCACTCTTCTACGGGGTGACCAGAAATAACGTGAGTGGTGTGTAAGTGGTGGAATTTCCGGCAATCCGAATGTAGCGAGCTTTTCGTGATGCAATTAACGTAGTTTTCGAACTCGTGGAGATGTTTCTGATTAGACTGGATCCTTGCGGGATACTTTCATCCATCGAAGTGGAATATAATCCACCTTTCCAGTATAATCGAAGAGTTTTGGGGGGGCCATGGCCCCCTTGCCCCAATCCTGGGTACGCCACTGGTCTCCCTCCTCAAAGAAACATCTCATGCTCATTCCTGACTTTCTCAGCGGAGCGATGTATTCTCGTTAGGCATATGGGCCGTTGAGTAACGATAGAGGTACGAGCTTTCGTTCGGTCGAAACCATACGGCACCGTGTGCGGAAAATGCAATTCATGAATTTCACCCACACAAGTTTTGGCCCACCTATCGAATCAAGCTCTTTGAGATCAAAGTTGAGAACGAGGTTCCCGTACCCAAGGACTAGGGCAAGTTCTCCAATTTCTGATTCCTGCTTTCGGTCCGGCTCTTGGAGGATCTCCATCATCGTCCGAGGCGTTCTGCTGAATATGAGGCCAATACAAAAAGTTCCCTCAGAACAGTGGCGGATCCAGGAGTGACTCAAGGGGGGGGGGGGGGCGGTCGTAGAGTTTTGATGGAACATATGGCTTTTCCCCCTTGCTCTCGGAGGTCATGACTGGGACGATTAATGTCTGACTCAGAAAATGAGGGAGCGTACGCTGTTATCAAACCTTGGGGGGGTTCCAAACCTCGACGGAATCGAATTTCGAAGTTAGGTTACCGCAATAAATCCCACCATGCCGGGGCAATAATTCGCCCGGAGTTTTAACTCAATGCTCCCCGTCGTGACCATCAGTGATATACTATCCGCAGAGGACTGTACAGTCGATTCCAGCAAAGTGAGATCAATAGCTTGACACTGAGAGCAGACTTGAACGCCCATGAACACCGTCAAGTTATTGGATCGTTGGAATCGACTGTCCAGTCTTCTGCGGTCAGTATTGGACCGGGTCGGAACTCGAAGTGTCGACCCGAATCTCCTCAAGTGACATAGAATACACGGAGCGTCCACATCTTCTTTAACTATGTTTGTATTGAGCTCAGATAAGGGAGAGTCTCTAATTGAAACGGCCACCCTGTATGTCGCTTGAAAAAAAATCGAGGGGGGGGGGCGATCGTGGGCGTTTTTTTTCATCGTGTCAAAGTCGATGGTCAGTTCCCCCGTCATTCCCTCGGGCGCTCGTTCTGAAAGAGTTCATAGTGATCTACAAAAGTAACGCACCTCCCGACCAGATTACTCACTGCGGGGTTAATCGCTCCATCGAGCTGACAGAGTCAGTGCACCGCACGTCCACCGGTACGCGGAGAAAACATGCCTTTTGTGAAAAGCTCTCAAATTGTTCTCAAGAGCCCTCGACATTTCCAACCGCTCGTTCTCCACCGGTTTGCTGCTCCTTCTCAAAGTTGACTGCGGGACGGCCATGTTTTCTCGAGACAATGGCCGAGTCCTTTTGGTGATATGTAGACCCGCCATTTCGGCTCCTCTTTCTCAACGGGACCCTGACGCGACAGCACCATTGTGACACCAGAAGATCAAGTTAAAGCTGCCGTCGGAGCTTTCTTCGGAGGGAACGGAATTAAATCTAACCGTAGAAGAATCACTGCTTTGGTGGATCGATGGAAGAGGTGTTCAGCTGCCAAGGCTCATCACTCCGATTAGAATCGCATTTGCCAATGAAAAGTTGTGTGAGTCAATGTTTCCGAAATAAAACCGGAAAATAACTTATGTGGACCCCTAATAGCTAAAGAGTTCACGAGAAGGAGAACTGGGAGGCAGAGAAGCTAAGAGTAAAAAACTATATTCTGCCAGATCAGGACAAAGACCCGGGCACACATGGCCGAGAACGATCCCAGAAGCGATTGGAACATATGACCCATGCAGTTCAGCACACCAGATAATGCTTCACTGCGAATGCGAGGTTGTTCGAATGCGCAGAGCTGGAGTCACTAAAGGCAGCAAGTAACCTTGAGTGGAAAACCTCCCGCAGAGAGGTTGAACAGTCACTGCCCACAGGTATTCATCCGTCACAACCTCACGATGAAACTCAGGAGGCACTCAGCTGGTCATGTAATAATCGCGGCAAAGGGCCTGCGGGGATAAGCGCCCCACCAAGAAAAATCGATTTTTGAAAACTTAAAATGCTCATATCTCGAGAACCAGTGGAGCTACAGCGCCGATAAAAAACCGTTGTGAAGCTCTTCCCAAGGGCTATCGAACGCCGTAAGCAGCGGGTGCCGGAAACCTGTCGAGGAAAATGGAAAATTTTGTTGGTTTACCCGGAAGGAGAAGGCTGACCACTTTCTCAGATATCGCTGAAACTACTCCTATCCATCGTCTACTCGCAGGGCAAGTTCCATCCCGAGTTCATGCGAGTTTGCGGGGCCGAGATATCAACAGTTGAACATCGGCGATGAAGCGGTTTCTCCCCAGAACTCGCTTGAAACCCAGCATAAAAATGGATAGAAGTCATCGAATCAAGTAATCTTTCTGGAAATCATGGTCAGATCGATAGGGATCACCCTCCGAGACTCGTCGAAGTATGCTCAGATTGGTCCCAGGATCACCCTTCCAGACATGGAAAAGTGTGCTCAGATTGGTCCCAGAATCACCTTTCCAGACTTGGAAAAGTCTGATCAGATTGGTCCCGAGATCACTCCGATCGACCCTCAGAAGTATGGTCAGTGAGTCAGTATGGTCAGGGACCAATCTGAGCATATTTTTCCGAGTCTGGGAGGGGTGATTCCGGGAACGATCTGGGGAAGAAACGCTTCATAGCCAATGTCCAACTGTTGATATCTCGGTCCCGCAAACTCGCATCGGGATGAAACTTGCCCTGCAAGTGGACGATGGATGGGAGTACTTTAAGCGATATCTGAGAAAGTGGTCAGCCTTCTCCGTCTGGGTGAACCAACCAACTTTTCCATTTTCCTCGACTAGAAAAGTGGTTTCCGGGACCCGCTGCCTACGGCGTTCGAGAGCCCTTGAAGAGAGCTTCACAACGGTTTTTTTTGTATCGGCGCTGTGGCTCCACTGGTTCTCGAGATATGAGATTTTTTTTATGAGCATTTTAAGTTGACAAAAATCGATTTTTCTTGGTGGGGCGCTCATCCCCGCAGGCCCTTTGCCGCGATTATTACATGACCAGCTGAGTGCCTCCTGAGTTTCATCGTGAGGTTGTGACGGATGAATACCTGTCCCTCTGTCAAGAGATTTCAGGTTGTGAGCGTGTCTAATTTAAATCAAGGCGCCATTCCAACGGCGTGGGCGCAACACGTCAGCTTGCCTTCTACGAAAATAAAAGAGAGAGATGTGCGTGTAGAAGGAGTCAACGTGTTCTTCGTAACTCCTAGAAACTAGTGAAATCCCCGCATATTTCCCACACCCTCCATGTTATCCCCGCAGGCCCTTCCCCTTCATGTGGTCGCAGTCGCACGCTCTCGGGATGCAATCTTTGACATCGCTCTGATGACTCCGGAATCGAATTGAAGCAAGACTGCGTCACATGTCACACAAGTTACAATATAACACAGGCAATTTGATAAAGTGTGAGGGAAAGATGCGACTGTCAGAGTATCCCATGTCTCGTTGTATTTCAGCAGTCTGCGATACTTCAACCGACATCTGCCGCAGGAAATTCCGGCTGAATCCGCGAGTTTGCAGATGGAAGCTTCAGCCTCGTGACATCGAGAAACGCAAGCGGAAGACTGTCCTGCTAAGAAGAAGAGCTGGGCCATGCAGCCCAATTCACCTAAGAACTCAAGAACGTCAACACTGGACCGCGGTATTTCCTCGAATAGTCCGGCAAAGCGAAGCACAACATCGACGAGTATCTCCATGTAGTACCCGGAGAGAACCCAGGAGAAACTGTCGTTCGTTTCTCGGATTCGCTCGCGAACCCACCACTTTTCCTCGGCAATGAAACAGAGCTCCCGGCTGTCCGCGCAGCGGGTTATCTCCTCAAGTAGAACTTGGTTGGTCCGGAGAATGTCTCCGTAAATCAGGTTGAATCCGGCGGACATGATCGAGCAGTGCATTACAGCAGCACACATCATGGAGATATCAAGAACCGAGCATTCAATCAGGAAAATGGCCATCCGCGCAATGTGGGGGATCGACAAGATCAATGGAATACTGATGTCCCTCATTCTCCTGTTTCCGCTTCGCAAAAGTGTGGCGAGAGAATGTCGCCTGGTGATGAAGACGAACGTGGCAGAGAGGCTGGTCAGAATGAAAGCCATTTCGTTGACTGCTCGCACTGGTCCCAGGAGGCTGAGCTCTACTCCGTCGTCGAAGAGTGTATGCCACTCAAAAATCGCAGCCACTGTCAAGTAAGAAGCAAAAAAGCAAAACCACACCAATTTGAGCGATAGAATTCGAATTTTTCCCGGCTCACCGCGAAGCTGCAGTCCGTTAAGCAGGCACAATACTTTTAACAAGTGATCAGCAAGCGTTTCCCTCTCCGAGGAGCTCTCCCCGGCTTCGTATACGCTGTAGCCCATCGCCGAATCACAAAATTCACAAAAGTCACGCATCTCTCTTGATTGCGACGGCGATCCGAGGCGCGAGCGGGATCTCTCGAGTTTGAATAGACATCCGTAGTCGTCTACGCCCGAGCGCGGAACCATTAGAGGAGGCTTGGACTTGGAAAGAATCAATAATCGAAAGAATTCTCGACGCAATTCAACCGACACGTGTGATTGGCGTGTGAAAGCTGTGCGTCGCCGAATGGGGCAGAGATCTGTGAAGCAGGCGACGCTCCGACAGAGTGTCAAAGGCGGACACGCGCACGAATGAATAAGTGGACGTTGCTATTCTCCGCTGTTTCGTCGAGGCTCGGGTACAGAATCAAGGGATACTCCGGATCGGGCTCACTCGGAATCCGTGCAGGAATTTCTCGCTTTTGATCCTTAAGTGTTTGGGACTTGAACCTCGGTCTCAACAGTCTAGCCTCGGGTGATTTCACTCTGCTTCTTAGGCAGCAGGAAATCTCAGTTCAGCCACGGGCATACCGGATGATAAGTTCGCGACAGGAGAGCGCACTTCTCTTGCTAGATGTACGAGTAGCTCGTTCGTGATTTGAGCCTCGACGTGGTCGCACAGAGAATGTTCCCGAAGCGGGCTCCAACAAATGGAATATTCTTCACAGGAATGCGTGGGCGTCGAAAAGTTGCATCATCTGCATCTGGGGTGGGCAACTTGGTGCGGCCCGCGGACCGCGGTGCGAAGCACCATCGCGGCCGTGCAAACCTGCGGGCAGCCACAGAAAACGTATCTCGCGAGCTCAAAGGATTCGTTGGCCTTATGACACGTCTCCAAAGAGCGAAATCCGGCAAAGATGAGGTTTCAAACTCAGGAATCGTTTCCGGGTGCATGAGATTCGTGAGCTCCAGGAATATCACAACACCTCGATGTGACTAACGAAGTAGGAACCCTCGAATGACTCGTCCACCGAGATAAGGAGACTCTCTCAGGGTGGGGAATATCGTGGGGAATGTTGAATCTCTTTTCCATGGGAGCGATTCGGCGATTTCGAGCAGTTGAGTTGCGCAGAGCCCTGCTCAAACACAGTGGTCCATTCGCGGGCCGCACTTTTCTCACCCCTGATCTATCTATATATATAAAAATCCAGGGTTTGTTTGTTTGTTTGTTTGTTTGTCTGTTTGTTTGTTTGTCCTCAATAGGCTCCTCCGGTATTGATCGGATCGACTTGGAACAGACTGCATAATGTAGGGCGACTCACCGGGAAGGACATAGGCCACCCACCCCTCCCCCCCTCCCCCTCCCCTCCTTCCCCTCTCGCGATTTACCCGAACTTTGACCCCCTCCATACTGTCACCCGCATCCAAATTCTGACGATAAGGTGCACCGCCCCGTTATGACGCCAGCCAGACTCATCCCATCGTCATCGGATATCCTTCCCCACCTCCTCTCCCATACATCTATCATAAAAATCTATCATAAAAATTCCTGGAGGGGTGATTTCGAGACCAATAAGGCCATTACTTCCCAACTCTGGAGGGGTGATTCCGGGACCAATCTGGCCATTAGTTTCCAACTCTGGAGGGGTGATTACGAGACCAATCTGGCCTTTAGTTTCTAACTCTGGAGGGCTGATTGCGAGACCAATCTGGACATTACTTTCCAACTTTGGAGGGGTGATTCCGAGACCAATCTGGCCATTACTTTCCAACTCTGGAGGGGTGATTCCGGGACCAATCTGGCCATTACTTTCCAACTCTGGAGGGATGATTCCGGTGCCAATTTGACCATTAGTTTTCAACTCTGGAGGGGTGATTCCGGTATCAATCTGGCCATTACTTTCCAACTCTGGAGGGGTGATTCCGGTGCCAATTTGACCATTAGTTTTCAACTCTGGAGGGGTGATTCCGGGATCAATCTGGCCATTACTTTCCAACTCTGGAGGGGTGATTCCGGTGCCAATTTGACCATTAGTTTTCAACTCTGGAGGGGTGATTCCGAGACCAATCTGGCCATTACTTTCCAACTCTGGAGGGGTGATTCCGAGATCAATCTGGCCATTACTTTCCAACTCTGGAGGGGTGATTCCGAGACCAATCTGGACATTACTTTCCAACTTTGTTTAGAGGGGTGATTCTGAGACCAATCCGACCATTAGTTTCCAACTCTGGAGGGGTGATTCCGGTGCCAATTTGACCATTAGTTTTCAACTCTGGGGGGGTGATTCCGGTATCAATCTGGCCATTACTTTCCAACTCTGGAGGGGTGATTCCGAGACCAATCTGGCCATTACTTTCCAACTCTGGAGGGGTGATTCCGAGACCAATCTGGCCATAACTTTCCAACTCTGGAGGGGTGATTCCGAGACCAATCTGGCCATTACTTTCCAACTCTGGAGGGGTGATTCCGAGACCAATCTGGCCATTACTTTCCAACTCTGGAGGGGTGATTCCGAGACCAATCTGGACATTACTTTCCAACTTTGTTTAGAGGGGTGATTCTGAGACCAATCCGACCATTAGTTTCCAACTCTGGAGGGGTGATTCCGGTGCCAATTTGACCATTAGTTTTCAACTCTGGAGGGGTGATTCCGGTATCAATCTGGCCATTAGTTTCCAACTCTGGAGGGGTGATTCCGGTACCAATCTGGCCATTACTTTCCAACTCTGGAGGGGTGATTCCGAGGCCAATCTGGCCATTACTTCCCAACTCTGGAGGGGTGATTCTGGGAGCGATCTGGCCATTACTCTCCTACTCTGGAGGGGTGATTCCGGTATCAATCTGGCCATTACTTTCCAACTCTGGAGGGGTGATTCCGAGGCCAATCTGGCCATTACTTTCCAACTCTGGAGGGGTGATTCCGGGACCAATCTGACCATGCTTCTCCGAATCTGAAGGGGTGATTACGACACCAATCTGACCATACTTCTCAAAACCATGATGCTGACCGAGTGAAAAGAGAGGAAAGTGCCTCGATTCCAGGTCAGAATCTTATCGAGAATCGGTGGCCACTCCCGAAGGTCTCATGACACTACATTCAAGGCAATGTGTCTCTGTCAGCAGTAGACTTCCGAAGCAAGGGATGGGCCGGCCAGCGTAGTCGGCCGAAGGCCGGCTAGTATATCATAGAAATCCAGCAGTCCGAATGTCCTCGATGGACTTACACCCGACTGATCGGATCGACCTGGAGCTGGCGGCATGTTGTGGAGTGGTCCACACGGATGGACGAAGGCTTTTTGGGCACCATGAAGGTGCTCCCAGGAACAATCCCACCATACTCGCAGCAATCGATTGGGGATGGGAGATTTCGAGGTCGATCTGACCATGCTTTTGGGAGTCTAAGGCGGTGGTAACGGGTCCTATCTCAGCACACTTCTCGGAGTCTTGGGAGGTATTTTCGAGGTCGATCCGACCAAACTTTCCGGAGCCTGAGGGGTTGATTCCGGGATCGATCTAACCTGACTTCTCGGAGTCTAGGGAGGTTATTCCGAGGTCGATCATACCATACTTATGGGAGCCTAAACAGGTGGAACCAGGATCTATCTCAGCACACATCTCGGAGTCTGGGAAGGTGATTCCGGGGTCGATCTGACCATACTTCCCGGAGCCCGAGGAGGTTATCCCGGGATCGATTTGTTCATATTCTCGGGACTTTCAGGAGGTGGCTCCGGGGTCGATCTCAACACACTCCTCGGAGTCTAAGACGGTGAATCCGGGTTGGGTCTGAACATACTTTTGACAGACAACATGCGCAGATGAGCCGAATGAGGAGATAGTTCACCAATGGTGCTGACCCGTTCAAGAGCGTACCAATACAAAGGAGTGGTGTGAAATATCGCGCGGCGATCTCACTCACCACACAGCCCAGGTTCTGACCGGACACGGGAATTTCCGAAAGTACTTGCACTTCCTGGGGAAAGCACGAAGCTCAGTCTGTGTCGCGATTCCGGCCAGGATCACAATCCGACACATACAATCCTAGGGTGTAAGAGACTGAGGCAACCAAGGGGAAACTTAGCGAATAAACTCAGCAGTATTCAAGATGTGATCAAGAGAATTATGTGCACCGAAGAAGAATGGACGCACTTCTCACGAAGGATGGGATGCAGAATGAAGAAGAAGTAAGCGCTGTACCGGAATAGGCAGTCTTTCCCACCACGAGCAGCCTCGGCAAATCCACCGTAACTGGATTCCAACGACATAGAAGCGGAACAGACGCGATGGAGCGGCTTCGAAGAAGACAGTTTACGAAGACTCCACCCCTTATGGAGGTACTACACAACGAGGCACCGTCCCGAGTTCCCAGTGAGGGTAATAGGAAGGGATAGGGTTCTAGAATAATCACCTCACTGACAGGGCAACGGACTACATGTCCTATACCTGTTCGTCTGAAGGGGTATCTTCACCCCCAATGGTGGAACCCCTCCCCCCAAAGAATAAAACAATTAAATTCCAATTCAGGCTGGGATTCGCGAGTTCTTCGGTTGAGTTCTCACACACCCTGTTCGCGTCATGCATGAGAGAGATCGATAATGTATCTGATGAACGAGAAGAGTGGGGCCTCGAACATATCTGGTCGCACCCTTTTCTCAAATTTGTAAAAATTCGGTCAATCACTCGCACGCTCGCGGTACATGGAGCATGACCGCTGGAGAACACATGCGTACTGGTCGGAAGAGATACCGTAGAAGCAAAAGAGTCCTGATTCAGGACTCCTGAATAGAGATATCGATCTGGGGGACTCAGGAATCGCTCCCATTTGACCCATTCATCGATATTGTTTCTGTTGGCCCCGCACAGTAGCACTCTGCTCCCCGACCATTCGACTTTGAGGAACGCAGAGCTCCCTCTCCTCATTTGAGTGCTGGGAATACCTTTCTTCTCTCTCGACAATTCTTGTATATTGGGTGCCTCCCCGCCCACTTTCTCCCAAGGACTTCCATCGTTGGAGTTCCGATCTTTAGTGATTGGTCGAAGACAGGATCATGGAGAACCATGGGGCTCAAGCGAAAGCCTCGTGATTCTCAGGACCCATGAGGCCTGCCTCGTACCTTGGGGAAATCTCCCGGGCAGGTTCTTCTCAGAATCTTCCCGCGTTGTTTTTTAGCGTCGCAGAGTCACCTCATTCGAGGAATGTTGACCTGGCTCCGTTCATTTTTTTATTTGATTTTATTGGACCTTACGTATGCACATAGGTTCCCTCTCATTTCAGGGGTGAATTGTATTGCATTCACAGGTGATAGCTCGTTGTTCTCCCATCGCCTTGGGGCATCCATCGTCCTTCCCAGGTTCCTCGCTGTTGAATCAGGGTGAAGTCCTAGTCGGTACGGGAATCCCGTCTGCATCGAGCACATTTCATGTCTATGGAAGGGTCCCGGGAATTTTATCGGCTCTTGGTGTTGAGCATTCCTGCTCTGGCTATCGCCAATAACCGACTGCCCCGCGAGTTATCGTTCCCTCTCGAGACCTCGAGTCTCTTTAAACTGTCGAAAAACAGTTAATGTGGATCTGGACTCCATATGAAGTCCAACTTATCCCGCACTCTCGTTTTGAGTTCTTTGCGGAACATATTCCACATTGGTTTGCTCAGTGTATTCTTGGTCAGACTGAGATTTCAAAATCATACTAGGTTCTCAAACTTCTGAGTCTCTCCATTGCCTTCACTTTTGTGTTTGTTGACTCAGTTGCCGTGAGTACCATTCTGGGCCAGCTGGATGGATCCATCTGTTTCACTCTCTCGAAATACATGATTTTGCTGATGGTCTCCATGGCATCGAAGGAGGACCAACCTAGATCTCCCTAAATAAACTCCTTTGATACGGTTCAGTGTGGCATGCCCATGGCCCACCTTCCCGCGTCCCTTTGTCTGATTTCAATGAGGTTTCTCAGCCTTCTGGGCATGGTCATCACTCCATTGCACCAGGTCAGTTGTGGTATTGCGGTGGCTTTCCAAAGAATTTTGGAGACTTCAAACCTGTTGAAGCTCCAAAGAGTTCTCGCGTTGAGTCTTTTGATCGCCGTGTTGGCCTTGTCCGTCAGCTTATTCCAGTGTTGGGATGAGTAATCTTTTTCGGCCGATATTTCGATCCACAAGTGCTTATAGGATTCGACCATAGGTATTGACTTCCCTTGTATCTGTAGGTCTCGATTTGGATTGTGATCTGTTGAGGATGGTTGAAATACCATCACTCTGCTCTTCGGGGGGTTAAATCTGATTGACCTCTCGGCTCCAAATTTGGATAACACCTCTAGAAGAGTTCTCATATCCGTCGTGTTGCTCGTTGCTCGTCATGAAGAGCAAATCGTCCGCGAACAACAAACCGAGCCGAGTTGCTACCGCTACAGGAAACACTCGGCCGATTCTTTATCAACGGTGGCAGCGCCTATGAAGTGTTCAGCGTCATTGACGAGTATGATGCGAAGGTGGCGAAGTTCCGAGCTCTTGCTCCAAGACTCCGACAGATGGTGAGATCCTGTGTCAGGGCCTCCTCGAGCCCCCTCGCTTTGTATTACGTGGTCGAAATGGATCAATGGATCTACTACTGCTGAAGCGGCCCACCAGCGTATTTCCACACCGGATTTTCCAGTGTATATATTGTATGTTGAGTGTTGCAGCTCCAATAAATTCCCTTCATCGTTACCTCATGTTTGAGAGATTCTTTTAACACAAGGTTCGCAAATGAGGTTTGGACTGGCCTTCCAGAAACAAGCGAACATCCGGATTCGAGCTAGATCGATCATGCTGAGCTCATGTCCGACTCCCAGGAGCCGAGAACAGCAGTATGCGATATTTGGAGTTGATCAGGAACCGGAACTCGAGCTCAGACCATCGACAGTATGAAGGGTTCTGAACCGAGAGAAACACGCCGATTTCGGGCCCGTTTGCAAGAGCTTGAAAGGGAACGGGATGTCTTTCGAGAGCGTTTAGTTCAGAGCAGCGCTGCGTAATTGAGCGGACGATGCAATTCGAGGCTGGAAGTCAATCGCGGACTCCGTTGTCTCGCTCTCTCCGTGCGAGGGATGCATGTTCTTGAACACTCGTGCCTATTGGATCGATCTTTCACCCGTGGGACAATATCCCCCATCGGAACGCGTCGTGGTGTCTTGTATTTGACTCTGTCCGGCTTCACTTGGAACGAGCCCGCCCTTCATCCAGCGAGGAATTCATCCACCCAATATGGACTCATGATATCCCGATGATCGGCCAAGGTTCTTGAGCCCAGGAACCGGTCCGGTGTGATGAGCTCCGGATTCTACATAATCAGCCACTCAAAACCCTCTTGTGGGACGAGGAGGGCATGTGCGGGGGTGACCAAGTAGAGGATGTTGGTGCACAAAACGGCAGCAGAGGGTCCAAAAGAGCCGAGCCTGGGATCAGGCGCGATGGCGCTCGACGGCAGGACGATTCGCAGTCAGTAAGAAAGCATGATTTTGGAGTCGAGCTGGGTCTGTAAGGTCGGTCCAAGACTGCCCGTCAGAGTCCCCTCGACGTCTCTGGATTCAGGATTCCAACATTCCTTCTCACTCAGCCGTTAAGAAATGCGAGGAACTCATTTACTCGATTTGAAGTCATGCGAAGGCGGAGAAGATGAACCCGCTCTTGGTCGAGCGAGAGATTGATTCATTCTAACTGAACTCATGACTTCCTGATGGATGAGCATGCGTGATTCTCGACCTCAGAAACCGCCGTATCTATGAGATCAGCGCCGAATCTTCACAGAACGGGCTCCAGAAAAATAGTTATTCGAAGTTGGAGTTTGATCGGCGCTTCGGACCCTGGGATGCAGATTCGCTCTCACAGAGTGCTCGGGCTGGAATGGAGTCTACGCAATCAAATATGAGCCCTGGGCAGGAAGGCCTCAACTCACTTGACGCAGCTCACCTGGCAGACGGAAAGTCATGCTCAAGATGCTTCAGGCCAGGACACCTGAGTCGCGTTTGCCGATCGGCCATCAACGAAACTGGCAATAGAAGCATTTGGCGCCGGCACGACGGAAAAAAGAACCACGACACGAGATCAAAGAGACGAATATGGTCGATTAATCAGGAACAGGACGAGGACTCCTCCGACACAGACAGCGGAGATTTCAGTATCAACGGTATACGAATAGCAAGCATTGACAAACACCAGCGGGGTAGGAAATCCTGAGCATCGCTTCCCAGAAAGTACGGTGCGTACTGGATACAGGGGCTGATGTCTAAGCAGTTGTCGGAGTGTCCCATGAAACCGTTTGGAACCGCCAGCATGCCACTGGCGTAGCTGGGGTGCAGAATCGATTCCGGGGTCCGTTCGTCAGAGATTGAGAGGCTCCAGAAGATAAGTTATAGCTTGATTGGACTTTGATCGGCGCTTCGGACCCTGGGGTGCGGATTTGGTTTCACAGAGTGCTCCGGCTGGCATGGAAATTTTCCCGATCTATCTGTTGGAAGCCATAGATGGGCCGAATCGGAGCAGATTTTCAAGATCGCAAAACGCCGGCTAGCTTGTTAGCAGGGCTATACTTCTCAACGTCATTTGCGAGTCGACTCTTCATCTCATTGCGTCATGCGACTCCGAAATTCCTCTTGGAGGAGGACTCAACGGAGTCCGCGAAAAGCCTCCAATCTCGAATCGCATTGTCCGTTGAATTTCACAGCTCTCGATGGACATCCGGTTCCTTTTCGATCTCTGACGAACGGGGCCAAAGTCAACGTTTTAGCGCAGAAATGCGCTTTTCTTCGGGCTTGTTCACTGGGGTGTAATTGGGAGTGGAACGAAAAAATCGGAACGAAAAAATCGCAGCGGGAGGCCTTTAGGATCTTCGAAGCGAGGTAAATTTGAATCAATTGAAATTTGAATCACTTGGCGCCCGACGAGTTGAGCAGCCGAAAATGGCCAGTTATTCCAAGTTTTCAGAGGCCACCCTAGCCGAGAAAAGGAGAGGATATGCGGAGAGGGGATGCCCGGAATCAAAACACAGGCACGGCGGGCTCGATCGCCAGCGAAAACGAGTACGGGAGCTGAGTCGTATAGTATGGGAATGGAATAAAGTGAACCAGAATGTGATGGGATACGGCAAGGGGCCAGAGCAGTCACTGGCCTACGAGAGGCATCGCAAGGCTTCGGGGAATGGTCTACGACGACCGCGGAGCTGCATGAGCCGCGGGCACTCCTTTGTCTATTCTGATTGCAACTGCCTGGCCAGGCACTGTACCCAGGCCAACTCGCAAGAGTACGCCGATAACTCGCGAAGAGAACCCCTGCGTAGGCTCATTAGGCGTTGCGACGGCGTCAGTGCGAGCTCCGGTGGAAAAAAATTATCGGGCATGCATGATGGCTAAGCTCCGCTGAGTCTGTCGGTAGGCGAACCCCGGTGGCGCGTTGATGCTCGCTAGCTTAACTCGTCGGGCGCCAAACGAAATAGAACCGAATCTCGTTGTCGTATGGATAGTGAAAGATAACGAAGTGATGTTGTTTAGATGAGGTGTGGTAGATAGCAGACGGCTGAGTTTTGTAAATTTGAAGCTTTCGTGTGTGAGCGTTCGGGTCGTCGGGTATGGAGCGTGCTCCATAGGTATTCACTCATGCCGATTTTGCGTATCCTTCGCGTGTTTTGTTGACTCAATGAGACGAGAACTTTTCCTGATCTCATCCCGTTGTTGGGGCCAAGCATGTCACGACATTCCCTGAAGCAGAATTGGCAGGATTCCGCTGCGCTCTCATGTGACAGCGTTGGGTATAGGAACTTTGCCCGCAGTGTTTACTATATGAACGCATTTTCAGAGAGAGCGGCCTCCGCCAGCTTGGCGGTCTGCTACTGGCACGGTGAGAGCTGTTGCTGGGAGACCGCGACGACAGCGGGGCGAAACACAATTGAGAATCCGTGTACTTTCACAAGGGATGAGGGTTGGTAATGAGGAGGTTCGGCTCTTGGTTTCAGAGGGAGAAGATGATTAGGGGTCGGTAGGCAGTGTATGACACGCATTTTCGAATTCCGGGAGAGTTCATCCAAGACACTTTCCGTCCAGGAAGCGAACGTTTCCGAGGGAGACGCGAAAAACCGACTGAGTCACTACTCTGCACATGGCGGATCCGCTTCAGTGCCGAGGAGGCCTCACGGCCACGGAGTTCTTCGGTCTTCAACCGCCGAAGACCAGAGGTTCCGTGGAGTTTCATCCCACTGTGTCCTGTCCGAGATGAGAATCACTCAATGCGTCTCGCTGTGGACTTCTTCTCCTTGTATTGAGCCTGGCTCAATGTTCTGCCGTTCACCTTGCGTATCGACTCCTCGCCATCTGAACTGACATTGTTGACGATGGATCATGTGTAAACCATGGAATCTTTGGAAATTTCATCATTCCCCGGCGAACCATCCCAGCTCTCCTCGCTGTTCCGCGCCTGGATCTTGCTTGAAATGCTCGGTAGCTCCGCTAGGCTCCCCGCTGTCGTCGCGGTCTCCCAGCAACAGCTCTCAGCGCTCCCGTAGCAGATCGCCAAGCTGGCGGAGGCCGCTCTCTCTGAAAATGCGTTCATATAGTAAACACTGCGGGCAAAGTTCCTATACCCGACAGCGTTGCGTCCTCATGAGAGTACAGCGAAAGCCAGCTAATTCCGATGACGAGAAAATGATCCAGAAGGAGATCCTGAATCCTGCCATTGAGAAGATATTCCGAAAATTCCACCGTGAAAACCAAAGGATGCCGGAGCGGATCGAGCGGATATCCAGTAACAGGCCAGTGCTCTGACGTCAGTACGCAGAGTAACTTTGGGTTCTGTGTGAACTGGAACTGTGCTTCCAACTCCTCCTTCGAGGACAGCTGTCAGCACTATGGTTTCACGACGATTGTTGGGACGAGGAACAGGAACGGCACCCTGAGCAATTTCTCCTTGTGACAAAGAATCGATCCAGAAGGAGATCGTGGAGTTTGCCATTGAGAAGATACTCTGAGGTTTCCACCTTATAATCAGAGGGAGCTGTATCAAATCAGGCTTCGGATTCACCTCCATTGGTCTCGAAAAGTATGGTTAGATCGTAACCTTGTCCTTCGACTCCAAGAAGTCTGGTTCTGGACGACTACTTCGGATCGCCACGCGTGTAGCGTGTCTGTGATCAGTTATGGTCCCGCAATTATCTCCGCGATGCGGGTTCGAGACACCGGACCACAGTGGAACTTTCATCCTCGCTTTCCTCCCTTGAGGTGGATTCCGGAGGCCTTCGAAAAGATCTCCACTGTTCATCCCAGTTAAGGCTCGTGGATTACCCATGTAACTTTTTGTTGTTTTTTCATTTCGAGTCAGAGGGGATTCGATATAAGATGAGGGCTCCTGCGAAGTCAAGTTGAATATCGCGATCTCGCGAAAGAGTTGGGCTATCTCTCCTTCCGTGAGGATTGTCGGTCGTGGGACTGCCTGAACAATTATTCATTTACGGGAATAAACAGTACGGTGGGTCGGTTCCGAGTCCAACCGTACTATTCGAAACCGTACTAAACGAGGTACTTGATACATTGCAATTCGACTTGGTGAGTTCTCCACCAGCTCCCCGCCGATTTCAAACATGCATCACGGGTGCAAGGAAGAACCTTGGCTTGGGCCCAGAGGCAGACTCTCTGTATAAGTCTCTGTAAACGCGGGTTGCATTGTGGACGTTTTCGGTGATTCTTCGTCCTCGCTCTTGCCGCGGATCAACCATGGAAATATACTCTGCCAAGTCATCAGCCATCCGAAAGAGAGTCGCCAGGTGGTCGCTAGTGAGCTCCTCTGGTGGAACCTCGATACAGTCTTCGTCGTCCTCGGTCTCCCCGTGAGCTCGTTCTTGATCCATCCCGATGAGCGTCTGATTGTCAAACCCGTCTGGTTTCCAATTGATCAACTCCTCTATGGTTTCCGTATTCACTTCATCTAGACCTCCTTTCTTTGCGATTTCCACCATGCTTCCAATAATCTCAGTACGTTGCTCCTCATTGTTGACTGACACACTCGCGCAATGTGGTAGAATGATTTTCCAGACTGCTCTCATATTGTGCGCCGATATCTCATCCCAGGCCTCGATTATGTTGACGACAACTTTATTGATGTCGTATGTTTTCCAGAATTCGACCTACTTAGGATCATCTCCCATCACGTTCTTGATAGCTCGGGACATCGCTCGGCACAAGTAGTAAGCTTTGAAGGTTGAAATGAAACCTTGATCCATGGGTTGGATCAAGGAGGTCGTATTCGGCGGGAAGAATGCTACTTTGATGTTTTTCTTCATGGTTGACAGTCCCGTTGAATGACCCGCAGTATTATCCAGGAGTAGAAGGATTTTGAATCCGATTCTCTTCGTGCGACAGTATCTTTCTGTCGCTGGGCACAAATAGTTGATAAACCAATCCTCGAAAAGAGCTTTGGTCATGCAGGCTTTTGGATTCGACCGCCATAGCACAAACAGTTCCTCTTCGCAAATTTTCTTGAGAGCTCGAGGATTCTTTTCTCGATAAACAAGCATTGGCTTCAGCTTCGACAACTAAGATCGGAACTATATCCGTTAACTTTGATCGTTGGAGGTTTTATTTCGGGGCTTACTCCAAAAAATAAAACTGGGGAGTCAAATGGCTTTCTTTCCCCACCGAAAAAGGATGAGTGAGGGAGGACATCAAAGAAACCTACAATCGCGGGTACAGAGTGTGAGTCAGCCAGCTAAGATAGTGGCAATTATCGACTCAGAAAGCGATTCGGGGAGTGTCCAGGAATCGAGACGCGGTGAACGAGGACCGGGGGGAAAGGAACATGCGATGACGGTTACTG
Source organism: Phytoseiulus persimilis (assembly GCA_037576195.1). Taxonomy (NCBI): domain Eukaryota; kingdom Metazoa; phylum Arthropoda; class Arachnida; order Mesostigmata; family Phytoseiidae; genus Phytoseiulus; species Phytoseiulus persimilis. The sequence continues at coordinate 7,029,072 of CM075104.1, forward strand.
AACGCAAACTCCGGTTCCTGAAGAAAAACAGAGAGAACGCTCAAGGTGAAGTCAGTCAAAGAAAAACAAAAGAATGGTGTGACAGACACGTGAAAAACGTCTCTTTCACAGAAATGAGGCCGTCGATAGCCACAACAAGAGAGTCGGATCACCAGGATGGTACTCGACTGCCATTGATAATTACATTGGTCGTTGGAAACAAAAGCAACTTATGAGTGCACGGACAAAAGTTCATCAGATGGAACAGAGAAGAAGTGGGAATCTACCTTACGATTGATACCCCTGTCTTGGTTAGCCGTACACGATAACATGTAATATGGATGTATTTATGGATATTTATTGATCATTTCCTCTCTATCTCTACATTCCAAGTAGACCCTAGCTAAGAGGCAGTGGTGTGGCTGATATATGCGGCATTTCTCCCGTTGTGTTCGTTGTTCTGGCTGTTGGCGTTTTCCCATTCATCCAGTGCTTTCTTCGTGTCTAGTATCATCTTCGGTGTTGCGATCGTTCGAACACTCTGCGTCACAGCAGACGCTCCGTTCTCGTCATTAAGTAAATAAAGCCCTCAGTCGTGCTAGAGTGGTTACTCATACCGGCCGTGTTTTCCTGTGAAACCTTGCAACCTAACATTCGGAGTGCTGTTCTTGTCGAGTTCAAGCCTCTTTCGGGTCTCCTCCTCTACGTTGATCGTCTCAGACATCGACGACGGTATCGTCAATTGAGCCATCGGGTTTTTTTGGAGATTCACGTTGCTTCGTCGAGAGTGGCAACGGTCGAAGGCTTATTCTTGACTACACCTGACCATGGTCCCGGTAAATTCCAATTCGATCATTCGAAACAAGTAACGAAGCCTCGAATGGTACAACTTCGAACAGAGCTACAACGTTTGAATAATAACCGATTCAGAACTCAAGATCACTAATTATCAGAGGAAATGGTTTCTGCCAACCCGATCCTAATGTCTTTCAACGTTCGAAATTTGCCACCACACGCTTTGGGTATCACAAACGACAAAGTTTACATGCAATCCACAATTCTCTGTCCACCCCGAAAACCGTTACCTCGTTTTTCTGCAGGTGTTTCGAACGTGAGGTTTCGATAAGATTTCGTATCGGTTCCAGGACTGCCCATTCCATCCCAGTTTATCACCGCTCCCGAGCTTTGATCGATTTGAGGAGCATTTTCAATCGCTGTCAGAATTTCGAAAACTCAGGGACTCACAAATCCTCCTGGAGAGTGTCTGGCTGGACTGATCAGTTCGGAATAAGCAATTCTCGTCATCATACCTTTTTCTGTCAGATCCGTGGTTTTGAAGCTGCAGGCCAAAGTGGAAAACAAGCATCATCCTCATATCCCGACCACGCTTTAGCGATTCGGCAAAACGTCGAACAGCGAATGCTCTCAATGAGAAATCCCGCGTTTCCTGGAATAGAAAAATGTATGAGACGAAGGAAGGGGTGGTCGTATAGGACAACCTCGACTCACAGATGACGTGGAGGAGTATAGCCCTGTTCACCAGCTCGCCGGCCCTTTGTAGTTTTGAGAATCCCCAACGATTCGGCCTACCTATTGCTTCCAGGAGATGGACCGGAAAAATCCCCATTCCTGCCGAGGCACTCTGTGAATCCGATGCGGCACCGCAGGGTCCGAACCGCCGATCCAATTCCGGCTCGAATTACTTCTTTCTGGAGCTCTTTCTATGAAAAGTCCGCACTGATTACATGGGCTCGGCGGTTTCTGCGGTCTAGAATCATGGGGTCTCATCCATCAAGAAGTCCTGACTTCAGATCGAATGAACCAAACCCTTGCTCGTCCGAGGTTGGGTTCATTCCGATTGAAGCCGAACAGATTCAAATTGAAAGCATCAACCGCGTTCCAGGAGGTGATCGTCCTACTGAGTGAAATTCGAATCGATGGACACGAGTGTGCGTGGACAAGCGGCTCATCGGCTCGAGAGATCGAGGAGAGGTTTCCGCGGAAACATTCGTGTTTCAAGTGTTTCGCTGCTGTTCCAGGGTTCTCGGAGGCGTCCGAATCCCCCGACGGATTGCAATAAGACTGCAATATTCTGTCGCAATTGACTCCCAACTCCGAGTTGAGGCGTTCGTCGAGTTCCGCAGCGCAGCTCTTGACTCCGAAGTCTACATTGACGTGTAGTGCAACATCTCCTCCAGACCATCCGCGGCCGCATCATTGCAGGTGAAGCAATCTCCTCGAGCGGACCCTTCTGTGAGCGAATCTCGGGTAGACCGAGACGATTCGCTGGGATGAACGCCTCCGAGAATTGAGACAGTGAAGAAGGGCTGTTCGGGAGCAGAATTTAGTTCCTCATACGTCTTCCTCATCTAACTTCCTGATCCCCTCGGCCCTTCCTGGTTTCGGACTGATCTCAGGAATGCCAGACCGACGGTTGCCGAACCTGCTCGCGTAATAGAGCGTGGCCCTCTGATGGAGGAGGCCCCTCTGATGGAGAAGGCCCCTCTACCAGAAGGGAAACGGTAATTGGTAATATGCCCAAGAACTAAGTGAGGAAGGCGCTGCTCGCGCGACATGGAGCAGACTGCACTTCCAGTTTTCCATTTCGTTGAGTGCGTTCGAGGGAGCGAAAGTGATGAGTCATGACAGAATCACCGCTGCTCTGTAGAAAAACTGAGATCTCTTGGTACGATCACTCCGATAGCTTGCAAAACCGCTCGGTCTGGGGGCTTGAACCGATCCACTACAGCCCCCGCCAAGAAAATCGGTTTCTGCACGCTCTATGGGTTCTCGGATTCGGATTCGATCCCTCGTTCTTGGGCCCGTGTGAGAGATTTCGTCAGCGCTCAAAAACTTCTTGAACTCGCCGCTGAGGCCGGGGGTTGGTTCCAGATTCGCGAGAAGAGAGAACTCCTGGGACGTGGTAACGTCCGAATTCGGGGACGAGGGGTCCGTCAAGTTTAACCGTCTGGAGAACGGAGTAATGGTAATCGATGAACCATCTGCGGATCGTGATCCAGATCTAGGCCTACAGAACCAAGGTAAGCCAATGTCTATGGTTGAATCCACTAAGTACTTGGGTATCGAAATATCGGTCGAAAGAGACAACTCAACCCAACATTGGAACGAGCTGAAAGAGACGGCGATCAAAAGACTCAATGCGAGAACGCTTTGGATTTTCAACAGCTTTGGGTCACAACTCACACGTCTTCCTGGAATGCGAGGAAGGGAAGTACTCCCAGAGGGGATTCCAGAACCGATTAGGACTCCATCCTGATTCAGCAGCCAAGAACCTTCAAAGGACGAGGGAAATCCTGAGAGGATGACACACACGAGTAGGATCCAGTATATCCAAATCCATATAAAGAAAAAACTGTGGAACTCGACGCATGGCCACTACCGTGATCGACGTTGTTTCACCTGGTGTCGATGATCGTCATCTTCTTGCCGTTGCTCGATAACAAGATAGAGTGGATCGAGGCGGCCATCTCTCTCTCTCTCGACTTGCACACTCCACGTTGCCTCCTCCACCCTTCAGCTGACTGTCCTCATCCGTGATTTCAGTTCGTAAGTAGCCAGAGAACCAGAATCTGTCGTAACTATCGTAACTCCGAGTGGTGTTACCGGATTGACCTCGTAGTCGGTCTTGAACCTACTTCCGGGCGTGTTTCCTCCGATAATCGTGGTATGCGCTTGGCTGGGTGACATTGCGGTTATTGCGGTCGATGTCCTGTTCGGTCTTGGTCCATCGTGGCACGTCACCCTCGTGGAGGCATCTGCGTGTTCCAGCTCAATGCATTCGCCGACTTCATTCCGCTGCCGAAGGCGGCTCCGTGGCGACAAAAGGCGGGTCACTACCACGCGTTCCTCTGGTGCGGTGTCCCAACATCAGCGAGGACAATCCTCGACTAGCTGCAACTGCCAAACGCCACAGCAACCAGCGTAAAAAACCCCGGGCAATGGGAACGCCACCTCCGGGCCAGCCCCCCAATGACGGACCACACGTTTAGGAATGGCAACGCAACGGGGAGAGAAGACGCACCAGAAGCGATCGAAAGCAAAAACGCTGCGGAACCCCCACACAGCTCTAGCTCGTCATCGTCGTCGAGCTCCTCCGAAAGCGACGACGAAGACGAAAACACTCACTGCCTCGAGATCCCTCAGACAGTCGCCTCCATGGACATGGAGGTGAGTTAGCTTGCTAAATGACTATCTCACCGAAGCAGTCACCAAATGCAGCTGGACGAAAAAGCCACACTTATGTACTTTCACCAGCCCCTGGGGAAGATTCAGATTCTTTAAAATGCCTCACGACATCGTTTGTGCTTCGGACGTCTTCCAACGCCTAACAGACGAGCTGTTTGCAAACTTGGAGGGCGCCAGCGCAGTGGTTGACGATATCCTGGTTTGGGGCTCCACCAAAGAGGAACACGATTGTCGACTTGAGAAGGTCCGACAACGTTGCGTTGAAGCCGGTATGGTGCTGAATCGGGCCAAGTGTAAAATTGTTCGGAATTCAGTCAAATACTTCGGCCGCACAAGGTGCCGATTCTGAAGTTTTTCGACCCTACGAAACCGATCACGTTATCAGTGGATGCATGTCATTACGGCCTCGGGGCTCGGAATGACTTCTCAAGTGTCGAATCATATCAATCGTCTCCTGATGAGCCCGGTTGGGGGATCTGGAGAGCTGTTTCCACTTCCTTGAAGACTCGTTACAGCAGCATGTCGGCGCGCATGCGCTCACCGAATCACCTTCCGATCGCAACAACAAAGAACTCACCGTAAAAGCTCTTCATATAGTTAAAGTGGCTGGAAAACTTCAGTTCGAATTCTCCACAGCTCCACGCTCATAGTATTGTGGGAACGCAAATGGATCGGACAGATGATCCGGTCGTTTCGGGTAGCCCCCCCCCCTGTTCAGTCCGAAATCAGAGAGAGAGTATGAGAGGGTCAGATGAGAGAGACGAAGGAGGAGCCAGGCTCTGATTTAACCGGGTCGCCGAGGTTCACTCGTTATTCATTCTGCATCGATTCAACAAAGTCGGAGATCCTACAAACATGCAGTGCTCTCAACTCTCCCCAAACGCCCGGAGCACCTCGTCTTCGTTGTCGCCATTCGCGGAGGAGTTCATCCCGAGCGAATCGTCCCGCAGTACTCCGGATTCCTTCACGGAGGGTTCCGCTGAAGGAGATCCCTCCAACTGCGATGTTGCGGATGGTGCAGAGGAGCTGGCAGGAGAAGTGACCGCGGAGGACTTCGCTGCCGAAATGATGGAGGGCCTCAGAACCTTCATAACAAATGTGACGCTGTCACCGGAGTTCTTCGAGGCCGAGTTGCTACCGCTACAGGAAACACTCGGCCGATTCTTTATCAACGGTGGCAGCGCCTATGAAGTGTTCAGCGTCATTGACGAGTATGACGCGAAGGTGGCGAAGTTCCGAGCTCTTGCTCCAAGACTCCGACAGATGGTGAGATCCTGTGTCAGGGCCTCCTCGAGCCCCCTCGCTTTGTATTACGTGGTCGAAACGGATCAATGGATCTACTACTGCTGAAGGGGCCCACCAGCGTATTTCCACACCAGATTTTCCAGTGTATATATTGTATGTTGAGTGTTGCAGCTCCAATAAATTCCCTTTTCATCGTTACCTCATGTTTGAGAGATTCTTTTAACACAAGGTTCGCAGATGAGGTTTGGACTGACCTTCCAGAAACAAGCGAACATCCGGATTCGAGCTAGATCGATCATGCTGAGCTCATGTCCGACTCCCAGGAGCCGAGAACAGCAGTATGCGATATTTGGAGTTGATCAGGAACCGGAACTCGAGCTCAGACGATCGACAGTATGAAGGGTTCTGAACCGAGAGAAACACGCCGATTTCGGCCCCGTTTGCCAGAGCTTGAAAGGGAACAGGATGTCTGTGGAGAGCGTTTAGTTCAGAGCAGCGCTGCGTAATTGAGCGGACGATGCAATTCGAGGTTGGAAGTCAATCGCGGACTCCGTTGTCTCGCTCTCTCCGTGCGAGGAATGCATGTTCTTGAGCACTCATGCCTATTGGATCGTTCTTTCACCCGTGGGACAATATTCCCCATCGGAACGCGTCGTGGTGTCTTGTATTTGACTCTGTCCGGCTTCACTTGGAACGAGCCCGCCCTTCATCCAGCGAGGAATTCATCCACCCAATATGTTATCATGATTTCCCGATGATCGGCCAAGGTTCTTGAGCCCAGGAACCGGTCCGGTGTGATGAGCTCCGGAACCGGTCCGGTGTGATGAGCTCCGGATTCTAGATAATCAGCCACTCAAAACCCTCTTGTGGGACGAGGAGGGCATGTGTGGGGGTGACCACGTAGAGGATGTTGGTGCACTAAAACGGCAGCACAGGGTGCAAACAGCCGAGCCCGGGATCAGGCGCGACGGCGCTCGATGGCAGGACGATTCGCAGTCAGTAAGAAAGCATGACTTTGGGGTCGAGCTGGGTCTGTAAGGTCGGTCCAAGACTACCCGTCAGAGTCCCCTCTGGATTCAGGATTCCAACATTCCTTTCTCGTTCAGCCGTTAAGAAATGCGAGGAACTCATTTACTCGATTCAAAGTCATGCGAAGGCGAAGAAGATGAACCCGGCCTTGTTCGAGCGAGAGATTGATTCATTTTAACTGAACTCACGACTTCCTGATGGATGAGCACGCGTGATTCTCGACCTCAGAAACCGCTGTATCTATGAGATCAGCGCCGAATCTTCACAGAAAGGGCTCCAGAAAAATAGTTATTCGGAGTTGGAGTTTGATCGGCGCATCGGACCCTGGGGTGCAGATTCGTTTTCACAGTGTGCTCGGGCTGGAATGGGATCTACGCAATCAAATATGAGCCCTGGGAAGGAAGGTTCTCAACTCACTTGAGAGGATAATGTCATCGCACTGGTGGATGCAAACCCGTTTCTGACGATAGAAGACGAAACTAGGCAGTTGTCGGAGTATCCCATGAAGCCGTTTGGAACCGCCAGCATGCCACTGGTTTCTCGAATAAGAGGAATATTTAGCCGTCCCGTGAACTAAGTTATGGCCAATTGCGGAAACTTGTGGATAGTTGTGATGTTCTCCCCCGGGAGGACTGGCCCGATCTATTTCTGAAGGAGACTGAACAGTCATGAATGCGCTCAACGGAGGACTAGATGTCAGGATTCCTGACATCTAACCCGAGGAACCTAAGGGGCCAGGGATATGATGTCTGCAGCACCATGAACGGGTCTTCCAGAGGACTCCAGGCAGAGATACAATACAAGCTGTCGTTCCACAAGAGTTGTGTTTCCACTGCGCGAGCCATCCCGTGCATCTTGTAACTGTGCATTCTAGCGAGCTCGTACCAATACGGTCAGCGGCCGGATTGATGGCCAATGTCTGCGCTTTCTTATCAAGCTCCTGTGTGCGTGTGAGACTTGTGCAAGATCTGGTGAAAACCCACGCGCGTTCTTCGAGCAAGCGTAGGCTGAAGCCTCTCTGTGCCATTCGATGGGTGGAGAGTCATCTTGCGTTCATCACCTTCAGAGAACTTCTCTCACCCATCAGTCATGCTCAAAGAGGGCTCAGGCAAGGAATCGGGGATGCCGTTTTTCGAGCCCATCAGATGCTCAGTTCGATCTCTAGATGCGAGTTCGTAACATCTCTGCTCATCATAGAAACCTTCTCTTCACTCTCTTTGACTCTATCCACCAGTCTCCAAGCGAAAGAACTTGACATCTTCTTGACATCGCTGCACTGGGGACCGCGGACAGCGTCCTCTCAGTTTTGAGGCAACGGCGAACGGATGCGGACGTTGTATTCAGAACAGTCTTCGGAGAGATCTCGCAGCTCTGCGCTGATCTAGATATCGACGCCCGCGTGCCTTCCTTGTGTGAGCGACAAACTCGGAGAGAGAATCATTCATCTCTCTAATACGATTGAGGATTATTTCCGAGTTTCGATCCACCTCCCATACCTCGATAGCTCGATTGAAGGATTCATATCAATGTTCGCTGATTCGAGTCAAGATGTTCTGAAAGTACCATGCTTGGTGCCGAAATGGTTCTTGTGCGTTTGGCCCCCTCTTCTAAAATCACAGCCGGCTAACCCGCCAGCCGACAGCCAACGATGGCTGACGCGGCGGCGGCTGGAACGCCGCTTCCAAAGGCGCGATATTCGAACTGCCTGAGGAAACTCTGACCCGTTTCTTAACTTCGTCTTCTTCCTCCGTCTCCTTTCTCCCTGTACCGCCGGCTGACGGGCTGAGAACTCGCCATTTAGGCTGTTTTTCGCGCCGCTTCCGAAGAGGGGGCCAAACGCACAAGTACCGCCGAAATTAATGGTGAAGTCCTCTTTCCAAGACTTGCTCGACACGATAGACTTCTATGAACCCGAACTGTGGTAACAGCATCGTACGAGGCGAATCCGATCGCTGGAAAGCCAAATGAGTCACTTGCCCTCGGAATGAACTTCCTGAGAGCCTGATCGAAGCTCTCAATCACTGCTCTCGGCTGAATGCCCGGGAATTTTTTACTTCTTCAAATATTCCCTACCTTACCCGTGACAACTGCCTCCCCGCAACAAAGTTTCAGCAGTCTGAGACTGCCTAAAACGTATCTAAGGTCTGTAATGGATGGAGAGCGTCTCAACGGATCGGCTTCCATGGACATTCAACGTGAAATTCCGGTCATGCCAGAAGAAGTCCTTGATCTCATCGCGACGGATCCAGGGAAACTGGACATGATCCTCTGGAAGTCCAGAAATACAATTCGATATTAGCGCTCTATCATTCAATTGCGCGTTGAACTGTTATTCTGTTCAGAATCTTGTATATGAGAATCATCATTCGTCAGAGTGTACTAGCATGAAGGCTGGAGCAAGAACTCATTGGGTGAAAACGCTATTCTTGTGTGATGAAGCTAATTTCATAAAATTTCGGTGGTCGAGTCCGAGATATGGTGACGATGGGTATGGCTAATACACTATCCATTCTGGAGGGAAGCAGTGTTGTTCTATTAGGTAGGTCAGAAAGTTCTTTCCGACTTCGATCTGAGTTACCGAATGCTTTCCTCGTATTTAATTTCTTGCCGGAGCTCACAACACCTGATCATGTTTCCGGGCACGAAAAAATCCCAGATGCTGAGTAGAAGATACCGAAAAGACTAGGACTACACGGAGGGAGCACGCCAGGGATGATATCCGACAGCAAGAGAATTCTTAAGAGATGGAAACGGGAGAAGGACCCGGTCCTATCTCTTCAAATAAGAATAACCGCATCGTCGACCAGCTGACTGTGAGGCATCGCCCCGTACGAAGGGTCTCCTACCATATTTGGAATGAAGATACAGCAGGAAGTTTGTCGACGGAAATTAATCAATCGATTAGATATTCTACATCTCCATATGGTTCTCTATGTGCCTCTCGAACCGAAACTCAGCTTCTCTCGGAGTCCGAGTGGGAGCTCGAAGCAGGTAGTGTGCTACTCTCAACGAGTCAAACACCCATTGCATGTCCTGCTGCTTTCCTTCGCTATTCTTCGGATACATTACCAAAATCGAGGAGGTAGTACAAAGGGAGTGGGAACACGTTACAGTGGCTAGGAATTTCGATGCCCACTTTAAAACTTGAGGGGATGCCTATTCCACAGCAAAAGGGAGAGAACTCGAAGGAAGACTCGCAGCGGCGGACCTGTATATCATTAATGAGGGGACCATCCCGACCTTCATGTCAGGGAACAGGAAATCATGTGTCGATATCACAACGAGCTCTCGGCTGGCGGATGTGGGATTGAGAAGACAAGCACAAAATCGGATCGTTTACCTACCCGAAAGGACACCTTTGTTCGTCTAAGACCTGATGGAGCGATACGACCTCCAAGGAACGGAGGCGTCGAGTGAATTCATTCGCATGTACGAACACAAGCTGTCATCAGTCGACCATGAGTTCCTCTACACCACTGGAATGACAACCACCGAATGGAGAGGACCGAGTCAGAGGACCCCGTGTCCAGACTTGCCGACCACGGTTTCTACGCTCAACTTCGTATGAAGAAAGTGTACCACGAGCCGGATTATGATCGCCAATGTCAGAGATGAGGACTATCACGCTCGAAATACCATGCGATTCACTGTAGACCAGTCAGGAGCATTGCCAGTCTAGCGGGGATAGAGTAGTCAGAAAACAGGGTGTGAAAGAATATGCAAATTATGTATCGTGAGAAATCTGTAACAGATGACGATATATCGAAGGCATAACCCTACATGCCAATCCGGTCTCGAGACCGGAAGCACTCATATTCCAGGGAGATAGCGTCGATGTGTCTCCTCCCCGAATCGTTCTCAGATCCGTCGTCGAGGATATCTACTGCACCCGTGACGATATGCTTCCATGCCAGCCGTAACTGTTCCTATCCGCCCCAACCTCAACTACCGCGAGCCCTCTTAACATATTCGTTATGTATTCTCCGTGCCACATTACGGCAATCACAACAGCATCCTCCCTGTCGGAAGCTCGTCAGTTGAAAGCGGCAATTCACTTCAATCCTAAGATCCATGAAGAGGCAAAGAAGAGGATCGCGCCCTTCAACCTCGATACAGGAGACTGAGACCCGACCGTGAGAAAAGAGGAAGGAATCAAGGAGGAAACCCTGAGAAAGTGGCAAACATCTCCGAAGGTCAGGTGGACCCACGAATGCATTCCGGGCATTGGCAAGTGGATCCAGCGCGAGCACGGGGACCTAACGTCTCCTTCCAGGGGAGACTGCGTCGACTTGGACTTCCTCTTGAGGGCCGCTTCATCCCGGCGCAGACGGCGCGAGCGAGCCGAGAAACACTCACCGAACGAAGTAAGTATGACCGCTAGTTTGCATGACATAGAGTCGTTTCCACTGCTGAGCTGTGGCCACGGCCTGAAATTCGAAAATGCTCCCAGGACAAACGAATATGCATACGATACAATCTCACAAAGTGAAACCCAATATTTCTCATTGATGCCCATCGGTTCGCCCTGCCTCAGCCACAACGAAGGCGAATCCCCGCGCATCCGATCGGGCACACCGACCGTGGTCACTAGTCGTGACTCACAACTCCCGTGTGTATATCCGAGGTTCTTCTCCCTCAATCGGGGATACCGAGAACGTTGGGTTCTGGGTAAGGCGCCGGAGGGTGCAGTGCATGTCCCTGGTTCAAGGGGGGATGTTCACTACAACTGTATATCTGCTCCCGGGGCCCGTATCTGCTCTTCTGTGGCAACTAGAAACTATCTGAAGTGAGCCCCGAGTGGAGGAGGCTTCAAGCTACTCACAGTAGAAAAATTGAGACGTAACTTCGTTTCTTCCCCCGTCCAGCGTCCAGAATTCGCGGTTTTGCCCTGATTCTCCCTCGCCAGGATGAGATAGAGGGCTGTTTCTTTTTTGAAACGGTGGATAATTTTCTCATCTTGAACTATATTTATGGCAATCCGGCTCCGAGGGCAATTAAAACATTTGAGATACACATACTGGAAAAGTCAAAGTTTGCTTGATGACGAATTTCTCTGAGACTCCGCTTTCGCTGGGTATCATCCTCGTTCGAATCGAAATCGAAATTGGTGCATCTGGCGTGGAGATATCAGGGAGATGGTGGTCGGAAATGGGCCGGACCACGATTCCGAGAAATCGGGCCTCGAAATTGGTGATCACCGGAGTAAAGGCTCGCCATTTCTTGTGGTTTCCACCTGATTTCCCGGCACCAGAACCAGCTGGAGATTTCAATCATCCTTTGAAATGTAGGTGATTGATTCCTCTCGAAGATGAACTAGAACTATCGGGATCCGAACTGGGTAAGTTTTTTAAAATCGATGAGGAAGATGGAAAAGAACATTTTTTCTCGTTTGTCTAGCGATCCTCTCAAAGAGGACACGTCCGATCGCCATAATTCTAGTTAATCTAACAGCCATATTCACCAGCAACCGATTGAAACAAACCGCTCCAAAATCGATGACTCCCACGAGTAGAAATCAGGGAAACGGTGGACCTGGTTTGACCAAAGTCTCCCGCCTTGTTCGGCCTCTCTCGATGCCTCTGATGGTTCTGACCCCATTTCTCGGCAATGGAACCAGCTAGAGACCTCAATTTTGTTTTGGGATGGAACTGATGAATTTCTCTCGGAACTGAATTGGAACTTTCGGGATCCGAGCCGGAGAATATTTCTGGAATCCGACTCTTGGAGCCATCGGTCGAATATCTCCCCTGTTTTCGGATAAAGAGCAGGGAAGTGTCATATTGTAACGAGGTTTCCGCTATCTGCGAAAGCTCGCTCACAGGGCGTCCTAGCGACCTGGGGAATGGATGGGCCGTCGCTCCCAGAGTGAGTAGGCGAACTTACTCGGACACAATTCGGAAGCGTGGGAGGGCGAGGTCGGACGGGTCTTGGGACGCTGGCCAGGGCGAGGACGGGACGTTGGGTCAGGGCACAATTACTCTCACAGCGGAGCGGGGCGCTTCAACTCTAAAGCTAGGGCTGTTGGGTTGGGAGAAAGGGACGGGCGTGAGGGTCCACAATTCGACTCCACTGTCTTCGTCTCGTCGTCTCTTTTTTATTCAGTCTCTCCTCTCTCGCCTTACTCTCGCTCCCTACACGTCTTGCGCACAGAATCGCTTGCATGTGACGTACATGTGGTCTCCCCTGACTGCTCTCTGGCTACCTGTCCAGATACGGTCGTCTTTGGAGTACCTCGACTGAATGTGGCTTCCTTGAGCTTCATGACAATATTGTAGGATTGTAAATGATCTCGCCCCGTGTAGCTCCAGCCCTAGGTACCGCTCATTGTTCCCGCCTCCGCTAGAGAGCGCCCCAGCCATCTCGGAGAAGATGGTGCGAGGGCGGAATTGGAAAGGAGAATTAGAGGCTGATCGTAGAGAGAGAACAGAGAATCACTTTTTCGGCACGCGCGTTCGAGATTGGTCGCAACAGCGATACCCAATCAAGGACAGAAGAGCCAGCGAATAAACTGAGTGAAATCCCCGACCCTGCAACCTTACAAGTGGTGGAGATGCGGGGTAAAGCTTCAACAGCGACTAGACGAGGCCAGAGATCTCGCAAAACAACTGGCAGCCAAGGAGAAAGACGTCAACAAGACAGCGTACGATAGAGATCGTAGGACAACACCGTTCCAGCCCGGAGATTTGGTTTGGCTCCACGTACCGCTACGGAAGGTCGGCCAGTCGGACAAACTACAAAGCCCCTTCTTCGGACCGTTTAGGATAGGCGAACAAAAAGGCCCGGAAACGTTTTTGATCATCCCCGAACCCGGGGCGAAACTACCAGGACCAAGGACGAAACCACATGTGGTCCACTCTTCGCGCCTGAAAATGGTAGTAACCGCGGGAAGCCAAGCGAGTTTAGCTCATCAAGACGAACAGATCAAAGAAGCCGACAGCTCTACAGAACCAGCCCAGGAGATTGACCTAGCACAGGATGAACCAGCACACACCGATCCGGCACCGATTGATCCAGCGCCCAGTGGTCCAGCACACGTCGATCCAACAACCTTCGGTCCAGCATCCAACGATCCAGCCCGGGAGACTAATAGAGAAGAAGCCAGAAGATATCCCACGAGGAACCGCAAACGGCCCGAGTATTGGGCGGAAGCAAACCAACTGAGCGGCGACAAGAACCGGGTCGGTTCTTCATTAGTAGGGGGGTCATGTAGGATTGTGAATGATCTCGCCCCGTGTAGCTCCAGCCCTAGGTACCGCTCATTGTTCCCGCCTCCGCTAGAGAGCGCCCCAGCCATCTCGGAGAAGATGGTGCGAGGGCGGAATTGGAAAGGAGAATTAGAGGCTGATCGTAGAGAGAGAACAGAGAATCACTTTTTCGGCACGCGCGTTCGAGATTGGTCGCAACAGCGATACCCAATCAAGGACAGAAGAGCCAGCGAATAAACTGAGTGAAATCCCCGACCCTGCAACCTTACAATATGATTCAGCCTTAAGTATGGGAGATAAGGGACTACTTTTTCAACCATAAATTCACCCAGAATTCACAGTCATCGATGGAATTTTCCCTAATTAGTAGTTCCAGTTCAACTCCAACAACAAATACTACATGGTGTCAGAGAGGTGAATCCAACGCGGCAACCTTCTTCAAACGTCAGTATGCTGGAAACATCCGAAATATCAACCTCAATAGCAACGATGCCTAAGCCCCCTAATGTGAAACGAGGAAATCTCGCAGAATCCTGGCGCCGTTTTGTATCAGATTTCAAAATCTACGCGACGCTCACACATTTGGATTAACAGACAGCTGAGTACTGGACAGTTCTCGGAGATGGATGGACAGGAACGAGGTGGATGAAGAACTACCATACGACGAACTGATCCAAAAGATCGCAGAAAAGACAGGAGAGGCCACAATGGAGGCCATGGCCGATTTCTACTTCTGGCAAAGTGAGAAGGATCAGAAAGCAGGAGAGCCGTTCGAAACTTTCTACGAAAGAATAAAGACGGTGGCGCGCACCTGCGCTTTCAGCAAGTTGGAGGATCGAATGATAAAGTCAAACTTGTGGTTGGCATACACAGTCGAGAAATCCAACGCATGCTGCTAGCCGAGGATCACGATCTGGATTCGGCTGTAAAAAGATGTCGAGGGTTTGAGGCCGGCGACCCGGGCGCGCGAACCATCAAGGGTGACTCATCAAGGTCCATCAAGTCGTGAACAAATAGCGGCTATCGGAAGAGGACCCTGCAGCCGATGTGGCTACAAGCATGGAAGGAACTCATGTTCGGCAGACGGAAAGTTATGCTCAAGATGCTTCAGGCCAGGACACCTCAGTCGCGTTTGCCGATCGGCCATCAACGAAACTGGCAATAGAAGCATTTGGCGCCGGCACGACGGAAAAAAGAACCACGACACGAGATCAAAGAGACGAATATGGTCGATTAATCGGGAACAGGACGAGGACTCCCCCGACACAGACAGCGAAGATTCCAGTATCAACGGTATACGAATAGCAAGCATTGACAAACACCAGCGGGGAAGGAAATCCTGAGCATCGCTTCCCAGAAAGTACGGTGCACACTGGATACAGGGGCTGATGTCAGTGGATTGCCACAAGAATTCATCGACCACCGAAGAAAGCAAAGAACACCGATAGCGGCGAACCGGGTCGAAACCAGGCTGCTCTCGTACTTCGGGGAGGCTTACGACTTTCGCCAGACGGTGAACCTTCCGCTATCTCACAAAAGCATCAATGAGGTCGAGAAATTTCACATAGTGGACGGACCTGTGGCGCCCACAATCTGTGGAGACACGGCAGAGACGTTGGGCATATTCGAAAGAGTGCGATCCTTAACCGAGGATGCGGGAACATTGGAACACTGGAGAAACAGATTTCCGGCAGCCGTCAACGGAATCGGCAACATAAAAAACTTCAAGTCCAGCATTCAACTGAAAGACGACTACAGACCCGTGATAAGCCCGTGTCGTCCTATACCGGTCAAGTACGAGGAAGCAGCAACGAAGGAACTTGAACGAATGATCGACAAGGGAGTTATTCGGCCAGGGGAGCAACACACGGAGTTCGTTTCAAACCTTACCATCACCCAGAAGGCCAACGGAAAAATTCGGGTTTGCCTTGATCCGACGCACCCGAACAAAGCCATACAGAGAGGTCCACATCCTACGAAGCGACTCGATCAGATCTCATCGAAACTCTCCGGCGCGAGATACTTCTCAACACTCGATGCGTATGAAGGATTTTGGCAAGTACAGCTGGACGAAAAAGCCACACTTATGTACATTCACCAGCCCCTTGGGAAGATTAAGATTCTTAAAAATGCCTTACGACATCGTTTGTGCTTCGGACGTCTTCCAACGCCTAACAGACGAGCTGTTTGCAAACTTGGAGGGCGCCAGTGCAGTGGTTGACGATATCCTAATTTGGGGCTCCACCAAAGAGGAACACGATTGTCGACTTGAGAAGGTCCGACAACGTTGCGTTGAAGCCGGTATGGTGCTGAATCGGGCCAAGTGTAAAATTGTTCGGAATTCAGTCAAATACTTCGGCCACACAATCTGCCAAAATGGGCTCGGCCTGGACCCACAGCGGGTTCAGGACATCAGCGACGTGAAAACTCCCAAAACCGTCAAAGATGTCCAGAAATTCCTTGGCATGCTGAACTTCATTGCCGGCTTCATTACCAATCTGTCTTCGCAATTGGCATCGCTAAGGCAACTCCTAAACAAAGATGTGATTTTCACGTGGGAGCCACATCATGAGCAGGCTTTCGAGCAACTCAAAGGCATGCTCATGAAGGCGCCGATTCTGAAGTTTTTCGACCCTACGGAACCGATCACGTTATCAGTGGATGCATCTCATTACGGCCTCGGGGCTCGGAATGACTTCTCAAGTGTCGAATCATATCAATCGTCTCCTGATGAGCCCGGGTGGGGGATCTGGAGAGCTGTTTCCACTTCCTTGAAGACTCGTGACAGCACCATGTCGGCGCGCATGCGCCCACCGAATCACCTTCCGATCGCAACAACGAAGAACTCACCGTAAGAGCTCTTCATGCAGCTAAAGTGGCTGGAAAACATCAGTTCGAATTCTCCACAGCTCCACGCTCATAGTATTGTGGGAACGCAAATGGATCGGACAGATGATCCGGTCGTTTCGGGTAGCCCCCCCCCCCCCCTGAGTTCAGTCCGAAATCAGAGAGTGAGGATGAGAGGGTCAGATGAGAGAGACGAAGGAGGAGCCAGGTTCTGCTTTAAAACGGGTCGCCGAGGTTCGCTCGTTATTCATTCTGCATCGATCGAACAAAGTCGGAGATCCTACAAACATGCAGTGCTCTCAACTCTTCCCAAACGCCCAGAGCACCTCTTCTTCGTTGTCGCCATACGCGGAGGAGTTCATCCCGAGCGAATCGTCCCGCAGTACTCCGGATTCCTTCACGGAGGGTTCCGCTGAAGGAGATCCCTCCAACTGGGATGTTGCGGATGGTGCAGAGGAGCTGGCAGAAGAAGTGACCGCGGAGGACTTCGCTGCCGAAATGATGGAGGGCCTCAGAACCTTCATCACAAATGTGACGCTGTCACCGGAGTTCTTCGAGGCCGAGTTGCTACCGCTACAGGAAACACTCGGCCGATTCTTTATCAACGGTGGCAGCGCCTATGAAGTGTTCAGCGTCATTGACGAGTATGATGCGAAGGTGGCGAAGTTCCGAGCTCTTGCTCCAAGACTCCGACAGATGGTGAGATCCTGTGTCAGGGCCTCCTCGAGCCCCCTCGCTTTGTATTACGTGGTCGAAATGGATCAATGGATCTACTACTGCTGAAGCGGCCCACCAGCGTATTTCCACACCGGATTTTCCAGTGTATATATTGTATGTTGAGTGTTGCAGCTCCAATAAATTCCCTCCATCGTTACCTCATGTTTGAGATATTCTTTTAACACAAGGTTCGCAAATGAGGTTTGGACTGGCCTTCCAGAAACAAGCGAACATCCGGATTCGAGCTAGATCGATCATGCTGAGCTCATGTCCGACTCCCAGGAGCCGAGAACAGCAGTCAGCAGTATGCGATATTTGGAGTTGATCAGGAACCGGAACTCGAGCTCAGACGATCGACAGTATGAAGGGTTCTGAACCGAGAGAAGCAAGCCGATTTCGGGCCCGTTTGCCAGAGCTTGAAAGGGAACAGGATGTCTGTCGAGAGCGTTTAGTTCAGAGCAGCGCTGCGTAATTGAGCGGACGATGCAATTCGAGGTTGGAAGTCAATCGCGGACTCCGTTGTCTCGCTCTCTCCGTGCGAGGAATGCATGTTCTTGAACACTCGTGCCTATTAGATCGATCTTTCACCCGTGGGACAATATCCCCCATCGGAACGCGTCGTGGTGTCTTGTATTTGACTCTGTCCGGCTTCACTTGGAACGAGCCCGCCCTTCATCCAGCGAGGAATTCATCCACCCAATATGTTATCATGATTTCTCGATGATCGGCCAAGGTTCTTGAGCCCAGGAACCGGTCCGGTGTGATGAGCCCAGGAACCGGTCCGGTGTGATGAGCTCCGGATTCTACATAATCAGCCACTCAAAACTCTCTTGTGGGACGAGGAGGGCATGCGTGGGGGTGACCACGTAGAGGATGTTGGTGCACAAAACGGCAGCAGAGGGTCCAAAAGAGCCGAGCCTGGGATCAGGCGCGATGGCGCTCGACGGCAGGACGATTCGCAGTCATTAAGAAAGCATGATTTTGGAGTCGAGCTGGGTCTGTAAGGTCGGTCCAAGACTACCTGTCAGAGTCCCCTCGACGTCTCTGGATTCAGGATTTCAACATTCCTTCTCACTCAGCCGTTAAGAAATGCGATGAACTCATTTACTCGATTTGAAGTCATGCGAAGGCGAAGAAGATGAACCCGCTCTTGGTCGAGCGAGAGATTGATTCATTCTAACTGAACTCATGACTTCCTGATGGATGAGCATGCGTGATTCTCGACCTCAGAAACCGCCGTATCTATGAGATCAGCGCCGGATCTTCACAGAACGGGCACCAGAAAAATAGTTATTCGGAGTTGGAATTTGATCGGCGCTTCGGACCCTGGGGTGCAGATTCGCTCTCACAGAGTGCTCGGGCTGGAATGGAGTCTACGCAATTAAATATGAGCCCTGGGCAGGAAGGCCTCACTTGAGAGGCTAATGTCATCGCACTGGTGGATGGGAACCCGTTTCTGACGATAGAAGACGAAACTAAGCAGTTGTCGGAGTGTCCCATGAAACCGTTTGGAACCGCCAGCATGCCACTGGCGTAGCTGGGGTGCAGAATCGATTCCGGGGTCCGTTCGTCAGAGATTGAGAGGCTCCAGAAGATAAGTTATAGCTTGATTGGACTTTGATCGGCGCTTCGGACCCTGGGGTGCGGATTTGGTTTCACAGAGTGCTCCGGCTGGCATGGAAATTTTCCCGATCTATCTGTTGGAAGCCATAGATGGGCCGAATCGGAGCAGATTTTCAAGATCACAAAACGCCGGCTAGCTTGTTAGCAGGGCTATACTTCTCAACGTCATTTGTGAGTCGACTCTTCATCTCATTGCGTCATGCGACTCCGAAATTCCTCTTGGAGGAGGACTCAACGGAGTCCGCGAAAAGCCTCCAATCTCGAATCGCATTGTCCGTTGAATTTCACAGCTCTCGATGGACATCCGGTTCCTTCTCGATCTCTGACGAACGGGGCCAAAGTCAACGTTTTAGCGCAGAAATGCGCTTTTCTTCGGGCTTGTTCACTGGGGTGTAATTGGGAGTGGAACGAAAAAATCGCAGCGGGAGGCCTTTAGGATCTTCGAAGCGAGGGAAATTTGAATCAATTTTCGTTTGGCGCCCGACGAGTTGAGCAGCCGAAAATGGCCAGTTATTCCAAGTTTTCAGAGGCCACTCTAGCCGAGAAGTGGAGAGGATATGCGGAGAGGGGATGCCCGGAATCAAAACACAGGGACGGCGGGCTCGATCGCCAGCGAAAACGAGTACGGGAGCTGAGTCGTATAGTATGGGAATGGAATAAAGTGAACCAGAATGTGACGGGATACGGCAAGGGGCCAGAGCAGTCACTGGCCTACGAGAGGCATCGCAAGGCTTTGGGGAATGGTCTACGACGACCGCGGAGCTGCATGAGCCGCGGGCAATCCTTTGTCTATTCTGATTGCACCTGCATCTCGACATTCCCTGAAGCAGAATTGGCAGGATTTCGCTTCGCTCTCATGTGACAGCGTTGCGTCCTCATGAGAGTACAGCGAAAGCCAGCTAATTCCGATGACGAGGAAATGATCCAGAAGGAGATCCTGAATCCTGCCATTGAGAAGATATTCCGAAAATTCCACCGTGAAAACCGAAGGATGCCGGAGCGGATATCCAGTAACAGGCCAGTGCTCTGACGTCAGTACGCAGAGTAACTTTGGGTTCTGTGTGAACTGGAATTGTGCTTCCAACTCCTCCTTCGAGGACAGCTGCCAGCACTATGGTTTCACGACGATTGTTGGGACGAGGAACAGGAACGGCACCCTAAGCAATTTCTCCTTGTGACAAAGAATCGATCCAGAAGGAGATCGTGGAGTTTGCCACTGAGAAGATACTCTGAGGTTTCCACCTTATAATCAGAGGGAGCTGTATCAAATCAGGCTTCGGATTCACCTCCATGGGTCTCGAAAAGTATGGTTAGATCGTAACCTTGTCCTTCGACTCCAAGAAGTCTGGTTCTGGACGACTACTTCGGATCGCCACGCGTGTAGCGTGTCTGTGATCAGTTATGGTCCCGCAATTATCTCCGCGATGCGGGTTCGAGACACCGGACCACAGTGGAATTTTCATCCTCGCTTTCCTCCCTTGAGGTGGATTCGGGAGGCCTTCGAAAAGATCTCCACTGTTCATCCCAGTTAAGGCTCGTGGATTAACCATGTAACTTTTTGTTGTTTTTTCATTTCGAGTCAGAGGGGATTCGATATAAGATGAGGGCTCCTGCGAAGTCAAGTTGAATATCGCGATCTCGCGAAAGAGTTGGGCTATCTCTCCTTCCGTGAGGATAGTCGGTCGTGGGACTGCCTGAACAATTATTCATCTACGGGAATAAACAGTACGGTGGGTCGGTTCCGAGTCCAACCGTACTATTCGAAACCGTACTAAACGGGGTAGTTGATACATTGCAATTCGACTTCGTGAGTTCTCCACCAGTTCCCCGCCGATTTCAAACATGCATCACGGATGCAAGGAAGAACCTTGGCTTGGGTCCAGAGGCAGACTCTCTGTATAAGTCTCTGTAAACGCGGGTTGCATTGTGGACGTTTTCGGTGATTCTTCGTCCTCGCTCTTGCCGCGGATCAACCATGGAAATATATTCTGCCAAGTCATCAGCCATCCGAAAGAGAATCGCCAGGTGGTCACTAGTGAGCTCCTCTGGTGGAACCTCGATACAGTCTTCGTCGTCCTCGGTCTCCTCGTGAGCTCGTTCTTGATCCATCCCGATGAGCGTCTGACAGTCAAACCCGTCTGGTTTCCAATTGATCAACTCCTCTATGGTTTCCGTATTCACTTCATCTAGACCTCCTTTCTTTGCGATTTCCACCATGCTTCCAATAATCTCAGTACGTTGCTCCTCATTGTTGACTGACACACTTGCGCAATGTGGGAGAATGATTTTCCAGACTGCTCTCATATTGTGTGCCGATATCTCATCCCAGGCCTCGATTATGTTGACGACAACTTTATTGATGTCTTATGTTTTCCAGAATTCGACCTACTCAGGATCATCTCCCATCACGTCCTTGATAGCTCGGGGGGATCGCTCGGCGCAAGTAGTAAGCTTTGAAGGTTGAAATGAAACCTTGATCCATGGGTTGGATCAAGGAGGTCGTATTCGGCGGGAAGAATGCTACTTTGATGTTTTTCTTCATGGTTGACAGTCCCGTTGAATGACCCGCAGCATTATCCAGGAGTAGAAGGATTTTGAATCCGATTCTCTTCGTGCTACAGTATCTTTCTGTCGCTGGGCACAAATAGTTGATAAACCAATCCTCGAAAAGAGCTTTGGTCATCCAGGCTTTTGGATGGGTTGGATCCATGGGTTGGATCAAGGAGGTCGTATTCGGCGGGAAGAATGCTACTTTGATGTTTTTCTTCATGGTTGACAGTCCCGTTGAATGACCCGCAGCATTATCCAGGGGTAGAAGGATTTTGAATCCGATTCTCTTCGTGTGACAGTATCTTTCTGTCGCTGGGCACAAATAGTTGATAAACCAATCCTCGAAAAGAGCTTTGGTCATGCAGGCTTTTGGATTCGACCGCCATAGCACAAACAGTTCCTCTTCGCAAATTTTCTTGAGAGCTCGAGGATTCTTTTCTCGATAAACAAGCATTGGCTTCAGCTTCGACAACCAAGATCGGAACTATATCCGTTAACTTTGATCGTTGGAGGTTTTATTTCGGGGCTTACTCCAAAAAATAAAACTAGGGAGTCAAATGGCTTTCTTTCCCCACCGAAAAAGGATGAGTGAGGGAGGACATCAAAGAAACCTACAATCGCGGGTACAGAGTGTGAGTCAGCCAGCTAAGATAGTGGAAATTATCGACTCAGAAAGCGATTCGGGGAGTGTCCAGGAATCGAGACGCGGTGAACGAGGACCGGGGGGAAAGGAACATGCGATTATGGTTACTGAACGCAAACTCCGGTTCCTGAAGAAAAACAGAGAGAACGCTCAAGGTGAAGTCAGTCAAAGAAAAACAAAAGAATGGTGTGACAGACACGTGAAAAACGTCTCTTTCACAGAAATGAGGCCGTCGATAGCCACAACAAGAGAGTCGGATCACCAGGATGGTACTCGACTGCCATTGATAATTACATTGGTCGTTGGAAACAAAAGCAACTTATGAGTGCACGGACAAAAGTTCATCAGATGGAACAGAGAAGAAGTGGGAATCTACCTTACGATTGATACCCCTGTCTTGGTTAGCCGTACACGATAACATGTAATATGGATGTATTTATGGATATTTATTGATCATTTCCTCTCTATCTCTACATTCCAAGTAGACCCTAGCTAAGAGGCAGTGGTGTGGCTGATATATGCGGCATTTCTCCCGTTGTGTTCGTTGTTCTGGCTGTTGGCGTTTTCCCATTCATCCAGTGCTTTCTTCGTGTCTAGTATCATCTTCGGTGTTGCGATCGTTCGAACACTCTGCGTCACAGCAGACGCTCCGTTCTCGTCATTAAGTAAATAAAGCCCTCAGTCGTGCTAGAGTGGTTACTCATACCGGCCGTGTTTTCCTGTGAAACCTTGCAACCTAACATTCGGAGTGCTGTTCTTGTCGAGTTCAAGCCTCTTTCGGGTCTCCTCCTCTACGTTGATCGTCTCAGACATCGACGACGGTATCGTCAATTGAGCCATCGGGTTTTTTTGGAGATTCACGTTGCTTCGTCGAGAGTGGCAACGGTCGAAGGCTTATTCTTGACTACACCTGACCATGGTCCCGGTAAATTCCAATTCCATCATTCGAAACAAGTAACGAAGCCTCGAATGGTACAACTTCGAACAGAGCTACAACGTTTGAATAATAACCGATTCAGAACTCAAGATCACTAATTATCAGAGGAAATGGTTTCTGCCAACCCGATCCTAATGTCTTTCAACGTTCGAAATTTGCCACCACACGCTTTGGGTATCACAAACGACAAAGTTTACATGCAATCCACAATTCTCTGTCCACCCCGAAAACCGTTACCTCGTTTTTCTGCAGGTGTTTCGAACGTGAGGTTTCGATAAGATTTCGTATCGGTTCCAGGACTGCCCATTCCATCCCAGTTTATCACCGCTCCCGAGCTTCGATCGATTTGAGGAGCATTTTCAATCGCTGTCAGAATTTCGAAAACTCAGGGACTCACAAATCCTCCTGGAGAGTGTCTGGCTGGACTGATCAGTTCGGAATAAGCAATTCTCGTCATCATACCTTTTTCTGTCAGATCCGTGGTTTTGAAGCTGCAGGCCAAAGTGGAAAACAAGCATCATCCTCATATCCCGACCAC
Source organism: Phytoseiulus persimilis (assembly GCA_037576195.1). NCBI lineage: Eukaryota > Metazoa > Arthropoda > Arachnida > Mesostigmata > Phytoseiidae > Phytoseiulus > Phytoseiulus persimilis. The sequence continues at coordinate 7,052,591 of CM075104.1, forward strand.
GCTTTAGCGATTCGGCAAAACGTCGAACAGCGAATGCTCTCAATGAGAAATCCCGCGTTTCCTGGAATAGAAAAATGTATGAGACGAAGGAAGGGGTGGTCGTATAGGACAACCTCGACTCACAGATGACGTGGAGGAGTATAGCCCTGTTCACCAGCTCGCCGGCCCTTTGTAGTTTTGAGAATCCCCAACGATTCGGCCTACCTATTGCTTCCAGGAGATGGACCGGAAAAATCCCCATTCCTGCCGAGGCACTCTGTGAATCCGATGCGGCACCGCAGGGTCCGAACAGCCGATCCAATCCCGGTCATAGTTCGAATTACTTCTTTCTGGAGCTCTTTCTATGAAAAGTCCGCACTGATTACATGGGCTCGGCGGTTTCTGCGGTCTAGAATCATGGGGTCTCATCCATCAAGAAGTCCTGACTTCAGATCGAATGAACCAAACCCTTGCTCGTCCAAGGTTGGGTTCATTCCGATTGAAGCCGAACAGATTCAAATTGAAAGCATCAACCGCGTTCCAGGAGGTGATCGTCCTACTGAGTGAAATTCGAATCGATGGACACGAGTGTGCGTGGACAAGCGGCTCATCGGCTCGAGAGATCGAGGAGAGGTTTCCGCGGAAACATTCGTGTTTCAAGTGTTTCGCTGCTGTTCCAGGGTTCTCGGAGGCGTCCGAATCCCCCGACGGATTGCAATAAGACTGCAATATTCTGTCGCAATTGACTCCAAACTCCGAGTTGAGGCGTTCGTCGAGTTCCGCAGCGCAGCTCTTGACTCCGAAGTCTACATTGACGTGTAGTGCAACATCTCCTCCAGACCATCCGCGGCCGCATCATTGCAGGTGAAGCAATCTCCTCGAGCGGACCCTTCTGTGAGCGAATCTCGGGTAGACCGAGACGATTCGCTGGAATGAACGCCTCCGAGAATTGAGACAGTGAAGAAGGGCTGTTCGGGAGCAGAATTTAGTTCCTCATACGTCTTCCTCATCTAACTTCCTGATCCCCTCGGCCCTTCCTGGTTTCGGACTGATCTCAGGAATGCCAGACCGACGGTTGCCGAACCTGCTCGCGTAATAGAGCGTGGCCCTCTGATGGAGGAGGCCCCTCTGATGGAGAAGGCCCCTCTACCAGAAGGGAAACGGTAATTGGTAATATGCCCAAGAACTAAGTGAGGAAGGCGCTGCTCGCGCGACATGGAGCAGACTGCACTTCCAGTTTTCCATTTCGTTGAGTGCGTTCGAGGGAGCGAAAGTGATGAGTCATGACAGAATCACCGCTGCTCTGTAGAAAAACTGAGATCTCTTGGTACGATCACTCCGATAGCTTGCAAAACCGCTCGGTCTGGGGGCTTGAACCGATCCACTACAGCCCCCGCCAAGAAAATCGGTTTCTGCACGCTCTATGGGTTCTCGGATTCGGATTCGATCCCTCGTTCTTGGGCCCGTGTGAGAGATTTCGTCAGCGCTCAAAAACTTCTTGAACTCGCCGCTGAGGCCGGGGGTTGGTTCCAGATTCGCGAGAAGAGAGAACTCCTGGGACGTGGTAACGTCCGAATTCGGGGACGAGGGGTCCGTCAAGTTTAACCGTCTGGAGAACGGAGTAATGGTAATCGATGAACCATCTGCGGATCGTGATCCAGATCTAGGCCTACAGAACCAAGGTAAGCCAATGTCTATGGTTGAATCCACTAAGTACTTGGGTATCGAAATATCGGTCGAAAGAGACTACTCAACCCAACATTGGAACGAGCTGAAAGAGACGGCGATCAAAAGACTCAATGCGAGAACGCTTTGGATTTTCAACAGCTTTGGGTCACAACTCACACGTCTTCCTGGAGTGCGAGGAAGGGAAGTACTCCCAGAGGGGATTCCAGAACCGATTAGGACTCCATCCTGATTCAGCAGCCAAGAACCTTCAAAGGACGAGGGAAATCCTGAGAGGATGACACACAGGAGTAGGATCCAGTATATCCAAATCCAAATAAAGAAAAAACTGTGGAACTCGACGCATGGCCACTACCGTGATCGACGTTGTTTCACCTGGTGTCGATGATCGTCATCTTCTTGCCGTTGCTCGATAACAAGATAGAGTGGATCGAGGCGGCCATCTCTCTCTCTCGACTTGCACACTCCACGTTGCCTCCTCCACCCTTCAGCTGACTGTCCTCATCCGTGATTTCAGTTCGTAAGTAGCCAGAGAACCAGAATCTGTCGTAACTATCGTAACTCCGAGTGGTGATACCGGATTGACCTCGTAGTCGGTCTTGAACCTACTTCCGGGCGTGTTTCCTCCGATAATCGTGGTATGCGCTTGGCTGGGTGACATTGCGGTTATTGCGGTCGATGTCCTGTTCGGTCTTGGTCCATCGTGGCACGTCACCCTCGTGGAGGCATCTGCGTGTTCCAGCTCAATGCATTCGCCGACTTCATTCCGCTGCCGAAGGCGGCTCCGTGGCGACAAAAGGCGGGTCACTACCACGCGTTCCTCTGGTGCGGTGTCCCAACATCAGCGAGGACAATCCTCGACTAGCTGCAACTGCCAAACGCCACAGCAACCAGCGTAAAAAACCCCGGGCAATGGGAACGCCACCTCCGGGCCAGCCCCCCAATGACGGACCACACGTTTAGGAATGGCAACGCAACGGGGAGAGAAGACGCACCAGAAGCGATCGAAAGCAAAAACGCTGCGGAACCCCCACACAGCTCTAGCTCGTCATCGTCGTCGAGCTCCTCCGAAAGCGACGACGAAGACGACAACACTCACTGCCTCGAGATCCCTCAGACAGTCGCCTCCATGGACATGGAGGTGAGTTAGCTTGCTAAATGACTATCTCACCGAAGCAGTCACCAAATGCAGCTGGACGAAAAAGCCACACTTATGTACTTTCACCAGCCCCTGGGGAAGATTCAGATTCCTTAAAATGCCTCACGACATCGTTTGTGCTTCGGACGTCTTCCAACGCCTAACAGACGAGCTGTTTGCAAACTTGGAGGGCGCCAGCGCAGTGGTTGACGATATCCTGGTTTGGGGCTCCACCAAAGAGGAACACGATTGTCGACTTGAGAAGGTCCGACAACGTTGCGTTGAAGCCGGTATGGTGCTGAATCGGGCCAAGTGTAAAATTGTTCGGAATTCAGTCAAACACTTCGGCCGCACAAGGTGCCGATTCTGAAGTTTTTCGACCCTACGAAACCGATCACGTTATCAGTGGATGCATGTCATTACGGCCTCGGGGCTCGGAATGACTTCTCAAGTGTCGAATCATATCAATCGTCTCCTGATGAGCCCGGTTGGGGGATCTGGAGAGCTGTTTCCACTTCCTTGAAGACTCGTTACAGCAGCATGTCGGCGCGCATGCGCCCACCGAATCACCTTCCGATCGCAACAACAAAGAACTCACCGTAAAAGCTCTTCATATAGTTAAAGTGGCTGGAAAACTTCAGTTCGAATTCTCCACAGCTCCACGCTCATAGTATTGTGGGAACGCAAATGGATCGGACAGATGATCCGGTCGTTTCGGGTAGCCCCCCCCCCCCTGTTCAGTCCGAAATCAGAGAGAGAGTATGAGAGGGTCAGATGAGAGAGACGAAGGAGGAGCCAGGCTCTGATTTAACCGGGTCGCCGAGGTTCACTCGTTATTCATTCTGCATCGATTCAACAAAGTCGGAGATCCTACAAACATGCAGTGCTCTCAACTCTCCCCAAACGCCCAGAGCACCTCGTCTTCGTTGTCGCCATTCGCGGAGGAGTTCATCCCGGACGAATCGTCCCGCAGTACTCCGGATTCCTTCACGGAGGGTTCCGCTGAAGGAGATCCCTCCAACTGCGATGTTGCAGATGGTGCAGAGGAGCTGGCAGGAGAAGTGACCGCGGAGGACTTCGCTGCCGAAATGATGGAGGGCCTCAGAACCTTCATAACAAATGTGACGCTGTCACCGGAGTTCTTCGAGGCCGAGTTGCTACCGCTACAGGAAACACTCGGCCGATTCTTTATCAACGGTGGCAGCGCCTATGAAGTGTTCAGCGTCATTGACGAGTATGACGCGAAGGTGGCGAAGTTCCGAGCTCTTGCTCCAAGACTCCGACAGATGGTGAGATCCTGTGTCAGGGCCTCCTCGAGCCCCCTCGCTTTGTATTACGTGGTCGAAACGGATCAATGGATCTACTACTGCTGAAGCGGCCCACCAGCGTATTTCCACACCAGATTCTCCAGTGTATATATTGTATGTTGAGTGTTGCAGCTCCAATAAATTCCCTTTTCATCGTTACCTCATGTTTGAGAGATTCTTTTAACACAAGGTTCGCAGATGAGGTTTGGACTGGCCTTCCAGAAACAAGCGAACATCCGGATTCGAGCTAGATCGATCATGCTGAGCTCATGTCCGACTCCCAGGAGCCGAGAACAGCAGTATGCGATATTTGGAGTTGATCAGGAACCGGAACTCGAGCTCAGACGATCGACAGTATGAAGGGTTCTGAACCGAGAGAAACACGCCGATTTCGGCCCCGTTTGCCAGAGCTTGAAAGGGAACAGGATGTCTGTCGAGAGCGTTTAGTTCAGAGCAGCGCTGCGTAATTGAGCGGACGATGCAATTCGAGGTTGGAAGTCAATCGCGGACTCCGTTGTCTCGCTCTCTCCGTGCGAGGAATGCATGTTCTTGAGCACTCATGCCTATTGGATCGTTCTTTCACCCGTGGGACAATATTCCCCATCGGAACGCGTCGTGGTGTCTTGTATTTGACTCTGTCCGGCTTCACTTGGAACGAGCCCGCCCTTCATCCAGCGAGGAATTCATCCACCCAATATGTTATCATGATTTCCCGATGATCGGCCAAGGTTCTTGAGCCCAGGAACCGGTCCGGTGTGATGAGCTCCGGAACCGGTCCGGTGTGATGAGCTCCGGATTCTAGATAATCAGCCACTCAAAACTCTCTTGTGGGACGAGGAGGGCATGTGTGGGGGTGACCACGTAGAGGATGTTGGTGCACTAAAACGGCAGCACAGGGTGCAAACAGCCGAGCCCGGGATCAGGCGCGACGGCGCTCGATGGCAGGACGATTCGCAGTCAGTAAGAAAGCATGACTTTGGGGTCGAGCTGGGTCTGTAAGGTCGGTCCAAGACTACCCGTCAGAGTCCCCTCTGGATTCAGGATTCCAACATTCCTTTCTCGTTCAGCCGTTAAGAAATGCGAGGAACTCATTTACTCGATTTAAAGTCATGCGAAGGCGAAGAAGATGAACCCGGCCTTGGTCGAGCGAGAGATTGATTCATTTTAACTGAACTCACGACTTCCTGATGGATGAGCACGCGTGATTCTCGACCTCAGAAACCGCTGTATCTATGAGATCAGCGCCGAATCTTCACAGAAAGGGCTCCAGAAAAATAGTTATTCGGAGTTGGAGTTTGATCGGCGCATCGGACCCTGGGGTGCAGATTCGTTTTCACAGTGTGCTCGGGCTGGAATGGGATCTACGCAATCAAATATGAGCCCTGGGAAGGAAGGTTCTCAACTCACTTGAGAGGATAATGTCATCGCACTGGTTTCTGACGATAGAAGACGAAACTAGGCAGTTGTCGGAGTATCCCATGAAGCCGTTTGGAACCGCCAGCATGCCACTGGTTTCTCGAATAAGAGGAATATTTAGCCGTCCCGTGAACTAAGTTATGGCCAATTGCGGAAACTTGTGGATAGTTGTGATGTTCTCCCCCGGGAGGACTGGCCCGATCTATTTCTGAAGGAGACTGAACAGTCATGAATGCGCTCAACGGAGGACTAGATGTCAGGATTCCTGACATCTAACCTGAGGAACCTAAGGGGCCAGGGATATGATGTCTGCAGCACCATGAACGGGTCTTCCAGAGGACTCCAGGCAGAGATACAATACAAGCTGTCGTTCCACAAGAGTTGTGTTTCCACTGCGCGAGCCATCCCGTGCATCTTGTAACTGTGCATTCTAGCGAGCTCGTACCAATACGGTCAGCGGCCGGATTGATGGCCAATGTCTGCGCTTTCTTATCAAGCTCCTGTGTGCGTGTGAGACTTGTGCAAGATCTGGTGAAAACCCACGCGCGTTCTTCGAGCAAGCGTAGGCTGAAGCCTCTCTGTGCCATTCGATGGGTGGAGAGTCATCTTGCGTTCATCACCTTCAGAGAACTTCTCTCACCCATCAGTCATGCTCAAAGAGGGCTCAGGCAAGGAATCGGGGATGCCGTTTTTCGAGCCCATCAGATGCTCAGTTCGATCTCTAGATGCGAGTTCGTAACATCTCTGCTCATCATAGAAACCTTCTCTTCACTCTCTTTGACTCTATCCACCAGTCTCCAAGCGAAAGAACTTGACATCTTCGCTGCACTGGGGACCGCGGACAGCGTCCTCTCAGTTTTGAGGCAACGGCGAACGGATGCGGACGTTGTATTCAGAACAGTCTTCGGAGAGATCTCGCAGCTCTGCGCTGATCTAGATATCGACGCCCGCGTGCCTTCCTTGTGTGAGCGACAAACTCGGAGAGAGAATCATTCATCTCTCTAATACGATTGAGGATTATTCCCGAGTTTCGATCCACCTCCCATACCTCGATAGCTCGATTGAAGGATTCATATCAATGTTCGCTGATTCGAGTCAAGATGTTCTGAAAGTACCATGCTTGGTGCCGAAATGGTTCTTGTGCGTTTGGCCCCCTCTTCTAAAATCACAGCCGGCTAACCCGCCAGCCGACAGCCAACGATGGCTGACGCGGCGGCGGCTGGAACGCCGCTTCCAGAGGCGCGATATTCGAACTGCCTGAGGAAACTCTGACCCGTTTCTTAACTTCGTCTTCTTCCTCCGTCTCCTTTCTCCCTGTACCGCCGGCTGACGGGCTGAGAACTCGCCATTTAGGCTGTTTTTCGCGCCGCTTCCGAAGAGGGGGCCAAACGCACAAGTACCGCCGAAATTAATGGTGAAGTCCTCTTTCCAAGACTTGCTCGACACGATAGACTTCTATGAACCCGAACTGTGGTAACAGCATCGTACGAGGCGAATCCGATCGCTGGAAAGCCAAATGAGTCACTTGCCCTCGGAATGAACTTCCTGAGAGCCTGATCGAAGCTCTCAATCACTGCTCTCGGCTGAATGCCCGGGAATTTTTTACTTCTTCAAATATTCCCTACCTTACCCGTGACAACTGCCTCCCCGCAACAAAGTTTCAGCAGTCTGAGACTGCCTAAAACGTATCTAAGGTCTGTAATGGATGGAGAGCGTCTCAACGGATCGGCTTCCATGGACATTCAACGTGAAATTCCGGTCATGCCAGAAGAAGTCCTTGATCTCATCGCGACGGATCCAGGGAAACTGGACATGATCCTCTGGAAGTCCAGAAATACAATTCGATATTAGCGCTCTATCATTCAATTGCGCGTTGAACTGTTATTCTGTTCAGAATCTTGTATATGAGAATCATCATTCGTCAGAGTGTACTAGCATGAAGGCTGGAGCAAGAACTCATTGGGTGAAAACGCTATTCTTGTGTGATGAAGCTAATTTCATAAAATTTCGGTGGTCGAGTCCGAGATATGGTGACGATGGGTATGGCTAATACACTATCCATTCTGGAGGGAAGCAGTGTTGTTCTATTAGGTAGGTCAGAAAGTTCTTTCCGACTTCGATCTGAGTTACCGAATGCTTTCCTCGTATTTAATTTCTTGCCGGAGCTCACAACACCTGATCATGTTTCCGGGCACGAAAAAATCCCAGATGCTGAGTAGAAGATACCGAAAAGACTAGGACTACACGGAGGGAGCACGCCAGGGATGATATCCGACAGCAAGAGAATTCTTAAGAGATGGAAACGGGAGAAGGACCCGGTCCTATCTCTTCAAATAAGAATAACCGCATCGTCGACCAGCTGACTGTGAGGCATCGCCCCGTACGAAGGGTCTCCTACCATATTTGGAATGAAGATACAGCAGGAAGTTTGTCGACGGAAATTAATCAATCGATTAGATATTCTACATCTCCATATGGTTCTCTATGTGCCTCTCGAACCGAAACTCAGCTTCTCTCGGAGTCCGAGTGGGAGCTCGAAGCAGGTAGTGTGCTACTCTCAACGAGTCAAACACCCATTGCATGTCCTGCTGCTTTCCTTCGCTATTCTTCGGATACATTACCAAAATCGAGGAGGTAGTACAAAGGGAGTGGGAACACGTTACTGTGGCTAGGAATTTCGATGCCCACTTTAAAACTTGAGGGGATGCCTATTCCACAGCAAAAGGGAGAGAACTCGAAGGAAGACTCGCAGCGGCGGACCTGTATATCATTAATGAGGGGACCATCCCGACCTTCATGTCAGGGAACAGGAAATCATGTGTCGATATCACAACGAGCTCTCGGCTGGCGGATGTGGGATTGAGAAGACAAGCACAAAATCGGATCGTTTACCTACGCGAAAGGACACCTTTGTTCGTCTAAGACCTGATGGAGCGATACGACCTCCAAGGAACGGAGGCGTCGAGTGAATTCATTCGCATGTACGAACACAAGCTGTCATCAGTCGACCATGAGTTCCTCTACACCACTGGAATGACAACCACCGAATGGAGAGGACCGAGTCAGAGGACCCCGTGTCCAGACTTGCCGACCACGGTTTCTACGCTCAACTTCGTATGAAGAAAGTGTACCACGAGCCGGATTATGATCGCCAATGTCAGAGATGAGGACTATCACGCTCGAAATACCATGCGATTCACTGTAGACCAGTCAGGAGCATTGCCAGTCTAGCGGGGATAGAGTAGTCAGAAAACAGGGTGTGAAAGAATATGCAAATTATGTATCGTGAGAAATCTGTAACAGATGACGATATATCGAAGGCATAACCCTACATGCCAATCCGGTCTCGAGACCGGAAGCACTCATATTCCAGGGAGATAGCGTCGATGTGTCTCCTCCCCGAATCGTTCTCAGATCCGTCGTCGAGGATATCTACTGCACCCGTGACGATATGCTTCCATGCCAGCCGTAACTGTTCCTATCCGCCCCAACCTCAACTACCGCGAGCCCTCTTAACATATTCGTTATGTATTCTCCGTGCCACATTACGGCAATCACAACAGCATCCTCCCTGTCGGAAGCTCGTCAGTTGAAAGCGGCAATTCACTTCAATCCTAAGATCCATGAAGAGGCAAAGAAGAGGATCGCGCCCTTCAACCTCGATACAGGAGACTGAGACCCGACCGTGAGAAAAGAGGAAGGAATCAAGGAGGAAACCCTGAGAAAGTGGCAAACATCTCCGAAGGTCAGGTGGACCCACGAATGCATTCCGGGCATTGGCAAGTGGATCCAGCGCGAGCACGGGGACCTAACGTCTCCTTCCAGGGGAGACTGCGTCGACTTGGACTTCCTCTTGAGGGCCGCTTCATCCCGGCGCAGACGGCGCGAGCGAGCCGAGAAACACTCACCGAACGAAGTAAGTATGACCGCTAGTTTGCATGACATAGAGTCGTTTCCACTGCTGAGCTGTGGCCACGGCCTGAAATTCGAAAATGCTCCCAGGACAAACGAATATGCATACGATACAATCTCACAAAGTGAAACCCAATATTTCTCATTGATGCCCATCGGTTCGCCCTGCCTCAGCCACAACGAAGGCGAATCCCCGCGCATCCGATCGGGCACACCGACCGTGGTCACTAGTCGTGACTCACAACTCCCGTGTGTATATCCGAGGTTCTTCTCCCTCAATCGGGGATACCGAGAACGTTGGGTTCTGGGTAAGGCGCCGGAGGGTGCAGTGCATGTCCCTGGTTCAAGGGGGGATGTTCACTACAACTGTATATCTGCTCCCGGGGCCCGTATCTGCTCTTCTGTGGCAACTAGAAACTATCTGAAGTGAGCCCCGAGTGGAGGAGGCTTCAAGCTACTCACAGTAGAAAATTGAGACGTAACTTCGTTTCTTCCCCCGTCCAGCGTCCAGAATTCGCGGTTTTGCCCTGATTCTCCCTAGCCAGGATGAGATAGAGGGCTGTTTCTTTTTTGAAACGGTGGATAATTTTCTCATCTTGAACTATATTTATGGCAATCCGGCTCCGAGGGCAATTAAAACATTTGAGATACACATACTGAAAAAGTCAAAGTTTGCTTGATGACGAATTTCTCTGAGACTCCGCTTTCGCTGGGTATCATCCTCGTTCGAATCGAAATCGAAATTGGTGCATCTGGCGTGGAGATATCAGGGAGATGGTGGTCGGAAATGGGCCGGACCACGATTCCGAGAAATCGGGCCTCGAAATTGGTGATCACCGGAGTAAAGGCTCGCCATTTCTTGTGGTTTCCACCTGATTTCCCGGCACCAGAACCAGCTGGAGATTTCAATCATCCTTTGAAATGTAGGTGATTGATTCCTCTCGAAGATGAACTAGAACTATCGGGATCCGAACTGGGTAAGTTTTTTAAAATCGATGAGGAAGATGCAAAAGAACATTTTTTCTCGTTTGTCTAGCGATCCTCTCAAAGAGGACACGTCCGATCGCCATAATTCTAGTTAATCTAACAGCCATATTCACCAGCAACCGATTGAAACAAACCGCTCCAAAATCGATGACTCCCACGAGTAGAAATCAGGGAAACGGTGGACCTGGTTTGACCAAAGTCTCCCGCCTTGTTCGGCCTCTCTCGATGCCTCTGATGGTTCTGACCCCATTTCTCGGCAATGGAACCAGCTAGAGACCTCAATTTTGTTTTGGGATGGAGCTGATGAATTTCTCTCGGAACTGAATTGGAACTTTCGGGATCCGAGCCGGAGAATATTTCTGGAATCCGACTCTTGGAGCCATCGGTCGAATATCTCCCCTGTTTTCGGATAAAGAGCAGGGAAGTGTCATATTGTAACGAGGTTTCCGCTATCTGCGAAAGCTCGCTCACAGGGCGTCCTAGCGACCTGGGGAATGGATGGGCCGTCGCTCCCAGAGTAAGTAGGCGAACTTACTCGGACACAATTCGGAAGTGTGGGAGGGCGAGGTCGGACGGGTCTTGGGACGCTGGCCAGGGCGAGGACGGGACGTTGGGTCAGGGCACAATTACTCTCACAGCGGAGCGGGGCGCTTCAACTCTAAAGCTAGGGCTGTTGGGTTGGGAGAAAGGGACGGGCGTGAGGGTCCACAATTCGACTCCACTGTCTTCGTCTCGTCGTCTCTTTTTTATTCAGTCTCTCCTCTCTCGCCTTACTCTCGCTCCCTACACGTCTAGCGCACAGAATCGCTTGCATGTGACGTACATGTGGTCTCCCCTGACTGCTCTCTGGCTACCTGTCCAGATACGGTCGTCTTTGGAGTACCTCGACTGAATGTGGCTTCCTTGAGCTTCATGACAATATTGTAGGATTGTAAATGATCTCGCCCCGTGTAGCTCCAGCCTTAGGTACCGCTCATTGTTCCCGCCTCCGGTAGAGAGCGCCCCAGCCATCTCGGAGAAGATGGTGCGAGGGCGGAATTGGAAAGGAGAATTAGAGGCTGATCGTAGAGAGAGAACAGAGAATCACTTTTTCGGCACGCGCGTTCGAGATTGGTCGCAACAGCGATACCCAATCAAGGACAGAAGAGCCAGCGAATAAACTGAGTGAAATCCCCGACCCTGCAACCTTACAAGTGGTGGAGATGCGGGGTAAAGCTTCAACAGCGACTAGACGAGGCCAGAGATCTCGCAAAACAACTGGCAGCCAAGGAGAAAGACGTCAACAAGACAGCGTACGATAGAGATCGTAGGACAACACCGTTCCAGCCCGGAGATTTGGTTTGGCTCCACGTACCGCTACGGAAGGTCGGCCAGTCGGACAAACTACAAAGCCCCTTCTTCGGACCGTTTAGGATAGGCGAACAAAAAGGCCCGGAAACGTTTTTGATCATCCCCGAACCCGGGGCGAAACTACCGGGACCAAGGACGAAACCACATGTGGTCCACTCTTCGCGCCTGAAAATGGTAGTAACCGCGGAAAGCCAAGCGAGTTTAGCTCATCAAGACGAACAGATCAAAGAAGCCGACAGCTCTACAGAACCAGCCCAGGAGATTGACCTAGCACAGGATGAACCAGCACACACCGATCCGGCACCGATTGATCCAGCGCCCAGTGGTCCAGCACACGTCGATCCAACAACCTTCGGTCCAGCATCCAACGATCCAGCCCGGGAGACTAATAGAGAAGAAGCCAGAAGATATCCCACGAGGAACCGCAAACGGCCCGAGTATTGGGCGGAAGCAAACCAACTGAGCGGCGACAAGAACCGGGTCGGTTCTTCATTAGTAGGGGGGTCATGTAGGATTGTAAATGATCTCGCCCCGTGTAGCTCCAGCCCTAGGTACCGCTCATTGTTCCCGCCTCCGCTAGAGAGCGCCCCAGCCATCTCGGAGAAGATGGTGCGAGGGCGGAATTGGAAAGGAGAATTAGAGGCTGATCGTAGAGAGAGAACAGAGAATCACTTTTTCGGCACGCGCGTTCGAGATTGGTCGCAACAGCGATACCCAATCAAGGACAGAAGAGCCAGCGAATAAACTGAGTGAAATCCCCGACCCTGCAACCTTACAAGTGGTGGAGATGCGGGGTAAAGCTTCAACAGCGACTAGACGAGGCCAGAGATCTCGCAAAACAACTGGCAGCCAAGGAGAAAGACGTCAACAAGACAGCGTACGATAGAGATCGTAGGACAACACCGTTCCAGCCCGGAGATCTGGTTTGGCTCCACGTACCGCTACGGAAGGTCGGCCAGTCGGACAAACTACAAAGCCCCTTCTTCGGACCGTTTAGGATAGGCGAACAAAAAGGCCCGGAAACGTTTTTGATCATCCCCGAACCCGGGGCGAAACTACCGGGACCAAGGACGAAACCACATGTGGTCCACTCTTCGCGCCTGAAAATGGTAGTAACCGCGGAAAGCCAAGCGAGTTTAGCTCATCAAGACGAACAGATCAAAGAAGCCGACAGCTCTACAGAACCAGCCCAGGAGATTGACCTAGCACAGGATGAACCAGCACACACCGATCCGGCACCGATTGATCCAGCGCCCAGTGGTCCAGCACACGTCGATCCAACAACCTTCGGTCCAGCATCCAACGATCCAGCCCGGGAGACTAATAGAGAAGAAGCCAGAAGATATCCCACGAGGAACCGCAAACGGCCCGAGTATTGGGCGGAAGCAAACCAACTGAGCGGCGACAAGAACCGGGTCGGTTCTTCATTAGAAGGGGGGTCATGTAGGATTGTAAATGATCTCGCCCCGTGTAGCTCCAGCCCTAGGTACCGCTCATTGTTCCCGCCTCCGCTAGAGAGCGCCCCAGCCATCTCGGAGAAGATGGTGCGAGGGCGGAATTGGAAAGGAGAATTAGAGGCTGATCGTAGAGAGAGAACAGAGAATCACTTTTTCGGCACGCGCGTTCGAGATTGGTCGCAACAGCGATACCCAATCAAGGACAGAAGAGCCAGCGAATAAACTGAGTGAAATCCCCGACCCTGCAACCTTACAATATGATTCAGCCTTAAGTATGGGAGATAAGGGACTACTTTTTCAACCATAAATTCACCCAGAATTCACAGTCATCGATGGAATTTTCCCTAATTAGTAGTTCCAGTTCAACTCCAACAACAAATACTACATGGTGTCAGAGAGGTGAATCCAACGCGGCAACCTTCTTCAAACGTCAGTATGCTGGAAACATCCGAAATATCAACCTCAATAGCAACGATGCCTAAGCCCCCTAATGTGAAACGAGGAAATCTCGCAGAATCCTGGCGCCGTTTTGTATCAGATTTCAAAATCTACGCGACGCTCACACATTTGGATTAACAGACAGCTGAGTACTGGACAGTTCTCGGAGATGGATGGACAGGAACGAGGTGGATGAAGAACTACCATACGACGAACTGATCCAAAAGATCGCAGAAAAGACAGGAGAGGCCACAATGGAGGCCATGGCCGATTTCTACTTCTGGCAAAGTGAGAAGGATCAGAAAGCAGGAGAGCCGTTCGAAACTTTCTACGAAAGAATAAAGACGGTGGCGCGCACCTGCGCTTTCAGCAAGTTGGAGGATCGAATGATAAAGTCAAACTTGTGGTTGGCATACACAGTCGAGAAATCCAACGCATGCTGCTAGCCGAGGATCACGATCTGGATTCGGCTGTAAAAAGATGTCGGGGGTTTGAGGCCGGCGACCCGGGCGCGCGAACCATCAAGGGTGACTCATCAAGGTCCATCAAGTCGTGAACAAATAGCGGCTATCGGAAGAGGACCCTGCAGCCGATGTGGCTACAAGCATGGAAGGAACTCATGTTCGGCAGACGGAAAGTTATGCTCAAGATGCTTCAGGCCAGGACACCTCAGTCGCGTTTGCCGATCGGCCATCAACGAAACTGGCAATAGAAGCATTTGGCGCCGGCACGACGGAAAAAAGAACCACGACACGAGATCAAAGAGACGAATATGGTCGATTAATCGGGAACAGGACGAGGACTCCTCCGACACAGACAGCGAAGATTCCAGTATCAACGGTATACGAATAGCAAGCATTGACAAACACCAGCGGGGAAGGAAATCCTGAGCATCGCTTCCCAGAAAGTACGGTGCACATTGGATACAGGGGCTGATGTCAGTGGATTGCCACAAGAATTCATCGACCACCGAAGAAAGCAAAGAACACCGATAGCGGCGAACCGGGTCGAAACCAGGCTGCTCTCGTACTTCGGGGAGGCTTACGACTTTCGCCAGACGGTGAACCTTCCGCTATCTCACAAAAGCATCAATGAGGTCGAGAAATTTCACATAGTGGACGGACCTGTGGCGCCCACAATCTGTGGAGACACGGCAGAGACGTTGGGCATATTCAAAAGAGTGCGATCCTTAACCGAGGATGCGGGAACATTGGAACACTGGAGAAACAGATTTCCGGCAGCCGTCAACGGAATCGGCAACATAAAAAACTTCAAGTCCAGCATTCAACTGAAAGACGACTACAGACCCGTGATAAGCCCGTGTCGTCCTATACCGGTCAAGTACGAGGAAGCAGCAACGAAGGAACTTGAACGAATGATCGACAAGGGAGTTATTCGGCCAGGGGAGCAACACACGGAGTTCGTTTCAAACCTTACCATCACCCAGAAGGCCAACGGAAAAATTCGGGTTTGCCTTGATCCGACGCACCCGAACAAAGCCATACAGAGAGGTCCACATCCTACGAAGCGACTCGATCAGATCTCATCGAAACTCTCCGGCGCGAGATACTTCTCAACAGTGGATGCGGATGAAGGATTTTGGCAAGTACAGCTGGACGAAAAAGCCACACTTATGTACATTCACCAGCCCCTTGGGAAGATTCAGATTCTTAAAAATGCCTTACGACATCGTTTGTGCTTCGGACGTCTTCCAACGCCCAACAGACGAGCTGTTTGCAAACTTGGAGGGCGCCAGCGCAGTGGTTGACGATATCCTGGTTTGGGGCTCCATGAAAGAGGAACACGTGCTTATGAACCGAAAAATGAAGAATATTTCTTAAAATTAAGAGAGATGTCGAATAATTTTATTCAAAAATACTTGACGGAAGAGGGAATGTACAACGAGCCCCGAACGATCAGAAACTTAGAAGCAGAACAATCATCCGTTCCGACCCGCCTCACAACGACCCAGTCCCTAACGTCCGATCCTGAACGATACGAATTGGATTCTTGAGTCAACCACTCAACGGCGCAACGTCCAGGACCCGCTGGAACGAACCTCATCGCCTTCGACCAGTCGCAACGCAAAAACCCAGGCAAGAAAATGGCTATCGATCTCGGACCGAAACTCTTGATCGCCGAAACACTGCCCTACGGAACAACCCAAAAAGTTGCCGATTTTTCCAGTAAGCAAGCTGTTCTCGCAACATCGCGTCCCGAGGCCTTCATCAGCAACCGATACCCAGCGTGCACGTCTCACTTGTTACGAGAGGTGAAGGCGGTCTACCAGCTAGAGCATCGGAGAACGACAGCGAAGCCGCACGCGAAAGAACAGGCAATAACGCAGGACCCCGCAATGGTTGTCGGAGTCTCAAAGTTGAAAGCCCAAGAGCCGGGCCGGCTCTTCTCGAGGAGGGAGGCAGTGTCATGAAGCTCAAGGAAGCCACATTCAGTCGAGGTACTCCAAAGACGATCGTATCTGGACAGGTAGCCAGAGAGCAGTCAGCGGAGACCACATGTACGTCACATGCAAGCGATTCTGTGCGCAAGACGTGTAGGGAGCGAGAGTAAGGCGAGAGAGAAGAGACTGAATAAAAAAGAGACGACGAGACGAAGACAGTGGAGTCGAATTGTGGACCCTCACGCCCGTCCCTTTCTTCCACCCCAACAGCCCTAGCTCTAGAGTTGAAGCGCCCCCGCTCCGCTCTAAGAGTAATTGTGCCCTTACCCAGCGTCCCAAGACCCGTCCGACCTCGCCCTTCCACGCTTCCGAATTGTGTCCGAGTAGGTTCGCCTACTTACTCTGGTAGCGACGGCCTATCCATCCCCCAGGTCGCTAGGACGCCCTGTGAGCGAGCTTTAGCAGATAGCGGAAACCTCGTTACAGTATTGTGGGAACGCAAATGGATCGGACAGATGATCCGGTCGTTTCGGGTAGCCCCCCCCCCCCCCCCCTGAATTCAGTCCGAAATCAGAGAGAGAGGATGAGAGGGTCAGATGAGAGAGACGAAGGAGGAGCCAGGTTCTGATTTAAAACAGGTCGCCGAGGTTCACTCGTTATTCATTCTGCATCGATTCAACAAAGTCGGAGATCCTACAAACATGCAGTGCTCTCAACTCTCCCCAAACGCCCAGAGCACCTCTTCTTCGTTGTCGCCATTCGCGGAGGAGTTCATCCCGAGCGAATCGTCCCGCAGTACTCCGGATTCCTTCACGGAGGGTTCCGCTGAAGGAGATCCCTCCAACTGCGATGTTGCGGATGGTGCAGAGGAGCTGGCGGAAGAAGTGGCTGCGGAGGACTTCGCTGCCGAAATGATGGAGGGCCTCAGAACCTTCATAACAAATGTGACGCTGTCACCGGAGTTCTTCGAGGCCGAGTTGCTACCGCTACAGGAAACACTCGGCCGATTCTTCATCAACGGTGGCAGCGCCTATGAAGTGTTCAGCGTCATTGACGAGTATGATGCGAAGGTGGCGAAGTTCCGAGCTCTTGCTCCAAGACTCCGACAGATGGTGAGATCCTGTGTCAGGGCCTCCTCGAGCCCCCTCGCTTTGTATTACGTCGTCGAAATGGATCAATGGATCTGCTACTGCTGAAGCGGCCCACCAGCGTATTTCCACACCAGATTTCCAGTGTATATATTGTATGTTGAGTGTTGCAGCTCCAATAAATTCCCTTTTCATCGTTACCTCATGTTTGAGAGATTCTTTTAACACAAGGTTCGCAAATGAGGTTTGGACTGGCCTTCCAGAAACAAGCGAACATCCGGATCCGAGCTAGATCGATCATGCTGAGCTCATGTCCGACTCCCAGGAGCCGAGAACAGCAGTATGCGATATTTGGAGTTGATCAGGAACCGGAACTCGAGCTCAGACCATCGACAGTATGAAGGGTTCTGAACCGAGAGAAACACGCCGATTTCGGGCCCGTTTGCAAGAGCTTGAAAGGGAACGGGATGTCTTTCGAGAGCGTTTAGTTCAGAGCAGCGCTGCGTAATTGAGCGGACGATGCAATTCGAGGCTGGAAGTCAATCGCGGACTCCGTTGTCTCGCTCTCTCCGTGCGAGGAATGCATGTTCTTGAACACTCGTGCCGATTGGATCGATCTTTCACCCGTGGGACAATATCCCCCATCGGAACGCGTCGTGGTGTCTTGTATTTGACTCTGTCCGGCTTCACTTGGAACGAGCCCACCCTTCATCCAGCGAGGAATTCATCCACCCAATATGGACTCATGATATCCCGATGATCGGCCAAGGTTCTTGAGCCCAGGAACCGGTCCGGTGTGATGAGCTCCGGATTCTACATAATCAGCCACTCAAAACCCTCTTGTGGGACGAGGAGGGCATGTGCGGGGGTGACCAAGTAGAGGATGTTGGTGCACAAAACGGCAGCAGAGGGTCCAAAAGAGCCGAGCCTGGGATCAGGCGCGATGGCGCTCGACGGCAGGACGATTCGCAGTCAGTAAGAAAGCATGATTTTGGAGTCGAGCTGGGTCTGTAAGGTCGGTCCAAGACTGCCCGTCAGAGTCCCCTCGACGTCTCTGGATTCAGGATTCCAACATTCCTTCTCACTCAGCCGTTAAGAAATGCGAGGAACTCATTTACTCGATTTGAAGTCATGCGAAGGCGGAGAAGATGAACCCGCTCTTGGTCGAGCGAGAGATTGATTCATTCTAACTGAACTCATGACTTCCTGATGGATGAGCATGCGTGATTCTCGACCTCAGAAACCGCCGTATCTATGAGATCAGCGCCGAATCTTCACAGAACGGGCTCCAGAAAAATAGTTACTCGGAGTTGGAGTTTGATCGGCGCTTCGGTCCCTGGGATGCAGATTCGCTCTCACAGAGTGCTCGGGCTGGAATGGAGTCTACGCAATCAAATATGAGCCCTGGGCAGGAAGGCCTCAACTCACTTGACGCAGCTCACCTGGCAGACGGAAAGTCATGCTCAAGATGCTTCAGGCCAGGACACCTCAGTCGCGTTTGCCGATCGGCCATCAACGAAACTGGCAATAGAAGCATTTGGCGCCGGCACGACGCAAAAAAGAACCACGACACGAGATCAAAGAGACGAATATGGTCGATTAATCGGGAACAGGACGAGGACTCCTCCGACACAGACAGCGAAGATTTCAGTATCAACGGTATACGAATAGCAAGCATTGACAAACACCAGCGGGGAAGGAAATCCTGAGCATCGCTTCCCAGAAAGTACGGTGCGTACTGGATACAGGGGCTGATGTCAGTGGATTGCCACAAGAATTCATCGACCACCGAAGAAAGCAAAGAACACCGATAGCGGCGAACCGGGTCGAAACCAGGCTGCTCTCGTACTTCGGGGAGGCTTACGACTTTCGCCAGACGGTGAACCTTCCGCTGTCTCACAAAAGCATCAATGAGGTCGAGAAATTTTACATAGTGGACGGACCTGTGGCGCCCACAATCTGTGGAGACACGGCAGAGACGTTGGGCATAGTCAAAAGAGTGCGAGCCTTAACCGAGGATGCGGGAACATTGGAACACTGGAGAAACAGATTTCCGGCAGCCGTCAACGGAATCGGCAACATAAAAAACTTCAAGTCCAGCATTCAACTGAAAGACGACTACAGACCCGTGATAAGCCCGTGTCGTCCTATACCGGTCAAGTACGAGGAAGCACCAAAGAAGGAACCTGAACGAATGATCGACAAGGGAGTTATTCGGCCAGTGGAACAACACTCGGAGTTCGTTCCAAACCTTACCATCACCCAGAAGGCCAACGGAAAAATTCGGGTTTGCCTTGATCCGACGCACCCGAACAAAGCCATACAGAGAGGTCCACATCCTACGAAGCGACTCGATCAGATCTCATCGAAACTCTCCGGCGCGAGATACTTCTCAACACTCGATGCGTATGAAGGATTTTGGCAAGTACAGCTGGACGAAAAAGCCACACTTATGTACATTCACCAGCCCCTTGGGAAGATTAAGATTCCTAAAAATGCCTTACGACATCGTTTGTGCTTCGGACGTCTTCCAACGCCTAACAGACGAGCTGTTTGCAAACTTGGAGGGCGCCAGTGCAGTGGTTGACGATATCCTAATTTGGGGCTCCACCAAAGAGGAACACGATTGTCGACTTGAGAAGGTCCGACAACGTTGCGTTGAAGCCGGTATGGTGCTGAATCGGGCCAAGTGTAAAATTGTTCGGAATTCAGTCAAATACTTCGGCCACACAATCTGCCAAAATGGGCTCGGCCTGGACCCACAGCGGGTTCAGGACATCAGCGACGTGAAAACTCCCAAAACCGTCAAAGATGTCCAGAAATTCCTTGGCATGCTGAACTTCATTGCCGGCTTCATTACCAATCTGTCTTCGCAATTGGCATCGCTAAGGCAACTCCTAAACAAAGATGTGATTTTCACGTGGGAGCCACATCATGAGCAGGCTTTCGAGCAACTCAAAGGCATGCTCATGAAGGCGCCGATTCTGAAGTTTTTCGACCCTACGGAACCGATCACGTTATCAGTGGATGCATCTCATTACGGCCTCGGGGCTCGGAATGACTTCTCAAGTGTCGAATCATATCAATCGTCTCCTGATGAGCCCGGATGGGGGATCTGGAGAGCTGTTTCCACTTCCTTGAAGACTCGTGACAGCACCATGTCGGCGCGCATGCGCCCACCGAATCACCTTCCGATCGCAACAACGAAGAACTCACCGTAAGAGCTCTTCATGCAGTTAAAGTGGCTGGAAAACATCAGTTCGAATTCTCCACAGCTCCACGCTCATAGTATTGTGGGAACGCAAAAGGATCGGACAGATGATCCGGTCGTTTCGGGTAGCCCCCCCCCCCCCCCTGAGTTCAGTCCGGAATCAGAGAGTGAGGATGAGAGGGTCAGATGAGAGAGACGAAGGAGGAGCCAGGTTCTGCTTTAAAACGGGTCGCCGAGGTTCACTCGTTATTCATTCTGCATCGATCGAACAAAGTCGGAGATCCTACAAACATGCAGTGCTCTCAACTCTTCCCAAACGCCCAGAGCACCTCTTCTTCGTTGTCGCCATACGCGGAGGAGTTCATCCCGAGCGAATCGTCCCGCAGTACTCCGGATTCCTTCACGGAGGGTTCCGCTGAAGGAGATCCCTCCAACTGGGATGTTGCGGATGGTGCAGAGGAGCTGGCAGAAGAAGTGACCGCGGAGGACTTCGCTGCCCAAATGATGGAGGGCCTCAGAACCTTCATCACAAATGTGACGCTGTCACCGGAGTTCTTCGAGGCCGAGTTGCTACCGCTACAGGAAACACTCGGCCGATTCTTTATCAACGGTGGCAGCGCCTATGAAGTGTTCAGCGTCATTGACGAGTATGATGCGAAGGTGGCGAAGTTCCGAGCTCTTGCTCCAAGACTCCGACAGATGGTGAGATCCTGTGTCAGGGCCTCCTCGAGCCCCCTCGCTTTGTATTACGTGGTCGAAATGGATCAATGGATCTACTACTGCTGAAGCGGCCCACCAGCGTATTTCCACACCGGATTTTCCAGTGTATATATTGTATGTTGAGTGTTGCAGCTCCAATAAATTCCCTCCATCGTTACCTCATGTTTGAGATATTCTTTTAACACAAGGTTCGCAAATGAGGTTTGGACTGGCCTTCCAGAAACAAGCGAACATCCGGATTCGAGCTAGATCGATCATGCTGAGCTCATGTCCGACTCCCAGGAGCCGAGAACAGCAGTATGCGATATTTGGAGTTGATCAGGAACCGGAACTCGAGCTCAGACGATCGACAGTATGAAGGGTTCTGAACCGAGAGAAGCAAGCCGATTTCGGGCCCGTTTGCCAGAGCTTGAAAGGGAACAGGATGTCTGTCGAGAGCGTTTAGTTCAGAGCAGCGCTGCGTAATTGAGCGGACGATGCAATTCGAGGTTGGAAGTCAATCGCGGACTCCGTTGTCTCGCTCTCTCCGTGCGAGGAATGCATGTTCTTGAACACTCGTGCCTATTAGATCGATCTTTCACCCGTGGGACAATATCCCCCATCGGAACGCGTCGTGGTGTCTTGTATTTGACTCTGTCCGGCTTCACTTGGAACGAGCCCGCCCTTCATCCAGCGAGGAATTCATCCACCCAATATGTTATCATGATTTCTCGATGATCGGCCAAGGTTCTTGAGCCCAGGAACCGGTCCGGTGTGATGAGCCCAGGAACCGGTCCGGTGTGATGAGCTCCGGATTCTACATAATCAGCCACTCAAAACTCTCTTGTGGGACGAGGAGGGCATGCGTGGGGGTGACCACGTAGAGGATGTTGGTGCACAAAACGGCAGCAGAGGGTCCAAAAGAGCCGAGCCTGGGATCAGGCGCGATGGCGCTCGACGGCAGGACGATTCGCAGTCAGTAAGAAAGCATGATTTTGGAGTCGAGCTGGGTCTGTAAGGTCGGTCCAAGACTACCTGTCAGAGTCCCCTCGACGTCTCTGGATTCAGGATTTCAACATTCCTTCTCACTCAGCCGTTAAGAAATGCGATGAACTCATTTACTCGATTTGAAGTCATGCGAAGGCGAAGAAGATGAACTCGCTCTTGGTCGAGCGAGAGATTGATTCATTCTAACTGAACTCATGACTTCCTGATGGATGAGCATGCGTGATTCTCGACCTCAGAAACCGCCGTATCTATGAGATCAGCGCCGGATCTTCACAGAACGGGCACCAGAAAAATAGTTATTCGGAGTTGGAATTTGATCGGCGCTTCGGACCCTGGGGTGCAGATTCGCTCTCACAGAGTGCTCGGGCTGGAATGGAGTCTACGCAATCAAATATGAGCCCTGGGCAGGAAGGCCTCAACTCACTTGACGCAGCTCACCTGGCAGACGGAAAGTCATGCTCAAGATGCTTCAGGCCAGGACACCTCAGTCGCGTTTGCCGATCGGCCATCAACGAAACTGGCAATAGAAGCATTTGGCGCCGGCACGACGCAAAAAAGAACCACGACACGAGATCAAAGAGACGAATATGGTCGATTAATCGGGAACAGGACGAGGACTCCTCCGACACAGACAGCGAAGATTTCAGTATCAACGGTATACGAATAGCAAGCATTGACAAACACCAGCGGGGAAGGAAATCCTGAGCATCGCTTCCCAGAAAGTACGGTGCGTACTGGATACAGGGGCTGATGTCAGTGGATTGCCACAAGAATTCATCGACCACCGAAGAAAGCAAAGAACACCGATAGCGGCGAACCGGGTCGAAACCAGGCTGCTCTCGTACTTCGGGGAGGCTTACGACTTTCGCCAGACGGTGAACCTTCCGCTGTCTCACAAAAGCATCAATGAGGTCGAGAAATTTTACATAGTGGACGGACCTGTGGCGCCCACAATCTGTGGAGACACGGCAGAGACGTTGGGCATAGTCAAAAGAGTGCGAGCCTTAACCGAGGATGCGGGAACATTGGAACACTGGAGAAACAGATTTCCGGCAGCCGTCAACGGAATCGGCAACATAAAAAACTTCAAGTCCAGCATTCAACTGAAAGACGACTACAGACCCGTGATAAGCCCGTGTCGTCCTATACCGGTCAAGTACGAGGAAGCACCAAAGAAGGAACCTGAACGAATGATCGACAAGGGAGTTATTCGGCCAGTGGAACAACACTCGGAGTTCGTTCCAAACCTTACCATCACCCAGAAGGCCAACGGAAAAATTCGGGTTTGCCTTGATCCGACGCACCCGAACAAAGCCATACAGAGAGGTCCACATCCTACGAAGCGACTCGATCAGATCTCATCGAAACTCTCCGGCGCGAGATACTTCTCAACACTCGATGCGTATGAAGGATTTTGGCAAGTACAGCTGGACGAAAAAGCCACACTTATGTACATTCACCAGCCCCTTGGGAAGATTAAGATTCCTAAAAATGCCTTACGACATCGTTTGTGCTTCGGACGTCTTCCAACGCCTAACAGACGAGCTGTTTGCAAACTTGGAGGGCGCCAGTGCAGTGGTTGACGATATCCTAATTTGGGGCTCCACCAAAGAGGAACACGATTGTCGACTTGAGAAGGTCCGACAACGTTGCGTTGAAGCCGGTATGGTGCTGAATCGGGCCAAGTGTAAAATTGTTCGGAATTCAGTCAAATACTTCGGCCACACAATCTGCCAAAATGGGCTCGGCCTGGACCCACAGCGGGTTCAGGACATCAGCGACGTGAAAACTCCCAAAACCGTCAAAGATGTCCAGAAATTCCTTGGCATGCTGAACTTCATTGCCGGCTTCATTACCAATCTGTCTTCGCAATTGGCATCGCTAAGGCAACTCCTAAACAAAGATGTGATTTTCACGTGGGAGCCACATCATGAGCAGGCTTTCGAGCAACTCAAAGGCATGCTCATGAAGGCGCCGATTCTGAAGTTTTTCGACCCTACGGAACCGATCACGTTATCAGTGGATGCATCTCATTACGGCCTCGGGGCTCGGAATGACTTCTCAAGTGTCGAATCATATCAATCGTCTCCTGATGAGCCCGGATGGGGGATCTGGAGAGCTGTTTCCACTTCCTTGAAGACTCGTGACAGCACCATGTCGGCGCGCATGCGCCCACCGAATCACCTTCCGATCGCAACAACGAAGAACTCACCGTAAGAGCTCTTCATGCAGTTAAAGTGGCTGGAAAACATCAGTTCGAATTCTCCACAGCTCCACGCTCATAGTATTGTGGGAACGCAAAAGGATCGGACAGATGATCCGGTCGTTTCGGGTAGCCCCCCCCCCCCCCTGAGTTCAGTCCGGAATCAGAGAGTGAGGATGAGAGGGTCAGATGAGAGAGACGAAGGAGGAGCCAGGTTCTGCTTTAAAACGGGTCGCCGAGGTTCACTCGTTATTCATTCTGCATCGATCGAACAAAGTCGGAGATCCTACAAACATGCAGTGCTCTCAACTCTTCCCAAACGCCCAGAGCACCTCTTCTTCGTTGTCGCCATACGCGGAGGAGTTCATCCCGAGCGAATCGTCCCGCAGTACTCCGGATTCCTTCACGGAGGGTTCCGCTGAAGGAGATCCCTCCAACTGGGATGTTGCGGATGGTGCAGAGGAGCTGGCAGAAGAAGTGACCGCGGAGGACTTCGCTGCCCAAATGATGGAGGGCCTCAGAACCTTCATCACAAATGTGACGCTGTCACCGGAGTTCTTCGAGGCCGAGTTGCTACCGCTACAGGAAACACTCGGCCGATTCTTTATCAACGGTGGCAGCGCCTATGAAGTGTTCAGCGTCATTGACGAGTATGATGCGAAGGTGGCGAAGTTCCGAGCTCTTGCTCCAAGACTCCGACAGATGGTGAGATCCTGTGTCAGGGCCTCCTCGAGCCCCCTCGCTTTGTATTACGTGGTCGAAATGGATCAATGGATCTACTACTGCTGAAGCGGCCCACCAGCGTATTTCCACACCGGATTTTCCAGTGTATATATTGTATGTTGAGTGTTGCAGCTCCAATAAATTCCCTCCATCGTTACCTCATGTTTGAGATATTCTTTTAACACAAGGTTCGCAAATGAGGTTTGGACTGGCCTTCCAGAAACAAGCGAACATCCGGATTCGAGCTAGATCGATCATGCTGAGCTCATGTCCGACTCCCAGGAGCCGAGAACAGCAGTATGCGATATTTGGAGTTGATCAGGAACCGGAACTCGAGCTCAGACGATCGACAGTATGAAGGGTTCTGAACCGAGAGAAGCAAGCCGATTTCGGGCCCGTTTGCCAGAGCTTGAAAGGGAACAGGATGTCTGTCGAGAGCGTTTAGTTCAGAGCAGCGCTGCGTAATTGAGCGGACGATGCAATTCGAGGTTGGAAGTCAATCGCGGACTCCGTTGTCTCGCTCTCTCCGTGCGAGGAATGCATGTTCTTGAACACTCGTGCCTATTAGATCGATCTTTCACCCGTGGGACAATATCCCCCATCGGAACGCGTCGTGGTGTCTTGTATTTGACTCTGTCCGGCTTCACTTGGAACGAGCCCGCCCTTCATCCAGCGAGGAATTCATCCACCCAATATGTTATCATGATTTCTCGATGATCGGCCAAGGTTCTTGAGCCCAGGAACCGGTCCGGTGTGATGAGCCCAGGAACCGGTCCGGTGTGATGAGCTCCGGATTCTACATAATCAGCCACTCAAAACTCTCTTGTGGGACGAGGAGGGCATGCGTGGGGGTGACCACGTAGAGGATGTTGGTGCACAAAACGGCAGCAGAGGGTCCAAAAGAGCCGAGCCTGGGATCAGGCGCGATGGCGCTCGACGGCAGGACGATTCGCAGTCAGTAAGAAAGCATGATTTTGGAGTCGAGCTGGGTCTGTAAGGTCGGTCCAAGACTACCTGTCAGAGTCCCCTCGACGTCTCTGGATTCAGGATTTCAACATTCCTTCTCACTCAGCCGTTAAGAAATGCGATGAACTCATTTACTCGATTTGAAGTCATGCGAAGGCGAAGAAGATGAACTCGCTCTTGGTCGAGCGAGAGATTGATTCATTCTAACTGAACTCATGACTTCCTGATGGATGAGCATGCGTGATTCTCGACCTCAGAAACCGCCGTATCTATGAGATCAGCGCCGGATCTTCACAGAACGGGCACCAGAAAAATAGTTATTCGGAGTTGGAATTTGATCGGCGCTTCGGACCCTGGGGTGCAGATTCGCTCTCACAGAGTGCTCGGGCTGGAATGGAGTCTACGCAATTAAATATGAGCCCTGGGCAGGAAGGCCTCACTTGAGAGGCTAATGTCATCGCACTGGTGGATGGGAACCCGTTTCTGACGATAGAAGACGAAACTAAGCAGTTGTCGGAGTGTCCCATGAAACCGTTTGGAACCGCGAGCATGCCACTGGCGTAGCTGGGGTGCAGAATCGATTCCGGGGTCCGTTCGTCAGAGATTGAGAGGCTCCAGAAGATGAGTTATAGCTTGATTGGACTTTGATCGGCGCTTCGGACCCTGGGGTAGGGATTTGGTTTCACAGAGTGCTCCGGCTGGCATGGAAATTTTCCCGATCTATCTGTTGGAAGCCATAGATGGGCCGAATCGGAGCAGATTTTCAAGATCACAAAACGCCGGCTAGCTTGTTAGCAGGGCTATACTTCTCAACGTCATTTGTGAGTCGACTCTTCATCTCATTGCGTCATGCGACTCCGAAATTCCTCTTGGAGGAGGACTCAACGGAGTCCGCGAAAAGCCTCCAATCTCGAATCGCATTGTCCGTTGAATTTCACAGCTCTCGATGGACATCCGGTTCCTTCTCGATCTCTGACGAACGGGGCCAAAGTCAACGTTTTAGCGCAGAAATGCGCTTTTCTTCGGGCTTGTTCACTGGGGTGTAATTGGGAGTGGAACGAAAAAATCGCAGCGGGAGGCCTTTAGGATCTTCGAAGCGAGGGAAATTTGAATCAATTTTCGTTTGGCGCCCGACGA
Organism: Phytoseiulus persimilis; assembly: GCA_037576195.1. NCBI lineage: Eukaryota > Metazoa > Arthropoda > Arachnida > Mesostigmata > Phytoseiidae > Phytoseiulus > Phytoseiulus persimilis. Next base: position 7,079,697 of record CM075104.1, read on the forward strand.
GTTGAGCAGCCGAAAATGGCCAGTTATTCCAAGTTTTCAGAGGCCACCCTAGCCGAGAAGTGGAGAGGATATGCGGAGAGGGGATGCCCGGAATCAAAACACAGGGACGGCGGGCTCGATCGCCAGCGAAAACGAGTACGGGAGCTGAGTCGTATAGTATGGGAATGGAATAAAGTGAACCAGAATGTGACGGGATACGGCAAGGGGCCAGAGCAGTCACTGGCCTACGAGAGGCATCGCAAGGCTTTGGGGAATGGTCTACGACGACCGCGGAGCTGCATGAGCCGCGGGCAATCCTTTGTCTATTCTGATTGCAACTGCCTGGCCAGGCACTGTACCCAGGCCAACTCGCAAGAGTACGCCGATAACTCGCGGAGAGAACCCCTGCGTAGGCTCATTAGGCGTTGCGACGGCGTCAGTGCGAGCTCCGGTGGAAAAAAATTATCGGGCATGCATGATGGCTAAGCTCCGCTGAGTCTGTCGGTAGGCGAACCCTGGTGGCGCGTTGATGCTCGCTAGCTTAACTCGCCGGGCGCCAAACGAAATAGAACCGAATATCATTGTCGTATGAATAGTGGAAGATAACGAAGTGATGTTGTTTAGATGAGGTGTGGTAGATAGCAGACGGCTGAGTTTTGTAAATTTGAAGCTTCCGTGTGTGAGCGTTCGGGTCGTCGGGTATGGAGCGTGCTCTATAGGTATTTACTCATGCCGATTTTGCGTATCCTTCGCGTGTTTGGTTGACTCAATGAGGCGAGAACTTTTTCTGATCTCATCCCGTTGTTGGGGCCAATCATGTCACGACATTCCCTGAAGCAGAATTGGCAGGATTTCGCTTCGCTCTCATGTGACAGCGTTGCGTCCTCATGAGAGTACAGCGAAAGCCAGCTAATTCCGATGACAAGGAAATGATCCAGAAGGAGATCCTGAATCCTGCCATTGAGAAGATATTCCGAAAATTCCACCGTGAAAACCGAAGGATGCCGGAGCGGATATCCAGTAACAGGCCAGTGCTCTGACGTCAGTACGCAGAGTAACTTTGGGTTCTGTGTGAACTGGAATTGTGCTTCCAACTCCTCCTTCGAGGACAGCTGCCAGCACTATGGTTTCACGACGATTGTTGGGACGAGGAACAGGAACGGCACCCTAAGCAATTTCTCCTTGTGACAAAGAATCGATCCAGAAGGAGATCGTGGAGTTTGCCACTGAGAAGATACTCTGAGGTTCCCACCTTATAATCAGAGGGAGCTGTATCAAATCAGGCTTCGGATTCACCTCCATGGGTCTCGAAAAGTATGGTTAGATCGTAACCTTGTCCTTCGACTCCAAGAAGTCTGGTTCTGGACGACTACTTCGGATCGCCACGCGTGTAGCGTGTCTGTGATCAGTTATGGTCCCGCAATTATCTCCGCGATGCGGGTTCGAGACACCGGACCACAGTGGAATTTTCATCCTCGCTTTCCTCCCTTGAGGTGGATTCGGGAGGCCTTCGAAAAGATCTCCACTGTTCATCCCAGTTAAGGCTCGTGGATTAACCATGTAACTTTTTGTTGTTTTTTCATTTCGAGTCAGAGGGGATTCGATATAAGATGAGGGCTCCTGCGAAGTCAAGTTGAATATCGCGATCTCGCGAAAGAGTTGGGCTATCTCTCCTTCCGTGAGGATAGTCGGTCGTGGGACTGCCTGAACAATTATTCATCTACGGGAATAAACAGTACGGTGGGTCGGTTCCGAGTCCAACCGTACTATTCGAAACCGTACTAAACGGGGTAGTTGATACATTGCAATTCGACTTCGTGAGTTCTCCACCAGTTCCCCGCCGATTTCAAACATGCATCACGGATGCAAGGAAGAACCTTGGCTTGGGTCCAGAGGCAGACTCTCTGTATAAGTCTCTGTAAACGCGGGTTGCATTGTGGACGTTTTCGGTGATTCTTCGTCCTCGCTCTTGCCGCGGATCAACCATGGAAATATATTCTGCCAAGTCATCAGCCATCCGAAAGAGAATCGCCAGGTGGTCACTAGTGAGCTCCTCTGGTGGAACCTCGATACAGTCTTCGTCGTCCTCGGTCTCCTCGTGAGCTCGTTCTTGATCCATCCCGATGAGCGTCTGACAGTCAAACCCGTCTGGTTTCCAATTGATCAACTCCTCTATGGTTTCCGTATTCACTTCATCTAGACCTCCTTTCTTTGCGATTTCCACCATGCTTCCAATAATCTCAGTACGTTGCTCCTCATTGTTGACTGACACACTTGCGCAATGTGGGAGAATGATTTTCCAGACTGCTCTCATATTGTGTGCCGATATCTCATCCCAAGCCTCGATTATGTTGACGACAACTTTATTGATGTCGTATGTTTTCCAGAATTCGACCTACTCAGGATCATCTCCCATCACGTCCTTGATAGCTCGGGGGGATCGCTCGGCGCAAGTAGTAAGCTTTGAAGGTTGAAATGAAACCTTGATCCATGGGTTGGATCAAGGAGGTCGTATTCGGCGGGAAGAATGCTACTTTGATGTTTTTCTTCATGGTTGACAGTCCCGTTGAATGACCCGCAGCATTATCCAGGAGTAGAAGGATTTTGAATCCGATTCTCTTCGTGCTACAGTATCTTTCTGTCGCTGGGCACAAATAGTTGATAAACCAATCCTCGAAAAGAGCTTTGGTCATCCAGGCTTTTGGATGGGTTGGATCCATGGGTTGGATCAAGGAGGTCGTATTCGGCGGGAAGAATGCTACTTTGATGTTTTTCTTCATGGTTGACAGTCCCGTTGAATGACCCGCAGCATTATCCAGGAGTAGAAGGATTTTGAATCCGATTCTCTTCGTGTGACAGTATCTTTCTGTCGCTGGGCACAAATAGTTGATAAACCAATCCTCGAAAAGAGCTTTGGTCATGCAGGCTTTTGGATTCGACCGCCATAGCACAAACAGTTCCTCTTCGCAAATTTTCTTGAGAGCTCGAGGATTCTTTTCTCGACAAACAAGCATTGGCTTCAGCTTCGACAACTAAGATCGGAACTATATCCGTTAACTTTGATCGTTGGAGGTTTTATTTCGGGGCTTACTCCAAAAAATAAAACTGGGGAGTCAAATGGCTTTCTTTCCCCACCGAAAAAGGATGAGTGAGGGAGGACATCAAAGAAACCTACAATCGCGGGTACAGAGTGTGAGTCAGCCAGCTAAGATAGTGGAAATTATCGACTCAGAAAGCGATTCGGGGAGTGTCCAGGAATCGAGACGCGGTGAACGAGGACCGGGGGGAAAGGAACATGCGATTATGGTTACTGAACGCAAACTCCGGTTCCTGAAGAAAAACAGAGAGAACGCTCAAGGTGAAGTCAGTCAAAGAAAAACAAAAGAATGGTGTGACAGACACGTGAAAAACGTCTCTTCCACAGAAATGAGGCCGTCGATAGCCACAACAAGAGAGTCGGATCACCAGGATGGTACTCGACTGCCATTGATAATTACATTGGTCGTTGGAAACAAAAGCAACTTATGAGTGCACGGACAAAAGTTCATCAGATGGAACAGAGAAGAAGTGGGAATCTACCTTACGATTGATACCCCTGTCTTGGTTAGCCGTACACGATAACATGTAATATGGATGTATTTATGGATATTTATTGATCATTCCCTCTCTATCTCTACATTCCAAGTAGACCCTAGCTAAGAGGCAGTGGTGTGGCTGATATATGCGGCATTTCTCCCGTTGTGTTCGTTGTTCTGGCTGTTGGCGTTTTCCCATTCATCCAGTGCTTTCTTCGTGTCTAGTATCATCTTCGGTGTTGCGATCGTTCGAACACTCTGCGTCACAGCAGACGCTCCGTTCTCGTCATTAAGTAAATAAAGCCCTCAGTCGTGCTAGAGTGGTTACTCATACCGGCCGTGTTTTCCTGTGAAACCTTGCAACCTAACATTCGGAGTGCTGTTCTTGTCGAGTTCAAGCCTCTTTCGGGTCTCCTCCTCTACGTTGATCGTCTCAGACATCGACGACGGTATCGTCAATTGAGCCATCGGGTTTTTTTGGAGATTCACGTTGCTTCGTCGAGAGTGGCAACGGTCGAAGGCTTATTCTTGACTACACCTGACCATGGTCCCGGTAAATTCCAATTCCATCATTCGAAACAAGTAACGAAGCCTCGAATGGTACAACTTCGAACAGAGCTACAACGTTTGAATAATAACCGATTCAGAACTCAAGATCACTAATTATCAGAGGAAATGGTTTCTGCCAACCCGATCCTAATGTCTTTCAACGTTCGAAATTTGCCACCACACGCTTTGGGTATCACAAACGACAAAGTTTACATGCAATCCACAATTCTCTGTCCACCCCGAAAACCGTTACCTCGTTTTTCTGCAGGTGTTTCGAACGTGAGGTTTCGATAAGATTTCGTATCGGTTCCAGGACTGCCCATTCCATCCCAGTTTATCACCGCTCCCGAGCTTCGATCGATTTGAGGAGCATTTTCAATCGCTGTCAGAATTTCGAAAACTCAGGGACTCACAAATCCTCCTGGAGAGTGTCTGGCTGGACTGATCAGTTCGGAATAAGCAATTCTCGTCATCATACCTTTTTCTGTCAGATCCGTGGTTTTGAAGCTGCAGGCCAAAGTGGAAAACAAGCATCATCCTCATATCCCGACCACGCTTTAGCGATTCGGCAAAACGTCGAACAGCGAATGCTCTCAATGAGAAATCCCGCGTTTCCTGGAATAGAAAAATGTATGAGACGAAGGAAGGGGTGGTCGTATAGGACAACCTCGACTCACAGATGACGTGGAGGAGTATAGCCCTGTTCACCAGCTCGCCGGCCCTTTGTAGTTTTGAGAATCCCCAACGATTCGGCCTACCTATTGCTTCCAGGAGATGGACCGGAAAAATCCCCATTCCTGCCGAGGCACTCTGTGAATCCGATGCGGCACCGCAGGGTCCGAACAGCCGATCCAATCCCGGTCATAGTTCGAATTACTTCTTTCTGGAGCTCTTTCTATGAAAAGTCCGCACTGATTACATGGGCTCGGCGGTTTCTGCGGTCTAGAATCATGGGGTCTCATCCGTCAAGAAGTCCTGACTTCAGATCGAATGAACCAAACCCTTGCTCGTCCAAGGTTGGGTTCATTCCGATTGAAGCCGAACAGATTCAAATTGAAAGCATCAACCGCGTTCCAGGAGGTGATCGTCCTACTGAGTGAAATTCGAATCGATGGACACGAGTGTGCGTGGACAAGCGGCTCATCGGCTCGAGAGATCGAGGAGAGGTTTCCGCGGAAACATTCGTGTTTCAAGTGTTTCGCTGCTGTTCCAGGGTTCTCGGAGGCGTCCGAATCCCCCGACGGATTGCAATAAGACTGCAATATTCTGTCGCAATTGACTCCAAACTCCGAGTTGAGGCGTTCGTCGAGTTCCGCAGCGCAGCTCTTGACTCCGAAGTCTACATTGACGTGTAGTGCAACATCTCCTCCAGACCATCCGCGGCCGCATCATTGCAGGTGAAGCAATCTCCTCGAGCGGACCCTTCTGTGAGCGAATCTCGGGTAGACCGAGACGATTCGCTGGGATGAACGCCTCCGAGAATTGAGACAGTGAAGAAGGGCTGTTCGGGAGCAGAATTTAGTTCCTCATACGTCTTCCTCATCTAACTTCCTGATCCCCTCGGCCCTTCCTGGTTTCGGACTGATCTCAGGAATGCCAGACCGACGGTTGCCGAACCTGCTCGCGTAATAGAGCGTGGCCCTCTGATGGAGGAGGCCCCTCTGATGGAGAAGGCCCCTCTACCAGAAGGGAAACGGTAATTGGTAATATGCCCAAGAACTAAGTGAGGAAGGCGCTGCTCGCGCGACATGGAGCAGACTGCACTTCCAGTTTTCCATTTCGTTGAGTGCGTTCGAGGGAGCGAAAGTGATGAGTCATGACAGAATCACCGCTGCTCTGTAGAAAAACTGAGATCTCTTGGTACGATCACTCCGATAGCTTGCAAAACCGCTCGGTCTGGGGGCTTGAACCGATCCACTACAGCCCCCGCCAAGAAAATCGGTTTCTGCACGCTCTATGGGTTCTCGGATTCGGATTCGATCCCTCGTTCTTGGGCCCGTGTGAGAGATTTCGTCAGCGCTCAAAAACTTCTTGAACTCGCCGCTGAGGCCGGGGGTTGGTTCCAGATTCGCGAGAAGAGAGAACTCCTGGGACGTGGTAACGTCCGAATTCGGGGACGAGGGGTCCGTCAAGTTTAACCGTCTGGAGAACGGAGTAATGGTAATCGATGAACCATCTGCGGATCGTGATCCAGATCTAGGCCTACAGAACCAAGGTAAGCCAATGTCTATGGTTGAATCCACTAAGTACTTGGGTATCGAAATATCGGTCGAAAGAGACTACTCAACCCAACATTGGAACGAGCTGAAAGAGACGGCGATCAAAAGACTCAATGCGAGAACGCTTTGGATTTTCAACAGCTTTGGGTCACAACTCACACGTCTTCCTGGAATGCGAGGAAGGGAAGTACTCCCAGAGGGGATTCCAGAACCGATTAGGACTCCATCCTGATTCAGCAGCCAAGAACCTTCAAAGGACGAGGGAAATCCTGAGAGGATGACACACAGGAGTAGGATCCAGTATATCCAAATCCAAATAAAGAAAAAACTGTGGAACTCGACGCATGGCCACTACCGTGATCGACGTTGTTTCACCTGGTGTCGATGATCGTCATCTTCTTGCCGTTGCTCGATAACAAGATAGAGTGGATCGAGGCGGCCATCTCTCTCTCTCGACTTGCACACTCCACGTTGCCTCCTCCACCCTTCAGCTGACTGTCCTCATCCGTGATTTCAGTTCGTAAGTAGCCAGAGAACCAGAATCTGTCGTAACTATCGTAACTCCGAGTGGTGATACCGGATTGACCTCGTAGTCGGTCTTGAACCTACTTCCGGGCGTGTTTCCTCCGATAATCGTGGTATGCGCTTGGCTGGGTGACATTGCGGTTATTGCGGTCGATGTCCTGTTCGGTCTTGGTCCATCGTGGCACGTCACCCTCGTGGAGGCATCTGCGTGTTCCAGCTCAATGCATTCGCCGACTTCATTCCGCTGCCGAAGGCGGCTCCGTGGCGACAAAAGGCGGGTCACTACCACGCGTTCCTCTGGTGCGGTGTCCCAACATCAGCGAGGACAATCCTCGACTAGCTGCAACTGCCAAACGCCACAGCAACCAGCGTAAAAAACCCCGGGCAATGGGAACGCCACCTCCGGGCCAGCCCCCCAATGACGGACCACACGTTTAGGAATGGCAAAGCAACGGGGAGAGAAGACGCACCAGAAGCGATCGAAAGCAAAAACGCTGCGGAACCCCCACACAGCTCTAGCTCGTCATCGTCGTCGAGCTCCTCCGAAAGCGACGACGAAGACGACAACACTCACTGCCTCGAGATCCCTCAGACAGTCGCCTCCATGGACATGGAGGTGAGTTAGCTTGCTAAATGACTATCTCACCGAAGCAGTCACCAAATGCAGCTGGACGAAAAAGCCACACTTATGTACTTTCACCAGCCCCTGGGGAAGATTCAGATTCTTTAAAATGCCTCACGACATCGTTTGTGCTTCGGACGTCTTCCAACGCCTAACAGACGAGCTGTTTGCAAACTTGGAGGGCGCCAGCGCAGTGGTTGACGATATCCTGGTTTGGGGCTCCACCAAAGAGGAACACGATTGTCGACTTGAGAAGGTCCGACAACGTTGCGTTGAAGCCGGTATGGTGCTGAATCGGGCCAAGTGTAAAATTGTTCGGAATTCAGTCAAACACTTCGGCCGCACAAGGTGCCGATTCTGAAGTTTTTCGACCCTACGAAACCGATCACGTTATCAGTGGATGCATGTCATTACGGCCTCGGGGCTCGGAATGACTTCTCAAGTGTCGAATCATATCAATCGTCTCCTGATGAGCCCGGTTGGGGGATCTGGAGAGCTGTTTCCACTTCCTTGAAGACTCGTTACAGCAGCATGTCGGCGCGCATGCGCCCACCGAATCACCTTCCGATCGCAACAACAAAGAACTCACCGTAAAAGCTCTTCATATAGTTAAAGTGGCTGGAAAACTTCAGTTCGAATTCTCCACAGCTCCACGCTCATAGTATTGTGGGAACGCAAATGGATCGGACAGATGATCCGGTCGTTTCGGGTAGCCCCCCCCCCTGTTCAGTCCGAAATCAGAGAGAGAGTATGAGAGGGTCAGATGAGAGAGACGAAGGAGGAGCCAGGCTCTGATTTAACCGGGTCGCCGAGGTTCACTCGTTATTCATTCTGCATCGATTCAACAAAGTCGGAGATCCTACAAACATGCAGTGCTCTCAACTCTCCCCAAACGCCCAGAGCACCTCGTCTTCGTTGTCGCCATTCGCGGAGGAGTTCATCCCGAGCGAATCGTCCCGCAGTACTCCGGATTCCTTCACGGAGGGTTCCGCTGAAGGAGATCCCTCCAACTGCGATGTTGCGGATGGTGCAGAGGAGCTGGCAGGAGAAGTGACCGCGGAGGACTTCGCTGCCGAAATGATGGAGGGCCTCAGAACCTTCATAACAAATGTGACGCTGTCACCGGAGTTCTTCGAGGCCGAGTTGCTACCGCTACAGGAAACACTCGGCCGATTCTTTATCAACGGTGGCAGCGCCTATGAAGTGTTCAGCGTCATTGACGAGTATGACGCGAAGGTGGCGAAGTTCCGAGCTCTTGCTCCAAGACTCCGACAGATGGTGAGATCCTGTGTCAGGGCCTCCTCGAGCCCCTCGCTTTGTATCACGTGGTCGAAACGGATCAATGGATCTACTACTGCTGAAGCGGCCCACCAGCGTATTTCCACACCAGATTTTCCAGTTAGCTCCAATAAATTCCCTTTTCATCGTTACCTCATGTTTGAGAGATTCTTTTAACACAAGGTTCGCAGATGAGGTTTGGACTGGCCTTCCAGAAACAAGCGAACATCCGGATTCGAGCTAGATCGATCATGCTGAGCTCATGTCCGACTCCCAGGAGCCGAGAACAGCAGTATGCGATATTTGGAGTTGATCAGGAACCGGAACTCGAGCTCAGACGATCGACAGTATGAAGGGTTCTGAACCGAGAGAAACACGCCGATTTCGGCCCCGTTTGCCAGAGCTTGAAAGGGAACAGGATGTCTGTCGAGAGCGTTTAGTTCAGAGCAGCGCTGCGTAATTGAGCGGACGATGCAATTCGAGGTTGGAAGTCAATCGCGGACTCCGTTGTCTCGCTCTCTCCGTGCGAGGAATGCATGTTCTTGAGCACTCATGCCTATTGGATCGTTCTTTCACCCGTGGGACAATATTCCCCATCGGAACGCGTCGTGGTGTCTTGTATTTGACTCTGTCCGGCTTCACTTGGAACGAGCCCGCCCTTCATCCAGCGAGGAATTCATCCACCCAATATGTTATCATGATTTCCCGATGATCGGCCAAGGTTCTTGAGCCCAGGAACCGGTCCGGTGTGATGAGCTCCGGATTCTACATAATCAGCCACTCAAAACCCTCTTGTGGGACGAGGAGGGCATGTGTGGGGGTGACCACGTAGAGGATGTTGGTGCACTAAAACGGCAGCACAGGGTGCAAACAGCCGAGCCCGGGATCAGGCGCGACGGCGCTCGATGGCAGGACGATTCGCAGTCAGTAAGAAAGCATGACTTTGGGGTCGAGCTGGGTCTGTAAGGTCGGTCCAAGACTACCCGTCTCAACTCACTTGAGAGGATAATGTCATCGCACTGGTGGATGCAAACCCGTTTCTGACGATAGAAGACGAAACTAGGATGTTGTCGGAGTATCCCATGAAGCCGTTTGGAACCGCCAGCATGCCACTGGTTTCTCGAATAAGAGGAATATTTAGCCGTCCCATGAACTAAGTTATGGCCAATTGCGGAAACTTGTGGATAGTTGTGATGTTCTCCCCCGGGAGGACTGGCCCGATCTATTTCTGAAGGAGACTGAACAGTCATGAATGCGCTCAACGGAGGACTAGATGTCAGGATTCCTGACATCTAACCTGAGGAACCTAAGGGGCCAGGGATATGATGTCTGCAGCACCATGAACGGGTCTTCCAGAGGACTCCAGGCAGAGATACAATACAAGCTGTCGTTCCACAAGAGTTGTGTTTCCACTGCGCGAGCCATCCCGTGCATCTTGTAACTGTGCATTCTAGCGAGCTCGTACCAATACGGTCAGCGGCCGGATTGATGGCCAATGTCTGCGCTTTCTTATCAAGCTCCTGTGTGCGTGTGAGACTTGTGCAAGATCTGGTGAAAACCCACGCGCGTTCTTCGAGCAAGCGTAGGCTGAAGCCTCTCTGTGCCATTCGATGGGTGGAGAGTCATCTTGCGTTCATCACCTTCAGAGAACTTCTCTCACCCATCAGTCATGCTCAAAGAGGGCTCAGGCAAGGAATCGGGGATGCCGTTTTTCGAGCCCATCAGATGCTCAGTTCGATCTCTAGATGCGAGTTCGTAACATCTCTGCTCATCATAGAAACCTTCTCTTCACTCTCTTTGACTCTATCCACCAGTCTCCAAGCGAAAGAACTTGACATCTTCGCTGCACTGGGGACCGCGGACAGCGTCCTCTCAGTTTTGAGGCAACGGCGAACGGATGCGGACGTTGTATTCAGAACAGTCTTCGGAGAGATCTCGCAGCTCTGCGCTGATCTAGATATCGACGCCCGCGTGCCTTCCTTGTGTGAGCGACAAACTCGGAGAGAGAATCATTCATCTCTCTAATACGATTGAGGATTATTTCCGAGTTTCGATCCACCTCCCATACCTCGATAGCTCGATTGAAGGATTCATATCAATGTTCGCTGATTCGAGTCAAGATGTTCTGAAAGTACCATGCTTGGTGCCGAAATGGTTCTTGTGCGTTTGGCCCCCTCTTCTAAAATCACAGCCGGCTAACCCGCCAGCCGACAGCCAACGATGGCTGACGCGGCGGCGGCTGGAACGCCGCTTCCAAAGGCGCGATATTCGAACTGCCTGAGGAAACTCTGACCCGTTTCTTAACTTCGTCTTCTTCCTCCGTCTCCTTTCTCCCTGTACCGCCGGCTGACGGGCTGAGAACTCGCCATTTAGGCTGTTTTTCGCGCCGCTTCCGAAGAGGGGGCCAAACGCACAAGTACCGCCGAAATTAATGGTGAAGTCCTCTTTCCAAGACTTGCTCGACACGATAAACTTCTATGAACCCGAACTGTGGTAACAGCATCGTACGAGGCGAATCCGATCGCTGGAAAGCCAAATGAGTCACTTGCCCTCGGAATGAACTTCCTGAGAGCCTGATCGAAGCTCTCAATCACTGCTCTCGGCTGAATGCCCGGGAATTTTTTACTTCTTCAAATATTCCCTACCTTACCCGTGACAACTGCCTCCCCGCAACAAAGTTTCAGCAGTCTGAGACTGCCTAAAACGTATCTAAGGTCTGTAATGGATGGAGAGCGTCTCAACGGATCGGCTTCCATGGACATTCAACGTGAAATTCCGGTCATGCCAGAAGAAGTCCTTGATCTCATCGCGACGGATCCAGGGAAACTGGACATGATCCTCTGGAAGTCCAGAAATACAATTCGATATTAGCGCTCTATCATTCAATTGCGCGTTGAACTGTTATTCTGTTCAGAATCTTGTATATGAGAATCATCATTCGTCAGAGTGTACTAGCATGAAGGCTGGAGCAAGAACTCATTGGGTGAAAACGCTATTCTTGTGTGATGAAGCTAATTTCATAAAATTTCGGTGGTCGAGTCCGAGATATGGTGACGATGGGTATGGCTAATACACTATCCATTCTGGAGGGAAGCAGTGTTGTTCTATTAGGTAGGTCAGAAAGTTCTTTCCGACTTCGATCTGAGTTACCGAATGCTTTCCTCGTATTTAATTTCTTGCCGGAGCTCACAACACCTGATCATGTTTCCGGGCACGAAAAAATCCCAGATGCTGAGTAGAAGATACCGAAAAGACTAGGACTACACGAAGGGAGCACGCCAGGGATGATATCCGACAGCAAGAGAATTCTTAAGAGATGGAAACGGGAGAAGGACCCGGTCCTATCTCTTCAAATAAGAATAACCGCATCGTCGACCAGCTGACTGTGAGGCATCGCCCCGTACGAAGGGTCTCCTACCATATTTGGAATGAAGATACAGCAGGAAGTTTGTCGACGGAAATTAATCAATCGATTAGATATTCTACATCTCCATATGGTTCTCTATGTGCCTCTCGAACCGAAACTCAGCTTCTCTCGGAGTCCGAGTGGGAGCTCGAAGCAGGTAGTGTGCTACTCTCAACGAGTCAAACACCCATTGCATGTCCTGCTGCTTTCCTTCGCTATTCTTCGGATACATTACCAAAATCGAGGAGGTAGTACAAAGGGAGTGGGAACACGTTACTGTGGCTAGGAACTTCGATGCCCACTTTAAAACTTGAGGGGATGCCTATTCCACAGCAAAAGGGAGAGAACTCGAAGGAAGACTCGCAGCGGCGGACCTGTATATCATTAATGAGGGGACCATCCCGACCTTCATGTCAGGGAACAGGAAATCATGTGTCGATATCACAACGAGCTCTCGGCTGGCGGATGTGGGATTGAGAAGACAAGCACAAAATCGGATCGTTTACCTACCCGAAAGGACACCTTTGTTCGTCTGAGACCTGATGGAGCGATACGACCTCCAAGGAACGGAGGCGTCGAGTGAATTCATTCGCATGTACGAACACAAGCTGTCATCAGTCGACCATGAGTTCCTCTACACCACTGGAATGACAACCACCGAATGGAGAGGACCGAGTCAGAGGACCCCGTGTCCAGACTTGCCGACCACGGTTTCTACGCTCAACTTCGTATGAAGAAAGTGTACCACGAGCCGGATTATGATCGCCAATGTCAGAGATGAGGACTATCACGCTCGAAATACCATGCGATTCACTGTAGACCAGTCAGGAGCATTGCCAGTCTAGCGGGGATAGAGTAGTCAGAAAACAGGGTGTGAAAGAATATGCAAATTATGTATCGTGAGAAATCTGTAACAGATGACGATATATCGAAGGCATAACCCTACATGCCAATCCGGTCTCGAGACCGGAAGCACTCATATTCCAGGGAGATAGCGTCGATGTGTCTCCTCCCCGAATCGTTCTCAGATCCGTCGTCGAGGATATCTACTGCACCCGTGACGATATGCTTCCATGCCAGCCGTAACTGTTCCTATCCGCCACAACCTCAACTACCGCGAGCCCTCTTAACATATTCGTTATGTATTCTCCGTGCCACATTACGGCAATCACAACAGCATCCTCCCTGTCGGAAGCTCGTCAGTTGAAAGCGGCAATTCACTTCAATCCTAAGATCCATGAAGAGGCAAAGAAGAGGATCGCGCCCTTCAACCTCGATACAGGAGACTGAGACCCGACCGTGAGAAAAGAGGAAGGAATCAAGGAGGAAACCCTGAGAAAGTGGCAAACATCTCCGAAGGTCAGGTGGACCCACGAATGCATTCCGGGCATTGGCAAGTGGATCCAGCGCGAGCACGGGGACCTAACGTCTCCTTCCAGGGGAGACTGCGTCGACTTGGACTTCCTCTTGAGGGCCGCTTCATCCCGGCGCAGACGGCGCGAGCGAGCCGAGAAACACTCACCGAACGAAGTAAGTATGACCGCTAGTTTGCATGACATAGAGTCGTTTCCACTGCTGAGCTGTGGCCACGGCCTGAAATTCGAAAATGCTCCCAGGACAAACGAATATGCATACGATACAATCTCACAAAGTGAAACCCAATATTTCTCATTGATGCCCATCGGTTCGCCCTGCCTCAGCCACAACGAAGGCGAATCCCCGCGCATCCGATCGGGCACACCGACCGTGGTCACTAGTCGTGACTCACAACTCCCGTGTGTATATCCGAGGTTCTTCTCCCTCAATCGGGGATACCGAGAACGTTGGGTTCTGGGTAAGGCGCCGGAGGGTGCAGTGCATGTCCCTGGTTCAAGGGGGGATGTTCACTACAACTGTATATCTGCTCCCGGGGCCCGTATCTGCTCTTCTGTGGCAACTAGAAACTATCTGAAGTGAGCCCCGAGTGGAGGAGGCTTCAAGCTACTCACAGTAGAAAAATTGAGACGTAACTTCGTTTCTTCCCCCGTCCAGCGTCCAGAATTCGCGGTTTTGCCCTGATTCTCCCTCGCCAGGATGAGATAGAGGGCTGTTTCTTTTTTGAAACGGTGGATAATTTTCTCATCTTGAACTATATTTATGGCAATCCGGCTCCGAGGGCAATTAAAACATTTGAGATACACATACTGAAAAAGTCAAAGTTTGCTTGATGACGAATTTCTCTGAGACTCCGCTTTCGCTGGGTATCATCCTCGTTCGAATCGAAATCGAAATTGGTGCATCTGGCGTGGAGATATCAGGGAGATGGTGGTCGGAAATGGGCCGGACCACGATTCCGAGAAATCGGGCCTCGAAATTGGTGATCACCGGAGTAAAGGCTCGCCATTTCTTGTGGTTTCCACCTGATTTCCCGGCACCAGAACCAGCTGGAGATTTCAATCATCCTTTGAAATGTAGGTGATTGATTCCTCTCGAAGATGAACTAGAACTATCGGGATCCGAACTGGGTAAGTTTTTTAAAATCGATGAGGAAGATGCAAAAGAACATTTTTTCTCGTTTGTCTAGCGATCCTCTCAAAGAGGACACGTCCGATCGCCATAATTCTGGTTAATCTAACAGCCATATTCACCAGCAACCGATTGAAACAAACCGCTCCAAAATCGATGACTCCCACGAGTAGAAATCAGGGAAACGGTGGACCTGGTTTGACCAAAGTCTCCCGCCTTGTCCGGCCTCTCTCGATGCCTCTGATGGTTCTGACCCCATTTCTCGGCAATGGAACCAGCTAGAGACCTCAATTTTGTTTTGGGATGGAGCTGATGAATTTCTCTCGGAACTGAATTGGAACTTTCGGGATCCGAGCCGGAGAATATTTCTGGAATCCGACTCTTGGAGCCATCGGTCGAATATCTCCCCTGTTTTCGGATAAAGAGCAGGGAAGTGTCATATTGTAACGAGGTTTCCGCTATCTGCGAAAGCTCGCTCACAGGGCGTCCTAGCGACCTGGGGAATGGATGGGCCGTCGCTCCCAGAGTAAGTAGGCGAACTTACTCGGACACAATTCGGAAGCGTGGGAGGGCGAGGTCGGACGGGTCTTGGGACGCTGGCCAGGGCGAGGACGGGACGTTGGGTCAGGGCACAATTACTCTCACAGCGGAGCGGGGCGCTTCAACTCTAAAGCTAGGGCTGTTGGGTTGGGAGAAAGGGACGGGCGTGAGGGTCCACAATTCGACTCCACTGTCTTCGTCTCGTCGTCTCTTTTTTATTCAGTCTCTCCTCTCTCGCCTTACTCTCGCTCCCTACACGTCTTGCGCACAGAATCGCTTGCATGTGACGTACATGTGGTCTCCCCTGACTGCTCTCTGGCTACCTGTCCAGATACGGTCGTCTTTGGAGTACCTCGACTGAATGTGGCTTCCTTGAGCTTCATGACAATATTGTAGGATTGTAAATGATCTCGCCCCGTGTAGCTCCAGCCCTAGGTACCGCTCATTGTTCCCGCCTCCGCTAGAGAGCGCCCCAGCCATCTCGGAGAAGATGGTGCGAGGGCGGAATTGGAAAGGAGAATTAGAGGCTGATCGTAGAGAGAGAACAGAGAATCACTTTTTCGGCACGCGCGTTCGAGATTGGTCGCAACAGCGATACCCAATCAAGGACAGAAGAGCCAGCGAATAAACTGAGTGAAATCCCCGACCCTGCAACCTTACAAGTGGTGGAGATGCGGGGTAAAGCTTCAACAGCGACTAGACGAGGCCAGAGATCTCGCAAAACAACTGGCAGCCAAGGAGAAAGACGTCAACAAGACAGCGTACGATAGAGATCGTAGGACAACACCGTTCCAGCCCGGAGATTTGGTTTGGCTCCACGTACCGCTACGGAAGGTCGGCCAGTCGGACAAACTACAAAGCCCCTTCTTCGGACCGTTTAGGATAGGCGAACAAAAAGGCCCGGAAACGTTTTTGATCATCCCCGAACCCAAGGCGAAACTACCGGGACCAAGGACGAAACCACATGTGGTCCACTCTTCGCGCCTGAAAATGGTAGTAACCGCGGAAAGCCAAGCGAGTTTAGCTCATCAAGACGAACAGATCAAAGAAGCCGACAGCTCTACAGAACCAGCCCAGGAGATTGACCTAGCACAGGATGAACCAGCACACACCGATCCGGCACCGATTGATCCAGCGCCCAGTGGTCCAGCACACGTCGATCCAACAACCTTCGGTCCAGCATCCAACGATCCAGCCCGGGAGACTAATAGAGAAGAAGCCAGAAGATATCCCACGAGGAACCGCAAACGGCCCGAGTATTGGGCGGAAGCAAACCAACTGAGCGGCGACAAGAACCGGGTCGGTTCTTCATTAGTAGGGGGGTCATGTAGGATTGTAAATGATCTCGCCCCGTGTAGCTCCAGCCCTAGGTACCGCTCATTGTTCCCGCCTCCGCTAGAGAGCGCCCCAGCCATCTCGGAGAAGATGGTGCGAGGGCGGAATTGGAAAGGAGAATTAGAGGCTGATCGTAGAGAGAGAACAGAGAATCACTTTTTCGGCACGCGCGTTCGAGATTGGTCGCAACAGCGATACCCAATCAAGGACAGAAGAGCCAGCGAATAAACTGAGTGAAATCCCCGACCCTGCAACCTTACAATATGATTCAGCCTTAAGTATGGGAGATAAGGGACTACTTTTTCAACCATAAATTCACCCAGAATTCACAGTCATCGATGGAATTTTCCCTAATTAGTAGTTCCAGTTCAACTCCAACAACAAATACTACATGGTGTCAGAGAGGTGAATCCAACGCGGCAACCTTCTTCAAACGTCAGTATGCTGGAAACATCCGAAATATCAACCACAATAGCAACGATGCCTAAGCCCCCTAATGTGAAACGAGGAAATCTCGCAGAATCCTGGCGCCGTTTTGTATCAGATTTCAAAATCTACGCGACGCTCACACATTTGGATTAACAGACAGCTGAGTACTGGACAGTTCTCGGAGATGGATGGACAGGAACGAGGTGGATGAAGAACTACCATACGACGAACTGATCCAAAAGATCGCAGAAAAGACAGGAGAGGCCACAATGGAGGCCATGGCCGATTTCTACTTCTGGCAAAGTGAGAAGGATCAGAAAGCAGGAGAGCCGTTCGAAACTTTCTACGAAAGAATAAAGACGGTGGCGCGCACCTGCGCTTTCAGCAAGTTGGAGGATCGAATGATAAAGTCACACTTGTGGTTGGCATACACAGTCGAGAAATCCAACGCATGCTGCTAGCCGAGGATCACGATCTGGATTCGGCTGTAAAAAGATGTCGAGGGTTTGAGGCCGGCGACCCGGGCGCGCGAACCATCAAGGGCGAACCATCAAGGGTGACTCATCAAGGTCCATCAAGTCGTGAACAAATAGCGGCTATCGGAAGAGGACCCTGCAGCCGATGTGGCTACAAGCATGGAAGGAACTCATGTTCGGCAGACGGAAAGTTATGCTCAAGATGCTTCAGGCCAGGACACCTCAGTCGCGTTTGCCGATCGGCCATCAACGAAACTGGCAATAGAAGCATTTGGCGCCGGCACGACGGAAAAAAGAACCACGACACGAGATCAAAGAGACGAATATGGTCGATTAATCGGGAACAGGACGAGGACTCCCCCGACACAGACAGCGAAGATTCCAGTATCAACGGTATACGAATAGCAAGCATTGACAAACACCAGCGGGGAAGGAAATCCTGAGCATCGCTTCCCAGAAAGTACGGTGCACACTGGATACAGGGGCTGATGTCAGTGGATTGCCACAAGAATTCATCGACCACCGAAGAAAGCAAAGAACACCGATAGCGGCGAACCGGGTCGAAACCAGGCTGCTCTCGTACTTCGGGGAGGCTTACGACTTTCGCCAGACGGTGAACCTTCCGCGATTCTTGAGTCAACCACTCAACGGCGCAACGTCCAGGACCCGCTGGAACGAACCTCATCGCCTTCGACCAGTCGCAACGCAAAAACCCAGGCAAGAAAATGGCTATCGATCTCGGACCGAAACTCTTGATCGCCGAAACACTGCCCTACGGAACAACCCAAAAAGTTGCCGATTTTTCCAGTAAGCAAGCTGTTCTCGCAACCCGCTCCGCTAGAGAGCGCCCCAGCCATCTCGGAGAAGATGGTGCGAGGGCGGAATTGGAAAGGAGAATTAGAGGCTGATCGTAGAGAGAGAACAGAGAATCACTTTTTCGGCACGCGCGTTCGAGATTGGTCGCAACAGCGATACCCAATCAAGGACAGAAGAGCCAGCGAATAAACTGAGTGAAATCCCCGACCCTGCAACCTTACAATATGATTCAGCCTTAAGTCTGGGAGATAAGGGACTACTTTTTCAACCATAAATTCACCCAGAATTCACAGTCATCGATGGAATTTTCCCTAATTAGTAGTTCCAGTTCAACTCCAACAACAAATACTACATGGTGTCAGAGAGGTGAATCCAACGCGGCAACCTTCTTCAAACGTCAGTATGCTGGAAACATCCGAAATATCAACCACAATAGCAACGATGCCTAAGCCCCCTAATGTGAAACGAGGAAATCTCGCAGAATCCTGGCGCCGTTTTGTATCAGATTTCAAAATCTACGCGACGCTCCCACATTTGGATTAACAGACAGCTGAGTACTGGACAGTTCTCGGAGATGGATGGACAGGAACGAGGTGGATGAAGAACTACCATACGACGAACTGATCCAAAAGATCGCAGAAAAGACAGGAGAGGCCACAACTGGAGGCCATGGCCGATTTCTACTTCTGGCAACGTGAGAAGGATCAGAAAGCAGGAGAGCCGTTCGAAACTTTCTACGAAAGAATAAAGACGGTGGCGCGCACCTGCGCTTTCAGCAAGTTGGAGGATCGAATGATAAAGTCAAACTTGTGGTTGGCATACACAGTCGAGAAATCCAACGCATGCTGCTAGCCGAGGATCACGATCTGGATTCGGCTGTAAAAAGATGTCGAGGGTTTGAGGCCGGCGACCCGGGCGCGCGAACCATCAAGGGCGAACCATCAAGGGTGACTCATCAAGGTCCATCAAGTCGTGAACAAATAGCGGCTATCGGAAGAGGACCCTGCAGCCGATGTGGCTACAAGCATGGAAGGAACTCATGTTCGGCAGACGGAAAGTCATGCTCAAGATGCTTCAGGCCAGGACACCTCAGTCGCGTTTGCCGATCGGCCATCAACGAAACTGGCAATAGAAGCATTTGGCGCCGGCACGACGGAAAAAAGAACCACGACACGAGATCAAAGAGACGAATATGGTCGATTAATCGGGAACAGGACGAGGACTCCTCCGACACAGACAGCGAAGATTCCAGTATCAACGGTATACGAATAGCAAGCATTGACAAACACCAGCGGGGAAGGAAATCCTGAGCATCGCTTCCCAGAAAGTACGGTGCACACTGGATACAGGGGCTGATGTCAGTGGATTGCCACAAGAATTCATCGACCACCGAAGAAAGCAAAGAACACCGATAGCGGCGAACCGGGTCGAAACCAGGCTGCTCTCGTACTTCGGGGAGGCTTACGACTTTCGCCAGACGGTGAACCTTCCGCTATCTCACAAAAGCATCAATGAGGTCGAGAAATTTCACATAGTGGACGGACCTGTGGCGCCCACAATCTGTGGAGACACGGCAGAGACGTTGGGCATATTCAAAAGAGTGCGATCCTTAACCGAGGATGCGGGAACATTGGAACACTGGAGAAACAGATTTCCGGCAGCCGTCAACGGAATCGGCAACATAAAAAACTTCAAGTCCAGCATTCAACTGAAAGACGACTACAGACCCGTGATAAGCCCGTGTCGTCCTATACCGGTCAAGTACGAGGAAGCAGCAACGAAGGAACTTGAACGAATGATCGACAAGGGAGTTATTCGGCCAGGGGAGCAACACACGGAGTTCGTTTCAAACCTTACCATCACCCAGAAGGCCAACGGAAAAATTCGGGTTTGCCTTGATCCGACGCACCCGAACAAAGCCATACAGAGAGGTCCACATCCTACGAAGCGACTCGATCAGATCTCATCGAAACTCTCCGGCGCGAGATACTTCTCAACACTCGATGCGGATGAAGGATTTTGGCAAGTACAGCTGGACGAAAAAGCCACACTTATGTACATTCACCAGCCCCTTGGGAAGATTCAGATTCTTAAAAATGCCTTACGACATCGTTTGTGCTTCGGACGTCTTCCAACGCCTAACAGACGAGCTGTTTGCAAACTTGGAGGGCGCCAGCTGCAGTGGTTGACGATATCCTAGTTTGGGGCTCCATCAAAGAGGAACACGATTGTCGACTTGAGAAGGTCCGACAACGTTGCGTTGAAGCCGGTATGGTGCTGAATCGGGCCAAGTGTAAAATTGTTCGGAATTCAGTCAAATACTTCGGCCACACAAGGTGCCGATTCTGAAGTTTTTCGACCCTACGAAACCGATCACGTTATCAGTGGATGCATGTCATTACGGCCTCGGGGCTCGGAATGACTTCTCAAGTGTCGAATCATATCAATCGTCTCCTGATGAGCCCGGATGGGGGATCTGGAGAGCTGTTTCCACTGCCTTGAAGACTCGTGACAGCACCATGTCGGCGCGCATGCGCTCACCGAATCACCTTCCGATCGCAACATCAAAGAACTCACCGTAAAAGCTCTTCATACAGTTAAAGTGGCTGGAAAACTTCAGTTCGAACTCTCTACAGCTCCACGCTCAAAGTATTGTCATGAAGCTCAAGGAAGCCACATTCAGTCGAGGTACTCCAAAGACGACCGTATCTGGACAGGTAGCCAGAGAGCAGTCAGCGGAGACCACATGTCGTCACATGCAAGCGATTCTGTGCGCAAGACGTGTAGGGAGCGAGAGTAAGGCGAGAGAGGAGAGATTGAATAAAAAAGAGACGACGAGACGAAGACAGTGGAGTCGAATTGTGGACCCTCGCGCCCGTCCCTTTCTTCCACCCCAACAGCCCTAGCTCTAGAGTTGAAGCGCCCCCGCTCCGCTCTAAGAGTAATTGTGCCCTGACCCAGCGTCCCGTCCTTGCCCTAGCCAGCGTCCCAAGACCCGTCCGACCTCGCCCTTCCACGCTTCCGAATTGTGTCCGAGTAAGTTCGCCTACTTACTCTGGGAGCGACGGCCTATCCATCCCCCAGGTCGCTAGGACGCCCTGTGAGCGAGCTTTAGCAGGTAGCGGAAACCTCGTTACAGTTGGTGGAGATGCGATCGATCCGCCCTACGGTCGATCGAATTAACGTGTAAACCAGTGCTAGGATAAGCAATCGTAGGACAGCAGCCCAATACCCGTGGTCTCTCGTGCCAGAAGACAAGACTTCTTTACGAAGAGTTAAAAGTGCCGCGTCACCCCTCGGGGAGGAACGCAATAGAGCGCGAGCGCAGTTCACTAAGTATACCCAACCCAGTGCCCCCCCCCCCCCCCCCCAAGCACGATACGTGCTTATGAACCGAAAAATGAAGAATATTTCTTAAAATTAAGAGAGATGTCGAATAATTTTATTCAAAAATACTTGACGGAAGAGGGAATGTACAACGAGCCCCGAACGATCAGAAACTTAGAAGCAGAACAATCATCCGTTCCGACCCGCCTCACAACGACCCAGTCCCTAACGTCCGATCCTGAACGATACGAATTGGATTCTTGAGTCAACCACTCAACGGCGCAACGTCCAGGACCCGCTGGAACGAACCTCATCGCCTTCGACCAGTCGCAACGCAAAAACCCAGTCAAGAAAATGGCTATCGATCTCGGACCGAAACTCTTGATCGCCGAAACACTGCCCTACGGAACAACCCAAAAAGTTGCCGATTTTTCCAGTAAGCAAGCTGTTCTCGCAACATCGCGTCACGAGGCCTTCATCAGCAACCGATACCCAGCGTGCACGTCTCACTTGTCACGAGAGGTGAACGCGGTCTACCAGCTAGAGCATCGGAGAACGACAGCGAAGCCGCACGCGAAAGAACAGGCAATAACGCAGGACCCCGCAATGGTTGTCGGAGTCTCAAAGTTGAAAGCCCAAGAGCCGGGCCGGCTCTTCTCGAGGAGGGAGGCAGTGACATGAAGCTCAAGGAAGCCACATTCAGTCGAGGTACTCCAAAGACGATCGTATCTGGACAGGTAGCCAGAGAGCAGTCAGCGGAGACCACATGTACGTCACATGCAAGCGATTCTGTGCGCAAGACGTGTAGGGAGCGAGAGTAAGGCGAGAGAGAAGAGACTGAATAAAAAAGAGACGACGAGACGAAGACAGTGGAGTCGAATTGTGGACCCTCACGCCCGTCCCTTTCTTCCACCCCAACAGCCCTAGCTCTAGAGTTGAAGCGCCCCCGCTCCGCTCTAAGAGTAATTGTGCCCTTACCCAGCGTCCCAAGACCCGTCCGACCTCGCCCTTCCACGCTTCCGAATTGTGTCCGAGTAGGTTCGCCTACTTACTCTGGTAGCGACGGCCTATCCATCCCCCAGGTCGCTAGGACGCCCTGTGAGCGAGCTTTAGCAGATAGCGGAAACCTCGTTACAGTATTGTGGGAACGCAAATGGATCGGACAGATGATCCGGTCGTTTCGGGTAGCCCCCCCCCCCCCCCCTGAATTCAGTCCGAAATCAGAGAGAGAGGATGAGAGGGTCAGATGAGAGAGACGAAGGAGGAGCCAGGTTCTGATTTAAAACGGGTCGCCGAGGTTCACTCGTTATTCATTCTGCATCGATTCAACAAAGTCGGAGATCCTACAAACATGCAGTGCTCTCAACTCTCCCCAAACGCCCAGAGCACCTCTTCTTCGTTGTCGCCATTCGCGGAGGAGTTCATCCCGAGCGAATCGTCCCGCAGTACTCCGGATTCCTTCACGGAGGGTTCCGCTGAAGGAGATCCCTC
Source organism: Phytoseiulus persimilis (assembly GCA_037576195.1). Lineage (NCBI taxonomy): Eukaryota > Metazoa > Arthropoda > Arachnida > Mesostigmata > Phytoseiidae > Phytoseiulus > Phytoseiulus persimilis. Next base: position 7,102,769 of record CM075104.1, read on the forward strand.
CAACTGCGATGTTGCGGATGGTGCAGAGGAGCTGGCGGAAGAAGTGGCCGCGGAGGACTTCGCTGCCGAAATGATGGAGGGCCTCAGAACCTTCATCACAAATGTGACGCTGTCACCGGAGTTCTTCGAGGCCGAGTTGCTACCGCTACAGGAAACACTCGGCCGATTCTTTATCAACGGTGGCAGCGCCTATGAAGTGTTCAGCGTCATTGACGAGTATGATGCGAAGGTGGCGAAGTTCCGAGCTCTTGCTCCAAGACTCCGACAGATGGTGAGATCCTGTGTCAGGGCCTCCTCGAGCCCCCTCGCTTTGTATTACGTGGTCGAAATGGATCAATGGATCTACTACTGCTGAAGCGGCCCACCAGCGTATTTCCACACCGGATTTTCCAGTGTATATATTGTATGTTGAGTGTTGCAGCTCCAATAAATTCCCTCCATCGTTACCTCATGTTTGAGATATTCTTTTAACACAAGGTTCGCAAATGAGGTTTGGACTGGCCTTCCAGAAACAAGCGAACATCCGGATTCGAGCTAGATCGATCATGCTGAGCTCATGTCCGACTCCCAGGAGCCGAGAACAGCAGTATGCGATATTTGGAGTTGATCAGGAACCGGAACTCGAGCTCAGACGATCGACAGTATGAAGGGTTCTGAACCGAGAGAAGCAAGCCGATTTCGGGCCCGTTTGCCAGAGCTTGAAAGGGAACAGGATGTCTGTCGAGAGCGTTTAGTTCAGAGCAGCGCTGCGTAATTGAGCGGACGATGCAATTCGAGGTTGGAAGTCAATCGCGGACTCCGTTGTCTCGCTCTCTCCGTGCGAGGAATGCATGTTCTTGAACACTCGTGCCTATTAGATCGATCTTTCACCCGTGGGACAATATCCCCCATCGGAACGCGTCGTGGTGTCTTGTATTTGACTCTGTCCGGCTTCACTTGGAACGAGCCCGCCCTTCATCCAGCGAGGAATTCATCCACCCAATATGTTATCATGATTTCTCGATGATCGGCCAAGGTTCTTGAGCCCAGGAACCGGTCCGGTGTGATGAGCCCAGGAACCGGTCCGGTGTGATGAGCTCCGGATTCTACATAATCAGCCACTCAAAACTCTCTTGTGGGACGAGGAGGGCATGTGTGGGGGTGACCACGTAGAGGATGTTGGTGCACAAAACGGCAGCAGAGGGTCCAAAAGAGCCGAGCCTGGGATCAGGCGCGATGGCGCTCGACGGCAGGACGATTCGCAGTCAGTAAGAAAGCATGACTTTTGGAGTCGAGCTGGGTCTGTAAGGTCGGTCCAAGACTACCTGTCAGAGTCCCCTCGACGTCTCTGGATTCAGGATTTCAACATTCCTTCTCACTCAGCCGTTAAGTAATGCGAGGAACTCATTTACTCGATTTGAAGTCATGCGAAGGCGAAGAAGATGAACCCGCTCTTGGTCGAGCGAGAGATTGATTCATTCTAACTGAACTCATGACTTCCTGATGGATGAGCATGCGTGATTCTCGACCTCAGAAACCGCCGTATCTATGAGATCAGCGCCGGATCTTCACAGAACGGGCACCAGAAAAATAGTTATTCGGAGTTGGAATTTGATCGGCGCTTCGGACCCTGGGGTGCAGATTCGCTCTCACAGAGTGCTCGGGCTGGAATGGAGTCTACGCAATTAAATATGAGCCCTGGGCAGGAAGGCCTCACTTGAGAGGCTAATGTCATCGCACTGGTGGATGGGAACCCGTTTCTGACGATAGAAGACGAAACTAAGCAGTTGTCGGAGTGTCCCATGAAACCGTTTGGAACCGCCAGAATGCCACTGGCGTAGCTGGGGTGCAGAATCGATTCCGGGGTCCGTTCGTCAGAGATTGAGAGGCTGCCAGAAGATAAGTTATAGCTTGATTGGACTTTGATCGGCGCTTCGGACCCTGGGGTGCGGATTTGGTTTCACAGAGTGCTCCGGCTGGCATGGAAATTTTCCCGATCTATCTGTTGGAAGCCATAGATGGGCCGAATAGGAGCAGATTTTCAAGATCACAAAACGCCGGCTAGCTTGTTAGCAGGGCTATACTTCTCGACGTCATTTGTGAGTCGACTCTTCATCTCATTGCGTCATGCGACTCCGAAATTCCTCTTGGAGGAGGACTCGACGGAGTCCGCGAAAAGCCTCCAATCTCGAATCGCATTGTCCGTTGAATTTCACAGCTCTCGATGGACATCCGGTTCCTTCTCGATCTCTGACGAACGGGGCCAAAGTCAACGTTTTAGCGCAGAAATGCGCTTTTCTTCGGGCTTGTTCACTGGGGTGTAATTGGGAGTGGAACGAAAAAATCGGAACGAAAAATCGCAGCGGGAGGCCTTTAGGATCTTCGAAGCGAGGGAAATTTGAATCAATTTTCGTTTGGCGCCCGACGAGTTGAGCAGCCGAAAATGGCCAGTTATTCCAAGTTTTCAGAGGCCACCCTAGCCAAGAAGTGGAGAGGATATGCGGAGAGGTATGCCCGGAATCAAAACACAGGGACGGCGGGCTCGATCGCCAGCGAAAACGAGTACGGGAGCTGAGTCGTATAGTATGGGAATGGAATAAAGTGAACCAGAATGTGATGGGATACGGCAAGGGGCCAGAGCAGTCACTGGCCTACGAGAGACGTCGCAAGGCTTCGGGGGATGGTCTACGACGACCGCGGAGCTGCATGAGCCGCGAGCAATCCTTTGCCTACTCTGATTGCAACTGCATGGCCAGGCACTGTACCCAGGCCAACTCGCAAGAGTACGCCGATAACTCGCGAAGAGAACCCTTGCGTAGGCTCATTAGGCGTTGCGGCGGCGTCAGTGCGAGCTCCGGTGGAAAAAAAATTTCGGGCATGCATGATGGCTAAGCTCCGCTGAGTCTGTCGGTAGGCGAATCCTGGTGGCGCGTTGATGCTCGCTAGCTTAACTCGCCGGGCGCCAAACGAAATAGAACCGAATCTCGTTGTCGTAAGAATAGTGAAAGATAACGAAGTGATGTTGTTTAGATGAGGTGTGGTAGATAGCAGACGGCTGAGTTTTGTAAATTTGAAGCTTTCGTGTGTCAGCGTTCGGGTCGTCGGGTATGGAGCGTGCTCCATAGGTATTCACTCATGCCGATTTTGCGTATCCTTCGCGTGTGTGGTTGACTCAATGAGACGAGAACTCTTTCTGATCTCATCCCGTTGTTGGGGCCAATCATGTCACGACATTCCCTGAAGCGGAATTGGCCGGATTTCGCTGCGCTCTCATGTGACAGCGTTGCGTCCCCATGAGAGTACAGCGGAAGCCAGCTAATTCCGATGACGAGGAAAATGATCCAGAAGGAGATCCAGAATCCTGCCATTGAGAAGATATTCCGAAAATTCCACCGTGAAAACCAAAGGATGTCGGAGCGGATCGAGCAGATATCCAGTAACAGGCCAGTGCTCTGACGTCAGTACGCAGAGTAACTTTGGGTTCTGTGTGAACTGGAATTGTGCTTCCAACTCCTCCTCCGAGGACAGCTGCCAGCGCTATGATTTCACGACGATTGTTGGGACGAGGAACAGGAACGGCACCCTGAGCAATTTATCCTCGTGACAAAGAGTCGATCCAGAAGGAGATCGTGGAGAATTGCCATTGAGAAGATACTCTGAGGTTTCCACCTTATAATCAGAGGGAGCTGTATCAAATCAGGCTTCGGATTCACCTCCATGGGTCTCGAAAAGTATGGTTAGATCGTAAGCTTGTCCTTCGACTCCAAGAAGTCTGGTTCTGGACGACTACTTCGGATCGCCACGCGTGTAGCGTGTCTGTGATCAGTTATGGTCCCGCAATTATCTCCGCGATGCGGGTTCGAGACACCGGACCACAGTGGAACTTTCATCCTCGCTTTCCTCCCTTGAGGTGGATTCTGGAGGCCTTCGAAAAGATCTCCACTGTTCATCCCAGTTAAGGCTCGTGGATTAACCATGTAACTTTTTGTTGTTTTTTCCATTTCGAAGTCAGAGGGGATTCGATATAAGATGAGGGCTCCTGAGAAGTCAAGTTGAATATCGCGATCTCGCGAAAGAGTTGGGCTATCTCTCCTTCCGTGAGGATTGTCGGTCGTGGGACTGCCTGAACAATTATTCATCTACGGAAATAAACAGTACGGTGGGTCGGTTCCGAGTCCAACCGTACTATTCGAAACCGTACTAAACGGGGTACTTGATACATTGCAATTCGACTTAGTGAGTTCTCCACCAGTTCCCCGCCGATTTCAAACATGCATCACGGATGCAAGGAAGAACCTTGGCTTGGGTCCAGAGGCAGACTCTCTGTATAAGTCTCTGTAAACGCGGGTTGCATAGTGGACGTTTTCGGTGATTCTTCGTCCTCGCTCTTGCCGCGGATCAACCATGGAAATATGTTCTGCCAAGTCATCAGCCATCCGAAAGAGAATCGCCAGGTGGTCACTAGTGAGCTCCTCTGGTGGAACCTCGATACAGTCTTCGTCGTCCTCGGTCTCCTCGTGAGCTCGTTCTTGATCCATCCCGATGAGCGTCTGATTGTCAAACCCGTCTGGTTTCCAATTGATCAACTCCTCTATGGTTTCCGTATTCACTTCATCTAGACCTCCTTTCTTTGCGATTTCCACCATGCTTCCAATAATCTCAGTACGTTGCTCCTCATTGTTGACTGACACACTCGCGCAATGTGGGAGAATGATTTTCCAGACTGCTCTCATATTGTGCACCGATATCTCATCCCAGGCCTCGATTATGTTGACGACAACTTTATTGATGTCGTATGTTTTCCAGAATTCGACCTTCTTAGGATCATCTCCAATCACGTCCTTGAGAGCTCGGGGACATCGCTCGGCGCAAGTAATAAGCTTTGAAGGTTGAAATGAAACCTTGATCCATGGGTTGGATCAAGGAGGTCGTATTCGGCGGGAAGAATGCTACTTTGATGTTTTTCTTCATGGTTGACAGTCCCGTTGAATGACCCGCAGCATTATCCAGGAGTAGAATGATTTCGAATCCGATTCTCTTCGTGCGACAGTATCTTTCTGTCGCTGGGCACAAATAGTTGATAAACCAATCCTCGAAAAGAGCTTTGGTCATCCAGGCTTTTGGATGGGTTGGATCCATGGGTTGGATCAAGGAGGTCGTATTTCGTATTCGGCGGGAAGAATGCTACTTTGATGTTTTTCTTTATGGTTGACAGTCCCGTTGAATGACCCGCAGCATTATCCAGGAGTAGAAGGATTTTGAATCTGATTCTCTTCGTGCGACAGTATCTTTCTGTCGCTGGGCACAAATAGTTGATGAACCAATCCTCGAGAAGAGCTTTGGTCATCCAGGCTTTTGGATTCGACCGCCATAGCACAAACAGTTCCTCTTCGCAAATTTTCTTGAGAGCTCGAGGATTCTTCTCTCGATAAACAAGCATTGGCTTCAGCTTCGACAACGAAGATCGGAACTATATCCGTTAACTTTCATCGTTGGCGGTTTTATTTCGGGGCTTACTCCAAAAAATAAAACGAGGGAGTCAAATGGCTTTCTTTCCCCACCGAAAAAGGATGAGTGAGGGAGGACATCAAAGAAACCTACGATCGCGGGTACAGAGTGTGAGTCAGCCAGCCAAGATAGTGGAAATTATCGACTCAGGAAGCGATTCGGGGAGTGTCCAAGAATCGAGACGCGGTGAACGAGGAGCGGGGGGAAAGGAACATGCGATGACGGTTACTGAACGCAAACTCCGATTCCTGAAGAAAAACAGAGAGAACGCTCAAGGTGAAGTCAGTCAAAGAAAGACAAAAGAATGGTGTGACAGACACGTGAAAAACGTCTCTTTCACAGAAATGAGGCCGTCGATAGCCACAACAAGAGAGTCGGATCACCAGGATGGTACTCGACTGCCATTGATAATTACATTGGTCGTTGGAAACGAAAGCAACTGATGAGTGCACGGACAAAAGTTCATCAGATGGAACAGAGAAGAAGTGGGAATCTACCTTACGATTGATCCCCCTGTCTTGGTTAGCCGTACACGATAACATGTAATATGGATGTATTTATGGATATTTATTGATCATTTCCTCTCTATCTCTACATTCCAAGTAGACCCTAGCTAAGAGGCAGTGGTGTGGCTGATATATGCGGCATTTCTCCCGTTGTGTTCGTTGTTCTGGCTGTTGGCGTTTTCCCATTCATCCAGTGCTTTCTTCGTGTCTAGTATCATCTTCGGAGTGCTGTTCTTGTTGAGTCCAAGCCTCTTTCGGGTCTCCTCCTCTAAGATGATCGTCTCAGACGTCGACGACGGTATCGTCAATTGAGCCATCGGGTTTTTTTGGAGATTCACGTTGCTTCGTCGAGAGTGGCAACGGTCGAAGGCTTATTCTTGACTACACCTGACCATGGTCCCGGTAAATTCCAATTCCATCATTCTAAACAAGTAACGGCGCTTCGAATGGTACAACTTCGAACAGAGCTACAACGTTTGAATAATAACCGATTCAGAACTCAAGATCATCAATTATCAGAGGAAATGGTTTCTGCCAATCCGATCCTTATGTCTTTCAACGTTCGAAATTTGCCACCACACGCTTTGGGTATCACAAACGACAAAGTTTACATGCAATCCACAATTCTCTGTCCACCCCGAAAACCGTTACCTCGTTTTTCTGCAGGTGTTTCGAACGTGAGGTTTCGATAAGATTTCGTATCGGTTCCAGGACTGCCCATTCCATCCCAGTTTATCAGCGCTCCCGAGCTTCGATCAATTTGAGGAGCATTTCCAATCGCTGTCAGAATTTCGAAAACTCAGGAAGTCAGTTTGAACCTACTTCCGGGCGTGTTTCCTCCGATAATCGTGGTATGCGCTTGTCTGGGTGACATTGCGGTTATTGCGGTCGATGTCCTGTTCGGTCTTGGTCCATCGTGGCACGACACCCTCGTGGAGGCATCCGCGTGTTCCAGCTCAATGCATTCGCCGACTTCAATCCGCTGCCGAAGGCGGCTCCGTGGCGACAAAAGGCGGGTCACTACCACGCGTTCCTCTGGTGCGGTGTCCCAACATCAGCGAGGACAATCCTCGACCAGCTGCAACTGCCAAACGCCACTGCAACCAGCGTAAAAATCTGCGGGAAATGGGAACGCCACCTCCGGGCCAACCCCCCAATGACGGACCACACGTTTAGGAATGGCAACGCAACGGGGAGAGAAGACGCACCAGAAGCGATCGAAAGCAAAAACGCTGCGGAACCCCCACACAGCTCTAGCTCGTCATCGTCGTCGAGCTCCTCCGAAAGCGACGACGAAGACGACAACACTCACTGCCTCGAGATCCCTCAGACAGTCGCCTCCATGGACATGGAGGTGAGTTAGCTTGCTAAATGACTATCTCACCGAAGCAGTCACCAAATGCAGAACAGCGGCGGAAGCGATTGAGCACATCGAGCAGAAGCCGAATGGGAGGGCCATTTTGGGTGTATGCAACTATGACCTGATTGCGTCCTATCTAATCAACTGCTTCGCTCGACATCCCGTGGCCGAGCCAACGCCAAAGGGGCAGGCAGATACAGGCAACACGATTAGCGGTGAGGACACAATGACCATCCAATCGGCCGTAGTTCTTGAACAGCCAGAACAAGCGACAGCACCTACCAACGGGGTTCCAAGTCCTCCCCAAGAAGAGTTGGAGAGCGCTGTGGGGGCATGGAATATGTTAGATCCACCACCGGAGGATGCCCTGGAACAAGCCGTCAGAGCACTCTTTGACGGTCTAACAGAATGAATAATACACAGCAATATAATCAAGATTATTCATCAACACACAGAAAACAGCGTGGGAAAGAAAAAAAAAGTAGAACACCCTTGCACTGCCCAATGATGAAGAGGAATGTATTAACGGTTACTATCATTGATGTCTCAAGGAGCTGTGAGAGTCTTTGAAGTGAATAATAATAAGCTGAGTGAGTCAAGAAGTTCTTTCTGGTTTCGGCTACCTCAAATTGAAACTTGCACTCTAAAAAAGAAGGTGAACGATGCGTACCATCGGGATTCAGATGAGATTGTGCCCGTTTCGTAGCTTCCAATGGCTCATAAGCGCCGCACCGTTAGCCGTATTGAATGGGCTCCCATTCTCGCTCCACGGAAGGTCTCGAATCCGGGGAGGAAGAGGTTCTCCGGCGTTTTGAGCCCTTCAGCTGCCTCGATCTTCGACTGGTGGCCCGAATATGCAACTTCTCAGCTGACGGATGACCCCCGGGAGACGATGAGATCGAGCAGAGCTCTTCCCGAGCGAAAAGTCCACGACTACAAGAAAAGGCTTGAGGGCATTCCGAGCTCGAGAGACGCTCCCTTGAAACACTGGTGTTCGACTTCTTTATCGGGGACGAATGGCGGATCAGAGCATCTCAGAACCTTGATAGGTTTGATCGAGCGTCTGTTCGGTCTCATTCTCTTGTGCGTATCACTCTCTGATCAGAAACCAACATATTTGTGTTATCAATTGATATTTCGAGGCGACCATTGGGTTCGGAACGTTGAAACCCTCATTCTCTTCCAAATCAAGACCTTTCGAAAAAGAGAACGCAGGCCAGTCGGAAACGGCCACCTAAGGCCCTGAACGTGAGTCATTGGAAGTTACGAGTCGGGCACCGTCTCATCTCGATACCGGTGTTACACATCATGTACTTCCCTCGTTAGAGTCCGAGAGGAGGTGAGACCGAGACCGCGCCAAATCGACGAAAGCTAAGGGCATGAGATGCCATGCTCAGGCTGGAAACTCTGCGGCCATACTTTACACAGCATAGTTGTGGGAGTGTGAAGCCTCGTCGATCATCAGCTCTTCTACACACAGTGTCCATTCTTTGCTCCTCCAGAGACAATGGAGCAGCAACAGATTCGGAGCAGCGGTCTTGGTCTACTGTAGCTGCTACAAACGACGGTTATCAAACCCGGGATCGCTATCGAGCGACAGAGCTCGGGTTTGATCTATTCAGTCCTGTTGGTTCTTTATTCAGTGCTGTTGTTGTCAGGCTGTCACTGTCAGCGATGGCTAGGGTGTGTCGCTGGAGGATGAACGTAACGCTTGCTTCCCACCTGCGGTTCTGGTACGTCACCTACATTTTGGTGCTGTGAGAATCTCAGAGCTGACCGATATAGATTAGAATCATGTGAGCGAGGGATCATGCAAATAAATAATCATGTCTACGCTGAAGAAAGCAGTCCTGTTTGAGAACTCATCCCACCGACCCTCGGGCATCCGCGTCGAACCGCGTCCACGTCGCTCGCTGTGATCCGAACGATAAGATAGGCTAGCTGCGATCGGGAATTCGGCCTCCCCCATGGAGGTAATCGTTATGCTCTGTGTCCCCCCGTTACCCCGAACCCGTTTACCCGACTAGTAATCATGTCCTGATTCCGAGACCCTCCGAGTAGATGAGGCCTCTATGCCTCAAAGCGCGCAGTCCGAGAAAGCGGACTTCAAGGGGAGCGAGTCATGTTGAGGCTTTCCCTCTGTGCCATCTCATGGGTTTTGCGTCGCATATCCCGCCAACCCTTAATCCGGAATCAATCATCTCAGATTTGCTCTATATCACAATAAGGTACATCAGGGGTGAGCAGTTTTGTTCGCGGGCCGCTACAGGAGAAGGTATCTCAGCGAGCTCGCGCTATCCGTGGGCCTTGTGACGTGTCTAAAAAGAGTCACATCCGGCGGAGATGAGTTTTCGAACTCAGGAATCGTATCCTTGGCGAGAATAAGAGAACTGAGCTCCACGAATATAACAACACGTCGATGTGACGAACGAAAAGTGAACACTCGATTCACCCGTCGACTGTTTCTTGTTCGTCTCTAATAGCTGTGCTAGGGATGGCGTCGAAGCGAGCCATCGGTGACTGGAATCGGGAGGTTCCTTGCTTAAGAAGTTTCATCCGCTGGCCGGCCTCTTCTCAGAAGATTCATAACTAGAAGAACCGGTGACATCGCGACGGATATCGCGGAGCAGCTCAGCCAGCGAGTGAATGACATTGAGGGTGAGAGATACTGCCAAATATTACTCGTCAAGTTCCAGCACCGTCATTCCTGAAGCCGAGCGCTAGCGTCTATGGCCGGCCGACTTCGCATTTCCCCCCAATTTGTCAGCGTAATTCGTCTCGACACCGCGCTCTACATAGAAGTCCCTTTCATCACGAGGGTCTCGGGACCAGGAGAAGGTTCCCGGTCGGGGAAACGGGCCGTAACCTTAGGTTCAGATGGAGTCTACAGGCATATACCTCAGAAGGCGTGAACGACCAAGTCGGAACGTTGCTTCCGTCCCGGCTTGCTCGCGTGTTTCGTTCTGTCAATGAAGGGAATAGCGGGGGTAGGGCAAGCTGTGGATAGTAGACATTAGAAGCAGCGGCATACGCAGCTTCCGTCTCTTGGGGTGGGAAGCGAGGGGGGTAGGGGACACGGAATGTGATGCTGCCATAGATGCTTTGGACCAGCGTAGGGAAATCTGTGATCTCTCTCCACAATTGAGAAGGCGCCGTCCGATTTATCCTCACAAACGAAACGCGTATGGGGAACTCCGCCTTATTTAGAGTTCATACGACAAGGTCGACCTTTCGTGAGATAGAAGCGAGCATGTAGTTCAACGACCTCATCGACGGCAATAGAACTTTCTAGGTGAATATTCATCGGCGTGAGATCGTTGAGTTTCTTCTCTTTCATAGAGGTTCGGTGGTGTGTATTCAGCATTTTCACTGAAAGTACGCTCGGGATTTGAAGTGGTCACCGGCAGGGTTGCGGGAATGAGCAGGGTCCAGATTTTGGGATTGTCCTCCTCAGACCACCGGTTCATCGTCTCCAGTGCGCTTCGCGTTTGCTCCTCTCTCGGGATCTCCATTCACTTGAGTTCCCAACATTGGTTTTCGCCCTCGATGGTACTCAAGCCTCAACCCAGGTCGTTCTGACGGGATTCCTTCTCATATCTGAGATTATTGAATTCGCCATCCTCGATGAATCTCGGCACAATATCTCGGATCTTGAAAGCTTATTTTCTACAGTCCTCGAAGAGGCTAGCCATCTCGTTGACAAATTTATCCAAGTACGGGATGCACCGTGAGACTCTGAAGAACTCTTCGACTGTCTGCGAGGGGTGATTTCTCTCTGTTCCGCTGAATCTCGGCCCAATATCTCGGATCTTGAAAGCTTATTTTCTACAGTCCTCGAAGAGGCTAGCCATCTCGTTGACAAATTTATCCAAGTACGGGATGCACCGTGAGACTCTGAAGAACTCTTCGACTGTCTGCGAGGGGTGATTTCTCTCTGTTCCGCTGAATGTTGCACAATCTGGGGAGTTTTACTTCGATTTCTAGTGGAAAACATGTCGATTTCATTTTGCTAAAAATTCAGGAAAACACCACTTCAGCGTTTTCCATCTGCTGCTGCAGAACAGATGTCATACTGTCGACGGTATGGAGTGCACTAAATGTATCGAGCTCGGAGGACTGTATAACTACTGATGGGGGAAATATATGTGACGAAAAGCTCTCCATAACGAAAAGGGCTGCCACGAATCCGCACGAGCGAATCGAGGTCAGGAGCTCATGAGTGCGGTAACTTGCGTCTCTTCTGGCTGCGCTGGTGTCTTTGAGCGCACCAACGTTCGGTGCGAATATCTCCCTGAAGGTGATGAAGGCCTTGCTACTTTCTTTCCATCTGGTCGCACACAACGGCTGGAGCCGATGCGCCCTCTCCTCGTTGGAATGCAGCCGGACTTGATTCTCGAGAATCGCGATGTGAGAGGAAAAGTTCGAAATGAAAGGGTAAACACATGCGACCATGCCCACAGTATCCCTCTTCGTCCCGTGTTGTGATGAGTGTACCATGGCAAGGTTCAAGCAGTGGCTCGCGCAATGGAAGTAAAGAGCCTGAGGAATTCTAGATTTTTTCCGAGTCTGAACTTCCCTGAACTCCGCACTCATAGTGCTACAACCATCGTACGCGTGTCCTCTCGTCTTCGCGATATCGAAACCTTCAGCTGTCTGCGTTTCTATCATTGACTCAGCGAGTCCGCTGCGCGTTCGGCCCGATACTTCGCAAAACATCAGAAAGTTTTCCACAATGATTCCCTTATTCTTGCTTGAAAAAGCGTAGCGCAGGGAAATTGTTGACTGATCTGATCTGCTCGCATCCCATGTTTCGTCACCAAAAACTGAAAAGAAAATCGATTTAGACAGCTCTGCAGAAATCTTCGTTTCGGAGGATTCTGCCGATGCAAGGAAGGACCGGTCTTACCGGGAATCAAGCCCTCCGTCCTCATCTTGTTGGCGGAGTTGCTCCTGAAGAACTTCGGCTGTTGAATTACGCGCCGATTTTCTCTCGAAACATGAAGTCAACGCGGCCTGCTCTCTCTTCATCGCTTTGCTGATATCAAACGTCAAAACTACAAAAACACCTCGAAGTTGAAAGAAATGGAGGTCACGAATAACAAAGAAATATTCCAAGAAGCAAACGAATTTCGTGCATGACAAATAAAACACTTTGATTTTTCACTCATACCCTCGCTCTCCCCCGATCGTCTGCCATCAAAACCGTTAAGTTCCTTCGAATCGTTATTTGAGACATCTTGTAACGAGCCCAGATTCTGTGGGAATCGAGAAAATACACTCCGGGAAAACCGAAATGTGACAAGCACTGATTCGAGGAGACAGAAATCCATGAGACCGGGAATGTGAGGCTCTTTTCCGGAAACGCTAACTGAACTATACCACACGTCGTTCGTCGCCTGGAAACCTCGTTCGCCATGAGTGACAATAGGAATTATCGGGCTTGAAATCATTTCACCAAGTCTACGTGCTCAATAAATATACCTATGTGGCGATTCCGCTGAGCCACGATAGATTAAGCATGACCGGTTCGAGAGACTGGTTTCCTCCAAGTACTAATTTTCCAGGCGTTCATTCAAAACATCCATCGCTCAGCCCCAACGCACTTCGAGTTGAGAGGTATGATGGATATTATGCAGGATTCCTCACCCATTCCGAGCCGGTATTCCACCGGGACCTCAGTGGTCACCCAGGAGTTATTAACGCCACGGCTCATTCTAAAGCTCGAGGCTTTTGAAACGATGGTAACGAGAGATACGCAAAGCTTTTGGAGCACGCTTCGGTCTGGATGCTGAGTTATTATGCCGATTATTTTGAAGAAATGCTCAGATTGGCCCCGGAATCACCCCTCCAGAGTTGGGAAGTAATGCTCAGATTGGCCCCGGAATCACCCCTCCAGAGTTGGAAAGAAATGCTCAGATTGGCCCCGGAATCTCTCCTCCAAAGTTGGGAAGTAATGCTCAGATTGGCCCCGGAATCACCCCTCCAGAGTTGGAAAGAAATGCTCAGATTGACCCCGGAATCACCCCTCCAGAGTTGGGAAGTAATGCTCAGATTGGTCTCGGAATCACCCCTCCAGAGTTGAGAATAAATGCTCAGATTGGTCTCGGAATCACCCCTCCAGAGTTGGGAAGTAATGCCCAGATTGGTCTCGGAATCACCCCTCCAGAGTTGGGAAATAATGCTCAGATTGGTCTCGGAATCACCCCTCCAGAGTTGGAAAGAAATGCTCAGATTGACCCCGGAATCTCTCCTCCAGAGTTGGGAAGTAATGCTCAGATTGGCCCCGGAATCACCCCTCCAGAGTTGGGAAGTAATGCTCAGATTGGCCCCGGAATCACCCCTCCAGAGTTGGGAAGTAATGCTCAGGTTGGTCCCGGAATCACCCCTCCAGAGTTGGAAAGTAATGGTCAGATTGGCCCCGGAATCACCCCTCCAGAGTTGGAAAGAAGTGCTCAGATTGACCCCGGAATCTCTCCTCCAGAGTTGGGAAGTAATGCTCAGGTTGGTCCCGGAATCACCCCTCCAGAGTTGGGAAGTAATGCTCAGATTGGTCTCGGAATCACCCCTCCAGAGTTGGAAAGAAATGCTCAGATTGACCCCGGAATCTCTCCTCCAGAGTTGGGAAGTAATGCTCAGATTGGTCTCGGAATCACCCCTCCAGAGTTGGAAAGTAATGGTCAGATTGGCCCCGGAATCACCCCTCCAGAGTTGGAAAGAAATGCTCAGATTGACCCCGGAATATCTCCTCCAGAGTTGGGAAGTAATGCTCAGATTGGTCTCGGAATCACCCCTCCAGAGTTGGAAAGAAATGCTCAGATTGACCCCGGAATCACCCCTCCAGAGTTGGGAAGTAATGCTCAGGTTGGTCCCGGAATCACCCCTCCAGAGTTGGGAAGTAATGGTCAGATTGGCCCCGGAATCACCCCTCCAGAGTTGGAAAGAAATGCTCAGATTGACCCCGGAATCTCTCCTCCAGAGTTGGGAAGTAATGCTCAGATTGGTCTCGGAATCACCCCTCCAGAGTTGGAAAGTAATGCTCAGATTTGTCTCGGAATCACCCCTCCAGAGTTGGAAAGTAATGCTCAGATTGGCCCCGGAATCTCTCCTCCAGAGTTGGGAAGTAATGCTCAGATTGGCCCCGGAATCACCCCTCCAGAGTTGGGAAGTAATGCTCAGATTGGCCCCGGAATCACCCCTCCAGAGTTGGAAAGAAATGCTCAGATTGGCCCCGGAATCACCCCTCCAGAGTTGGGAAGTGATGCTCAGATTGGTCTCGGAATCACCCCTCCAGAGTTGGAAAGTAATGCTCAGATTTGTCTCGGAATCACCCCTCCAGAGTTGGGAAGTAATGCTCAGATTGGTCTCGGAATCACCCCTCCAGAGTTGGGAAGTAATGCTCAGATTGGTCTCGGAATCACCCCTCCAGAGTTGGGAAGTAATGCTCAGATTGGCCCCGGAATCACCCCTCCAGAGTTGGAAAGAAATGCTCAGATTGGCCCCGGAATCACCCCTCCAGAGTTGGGAAGTAATGCTCAGATTGGCCCCGGAATCACCCCTCCAGAGTTGGGAAGAAATGCTCAGATTGACCCCGGAATCACCCCTCCAGAGTTGGAAAGTAATGCTCAGATATGTCTCGGAATCACCCCTCCAGAGTAGGGAAGTGATGCTCAGATTGGTCTCGGAATCACCCCTCCAGAGTTGGGAAGTAATGCTCAGATTGGCCCCGGAATCACCCCTCCAGAGTAGGGAAGTGATGCTCAGATTGGTCTCGGAATCACCCCTCCAGAGTTGGGAAGTGATGCTCAGATTGGTCTCGGAATCACCCCTCCAGAGTTGGGAAGTAATGCTCAGATTGGCCCCGGAATCACCCCTCCAGAGTTGGGAAGTAATGCTCAGATTGGCCCCGGAATCACCCCTCCAGAGTTGGGAAGAAATGCTCAGATTGACCCCGGAATCACCCCTCCAGAGTTGGAAAGTAATGCTCAGATATGTCTCGGAATCACCCCTCCAGAGTAGGGAAGTGATGCTCAGATTGGTCTCGGAATCACCCCTCCAGAGTTGGGAAGTAATGCTCAGATTGGCCCCGGAATCACCCCTCCAGAGTAGGGAAGTGATGCTCAGATTGGTCTCGGAATCACCCCTCCAGAGTTGGGAAGTGATGCTCAGATTGGTCTCGGAATCACCCCTCCAGAGTTGGGAAGTAATGCTCAGATTGGTCTCGGAATCACCCCTCCAGAGTTGGGAAGAAATGCTCAGATTGGCCCCGGAATCACCCCTCCAGAGTTGGAAAGAAATGCTCGAATGGCCCCGGAATCACCCCTCCAGAGTTGGGAAGTAATGCTCAGATTGGTCTCGGAATCACCCCTCCAGAGTTGGAAAGTAATGCTCAGATTTGTCTCGGAATCACCCCTCCAGAGTTGGGAAGTAATGCTCAGATTGGTCTCGGAATCACCCCTCCAGAGTTGGGAAGTAATGCTCAGATTGGTCTCGGAATCACCCCTCCAGAGTTGGGAAGTAATGGTCAGATTGGCCCCGGAATCACCCCTCCAGAGTTGGAAAGAAATGCTCGAATGGCCCCGGAATCACCCCTCCAGAGTTGGGAAGTAATGCTCAGATTGGTCTCGGAATCACCCCTCCAGAGTTGGAAAGTAATGCTCAGATTGGTCTCGGAATCACCCCTCCAGAGTTGGAAAGTAATGCTCAGATTTGTCTCGGAATCACCCCTCCAGAGTTGGGAAGTAATGCTCAGATTGGTCTCGGAATCACCCCTCCAGAGTTGGGAAGTAATGCTCAGATTGGTCTCGGAATCACCCCTCCAGAGTTGGGAAGTAATGCTCAGATTGGCCCCGGAATCACCCCTCCAGAGTTGGAAAGAAATGCTCAGATTGGCCCCGGAATCACCCCTCCAGAGTTGGGAAGTAATGCTCAGATTGGCCCCGGAATCACCCCTCCAGAGTTGGGAAGAAATGCTCAGATTGACCCCGGAATCACCCCTCCAGAGTTGGAAAGTAATGCTCAGATATGTCTCGGAATCACCCCTCCAGAGTAGGGAAGTGATGCTCAGATTGGTCTCGGAATCACCCCTCCAGAGTTGGGAAGTGATGCTCAGATTGGTCTCGGAATCACCCCTCTAGAGTTGGGAAGTAATGCTCAGATTGGTCTCGGAATCACCCCTCCAGAGTTGGGAAGAAATGCTCAGATTGGCCCCGGAATCACCCCTCCAGAGTTGGGAAGTAATGCTCAGATTGGTCTCGGAATCACCCCTCCAGAGTTGGAAAGTAATGCTCAGATTGGTCTCGGAATCACCCCTCCAGAGTTGGAAAGTAATGCTCAGATTTGTCTCGGAATTACCCCTCCAGAGTTGGGAAGTAATGCTCAGATTGGTCTCGGAATCACCCCTCCAGAGTTGGGAAGTAATGCTCAGATTGGTCTCGGAATCACCCCTCCAGAGTTGGGAAGTAATGCTCAGATTGGCCCCGGAATCACCCCTCCAGAGTTGGAAAGAAATGCTCAGATTGGCCCCGGAATCACCCCTCCAGAGTTGGGAAGTAATGCTCAGATTGGTCTCGGAATCACCCCTCCAGAGTTGGAAAGTAATGCTCAGATTGGTCTCGGAATCACCCCTCCAGAGTTGGAAAGTAATGCTCAGATTTGTCTCGGAATCACCCCTCCAGAGTTGGGAAGTAATGCTCAGATTGGTCTCGGAATCACCCTTATAGGGTTGGGGAGTAATGCTCAGATTGGTCTCGGAATCACGCCTCCAGAATTGGGAAGTAATGCTCAGATTAGTCTCAGAATCACCCCTCCAGAGTTGGAAAGTGATGGCCAGATTGGTCTCGGAATCACCCCTCCAGAGTTCGAAAGTAATGGCCAGATTGGTCCCAGAATCACCCTTCTAGGGTTGGGAAGTAATGCTCAGATTGGACTCGGAATCACCCCTCCAGAGTTGGGAAGTAATGCTCAGACTGGTCCCGGAATCACCCTTATAGGGTTGGGAAGTAATGCTCAGATTGGTCTCGGAATCACGCCTCCAGAATTGGGAAGTAATGCTCAGATTAGTCTCAGAATCACCCCTCCAGAGTTGGAAAGTGATGGCCAGATTGGTCTCGGAATCACCCCTCCAGAGTTCGAAAGTAATGGCCAGATTGGTCCCAGAATCACCCCTCCAGAGTTGGGAAGTAATGGCCAGATTGGTCTCGGAATCACCCCTCCAGAGTTGGAAACTAATGGCCAGATTGGTCCCGTAATCACCCCTCCAGAGTTGGAAAGTAATGGCCAGATTGGTCTCGGAATCACCCCTCCAGAGTTGGAAAGTAATGGCCAGATTGGTCTCGGAATCACCCCTCCAGAGTTGGAAAGTAATGGCCAGATTGGGCCCGGAATCACCCCTCCAGAGTTGGAAACTAATGGCCAGATTGGTCCCGGAATCACCCCTCCAGAGTTGGAAAGTGATGGCCAGATTGGTCTCGGAATCACCCCTCCAGAGTTCGAAAGTAATGGCCAGATTGGTCCCAGAATCACCCTTCTAGGGTTGGGAAGTAATGCTCAGATTGGACTCGGAATCACCCCTCCAGAGTTGGGAAGTAATGCTCAGATTGGTCTCGGAATCACCCCTCCAGAGTTGGGAAGTAATGCTCAGATTGGTCTCGGAATCACCCCTCCAGAGTTGGGAAGTAATGCTCAGATTGGCCCCGGAATCACCCCTCCAGAGTTGGAAAGAAATGCTCAGATTGGCCCCGGAATCACCCCTCCAGAGTTGGGAAGTAATGCTCAGATTGGTCTCGGAATCACCCCTCCAGAGTTGGAAAGTAATGCTCAGATTGGTCTCGGAATCACCCCTCCAGAGTTGGAAAGTGATGGCCAGATTGGTCTCGGAATCACCCCTCCAGAGTTGGAAAGTAATGCTCAGATTAGTCTCAGAATCACCCCTCCAGAGTTGGGAAGTAATGCTCAGATTGGTCTCGGAATCACCCCTCCAGAGTTGGAAAGTAATGCTCAGATTAGTCTCAGAATCACCCCTCCAGAGTTGGAAAGTGATGGCCAGATTGGTCTCGGAATCACCCCTCCAGAGTTCGAAAGTAATGGCCAGATTGGTCCCAGAATCACCCTTCTAGGGTTGGGAAGTAATGCTCAGATTGGACTCGGAATCACCCCTCCAGAGTTGGGAAGTAATGCTCAGACTGGTCCCGGAATCACCCTTATAGGGTTGGGAAGTAATGCTCAGATTGGTCTCGGAATCACGCCTCCAGAATTGGGAAGTAATGCTCAGATTAGTCTCAGAATCACCCCTCCAGAGTTGGAAAGTGATGGCCAGATTGGTCTCGGAATCACCCCTCCAGAGTTCGAAAGTAATGGCCAGATTGGTCCCAGAATCACCCCTCCAGAGTTGGGAAGTAATGGCCAGATTGGTCTCGGAATCACCCCTCCAGAGTTGGAAACTAATGGCCAGATTGGTCCCGTAATCACCCCTCCAGAGTTGGAAAGTAATGGCCAGATTGGTCTCGGAATCACCCCTCCAGAGTTGGAAAGTAATGGCCAGATTGGTCTCGGAATCACCCCTCCAGAGTTGGAAAGTAATGGCCAGATTGGGCCCGGAATCACCCCTCCAGAGTTGGAAACTAATGGCCAGATTGGTCTCGGAATCACCCTTATAGGGTTGGGGAGTAATGCTCAGATTGGTCTCGGAATCACGCCTCCAGAATTGGGAAGTAATGCTCAGATTAGTCTCAGAATCACCCCTCCAGAGTTGGAAAGTGATGGCCAGATTGGTCTCGGAATCACCCCTCCAGAGTTCGAAAGTAATGGCCAGATTGGTCCCAGAATCACCCTTCTAGGGTTGGGAAGTAATGCTCAGATTGGACTCGGAATCACCCCTCCAGAGTTGGGAAGTAATGCTCAGACTGGTCCCGGAATCACCCTTATAGGGTTGGGAAGTAATGCTCAGATTGGTCTCGGAATCACGCCTCCAGAATTGGGAAGTAATGCTCAGATTAGTCTCAGAATCACCCCTCCAGAGTTGGAAAGTGATGGCCAGATTGGTCTCGGAATCACCCCTCCAGAGTTCGAAAGTAATGGCCAGATTGGTCCCAGAATCACCCCTCCAGAGTTGGAAAGTAATGGCCAGATTGGTCTCGGAATCACCCCTCCAGAGTTGGAAAGTAATGGCCAGATTGGTCTCGGAATCACCCCTCCAGAGTTGGAAAGTAATGGCCAGATTGGGCCCGGAATCACCCCTCCAGAGTTGGAAACTAATGGCCAGATTGGTCCCGGAATCACCCCTCCAGAGTTGGAAAGTGATGGCCAGATTGGTCTCGGAATCACCCCTCCAGAGTTCGAAAGTAATGGCCAGATTGGTCCCAGAATCACCCTTCTAGGGTTGGGAAGTAATGCTCAGATTGGACTCGGAATCACCCCTCCAGAGTTGGGAAGTAATGCTCAGATTGGCCCCGGAATCACCCCTCCAGAGTTGGAAAGTAATGCTCAGATTGGTCTCGGAATCACCCCTCCAGAGTTGGAAACTAATGGCCAGATTGGTCCCGGAATCACCCCAACAGAGTTGGAAACTAATGGCCAGATTGGTCTCGGAATCACCCCTCCAGAGTTGGAAAGTGATGGCCAGATTGGTCTCGGAATCACCCCTCCAGAGTTGGAAAGTAATGCTCAGATTAGTCTCAGAATCACCCCTCCAGAGTTGGAAAGTGATGGCCAGATTGGTCTCGGAATCACCCCTCCAGAGTTCGAAAGTAATGGCCAGATTGGTCCCAGAATCACCCTTCTAGGGTTGGGAAGTAATGCTCAGATTGGACTCGGAATCACCCCTCCAGAGTTGGGAAGTAATGCTCAGACTGGTCCCGGAATCACCCTTATAGGGTTGGGAAGTAATGCTCAGATTGGTCTCGGAATCACGCCTCCAGAATTGGGAAGTAATGCTCAGATTAGTCTCAGAATCACCCCTCCAGAGTTGGAAAGTGATGGCCAGATTGGTCTCGGAATCACCCCTCCAGAGTTCGAAAGTAATGGCCAGATTGGTCCCAGAATCACCCTTCTAGGGTTGGGAAGTAATGCTCAGATTGGACCCGGAATCACCCCTCCAGAGTTGGGAAGTAATGCTCAGATTGGCCCCGGAATCACCCCTCCAGAGTTGGGAAGAAATGCTCAGATTGGCCCCGGAATCACCCCTCCAGAGTTGGAAAGAAATGCTCAGATTGGCCCCGGAATCACCCCTCCAGAGTTGGGAAGTAATGCTCAGATTGGTCTCGGAATCACCCCTCCAGAGTTGGAAAGTAATGGCCAGATTGGTCTCGGAATCACCCCTCCAGAGTTGGAAAGTGATGGCCAGATTGGTCTCGGAATCACCCCTCCAGAGTTCGAAAGTAATGGCCAGATTGGTCCCAGAATCACCCTTCTAGGGTTGGGAAGTAATGCTCAGATTGGACTCGGAATCACCCCTCCAGAGTTGGGAAGTAATGCTCAGATTGGTCTCGGAATCACCCCTCCAGAGTTGGGAAGTAATGCTCAGATTGGTCTCGGAATCACCCCTCCAGAGTTGGGAAGTAATGCTCAGATTGGCCCCGGAATCACCCCTCCAGAGTTGGAAAGAAATGCTCAGATTGGCCCCGGAATCACCCCTCCAGAGCTGGGAAGTAATGCTCAGATTGGTCTCGGAATCACCCCTCCAGAGTTGGAAAGTAATGCTCAGATTGGTCTCGGAATCACCCCTCCAGAGTTGGAAAGTAATGCTCAGATTTGTCTCGGAATCACCCCTCCAGAGTTGGGAAGTAATGCTCAGATTGGTCTCGGAATCACCCTTATAGGGTTGGGGAGTAATGCTCAGATTGGTCTCGGAATCACGCCTCCAGAATTGGGAAGTAATGCTCAGATTAGTCTCAGAATCACCCCTCCAGAGTTGGAAAGTGATGGCCAGATTGGTCTCGGAATCACCCCTCCAGAGTTCGAAAGTAATGGCCAGATTGGTCCCAGAATCACCCTTCTAGGGTTGGGAAGTAATGCTCAGATTGGACTCGGAATCACCCCTCCAGAGTTGGGAAGTAATGCTCAGACTGGTCCCGGAATCACCCTTATGGGGGTGGGAAGTAATGCTCAGATTGGTCTCGGAATCACGCCTCCAGAATTGGGAAGTAATGCTCAGATTAGTCTCGGAATCACCCCTCCAGAGTTCGAAAGTAATGGCCAGATTGGTCCCAGAATCACCCCTCCAGAGTTGGGAAGTAATGGCCAGATTGGTCTCGGAATCACCCCTCCAGAGTTGGAAACTAATGGCCAGATTGGTCCCGTAATCACCCCTCCAGAGTTGGAAAGTAATGGCCAGATTGGTCTCGGAATCACCCCTCCAGAGTTGGAAAGTAATGGCCAGATTGGTCTCGGAATCACCCCTCCAGAGTTGGAAAGTAATGGCCAGATTGGGCCCGGAATCACCCCTCCAGAGTTGGAAACTAATGGCCAGATTGGTCCCGGAATCACCCTTATAGGGTTGGGAAGTAATGCTCAGATTGGTCTCGGAATCACGCCTCCAGAATTGGGAAGTAATGCTCAGATTAGTCTCAGAATCACCCCTCCAGAGTTGGAAAGTGATGGCCAGATTGGTCTCGGAATCACCCCTCCAGAGTTCGAAAGTAATGGCCAGATTGGTCCCAGAATCACCCCTCCAGAGTTGGGAAGTAATGGCCAGATTGGTCTCGGAATCACCCCTCCAGAGTTGGAAACTAATGGCCAGATTGGTCCCGTAATCACCCCTCCAGAGTTGGAAAGTAATGGCCAGATTGGTCTCGGAATCACCCCTCCAGAGTTGGAAAGTAATGGCCAGATTGGTCTCGGAATCACCCCTCCAGAGTTGGAAAGTAATGGCCAGATTGGGCCCGGAATCACCCCTCCAGAGTTGGAAACTAATGGCCAGATTGGTCCCGGAATCACCCCTCCAGAGTTGGAAAGTGATGGCCAGATTGGTCTCGGAATCACCCCTCCAGAGTTCGAAAGTAATGGCCAGATTGGTCCCAGAATCACCCTTCTAGGGTTGGGAAGTAATGCTCAGATTGGACTCGGAATCACCCCTCCAGAGTTGGGAAGTAATGCTCAGATTGGTCTCGGAATCACCCCTCCAGAGTTGGGAAGTAATGCTCAGATTGGTCTCGGAATCACCCCTCCAGAGTTGGGAAGTAATGCTCAGATTGGCCCCGGAATCACCCCTCCAGAGTTGGAAAGAAATGCTCAGATTGGCCCCGGAATCACCCCTCCAGAGTTGGGAAGTAATGCTCAGATTGGCCCCGGAATCACCCCTCCAGAGTTGGAAAGTAATGCTCAGATTGGTCTCGGAATCACCCCTCCAGAGTTGGGAAGTAATGCTCAGATTGGTCTCGGAATCACCCCTCCAGAGT
Organism: Phytoseiulus persimilis; assembly: GCA_037576195.1. Classification (NCBI taxonomy): domain Eukaryota; kingdom Metazoa; phylum Arthropoda; class Arachnida; order Mesostigmata; family Phytoseiidae; genus Phytoseiulus; species Phytoseiulus persimilis. The sequence goes on from CM075104.1 coordinate 7,125,514, forward strand.
TGGAAAGTAATGCTCAGATTGGTCTCGGAATCACCCCTCCAGAGTTGGAAAGTGATGGCCAGATTGGTCTCGGAATCACCCCTCCAGAGTTGGAAAGTAATGCTCAGATTAGTCTCAGAATCACCCCTCCAGAGTTGGAAAGTGATGGCCAGATTGGTCTCGGAATCACCCCTCCAGAGTTCGAAAGTAATGGCCAGATTGGTCCCAGAATCACCCTTCTAGGGTTGGGAAGTAATGCTCAGATTGGACTCGGAATCACCCCTCCAGAGTTGGGAAGTAATGCTCAGACTGGTCCCGGAATCACCCTTATAGGGTTGGGAAGTAATGCTCAGATTGGTCTCGGAATCACGCCTCCAGAATTGGGAAGTAATGCTCAGATTAGTCTCAGAATCACCCCTCCAGAGTTGGAAAGTGATGGCCAGATTGGTCTCGGAATCACCCCTCCAGAGTTCGAAAGTAATGGCCAGATTGGTCCCAGAATCACCCTTCTAGGGTTGGGAAGTAATGCTCAGATTGGACCCGGAATCACCCCTCCAGAGTTGGGAAGTAATGCTCAGATTGGCCCCGGAATCACCCCTCCAGAGTTGGGAAGAAATGCTCAGATTGGCCCCGGAATCACCCCTCCAGAGTTGGAAAGAAATGCTCAGATTGGCCCCGGAATCACCCCTCCAGAGTTGGGAAGTAATGCTCAGATTGGTCTCGGAATCACCCCTCCAGAGTTGGAAAGTAATGGCCAGATTGGTCTCGGAATCACCCCTCCAGAGTTGGAAAGTGATGGCCAGATTGGTCTCGGAATCACCCCTCCAGAGTTCGAAAGTAATGGCCAGATTGGTCCCAGAATCACCCTTCTAGGGTTGGGAAGTAATGCTCAGATTGGACTCGGAATCACCCCTCCAGAGTTGGGAAGTAATGCTCAGATTGGTCTCGGAATCACCCCTCCAGAGTTGGGAAGTAATGCTCAGATTGGTCTCGGAATCACCCCTCCAGAGTTGGGAAGTAATGCTCAGATTGGCCCCGGAATCACCCCTCCAGAGTTGGAAAGAAATGCTCAGATTGGCCCCGGAATCACCCCTCCAGAGTTGGGAAGTAATGCTCAGATTGGTCTCGGAATCACCCCTCCAGAGTTGGAAAGTAATGCTCAGATTGGTCTCGGAATCACCCCTCCAGAGTTGGAAAGTAATGCTCAGATTTGTCTCGGAATCACCCCTCCAGAGTTGGGAAGTAATGCTCAGATTGGTCTCGGAATCACCCTTATAGGGTTGGGGAGTAATGCTCAGATTGGTCTCGGAATCACGCCTCCAGAATTGGGAAGTAATGCTCAGATTAGTCTCAGAATCACCCCTCCAGAGTTGGAAAGTGATGGCCAGATTGGTCTCGGAATCACCCCTCCAGAGTTCGAAAGTAATGGCCAGATTGGTCCCAGAATCACCCTTCTAGGGTTGGGAAGTAATGCTCAGATTGGACTCGGAATCACCCCTCCAGAGTTGGGAAGTAATGCTCAGACTGGTCCCGGAATCACCCTTATGGGGGTGGGAAGTAATGCTCAGATTGGTCTCGGAATCACGCCTTCAGAATTGGGAAGTAATGCTCAGATTAGTCTCAGAATCACCCCCCCAGAGTTGGAAAGTGATGGCCAGATTGGTCTCGGAATCACCCCTCCAGAGTTCGAAAGTAATGGCCAGATTGGTCCCAGAATCACCCCTCCAGAGTTGGGAAGTAATGGCCAGATTGGTCTCGGAATCACCCCTCCAGAGTTGGAAACTAATGGCCAGATTGGTCCCGTAATCACCCCTCCAGAGTTGGAAAGTAATGGCCAGATTGGTCTCGGAATCACCCCTCCAGAGTTGGAAAGTAATGGCCAGATTGGTCTCGGAATCACCCCTCCAGAGTTGGAAAGTAATGGCCAGATTGGGCCCGGAATCACCCCTCCAGAGTTGGAAACTAATGGCCAGATTGGTCCCGGAATCACCCTTATAGGGTTGGGAAGTAATGCTCAGATTGGTCTCGGAATCACGCCTCCAGAATTGGGAAGTAATGCTCAGATTAGTCTCAGAATCACCCCTCCAGAGTTGGAAAGTGATGGCCAGATTGGTCTCGGAATCACCCCTCCAGAGTTCGAAAGTAATGGCCAGATTGGTCCCAGAATCACCCCTCCAGAGTTGGGAAGTAATGGCCAGATTGGTCTCGGAATCACCCCTCCAGAGTTGGAAACTAATGGCCAGATTGGTCCCGTAATCACCCCTCCAGAGTTGGAAAGTAATGGCCAGATTGGTCTCGGAATCACCCCTCCAGAGTTGGAAAGTAATGGCCAGATTGGTCTCGGAATCACCCCTCCAGAGTTGGAAAGTAATGGCCAGATTGGGCCCGGAATCACCCCTCCAGAGTTGGAAAGTAATGGCCAGATTGGGCCCGGAATCACCCCTCCAGAGTTCGAAAGTAATGGCCAGATTGGTCCCAGAATCACCCTTCTAGGGTTGGGAAGTAATGCTCAGATTGGACTCGGAATCACCCCTCCAGAGTTGGGAAGTAATGCTCAGACTGGTCCCGGAATCACCCTTATAGGGTTGGGAAGTAATGCTCAGATTGGTCTCGGAATCACGCCTCCAGAATTGGGAAGTAATGCTCAGATTAGTCTCAGAATCACCCCTCCAGAGTTGGAAAGTGATGGCCAGATTGGTCTCGGAATCACCCCTCCAGAGTTCGAAAGTAATGGCCAGATTGGTCCCAGAATCACCCCTCCAGAGTTGGGAAGTAATGCTCAGATTGGTCTCGGAATCACCCCTCCAGAGTTGGAAAGTAATGCTCAGATTTGTCTCGGAATCACCCCTCCAGAGTTGGGAAGTAATGCTCAGATTGGTCTCGGAATCACCCCTCCAGAGTTCGAAAGTAATGGCCAGATTGGTCCCAGAATCACCCCTCCAGAGTTGGGAAGTAATGGCCAGATTGGTCTCGGAATCACCCCTCCAGAGTTGGAAACTAATGGCCAGATTGGTCCCGTAATCACCCCTCCAGAGTTGGAAAGTAATGGCCAGATTGGTCTCGGAATCACCCCTCCAGAGTTGGAAAGTAATGGCCAGATTGGTCTCGGAATCACCCCTCCAGAGTTGGAAAGTAATGGCCAGATTGGTCTCGGAATCACCCCTCCAGAGTTGGAAAGTAATGGCCAGATTGGTCTCGGAATCACCCCTCCAGAGTTGGAAAGTAATGGCCAGATTGGTCCCAGAATCACCCCTCCAGAGTTGGAAAGTAATGGCCAGATTGGTCCCGGAATCACCCCCCCAAGAGTTGGAAAGTAATGGCCAGATTGGGCCCGGAATCACCCCTCCAGAGTTGGAAACTAATGGCCAGATTGGTCCCGGAATCACCCCAACAGAGTTGGAAACTAATGGCCAGATTGGTCCCGGAATCACCCCAACAGAGTTGGAAAGTAATGGCCAGATTGGTCTCGGAATCACCCCTCCAGAGTTGGGAAGTAATGCTCAGATTGGTCTCGGAATCACCCCTCCAGAGTTGAGAAGTAATGCTCAGATTGGTCTCGGAATCACCCCTCCAGAGTTGGGAAGTGATGCTCAGATTGGTCTCGGAATCACCCCTCCAGAGTTGGGAAGTAATGCTCAGATTGGTCTCGGAATCACCCCTCCAGAGTCGGAAAGTAATGCTCAGATTTGTCTCGGGATCACCCCTCCAGAGTTGGGAAGTAATGCTCAGATTGGTCTCGGAATCACCCCTCCAGAGTTGGGAAGTAATGCTCAGATTGGTCTCGGAATCACCCCTCCAGAGTTGAGAAGTAATGCTCAGATTGGTCTCGGAATCACCCCTCCAGAGTTGGGAGGTAATGCTCAGATTGGTCTCGGAATCACCCCTCCAGAGTTGAGAAGTAATGCTCAGATTGGTCTCGGAATCACCCCTCCGGAGTTGGAAAGTAATGCTCAGATTGGTCTCGGAATCACCCCTCCACGTTTTGAAAAAAATGGTCAGATTGGTTCTAGAATCACCCCTCTACGTTTTGAAAAGTATGGTCAGATTGGTTCTAGATTCACCCCTCCACGTTTTGAAAAGTATGGTCAGATTGGTTCTAGAATCACCCCTCCAGCTTTTGAAAAGTACAGTCAGATTCGTACCGGAATCACCTCTCCAGACTCGGGAGAATATGTTCAGATTGGTCCCAGAATCACCTTCATGTCTTTCAGAAAAAGTGCGGACAAACTGACAAACTTACAAACTGACAGACTAAGCCGATTATATATAGTAAGGATCGTGTGGGGGAGTTTGAATAACTTCGCGCTGGGATAAATATCATTCATAAACCGAATCCTGTGATGGGACACTCTTGAATACATCGTCTCTATAAGCCGATGAAGACACTACACCCGGAAACTCCCGTATTTTGCGCCGGAACTTCGCTGCAGCTCGGTTCCATGAGCTCAGGCTGCAATCCGGTTCATTTGTCGACCTCGAGTCCAATCGAGATCGACACCGATTGAATTACCCTTGGGAAGCAGAATAAGTGAATGCTAATATCTCCTATCGAGCATCCTGGAGGGGGATCCGTGGAAGGTTACCCTATCGAGTCAAATGAGGGCGCATTCAAGAAGGATACGAGGGCAAACGTTTCCTAGCTGCTCCCACACCACGTGGGATCGCGAGTGCAGCGCGGACAATGAGGACATAGCAAGAGTTAGTTCACTTGATGACACGCAACAAGACGTCAGCTCGCACTTCAGTGCGGTCAGCCCGACGTCCACTTTGGCAACTTCGGACGCTTACGTCAGAGAGAAAGGCAGAGTTCGAGTTCTTTGATTGGCGACCGGTGGCCGCGAAGCTACCTCTCCCCGCCTCCACGTACATGCAGATGGTCTCAGTACCGACTTGCTCGTGAACACCGTCTCGAGATCCCTCGAGTTATTCGGAATTCTTTTGCTTGTTCGCGCAGACCAACTCTGAAATCACGTGCGTTTGTGAACTCTTCATCGGAAAGAGTTCGAGTGGAGCATCGAGTCCGGTGGCGTGTACGAGGAGGGGAGGAGACGCCTAATCAGCATGCGCAAGGGTTCCTTCCTTAAGTTATCAGCGTACTATTGCGAGTTGGCCTGGGTACATTGCCTGACCGTCAAGATGCAATTAGAGAAGACAAAGAAAAGCTCGCGGCTCATGGAGCTCCGCTGCTGTCGTAGACCATTCCTCGATTTCAGAGATGCACTCTCGGCTCTCTATCCTCTGGCCGTAACCCTACTCTAGTAGCGTTTCTGGAACGCTAGGGACTCTGAGTTCAGTACAGTATGGTCAGATTGGCCCTGAAATCAGCCCTCTGGAAAATCACTTTCCGGACCATCGGACCAGGACAAATGATTTATCGGACTGACTGGTCCGATAAATGATCGGTCTGGTCATTTATCGGACCAGTCAGTCAGATGAATCATTGGTCTGGGGTGGATGATTTTCCGGACTTGGCAATCCGACCCGACCCGATCCGATGTTTCAGTGGAGGATTTTCGGATCAGCAGAATCAGGGCTGAAGCGGTGTGGAATCCCTTAGCAGGGTCTCTCCTAACGGGAAATCACTTTCCGGACCATCAGACCAAGAACAATGATTTATCGGATCAGCCAGTTCGGAAAATCCTTTCTCGGACTGGCCGGTCCGATTCGGACCGGCGGGTCCGAAAATCCAGATTCCGGACCGGTCGGTCCGTGGCGGGTTCCGGACTCCGGAAAATGATGTCTACTTCCAGGCAGATTTTTCCTGGAGTGCTCATAGTGGGGGCGGAGTCCGATCGTTGCATCTGATTTTTCACCCTCTTCACGAACCATCATCTATTTCCCCCCTCCTTCCTGATCGAGAGGCAACGTTCAGTCTATTCCGTTTCTGCCTCGGATCAGAGTTCGAGCCAACAAAGTTGACAAACCTCGCTATCGTATATATCGAGACATCCATCACGGATGACTTCAACTCGAGGAGTCAATAGAAGATTCGCAGCTCCAGCAGCGAGGCAAATAACCCTCCAAGAATAGGTAATCCAGTTGCTCATTTAATATTCTAGTTGCTTACCTTTGGATCAGCTCGCGCAAGTTGTCTCCATTTCTCTGAAGATCTCCATTTCAGGTGATCATATTTCGTATACGAAGTTGTCTAAAAGTACAATGAATGCGCATCAAAAGCATTGCTTTCCTCGGAGGCTAAAAAAAGAGGGTGGGGGCCATGAAATCCGCCCCGGTCATCATGAAGGCTCACTACGCCACTGCCTATGAGGTTCCGCTGGGTCCTTCAACCGCCCGCCCTTGATGAGCGGAGCAGAATACATCCATTGCTGTAAGCATTCGGGCCAGAAGGGTCCGTCCAAGGAACTCTGCAATGAGACCGGATTCGAAATGGCGATCCTCCACTGGGTTAGCGGGATACGGGAAAGAGTAACTCATGTACACCAACCGTACACCGTACATTTCACTGTTGGGCAGCCATGTTTTTCGAGACAACGGCCCGCGCGGTTCCGCCTCATCCAGCAGAGGGCGCTCGGTTTGTTGTTGTTGTAATAGACATAGACATGCAAGGCAAGCCCGCGCGTTCCATCCGCTGCCGAGGAAAACTCGCCAAATTCATGGTCCCTGAGTGGGTCATCCAGGGAATAATTCGAGTAAGGCTGTTCCGGAATCTTGGCAGACAGCGAGGAACCAATCTCAGCCTGTCCCGATGGAGTGTTCCCAGGAATCAGAAGGGTGAGCGGTGCTGTCGACTGCTGACAGAAAGTGTCGATTGTTCTCACGAAACCTGATCAGTGTATAAAGCTCGACAATCTTCTGTTCATGCGTAGGGAAACGGCTCTGTCTTGCACCATCCTCATTGTCGACAGTTACCAGAGTGAACCATGCCCGGAGTTTGATACAACTTTCTCTAGTGCCACCAAAACTCAACTGAAACAGGTAATCAGCTCTTTCCCGCGCGCTGAAAGTCGTGTACGCGAGCTGAGTGTATGCAATCTGATAGGCTGGGTCGGCGAACTGGTCCGAACATATGATATATCATGACAATATTCTTCCAATCTATGAATGTGAATTCAGGTCCCGATCCTCCGGATTTTCGGAATCGAATCGGGCGGGAAGAAATGCTGCGTCCACATCCATCATATTTACCCCTATCTCTGCGTCAAGTTCGAATCGAACCCGGACGAGCGGCGGAAAACAGCGTTCATAGAGTCCTTGGAGAAGGCTCTCAACGCGCACTCGAAAGTGGCGCGGCATCGAATAGTCGAAGCAACTTTTTTCAAAGGTGTCAATTACTATGGGTGAGTCCGAATACTCATCACCTCATATCAACTGCAAGTCGCGCTTCTGATTCTACGGGCCCCACGTTCCTAATCACTCAGTTTTCAGGTATCACGCAAACGAAGAAGTCTTCTTGAAAATCTCATTCAGTGATCCCCGAACCATTAAACGGGCGTCTGAAGTTCTGAACTCTGCTCAAGTGCTGGGCTCTGCCGTCCGAGTGTTCGAGGCGCACACACCTTTCCCCCTGCAATTTATGATAGATCATCAACTCCAAGGCATGAACTGCCTTCGAATCGGGAAATACATTCCCAGAACACCCGGTCAAGGATTGCCGAAGCAGTCTTGCTGTGAGTTAGAAATCGACTGCTCCGTTGAAGATGTGCTCAACCAGTTTGAGGAACAAGATATGAACCCTGGATTACGGGCGATCTGGCAAGATCCACGTCTGCGGGACGTAGCGCACGTTGACACAACTGTGATCGAGAGAGATTTGGTTCCGAGTGAAAGAGAGCTTTCATACCGAGCCCTTCTGATGAAATACTTGGGTGTTGAGGACATAGCCTCACAGCAAAGCATTCCGGCAAAGTCTGAATCTGAGCAGAGTGAGCTGCAAGACACTCTGCTGGAGGCTGCTGAAGGGCTTCTGTTCGGCGAAGCTGATTCCATTTTGTTTTCGGGCCCCTCCGGCGAAGATGCCGACGAAGCGGAGTCTCTTGAAATGTCCCAAGTTATTTCCGAGGACATTCTGAACGAACAGTCGAAACCTTCCCCTGCCTCAACCTTATTCACCGATAGTGAGAGCGTCTCAACTCAAATGGTCAATACGCAGACATTCTTCGATGAACTCGAAAATTTGCGAACTGAAGAGTCCGGCATCGAACTGAATGAGCCGGTCGCCAAGCGAAGCTGCCTGACAAAGGAAGACTCGGACAGCAGTGACATGTTCTCCGATGATGACACTCTGGTTGAGGTGCCTGAAAGCGAGGAGGACGCTGGAGAGTTCGGTAGCAAGAAGACACTCAAAACTGAGCTTCGGGTGAGGAATCAGCTATGGAGAATAATTTCGCGAGGCCCTCTCGTGCGATGACCCATCACTGATCCGGAGATGTGCGATCTCAGTCTCCGAAGACTAGCTTTTGTCGAAATTTTCAGAAATCCAATCAGCTGGAGACAACGGCTATGGAATCGAACGGAATGTTCGATGACACGTCTTCGAGCGAGAAGAGCGAAGTCAAGGTTTGTCAGATCGTATTGGGCCAGATGGAACGTTGGCTCAGGATCACCAACAGGGGGATTGGGGCCATGAGTCGAGATGAATATCGAATACGCACATATAATGCGGCCATCTTCCAGGAAAAGCATTCCGTACTGGATATCAAAGACGAGCCAGAATCAGTCCAGGTACCAACAGCGAGTTCTGTGGATGAACAGAAACCGGGAGTCATTTTCGTCGATAGCTCACCATCCGAAGCTGAACACAAACTAATGTGGAATGTGATGAGAGACCTTCCTCAGAGAGCCGTTGCCGCCGATACAAGAGAAGCCTTGAAGTGGCTCTCGTCGCGGACCAAGTCGGAGAGTATGAAAACGGACGCCAACGCCACCGGGTCTGTTCAGAAGAACACCCAGTCTTCCGGGAACGACACGCTGTCTCAAGATTTGCGTTTCGCTTACAGCTTCGGAGCCACCCCAGAGGTTTCGGAGAGACATTTCGAGATGTTGACTTCGCTCTGTTGCGAGGTCCACTGTGCAACGAGAGAGCAGCTGAAACCAGACCCTGCGATTGATCCACTCTTGGCAGTCGTCTTCTTTTTGCACAGAGATTATCCCGGCGAGAGCGATGATTTGCAGCTCAAGGTCATCTACAATGGTTCTGTGGATCAGGTGCCGTTGAGACGATCCTTGCTATCTGAAGTGGGAGGCATTGCGGGTGTAGAATTGTTCAAATGTTGCGGAGAGATAGAAATAATCAAACGAGTATCAGAAGTCATCGCCAAATGGGACCCCGATATTGTTTTGGGATATGAAACGGACACCCTCTCGTGGGGTTATATCATAGATCGGTGTCTGGCGTTGGAACTGAACCCAAAAATGTTGTTGTCGCGGGTCGCTATAGAGATGCCGCTGGATGAGCCTGGTGTCAGTCACTCCGTTGAGCTGCCCCCTGGCGTGAGATTCGATCAAGACACGGAGCGCTACTTCGAGTCTTGGGAATATCGTATAACGGGTCGCGTTCTTCTGAACGTTTGGCGGATGATGAGGAAAGAAATCGCTCTGACAAACTACAGTTTTGAGAATGTTTACTACCATGTTCTGCATCGTCGAGAACACGTCGTCTCGTGGAGCACGTTGAGAACGTGGTACGAGGATCCGCTTCAAATGAGCAAATGCATCTCGTACCTTGCGCGAAGATGCGCTGGATGTTTCCATCTGATCGAGAAGCTGGAACTCTACACGAAGACCTGTGAGATGGCTCGTATCTACGGCATTCAGTTCTATGAAGTGCTGAGCAGAGGCTCGCAGTTTCGCGTGGAATCCATGATGCTGAGGTCAACCCGGAAAAAGGGTTATGTCGCTTTCTCGCCAACCGTACTGGATAGAAGCTTACAGCGCTCGATGGAGTGGATCCCCTTGGTCATGGAGCCCTACTCGAACTTCTACACCGACCCACTTGTCATTCTGGATTTTCAGTCGCTGTATCCGTCGTTAATGATTGCTCACAACTATTGTTTTTCAACCTGTTTCGGTAAAGTGCAGGACATCATTAAAGGGAGTGGCTCGATAAAGTTCGGTTGCGCCGACTTGGCTGTCGACGTGGAGGAGCTGAGGAAACTCAAAGACGATATAATAATTTCTCCATCGGGCTCGGTGTTCGTCAAGAGTCACATTCGGAGAGGTATCCTACCGCGTCTCGTGGAAGAAATCATAAACACTCGCTTCATGGTGAAGAAAGGAATGAAGAAGTCCACTAGTAAATCATTCAATCGGATTTTAGACGCGCGTCAATTGAGTTTGAAGCTGATTGCTAACGTGACTTACGGTTACACGTCGGCGAGCTTTTCGGGGCGTATGCCACTGGTCGAGCTCGCAGACGCGATCGTCAGTAAAGGGAAGGAATCTCTCGAAACCGCCGTGAATCTGGTGAACAACAATGCGGAATGGGGCGCCGAAGTTGTATACGGTGATACAGATAGTATGTTCATTCTCCTACGCGGTAAATCGAAGAGAGAAGCTTTCAAAATAGGTTATGACATCGCCGAGAAGGTTTCAGCCATGTTTCCCGACCCTATGAAACTCAAATTCGAGAAAGTATACTACCCAGGAGTCCTGGAAACTAAAAAGAGGTATTTCGGATACATGTACGAAACCGAAGACCAAGTCGAACCTGTTCTCGACGCCAAAGGCATCGAACTGATTCGGAGGGATGGTTGTAAAGTGCAGCAGGTGATCCTGGAAAGAGCCATTAGGACGCTGTTTGACACCAAGGATTTCAACGCCGTGAAAAAAGTTGTACAGAAAAGTTTCGAACAAATATTCAAGGGAAAATACGGTTTGCACCGCTTCATGTTCGCGAAAGAGTATAACGGCTCAACTTACTATCAGCAGAACAGTTGTGTACCGGTCCTGAAAATCGCGAAGCAGTTGAAGGCCTCGGATCCTAGGACCGAGCCCTTAGTGGGGGAACGAGTTCCTTACATCGTCACACAGGGCTGGGATAAATCTCGGATTATCGATCTGGTGGCTCATCCGAAGAAGCTTCTGGATGACTATAGACTCCGACCCAATTATACATATTATATTCTCAGGATAGTGTGTCCGGCACTGGATCGGGCTCTCCTGAAGGTCCGAACTGCTGAGTGGTATCATGAACTGCCAAAAATTCTGCGGATATCACCGATGAAAGAGGGGGCGAAGAAAACCATGGTGTACGAGTATTTTGATGTCAACAGATGCGCGGTGTGTGACAAACCCGGTCAATGCAGTCATCGAGTTTGCGAGATTTGCAGAACCAAGCCTCAAAATTCGGTTTTCGTGAGTCTCGAGAAGCTGCGCCGACACGAAGAGGACTTGGGAGAAGTTCGAGATATATGCAAACGCTGTATGATGCATCGCGAGGGTAACGTTAACGAATGCATATCTATCAACTGCCCTGTTCTCTTCCGAAGGATAACTCTGCAGGAAAGATATGATGCGGCACAGGAACTGAGTATGATTCAGTACATGTTCTAATTCTGACTTCGTGGACGTAGTTTCGACTCCGAATAAAATCCCAAATAGGGGACTCTGAGCGGTCATGCCATGAATTTTCTCCGCTTCCATCCCTCCATTTCGCGATGAATCATCTGCCGGATATTCGAAGAGTTAATTACCTGACATGGCCAGCCAATCGCACACTCGCTTCCAGAACGATGACTCGTGGTAATGAATCTCATTCGTTGCTTTGATGAGAAGAGGTGATGATGGCACTGACGAATTGCCCCGATGTAAGTAGGTTGCGGAATAGATTCAAGGATCCAGTGCCCAGAGTGGAGACGGCATAGGAAATCAGAAGAAACTCATCTCTTCCCCCCTACGCAAACTTATCGTGATCCCTTCAACACCTAACCGGGCGAGGGATGCCGCACGAGCCGAAATGTGGCCCTGACTCTTTCCGCCGGTTTTCGCGCGGCTCTAACTCCATCAAGTATGGGATGGTGAACATCAAGAGTGGTTCTTTTCGGTTCATAGCGATGCGAACCTCTTCTGGAATTCCATAACTCCGAATGATCAGCCTAGCCCAGCTAGCACGTAGCGATGCGGGTCGCGGCGCGGGTGCGGGCGCTCGACCTTGGATCGTGAGAAGTGCTCTGCTTGTTCAACATACAGCGCGCGGTTTCTCTGGTGCATCTTTCATTCTTGAAACTTCTTCAAAATGTTCTCGATTCCATAAGTCTCTCTCCAGGCCTTGACCTGAGGTAGTTGCGACTTCATGACCACAAATATTCCCTTAGTATCACCCAGATGGATGCGCATTTCGTGCGCCGGTTCCTAACAAAGTCACAAATAATATCTCACTTTCGTGAAATTCGCAAGCCGAATTCTCCACTCGTTCGTTCCTCGATACGGTACTCCGTTCTGGCTGTCTGTTTTGATGGTCAACCTCCCCTCGTCGGTGCGCTATCATTCGCCGAGTCATCGCTCCCAATTAGTCCATCCATTGGTCGTCGAAGATCATGTTACAGTGTTGAGAGTGAGACGAACGGAACGTTGTTCGGACGGTTGCTGGTTCGGTCCATCGGGCGGCTTGAACCTTGCGTCCACTTGAGTCTGGAAAGTATACGGATGGGGCTTCCGGAGCTCGTTCACGCAACCATTTACATTCATTTTGGTCTTTCCGAACGTTGCCATACAATTGAGATCTTTGTCGGGGGCCAGCAACCTAGTTTGGTTTGGAAAGTGAATTCGGAATTCTTGGTGACCTGATCCTTGACCGCAGTCGTGATCCCATTAATCTGTAAAATTCATTCCCCTCGATCATAGCAGTTTATTTCGAGCACGACCACGATCACCAGCACGACGGCGTTGTATGTTCTATCACGGTACGATTCGCAATCAGTGAGACGTCGGGCTCATTATCATTCCAGGGGGAGCGACACAATGGCAGCGGAGCTCACTGTCATCTACCCCAAGGAGCTCCGACTGAATAGAAGACTTTCCAAAAGGCGTTCTTTACGTTTCAACACTATTCTCGAGTGGAGGATCCTCTTCGGAAGACGGTATTTATTCTTCCCCACAGGCAGGGATCGGCTCGATACGAGTCCCGATGTGACGCCTTGCACTGAGAGAGCGAACTCTTTTCTAGTTGGTTCGATGGGTCTCACGTGAACTGCGTAGTCAACGGCTGAGCAAGTGATCACCCATCAAGCGGGGAAACACAACTGACGCTCTTCCGAGTCGAGGTCGGACCGTCAAGATGTTCGATCTTCTGTCGTTCGGACAATACCTTGCTTTTGCGACTCCGTTTTTCGTTTGTTTTCCTGTCTGCATCTTACCGAAATCGTTGCTGCTAAAGCGAGGAACAGATGCAGACCATTCATCGCGGTTCATGGATCAGTTTTCGCTCGTTCTGCAGACATAAAGAAGAACCTATCTCGTGACAAGAACAGTATCCCTCTGAAGGAAGAGCAGCGCTTCCCCCGAGCCAGAGTTCGAGTTCCGAGTAAGCGAGCACTAAAAGCTGTCGGCGGCTCCCGTCAATCTGACATTCTTCTTCCAATAGATGGGGGTGCTGTTTGATGACAGGTAACATACGGACAACGAAACGTACGCCGTCACAATCTCCGCTGATTCATACCCGATGTGCCGAAACCGATTGCATCGAAAACCCCCGGGGACGAAAAAAAATCCCGTGGGGCGGAAAACCCTTTCTCACGTTCTGATGGTCGAGCGGATCCTGCTGAGCTTCTTCTATGCACATCACAGCGTCTGAGAGACCGCACTTGTATACTTGTATGAGAAAGAAGAGACCAAGTGAATGATAAACTCGGGAACTGCGTATCCGAACGATGCCCGACTTGATCGCGAGCTGAGCTGGGTAAGTTACTGATCAGTCCCATACTGGGTATGTGGAAGGAGCCGCTTACGTCGAGGACCTTCTCAACATTGTAATCCCCGATTCGCCGTACCATCGAAACGAGAGGAAGGACTTTCGGCCGGAACGGGATTTTTTTTCGGCTCTTAGAGTTTTCGTTGGAACGAGTTTTTTTTTCGGGCTCCCGGTTTTCCGGGAAATAACTTCGGCACATCGGGAAGACACCTCTCTGCTAAATTGAGGAGGGAGATCGTGAGCCCTCGGTTGCCACAAGTTCGGCACGGTTCCGTTCTCGGGACGGAAAACTTCGTGTATGCTGACAATGCTGACAAGCTCCCTAAAAATAACGCATCCAATGGATTTCTCTCTGGGGTTTGATTCTGTATCTTATAACCCTACATGACGCCATATGAGCGGGCATGTCATCGTCCAAACGCTTTGTCCGCCACCGAGGTATGGGAGAAAAATTCCAGCTGCCCATGTACTTGACGAGAGATGTCGACTTCGCTGACAAGGAGGCGCGGTTCCGAGGTAAGACATGCCCTAATTCAGCCAAGGATATGAGAATCTGAAAGCTCAATTTGGTAAAGACTCGTGCTCATAAGCAAGTCCATTTGTGTTCGGTGCAGAGCTGCTTCTCAACGAGAGCGGAATTCGTCCGCATACATACACTGAAGGAAATGCTTTTAGAATCAGGCGGAAATTTCTACGAATTCATGCACCACATGGGAAACCCTCGGATCAAACCTCGTGTGGGAGTCAAGTCGAGAGGAGAAAGATGTCTCAAGGCTTTGGAGTGACCCCCAGATTCTTCTCAACGAGGAAGATTCATGAACAGCGAAAATCGGCCGGAATCAAATTTTAGAATCAAATCGATTTTCGATCACTCTATCTGATCGGAAGACACATCAAAGGCTTCTCAATGGTTTATCTGTTTTCCCTTTCTCGAAATGACCTGGAACACGCGATCTGGCATGGAAGAGATGAGATTATCAATTGTTTCTTGCCCAATACTGCTCCAAGCATTCACTATGCCTCTTTTCAGTTCATCCACATTTTCGAATCGCCTGTTTTCCGTGTGTAACCGCCGAGCGACGATGCCCCAGAGGTTCTCCATGGGATTCAAGTCAGGGCTGCACGCTGGCCACTTGAGAACCTTGATCCTCTTGGACTTCAACCATCGATTTGTACTCGAGCTGGCATGCACAGATGCATTATCATGTTGAAATATCAGTTTGAGGGGGCGGAACCTCCTCAAAAAAGGTAAAAGATGAGAATCTAGCACCCCTTGATATTCTATGGAATCCTTTCTTGATGAGGGAAACGCTAGTTCCACTTTCCCCACGGACCCAAAGCAACCCCAACACATGACCAATCCTCCCCCGAAATTGCGTCGCGAAAAGATCATTGGTTCCTCCCTTAAATCGCTCCAGTAGTGATTGAAGCCGTCCGGGCCGTCGAGGGAGAACTTTTTTTCATCGCTGAAGGGAACCTATGGAAGTGGAGTGTCTCAAATGCAAGCAAAGAAACTCTATATGATTCGACAGGATTCTCCAACAACGATCCTACCGTTTTCCACCTTCGTGTCATATTTTCTTTCGCAAAAATCAGCCGAGCATCAATGTGAGAATGTTTCAAGGTCGGCGCGCGCCTCATTCTCGCCGATCGGAGGTGTTCTTGCTCATTGATGACCTGACGAATGCGCCTCGGAGTCACACTAAGTTCAAGATCTCGTCTGATCTGCGTACTCGAACGTGTTGAGTTTGACGCAGCGCGGCAAATGCGCCTCTTATCGGCCGGCGAAAGCTTGGACTTTACTCCGCGCTTCTTTTTACGGTTGTAGAGATCTGGGTTCTTGAGATAACTTGACACAACTTTTTGCGAACGCTTGGTTTTAGCTCCGATAGCTCTATGTGTCAGACCACATTCGAAAAATGCATCGATCTTCGATTTTTCTTCACCGGTCAAACTGTTCGCCCTCGGCATCGCTCACACCCAACGATCGACCCAACTTCGTTGTCTCCGTAGCCATAAAACTGCTGATTCTATCAGTGATTCTAAAAGCATTTCCGGGCAGAAACCGGGAATCGTACTTCTTCTTTCTCATGGGCTCTCAGAATTCCGTCTGCCATCCTCGAAATTTCTTCTCTATATTATAGTCTCTGGCATGCGAAATAACAGACGAGAGCTCCCAACGATTGTTGGAAAAATACAGAAAAGTCGAGTGATTCTAAAAGCGTTTCCTCGAGTGTAGCACACGCGGCCATCGTTGGGCCATGGAGCTGATCTTCAATCAGTCAGCGAATTCCTATATCGCTGGCACGATGAATTCACGCACCTCTTCACCTCGATGAAACGTTTGGTTGCACGTCATGTTCGTCGAACTCATGATATCATTCGTGAAAGAGATGGGTGCTCTTATGGCACGTCTACCCATTGGACAACTCGGAAAACTTTTCCTTCCGCAGGCTGGGGAGCCGGCATGCATCGATCAGGGAACTTCGAATGGGCATCAGAATCACTTAGCGCTGTTAGAGTGTGCCTCCACAAAATGCTCCCACACATTTCGTATTTTGTAGCCCACAACCCGATTCTGAATTGATCGTTGATCGAGACGGCAGACTCGATGATTGTAGGAGTTTGTTCCACGGGATCAACGGCCAAGTTAGGCAACCAGAACGGTTTGGGTCGAAATCCCAGAAACCCGAAACACCGAAAACCGAGATGCCGAACGCCCTGAATCCCAGACAACCGGAATACCGAAACTTGTTATGCGACCTCGGAAGCCAGCTGACACTTCTATTTCGAGCGCTGAGCACAGTCATGCTAGAATATAATTATTGTCTCCTGGCTCTTCCGTGTTCTCATTCCACGCAGACGGCTAGAAGCGGTACCAGAGCTTCCTCCTAGTCAACGGGTACCATGAGCGTATTCTGAGAGTCTGACAAACATCCATCCATGATTCTGGCTGGTAGCTGAGCCTAGATCCGTAGTGTCCATGCTCCAGGACAAGCAGACCTCCGTCAGATCGTCGCTTGTCTTTGAATCCTCGGTGCTGCCTCACCTTGAACGTGAGCCTTGCGCTCGGAAGTTTCAAGCCCGAAAGTCTCAAGTGTTTCGAGCTTTTGGCACGTGCAATATCATCCTCGCGCAGCGAGTCATTGTAACTCCGCTTCATAAATTCGGGCTTATATTCTCATAACTCATGGCACCTCAAGGTTAGCGAGCAAGTCGGTCCACTCTAAGCAGCGTCCTTGAGCGGGAAACTGAGAACACGGTACTCATTCCTTTTCTCCCGGAACGACCTAGAGGAAACTGGACCCGAAAAACTCACAGCTTTGGCTCGTTTGGAAACTCTGATTGAAATCCGACTCGTTTTGGAATCTATCAGAGCACCTCAGTGAACGCTGAGACCCAGAACTCTCCCGATTCGCTTCTGACTCGAAGTATTAGAGCATGTACCTGTCGACAGTCACGGTATTGCCTCAAGACCTCGCGCAGAACCATTCTCCTCCCGGTGATGGCTCTAACTTTTCTCGATATCCTCGACCTTCTGGGGAGGTTCCTGCAAGCCACGTAACCATTCTTGGTGCGTCGACTATGCTCCATCGTGAAGAGGTTTACCAGCGAAAACCTTGCCATCACCTTCGTTCGCACTCCGCGAAAGCCACCAAGCGGCCTGAGCTGTCTCACGTTCATCTCCGGAGTTGGACTCCGTAGCAGAAACGGGACTGCTCATCGAGGAGAGTAAGGACACGTTTCTTCAAGTCTCCGAACGTCTTGCTTTTCACCAGTTTTGGCCCGAGCTCACTAGAATCGACGATTCGCGTCCACAGCCGAACTCTCGCACTCTAACTTACGAATGGTCTGGGACGAGAGACGCTCGAGGATTAACGAATGTGGGCGAAACTACCTTCTCTGGGATTGGCTCTCATTGGTTCTCATCCTCCACTATTTCCCCTGAGGATCTCCCTCGGAGTTCGAGTGGCGGGAAAGTGGGAGCCGTGAAATGGGGATGATGACACGGAGTGGGGGCTCCCGTTAGAAGAGAAGATAAAAGCATCTATACCCGGCATCGGACGCATTCCAGCCCGATCGACAGGCCTGGTTCTCCATCTCCTTATCATGGCTGGAATCTTCAACACCGCCGGTGCTGCCGAAGCGTCAACTACAGTTCACAAGAGATGCGAGTGACGAGAAAGGAACCGGACTAATTGAATTAATTTCTAGTCGCAATCGAATCATGCTCCGCTGATCGGGAACATGTTATCCATTGGGCATTGGATCCCCTGCCTCGCTCAAACGATCGCTTGTCTCAAGGCAGACGGAGTAGAAGGGGTCGCTACGATGTTCGATTTCTATAGAAATGGAAAAATATTCGCGATGAAGCCGATACGAAAGGGTTTCATTCGCACTGTTACTGAACGAAGTCCGTCTCGCGTGGAAATATTGATGAAAGCGCTTAAAAAAAAAAAACGAAATATTCAACGAACAACATCTTGAAAATCTTCTCTGAGACAGCATCAGTCACCAATGGCGAGTGGAGCACGTTTTGCGATCCCCAGCCCGTCGGAGTTCGGTTGCAGACCAAAACGTTCAAGGACCTTACCGACCCCGAGTGTCCGAACCGAGGATACTTACTCTCTCCTCATGTCCGCGATTGATTCGAGTCGGAGAACCGATACTCGGTGAATTTTGACGCGAAAATTTCTAGAGTGGCAGTTACTACTTCTCGATAGTCAATTCTGACGAGGGAGTCTTTTTGTGCCCAGAGTGGCCCACCAGCGACACCGCTGCGTCGCCCGAACTAGTCGGTAGAACTTTTACCTGAATCAGCGTCAGTCCATTCTATATCTTCGTATTCCAAACCGAAAATTATCAAGACTAACGTAGCCTCTCTGAACCGTTCCTCCAAATGAGTCGATGACTGCGCGGTGAAATCTGCAGTACCGCCGCAGCATGTCGGACGGCGTGAAAGCTAGTTGAGGGCAACACAGGGGAACACGATGGTTTTCTTTTATCGTCAGTACGCTGTGATGCCTCTGTCTGGTTCCCGAGATTCGATTGATCTCCGATATCGTCTGCACTAAGCGCTTTTGAGCAACCTTGAGGCGCGCTCAACAGCTTCTCGTGAATGACTCAGGATCACGGATTCCTGATTTCATATCGAGTGTCACGACTGTGAGCCACGATCAGTTCTCGCTAGCAAGGCGCGCATGATCTGGAAAATACACTTGATAGTCTTACATGAGTGGTAGGTGTTAAGCCCCGGTGTTTTTCTCCGTACCGATACGAAGGTCCGCGAAACCGCGTGAGCTTTTTCGTACAGTTCGTGCCGGTCACTATGGGAAATCGGAGTGATGATCCGTTTCAGCCCATCAGCATAAAATCGATCCTTCGTGATGCTGAATTAATCTAGAAATCGATCAGGCTCCGTGTCACTCACTCGGCAATTGAGTGAATCATTGTCCTTGCATCCACGGCTAACGATGTGAAGCAACGCGAGCGATTCTCCTCTTGCCGAAAGCTCAAACAAGTTGGGGTCACCACGGGCAAGCTCGCGTCGCTCCCTGTTTGTCGAAAGATTATTATGAACGGCTCAGAATCGTTTTCTGTTATTCGGCGAACAGCTCAAAACTTCGATACTCTAACAGCTCTGAGCTCAATCGTCAGATCGGTTTCAGCGCTGAAAGTTGCTCAGCCCTCTTTCCGGCCGCAAACTGCAAGAGGCGTCGGGTTCTGCCTCTTGATCGGGCCTTTACGCGACGGCGGGTCAAGCGAGGATCTGATTGCTAGAAAACGAGCGCGCATCCCCTGTAACAATGGGCCGTGTATGAAGTTTCTAACTCGATCAAGGTCAGAGCCGAAGATGGCTGTTTCGATGACCGCTGTGTCGGACGGAACAGATCCGATACAGATCTTTCAGCCAAGTCAAGTGGTGTTTGGTGGCGTGTTTTTCTCATCAAAGCTGGAGGCGATCGGAGGGTTCCACGACGCACGTCAGGTCAAGCTGGATTCGAACCGAATAATTTTCAAGGCCTCCCCGGGTTTCGACTGAAATGCCGCGAGGGGACTGGAATCGTGTTTTGATTCCGCCGAACGCTGGTACGGAAGCTCGGACGTCTTCTATGAGCTTGAACTTCGATCACGAGAATTCGGCGTGGATTTCTTCCGACGGATAATCGTCTAGGAGTTCGTCTGATCGAGTCTGGACTTAGAAGCCTTCGAATCATCCAGAAGCAATGTAAAAGTTCATGATCCAATCACTGCGTTCGATACAGCAGCGCTAGAGCCATCTCTGTTTTGGGGCACAGTTCCTGAGGAATAAAAATTCTTGGACATTTCGCATTCTGAAACTCGCGCGGCGCGATCTTCGCCACTAGAAACTCGGATGGGCGACATGGCAATGGCAGCAGACGAACGTTGACGCCACATGATCGATCGTTTGGCTTCGATGCTTCATTGCGGTTTCAATTCTCGATGTTGTGCTGCAATATCCGAATTCGGTGACGCATGACAAACTTCACACCAGACACCGAAATGGTGAATATTTCACTTTCTTTTACACAGCGCGAGAGATGAACTACAAAACTCGGGACTGCGAAATTCGGGGAGTGGAAACAAAGATGAAATACGCCCCGTAATGAAGCTATACGCTCGATGCGGTCAGGGTATCGTTCAATCCATTCCATCTGGGAAGGGGGGAATCCCATGAGTGGGGATGTGGATGACTTCGGGGATCGAGCAATGTTGTAGCAAACCCCGTAGGAGCACTAGCGAGCTCTGGCACGACCATCTTGTGCTGTCAGCATTCAATTGAATCCGTTAGTAATATTCCAACAGACCAGCGTGACCATCGATATTCCAACCTCCTGGAAGCCGCTCGCGAATCGGAGGCTGCCCGTCCTGTGGTGGGAAACGACTCTTGAATGCCCTCACCCGGGTCCGTCAGTTTGAAGGATATGCTCAATCATTGTAGATCGTTCGGAGTTACCCATCTATTAGACACCCTATGTGTGATGGAATGCTTACAGCACACTCCCAAAAAATTGACCACAGCGAAGGAACGTGGTGCGTTTCGTTTCTGGAACCGCTTGGGCGCCCCACGGTGGTTGAAGAGAGGACTCGAGGCGTTTGCGCTGAGCCCCTGTGCTCGCTCGTTGTGAAACGGAGACGCATTCGGCGAGAGACACCAAGTTTCAGTGGTCCGTCCCGTTGTACATCTTTTAAAGCGATGTCATCACGTTTTTGTACTGTCTCGGCCGCATTGTTTGCAGTGACAAGCAAATTGTTTGTTAGATGGTGGCTTCGTTCGGGGCTGCCTGGTAACGAACCATTATTCATTCTGATTTGCTTGCTCGATTGCTGTAATCTGGGTGCTATCGCAACACGGGAAGAAAAACGAAGATCCCTCCGCTCCGAACAATGATTTTCCATGTGGAATTTTGAGTCGTTGACCGAAATATATTGACTTCTGGAGTTTCAAGCCCCGATTTCTGTCTAGATTCTCACCCTGAGCATCTATGAGATCCTTTCCGGTTACGTTAGCCCCATCCGGGCTCCTGGACGCTGGATGAGTTGTGAGGTTCCACTTTATTTGCTCCAGCCCGAGAACGACGAGAAAGCACGGGATATCTTCCGCACTACTCGGCGCAACTCGGGATGCTTGGCGAGACGGCTCACCACCCTTTGAGTGCAGCGCGATCCTCGGTCGGTGGAGGAAAGGCTCCATCAAGTAAATTGAATTGGTCTGATGCAGAGCATCGCAACGGCGGCTGTGTTTGAATGTCGCCTTTCGGATGATTATGATATTCCGGATGAAAAGATGATTATGATTATGACTGCTCCAACAAGAACAGATTGGTCACAGTGTATGAGAACTCCTCGTTCCACAGCAGCGGCACCGATCAGATGACCACTCGTTGAGTTGCATCTGGTTCGCTGGAAGCGTTCCAGGCAACAGTATGCGACCTTTTATCAGCGGTATGATCACAAGCTTCGTTTGACCCAATGTGCGTCGACCCGCTCACGATTTGTACATCGTTTCGCTTAGATCCATCCATTTGACAACGACGATGATGATGATGGCGTTGAGAACGATGACGAACAACAATGAGCAACAATACCAATATCGACATCAACAGCAACCCTGGATTTGAGAAGAAGGCGGCGCTACCGAATACTGCTTCCAATAATCACACAGATAAACAAAACTGTCATCGAATACGTGTATGCGCGGCCCGCCTGTCAGAACACTGTTATTTCCCCCATAATATGCAAGGACATGGTCAATGATGGTTTACGTAACCGAATTGGAAGCTGAACGCGGTTTCGACTTTTAAATTCAGCGCCTCAGTATTCCATATGAGCGGATAATTCTGTAGAGAGAGTGAATTTGAATTCTATGGGAACCTACATCGCGTCCTGGAAATTTTAGCTCCATATCAGCGGAAAAACGAGTCAAAACCGGATTCCCAGCGTATTGACGATCTGAGAAGTCAGATCTCCACCCGCTAGATCAAGAATCCCCCATCGGCTGTTCCGAGAACCGTCCCTATTGGCGGGATTTTCAGCGTTTGAGACCGAGAGAGCTGCCCCTAAGCAACCAGCTTACAACACAGACACCCAAGAATTCCAAGATGAATCGAATTGACCAACCTCTTCCGTGAGATTCTTCCCGAAGGTGGATTCAATGGACACCGATTGGTAATTATGACCAGTGCTGACGGTTCATCCGACCATCTTTGAAGGTTGTCCATTGTTCTTCTGCCGCCCGTCCGGGATTTTAGAATTTCACCGATGATCGTCCCCGTTTCGACACTTTCAACGAATACGACATGATCCGATGATGTTTCTTGTCCAAGGCGATGGACAGACCGCACTCGCGTCGAAACCAACGGACGGAAGAAATAGATGGACGAACCACAAGCGGACGGATGAACCCTATGTTGATCTTGAACAATGCCGACTTCTCTGATGTCGTTGATTCTGTAATTGTTACACGGTTGCCAACTGACTGACCAAGCGACCAACTGCTCAACTGGATGATCGACCGAGTAGACGGGTGGGCTGGAGGTTGTGTTTGATGGACTTCTGTGTTTCGGAACGCATTGTTTAGCGATGTTTCAACTTCGAAAGTCTACTTATCTCACCTCGAGAGCCGTCAAAACTGACGGGAGCCTTTCGTTTGCCTGTTGGCGGGTCGTTTCAACGCTGGTCTTTCTGCGGGCTTTTGGAAGTACGGCATCTGGTGGCTAAAGTGAACGAATGAGGGATTTCCGCATTTCTTGAGAGCTCTGGGAAATGGTCGAATAGAACCTCAGGAAGGAACATGAGACGCGACATCAGAGTCAGCTTCACAGGGGGACCGAACAGCGAACAAGAGTCGAACTCCAGTTCGCCGGATGGGCGAGACATGGGTGAAGATGTGTAATCTCACGTTCTTCCTGGAGACCTTTCCAACCACTTCGACGCCTAAATGTCGACTCGCTGCTTGGATCCAATTCTTCCCGGTGAGAAGAGAACAGCTCGTTCTCCAATGTAGTTGATTGGAGGTCACGGGGGCGAACGCTCTATGCATGGCTGAGTTCCGATTCGAGCGAGTCGAAGTCGATTATAGCGGGCGAGCCCGCCATCGAGTGTTTTTTGTCAAACCCAGCTCATCTCGGCGCCGCTATCTAATCTTGATGACAGTACGATGAGCCAGTAAATCATTGCGGATGATTCCTACGGCCGCACGAGTGAACTGGCTGACCAGGTCGCCCATTGTACCTTTGACCCCTGATTGAACAGCTGGGGCTGGTCCTGTCGGAAGCTCGGAGACGCGGCGCATCCTGTCATTAGCAGAACGCTTTTATTGTTCCGATTGTCTGATTCAGCGGACGCATGTCTCACAATCAGTGTTTGGCCATCTTGGCTGCGCGCAATGGATCCGGCTTCGCACAATTCAGTTAGTCCACAAGAACCTGTGATTTATTGTTTTTCTCCGTTCCTCTTGCATACGGGAAGCACGACTCGCATCGGAATACAGTCGCTAACCACGTGATAATGACCGATGATGCAATGAGCTTCACAAACTCCGGATTCTTCGGCTTTATCTCGCCCGTTCTTTTCGGAGGCGATCGGAAGATTTGTGTTGACAGCACATGACTTCGAGCCGATGTGCGGGTGAAAATCGTGCGGGAATGTATCGGAAACCTATAGTTTCTCCAGGCCTGCTCGTCGATTTCAGTAGCCGTGAACGGCGATCCTTTAAGATGTGCGATGATGATTCATCGAGAAATCTTCGGCTACTGATTAACCTTCGATATGGACAATTGGGTAGCGGCATCAAAGTGGGATGATAAACTGTGCCAGAACCACAAAGCACCTTCATCAACCGCCAAAACCATAAACCCCACGGAAGGCCCTTCAGCTGAAGTATCATTACTTCAATGATACACGAGACGTCAATAGTCGTTAGATTCGATCCAGAATGTTTTAATTGGAAGATAATGCTGATTAGCTGCGAGTTACAGGCCCGTTGGTGCAGAGCGGTCGTCGAAGGCATGTAGCGCTGGACCCGGAGAAATAAACATTGAGAAAAGGGAATGACTGATGGGGGAGATGCGAAATCACCGGCAGTGTTCGACGCAATGCAGGGCAACTTATGTGAATCATCGTTGATCCTGTTCGCTCGATGTTCATGATGTTTGCTCTGTTCGAAAAGTGAGAAGAAGAGCGGACACGCGCGATGGGTACCGAACGCAGCCGTCAAGCTCGTACGAAACTTCATTGATTATCGCGAGTCGCAGCACCCACCTGTGCATTCCATGGGATCACTAGGAACCGCGGGGTGAAAGAGCGTTCAGCGGGAGTGTTCGCGATGTATTGGGTCTCATATTCGAAGCTTGAGAGGAGGATATCGCTGTTCCTGCCGCGCCACAAGGACTGCAGCTTTCTGCAGGGCTGCCAACATCTGGTCCTCTGTGGTGGGGTCTCGTATCCTCAGAGATGGGATATCAGAATAGAGAGTGGTTTCTCCTCACGCTGGCCATCGGCTCGGAGTTGTAGCAACGCTCCGTTATACGGCACACGGCTGCTTTTCAGATAAGGTTCGCTCAATAATCGGTGGCGTTCGCAGGACCTGAGTGTTCTAACCTTTTTTTCTGAGGCATGTCGGGGGATAGCAGCCGATGATTATCGCTAGAGCTCTGGAGTTCGAACTTTTCTCATTGACCACCTGGCATCGATTCATGGGTGCGTCGGAGGATGGAAGGACAGTCCGATAACAGATGCGAAATGGTTGAGATTGCCGACGACTTCGAGTATCAAAGACTCATTGATCCATCAACTCGATGTTACTTAAGCTTGCCTAATCTTTTTTTAGTCCCAATGAATACCAATAACATGGAACGAACGATTCGCTGCCGCGCGCTCCACACGAAGAGCTGCAGAGTGGTGACGAAGCGTGGCGCTCCAAGGTACTGCATGACTTGAGTCGTCTCGACAGATGTCAAGGGCCGGGGGAAATAACTTGGCTGGTAATATAGCTCATAAGCGAATAACACTGCTCTGTGTAAGTTACGCAAGCGAGTTTTTCTTCCCACAGTTTGATTCCGCGAACTTCGTTGTATCCGCAGCCGTCCCTGCTGCTCAAGCAGCTCGCTCGTTCACCCGACCGAGCGGTGCGGTGCGGTGGTGGATGTTGGTGGCAATGTTTTGGTCGTTGTAGATGTTTGACGCGAGCGCGTTAGGAAGCCAAAGAAAGGAAAAAAGGAAGAAGCGCCGCCGTGAGATAATTCAGCGGAAGACGCCGACGATGAATGAGTCAAACTATGGAATGAAGTCAAGGCCGTGCCTCATTATTGTTGCTGTTGACGTCGACTCCACCGGTGACGGCGCTCGAGCCAGCCCTTCGCAGCTGCTGTCGAGGCTCACAGCACGGTCGATTTCTTCGAATCGTTCCCGCACTCATTCTGTCATGAAAGCTTTCATTTCAATACCGAAGCACATTCGAAGCCCAATCCGAATATATGGCTTATCTCGGAACGTCCTTCTGCTTTATGTCATCTCTCTTGGCGTCGCGATCGTTATCGCTTTCTGTATGGTGTGAGTTGGTTCTTCCGATTTTTCGTGGAATGTTTATTCTTTCACGTTATGTCATAGCTAACAAGGCCATCGTCACCGCGTACGACAATCTGGTTACGCACAAATCCGATCCGACGCTTGTCCGGGCGTTCGACGAAAACAACCGCTGTCATCTTGTGAGCTTTCTGCAAGTTTATCTGGCACCGAAGGTAAGGAGTCTGTTGTTCGATTCTCTGATGATGAATAAAGTCCGATGACGGCAGATCCCGACGACAGTTAGCGTTTGCCGTCGAGACCATCTTTCGCAAAAGTTGTCACAGATTATTATTCTCTGTATCACTGTCACGTCTGTCCTCGTCAGTGCCGGATGTGGATTCATGTGAGCCGATACACACGAGAAATATGTGAACGGGATCGTTCACGCTTAAGAGCAATCGATTTTCGGAAACAGAAAAGAACCCGATCCGAGGCAGGCAGACAGAGAGAAAGTTGGCGCGATCGAATCGACTGATCGGTCGGCTCGAGACAGAGCCGTCCTCTGACTGCGTGTTTATCAACATGTTCACGTGGCACGAGTTTTGCCGGTCCCAAGTTCGCTCTCGTGCGTCGGATCGTCATAGATTAAAGACCGAGAGCGACTGCGACGAGAAATTCCGAGCTCGATCGGGACGAGCGCGCGACCCGCTGGCCCACATCCGTCATGCTCATGCGCGAAGATTCCAACTTGGTCTAGCGTACTTTATGCGGTCACAATGCCGCCGTAATATTCGTTGAAAATTTTCAGATTTTCTTCCAACATCATTTTTTTCCAGCATGCTCCTCATTACTTTGAAGAGTTTCCTGCTCAAATCTTTCCCCGATCTGAATTTCCCAATTACTCGCGTTCATGCGCTTTCGCAGGACGCGGTTCAGACCCTCGCGCATGAGCGGCCCGACGCGGCGTAGAAGCTCGTCGTCTGAATATCACCCCGACGCAAAGCCGAACCGATCCGACCAACCGAAACTTTGGGCATCGGAAAAATCACTCCCTCCGAGTCCGATCGTCGATAATTCTTGCATGAGTCTTGAACTGCTTACCTTCTGAAGGATTCATCTGCGCATGGAGCTGCATTCCCACTCTGATAAACTGTCCCTGAATCAATGGAAAGGATTCTGTCCATCGCAGGCTCCATTCCGAACGGAATAATTTGTTCCACCCTGAATCGCGTTTGATCCGGACTGTGAAGAACTTACACATCATCGATAACTGTTCATTCAACAATATACACGGAAGCTGAATCCGTGGTGATCCCGGACTGAAGTAGTTGCTCAGTTCATTTGTTTTTTGGAATAGCAGCAGGAAGATTCTGTTTTGCCTGCGTCGTAGAAGCTTCGCTCGGGAATCAAGAGCATAATCGATGGCGTTCCTGGATTCTGGTGAATCGGAGTTTAGGTCGGGGATCTCTTCCTCCTTCCAGTCTCTATGAGAAATATTCGACTCTGGATTTCTTCTCTAGGATCGAAGCTAGCTAGAAGAATGACCCGCATTCCTGTCACAGGATCGCGGCGATCTAGCGAGAGTTGCGCTCCAGAGAGCGGTTCGGTATCGAGTTTTTCTCCTGTGGAACTTCTCATTCAACTGGCCATGGAGTCGACGAACGTCAATTGGTCGAGTTCGTCCGGGTGTGGTTCGACGCGGGAAGGGATACTAAACCCACGCATCAAGATCGAGCGAGAATCGACTCAGAGCTCGGAGATGAGCCTGCGATCGAATCAGCCAGAAAATCTATGATATCTTGACAAAATATGGCTGAAAAAAGAGGAAGATCGAAAATTCCCTAACGAAACTGAATATCCTGTATATTGTTGAATAACCAGTTATTGATGATGCGTCAGCTAGCAACAGGGAGCAACTCGACGCGCGTGGTCCATGTATTTCTTCGAGTATCACCGTGGAGAAACGTGAACTTCGTTGCGTCCTTTTTCGGTGGAACCGTGTTGAATCATCGCTCTCGACGATAATTGGCAATGAAGCGTGGTAGGTTGCATCGCCGTTCGGATCACACACTCTGAGACTGAGTGCGAGAGGTACGCATCACCTCTTTTCGCTTCTGATTCCTCACTGCTCGAAGCTGTCTTCGGGACATGATTAAAAGGAGGGAGAGTACGAGAATTCCAGACTTGACAAACTATCCTATACTTTTAAAAAGAGAACGATGCGTATAACAAGGTCAGATCACGATGAGAGCTGCGTCCAACGCGTTCCTCGCCCCTGAGAATTCTGGAAACGATCTACTATGAAGAGTATATCTCGGGGCTCGAGTCCCTCCCCCCACCTTATGTGAAGTTAAACCCTGTCGTCCACCGGATATTTGGGCACTATTCGTTAAAAATTCGAAAACCATTAGATTTCGAATCGACCACCGGTGTCCTCCCGTTTCCTCGAACCCGTTTTCCCGATCAGAAACCCTCTCCTAATTCCGAGACCCTCGGAGTGAATGAGGTCTCTATGCAGAGCGCGGAGTCCGAGAAAGCGGACTTCAAGGGAAGCGAGTCATGTTGAGTGATTTCCCCTGCGCATTGTGATGGATTTTGCTTGGAGGAATACAGTCGAGTGTCCCACGAACCTTTGATCCGTAATGAATCATTTCAGATTCGCTTAGTATCTAAACAACTTACATCAGGGGCTGGCGATAATCTGGTCCGCGGGCCGCACTGCAGGTGGCCATAGCAGCCGCTGAAACTTACCGGTCGCTACAAGGATTGAGAGACTCATTAGCGTGTGCCACCGTTTCCGCTATTTGATCGGAGACTTACCAACGACGAACGTGAACCAAATACTGGACACATAGTCCGAAGGGATGACGTATTGGTCGACCAAGAAAAACATACCGCACCAATACATCGAGACCAAGGGCGCAACAATTGCCACCAGCAACAGATGATCACTCAGATCTTCGGGCGCTCAAACTATTTGTTGGCCGCATGAAATGTCTCCAAAGAGCGTTATTCGGCAGAGATGAGGTTTCAAATTCAGAAATCGTTCCCTTAGCGAGAATGAGGAATCTGAGCTCCAAAGATATCACAACACGTCGATGTGACGAACGAAAAGTGAACACTTGATTCACTCGTCGACTGTCCCTCTTTCGTCTTCAACAGCTGTGTTCATAACGGCGCCGGAGCGAACAGTCGGTGACGAAAATCAGAGGTTCCGGCCTGGATGGACAAAGAAGATTTCCTTCGTGGAGTTTGGAGAAATACCAATCCCTCAACATGACTGGCCCTGGCTTCCCTTCAAGTCCGCTTACTCGGACTCCGCGCTTTGCATAGAAACCTCATACACTCCGAGGGTCTCGGAACCATGAGAGGGTTTCTGGTTGGGAACACGGGCTCGGAGGAACGGGTCCAGGAAAACGGGCTGTAAACACGGCACCATCGTTCAAATCCAAGCGAAACGAGAGAGATGCATGTGTGCTCATGTTCGAGTGGATGAATCTGAGGTGGGGGGATCTCGAGGTTTATAATGATACCGGAAAATCAGGGTTGGAAGCCCCGTTGTTGATGAGGCAGGAAGTCTGTTGAGCATGTTCGACTCGGAACGAACGCCGGAAAGTACCTGTTAAATTCATTACTGGACCTCTGCTGCTGCGTAGACCGAAGCACCAGGCCGAATGCTTTGAAAAAGTACCTCCAATGTTCCGCATCTTACCGCCACGTCGAATAAGCGCCGCACACGATTTTCAGCAGATGGCATCAGTCGTTCTTAATTGATTTCGAAAGGAGCGAGCTCTACCGGCTGTTTCACGTCTTGCGCGACGTTCGGAGCAGAGGCATTTTCCGAGCTATCTTTGAGGAGAATCCTCGATCTGGCAGCTCAGGTTCATATGATGTAGACTCGCGAATGGCCTCGAACTTCACAGGTGATGCGGGTGAGCTTCGGCAGGTTCAACGCATCTTTGCCGGTCTCATCATTCAGACTGCGGTCAGATTGTCTAGCTGAATCGATTCACTGCCCAGCGAATGCATCGGTTTGTCGGCGGCTCCACTCTGTTACGTTGCTCGGAGCTTTCCCTGGTCGATGCGGGTATAATAAGGCAATTTAATTGAATTTGTCCGGAACAAACACATAAATACGAACGAGCGATTCATCCCACCACTCGCCCTGAGATTAATAGTCTTCATAATCCAAAGCGGGAGAATCGAATCGAACGGCGCAGCACTGAACTACAGCCGTTTAACCGTATTTTGTGCGCAAAAGGTGAATCGAATTTCACTGCCCGCCGAAATCCATATGATAAACTGGATGATCTGAATGTTTCACGGACCCTCTCACAAATAAGTGCGCAGAGTATCCGACCGGCGACGGCCGTTGCCGGAACTCGTTACACCGGCTTTTTTTCCACTGCAGACAAGAAGAGTGAATAAAATGGCACAAAATCTGCATCCGAAAAGCATCGTGATATCCATGTAGGAATTCATGCACAACAGGTCGCAGGCACGATGTTTCTGTGGGTATCAATGGAAAAGGTGAACCCGATGTGGACGTTCGAGAGAACAGAGACCCAGGATTTCAGATGGAGATCTCAGAGATGTCATTTCTGGTATTCAGTTGACAAACACTACTACTTTCGATGGGAGAAAGCTGCTTGCCGCAGTGATGCGTTATCGATGACGTGAAAATCTCAACTCGAGGGGCTGAATCAGATCCGGTCGTTGCGGGTCTCGACAGCGCCGTGTGCCCAGTTTATCTTGCTCCTTCGAGTTCGGCGTGAGCAAATACCGTGACGTTGTTCTCGCTGCCATGATAAGACAAAACGCTGCCGCGATCGGCAGCCCCATTATTCCGCTCCTTTCGGCCCGGGCACATGCAATGCTTCCACTGAGAGGTTATCTCTGGGTTAGCTGCGCTGGTCACTCGTTCGGGCTTCTTGACTTGAACGACTGGTTTACCTGCCGAAATACGGCATAACTCGGGACCAGGCAGGGGGAAAGCAGATTCCTCTGCGCTCTTTTAATTTTCACAGTCGTCTGGACCGCGGGATATTCACGTTCAGGCCGTCGGTTCACGCTTTTGTATCGATGATCTGTCATACCGTCACGATTTCCGTACGTTTTCGCAAAACTCGTGTCACTTTATTACAATTCACTCGCGTTTCTGAATTCCATCCGAAACCCAAAACGGATTAAGGTTGGCATCACAACAATCAGCCGAACCGCAGCCTCACTGAATCATTCACGCGAATCACTGAAAGAGCTGTTGGCAATTCATTTCGTTTTCTTTTGTGAGCGTGTATTCCCTGAAGCCGTTTTTCATCAAATTCATTCCCTCTCCCCCCGCTTCGAATCCGCTTGACTTGCTCGACACGAGTCTTCTTCACGGTGAGCCAAAGTATCGAAAACACTCAATGGACGATCGGTACGAATGGAAAAGCAGATTCCATTAACCCTATAAATCAATGAGCGACAGGGCATTGGCGACTCTACGATCTAATGAATTCGGGAACGAAGTTGAGGATCAAAGTCGGTGAATCTCTTCCGCCTGTCGAATATTCTCATCCATGAAATCAAAACAAACTGAATCGGGTCCTTTTCCGGCTGCTGGAAACGATCGAAACTCTCACTCCGGGTCAGCGGGCTATCCAGCTCGAGACGGAACAGTGGCTAATTGATGATGCTCATCATCGCTGTATTCTTCATCGGCGCCATCCGCGGCGTCATTTTCTCCTCCATCCTAAACGCTTCCATCATTATTAGGAGTCGCCTTCCCTTCTCCAAGCATGTTCCGCTACTCAACCGTTTTCCTGTTGCATCCTGGGGATGGAGTCGTTTCGCTCCCATGCTATGCCAGCACTTTCGGGACGGAACAGGGTGCCAACTATGGGATCCTGCTGAACATCTCTTGCTGGTTAATAACCAACTCTATGTAACTGATTGGAGCTCAGAGATGAAATTAATAGGGGACAGAGGCACCAGAATCTATGGGTCGATTCCATGCTCGTCTTGAAAACTGTTTATGGTCAGCGCCGATCATAAGAAGAGGTCGTGATCCTTGGCGTTGCAGCATATGCGTGAGTTATCGCCCAATTGTTGTGGAGAAAACGAGAACGGACGATCCAGCTTGCATCGATTACGTCCCGCTGATTGAATATTTATGGCTCATAACGAGCCTCAACTTTGGGGCAGTCTGCGGCGCACAGAGCAGGTCATGCCTCTCGCTCATCCATAACTTCAAATCACGCCTCATGTCTCAGGCTTTTCAGAATGGATTCCACTCAGCCTCCTTCTGCCATCACGCGCAGTGAACATCTTCGCTCCAGGTCGCAATAAGCGGAGTTAAACTACTCGGGAATGATTGAGTCGTGCATGGGCTGATCGGGGCAGAGCTCAGATTCGGAACTCTCCGAGTACAGCAGGAAGGTCCATGATTCTTCCGCGGAATATTCCACCTTCGTTTTTGCGCGAGTGGGCGACTGTGTTCGGCGTGACTCTCGCTGCGGTAGACTATCGTTAAGCCGTTGCTGAATTATGGTCTCAGTCGAACACTTGGCATCAAAGTTCAACTCACATGAATTAAATATTGACCTTGAGGTACAACCCTTGAACGATTGAACGTTCTGAGGAACCAGGGGCCCTCCCACGCAGACTTATTGCTGTTATAGAATACTCAATGGGAATTTCTTCTGTATCCCGATCAGTCAGAAGCCGTCCTTTGTGCGAAAGCTCTTCTTAAGATTCGACCATTCGTCACCAAGCAATCGAGAGATGAAAATGTCATTTTTCTGCTCGACAAGTTCCTCCTAGGCCTTCGTTGATTTCGAACACAGTGTCCGCGCTGTCCTCGCTTCTACCCAGGACACCATGGGAACGCGGGACAGTCACGATGGAGCGGGGACCAGTAACCTCGGAGGAATCCGAGATTCATTCGGAGCAAAGTCATTGTATCGTGCTCTAAACCAAGTGACAGTTTTCTGCAAGTCTTTGACCTCAGCGATTCTGTATCCTTTGACTCGGCTGGGAGCAGCTCGTTCTCACTTCATAGAAAGGAGAGGATGTTCGCAATGTAGAAGTCCCTGTAATAAACGCGAAGATGAATACAGCGCTCATCGAGCTGCGGGGGCTCAAAAACCTTTTGCTCAATGCTTCTTCAGTGGGCACCGGCGAGCGAGCGGAAACACATATTGATGCAAAGCCTCATTTGGATGAATGTAGGCCGAATTTCGAAGTCAATAGAAATCATCCATGTGTATTATTATTCCTGATCAAACGCGCATACTTAGAACCAGGAAGTTGTAGCTCCTCACTAATGCACTTAGTTCTCCAAACACAACGGTGTCAGTACATTGAAGCTAGTCCCCGCGCGGTGTAAACAGCCCGCGACGAGAGAATGGAAGATTTGTTGATCAAGATCCGACTTGGGTGGTGCAGTCCGCTTTCGATTGTTTCGAGTTCTCCGCAGGAAGATCCATGAAGGGCGCGAAAGTGAAATGTCCGCTTGTTCTTGCCTTTTTCGACAAAACTTCAGGATCGAATAAGCTCGATGCGACCGTGCCGGTCCCCTGAAAGAGCACAAAATGGAGAAGTTCGCAGTGGAGTCGGAATCGGGAACAGAAGTCCGCTTACTTCCGGCCCAGAAGTTCATTGTAAGTGCACGAAAAATAAGTGTGCGAAAATTTCCCCATGATGACTCGATCTCCGTTATGCCCATTGATTCGGAAGAGATATTCATGTAGCGTTCCAGTGAGAAGCCATTGGCGATTGACCCCTGTATTCTGCTGTTGATGGCTTTTATCATCTGCTATCATTAACAGCGTTCGGTAAAAGGGGGAAACAGCGGATGAACGAACGGTTGAACACAAACATCGCACTTCCTGGACGTGCGAAACCACTGTCAACGTGCCCGATAGGTACCCTCGGTCGATCGAGGCTTCGTGAAATGGTTGCCTTGATGCTCGCGCGTCGTATTCGTTTCAAATTCGTCGGGAGGAACAGCACGGTAGGTCCGACAAGAAAACTCTCTCTTCCCGCCGCGAGAGATATCGCAAGACAGGAGCAGCAGATCACCGCAAGATAATCGAATTGATGCCTGAAAAGTTCGCGCGGGTCCTCACTCTCAGCCGCGCATCTTCCATAGCAGCAGGGAGCTGTCCGAACTGAAGCCACCGACTGACCACGATGAGGATGAGCGTTTTACGGCATCTAAACGGAACGCCGTCAGCGGGAAGCAGAATTCCGAACCGAACAGAGATTTCTTGAGCGACGTGTTAGCACCGCATAGAAGACGAGCTTCATCGTTGGCAGTGATGTCGTGCGACAGCCACACACAAACACCGGGAGCGGTTCTTCGGATTTCGATAAACGAAGTGAAAACGTAGCATACGGATGCGAACGGCGGGCTCCCACTTGAAAGACACAGGTCCCCCGCACATGCGTTTCGGACATCCTATATCTACATCTGGCACTGTTACATCCGATGGTTTTCAGCAACATCCGTTTGATACGAAGCCCGACTGTCCAACGTGAGGGTGGCTATTCCGATGATCACGACCGGCCACGCGAACTTTTACGGAACGCTGAGAATTTTGGGGTTCGATGACGGGAAGATCCCAATCCGAGAGCATGATCGGGATTCCGCTCACCTGATGAGGCAACCTTCCGTTCTTCTGATGATCTTTTGTCACCGGAACTCGTCGGCCACTTTATCTATGTATAGTTGCCAACTTCGTCGGAGTCAACTCGGGCCAGAGCAGCTGCGGAGAATGAATCCTCGACCCCAGTACCGTCCACGATAGAGCGTTTTCATGAATGAATTTGATAGAAACCTCCTGGGTAAAGCTCAGCCAAGATCCAACACTGTCTAACTCATTGATATGAGGAATATGGCTTCACGCTCGCTTAAAGATTGAACAGGAATATATATTTCGCTCACGAGCAGACACGCACAAACCCGGACGACCGAGAGCGTACAAATAACATATAGTACTAATAGATTTATTCAAATATAATTGGAGAAAGCTGGGCGAGGGCCCAGCAGTTGACTTGCGAGGGTTGCGGCTCCACGATTTTTCGACTAGATGTTTGTTCAGGAGTAAGGTGCGCCTTCCTGCTTTATTTATGTCTGAAATTCCTTGAGAAAATGGGCTAGATCCGTCATAAAGGTCAAGATCTTCTTTTCCAAGTGTAGTGGTGACTCGGTTCGCTTCAGATCAGTGCGGCAGAGCCCCCCGATCCGATCTGTGCCCTGTGCTGCACATATTAATGAGACAATCGTGTCGTCCTGTGATCTTTGCATGAATCCGTCTCCATCAATAACGTTGTTTGACGTTTTCTTTGACGGATTGGCCTCTGCATTAGACCGGAACCAGCCATGTTTAGCAGCGTTGAGCCCTGTAGAATCGGGAAAGCAGCTTTGTTTCGCTTCGGCTCCCATCATTGTGAAGCTTCAAAGAGGGCTGTCTCGGTCTGAACTCGGATGAGGGAAAACCTGATCATCAGCGAGAGCTGGCTGAACACTGATCGCTGTACGGTGTGAACATGAGCAACCGCAAAGTTTCACGTTCGCGCATCGGTCGGAATAGCTCGAGTCGAGGCATACCGCGGATTTTTCAAACGCTATCCGTGAACTAATAAAAACATGGACGACTTCGAATCTGGTGGAGGAGTGCTGCAACCTGCAACGCGTTCGAAATGAATACAAACCGAAGATTCTCTTCTTTTTTATGGCTTAACGGGCTGACATGACGCGAGTCGTTGAAGTGAAAGTTCGTGAACGATGCATTAGTGGCCCGAGCATTTCTCGAGCTGCGAAGTGTTTTCGATGTGTTACTTTTAATATACATTGAGTTTTGTTGCATTGATCGAAACATGATTTTATAATCGATGGAATCACGTAATCGCTCGGCAACAGTGGGAATCCTCGTTCGATTCATCTCTCAAGTGGAGCCACGACTGAGAGGAGCCACTCGAAGAAGAACGGTCCGCGGGGACGCCTCGATTATTGAATTCGAGAAATATTCTACGAAATCTGATCACGTCACCCTAAGCCTCACTCACATGGTTCCCTCGATGAATTAGCAACACTAGAATTACAGGAGCAAACTCAACAGAGAAGCGCCGGTTCCCTTCGCATGCCTCAAGTGATGCTTTCGCGAGCACGGGCTGTTTTGTCATCGTGGCATAACTGTGGCGGTCGGATTGTGTGATCTTTCGGCTCCATGCTTAACGAGGCGCCGGACTTGGCACTCGGTGGGATTCACTCCGATGAGAGCTGACTGCAAAAGTTGAAACGGTACCCATACAGAAAACAATGCTTGCCAAAATGGGCACACGACCGTGTCCACAATAGCAGCGGTTTCAAATCAAGTCATGCTCGTCAAGCTTCACTACTTGGACCCTCTGTGGTTAATTGCTCCAAAGAAGGTGCTTGCGGGCTCGTGTGACTCCAGAAGTCGTAAACTTAGTTTGGTTGGGATTTTCATTCCGTCCGTGAAGGGCACCTGACGGACCGGCCGGTAACAGCCCATCGTCCCAAGTGAAGAACGGTCTTCTGACAGAACGATGAAGAAATGTTTGAAACACAAATATTATCCGGGGCGCTTCTCTTTGTCCAAGATCAGTTCCTCCATCGCGTCTCAAAGCCAGCGCTCGCGGTGGTATGAATATTCACGGCAGAGCCGTCACCAATAAATCTCTGGCGCTTCACTTTTTCGGATGGCTATGAAGGCGATCTGATAGAGTTTTTCGATGGTTTATAACCGCACCGTGATAATTTCGCTCAATACTGATTGAGCACATGACTCGCTCGCGGGAAGTGGTCAGCGTTGGCTTGATAGAGCGTTGTATTATTAGCAGTCAAATGTCAAGCATCCACTGGTGAACGTACAGCCTAAACGACGGATGGCTCCGATACGGGAATTTTTCCAATCGGATGAAATCAACAGTGCGCCACGATGAGCCGACAACAATCCGCGAGCATCGATCACCGCAGACCAGTGGGAGAACACGTCGCGATGCACAAGGCGGAATCCCGCGAGTTACTCGGTAGCGTTCCTATACGAGAATCGAAGTTTGAGCAAGACATGCACAGCGTTGAGTCCTTCGGAGTGGGCATAATAATGTTCACGAATAACAAGATGCTCTAGCAGGTGAGATACCCGCTCTTCAGTGCCACGAATGACAATCGCTCAGCGCCCTCAAAATTTGCGCTCCGCTGAGTTCTCGAGGAACAAGCTCCGAGATATGTCTCCTCCTTAAGTGTCGCCCGAGACACGTAGAAACCCACTCAAACCGAATCTCAATCTCTAGTCGATTCGGGAGCATGCCTTTGGCGGTTTTCGAAGTCCGAGTGCGGGACGACGTTGTCTCTGTCGCCGAACAGTTTCCTCAGCCAGGATTGCGTCTGGCTCCCGCCTTTGCACATGACGTTCGCTCCTTTTACGAGCGGCTCCGACATGCTGGTCACGTAACGCTGAACGGTTACCAATGTTTCAGCCACGAATTATTCGATGCCTCTATTTTCGAAAAATGTCCACTCTGCTCGTGAATGTGGGGGTGATACTGATCCGGTTGGGGCTTCGCTAGCCTGGATGTTTACGGAGGACTTCCACTTTCCGAACCAATTCACGGCGCAGTTCTGTTTGAATTGTGGGGAAACACTTTTCTTGAGCATGTCTGAGAACCTTCGGCATTACACAGCATTCTCAGAGCCTGAAGCAGAAGTAATATCGCGCACGTTCCGACCAGCATTCGCGGCTTCGTGAAGACCAAGTTTTTCGCATTTGTTCGACATAAAAACCTCACCACTGTTGTTAAGAAATGTCATCCAAACGGAAAATACAGGTCGACTTTTCATGAGTTTTTCTCTCGTCTTCCTTTTCTCGTTGATAGCCGGCCGCCATCAGAACAACGTCGGAGGGAAGCCGCTTTGCCCCGATGTTTTCAAAGCGCCCTTTCAACAATGGATCTTTCTGTGACCGCTGCGCGGAACGCCAGAGCTCCAGGTGATTCATTGAGAATCTATGGATCCTCTGTAATCACACATTTCTCCTCACAGAGACGAACCTCGAAGTGGTGGGTGGGGTCGTTTAGTATAATGGGAAGCGAAATTCACCGAACGAGGTCAAATCACTGCAGGTGGCTCGCGCCAACTCGGTCAGAACGAGCTCTAGCGATGCCGTTATCAAGGACTGCTGACTTTCAGGAATGAGGATCTTTGTTGGTCCCGCCCCATGGAAAATTGACATCTGTTCCTGCCTTCGCTCGAACAAGATCACACAAAACAGTTCGAACAGAGAAGTCGTGCTAGAAACTAGCTAGATTTTCAGCAGGTGTTCCCACTGATTGTTCCACTCGCAGGCGGGACAGGCTTAGAGAAAAAAAGTTCCGGTAATGCACACACCGGTATGATGCAAAATAGGAGGTACAGCTCGATGAGCGTAAAAAGCATCCATAGGGACACATGTTGATCATATCGTCGAGAAATTCGGACGGAATCTTTTTGGTTCCCTTCACAATAAAGGAAAGAATACCCACGGTAGAACAAACGAGGAACCCGTAGAGAAGAAGAAACTGATCCAGTTCCGGCTTGAGTCCAACACGTCGCCGATCGGAATGCGCTAATGCGCATTCTACAACTTCTCCGAACTCAGGACCAGCCAGTAGGAAAGGCGGCGGCTGTCGCGGTTGCGCTA
Source organism: Phytoseiulus persimilis (assembly GCA_037576195.1). Lineage (NCBI taxonomy): Eukaryota > Metazoa > Arthropoda > Arachnida > Mesostigmata > Phytoseiidae > Phytoseiulus > Phytoseiulus persimilis. The sequence goes on from CM075104.1 coordinate 7,164,079, forward strand.
GCAGACGATTCATGGTCCTCGCGTTGTAACAATGCGTTCTCAGATCCCACAGCTGGAAGATTCGATGGCAACTTCCTCCCATGAAGTCTTTCTCATGTTTTCGATCGACCATTCTCTGATCTGATTCTAGAAGAGAGGAATATGAAGGATTGTGTAGTTATTGCAGAATAGATCTTCGCTGTTGGAGGAGCGGGAGAAAGGAAACCTGAGAAAGAAACTGCAACCTCAGCCGCGCCCTCTTCACCACGTCTGTTCGGGGTATTCTTTGTGGGCTTGCTAGCCGTCTCGCTAGTCCTTTCTAGTCTTTCTTTTGCGCTCATACTATCCGATCGGGATCGAAGCGTCTGTTATGACACTAGCAATCGAGGCGTGTCCGACAACAATGACATCCGAACACTGGCTGTGGTTTCGGAAGGCTTCTTGAGATGGTAAGTGTCTTATCTTGACACTTCTGTGGCTGGAGCGCTGGGTCAGTGGGATACAGGTGAGGCTGAGCTGGTAGACTGCCGGCCGACTCGACCCTCTGTCGAAGAACAGCGATGGCCGACCGATGCACGCACACACCACCCGCGTACAGACGCCGAAGTTGTTGTTTTTCTTCTAACCGAGGCAGGCCTTCCGAAACACTTTTTAGATCAAAGATGATTGTCTCAAACCCCGCGTGGGTGTTCGGCTCTGAAGCAACATTTCACTGAGAATTGAAGAGCGCTTGATTCTTCTCCCGTTCATTCGAATCTTCACCAAACGGTCCGCCCCTGGCAATTTCTTTATTGATCTGCTCAGGTCAAGGGTTGTAGTCCGAGCCAACCATTATTAGCGAGGAGCCTGGCCACGTTCCCGCGAGCCAGACATCCGGCAAACAAATGAATAATGCTCAGAGATCTGAGAATGAAGCCGAGTCGACCTTAAAGGAAGGTTACCTATAAAGGCTTCGCGGTTCTGTCAAAACGAATGACGATATCGCAGCCCGAGCAGATTCTCCGACGACAGGACTCCGCTCGACGACGACTAGTGTACACGATTTGAAGCTCCCTGCCGTATTTTCCGATCTTGCTTACGCGTCCCACGACCCAAATGAGGTTGCGATGATGTGTTATTTTCGCTCCGTCCAGGAAAGCGCATTGAGCTTTTTCAGCCGTTCGATTCTCGATGCAGAAATTCCAAGTCGGAATTTTCCGCCACGCTGGCTGGATGCATGTCAGTGCTGAGTTGCCACATTGCGCGTTTTTTTTCTTGTGGTGAGCATCCCTAGAAGCTCAATGAGGCCCTTCTAGAAATATACTTCGCCCGATATTGGATATGTCGAAAACTGAAAGTTTTCACTGTCATCGATTGTCAAGTTCAGCATGGAAATTCAGTGTGTTGTAATAAACAGTGCTGACCGACGTGAAGCACTTGCGCGCCATGAAGAATGCATCCGTGGAGATTTTCACAATGACGCCGCTTGCGAGGGACGGAAAAGTGGCTTACCCGCCGTTCGCCTGGTTCTATCAAACAACAACCATAACTGATGAAGCTCCACATCGGATCGTACTGAAGGTAGTAGTTCCATTTAATTGTCCATGGTCACGGAAGGATTATCTGAAGCTGCTCGTCGCGATAGTGAGCTCACGTCACGAGAACAGTACGCGGCTATTAACAGGCAATTGGACCAAAACAGTGAAGAAACATATTTCACTTTCAATTTCCAGGTTGCGATCGGACAGGTCCGTTCACGAGTTTGATTAATGAATTAGGAAGATCGAGCAATAGAGAAGGCGTTGTTATCAATACCCCTTGATCTTCCTGAAAAGGAAAAACGCGAAAGCGGTCGTGCAGTCTACTTCACAAAAATCGGAAGTGTCAACTACGATGGTCAAACACCTCTGGTCTCGTTTGCGGACTGATTTCCTCTCGTCCGAATCGCAAGAGTAATTCCACCACTATGTCTTCGACTCGGTGCCCCAATTATGCTCTTTGCTATTCGGTCTTCCCTGTAACGTTCGCTGATCAGAGTCGTCCGCGTAACGCGATGAGGATTTCCACAGTTCGCGTACACAAATGAATAATAGAGCCCAAACGAACAAATTCACCGACACGACGCACAAGCTCGCGTATAGCCGGAAAGACGCTCAACAAAAACATTGGGGAGCATAGTTCAGATTGGGCGCCGATAACAGCTCCATCGACAGGCCCAACAAGTGCAGAATGAGCAGCTGGAACAACAACGATGATGGAAGTCCATCTACAACGATAACTCGGTCTCGATATCTACACTGGATGGAATTCTAATTCGAGCGTGCTCTCGTGGTTTCCTCGGGCTCCATCTCGAGAGCGTCGAGCGCAACACGCGGCGAGAGTTTCCAACTGCGACTGTCAATGGCAACGCGATTGGAAAGGTTGAAAAACCTTTGACCCGTAGAACTCCAAAGTCGTGTGTGAGAAAAGGATGGAAGAGCACACGGCTCGCACGCGCAACGAAACTCAGTAACAAGCAGCACGGTGCCTCAAGGGCGGATAACGGAACTGTGGGACGAGTTCTGCGATCGTCGTCTGTTCCAGCGAAGTTCGTCCTTTGCTTCTGCACCCTCGGAACCCGTAGTTGAAAGCCGCGATTTCGCATTCGATAGCGTCTCACGATGAAGGCGAGCGTTCGGTGTGAGACCGTCAGCATTCTGGACGGCTCACCAAGGGAGGAACCGACAAAAGGCTGGCTCGTTTTCCCTCCGGTTTGAGAGCAAGCTCGGTGGGTCTGCTCGCGACTTTGTTTTTGAACAATACGTTCGTTTGTTCACCCCTCTGATCGAACGCTGAGTAGACTGATGGATCGCGGACGTTTGTCGACGATCGGGAGAAAAATTTCCCTACCCTATTTGGTTTGGCGGGCCTCTTTTGTCTCGGCTGAGTGACCCTTCTGCCGAGAAATGGTCCCCTCTTCATCGATTCACCGCAAAACGAAAGTCGGAAGCAGTGAGAGATCCGCCGCGATATCGAGAGTGATGAAGAAGAATGCTGCTGTCAGAGCACGCAGGAAGAGCAGAGGCTCGAACGTTTTCGGCCAGGACCTAAATCGGATGAAAGGGTGAGAGATGCTGCGTCGGTTTCGTTGCTTTCGACGGCGAGCTATTTCCAAGATGATTCGGTCAGATGAAGTTTCCGACCGCGGGTTTCATCGGAACCTGACCCTCAAACTTCGAGAATTTCGTTCATCCTGACGCATTCTTCCCTCGTCAATATTTCCTCGAGCCGCTTCTGCTGGCGAGGAATTACGAAACTGATACATTTGTGTCCCTTGCAGAAATCGCGACACACAGAGTTTATTTTATGGATCGAATGTGGTCGAGGATTTCTAGCCAAAGCCTTCATTTTTGTCAGCCGGGTAGCTGAACTATCACCGACGCTCGAATCTGGCTCTGGCCTGGGACAAGATTTGATCAACTTTCGTCGGAGTTTCAATAGTATCACAGAGTCGTTGGGTCAGCGTCTCTTCGGAACACGGATGAATCAGATGTTTTCGCAATGCGTTGCGGTAGCTGTTCCCAAGCTTTCTTCCCAACGGAACACCTCTAGCGGGGCGTTCCGCCCGCGGAAGACTGCGCGGAGCACCTTTGATTTCCTTATAATTCTACGGCCTGCTGACTGCGGTCTCACCATCAACTGAAGGAGCTTGGAAACGAGACCCCTATGGTTCCGCGTTGCTCGCGCTCGATCCATGAACTCTTCGCACCCGATTGGCGGCGGTGGAGCGCTGCGCGAAGCGACCTGTCGAGTCATACTGAGGTCCCAACTCTGACCGAGAAACAGCACCGCGAAGATGTGGTGAGGAAAAACCAGAGAAGCAAATCTGGTTTCTCAAACAATCTACTCCAAACTCTTAGCTAAGTCCGTGACGACTGGAATGCGCACCAGAGGCCGAGAGGGGAGAACGTCTGTCTCTTGCCAACGGAATCAATGGAGTCGAAGACCTTCACAGTGCAAACGGGAAGGATTCGTTTCGTGACATTCGTAACAGAACGAATCGGATGATTTCATTCATTTTCTTCGTGTACACTACACACGTTCGATTCGAAAGTACCTGAGGAAGTTAGCGGTGGCGTCTGGGACACTATGAGCAGCGTCATGAGTTTTTCTACCGTGTGAAGCGTGACCGCGCCTCCCATGGACTCTTCAAGATCAGTAAACTGTACTGTTCAAGTCCCTAGAGAGAGCACGTCCCATTCCCCGGGCCGACGAAAGAACTTTCCTGAGAGAGATAGAGAGGGCAAGAGACGCGGCGCATCCGCGTGAGCTCCAAAACCGCGAAAAATTCCAATATTACTCCAACAGCATTCCCTGGATGACTTCGAGCCGGATCTGATCACAGTCTCGATTCCGGTAATCACTCCTCGTTCGATTCATCGGCCGATGTCTCGATTTCTCATCGGCCTTCGCACTTCAAGCCCCCCGTTAGCAGGCTCTTCGTCTCTTCATTCTCAAGCGAGCGCTCGTTCGACGGACGCGCGTCGCTCAGAATCGTTCCAAGTCGGACCGTTCGCGGCTGTTTGCACCTCCGCAAGGTGAATCAGAAGTGCGGGAACCCACGGCTGAACTTCATAAGTCGATCATCGAGTCCTACGCAACGCCAAATGATTTTTGGCAGAACTTTCCTCACCGCAGAACAAGTCGCTTATTGTACATTGGTGAAGAAATTCGTCATCGGGAATCCTTGGATTCGCAACTCATTCCGTCTGTAATTGCGATGCTAATGAACCTAGCGAGAAAGGAAACGCATCCGACCGAACTGAATTCGGGTCCTGGTCGCCCGAAACGCTCTCGATCTCACCGATCGAGAAAAAGGCCCTCTCGAGAGATGACTCTTTTCATCTCAGGATCATAATATTTCGTTGAAGTAGCGACTTGCATCTCCCCAGTGGCGTCATAACACGAAGTATCATCAATCTCGATCCAGATCTTGTCTTTTCGACAAAGGGCAGCGTTCAGCTGAATACCAACGCGCCAGCCGGCGGATCCAGAACTGGAATAGGTCGCCGAGCTCAGACGGAGCTGTTTTTCAAACAGTGAAATTCGCGAGCTTCCTTCGCCAGAACCGGGAACCGAGGCGGTGATCTTCGCTTCTCTGAATTCCGTTCGAGCCTTCAACGTGATGCGATAAATCTCGCCAGTGCCCCGCGATCCCCGGAATCAAAATGAGGTGGAAGCAAAATGAGATGACCCTGCTGACATTATGTTGCCAGAACGCTGCTTTCTCCGCATCCAATCTAGCCCCCATACGGCTACGAGCAACGTATGCGAGCTCCGCGATTTCCTCCGTATGCATCTATCTACTGTTCCGCATGTCGGAAATGTCTTCGCAGCCGTTACATCTCGACATTTCTGCGGACAATGGTTATCGGAAGGGGAATCGATGGCTCTCTGTCACGAAGTGTCACCGTGGTTCCAGTCTTGAAGTTGAGCTCCGGAAACTTCGATCCAAGTTGACCTCGTCGGGCGAGTATGGTTAATTTGGGAGAAATCCCTTTGAGCTGAGCTTCTGGTCGGACCTTTTCGCAAAAACTTTGGTTCTCTGCCGGGGGCGAACTGCGGCCCAGAGCCACAACCTCCTTCTCTTGAACGAGCATTGCTCATCAATGACAGTCACCCCTACCCTCGCCTTGGACTTTTATGAGGATGAAGAGCTAGAAACAAAAATTCCTGCAGAATGGAAGTTACTAGCTGGAAATTCAACTGCTCAAATTTCTGTTTCTTCGTCGTCAAAATGTAGCTGCGTTAAAAGCTCCAGCCCTTATCTGCTGAATTACTTTTGAATGGTTTTCTTTCACAGAAATTTTTCAAAAGTCCGATGAGTTTCGAAGAATGTCTGGCACTTCAACGATATGAATATCGCCTTTTGAATTTCAGACGCTCATGGAGCGCTCCCCTCGCTCTACGAATGCCGCTCGATTAGATTTAGAGAGTTGGCGCGGTGGAATGGATTCTATTGATATGTGCTCCCACTCTCGAGTCACTGTGAAACGCTTCACACCCGCTGGTCCGAAGTGAGGATCGATTTACGAGTTTCACCATCGGGAGCTTTGAATGCATGAACCAAGGAACGGATCCCGATTCAAGAGAGCGAGGGGTAACAGGTAAGGTCGTCGTCCGAGTCCAGGGGTAAATCAAATGCTAAGGACAAATTGTTGTCGATGAGTGAGGTTTTGTCTTGTTTCGATGCCTGGCTGAGCGGCCCGTTACTTTCGCGCGGAGGGTGAGTTCCAGGGTCTTCCGCCGCGTGGACGAAAGACCAGCCGGCCGGCCGGCGGGCCGACTTTCTCCTCTCGCTTTCGTATTATTCTTCTTCATCGTCAACTTTCACCCCGGGGAAAGGGTTTCCGGCAGAAAGTGTTCCCGGCGTGATGAAGTCTTAAGGCGGCTCAAAAAACGGAACATTCGATTCTCGTCCATTCGTTGCGAGGTGCCGTCTGTGTACCTGGTGCTCGTGTGGTTGCGTGCTCGTGTTTAGTCGTGTCGTTTCAGTTTGTGTGTTTGCCGTCGTCTTCGTCCCGTGTTCAAAGGATAAAACCACAGCGACACCTCACTACCTACCACCCAACCAAGAACCCTGTTATCTTGTCTCTCTTACCAACCGCACATCGCACCAACGATAATCAGTGCGCGGATAACGATGCGTTTGGTGAGTCACCTTCTCGAGCTCGTGGCTCCTATAGACCTGGAACTTTCGACAATCACGAGTATCATGCTGGAGCTAACCTGACAGGGAGCTCATTCGACTAGATCTAGAAACGCTGTCCCGTGCTCATTCCGAGTCGTGAGATGCTGTTGCCCAAGAGTTGAACATTGCGCGAAACGACTGCAACTTCCTGACGAAATTTCTCTCTGGGAGCGATCGGAGTAAATCTCGATTCTCCGCGATCCCAGATGTTTCGATCGAACAGGTGTCTTGTCCCTGGGAACCACGTCGTTTCTGAACAACGAATTCCGCCGAGGAAACTCGAACCTGGGTGATCTACCCTCGATAAGGTCAAGAATGCAAAGTCCTCATCCTTTATTTCTCCCCGTCGAGGGCAGAATCCCATATCTATGAGGAGTGTTGGACAGCTTTTAGAAATTCTCTCTGGATGGACTCTTCAAGTCGAAGTCAAACAGCTTGATTTTCCAGGAGGGAAGGCTTGATTTGAGCTGCCAGGAATTGACGGCGCCTGGATTCTGGCTCATGAAACCTTTCTTGATTCCAGTTCTGTGCTCCGGCGCTCTTGGCAGCGCTGCTGGCCCCGAGCCTTGCAATGCCAGAAATTCGTCAAGGGGGGACCCAGGGCTGGGAGCTGAGATCCGTGTCTTTGAGTGAGTTGTCGAAACTCGGCCTGGCCACCGGGCCCTCGGACAGACGACCAATCTTCCAAAGCATACACGGAGGAGCCCCGCAACGAGGACCGAACTTTCAACAGCTGCAGATTCTTGGTAAGCCCCTTGGACGAATCAGAACATCATGTACGGAAAGTGCGCGAATGCTCATCCGAATCATTCGGGCTTCACGGTCCCATTGAGCAACGCACGACTTCTGCTCGAAGTCGACTCGGTCACAGCAGTGGATGACATCACGACTTGATCTAAGAACTTCTCGGTCGAGGGAGACGTGATAACGCTAGATCCCGAAAAGACTTCCAACCCACGAGAAATCGTTTCCGAACCCACTCTGGAATTCTCCGCTGTTTGTCGCCGCTCAAGTTGAACGCCACGAATAAATGGGCGGAAGCTCCAAGTCCGAGAACGACAAAACTAACAGCTCCACGAACGTCAACAATCAAGCGTTCTTTTCGAGCGTTGATTTTGTGCGGTGCGCGCGCCGATCGTGCAACTAAAAGGCAATGGGCAGGCGGGCGGACTGTTGGTTTGTCGAAGTTTGTTCAAACAAAACTCGCAGACAGATAACTTGAAGACGCTTTAACAATGTGGCATTTATATGTAAATTTACGCGTCCGGATGACAGCGGGTTTCGACACCATCAGCGGTCAGCGGGTCCCGTGCACCGCACTGCGGTGGGTTTTCATCGCCAATGGTATTGATTGACGATTGGTACGTCATGAAAAGGAGAAGAAGACGCTGAATACAACAAAAGCGGTTCCGAAGAAGGGAAGAACGTTCGAAGATTCCGAGACGAGTTTTTACATCCGACGGAGAAGCACGTCGAAAATCGCCAATCAACAAATCTCTGTTGGGAGGAAAGCGGCTTCTCCCTGATGAGATACAGCCTCGCGGACACGCGAAAAACCTCGAAGTTCGCGCGCATCGTGACCGAGTGCGTGAGTGACCTTGTGCAGCGTGAATGAGTGAAATCATTATGGGAAACTCCGTATAGCAAAACCGTATCATTTCGAGTGTTTCCGATTCTGAAGGTCGGCGGCGAAATTCTCTGCGACGACAGCTGAACTTTTCTTGGGTGCTTGTTGCAAAATCGTTATGCACATGAGAAATGGGGCTGCCAGCCCGCAACTCCTCGGAGTAAATTGTGGGAGATAATCGTAAGCCATCACAGATGACTGTTTTCATAACTCATTCCATACGGTCGGTCGGCCGCCGACCGGTCGGAATCCGTCAAGATCTGTCTATCCCAGCATCTATCCAACGCTTGGCCCACTCGTCACCCTATAATGGCCGATTAGAGCTCTTTTCACTATGGGGCAACGGTCGCTTCGCTGGCTCCATCTCACTATAATATGTGAATGTCCCTCCGCCATTAAGGGCTTTCAAGTCAGGAAATGACGCCGCCCACCAACGTGGCCAGCCGCGACCACAGCGGTTTAGCAGCTATCGAGAAGAGGACCTCGTATCGTTCGCAGTCGGAGTGATTTCGCGCTGGACTGGAAGCATCCCTCTTCCAAACAGGACGATTTATCCGGGTCGAATCGTGATAGGAGGAAATCTGCCTGCTTGGTGGAATAGTCAGCTCGGCTGAGATTGAGAAGCTCGAGCTCATCTCTCGCATCCCTGCGTTCTGCTCTGAGGAGTTCAACTCGGGAAGCGGCATCTGTTTCCGACCTGGAAAAGTCGGATCGGAAACGGTGCTACCCGCCGCGGACGTCCGAGAAATAGACGCCGCCACTTCCAGGGAAGTCTTCGAATTCTAAAGTTGATGATAGTCTGTCCACCCGACTTCGCTCGTGGCTCAGACTCGCGCTGAACCGCCCACGAAAGATGCTTCAGGGCCTGGTTGAATTTTTCCAGGACGTCAGCTTTGTTTGTAAAGCTACCGTTGGAGCTCCACTCAGACGAACTTCCAATAGAAGCGCTTTTGTATAGCAAACGGTAGCGTGCGTCACACTGACCAGGGCATTTTGTGAATCAAGAACCTCCATTGTGAGCGAGCCGTGTGCTAACAGCCGTCCACGTGACGCATGTACCGCGAACACAAAGAAATGTGTTCACGTAGCTCTTTAGGCGAAGTCTCCCACAAATGGACAAAACACTACCGTGTTTTTCCCGGGTAATGCATTCAATCCGAAGATGCAGCTGCACAGATATGGCAATGTATGGATGAATGAATTAAACCGCTCGCCATGTTCCAGGAGGAGGCACAGGACCGCGCGGACCACGCTCTTTTCACGGAGCAAACATTCCCCTGGAGAATCTGTTCGCCAGGGCTCAAATCCACCCCGGGCCGCAGCTCGAGTCCCCCATCCATCAAGGAGCCCGAATTCATGGAAATCCAGCGCTCGGCAATCTGCGACTGCCTCCCGGATGGCAGGCGATTCAAATCGATGCCAATCAGTTCAAGTCGATCGCCTCGGGAAAGCCAATCGATATCCCTGGACTTGGAAACGGCCCTGTCCACATCTCCTCGCAGTTCGCTCAGAGTCTGGGCGCTCCGGGTGGCCACGCTCCCGCCCAGTCTGCTGCTTCAGTGTCTGAGCTGCCGAACAACAAGCTCGAGATCCCCCAGCACTCCCAAACCTTCCAACACGGTCCTTTCCGTTTCGCGCACGTCTCTGAAGAAGTCCAGCTCATCGGCCACAACGGTCAAAAGACCATCGAGGTCCCCGTGGGCACCGGTCACGATCAAATCAAACAGGTCGTCCAGCAGCAAGCAGAGCCCCAGAGTAGTCCCGTGCCAGCCGCCGAGGGAGGCATCAACATCCCGGGTGGGCTTCCAGCCGCCATCCAGCAATTCCTCAAGGTGGGTTGCCCTCAGCCACCGTTCCACGATAACTGGGAATGTCGCTCGTCGGTCTCTTCCAGCTAAGCGTTTTGATAAACTGATGTTGCACAGCTCATTGTCGCTGCAATCGTTGCCACCGTGAATTGTCACCGACAACTGTGGGGCATGCCGTTGTTCCGCCGCGGCCGTTCCAGCCCGGCGGTTGGAGGCGCTGTACTCGCGGATGACGTGACCGCCGCAATACAATGAGTCACCTACCGAGAAATCGTCAGCGGTGTAGCAAATCAAGTCGATACACTGCGCCGTAGTCGACGAACATTCCGAATCGAGGAGAACGCATGAACGGATTTCGTCAGTGGCGCACAAGGCTCTTGTTGAGTCTCGTGAGAAACCGAACCGAAAATGTTTCATGTTCCGGCAAACCCGCCGCCGATAGATGGAGAACGCGACGCCGGGTCAGAACAATTCGGAAAAACTTCGGGGGAGATGCCAGTTGTGGAAGCTTGGTCATAATCACGATCAGCACTCCCATCATCATCGCCATGTTGATCGCTCCGGTGACGTTGGGCCGAACAACGGAAAAAGGAACGTGATTCGCGGAAAACTCAGGCGATGGACCGAGCAACTGACAAACGACCCCCTGCTGACCCTTAGCGTTACGAGTCACTCCCCTACTGTATTTCGGCTTCTCCAAAAAGTCTAGAAGCAACACGGAGAAGTAGTCATCGGGATCGGAGACAACGACAAGACGCTATAGGCAATGTTTTCCTCTTCGTCGCTGTTGTTAATTTCGCGAATGCGCCGTTGCTGGACGTCGCTGCTGCTGCGCCGTGCAGGTCCGAAATGACCACAAAATAGTTCTATTGACGAAGGGATTCTATGGCGGAGGGGCTGCCGCTGTTGCTCCAAAGACGCGTATCTTCTCCTCTAACACGATAACAGCGGGTGCCATTTGTTCCGCATAGAGCGAACAGCGGACATGAGTCTATCGATGGATGGCCCCAAGAACGACCCGGTCGGTCGATCCGTTAGGCCCCGGCTGGCTCGCTTGGTCAGTCAATCAGTCAGTTCGTTCGCCGGTCCGTCAGTTCGCCATCATCGTGAGTCCCCCCTGACCTTTGACCGCCGAGTGTTGCATCCGGTGATCCCCTCCGGCTTCGTTGCACTGATAATCGCCAGATCTGGGGAAGCTCACGAACGCTAATTACTGTTCTATTCATCACTGCTGATCCTACCGTGGATGTTCCTTGACTTGATATCCGAATGTGTCATCACCGGGTCCGGATTCATCATGTCACCCCGAATCGAATCACGGGAGCCGAGCAACTGCTGTCTCAGCTGCCTGAAACGTGAGGGGTGTTCGCACCAGAACGAAAACTCATACGTTGCACGAGAGGTTCGTTCGATCGGATCGGAACTCAAGCGGGCCTCCGCCCGAGCGTCGAAAACTCGAAAGAGTATGTGGAGAAATAGGAGCGTTGAATGACGTATGCTGAGCTGCCGTTGTTTATCCGTGATGAGAGAATGGGCGCGAACCCTGGTGAGGGAGCACAATGATATCGTTACAGGCCCGATATCGTTGACACTGATGGTGAGCCACGGGAATCCCCATAAGGTTCAGATCTTGATGAAGGACCAGACAATGAAATGGAGCCAGACCACGGCACAAACGGAGCCACTCGAGGCGTCAGAGTTCCCTTCCGCATCCTGCTCCATACGACGACCAACAAAAAGTTCCGACTTCCCCGCGAAGAACTATCGGTGTGCATATCGTGGGTTTTTTTTTGTCGTTTCCGATGTCGGATATTCGAGGATTACGCGCGCAGGACGGTCGATTGAACATCCGGCGATAATCATGCTGGCGAATATTCCGCATCGAAATAGCAATGATCTCGATTCGCCGCCACAGGTTGTCAGGGGCAGCGAGCGAAATGCGAATCGGTGAGCCCCGCCCCTGCTGAACGCAAGACCGTAGTCGGGAGCTTTTCGGTACCTTATCGACTGTATCACTGGCTGTTGGAACAGTTTCGATCGGATTTGTCTGTGCTTATAGTGTTTTCATGTTTCTCACAGATTTTTTTCTGCATGAGAATTTCCTCTTCGGATTCGCGACCCCTCAGCAGTGTGTATGTCTGCGAATTCTATTTGGCTGGGTCGCCTCGTGGAGGGAGGAGCCGCAGCTCATGTAGTGTAAAAGATGACATGAATCGGGTGAGCGGTATCGTCTACAATTAAGAGAGATCACTTCGCTTCTGACGAGCTGATCTTTCGGAAGGATTTGAAACTGGCATCATGCACTGTCGACTTGAATGACTTGGCTCGGTCGTTGCTGCTCCGGTGTTGGCGCCCTGTTCGACTCGCTCCGACGATGAGGACGACAGGCTGGAATTCTGGTATTTCGACGCGGGATTCGTTTCTCCATGAGGAGATGGCAGAAGTCGGCCTAAAATACTGTCATGGGATTCTTATTTTCTACTCTCCTCTAGACTTTCGTCATCTTTCGGGCGACATAATTCCAGGCGATAGCCTGCCGTCTCGCACTACCTGCGCGGCAAAGCCCCACGTTGACGAGTAGAGTCTTGAGAAACGAGAAACTTTTGGATGAGATTGCGAAGCCGCTCCAAATGAAGCGCTTCAAACTAGTGTGACAAATTTCTCGGAACTCGTCCGGAGCAATTCGTCCCATTCAAAAGCATGGGAAAAAAACTCCAACCGCGCTCACGCGGCGCTGGAACATTTCTGATTGAACCGAACTTTTGGATTTTCGTAGCGATCCCAATCGTCGTCATTGCGGGCATCGAAGATTCTCGATCTTCGCTCATCGCACAAATAGTACGATTTCGTTTTATTTGAGTAGCGCTTCTAAATCATACACACAAACAAACGGCTCGAGTGAACGATTCCAATAACATGAAAGACGTGAGCGGCGTTTCGTAAGCTACTAGGACTAGCGTTCGATCAAATATCTGGTTCGGTGTCGGACTTCTTCGGTTTCGAAGTTTTCGGAACCCAGGAATACTCCCATCTCTTCCAAACGCTACTTATTCTGATTGCGAGAGTGATGAGAGTTGATGAATCGGATGTCTTGCGAGCTACCGTGGGAGCACGTCGGCGTTCCTTTAGCGAAAGAACCAGATTCCTCAAGATAATCCACGGGAATTCATACGGGACATCTATATAGCGTCTGCCGTGATGCAACATACTGTTGGCCTGCTATCTATATATCACTTGGTCTGTCTATACATTTTTTCCGAGCAGCCAAGCGAGTGAGCGAGCAGTCGAGCGGCGGACGCAATGACGGTTGCGCTCGTCATTGTCTAAGCGACGAGCCATGAGCCAGCTTCGATGCAACCAGTGAAATCCAAGAATGCAGGGGGTCACCCGGGTCACCGTGTGTGATGTTGATTATGGCAACGGGTTTGTTTGTTTGTTGTGTTCATTTTCTAGTTCGGTCACGTTATGCCAGGCGAGCTGAATGCGACCGATGCACCCTCATATCATATGTATACGTGGATTCGCGAAGTCTATCACTGCGTGATATTCTCGGCCGTTTCCGATGACGGATCTTGCCGAAGTCCACAGCTTGGAAGCCGAACTGTTACGGAAAATTCGTGGAACTTGAAAATATCGGCCTGTGTCCGCAGGAGCAACTGCTGGATACCTGATTTTTTTTCGGAAGTTGGGAAAAATTCGATCCGCTCCCGCATCCCACATGAGTGGTCAGAGAGTCACGACATCGAGTTTCCCTTCCGGGAAATGATTTGCAGACTCCCGGAGTCCACCGGTGTCAGGGCACTCATGGCTACAGGAGTGTTCACTCCGCAAGACAGGTCGTTCCTGTCATCTTGCCTTTTCGTCCCCAAAACTGCCTTTGTGCCGTGTTATTAAATTACAAGAACATTTCCCAGATGGGAAGGTGGTTCCCCTCGGGAGCTTTTCTGCTGAGACTTATCTCCAAGACTGTTCCCCGTCGGTAGGCTGCACCCCGCTCCTTTCCTCGTCACCCTCAAGCTTTCCAAAGCTGCGTTCAGTCCTGTTTTCCTCCAGGAAAACCTCATCAGAGGGGCCTGAAGCGCAAATTTCCAAGTGACTCTTTCGGTGATTGAACTCGCTGATTTCTCGTGGCAGGACAACACTCCGCAGTTCCAACTCCAAGACGAAGAAGAACAGAAACAAGCTGAACAAGCAGTCCAGGCCAACCCGCAACATCAGCACCAACAGCACCAACATCAGCAGGAGCACCAACAGCACCAACATCAGCAGGAGCAACAGCAGCATCAACAAGCTTCTCCGCAACACCTGCAGCAAGCCCAGCACGTCCAGCAGGAACAGCACCATCCAGAACGAGTTCACTTTCCACAGCAACAGCTCCATCATCAACATGTCCAACAGCAGGCAAGTCTGAGAACATACGATTCTGTGAACATAACATGAATATGAATTCGACCCCTGACCCCGGAAAAGATTTGCGCTTCTTAGAGCGTTATGTTCTTCTGTCCTGCAGGCTCCTCAGCCTACAGTTCAGGTGCAGCCTTCCGAGGGCCCGATTTCAAACATACCCCCTGGATGGAAAGTGATCCGAGTAACTGCAGAGCAGCTGGCTGCTTACCAAAGAGGTGGCCCCGCGCCCTGGCTCTCCCAGCAGCAGCAGCATCATGACCAGCAACAGCAGCCGCAGCAGCATCATCATCGTCTTCACCAGCAGTCCGCTCAGCCACAAGAGCAAACGCAGGGTAAAAGTGCCGTGAATGCCGGTTCATGTAGAGTTCCCGAGCGGCCAACGGCTCTTTGCTCCGAAATATAGACCGGTAAATTACAAGGGAATAAGTACTCTTCCAGATGTCTCCGCCCCGCCCCACATTGTCCAGCACGTTCCTCAAGCGGCGCAGCACCAAGGACACAACCAACAACATTTCCATCAGAGTCAATCCGAAGCTCATCATGGGTTCCAGGGTCAAGCTGAAAACTTTCGAGGACCCTCGGGCCAGGCTCCCCCAACGAGACTCCCTCCCAGAGCCAACGTCAAAGTCGTTTATCTCCCCTTTACTTCGGTGAAGAACGCCCAACACCAAGAATCTCTTTATCGGGAAGAGCGACAAGAAGCTCCCAGACATCGGCCCCAAGAGTGAGTCCCCTGGGACAGAATCCTCGACTGTACTTAGATCCTGAGCCAAGACCTCGATTCATGCAATTCTGAACACCGACTCACAGCGACCGGTCTGCTTTCAGGTGGCAGCCCCCGAACATGGAACACGGCCACTGGAAAGCCATAACTTCCAACTTTGCCCCTTCCGCAAGCGGTCCCTGGAAACAGCAACCAGAATCGAGCAATGGTATTTATTCAATGCGCGACTCCACCTTCGGACTTCGGCTTCTTACAGTTCTGTCGAGGATTCAAGACGCAACTCATTCTGGTCGAAACAATTCGCCTCTTTCCAGGTGGCCCGGCTTACGCAACAAGCGAGCGTTATCACCAGCGCGGAAACCACATCGAGGAGCACCGACACGAGCACCCTCCCAGTGGTCAACACCATCAGCAACAGCTTCACCACGAGAACCAACGGGCACGGGGGGTCGTGACTCGGGAAAACGCCGGTAAATGGTATTAGTTGGGAGGATCGCCAGCAGGACAAAACGGACGCCCGATCGGGAAACCGCCGGAAATCATTGAATCCTCGTTCCAGAAGATTCAAGTCGCCATAGTACAGAAATGAATAATTTATACTCGCTCCGTACAATTCATCCCACTCCTGCACGACGTTTGAACTCATCTCAAACACTCGTACTTCCTGACGGCTTTGTTGCTACTCAACAAACTGCCAGCGAACTCACTCCGAACTGGTAGGGCATAGGCTGTTGAGGAACCTCTATGATCCGAAGGCGAGGAGAGAAACGTGATCCTGTCCTCCAGACAGAACTAGCTGATCTGATCAGGGATTCTATTGGTTGGGCACACAGGCTGATGGGAGGATTCTCAAACAAGGGAGAATGCGACGTATGATGGCAATGATTCTAGTTATGAACATCGATCGTGAACAAAAATGTCTGCGTGTGAGGGCCTTCTGTGAGGCGCCCTGTGTTGGAAAGCAGGAGCTTTTGTAAATATTGACTGACAACATTCTTTGTACTTTATTGTCGTTAATCTACCTGATCATCACAAACATCTTGTTTAGTTGTTGTCCCCGTGGGGTTCCGGTGAACCGCATAATAAAGTATTGCTTCGTGTGACCACCTTGCCAATTCTGTCGAGTTCCAACAGCCGAAATAGACTTTGCTGAATCGAATCGATACATTGAGAGTCTCTCAGAGATCTGAGACGTCGTGTGTCCCAATTCGTGCGCACGGAGCAGGCGGCAGTTGATGAGCGAGTTTGCCGGTCCTGGAAAGTATCAGCTTGCTGTCAGGGCAGGACTCCGCTACCACCGTCGGCAACTGCAGCAGTTTATAAAACTGCTCCAGATTCACAATCAGCATCAGGATAGAGTCCAATTCGAGGAACCCCGGCAGGGTCAACTCAATGAGACCGCACATGAATACGCTTCGCCAGTACGTCCGAGGGCAGCTATGGATCACATCCGGTGACTGCTCTACCGGCGGGCTCAGCGACGAATATTGCAGAATTCGAAGCTTTCTCCTTCCGTCCAATACTTCTCCGATTTTGGTTTTGCCATAATGTGCCCGCGATGAATTGCAGGCTGATCAGCGAGACATCTCACGGCGAGGCGGACCCCCGTCCCTATACAGGGTGGCTTTTTTCAGTCGGAAATTTTCGAGCCCGATCTTGTTTTGCCCATAACTTCCTGAGTTCTTGGAATATTTCCGGTCAGTAAAATTGCGGCCAGAAAATGGTTTTGGAGATATGCAATTTTTTCTGAAGGTCTCCTTAAAAGTCATCGCGATCAATACTCATCCGATCGGACTTGCAGGGGTTGCGTTGGACGCGCGGGAGGCGGCCGGTCATTCGCTCGAAATTCGATCGAAGTTATCTTATTCATCGTATATCCTCGAAAAATGACAAGCGAACGTATCAAAAATTCCTGTGATGTAAAGAGTGATTTTGGCGACCGAGGACGGAATACTGAATGAGGGTGATGTCCGGTGAAAATCAGTAACCGCCAGATCGACCTTGCAGCTCAATATTCGGATGATTCACCCCTTTCTGAGTAATTTGCACCCGAGGAGTTAATTTCAATTCCGCCTCGTTGAGGACTTACGAGAGGAAATGCGAGGGAACGAACGAATTTAGCTAACGGGCATGCCCCTTAAAAAAGGGTAGATAGGATCGCTTGCCATTTTTCGAGGATATGCGATGGACCGGCTTCCTTTCGCGCGTCCAACGCGACCCCTTCAAGTACGAATGGATGAATATTGACGTTTTCACGACGACTTTTAAGGAGATTTCGGAAAAAAAATTGGTCATCTTCAAAACCATTTTCTGACCTCAATTTCATTCATCCACTCTCAATATCCATTCGAATCTCACATCAAAATGACCTTCTTAACATCCTCTGTCGACCACCTCTTGATTTTCGGAAACATTTCGAGAACTGAGAAAGTGACGGCGGAAATCGGGCTCGAAAATTCCCGACCAAAAAATAACCACCTTGTATACCAATTGAACCGTTTTCTAGATCGTGTAGCTCGTATAGCGGCTCAAAAACTTCCTGGTATGTAATCCTTCGCAGGATGGCGCTCAGCCCAAGTTTTCGGAGCAGATCAACAACGATGGCTCCGTGCTGAACGATTGACTCCAGTTACATGCCGTTTCAGCCGTGAAATTTTTCCGCTGATATTCAGAAGATCGTCCCCCTGGTCCACTCCCGACGGTAGATTCTGAACTTCGGAGTGGAACAATTCTTAGCGCCACTCGACTTGGACGAGCACCATTCCAGGGATTTTCCTCCGACGACGGCGTTTTCCGCGATTCCCCGTTCCCTCACCCATGAATCGATTTTGACGCGATTCCGACGCTGTCTAACCGCGGTGAGCCCGCGGGATGTTCGGCCGAACCTTTGGTAATTAGATTGGTTTTGTGATATCGCATATTTTCTGTTCGGGATGTGCTCAACCGGGAGAAATCGGAGGATTTCGGCATAAGCAAGGACTTTTGTCTCAAGGAAGCCCACCTCGTTGGAAGCCCCTCACCGCTCCGATCGGAGAGCGCCGAGGCGGAGCACAGTTAGAAGCATCCCAGCATCAGAAGATTCGAGTCCCTCGCCTTCTCTTCCGTCATCTCTACCGAACGGAAAATCAAGAGCTCCGTCGATTCTCACACTTCGCAGAACGAGTCACACTGAAGACGATTTATCACGAAGAACCCTTTCCTGCTCCGTCGCGAGGAGGGTGCGCTCATCAAACGGCAGCTCCCACTGCCAATACCGTGTGTTGACAACGTTCGACGGAAAAATAGCGAGATGCTCTTTCAACGGATCCGAATCGCCATTGTTTTCGTGTTGTTGGTTATTCTGTCAGATCGCTCGAGTTCGACCGAAAGGGGCGCGTTTGGCAACGGCGACCGGTCCACCAGCGTCGCATCGAACTCCACATACGCGGATATTGATGAGAGACTCTCTCTCGAGGGTAAGAAAGTGTGGTCTGCGCATCGCGTGCTTCGGTACATCTGCAGCGGATGATCGACGAATAGTCTCTAGGTGGAGACTTCACAGCGTCTGATGAAGCTTTCCACATTCCTCCATTTGAATCAAGTCCCCGTGTGCGCGCGATCAAGCGCTTCGACCAAGAGGCGCTGGAAGTGAGCGTCGTTTTGTACTCGAGAGTGCTTTCTCGGGTTTCTTGGAGTTCTTGAACGTTTCCCCTCATTTTTCCGATCGCCCAAGTGGTCCAGGAACGGGGGGCAAGGAGCTGAATCTTGACGTTGCAGGGCCGATCCTTTTTCCTGAACACGATCCGGACGTTTGCACGACTCCAAGCGATACCGGCGGAGTTTGTGTGGAGTTGAAGTTCTGCCCTGCACTGAAGAAAATCAGTCTCAGGCACCTCAACAAGTTCATATGCAGTTACCAGGTGAACCAAGTGATCGAGTGAGTCTGTATGCCATGCCCACCGTGGACTAATTCGTGATTATCCGCATCCCTGAATCTCGATCCCACCTCAGGGAACAACTCCATTGCTTTGCTGTGAGGGACTTGAAAGACCGCGGCCCGATCCACGGCCACAACCACAGCCGGGACCGCGACCCGCTCCTCAACCAGGACCGTATCCCACGCCGCAGCCCAGACCTGAACCGAACCCACGACCAAACCCACAACCGAATCCTCAGCCGCGCCCGAGCGATGAGCGACCTCCTCGGCCCGACTTCCTGCCCGAAGACTGTGGGGTCGGGGCCGTCCAAGCCAATCGCATTGTCGGCGGCCGAGAAGCAGCCAAAGGCGCCTATCCATGGATTGTACGTGAGACAAACTCGGGACTGCAACTCGCCGTTCAGGGAAAACTCGCTCTGAGCTTATTGAACAGAGACTTTTCAGGTTGCCGTGTTCGTCCTGCTCAATAACCAAAAGCTCCACATTTGTGGAGCGGCTCTGGTTTCCCACCGTCACGTAGTTTCGGCCGCTCACTGTTTCTTTGACGGCGCGCGCCCGTAAGAGTGAAAATAATCAAAGCAGGTTAATTCTTATCTCTGTGATGATATGAAAGAGACGGCACAAGTGCATGGCGTCACATTTCAGAATCCCTTACCAGATCTACCGGATGAGGATTGGAGATCACGACATCACCAAAGAAGACGAGATACAGGGCACGCTCGAAATTCCGTTGCTCAGTTACAAGACCCACCCAGACTACGTCCGGAAAACCTATCTGAACGACATCTCCATGAGCTTGCTGGCTCAGGACGTGCAGTTCACGAAGACTATCGGACCGGTTTGTCTACCGTACAGTGGATTCCAGCATGATCTAACGTCGTCGAGAGCCATCGTAGCCGGTTGGGGATACACCGCATACCGTGAGCTAGATTCCGAAATCTCTGTTTGTTTGACCATGCATTCTATCAGCTCGTAAAGAGCTCCATCTGAAATTCGATTCGGAACGCAGAGGGCGGCTCAAGCAACCCCATCCTGAAGGAGACGGACATACCTGTATGGTCGCTAGAAGAGTGCGCGAAAGCTTTCAAATCCGAATTGAATATCACGGACAAATATCTCTGCGCCGGAGATCCAGAGGGAAAGACCGACTCTTGCCAGGTCAGTCGGAGAACGCTGAAATA
This sequence comes from Phytoseiulus persimilis, assembly GCA_037576195.1. NCBI lineage: Eukaryota > Metazoa > Arthropoda > Arachnida > Mesostigmata > Phytoseiidae > Phytoseiulus > Phytoseiulus persimilis. The sequence goes on from CM075104.1 coordinate 7,184,430, forward strand.
TCAAAACAGAGTTGGATAACTTTCTCTTCTACGCGCTCGTGAGCTGGGGAGGACAACGGCCGATTTCGACTTCGCGCTTTTCTTTACAGGGGGACTCTGGTGGGCCCTTGATCCTCTGGGGCGAAGACAATCGCTTCTATTTGATGGGCGTCGTCTCCTTCGGCAAACGGTGCGCAACGCCTGGCTATCCGGGAGCTTATACGAGAGTCACGAAACAGCTAAAATGGTTGAATGAAAACTTCTGAGGAGGAAGTTATGGGAATTCCTGTGCACAATCCAGCCGATCTAGAAATGTGTTCGAAAGCTTAGGATCTTCCCCGGATTCCTCACGACGTACAACCGAGCAGAACCCCTGATTTTCGAATAAAGGAACAGTTGTTGTGAGAGGTAATCTTCTGCCATCGCTCCTCAACGAGGGTTGACTTCGTTCCGTTTTCCTCGGATGACGTCATTGCTGCGCTTTTGGCCTTGTCGACTTGCTGGCTGGCTGGCTTGACAAACCATGGCTTTGCCGAGGTGCCACAAGGGTACAAGCTGGGTTGCACTGCCATTTTCTCCGGGCGGGCACCCGGCACGGTGGTGAAGGCAATCAAGACAGCGCCGAACTCCTTCCGCGGAGAGATAAATTTGTAAGCTTCGTACTCGTTGACCTCTGTGCGCTCGGACCCCTGCTCACGTGCCTCTCTGTCCGCTCGGTCATGTCATGGTCGTCGGAAAACTTCGGGAGTCGCGGGATTTCCTACGAAGACGAGTGGCTGCGTCGTCCGGGACATCCACGAGTCGAATCACGGCCCGTACCGTCTCGATCACAACTCACTTTTGTGAGCTAGCATGCCAAACTGGAACGAATCCCGCCGATTCCGGCTCCCCGTGTCCCCTTGATGGAGTTCGTCTCGCCCCTCCGCCGTAGAAGGAGCGGTTGGAGTTCAATAGCACCCCTGGTCTATCCAACGCGATCTCTGGTGAAGCTCGAGCCTTCCGCTTGTGTCAGGGGTTTCATTCCAGGGCGAGCTCATGGTACTGCTAGTATCCTCCGGGCTCGATGCCACAGGGGCAGCACGGAACGCGGAGATGGAGCAAATCTATGATCTATTCGAGGATCTCCTCGGCCTCCAGCAGCTTGAGCCGACCCACTTCGGAACCCGACCTCCGTCTCACGGGGTAGATTTTTTTTTTTTTTTTCTCGCAGGAAGGAAGCGAGTAGTTCCTCCAGTGAGATGACAGATGCGTTGGATCTGAATTTCCTCTTAGGCGCCTCATGTTAATCAACTGAACGGCCAGGTTCCGGCTTGAGAACGCTGACGTCATCATTCTCCCGAAAGCAGGGCGTGGAAAACCTCTGCAAAGCATTCACGAGCCGGAGTTTGAGGAATTGTGGAAGCTCAATAACGAGGAGGCATTCCGAAAACGTCGCCGCGTCGACCATGTGTTTTGTCCGCCCGCACACAAACTCAGTCGGTGAGGTCCGCGGGCATAAAAACCAGAGGGTGAGCTTAAAAGCATGTCGGGCCGAGTTCGGTCTCGTTGCTTGCGAACGAGCAAGTGACCGAGTGACTTCGCCCGTCCGTCGTTCCCTATTGAGGCGTTGTCGCCTGTCCTGACAGAGTTGGTGAGTGCTGCCAGTGTCGGTGGTGACCACAACTTTTTACGTCGGCCAAGCGCTCCCACAACTGAGCCCACGACTCATTTAACCCATTGGGGCTTTGCCGGTTCAATGGAGGGCCGCACAGCTGAGCCTGTCTGTGCGAGTTGCCCTGACGCAGCGCGCCCCGTCGGCGTTTCTTCCGCCGTCCTCCCTGGTTCTCTCAGCCCGCGCTCCTCTGCACCGGCGGCGGTCAAAGCCGCGATACTTGATGACAATCTATACCCTTGCTCAAAGTTTCATGTCTGACACACGCCATATTTCAGATGGCTCGCAAAGCGCGTCTCCTCCCGCACGCCTGCCCGCGCGGTCGATTGCTGGCAGCCCAACAATGAGCTTCCTGGCGGTCTGGCAGTGTGTTGGAGGATGCTCTGCTAGCTTTGAGACGAAGTAGTTAGCGCGATATCGAGGGAGCGAGCCGTACCGGACACGGTTTCCGCTACCGAGCGAGCTGATTCACCGCGGTTAGGACGCTCGGCTAGACGGCGATGGACGTTCCGCGCAGATTCTGACCCGGCGTGTTCCTCAGTGACTTATGTTTTCGGTGCACGCTAGCAGCTGGCTCAGAATATGATCAGAAACAAGATTCGCGACCGGCAGCCACATCTAGTTTCTCCGCGTCCCCCTCCCTTCACACTAATCGCACTGCACGGTCGCGATGGCTCTGGTACTCGACTCACTAGGTCGTGGAAGGGCCGCTCACTTACACGGTACCGGAGAATTTCGCGACAATGAACCGCAAACCGGCTGACATCGGATAACGTTCCAAGCCGGGACTGGAATCTACGACGGTCAGATCTGGAGTGTTCCCGGGAACCCTACGCCACGTCATCAAGGAGTGCAACAGGGCATGTAACGAGGAAGAGGAAACTCTGAATCGAATAGGTCTCGATGGAAAGCCTTCTCCCCACATGAGTGGCTACACCAAGGAGCTCCCGGAGAAATGGGACGGATGAAGCTCTGATACTCACTAAGAATCGTCGCCATTGAAGCCAAAGTGTCGTAGGCACATGATGATTAATGAATACCGGTATTGAGTCGGTCCTCGCTGGATCCGGTTGAGCGAGGTCGTACATCAACAACTTCACGTCCAGTAGGTCCTCAGAATTCTCCCCATCCCTGTTTTCGTCCCTCGCGCCTTGCCTGACTGGCCCATCGCGCGGACGTTGAGAACCGGAGCTCGCTCCGGCTCGTGCTCACGGTACAAGGTCGAGATGGAGTGGAATTGTGGGGATTTTGTGGGAATCGGGCCATCGAAGAGGAGTATCATGTGCTCCACGATGTCTCCTAGATCACATCTCCCATGGATCATGGCATTGGAGGAGGGAGAAAGCTTTCAGGGCGTGATACTGTACGCGCGCATCCTACTGCGCTCATCTCCGAAGCCGGTATCGAAGTCATCATTGTACATTGGAGGACTGAGATGTCAACCAGGTAATCAGTTCAGCTGGTAGGGCTCCTCAGTAGCCCGCAAGATGCCTCACCGTCGCACTGGTTATCCGCCAAGCGTGAAGAACTGAACTCACATCAGATATTTTGCTTGCTCTTTCAGATCAAAGAAGAGATCGGTCAGCCAGTGAGTTCGATCCTTCCCGCCCTGGGCGGGACGGAGTTCACCGGAGTGGCGACTCAGAGCGTAACCACTCATCAAGTCCGTCTCGACGAGAGAGCAACAAAATTAGATGGCGTATTCGTGTCTAAATAAGGCTACGAGCCTACAAATGATCCTAGCATGGCCGAGATCGAGGAATAGGTCGAATCTGATGGTTCGAAGAACCCAGCTCCACCCGAATTCTGATTCCCACCGTTGACTTTGGCACCGTTTGTCACAGATACAGATAACGGCGCAAAAAAGAAGACAACTGCAGCGCTTGCAAATACATGATTGCACTTCACGATCTCTACGATCAATCGGGTGGATGCAGAAGTTCTGGGCCCCTAATTGCATTCGCTCATAACTCCGCTCCCACCAGGCGCAGAAAGATAATGAAATCTACGAAACTCACGGAATGCAGTCAGCTTTCAGATGCAATCGGACGCCACGTGGTAAAAAAATCAACTGGTTTACACGAGCGGTTATACTGAAAGGGTCGAAATTTGAAAAATCGCGACCTTACGGTTTCGGCGAAACTAAAATTATGACCCCCCATTTCCTCTCCAGAATCGTCAAGTTCGTCGGAGAATGAGGGGATTTTTTCTGTGATTTCTTGCTCATTTTTTTCGCCGGTTGAATGGTCCCATGGATGAAGAAGCTGGAATTCCTCCGGAAACGCTCTGAATCCTCTCGGGATTGTCCCTTCAACATAGAATGCTCGGTATGTCTTGTTCTCTATCATCTAGACTACCAGTCATTGTTCGGCTTTGTGATGTCCTCTATCGTTCAGACTACCAGAAGCGACGCTGGGAAGGTGAGAGAAATGATTTTTCCGTCGCCAGAGCACATGAAATCACTTTTCGCGAGGCGAACAACGATGGAACACGTTTAAGTGACATTTGCGAGAGGAGTGGATTTTCTGTTTTCACGGAAATTTCATCTTATACCATCCAGGAAACCGTTCAGCTTGCGAAAAACACACAAGAAAATCATCGAAAACTCAAATCTTCCGGGCCCGATATCTCCGCTTTCTGTGGCCTTTTCCCCTTTTCAAATCTCGAAAATGTGGACATGCGCGTATTTCATACTTTTGTCCGGATAGTCAAGGCAACCTTCAGCATAATTCGTCGTGCAAGCCCTGATTTCCGAGTTGAGGACTGAGGTAAGGAGTTCATTGACTCCAAGAATGCAAACCGCTTCTTGTGCTCACCTTGACCTCGGTTTGAGTTGCCTCAGCGAGTATTAGATATGGAGAGATCCAGTTTGTGAATTCCACGAGCTTATCGTGGGGCGTCAGATGAGGGACACCAGCATCAGTGACATCGTTGACCTCAAGGGGCTTCTATTATTGACTGCTTTGCCAGTGTTCTACCGCATGAGTCTCTCCTCGAGATCCCGTGAGCTCGAGTTGAAGGCGAAAAATGGGTGACGTGTACAGCGCGACCGCAAGAACTGTCTGATTCATCCAACTTCAGGTCGCAGAATCTGGAGGAAATCTGGAGACAAGATGGGTACGCGCATGTGGTCACGTTGGCCGTGTGGCATAAACCAACGCCTTGGGTGCCACGCTAAGCTAGCAATTTCGGGTTCGATCCCCGGCCGACAACAAAAATTTCTTGTGTGGTAAAAAGAGGATTTAATTTATATCAGAATCAAATCTGAACCATCTCAAGACCCAAGCCCACCGCCCGCAATGGGATTCGCGAGGCGATAGGGAGTGTTACTGAAGCAATACCGAAAGGTGATCCCGGGACACTTCTGAGGGCTGGCTGAGAGGCTCAGCCGGAGAACAAAGGTGGTCACGTTAATGTCCGCACCGTGGAAATCTTGAGAGTTGCAACCATTGTCCTGATGATATGGGCTCCAAGAGAGGACTAGATCCAGACCCTCCGACGACTCATCTAATCGATTCGGGGGCGTAGGGGGCGGTGGAACGGGTTTTTGGTGTCATCGGCCTGAGGTGGGATGGGTTTTGCCGCGATCGATGCAAACCTCACTGACGACCGAAAAGTGAGAGAGGAAGGAATCAATTCGTCTTTTACTTTTCCACTCCCCCAAGCCCCAACCTCACTCACCCATTATCGGGATTCTACTTTTGAATCATCGCTCCACGGGTGTACGGAGGTCAATCAGAAAGTTTATTCCGTTTCAAACCGACGTTGATCTTCGACGTCGACAATCTCAGAGCCCAACGCATTTCGACGAACGCCGTCAGAAAAGCTAGCACCCGCAGCGCGTAAGCTCTTTCATGTGTTGGCGTTGACAGGCACCAATGCTTTGCGTGGTATCCAGACAAACTTGGGTTTTTTTAGCAAGCCGTTTCCGGTTTCGATATCGTTCTCGCTGTTGCTGCGACATTGTCGACTGCATGGCGGAATGCTTGGCTCAGTAGCCTCTTGTAGAACAGCAATGGTTTCTGCTCGAGCGGGTCTAAATTACGCTCGACAACACGTCCTTCCGCCGACGTTGTCGTAAACGAGTTGGGGAGAGCGGCACACCAGATCCCAACTTTCCCGCGAATAGTTAGCGCGAGGCCATGCACATCTGATGCAGAGAAGAGAGGATTCCACTCAGGCCAAAATGCCGTCAGCGTTTTAGTTTTCTTCTTTTAGCGGAGGGCTTCAATCCTACGATGATCGGCCTGGAAGCTTTCGATTTCGCATGAAGCGGCGTATCGAGTCGATTCGCGAATCCGCGCCTTTTCTTCGGACCGCTATCCCATCGATTTGTGCCCTGGAGGAGTTTCCGTCCGAGAGATTCCAGCCGCATCGAACCAGAGTTTCCGACTCGGGAAGAGATCTCAGGACGTGATCATGAAATTGGGGGCCGATTTCTTGCGTTTATATAGGTTCGTCATCAATCCTCCCACATATTTTTAATTCGATGGCTGTACTGTCGGGGCGCTGGAGTTGGAGCACCACTGATTTTTCAGTGCTACTCCATTTGAGCGCAACGGATTCACTCGCGCTGCCGTGAGTGTGGACTATGGGACAGAGGAAGAGGAAAATCCCTCACCTATCCGCAAATTGCAGACTACTCGACGAAGGAAGAAAGTACGATTTCTCGGAGGAATATGGAGGAGAGAGACCGAACCCCATCAGAAACATTTCGCCTTCTCTGGCTAGGCTACGTCCATCCGTTTGGTTCATCGAAGGAATGTCGCCACCGAGGTATCTCATGCCGTCGTCTACTCTCTCCCCTTCATAAACCGCCGAGCAAACGTACTTTCTTTGTTTTCCGAGCAGTCTGCAATCAGCGAAAAGGTGAGGAATTTCCCTCTTCCTCTAACTCATACTCCACACTCATGGCAGCGCGACTGCATTCGTTGCGCTCAAATCAAGTGCGACTGAATCAAATGCGCTCTAATCGACTGACACGGATACTTCATGGAACCAGGTGTTCATGGAATAAATGGTTCATCGGACCCAGCATCACGGCAACCTCGTCGTAGATGACGTCGCTTCGAAATCTCAGAGCCTTGCAGTCTCCGTGTGAGCGCCCCGCGAAGCCTCCCCATCAGATAGAAGAGAAGAGGTCGAACGATTGCTGGATACTCGTGGACGATTCGAGGGAAACTTTGAACTCGACTTGTTCAAAGGGTTTATTGAACATTAGCTGACGATCGCAACGAATGGAACTGTGTTGAACTGGCTCAATCGTTCTCCATTGGCAGAACCGAGTGGAATGAGTCTCGGGTGGAACAAAGTTCATCTTGGAGTCGCGCGCACTATGAAACCCGCAAATTGAAAGTGGCCCTCGTGTCGAGAACCTTCCGCGCGAAGAATCTCACGGGGAAAGAGCTCAGGAAGTGTATAGGTCAGGTCTTCCACGCATCCCCCTGGAAAGGTGCAAAAAGTCTGCGATCCCGAAGCTTCGCTAACGCAAAGATTGGCGAGCCAGGGAGCGTTCAAATCTGCGTGTGAGAATGAAAACTACTCACACGGCAGAAGACAAAAGAGAGGAGGACCTTGTGGGCGAATCCTTTGGAGCATCTATTTATCCACTCAATGGATCTGTACACCCGCCCGCAACTCTGCGTCCCCGCCAGAGGCTCGCTGATTATGCGAAATTCAAAACACGGCGAAGATGAGGGGGAGCGTGGAAGGCTGCGCCACCGACAACAAGGGCAAGATTTTCAATTAACTTCCACTAGACGCTTGAAATGGCAGACGCATTCCGTTTTTCCTAACAATGGCGAGAGGATTGGGTCTGATTTGCAAGCGTTCCCCGAGAACGAAGACTTTGAGATGGATGGAAGGGAAGGAAGAGGAAAAGTGAGGCTGCCTGCATGTGTGGAATGTCGATGGGCAGCGGCCGGCGGCTGCAAGACTAATGAAGACTCCGCTTCAAGCGCTAATACCTCAAAGAAGGCGGGCGTGAAATGTGCTCTGACTCCACGAACGGATATGTTCTGAGAAAGTCGAGATCGAGTAGACTTCCAGTGAAACGCCGCGAACCCACCCACATAGCCACTTCTCTATCCAGACGCGCACCTATCCATAGCCAGCTATTCGAATGGCTGCCAGCTCTCGGACCGGCTACAGCATGTCTTGGAAGCTTGTTCACTAATGGAGCCCGAGACGTAATCGAGTTAGGCTCCATTACTTACTTAATCGACAACAAACGGCCGAATACGAGACGGTAAGCAACACTCACGCCCCTCACACTCGCAGGCAGAAACAAAATCAAACGAACAAGCAGCTTATGCTATCACGTCGGGCTCGAGCACGTGCAAAACGTGCGTCGTGCCGCTACCTTCGCAACAGGGTTGCAACGTTCAGGCTCGCGGCCGGACTTTACGAAGTCGAGCGAGGCTCTGCCATTGCCAGATGGGCGAGCGGACAAGCTCCGGTTTACAACTGACCGTCGACAACAGTTGGAACTTCTACCGAGTTTTTCGAAGCCGTACAATTCTCGACAAACCTGCAGGAAAGACAGAGAGTTCTCCCGGAGGCGTCAACGTCTCACTGGACGGGTTTCAGGGCGGTTTCGATTCCAGCTCGCATGAATGCCCTAACGATTCCCCAAATCCGGAACGAGCGGGAAGAATCATCAAGCCGGAAATGAGGAGATACCATGCTAAGGTTCGGTTCCCATGCCAGCCACGTTTGATGCGTTCGTCCCGAACTTTGTGAATTCCCAGACTGGATTCGCAGCTAAAACGAAAGTTAAGCCTTCTTCCTAAAGAGGAGAAAGGCGAGAGTTAAAGTGACGACAAACGCAAGGAGGACAGGCGAGCTAACTGTACGGGAAGCATCTTAGTCGCCGTCGTCGTCGCTCATCGTGCATGCTGTGTTCGCTAGTGCGCCCGTTTCCTGGAGAACATAAATCCGAGAGAGCCTGCCTGAACGACATATTTTCAATAAGGAAGGACGAACCGAGGAAGGATCCCCTCCACTTCGAAGGCTCCTTTCCGAGGCTACCCTCCGAGGTTTCCTCCCCGAGGCTCGTCTCAGTCCCGAGCGACAGAGCGGCAACGGAAGAGTGTCGCGCACTTAACGTGATTAGCACATTTATCTTGACTCCTTCTCCACTTTTCCCTTGGCGACATCGCGACACACCAGATTCTGACTTTTGGCTAATGGCGGACAAGAATACGCAACGCGAGAAGAAGAGGACACCATGAGAGTTACAAGCCATCCTAGAATACTTTTCTCGCGCAATCCCAAACAGAGTGGTCGACGTCGTCGCCTGGGGCGGATCGACGAAATCGGCGACTTCTCAAGAGGCCGAAAGTAATTTTGGCTCCCTCCGCATCGCGGACCGCTCATCCTAAGGATCGTGGGAAACTTCTGCATCGGAGATGAAGAATCAGTCAAGACTCATCAGAACATTTTCGAAGGCTTTTTGTCGTTCCCGCGACATATTGGGCCGAGGAAAGAACAAAAACGAACGATTTTCGTCACTCGCATCATCGGCGATTGCGCCGCGAGTGGCGCTATACTAAGTAATTGCAGATATTAGTATCGACAGTTGGCGTCTTCTCGGCCATCAGTCTTCTCATCGAGGCCCGTCGCCAGGGTTCGGTTGCCTTTTCACCGCCATAATATAACCGTATCGAATAAATAATAGCAATCATCGTTTTTGCTCTTGAACGAGAACGCCCTCACTTAATCGGCACCGACAAAAATCGCTCGGCACCGGAGCACAGAAACCACGTCGAGGCAGAGGAGGAAATCTACGATTAGGCCCTCAGCGGCCCACGGTTCATGTCTCCGAGGGAGGAGATAGGGGCATCTCGAGGAACGAGCGTCTGACGAGGGAGGAGCTGGAGTGGGAGCCGGCCTCTGTCGCGTCGTTCTCCGAGGAACAAATGTCAATTCCCCCGAACTCCCCCTCTCCACCCCGATCGAGAAAGGCGAGTAGCAAAAAAATAGTCCGCTCCATCCGTCTGTCCGTTGGATCGCTGATAAAAACAGACGGAAATCAGCGTTGGCTAAAAAGATGGACGCATTGCGAGAGCTGCTCCGTCGCACGAGGGGCTCGAGCAGAGCTGACGGGCGAGTTGGCGGACAGACGAGCGGGCGCGAAGGACGACCGTCGTTGGACATTAGGAAAATTTATTAAAGCAAAAGAAACTAATGTCGCAATAATAAATAAAGATTGGCGGCACCCACCGTTCTCCTTCCCAGGAACGAAGCCAGCACCGGCACCGGCAGGATCAGTTATGCGGAAGAAATTGAACTCCAGGGAGATCCGTGAGGCCCTCATGAAGTAAAAACTTCCGAACTGAGAACTGTGTCTCCTTTTGCCTCCGTTCATTCTTCCGGTGTTTGCTCTGAGGGATCGTGAATCGGAGGGAAGCTCTATTGAGCCGCCCGCAGCGTTCCGTGATAACCTGACCACATCGGTAACTTCGTGAAAAGCACGAGCGAAGCCGCTCAAAGGAATCGGTGGAAGCCATCTTCATTCCGGTGAGTTTTCCACCAGGTTCTATGGGAGCTGTTTACGGGCTATCGTAATACCTTTATAGAGGGTCAGAGGTACACGGAGGAGGAGCAGGGCTAGGTGAGGTGTGCTGGGGCTTCAGCAAGTTCCTGGGACCGACGCCGTTGTCGACGTCGACGACAAGGAGGTAACGAGATTACAGCAACAAGCCAGGAGTCAATGACGTAGCAGCAGCACCAGTAGCAGTTGCGACGGCGGCCGCTGGGAAGATAGGTCGTAAACAGAGGCTGGGAAACTCGCACCAGGCTTGAGAGAATCCCTTTCCGCGGCGTCAAACAGAGTGGCACGGATCGAGGCATCCGAGCCATCAATGGATGTGTTCATTCTCGCCGATTCAGAATCTGAACTCGAGTCTGGAGTTTGAACGAGCACAGCTCTGGAAGCAGGCGGTCTTCCACGGAGAACTGTAGTTCGGGGAAAGCCCGGAGATAGGTGGGCCGTCCCTTGCGGACGGTTAGAAGAAACTGCTTGATTCAGCGCGACGAATCAACACAGAGGATTCCGTTAAATAGGACCTTGATCAAGGCTCGGCTCGATCCGACGGATGGGTCGAACACTCGGTGCTTCTGAGAAACGGGTTTCACACTTTGGATGAGTTTGAGGAGCATCTTAGCGAGGAACTAACTATATCTCACAGGGCTTGAGAAATTTTGGTCCTGCGAAGTTAAGGAGAATTGCGCTCGAATGATTCTCTCAAACATGATCCGCATGAGTCATGTTTTGAGCTCCTGATCGATCTTGTCAGGATGAACGTTCCAATCCGGATTCGAATTCGGGAACTCACCCAAAGTGCTGAGTGAGGCGCAAGGGACCGCCAGTTCAGTCGTGGGTCGCCATTTTATATAGTGGTGCCGAATCGAGGCCGACACTCGCAGGACAACCCTGTGTTCACCAAGGTCTTCCCGGGAAAATCAACTCGCGGAGGACTCGTGCCATCGGCACCGAACTACTGCTACAGTTCAACTTGTCCTGAACTGTGTATGGATTCCGCGTGCACGAACAGCTCCTATTCCTTGTACGGTTGTTCCACTGTCGTTGTTGCAGCGCCGCTGTTGGTCCTGTACTTTCTCCTCTGCTCGCTTTCTCTTGGCATCGGGAGAGCTCTCGGCGTATGTGTGGGCATGTGTATTCAGCTGCGTCATTGCAAAAACCCCAAATTAACGACCAACGAGCGACGTTTGCATCGCATCATCTGCCGTTGCTGCTTCACTACAGTCGCAACAAGCAACGGCGAACTCGCGATTTTTTCCCGCCGCGTTATTTTTCGCTCGTCTTTCCGTTATCGTTGACGTCGCCGTACGCGTGGCTGCGGGTCTGCGTCTTGTTGCTATTGTTGTTGGACCGTGAGATACATTTCCATAATCAAGGGGCGTTCGTTCAACGGCAGCGAACCCATGCAGATCTGCGTGTTCGCTTTGATCCGTCCAGACGACAGCAACAACAACACCGACGACGGCGGCCGCCGCCGCTGCGAGGACGACGAGATGTTCTTGCTTCGTTGCACGCTCTCTCCAGCTCAGCGATCCTTTCTTGTGTCTAAAAATCCGGCGTGCGCCTCGGAAGCTGCCTAAATGTAATTGTCATTTGGCTTAGGAGTCGAGTTGAGCCGGGACAAAGGGAGGAACACGCGAAAAACAGTGTCTCGTCTTGTACGCCATTCCGTCTTCGGCGCTCTCGGTTCTCGTGTTCTCATCTTGTCGTTGTCAGAGTCGCTGTCTGTAATTCTGTCTCCCGTCCGTCTGCCCACCGCCTCGCCTTTTGGGTGTCGTTTTCTATTTTTACGAATGAATCCACCCCCGCTAAGGCCCCGCTCCAACACAGGGAGTCTCCGCGTCGGCGTCGACATTCAACTGTTAACTGGCATAATGTGGAATTTATCCGTGGAACGACGATCTGAGCAGTCGACTCGCGAGCTTCGCGATGGACACCCTCTGAGGCCCTGTGCCGTCGAACCGACTGAGCGAGCTGGCGGGAATCGATTGAAGCAATCAATGATGCCGTTCCCGACAGTCGTCGAACGGGCTGTGGGTACTGAGGATGGGGGCATACGGGCTGAGCTGAACTCGCGCTCCCTGCTCAGCCGTCGGGGAACCCGAGAAACGCTCGATTGTTGTTTGAGCCTGGTTCTTGAAACGGCCTACTTCTGAGCCTATGGTTTTTCGAAAGATGGAAATTCGGAATAGGTTCCGGTTGACTAGGGCGTCGAATCGTTCGAAGCGGAACTTTTCTACGGACTCCTTGATCTAGGAGGTGATGTCCAATAGACCGCAATCAGCGGAGCATCGCTGAAACAACGATCAAACGCGCTAGTGCTCGGCTCGATCCGGTTGCTGAAGGGTCCGTCCAGCCGCTGATTCGTTTGTCACTGTCTGGGATGACAACTTAACGCCACGCGTCCGACAATGAAGCAGGAGTAGCGGAAAAAAACGCAACGAGAGAGGATTCCGATTCATCTCCCTCAAGACATTCATTATCTGAATCAGCATCACTTTCCACCATTTTTCTCGTCCCTCACGTCCTGTTGAATCCTTCGGGGTCTCGCTAGCGCGCGCGGCCGTTGGTGATTGTGGATGGTGTTGGTGGTGGTGGAAGTGGTCGTCACGGGGGCGAATCGGGCCGGCGTCGGAGACGTTTGTTTCGTTGTGGCCGGCAATGAACAAGGCGTTGCCAAGACGCGAGCTCGTCCCAGCAATACAAAAGCGCGGACGGACGCCAATCATAAATTTCACTTTTTGCTTCGAGTCTCTCCGCTCTGGCTGGCTCGCGTCCCCCCTCGCTCTCCTCCTCATTCTTAGCGGAGATGGAAACAGGCCCCCGGCCCTACCGACAGACAGACAGCTTTCTCCCCTCCTTGTCGCGGCTGGCGGGCAGAAGCGGAGGCGTCGAGGGGCAGGGAGAGGGTGGGCAGAGTCGCTCGCTCGCTCGTTCGTTTCCTAAAGGAAGAGAGACGCGAACGGGGAAGCAAGACTTCAAAAACAGGAAGGATCATTAAGCTCTTCAAAAAGGAAAGAAGACGATGGCGATGAGGACGAGGAGAGGAGCGGGTCGTCGAATGCGAGCCCACGAGCGAACACCAGTACGCTAGGCAGCCGGCGCGCAAACCAGCAACCAAGTCAGTCAACGAGGCCCTTGCAGTCGCAGAACGTCGACAACAACGGCAAAGCCCGGGCGAAAGCACAAGGGAAAAAAGAACGAACATAACGATGCCATGCAAACGCGCTCCTCCACGCGAGTGCCCACTCCTCGAATCGTACGAAGTACGTGTGCCTCTTCGCTGACGAAATGACTGACAGTCCATCTGTTCGAGGGATTTCCAGCGACTTCTAGCCCCCGACGCCTTCGTTGAGACTGTTTGATGAAGGTCTCGGGCTTCCTGGAGCAACTCTTCAGTTCCTGCGTACTTCGCTGGGGGGGGGGGGGGGGGCAGTGGCGGATTTAACGGGTGGCAAAAGAGAAAATGCTGTTTGGGCCCACCTGGTCTATTGGTCGTGGGCCCGCTCCAGGAGAGAGAGGAATGACTAAGGGGAATTAGGGTCTCGAAAGACGACCTGGAACTCTATTGCCAACGAAAATTCCCGCGAGCCACGGTCCCCCCAGTCTCCAGCTAATTGTAAGCAATGAAAATCCATCACGGAACGCGTCATGAGCTCTTTGAAAGTTGTTAGGGAATATCCTCGGGCCACCGTAGCGGATACCACGCTCAACAATCTTTGTATACTCTATCAAGAGCTTGAATTTGGACCATGAGATTGAAACATTCACCGGCGCGGCTTCAAGTTACAATAGCTAAACCCAGTAGCGTGGTTCTTCTAATGAGATTCGCGTGAAACTCACTGGATATCCATGGTGGACTCTTCATTCAAATATCATGCCTCGAGCATCATTGAGGTGCCATTGAGGTTACCCCCTCCCCTCCCGAATCGCCAGAATCCCTCTGGGAAGCCACAGCATCAGACCCTCCCCGTCAGACTCCGATCCGTGGCACAGATGCTGTTTTGCTCTTAGGAAGCTGTCAGTGAATTCATTCATTCATTCAAATCGGGTACACGAGCTCAGTCGGTAACGGCAGCTCTGGAGACGTCTCGGAGAGTGGAGCCGTCGCGGAGGCGACTGAAGCATAACGACCGGGTGGAAATGAATTTAATTCGTCGGTCCATCTGCTCGTTGGCTCGCCTGCGCATTCTGCCTTCTTAATTAATATAAGAAGCCGCTGAAAGTCTTCGCTGTGACTACGCTGAGAATACGATGCAGCTGCACGCCAGCCGTGAGGCAGGTAGCCTGCTGCCTTACTTGCAGACGGCCGGGCCGGCGGTCTGCGACGAGTAGTCGCTCCGTCCGCGACACACGGCGGCAGCCAGGTCGGTCGGTCGGTCGGCCGTGGAGGCACATTATTAAAATCTGGAGCGGCGTCTGCTTAAAACCTGTTCTCTATGTGTTACTGCTCGGTTGGAAGTCAGCCGGCAAGCTCTCTAATTAAGGCGTGTGACATTTAATTCGCGAGGCCACCTCACCTGATCTTTGACTGGGAGTGGATTGTTTGGAATTTTCAAGTTGGAGGAGCGGTCCGAGCATTTGCATCGGAGACATCTTGCTGACTTTTCCCAGCTCTCCTCCCTTCGTACGATGCGCTCAGAACCCTGCGACAATCCTTCGACGTATTGTTAACTAGTTCCTCGAAGTGTTCAAAATGAACGTGGACGGGGTGGGAAGAGTGTTTGTTGGTGCCCTCGACCCGATGGGCATCTTCGTGTCGACCATCGGACGGAGTTGTTAAGAGATCCTGGATCTGGACAGGATGAGAACATAGCGAGGAGCGCCATTCTGGAGCACGGCCCCTTCAGGTAAACGGGAATGTTCTTCAAAGACAAGATACTCCGAGGCGAATGGGATTCAATATTTCCTTGAGAGGGCGGGATGCTCGTTCGCTCCACATCTGGGTTTCGACGACCGAAGCTCATCTTCCAGGGAGACTCCTTGTTCTGGCAATGATGACTCCGACGTTCCGCGCATGAGGATCTCATCGTGGGAATATAGAGACTTGGCAAGCGAACAATTCACTAAGGTGACCACGAACAGAATAGTTCTCCGCCGATGACGGAACAGAGCACGAATCTCTCGAGAAAATAGAATCCTCTCGCAGACGAGTTCGAGCCGTGGCCGCATTCTGATCGAAACGATGGAGCGCCAGTTGAAGAAACGCAAGAATTATCTGAGGAGGGACAGACGCCTGATTCGAGAGGTCAGCTCTCGCAACGAGGTGGGCAGATCTGCGGTTATATTCAACGTAGCATGGCGAGCTGCGCGGTGCTCGGCGATGCCGCAAGGGCAGTTAGCACGCTGTATTTCCGTCGCTTTTACGAGGATGTCGTTGTGCAGGCGGGAGGGGCACGCGCTCCCTACTCCAAGCCCAGGAACTACGCCCCGACCCTATATTCCTACTCAGCTTCAGCCAGGCCGGCCATCGCACGGGAGCCTTTCATCAGCACACGCCTGCTGGATGATCTCCACTACTGACGACTGCCTCCAGTGGCCACAGCACCGCGATGAGAAGGAGCGGGACGACGACAACCATCGCCGCCACTGCTGACTCGACCAACACCCACCACCGCTAGAGCTTCTACCACTGGGGGTGCAATCATCGATTTTCTAATATAGAGGCAAGCCGACCGGGCGAGCAGGCGAGCGGTCGAGCAACCAACGGAGGACCGGTCCAAACAGGGGAGAAAAACTAGTAATAGCCCAGGCCATGCTCGTCGTCGTTTGCTCCGGCGGCGGCGGGCATCCTCAGCTCCCCCTCCGCCTCATCGTTCTCAGCTCCTCATCCTCCGATCATCCGATGGGGGAGATATTAATGAGATAATTATTGGTTTCCACTCTCGTACTCCGCCGGCAGCGACGGTGCTGCTCCTTTCGAGCGGACGGACGAGCGACGGCTGCTAACACGAATCTTCCCACTCTGCCCCTAAAATACACCAATCTCTCCCTTTCGAGATAAGCAATGGACTTCGCTGCTACTGCTTGCAAGCTCGTCCATTTGTGACACTCCCCGCCGAAGGATCCGAAAACCATGGAGGCACTCGAATCCCTCGGGTTTCCAGCTCCCTCCGCGGTATCTTGCGGTGGTTATCGAGTGTGGTGGCTATCCATGACGTATCGGGGTCGCATCCGCGATCCGGGTCGTCGTGTTTATTGACCTCCGCGATCAATGATTCTTCGATTGGAACGTCGCCCGTTCGGATTGAAGAATATTCCTGATTTAACCACTGTGCCGGAACACGTCGTTGACTTTGTTCCCGTCTTGGTCTTGAAATTCCTGATTCTTCTCGAGACTTCATCACTCCTAGCGCTGCCCAAGAGCTGCTTGGGTCATCCTTTCATTGTGATGCTGTTGGATTGAATCGTACACATACAAAACCCACTCAAAGTATGATCCTGGTTCCGTTATCCTTCATCACCCTCACATCGAGAACTCGAGGTTATTGTCAACTCGGACTCGGGACCCGCAAATTTGGTCACATGGGACATCCCCCGATTCATGCGAGGAGCTCGTGTTATTCGCAAGTCGGACTACATGGGGGAAGGAATACCGACACGGGGCGCCGGGATTCGCGGGAAAAGCGTTAGTTCCCGTCGGCTCCCGTAGCTTCCCGATCGAGTAGAGAAGCCCGAGCTTTGATCGATCGCTTTCCTCCTTTCGCCGCTGCCGGAACAGATGACGATTCCGCGAATACATATTCACCCGACGTTCGTGTGAGTGGACGAGGAGGAGGAGAAAAACCGAGAGAGTGGGGAGGCCGAGGAGCCCGTTCCCGAGGCTAGTCCCGTGTATATACATACACTCGTTTGTATTTGCTCGTGCTCGGGTGTATAAGCGTACGCCAGACACCGCGTTGCCGGCTCGGATGAGAACTGAACAATCGAAGATTTGTCTTCATTCAGTTCCCCCTCAAGTTCACATGTGGGTAGCACATCGCATTCAGATGGAGCAGAGGTTGGCTCCACGAGTTCGTCTGTCCGCCGGATCGGCTGTCTGTCAGGCTGGTGGATTGTTGTTGGCTGCGCAGAGCGGCAGCCGGCCGAGCGGCTCCACATCGGGTTCCATCTGCTACGAGACGCAGGGTGGGAACCAGAGTAAAAAACAGGGGACGAGTGGCTCGAGGGCTGGCCCACCAATTGTCTCTTGCCCGAGGCCCCAGTGCGGAGTCGAGCCGGCCGGCCGAGTCGACTCGTCCCTCTGGAGAGTCTATTGGCTCGTTTATAAAAACGGCCTCACTCCGGAGCAAGAAGAGCGGGACAGAAGCGAAAAGCAAGAAACATGTCCTATCCTAATAATGTAATATCGACTAATTCGAGATTGTCCCCGTGGGCAGGCCGGCCAGCCGTCCGTCCGTCCGTGCGTCGCAGCTCTTGTAGCGGTGCGCCAGAGGCCGGTTGCGTTTACGATAAATTCTTGCAAGGAGCTTCCGGAAGAAAGTCGATGGGCGGAACAGATATCGGCTGTACTCGGTCCACCGCTGGAATAAGAGCTCAAATTGAACTTTCGTTGTCTCTCCAGAACCGCTGCAACACTCTCCCCGAAGACTGAACAATTAAACAGCCAAGAGAGAAACGATCGATACGCCGGTCCAGAGGGGCAACAGGGCGGCGGTTCGTTGCCGTCCGAGCCGGCATCGGATTGATGTCTTCCTGTGGACACACCTTCAGCAACTGATTCATATGGTAAAAGGTTTTTGATCAATGCGCTCAACGGGAGCTGCGGGATCTGAGAGGAACAGTCGACTCTGAACAGTTAGCCGGCCCCGCCTGTCTTCCAGCGGAGGCGGAACGAGTGGGTCTACCCAATGGCCTCCTAGCAAGACTCGAAGCCAACATTCCTACGCCAACATCTGTGAGTCGGGAGCTTCGGTAGTCGTGCCGTGGGCAGAAGACGCTACCTGCTGCATTCTGTGCGTGATTCACCGCGTGCTATACGATCGGAAACTTGTATTCTCCCCAAGCACACATTCTGTCCTGTTGCTCCTCCCTTCCCTGTTTTCTCTTACAACGTTGAAGTTTCCGGAGTCGCCGTCGTCTTTCCTGACATAATCAGCAAGACACTCACCACTGACGTCGGTGCTTAATTTCCCTGTTCATGTTCGCTCTCTTTTTGCTCTTCTACTTGGTCGTCGGCTTCTTCCGTACGCTGCCTGTTTACCCTTCCTATTAAGCTCGACAAACCACCGATTTTTTAACGCTATACTCGGGAAATCGGGGTCGCTTTGCTGTTTGCATACTCTCTGCCTTTCGTTCACCGTTCGTCCCTCGGCGGCTGTTCGACTGCTAGGGAGCAAAAAGTCGATGGAGCGGGAAAGAACTCCTTCAAAGTATCCACTAGCGGGAACACCAAGGCCCGATTACGATCACTCATTTGAGTGGAATATGCACCGGTCTTAGCGGACGGTCCTGTGGCCGGGGGATGAGGCCTAAGGCTCGGGGAGCGCCTTGGACCCGCTCCTCGATGGCGATCCTACTTCTTGGAGGAATTGAAACACAGCATGTTCAGATCGCCAGCTCTCGTTGTCTTCCGCCATTCGGAAAAACCTCTGGAAGAAGCGACTCTCAGATTGATACAACGGGATGATGTCGAGTGAAGTCGGGAGGGATTCAGCAAATTGAAGCGTGACGGGAGACAGGTATGGTTGGCGATATGGGTGGGAGGGACGGTGTCCTCTTCCCTCAAGAACTTGAACCGCTCTGGTGAGGCTGCTCTCCTCAGGAATTCACACGTTCGTCGAGAAGTACCGGAACCGAAAATGGAGCCGGACCGGGATAGCACCAGAAGTACTCGCAACGCTCGATTTCGCTGAACAGCCGAGGGAGGGGGGCGGGCCGCTGAGCAGGCTCCAGCACCTTCCCAGAATTTCTGAGCTCATATTATCCCAGTCGATCCGATAACTTTCCACCTCAAAAGTCACTGGGCGCTCATCTCTCGACTTTTGAGGTGGAAAAAAAAAGTTATCGGATTGACTCGATGACTTCGTTTCCGGGTAGTTTGGCTCAAAATAAGAAACTTTTGCCATCAGTGAAATTTCCGAAATCGGCTTCCCTGAGGAGTTACAGGCAGTTCTTTACTGGAGGGGTCGGCAGGGGGTCCGTGAGGCTCAATTTTGGGGTATCTCGTATTGAATACCGTTCCTCCGGTTCGCAACCGATCCGCGCGTTCTTGCGAGCGTTTTGTAGCTGGGTTCGAGGGGAATCTTTCCGTTTTTTAATTTCCGAAATCGGTTGAGAATCGGCGATTTCCTGGTTAGTTCTTTCAGAGACCATGAATTGAATTGAGGAAAACTTCGACAGGCTCTGGAAAACTCAACACTGATCTGATGATCAAAAATAATGATCTCTTCAAGAGCTTTCGATCAAAAAAAAAAATTCCCACATCGGATAAAATTTGACCGAAATACAGCCCAAAACAGAAAGGCCACGAAAATGTTGCAGCTTAGAGGACACACCCTGTATGATGGAATATAGTGGGCGCGACCAAGATTTTTCCCAGCAGAGTTTTCCCATTGAATGGTTTGGGAGAAAATGAATGAAAATGTTCCTCCAGGGTCTAACAGAACGCGTGGAAGGTGGGCGGACGCAAAAAAATCAGCCTCCCCCCGCTCATCCATCGCGAGCGAGGATGAGACTCCCTCAATTGGTCTATCGCGAGATTATCCCATGCGCCCATGGGCGCTGTAGATGACTGAGCAACCGACTGCCACGGAAATTCGTCGAACGGGAGCCAACAAGTCAATTCTTCTGTCGATCGGTCTGTCGGTCGACCAGACAGGGTTGCGTCAGGATGGGGCAACGCGGCTAGTTCTCTATGTCTACAGAGCCGTGTTTACCATTCGCATTTGGAGGAGCCGCTAGCGGAGGAATATGTTCATTGGAAGACCTCCGACTGATCAGGACTGTCGACGAAGTCTCCGGCCAACTGAATTCGCTATTGACATTCTCGGACGAAAATATTCACAATGATCACAGCTAGGCCTAAGAGACGGTGCGGCGCATTTGCCCTCGCCTCAAACTTCGCTGCGATCGTCGAAAGCCGACAATCAGAGGCACTGAGCACGAGTGCTCGCCTATCGCTGCAGGTTTTGGTAGTAGGAGCGAGTTTCGACCTCTAATCGAAGGATTGTCCTGCTGTCGGTACTGAGACCTACGCATAGGGACGGGATTTCAATCGCCGCACTTGCTCTGAAGTAGTTTCGTTTTTCCCCGCGTGTGGTGTAGAATGTGTTATAGACATTTTTGATTGACCCCGTTCTGTGTGCGGCGCCGGCGTCTGACACCTCGTCTTCCAACACCCGACTTCCCAACCGTCTTTGTAGCGAGACTCAGGTCACGTCCCGCACGAGTCGTCGCTCGCAGCCGCCGTCCTCGACGCAAACAAGGCCGTGAGGGCGGGCGACCGACCCCACTCCCGTTTTTCCTCTCTTCTTCGCGCACATAACCAACGAGGGAACCAACGAACGAACGAGTCTGAAATGTGCCGGTTCTATATTCAAGACGAAGTGCGAGTTCTGAAGCAGCCTACGCCGTTCTTTCCAACAATCTATCGCGGCGGCTCGACCACCACCGGCGGCATCAGCGTAGGAGAAAAGAAACTTGAAAAATTCAATATGTCGGATTACGTAGGCAAGGACCGGAGGACGAATGCGAGCTCCACCACCACCACCGCCTCCCTCTTACCAAGACACGACACTATACCTCTTTTCTGTTGCCGCCGGTCGGTCTTCGGACCATCGACGATCCGCTCAGGAGCTCTCCTGGAACAGTAGTCCTACTCGCTCGCTTCCTTACGAGTTTGCGTCTCCGCGTGCTCACTCGGCGAGCTGATGCAGGTAGACGATTTCGCTCAAACCGTTGAAAGGTCCCCTCGTAGCATGCGCTCGTGCTCAAGGGCGATTTCGCGATTCGTCCGCTCATGATTTCGGTCCTCAGTTCTTTCCGGCGGCTCTCTCGGAATCCCGAATCGCCGATTCGAAAACGAACGTTTCTTGCGAGGGACCTCAGCAGAGGCCTTGCAAGGATCGCGGGCAGAAGGGGCCCCCATCTCGGATGACGTTGGGAAAACATTCGAGCGGGCGGACGGACCGTTCGTCCGGAGAACCGGAGCACGAGAAGATCCTTCTGTATTACAGGAGGTAACGGCTCTTTGGGAATGATTACCTTCCGAACGACAATGAGCTGTGCTAGTCGGGGAAGCAATTGACAGTTCCGAGTAAAACTCATTCTTGCAGCTGAGCTTAACGCCCTTCTAATGTAGACCGAGTGTCGCACCGCCCTCATGGTTCTGTTCTGCTTTCGCGCTGATCTCCTCCTCTGAATTGTGTGGCCGCTGAAGGACGATATTCTGGGGTGACGAAGCCAGCGGTGCAGATTGGGGAGTTCTCATCTCGGCCACCCGGAGACGTGTTGCGGGGAACTGGGCGGGGTTCTAGCTCCTGGCCTCCATCGCCTTCAGTGAAAATCACCCGCCATCCTGGGATTCCTCAGGTTCCGAGTGAGTTTCAGAATCGACCGACTTCCGTCGTTCAACAGCCAGCCGCCGTACCGTCGAACAGGAGTCTCTTCCGTTGCGTTCTGTGTGGATTTGAATATATCTTCAATATTTAAGGATTTACCGTTTATCGTGGGCGAGCGTCTCGGGAGTGATTCGAATCGAGAGAGGAGGGACAGAAAACATTCGAGAGGAGAGAGGTGGGCGGGAGTTCCACGTATGCCGCTGGTTGTTTTTATTCTTGGAATACGGCTCCCACAGCCTGTAGCCGCGAGGCCACGCACAGCCGTGACCGGGATTCTCCGTGGGGGGTTAAGCCGGGCGGGCGGAATTCAATCCTCTTTCTCCATCTTTGCGTTTCATATTCGACCTCCTGCATCGCTAACGCATAAAAAATCACAGAAAAATACACCACGAGCGTCACAAAGCGGAACCCGGTCCCGACGGTGTGAGGAGTTCCCTCTCCCCAGTCCACCCCCCCCCCCCCCATGAAACGCGAGCGGAAGTTCGCGTGGACGGACGAGTGGGTGCCTGCAGCCTCGACCGACGGAGCAGCTTTGGATTGTGTGGAGGAGAGCTCCTACAAACGGCAAACCTCAAAGAATTGGAAGCAGCTCCTACGGGGAGTGAGTTGTTCAGGTAAACACTGTGAGGGGATCGGAGAAGTTTTTCCGCTTGTTGATTGAATTCTCCCCTGTGATATATTTTTACGATAGTCCGAATAAATTCGACGTCACGTTTGTGTTTCGTCGACACGGACTCGAACTCATTTCAAGAGAAAGGCGATGTGGATCGCGGCGGATCCCGTCTCCGTTGGGCTCCGTTCCTGTAGCGCGGTTAGAAGCACGGAGTTGCTGCGTCAGAGCGACAGCTGTATGATCTGAATAGTGGTAGCGAAAGGCTCCGCGCACGGATTCCCAATCGAACGTTGAACTTTGGGTCTGTGACAGACCTTACGAGAGGATGAAACCCACCCCAGGATTCAGTTCCGAAGGCGGACTCAGTAGAACTGGTTGGTAATGCTTGACTGACATCTACCGGAGACAGCGGTGGAACGCCATTCGCCTCTCCACCCCTAGGCCGGGCTCAACCGCTCTGATACTCGCCTACACCGGAGTCGTTGTCATTTTTTTCGTTGATTCTATCAAGATCATCTGCATCAGTGAACTCTTTCCCATTGGAGAAGAAAAATTCCGGCACAGAAGTTCACCTATTTGAGGGTTGAAAATTGCAGCTCACAGAAACGGGAGCGTCGCCGCCGCTGCCTCGGAACTCGGTCAAAAGCATGCGATTGATAATGACTTCATTTGTATAAGATTTCCTTCTCCAACGGTGTCATACTAGCTCGAAACGCAACCGAGCGACTGACTGCGCTGTTTTTGAACTTCGGAGTGAGGTTGGAACTTCGTAACGAAGCTTGGTTTCACTGTAGTGATGCCACCCATGAGGCGAACAGAGCGAAAGCTTCCCGTCAATGACGCTGACGTTATCATAGCTGGAGGCTGCTGGTTGCTTCTCAGGTGTCTCGACAATGAGACGTTCTCTGAAGTAGGGGACAGGAGCCCGACTGTAGGCCATCTCTCGAACAGAAACGGCAACCGAACTTGAGCGGACGGACTCTCCGAGGTCCTGACTCTCATTCAGAAGAGTATAGGACTGCCCAACACGCTGGGCGTGCAGGTTGAACGAGAGGAATGGAACCAGCAACCAACGAAGCTCAAGGCCCCGGTTCGGATGCTTCTCCCGGCTGAGGTCAGACCGATAGCTCATACTTGGCCGGAGACAACATTGCCATGACGTGGTCAGAGACAGGCCACACATCGTTCGACTAAGAATCCAGTCTGGTCACATGAGCCGGCAGATCTTCGGAGTTCACGTTGACTACTTGCCTCCCATGAATGAGATTCAAGACATCCGCCGTTGCTGGTGTTCCGGGCAGCCGAACGCTTGGTTACTTCTCCCGTTCGTGGAAGATCACTCATAGGTTTCCACGAGGTGGCTCAACTGTGGAAATTTCAGAAGTCTCTGTGAGGAGGAAGTTCACTCGATCAAACAGGATATTTTGGCGACCGAGCAAACCAGTCGATCCTGGTTGAAACGAATGAGCTGCCCGAGAAAATCTCGTTCGTCATCGCACGTTTATCCGTTGCTGAGACATGATGATTCCAAAATCGGGAATCCCTCCTCTGCCTCGACATGGCGGCCTTCATCTTCCAACGGAATGATGAACGGGAATCAATGCATATCACCCGAAGTTCCAAGCTCCAGTCATCACGGAGCTGACATCCGTTGCGGAGTGATCGAAGGCTTCCTTGGAACTCTCCGCGTGTTTTTTGATAGAGCCAGAACTGAAAAGCTTGCGAGTCTATGACCTCGATGCGTATTCCTGACTACGTCGTTTCTACGACGGAAAAAACTTCGAAACGCGACACGGAGCGTTCGTTCAAGGCCGTCGCCCTTGCCTTGCGACTGCATCGGATATCGTGAGCCTCTCTCATCGATTCCAGTTCGCCGTCTCGGAGGCTCGAACCCAGCTGTACCGGAGAAAACTGTTCTTACGCGAAGAGCCGGCGCCGGAAGCTCGGTTCTGGGACCAAGTTCGAGTCATGGTCGACCGACAGGAGCCAGATCCGCGGATCCGGAAACGGCTTCGACAGGACCCTTCTGGAACCGGACTTTCGAAGACCCCGTCCGGCTTGATCACAGTTTTCGTGCAGAGAATCAGCGCTCTCCAAATCTCTGCTGACGCACCGGGTTATAGAAATTTCAGTTACAGAATATTCAGGTATTGTCTTTGCAACCCCATAACGCACTCGATGAGAACTGTCCCCTAGATTTTCATTTTTTCCCAATTCCCAATGAGGTTCGAGCTACACTTGACGCCCCAGGGTCGAATTCCGACTTCTCTCTTTTCGCGGAATGTGTCCATGATAGGTGCACTCTGTTGCACTCAGCGGGACGTTCCGGAATCTCTTCAGATCATTCCGTTTCCCATTTCATTCGGAAGGATTCTCTTCGGGTTGCCGTCCTTCGAAGTGATTCCAGAACTCCAGTTTTCTTCCCGGGGAGGGAAGAACTCGTGTCGCTCCCGAGGACTGCTAGGGGCAAACGATAGTTTTATCGCATCAGTATGAAGTGCTCGTGACGAAACTGGATCAGCGAAGGAAGCTCCGGAGTCGAAGGTGTAATACCCAGACATAATCGGGAATCAAGTTCTGTCGGAGTCAGCAATGGCAATTCGAACAACAGCAAGTGCCGGCTGGATCCGATCCTCGTCGTTTTGGCCTCGGTGCAAACTGTGAGAGGGCGCCACCGTTCCTTGATCCCTTCCCGAGTCGATGGCCGTGGAAAGGGAGCGGGCGGCCCTCTTTCCCGCGCGGGAGTCGAAAACTCCATTGGAACACGGGGACCTAGGCAGACTTCGAGCTGAGGTCTGCGAGAGAGTTCGTGGCGGAGGCGACCCCAGGTCGCTGATCACGCACGTGACCTTCTTGATGCCGAGAGTTCGGCAATCGCCTTCCGCAAACTGTTGAAGTTCCTCATCTAGAGACACCCCGAAGTGGAAAATACTCCAAGCGTATGCAAGGAATCCAAGGGTTCTATCGTGGGGATTCCCTGAAATTGTGATTCGAACAAGTGATGTTTGTGAGTGTGGAAAGTGAATTCAGTGCTTACCATGAACTGGTAACTGGCGGATATGATTTCGGCGGTTGACAGGCCGCAAATCTCATGTTACGACGTCAGGATCACACGTGGCAATAAATCGGCCTTCGCAGGCCAGGAGGTAGTGGTCGAAGATGACCCCCCTCTTCACTCTATTTCTTCTCTTCAACGTCATTGAAGGTAAGCACCTCACGGCGTCTGCCCGAAATGCCTCCCGCGCGACCGCCCTGTCCAGAGTTTGATCTGCCTCTGTCGTCGTCTGCAACAAAACACTAACGCGCGAAAACTAGCTATGGAAGCTCGGCTCGTTGTTTTGAGAACTCCGCAGTGATCGACATACTATGCACATGAACGTATCAGAGGGGATAATCGATTCGGAAAGCATCTACGAGAGAACAAGAACGAGCTGTCAATTTGAAAACCTAGCGTTCTCAAACCCTTTTACGCCACAGCACTCGAACACTCCCAAAAACAAGTGACTCCCTCCGAACTGTAATTTTCGGATCTCAGAACAGCTGAGCTCACTCAGGTATGACGTTTGGAAAACGTCCGATCGGTGAGACCGGAGGGCTCGGGTCGAGGTTTGAGAGGTCCCCGGAATGCGTTCAAGGGGTTTTCCTGTTTCGAAGAGCTGGCCGTGTGAAAATACGCCTGGTCACAATCATCTCCGAGACCTGTATCGTTTTTACAAGATCCGTCTGACTATCCAGTCTTCGCCAAGAGGCGCATGTACGTCTGCCTTCGCGTACGTGGCAGCTGTTGCATCTTCACGCTGACAGTGTTCTCTCAGATCCGACCCGCCAGCTCGCCGGAAAACTTTGGCCTGGCAACTTGACACGCGACCTTCTTCAACAGACAGCTTTGTCGCTGTCTCTTCTTTTCGTTATCTGTCTGCTTGAGCTCTAAAACGACCGCGTCGAGGAGAGTGCATGCTGTGGAGGCGAAGGGGCAGCGATATTGGGATCTGGTGGGACTAGCCGCATTCAGAGCGACGTCGTTCCGAGCTGTACCCCGTCAATTCTCACCGCTTTCGGGCGTGTGCCGTGTCATTCCCCCTCACAGACATTCGTCCCGAAACGCCGACGAACCTCCAGTGCTCGAAGTTTGTGCCAGAGGCTTCTCCCGAACGATTCGTGAAGATAATTGAAGAAGAGAGGAAGACAGGAACGAGGCCTCTGTTCCGACCCGGTAGCTGGTCGGGATCACTGTATGGAGCCGGGAGTGGAAATCCCCGCTGCTCTTTTGGGTATACCTCATTCCGATATTGATAAGCGAACCGGCATCCACTGTCTACACACAAATGTTTCCGATAGAACACACACAAACCCAGTACGGGCGAAACGAATCATAAAGGAAGAGCGATCGGAGAAAGCGAAAAACGCGACATCCTTGGCCACCCGCATTGAAACATGCCTCCTCGGAATTCAATGTTAGTTCATCAGATACCTCTCGTGCTGCTCAGAGGAAAGGGAACGTCGAGATTTCGGCACCTCGCTATGCTAAAAGGTTTTGCGAAGGCGATGCTACATTCATTAAAGTGTGAGTGAGCCCGAGCGCATTGGTGTTCAACGGAGCGTTGTCTCTTTGCGAGAACTTCTTTCGCGGCAGCATCTGCGGTGCTGAGACGCCGCGACTTATGTGCGGGCGACGGCGGACCCTCCGTCGCTGCTGGTACTGCCTGACTGACTGGCTTTCGTGCCGATTACCACATGAATAGCTCGGAACGAAGGAGCAGGAGGGACATGCCGTGTCAACACGGGCCATTCTCCCCTCCGTTGTCGTCGACGTTGCCCGTCGTTGCAGCGGCTTCATCCATCAGATGGCGTTTGCACATTGTGTAGATTAGATAGAAGTCAGGCAGAGATAGCGGCGGTTGAGGACGCGGATACAGCAACAGCGGATCTGACAACAACGACGACGACGATGTGGCGTCCGATAAGTGTCCTCCCAGCGCCACCCGACCGCTCATCACCACCCCGCCGTCAATGTCCCACTGTAACCCAGATGTTCTATGCGCTCTATATGGTCTACAGCAATCTCGGGAGAACAAAAGCCCAACCGGAGGATATAAATTGGTCCGATGTGGCCGCTGATTTTCACCAGTGTCCCCTCAGACGCTCCTTCTGCGTGGGCTTTTTAGGCCCGTGGCGGTAACAACGAACGGATCCCCTGTCGTCCGCTCGAATACCGTCCTCCTACGGTGACAGCGTTCTGACCGGCTCAATGGAAACGGTTCGCGTTCAGGGAGGTTCGAGGACTCGCTCGAGCGAAAGCTCTCGGGTCCAGTTTCCGCTGTTGACTGAACTGTTCAAGAGCCACTCGGAACGATGCCAAATCCGTCCTGCCCCACAAAGATAGCCGCAGCTTACGTGTAGCAGGGATACTCCCGCACAACATGCACGACGGCGGCTCCGTGCAGGATGGCGAAAATTACGAACATTGGATAGGGAAACTGAGGGCACCTCCTTCCGCAGGTGCATGCGGAATCTTTTCGGAGCGAGGATCTTGGCTTTATGGTACCATAAGTATATCCCCGCACCTGAACGGGGATGAAGTCGACAACGAGCGTAACCTCCTCGAAGAGGCGGAGAACAGTCGGGGATGAAGCGAGAACAGAAAATTCTGCGGATTTGAACTTGTGCATGAACACGTTTTGAAAAACGTGGGCTGCCGTCTACGCCGTGGCAACGACGACGTGTACAATGGAGGCGAGCAAGACTGTCGGGCAAGCATTTCGTCTTCTTCTCATGGTTTCTTCCAACGAGTGCGACTACGCGTTGCGCGAGTTGCATGGAGCTCGCGCTCAGACCACGCTCTTTCATCCGGCGCACCACTGACGATCAGACT
Organism: Phytoseiulus persimilis; assembly: GCA_037576195.1. Classification (NCBI taxonomy): domain Eukaryota; kingdom Metazoa; phylum Arthropoda; class Arachnida; order Mesostigmata; family Phytoseiidae; genus Phytoseiulus; species Phytoseiulus persimilis. Next base: position 7,212,651 of record CM075104.1, read on the forward strand.
TTCGTACTCGCACATATGTGTGCGGTGTCGTGTGTAGTTTTCTCTCTCAACTCGTTGCCATCGTCGGCCTTGTACGCGGAAGCTTGCCATGGCAGTTTTTCTTCCGACAGCCGGTCCATCTGGACGTGAAAGGTGTCTGGCACGACGATGTTTCTTGCCAGACACGACGGTGATGTTTTGAACAACATGCGGGCTGACTGGGTACTTGCCGACCGGCCTGCCGGCCTCTCTGCGCGACCGGCTGGCTGGGTGGCAAGAAGGTTGGGTCCGGGCTGGCGAGAGTACGGTGTGCATACGGTAGAATTTGCATACTTATAGAACACCCTTCCCGGAACACCGTTCTCACTAGCTTTCCCTGCAGTTCGGCGGCTTCGGCAAGGCTGCTGTATCCTTTGCGACCGCCACTCACGCTCTCGTGGGTCTCCGAAGCTGTCCAGCTTCACGTGCCTCACCAGAGGCAAGTTACGTGACAAGTGTGAATAATTATCCTCAGTCCCGCTCTCATTTTATCGCGGTCATACGCGAAACATTGCCACGATGGCCAGCAGCTGTTCGTGAGAACGATATCGACAGAATAAGTCTCTGTTCACGCTCATATCCTGCTCATACCGACACAACGAGAGACCGATCATTGCCGGGCTCGATGCCCGAGCAGAGGTTTCTGCGAGACTTCGATCTCAGGGTTCGAGTTCCACGTTTTGGGGGGCTAGACGAACTTTCTCAGACGCGACGGCCGGATTCCTGAGCTGATTCCCACTCGAAGGATGGATATTGGACCGTGTTTGTGCATCATGGACGGCTTCGGTCTCGCAACACCTTGGCCATGTCTCATCCGGAACAAGGAGAGAAGAATCCTTGTTATCGGAATCGAATCGCAAGAAGATCAACATGTTAATCCGACCGTCGAAGTATCTACATATTCCTTTTCCGTTCGTCGGATCGCAGACGGAGGTGTAGTCACTTGAATGCTGGTCTATCGAACGAACGGGGGGCTTTGTGAAGGAAGGCTTGGAAGAGGGAATTCGTCCGATTCGTACCTCCGCTATCATTGGATGGGCCGAATCGCGCGTGATGGGAGGAGACCTACGAGAGCAGTGCGGGATCGCGTCTGTAGGTGTGTGAGCTGCCGCCGTCTTCCTATTTTCAATCTCCTGTTCGTCGCTGTCTGTTCTCTGCGCTTAGACAAAAGTAAATATCCAACTGTTCCCTGGTGCCTCTTTTTCCCGGCGTTCGGCGCAATCCGTTTACCTGCTGCTCCTCCTGGCGTCACCGCTGCTGTTGAGACATTGCTGCTGCTGGTGGTGTGGCCGTCGCATGTTTGAGCTGAATCCGCTTTGCATACACAATACGTTGTGTTCTGTGTTGTATATTCTTCTACCGAGCGGCTTCTTCCGCTCCTCTTTTTTCCGCTTGTCCACGTGCCGCCCCCAATGAGTTCCCTTGGCACGGCAGCTTCCGCGAGCGCCAACTGAGAGGAATGATTTTCGAGGCGCGCTTCCAAAAAAATTAGAGATCGAGGGCGGTCCGGAGCGTGGAGCTCCGGGATGGTAGACTCGAAGCAAACGATATCGAACTGAACGGCGGCATGGGGCTCACGGTCTCGGGAGGCGCGAGCGGTTGTCCCGAGCGGGGATTAATTCCCTAGGAAACCTCGCTTCAAAGTTTGTTACCCAGCTCGGTTTTCGATGTCGATCCTTCATTGTTTTCGCTGTTGATCTCTCTCCGTTCGATGGCTTGCTTGCCTGGTAGACCATGAAGAAGCCGTAGTCCAGGCTGTTTAGTGTTCGTATGTCGTGCTTATCGCAGCGGAATCTCGGCCGTATTCGCAGCTTACGTGGGCTCGATAAGATCTCAGTCAGCTCTCATGGTCCGCCCGTCTGTCCGCCCGCTTGCTCGGTATGCAATAAAGATCCCTCTGATAGACTGCAGAATCGAATGCATTGTACGCTGTCGCATGAATGCTGAATTCCTTCCTCGTTTCTCCACCCGATGCGTCGTGCGGCACGACTCGTGCCCTGTGGCATCGCTAATGGCCTCAGCGAGTATACCTGCGCCTGCTTCGTCGTTCCCATCGAGAGTTTCTGTTCAGTTCCTCCGGTCGAATCACCGGCAGTCAAAACTTGCAAAGAACATGACCAACGATTCGTTCGTCCGGAGAGCTTATCGCCGAGATTTCTCCGGGATCCCTCGTGCCGGAGGGGTCTTCCAAGACATCGTTCCATTCCTGCTTTCGCTGTGCGGGAGTCGCATTCAGGCACGTGTAGCCATCCGCTGTCGCCACTGAAGCGGAGATGGAGAGCCAAGCGAGCAGAAAGAAAGTTTGTCCTGATGTTTTTTTTGTATGCTGTAGTAACCTTGACGCACGGCGGCCGTCTTGATCCCATTTAGCTTCATCACCGGATCTGTCCAAGGCCGCGTGGGAGCCCGCTCGGACCCACGAACTAATACCGATTAGGGAAATGGCTTCGAATCATCTCTGCTTCTCCTCCGACCGAGCGGAACGTGCGGACCGCGACCGAATCCCGTTCGCCCGCTTCTTGCCCTCCTTCCTGTCCCTACAGCGAGCTGGACTGCAGTTTCAGCTATTATCAGTTTTCGACCTTGGCTCCCAGTCAATCGACACCTCCTCTCCGAACATTCATGTGCTAATCAGCTGCGAGCGGGCAACGTCAACGACGACCCCCCTGAGTCGCGGTCGACTATCGTCGTCTTCGGCTCTCGATTCCGAATGGGTGACCTCAGCGACTGCGGTTCACTAAACCAACAGCGGAGGTCAACATCTTGAGTGCGCCGAGGACCTTCTACTCTGATGACCGCTGTGAATCCTGCTCTCTGAAGAGCTTCGAGAGCGCTCGTTGTCTTCCGGCGCCCTCAATTATCTCCTCATCGCTATGCATTCGAGAATCTTCTGCTCCTATCCAACCGTTTAAGTATTCGGAGCCCTCCTTATCGCGCGCGCGGCGACCATTCATCCATCTGCTGACTGACTATCTCGCGTGCCCTCCAACATGCAAGCGTGCAATCCTCGCGCGAATCCTGAAACGACTTCCGAGCCAGTTTCCGGTTCCATTGTGGACTCACTCCAGGCGGCACGGGTGTCAACTCCTCTCTACGACGAGAATCAACCAACGCCACTTCGGCTCGGGAAACTCCCGTCGAGCTCTCTGGATTCTCGCCAGCATCGATCACGGTCCTGAGGGAAGTTACGGAACCCCTTCGAACTTCCTCCAGCGTGCGATTCCTGGCGGGCAATGACGAAATTAGTAGTTCGTTGAGATGCAAACAACTAATCGTCAGGGAAAGCCGACGTCGATGTTTTTCCCTCACGTCGCCGAGGACCGAGCTCACGGCCTTGGGCGCGGGCCGGGCGTCTCCTTGCCACGTAAGACGAAACGACGAAAAGAGGCGTAATTAAAGTAATTGGAGAGGATTGCGACACGAGGACGTTTATTTTCATGCCTCCATCGCCGTAAAGGCTCCTTCACTACCAACGGCAACACCGAAGGATGCGGCGACGAGCACCACCTGCGTCTTGACGAAACTTAATGGCAAGATTAGGTGTCTGGCTGGGCCGGGTCCGCGCAAACAGCTCTCTCGGAAGAATTCTGCGACGCAACAGAGTGCACAGCAGAGAATTCAAGAACAAAGAGAATGCTTCGAGAGGATACGAAAACTCCCGCATCGAGATTGAGGGTCTGCCTGCCTGCGGAGACCCCAACGAAATCATTGCTTGGAATCCGACACTTCAGCCTGCTGTTTGGTGACAAGCTGCTGCAATACAATCTCGTCAGTGGAAGATGAAGGAGGAGGAACCGGCAGAACCGACAGACAGACAGACGGGCGAACAGATAGGAGAGCACGAGCACCACCGACATCGCTGGTGGCGGCGGTGGTTGAGGCCTTGGTCGATATCTGAATTGGCAAGTACAATTGTCAATGTCCAACCGCCCTGCGTGTCAACAGCCGCACAGACAGACGCGAACCGAGTGGGCGAAGACGACCGGGGCGGGAAGAGCCGGGGAACCTGGATGGAAGCCTTCCAGTCCGAATCTTTGGTTAGGTTGCTCGGTGCTGGCAGTGTCTCCTCGCGTCGTTGGTACGAATGGACAGCTCGAGGATTTCCCCATGCAACCGGAGTTTCATCAGCCTTCTCGGCCACGATTCGCCTCTCGGACCACCCCGCAGAGAGCCGCAACGGGACGAAAGGAACATGGCGACCAGAGTAGCAGTCACGGCGCCAAATCAAAGGAAGCGGTACAAGTAGGGGTCGACTGGTGGACCCGGAGCGCGACGTCGATTTCGGAGTATTTCTCCTCTTGAGCTTCCGGCGTCCCCCTTCCTTCGTCGGCCCTGCTCTTCCCGCGGTTCCATTTGTTTTAGTCAAATCCAAGAGCCGAGTCGCTCCCCGCATGAGATCAACGTTGGCTCTAAACGAACGAGCGGGAGAGCGAACCGAAGGGCGCAGCACACTCAACACAAAGTATTCCCTCAAGTCCTCTCGTCGGGGAAGTCAAACGTAGACGCTCATAGACACGTTCCTGAACGTTGGTCGCCCAGCCATTCTTCCAACGAACCCGATCAATACTGGATATCCAATGTGAATAACGATAGAGTTCAGCGTACAGTGGGGGATTACTCGTCTCATCGATCGACCGACTTCGGGCGAGCTCGCGAGCCGGCGTTCACCGCTCTCGGCAAAAACAATTTTCAAATTCCTCGGAGATCATCAAGAATTCCTCAGGGTTCACCCGGAGTCTCTCTCGCAGTGAGAGGAAGACCGCGGAACTGGGAGTATTGCAAGACATCGATCGTCATAGCGCCTCTCGGAAGCACTTGCTGCTTTCCCTCGCTTGCATCCCATGACGGAGCCGCATGATCGAAGTCGACGGAGCATTGCCTACCGGTGATTCCTGCGGGGTAACGACACGCGTCTGTCCGCGAAGGAATGTTCGCCAGCCTTTCAATCAGGACGTCCTCCTAATTTGAAGAAGCAAGACTCCTCTGTAGGTGGAGCTGCAAAAACTTCAGCTCGTGAACAATTCTGTTCGGTCATCTCGAGAACGGAAATTCCTGAGGATTGGAGGAACTATTGTTCAAGAAGCCGCAATTTCGATTGACCTCGGAGTCCTTTCGCGGCATTCCGAAACCAGTCGAGCTTCGGTGTTGCCATCCAGCACAGAGACGCTTCGGAAGAGTGACGCTCGAATATGCTCTGGTGCTCCACGTTCCACCGGACCGCTGCACCAGCGGTATGGCTCCAGGCTACGGGCGGCAGATTGGGAATTCTACGCTGACTCTCGTTGCAGCATTCGATTGACAGGAATTCCTGGACTACTCTGAAGTTCTCTTGACTCGAAACTCCGCGATGTTGCCGATGATGGCGGACAGCCCTGCTATGGAGGTGACCAGGGAACGAGATGCAAAAACGGGAATTTCTATTCCAATGGCAACATGCTCGTTCTTTAATAACGCTCTGTCGCCGGTGACGACGGAGAGTCGCTGTGCAAAACGGGAGGTGCCCAAGGGAGGCGACATTCTATCCTGGCTCAGAGCTCTCTTGTCTTTGTATGAGGGTTACTCGCTTCTCCCTCGGTGTCTGCGAGAAAAGGTGTCGCTATATTGTTTCGCAGCCGCAGCAGTTGCGAAAACAGTGTGGCGGTTCCTTTCGCTCATCCTCTTGGGCACCTTAAAAAGCTCGTCGTAGAGCACGTTGGCCGCGGCGTGTTTTGTTATTCGCGATGTCCGCGACCTGTGTTCTCTCGAGTTGTTTCGAGGCCGACACCTGCGGGGATGTGTTGTGTTTTGACGACGATGAACGCATCCTTCCTTTGTTCGCTGTCATTCCACCTCGTCCTCGAGGCGGCGAGCATCGTGCGAGAAGACACACAAACAGCGTGGACAGTCAAACGACATCAACCGTCAAAACGTTCGTGCGTGTCAGTTTGCTTGCCTGCTCTCTGGACCGAGCGGAAGCGAGCCTCCTTCTCCCACTCGCTGTTGCCTCCGTCGTCGTAAGACTTTTTACTCAAGTCTCTTAATTATCAAGTCCGTGAAGCGCGGCTCGGCTATCGCACTCGCTCGCAGGGTTGTTCTGCTATGCTTTCGACGGCGCTCTTCAACCCCTCGGCCGAGGGAGCCGCTCCCTCCGCAAGCGTTTTTCCGACTTGAGCGCTGGACGACTCCGTTACAGAGTGTATCTGCTCGACCGCCCGGGCTTCAGACAGCGATATCAAAACATCCCTGTGTTTCGAAACGTTGTTCCGAAACGTTATGAATGCGAGCACACTGTGTTTATGGAGAGGACTGAAGATCGAATGAAGCAGGTTATTGGCGCCCGCGGCGAAGCGGGTTCTCGACCAACCATGGCAACGGCACTGGCCGAGGAGCTTGTTCCTCTACGTACATCACATTTCATTTCCGCTCTATCTGTCTCTGTTCGTGGAATCATCAACGCGAGGTTATCGAATTGGCTCTCCGTGACCTTCGCGAAGAGCTTCATCGCTCCACGAGAGCTCGGGTCGAGTCGTAGCCTAGTTTCACTCCGACGGCAGTTTTCGCAGCTGCGATGATCATCCAACAAATGTCGTCCGGAATGTCTCTCGACAAGCTCTGCTGCGTTGCTAACGATAATGAAGCAGTACTAACTACGGAGTCCTGATCATCATTAAATTTTTGCTCATGAAAAACCGGCTTCGGCAGCTCAGCTGACTGGCCTGCTTAGGTTGCTCGACGGCGGTTCGCTGACCGACTCCTCGAAAATCCTCCAAAGTCCCTGACAAATCCGCGACGACACTCGGACGTTTTTCTTTAGGAAGCTTTTTTTGTTCGGTCGACCACCAGCGGGGCCGGTCTGAGGGAAAGGGGGGTGGGGGGCGGTCGCTACGAAATTACAAACCGGGAAAAGGAGGGACCAGAGGAATTGAGCAAGAAAATCAACGAGATGGGAGCCGGCGACGGCAACGACGACGACGACGACGAACGAGGAAAAGAAGAGGAAGAAATAATTAAGAATAAAGCGTCCGTTGAAAGTCCGCGTTCCCGTGGATCTTCGCTGCTCTGCAGCTGTGCTCACACTGGACCTGAGTCAAGTATTCGAGAAATATTATGAAAGAGGATTCCCCTCTCGGGCTCACAACGTCTACAGGGCAGCGGTGCGTGACCGTCGATTGCGACAACCGAATCTTTCGTGTTAGGCCAGGAAAAGTGAACGAGGACGGGCTGGAAAGTTATCAAAGATGACTCGCGAGACCCGTGGGGCTTCATTCGATCCGATGAGGTGATAGGGAATTTCAAGCGTTGGTCAACATTCGTCGTTTCCGTCGGCTCCCGGAGAAGCCCCGATTCGAGAGCTCGAAGAGGGAATGGAAGGATGAACGGATCACTCCAGCAAACGGAGAGTCGGGGCTCTAGGGTCAGAGCGGGAGGGCCGGAGCTCAGACTCGACATTCTAAAAACGATGATCGTAATCAGCGTCGGAGGGTCTGGTGATATTTTTATGGCGGCGCGAGCGACGACTCGCTCGCACGGCCCGACGATGGATTCCCTCGTTCTCCTATGTGACGGCATTTCGGAGTGACTCCCTTCGTTGAGTCGGGGCGATGTGTGCAACGCGAGTTTGTGCGCCTCTTCAAGACTTTTACAATTACCCTAAAGTCTGGCGCGTGAGGGACAACTTTTTCAACCATAAATTCATTTTTTCGTAAAAGAAGAGCGTTGCTACGTCGTGCAAAATTATCGGGATTAACATGCGCGCACACAAGCAAAAGTTCCATGAATGTTCCATGGCAAGACGAAGACGTGGATTCGACGCCAACTTCAGAAATCGCCGAATCGAAGACCAACGCTCACCAGATCCTGTACTAGGACCTCAATCTCTTTCCTCGGAAGATTCGGATAACCTACGAATGGAAACTCAATGACACGAGATGAGGACGTACTCCGAGAATACATGTTGGAGATGGTCGAAACTCGGAAAGACCTGTGCATCGGGATGATTTATCTTGATGAGGTCACTTCCATCGCAGTTAACTCGTCACGGGGGAAAGAGCCGTTCCCGGCAACCCTTGAATCCCAAACGGAAATCGGAAGAGGAGGTTGATAGAGTGAGCGTGTGGAGCGGAATACGAAGCGGTGAAGCGTTACCGTCCTGTTCTTCTTCAGGAACGAGCACGAGAATCCCGTGACTGGGACCTCTGGCGACATCGAAGCTTTTTGAGAAAATTTCTGATTCCGCAACGTAAGCATCTGGGTCTGCGGAAAATCTACTTCCAACAAGATTGCGCTCCGTCACATACTACGAGCGTTACGATCGAACACCTGCGATTCTTTCTGTGAATTCATTCTGAACAGGAGAGGTTCACGAATAAGCTGACAAGATTTAATCTGAAATTTCGAAGTTCTCTGCAAAACTTAATCGCCGAAAACTGTACTGACTGAGTGACCCTATATTCGCCGGGGAACTAGAGAGAGTCACCGTCGAGCAGAAGAACCGCCATGCGTTGACTCGAAACCAAACAAAAAGGTGTCGCTTTTGATGTATAGCATGCGTAGGCTTGAGGCGCTAGGATCTTCCCTATTGTGGAGCTGTAGAGTGTTATCAAACCCGGTCCAAGACCGGTCATGGGACTTATTACAACAAAAAGGTTCAATTGATAGGGCTGACACAGCGGTGGCTGGGTGGGAGACGACCGAAAAAAAAACAAGTAAGAAGAGTAGAGACGGCCGGGGAGGTGGAGGAGGTGGTTGTAGTCAGTCTGAGGCCAGAGAGCCACCCAACGAGTCAGTGCACACAAGAGGAATACTAATTTGTACGCCCAGCCTTTCTCTTTTCCTCATTGGTTTATCCCCCACTCTCGGCTCCTGTGCCCCGAGAGGAAGTTCTTCCGCTTCCTTCCCAGGCTTGCCTCTTCCTCCCGGTATCATCCTTCCGCATGAGCTCGGAGGGGGCCTAGCTGACAACCCCAGCGTTCCCTGGTTAGAAGATCCTGCCTCCCGGAAACACTCCCATGAGTCAATTGCGATCATACACCCCTGGGTTCAGAACGGTTATCCACGCTCTCGACGATGTAATGTGTGCGCCTGAAATCATTGGAATATGAATAGAGATCACGGGGGAGAATCAGGGGAGGGGGGGGGGGGGGAGGGGGCGTTGAGATCGTTGGTAATTGTCACGCGCTAGTCTCTTCATCGCATCGGCTTGCAAATCGCAAAAAACGTGAACAAGATGTTCCATGTCATCTGGTTAGCTGGCGACGGTTCAAGTATCGCATCGCTCAGGACCAGTTTCGAACTGATGGAGCTTCTTGCTAATGATTCGAAGGATAGGGTGGTAGACGTTGCTCCGCGCGAACCCTTGCGCTCCCGACCGGAGCCCAACAACCACCCACTCCGCAAGCGGTCATGACGAAAGTGCATCGCCATCCCTGCTCCAATGCCGACGTACTGCACGAGACTTCACATTAGAAACCAGGGTCCTCTCAGGTCGGAAGGAAATTCTCTCTGGATATCATTCGGCCCCAGAAAGAGGCGAATTATTTCTCTTCCGACAACGAACGTTGCTCGAAATCCGGTGGGAAACTGTGGGTACGAGCGATTGCTCTCGGTTGCTGAGGAGCCTAGCAGTTCCGTAACAACGGAACGATCAGAGCGACGCGCTCAAGCTCTACAGCGATGCCGACGGCGTGTCAACATGTAGAGCTCACCGTCGCTGCCGCGTCGTAGTTCAGGAACATGACTCCAAGCTCCAGGGTTGGCTCTCAAACATTGGCTCAAAACTCGAGATGTTCGGATGCAGCTCCTCTTGAAAGTCAGGAGACAGTCAGAGACACCCGCCGGCGCGTTCGGGCAGGGAAAATGAGGATCTCGGCAGACTACACTGAAAATGTGATAATGCGTTGTAAAGGCAGCAACGCACAACGAGTGTGAAGCCAGCCGGCGGCTAACGAGCCCGACCCTCCTGGGAGATATTCCAATCGTGCTGTTTCCCGTGTTCGTTATTATCGACAGACACTCACAGGCGCAGAGTCGGGCTCACATCTCGACAGACATGCTGCGACTGGAACAGCAACATGAGCACATACTCGTCTTCTTGGTTTTGTCCTCCGTTCGTTCACAAGCACGCCCGCGTGCGACGAGTCCGACCGCATATCACATGAATCCAACAGATGCGATCTAGCAGCGATGTTTCTCCCAGGAGCCCTCCGTCGATTCGACTCCGACGATTGGGCGCGAAACCGGATCAGTTTGGGTCGGTGTTTTCCAAGACCAGTCCTGTCCTCCGACCTCTCGCTCAGTCCGCGCTGACTTCTCATCGTCTCGGCCATCATCGTCGTCGTTGTCGTCCCCACTTTCTCTTCCTAAGATTTCTTTTCATTTTCGTCGTCGTCGCGGTGGCCGCTGTCCAATAAGACTAAAAGGAAGCTCGGAGAGTATAGAGATGGCTAGGGATGGGTGCCCCTCGTACCGTCACGCTGGTCGACGGGAAAACGGTCTCTGAATGAGAGTTCCGCCCTTGAAGGGGAACGTTCGTAGTCCAGGATGACTCACGAGTCCGCTTGTCTCGATACGTGTCACTCGACGTGCAGTGCAACACTCGACATGCGTGAAACGTTGCATGCATTGTTGATCCTCTGGCAAGCCGGGCTACAGCCCCCCGGAACGAAGTTGGTGGAGCGATTGATTCAAGGGGCTCGGCCCCCGGATCGCCGCGGACTCCACCTCCGTCGTAGAGATTGATTGAATCGCTGATGACTGACAGTCATTGAGGTATGTCAATCGAGGACCCAAGTTCCCGTGGTGGTTGCGCTCACTTTGCCGCTGCCATTTTCCTCCTCGTTCATCTTCCTGCCTCGCGCACATTGTCGGATGGGAGCGGTACATACATACATGGTCTTCGGGCACATCTGGCTGGTACATTTGTCTCTTGGAGGTGACAGCGGAAGAAAATAGACGGCAGCGGTGAAGATTTCGGACTGAGCGGGTGGATAAGCTCAGCGAGCTCCAATCGGCGACGATGTGAACTGGCGTTCACTACGTTCATCCGCTCGTCAGCAACACCTCTCCTCGAAGCGATTGCAACCGGGATGGAGGACGCCCGCTAGCCCGCGTTGGCGAGTGTCTGTCCGTCGATCCATCTTCCCTTCGGGTTGTTCCGACGCGTTTTACAGTGTCCGTCTTATTAATAGACCTGACGGCGGTTGTAGCTTTGTTGGAGGTTTCGGGAAGAACGGCGGCGCGGCAGCAGCATCAACACTCATACATTATTCATTAAGACATCATTTATGAACGAACGACCGACCGACCGTCGCAGCGTTTCGCCCATCGGACGAGGCTCGGTGAATTCCACAATTTGCCTTTCAGATACGCCCCGAATCGGTCCTCACTCGTCCCCTATTACGTTTGCTGGGTCATAATCACCCCTGGAACGAGGCGCGCAGCGCGCCCTCAAACCGCCCAGTTCTCTCTCTCTCTCTGTGTTCGCATGCTGCGAACTTTCGAAACTTACAACACTCGAACCCCGTCTTTCGCTTGAGAGGCTCAATGCACAGCGAGCCGGACGCATTGGAACGCTTCCGTTCGGCAGGCGCTGAGAGCAGTTTCGTTTTTAAGTAACTAGAGCTGCAGCCGCACCAGTTGCAGGAAGGAGAACGAGGAAAAAAACGGGAAGAAGTGAGAGCGAGCTCCATATTATACATAAAAGCGCGCATCAGGTCTTCTTTCCAGCGGCTCGGTCAGACGGTTGGCTGGTCGGTCGGTCGGTCGGTCGACCGGAGAGCCCGTCCGTCGTTCGGTCTGTACCGGACTGCGGTGTGAACCCTTCACTCTAATCTTCAGTCCATTTGAAGCGAGGCTCCGGTGGAAGTGGAGGTCAGCACTTAGTTTTGAGCGGAACTCCTGATCGGTGCTTCCCTGAACCTGTGCGCGCGCTCGACAGGAGGAGAGCGCAAGTGGCAAAGTCATTCCGGAAAAAAAGGTTCCGGGGCCCGGAGTTTGAACTCTGGACCGGGTCGTCGCCATCGGTCAGCTGCGAGGGATCGAGGGCGAGGCAAACGATGGGTTATCCCCGGAACTCAACGTTGATTGGGAGCCTCCCGGCCGCTCGGATCGGCGCAGATCAGCTGACGAACAAGATCCGCGTCGCAGAAGTTCCCACTGATTGCTCCAGAACCACAGAGGGGTCTGGGGAGTTGGCAGAGATCGACGAATCAAACGGACGGTCGCCAGATCTGGGTGAATGGCTCGCGGACGCGATTGTCGCGGCAGAGGCTCGCTGATGGTGGGTTTGTCTCGAACACGACGCAGCGTGATCGAGGACCCTTGAGGTCGATTCCCATTGTGTCCTGTTGTTCGCAGAGGAGCTCCTGTCAGCAACTACCGGCCGAGCCTGGAGCCGCCGCCCTGCGCGTCTCTCCGAGGCCTGAGCTAAAAACTACAAAGTGTGACCTCTGGTCGTTTGGTCTTTGTCCAAAGTTAATAAGCCCCTTTGTGCTAATTCACTACAAAGTGCCCCTGGCTCCGGTCAAGGATCCGCTGGCGGGAAGACGAACAGTGGAACCAACGCACAAGGGCTCGCGGAGGATCGGAACTCCGCCGCTAAATTCCTTCTCCCACGGTCTGACATCAGACGAAGGGGGCCGAGATGGCGCAGAGAACTCGGGCGGCAGAACCGAAGTCGGCGGAGGGAGGAGAGTCTAGATGTTATTACACGAATATTTTACGCTGGGCGCAGAAGACCTCAAAGAGATCTTTCGCCTCCGATACGCTTCGATAGCTGAACGATTTTTCAGGCACAGATGATAACTTGAGGCTCAGATTCTTTCCTTCGTTCCTTCCAGGTGAGCGTGCTGGCTGAGCGATCCGCGAGCAGCAGAAAACACTCCAGCAGGAGAGGAAACTATTCGAGAGCGGTCCGTCGGCGTCCGAGGTTTCGGTGATGGGGTAACGAGGCCGTTTGAAGGACCGCCAGGCCCCTTGTCGAGAGTTATCTAATCTCGGAGGCCCTCGCGGAGCTCTGAGATGTTCATTCATCTTGCGTCGGAGGGAAGCCCTGCCGTACACCGGACGCACGGACCCCGAGACTCTCGAACGTGGAAACTTCGATGCCGGCAAGAGCGCGGCCGAAAGATTCCAAGCCGCAGGGTATCGTGTAGCTGCAACTCGAGCATAGACAACGGCGGGTTGGCGAGGCTTGACGATGGCTCGGGACGCGTCACGATGCCAAAAACCACGACTTGCGAAATCGAGAAAACAGGAGCAGCCGCGGAGTGAAATGACGAGGAATTCGTTTCCCGCCGAGGAACTTGGTCGGTTTCCTCTCGCTCGTTGCGCGGCTCGCTCGTCTGGCTCGCTTGCTCTCTCCGTCGTCGTGCCTCCGCGGGATTTTCTCCGGTGCTTTCCGCGGAAAGATAGATCTCCCCGGAAATTGCGCAAAAAACCAAAACGACCAGATGACGTCTTTTCGGAGGCGCCTCCTTTTCCGCGTCGCGTCGTTTCGATCCGCTGTCTTCTTCCGGAGAAGGGGAGCCGTCGTTTGCATGCTATTTGCCCGGAGAGCTATCGCAATAATAATCATCTCTCTCATCTGATATCGATTCCACCTGTGTTCGAGGAGCTTTTGAATGCTCCATCTCGAGCCTCCATCCGCGGTATTAAAAGGTGTTCCCTCCGGCAGAGCGGAGAATTCTTTCGTCTAATTCGTTAGAGCTCCTCCGACGATGCTTCGCCGGAAGGCAGCAAGCGGCTGCACGCGGACGGCGGAACTGATGTCGTGCCGCTCCGGAACTCTGAGGATACTCCCTCGATCCTGAGCGAGCGCTCGGCGGATGAATGGAACAAAGCTCGGGTGTTGGAGGAGAAAATCCCAAAATATCAAGGATCCGTCTTCTTCATCAGCGGCAAGAGGGGGGAAACAGCGACAGCAGCAGCAGCAACGAACTATTAGCGAACGTCAGCGAGCCACAAGGCAGGCACCTGCTGGCTCCGATAAAGCCTATCTGCTAAGATGACGCACGACTCCCGGACAAGTAGATGGGTTTATTTTGCTGTGTGTTGACATCCTCCCGGCGTTCAAGCGCCGCCGGTCGTTTCCCTCGCTCGCCTTTATCTCGGCGTTTCGTTGCAGCTTCGTCTTTTAGGTCCAGGTTTTGTCTCTCCCATCCGCCGCGTATCTAGAACTACGTCGGCGCGTCGTCTTCGTCGCAGAACATGAGGAGCCGTCGTCAACGTCCTTCCGCCGATTCGGGTCTCCCTATCGGGTGACCAATTACGCGGATGTCAAAGGGAAATTCGTCCTTCTCAGCGTCGCGGAATGGTAGACGGGATGGCCTTCCCCGGATGGATAACCGAGCAGGGAGTTTGAATTATTAGCATTGTCATCCCAGTCGGCTCGCAGACACCCCTTCTCTCTCGCCCTCAACCCCTATTTCTCTCTCCCTACATCCCCTCTCTCGCTCTCTCTCTCCTCGTCCGTTTGTCAACTGGGTTGTCGGGCAGACCGGTGCGCGGTGCGACGACGGTTTAAAGCATAGCAGATTGGCGCGGGGGTTTCGAGCGCTGTGGCGGAGGCAGCATTTTCCGCCACGATGAGCCTTCCATGACAAGAGACAATCATCCACCCGACCCACATACGGCTGGCCGACTGAACGCCCAGCCGAGCGAACCTACAGCTTACGATTCTCTACGCAGCTGGCCGGCCAGCGGAGCGAACTGTCGAGCTTGCTGGGACGGGAACAGCAACGGCAATCCAACAACGGACTTGAAGTGTTCGCCCTCGGCACCGGTCGGCGCTTCAGGACGCGCGTCGATAGGATGGATTTCGGGTTCAACGACAAGATGGAGAGCACGGAAAAACAGCGCACGCTCCACCGAACGGACCGGAGGCTGCATGAATTTGACCAGTGATCGAGGTCCGCTTGTCTAGAATCGCGCAATGCCCTCGATGGTGGGAACTCTCGAAATCTCAGGAGAAACGGGAGCTGATCGATGTAAACGCGAGGATTTTGGACGCCTGCAATCCGCATTCAAGCATCAGCGAAGCCCCAGCGGCCGCGGGTCGTGGTGAAACAATTAGGCTTATCTGGCGGGATTCCCCGAGCTGAATACAATTTGAGCTACACCATTCTAGGTAGATCTGAGCTCCCCGATTGGAAGCAGGAGGCAGGAGGCACGACAACGCCGGCCCTACGGGATCTCATGAACTTCCAATTGCATCTCGGGAAGAACATCTTGTCGGACGCCCGCGCTCGCTCCATCGCGTCCGCGGGAGAACCGCCCCGGAACCGAAGGGTGCGCCAAATCATTCAAGCTGGGGCGGAACAACGGACCCCACGCCATCTTCGGGATCCGGAAGACTGTTAGGGTCATGCCATCGGCAGTTCTCTATATCTTTTATCGCCCTCATCGAGAACCACGAGATCGGAGAGCGGAGCGATTGATATAGCCACGGGATAATCGCGAGGAGCGTCGCCCGTTGGCGAGCGGATGCTTACTTCGAGCGATCCCGACTAGCGTGTGTTCGTTCGTGTGCGTTGAGGGCACGTCCATGGACGTTTGCTGGCTCTGGCTCATCCTTTCCGAAGTCACGCAATCCGCACGTTTTTCTTTTCTCCTCATGCGGGACAACGGAGGGGCAAACGAGCCAGCAGGCGAACGAGTCAGCTCTGGAGATCCTTCTCCACCTTCGTGTCTCTGCTGACTGACGGCTCTTCGTGCGACCTGTATAAGCTGAGCTCATGGGGACTGCGCTCACCCAGTTGCTAATGATATTGCCTTCAAAGAACGCATCGGATGTTCCGGCGGTCACCCAATCCTCCGTGAAACTCTCATGAATTCCTCCGCGAGGAGGGCGCCGAGGGAAATTCACGTTCCACGGGCCGCTTTCGTGGCGACGCATCGATCGATCGATCGCAGCCGACCGGCGAAAAGGGGACGAGGGCGACAAATTAGACGGAGCTGGATTCCGTGCCGTCCATATGGAGTATTCGACTGATGAGGTCCTCGTAGCGTGTTGAGAAAACCGCAGTAACCTCGATTATCAACGGAGCGAATCTCGTGCAAGCCTGCACAGGCACTAGGTGATTGGTTCCACCTCCACGAAGACTTCCTTCGGTGCTTCACGAGGACGGCAGGCCGAGAATTTCGTCAAAGTTGCTCGCGAGTCGTCGGAATCGGGACAAGCCCGTCTGCACAGTCGAGTCCGTTGTCGACGCTGTTGATGACGGTGACGACTTGCTCATTCGTCGTTCTACTGAACAGTCGGAAGCTGATGGGATCTGGAGTCGGATCCAATTCCGTGCTCCTGAAATTCCCTGTCAGACGCCTCGTTTTCGTCGGCCAATTGACGAGGCCCGACAGATGCGTGCTGTGCGTGGAGGGTCAGGGACCGGATATTCATCAACCCTTTCCCCCGCCGCCCCTCCACCCCGTTCGAACGAAAAAACAAACAAACGAAAGACAGAATTGCACTTCGGAGGATACCGCAACGAATCGAGGAGACCGAATCGCGCGCCTGTTCTCCTCGATATTCTCGCAGGACGCGTCAACAATGGTGGATCGCGTCCGTCAGGAGAAGGGGTTCAAAGAACTACGCACAACCGTCGGAAGCCAGTGTCATTCGAAAGGACCAGAAGGAACCGACACGGAAACTGCGACTCACAGCTGCGATCGTGTTTTCTCTTTGCATCCGGAGCTTTGTATCGAACGGCAGACATTCAACAGCGACAAAGATATCCGCTCCTGTGTTTGTTTTCGTGTTCGTTCGCGAAGCGGACTACAGGGAGGAGAGTTTGTAGGAGTCGGTCACCCTCGTACCATATTCGCACAAGCTCCCCGAGTGGTTGCTCGCTTTCCCGCGTGCTCGCTTGGCCCGCTGGTCAGCCAGCGGGCTTACTGGCCGCCGCCGCCGCCGCCGTCGACGACGACGAGAGGTTAATCTCTCTCGTAGTAGGTAGTGATCGCGTCGGGGGCTTAGGCAGCCTTCCGGACCAGCGGGCCACACAATTACAGAGGTAGCCACAGTTCCTCATCGCCTACCGCGCAGCCCTTCCGGGTTGTCAGCCGTTCAGTAGGCATCAAGAGCTCTCCTACTCTTCGCGTCAAGCCGACGTGTGTCGACGGAATCGAGCCGATCCTGACCAGCGAGATGTCCACCGCGGCCCGCAGATTTCGCAGAAGGAAACGCTCGCTCGATGGACAAGAATGAACGGAACAACCGCGCTCCCCTCGGTACGACAACTGAATTCAGAGAGGCATTCTGTCGGCGAGTCGGATCGATGCTCTCGGCCTAGTGCCGTGACCAGGAAGCATTCGAGAGTTTCCGATACTCGGAGACGGAGCGACGCAGGACGTTCGAGTCTTGTTTAAGATTCCCTCTGACTCAATGAGGGCAGTCGGTTCGAGGGCACTGGGAATCAACGCCAAATCGAGGACAACGTCAGTCGGGGAGGAGGACGACGACGAAAAGGGGCGGCGGCGGCGGCGACGACAACGGGAAGGAGCCAGACGCTACTCAAAAGTTAACCCTCCCGTTTTCTGCTGGGTTCGTCGAGGCTGTTTTACTCCATTTCAGTGGACAGATAGAGATCGAGCGCGGGAGAGATTGGGCGGCCTCGCGAGGGAGGAGGAGCTCTATCTGTCCTCCGACTGAATCTCTGACTAGCGCTAGAGCCATTTACGAGTTCGAGCGGACGGAACTAAGGCGAGCGCTATCTCTCGACGTTCGTTCCTCTTTTGATGCTGTCCCCGAGCTCGGTTGCTGCTCTCGCATTTGTATGTGTTTGCACGAGCCCGGTCGTGCCGCGTTCTGCTTGGAGACCGCGGCGCGATGGACGGTCTTACGCCGTGTCCCGACTTCGCTGCCTGATTCGCTGCCGTCTGATTATTCTGGAACAAGTTCGTTCTGAAGCAGGGGAGCCCGACGTGGCTGTTGTTGTGAGCGTTCGCGACCATGTCATGAGGGGGGGGGGGGGGGGAAACTTGTGGTCGCGTGGGGAACAAGTGTTGGCTCCGCACGCCGGTCCGAGCGTAAAACGAACAGGAGAACGAGACGCTCACGTTTTCAGCACTGTTTCATGAGGAGCAGCTCCGCTCGCGAATGGAGCAAACGGAAAAAGAAGAAGATGTTCTTAACTATGCATAGAATTTTGAGCGACCATCGCAGTCAACAAGACTTATGCAGCGGGCCCGGCTTACTTAAATGGCAGGGGAGTGGTGGCGGCCAGGTTTCTTGCTGCGTCGTCTCTTTTTCGTACCCATCTGGCTTTCGGAGGATTTGTGCCCGAGCACATTTGTCTCCGAGACAACAGCAACACGTGCACAGTGACCTCGAGAGCAGAAATCTCGTCGAGAGATCCTATGAGAGCCCGCGACGCGCTCAACACCATTTGCAACCGTTCCAGAAATCGACTCTGACCGGCTGATTTCCACGTTGTACCATCGGTGCCGAGAGCTTGTCCTGGCGGGCTGGAGAGCGGGCAGAGAATGACGTGGACGTCGTTTAACGTTGACTTGGCGGCTTGTTGAAGGCGTGCACAGCTTCAGAGCGGAAGTGGACGACGTCGACAGCGACGCAACAATGTCTTCTTCGTGAGGCTATTCAAGGCTCTAATGCAATTACAAAGATTGATGTCACAGCACTCACAGCCGGGCTATTCAAGATCCTGCACCGTTAATTCAAACAATGCTCGTTTTGCCACTTGACGTTCAGGGGCTTTTGAGTCTCTCTCTCTCTCACCCCCTCTCCGGAGGAAATCCTCGAAGACAACAGCGTTCAAATCAACGGTCGGAGCTTCTCTTGATTCTTAACGAACTAACACTGGGGCTGGCTCTGAAGGTTCTGTCTTTCGGAACGGCAACTCCCTGGGACCGGCGAAGCTCCGGATGGCTTCTCCGCTAGATTCCGTTCGGAAGTGGGCGATCCCATGTGTTTAAACGTTTCCCCAACCGTGATGTCCCGAAATCCGTTCCTTAGCGGCCCCATCCACCTCGAGGTAGCGCATGCGCATTCGGTCCTGTCGAATCCTTGTCCGCGGCTCGCAACAGTCTCCTGTTCCAGTCTCAATTCAAGCTGGGTTTCTTTGCGATCCATTCAACTCATTGTTTTCACTTCGGAAGGTTCTCCGCTCCGTCACCCGTCTGGCTCCCTTCCTTCCCTGACTTCCCGTTGCTCCTTCTTCTCACTCGGTCTCCTTCGTCCTTTCCGTAAGAGCGGTGACGCGATGGTGTTCTCTGTCTCCTTCAGCAGGTCGGTTTCGTGTCTCGTGAGCCCCGGCGCCGAAGACGAAGAATTTCTGCCACGAAATGCTGAGTAGACGGAGCTATAATCCTACGACAGTTTCTGCGAGGGAATGTCTTCCTACCATCGTGTAATCCATGAAACGTTAATCATGGGCTCGGCAAGCAGACGCTGAAGGCCTGAATCCTTTCATCCTTCGGAACAACCGTGTGTCTACCGTTCTCTCTTGCCTCTCGGTCTCTGCCGATTCTCCCGGTGGATGGGGACGCTTGAGATTTAGGAGAAAGTGCGAGCGATTTCAACGTCGAGAGTTCGGAGTCATCATGTCCACGATTCCGGTCGGCATCATTCGGCAGACATCTGTGCCCTCGTCTTTTCCGCTCAGGTTCCGTCGTCTACACTTGAGCCTCTCACGGTAAACCGGTCACGTAGGCGACGGTGACTGCACACCACCAACGCGGAGATGAAACGTTACAAGCCGGTTGTTGGGGGATGTTCCTCAACCGACGGCGAGCGTAAGCAGTTGTATTAACCATTTCGCAATTTCCGCTTTTGAGGCTCGCGTGTTCCGCGGAACCGTGAGAGTCTTCAGGGGGTTCCGGCGCGAGTGGAGCAACTGGGCCGCTTCCGCAACGAACCTCCGATAGCTGAGGAGTCCCTCGACGGGAGAAAGGATCGAGCAGTTCCTGGACCTTTTCCCACAGAGGGGATGATTCTTCCCGGCTGATACACTTCGATAGGGATCGAATCAACAATCTGCAAACAATGTCACTTGCAGTTGGGCTCGCGCCGAGGAACCGCAAAAAATCCTCTCGAGGAGGCCGTGCCAGAGGGCTTCCTCGCTGCTTCGGATGAAGACGAGCGGCCTCAGCTTAGCAGAGGTGGAATGTCAAAAAGCGCTGAGCGAAAGCTGTTGGGCGTCAACGATCGAGGCGGTCTTCGGATATTTGTGTCAGGCGTGCGTCTGCTGCCAAAGATCCTCCACGTCTTCTGTCCTCCACTGCAGCGTCAAACAGCAGAGGCAGCAGCATCCTGGGCAGCAAAGGGGAAAATATAAAATGTGCAAATAAACCAAATGGGCGAAACGATGCCGGACGTTCTAACATTTGAAAATAATAAAGAGCGGAGGCCAAGCGTGGAAGAAGAGAGAAAGGCCATTCGAGCCAAATCTCGAGGCAGGGTCAGCCGAGCAGACTCAGAATGAAATCGCCACTTTTCCCCGTTGTTCGACCTTTCGACACTGAACCCCTGATGGTTTCCCTCTGCTTCGCTGATATTTTTTCTCCAAGGCCGCATAGCGGGAAACGCTCCCGAGCCTTTGATCTTTTCGACAACTGACTCCTTCCTCCGCTCGCTCGCCCGCCGGGAAAAGTTACTTCCGAGTTGAGTCCCCGGTGATTATGAATCCTGACTCCTTCCACTCTGAGGTTCTGTTAACGCTGTTTCATTCGAGCGCGTGGAACTGTTGTCCTTTGTACGCTACAAAAAACCAAAGTTTTTCTGTTTGTTTGCTCCCTGTGCTTACTCTACGTCGCCTGGCCCTCGGTGGGTGTGAGCGCAAACACAACTTCCACTGGACCCAGGCGCACGCGGGTGCTCGCCGACTCGGGAACCTTTTCGCCCCCCCCCCCCTTCCTGCATTCGCCGCCCTCGGTGAGACCGTGCTGCAATCGAACTCGTCATGTTCGTGAATATTTTGGATTTCCGAAGTCCCCCTCGGACGCCGAGTCTGTGCGAAAGCCACGCGCGACACCTCCGAGACTTGGAACACGATTCAGCCAGAAGGGATCTGATACACACTTCCCCTTTCAATCCCTGAACAGAGCAGAAAATGAACCACTTGACGTGCACGAAGCCGTTTCCGAGCGACGGCGGTGAGCTCGGCGGCGTGATTCTCGAGTGACTCCCCATCCGCTCCTCTATTGCAGACGTTCTCTTCGCCGTGCAGCATCTTCTTCTTTCCATGCGCGCAACATCCGCGTTTGTTCTTGCGGTGGAGGTCTCAGAACAGTCCATTCGTGCTGTTGCGGCGGCTGTTCTCGGAGGGTCGAGGTGGAGAGAAACGCCCGGGCCACTTTTCGTTATCATTGCCTGACTCTGCGCCGCCACCCGACTCTGCGACGTCTGCCGCTGGAGACGGATACCTCGCGAGCTTCTGTTTCCGCAACACCGCACGAGAATTCAGTCACCCCTCCCCGCCCTCGTCGCGCAGGCCTGGACTCGGGTCCTTCTCTGACTCCTATTTTCGTGAGTGAGAAGATCAAAATCAAAATTCGACGGTGACCAGCGACTGACGTGTTGCGGTCCGACAGGATGAGCGTTCCGCGGCCTGTCCGTAGCGGACAGCAGCTGAAGACTCTGGAGGCCTGCCAATCATGAAACTTTGCCAACGACGGGAGCTGCTCAAGGAATCGCAACGAAAGTCGGACAGAGTCCAGCAGGCTGAAATAAAATCACTCGGCTCATCGTCGTGGACGTATTTCTTCAACGAGAGGCATTCGACAGCAGCAGCAAGGCTGGTGATGGTTGCGATTGTTAGTTGCCAAGAGGCCTCTGATATTATATTGATTACGGCCATTGGCAGCAACGAGTGGCGAGGGCGGGAGCCGCGGCCAAACACAACGCTATCTGCAGCCAACACCTGCAACGAGGCCAATGACCGATGCGATGGATGGAGCTATCACGACAGGTGCAACAGATACTGCGAACCATCCGCTCAGCTCCCTACTTTCTCCGGAGCATTCTGGGGGCGAGTCTCTGACAAAGTCTGTTCGGTATACAGGTGATTGTGAGCAACAACAGTAGGGTACGTCGTTTCCTTCAACTCCGAGGCAGTGGGGTTTACTGGAATAAAACGTTGCCGACGAGAAAACGACGCGAGAACGACGGTGCTCCCGCGAGGGAGAACGGCCCCGTTGGCAGCCAGGAGGCTTTGCGCCGACTCGGTAGCTTCGCTCTCTGAAGGGATCCCCTCTAGATCCTTGCTCCCCCGTGCTCTATTGCCCTCTCCCGGCGCTGTATTCGCAGCTTCCTGCTTCATATCCGGTGCTCACGTTGTTCGGGAGACTCGCTCCGCGCGTTGGCATCCCTGTTTATCTTACCCCGTCTCTGTAGGGAGGTGGGCATACACTGCGTTTGAAAACATCGTTTCGCGACCGGGAACAATGAGTGGGGAATCCCGAAGTCGAGAGCGAAATGAATTAGAAGCGTTCTGTTTGAACGGCGATGTCACCGAGGAGAGGGGGGGGGGGGGGCTATCGGAGATCACGATGCGACCACCGGAGAAGCCACTGACGGAAGCCGGACTCGATGTACGTAATATTTCATGACCATTCCACGAAGAATGGAAGGAACAAGAACCCACAGCCTAGGAGAGCGGAGAGAATGGTGGAGCGGGGATCCTTCTTGACACGATCAGAAACGTCAGGAGCGGAGATAAAAAGCGAGAGCCAGTGGGTCGGGAGGGAAAAAACGGACGCCATCTTAACGAAGGCCATCAAAAATAGAGGAGTGCACTCATGCAGGAGGTGATCGAGGTCATTCGATCGAAGATAGCCGACTTGAGAAGAAGCGTCGATCCTCTCCGCTGGATGTTCCCTGATTCCATGGCTCGTCTTTATTTCCTCCTTCCGTCCCTGCTTCGGATCGCTCCGACCGTCAGAGCTCCCGCCATTTGAATCTTCACGATGGGACCCTCAAAACTCATCTGAGAGAAGGAGCGGAATAAAAATGGAGCCCCCCATTATGGAGAATCTACCTCTGCGTCACTCCAAGACCAGCTCGGAAACAGAGAAATGCGCAAACCTTTATCCACTGTGGAGACTTCCGGACACGCACTCCGAGTCGGACGTTTATCAGAGCTCGTTCGGCGTAACCCTCGGACTTGTGTCCTTCGGAAGATGATCGAACGGAGGTCTATAGGAGCGAGCCGTCTATCACAGCTATCGCTGGTGGATCATTGTCAGATAAGACGAAATCGGAGCTCTTAAAGACTTTTAGACGATGCACGGGGGCGGTCGCCAGCTTGCTAGCTTCGAACCGTGTCGCGTTCTCTTGCTCGTCTCAAAGTTCTCTGCCCGTCTTCTTTTCTTTCTTCCACATTAAGCAATCACTAGACTCCCTGATTAGCGATCGAATAGCGTCAGCTCTCCCGACGTTTAATGGCGTTGTAATTGTTGCTCTTGCAATCTGTTAAGTGGCCTCCGCCCTTCCCGTCACCGACGCCCTGCGCTCGTCTATATCCACTCTCTCCGCAACTCAATGAACGAACGAAGCCCTCGAGAAATAGAGCCATCGTATAAACACGTATCAGCATCTATACCTGCCGGGTAATTAATACGGCTGCCCCTGATGAGTGCCACAACGTGAGTTCATGAACGAGCAGCTAAAAAAGTGAACGCTCGTTCTATTTGAGCGGGCTTCCCCAACCCGCCGAGAGATCTGTTACCGCTTCCTCCATCTGTCGACGTGGAAAAACTGGCGTAAGGAGTCCAGTTCACAAGGCTCGAAACCAAGTTATGAGCTTGAATACGGTTGATCCCCGTAGTGCGACCCGGGACACTGTGGAAATGTAGACGACGTGCTGAGTTTGCATTTCACTCCGACCCGTTCGCCGATCTCCTCCTGCATTCTTGTCTGCTTCTCTCGCAGCCGCTGAAATATGTTCATTCACTCACTTCACGAGACTGTTGACTGGCTCAAGTCTGCTGTGGATATCACTGGTCCACTAGAGCGGGCCGACTGCTTCGTAACTTCTACCGGTCTGGGCCGTGAACGAGATGCGTCCGAGCATCTGCCCAATCGCCGTTCCAGTTCATAGTTGCAATCGATCCGACGCCCTGCCGCCGCCGCTGCCGTTTCTGTTTCGGCCGGCCGTTGCGCTGTGTTGTTCGATTGCAGTAAAGCACATCTCGCGCACCACATGGATGTATGGACGGACGTGGGCCGCACGCAATCGCTTGATTGCGAGCCGACAGATAGCGCCCACGATCAACACACAAGCACACTCACTCGTATAGAAAGGCAGACAGGCGGGGCAATGGAGGCCGAAGCGTGGGATAGTAGTCTTTGGAAACAAGCTTCCGATTCTCCGCCAGATGTCCTGTTGCTGCTGACGATCATGATCCATCTGCTCAATCAACGGCCGTGCTGACTGGCTACTCCGGCCACCCGACCACCGAACTGTGTGTTTGTTTCTATCGAGTCAACATATGTATTCTTGCCGTTGTGCCATTATCCGATCCCGCGGTATCAGCACAACCTTGTATTCTGCTCGGCGCGTCGTGCGTGCCGCAAACGTAACGACGATGCGCCGATGGAACGATTACGCTTCCGAATCTTGAAATCCTCCCGAGCTCCTGCCGCTTTCCCTAAAGAACATCGTCGTCCTCTGAGGACAATGCAAACTGTCGTGATGCGTTTTTTGGACGATGCGTGTGCCGTTCAGCATCTTTGTGGCATCACGCTGAAGCCGGAGCCTGAGCCTGACATTGTGTTAGACGAGGGGAAGAGGGGCATTAGCAACTTCAAAAGGCACATTGGCATTTTGTTTCCTGGGTGGCTTGTTTTGTCAGTGTTACAAGACCCCCCCCCCCCTGCCCCCGCTTCGCGTACGTCTTTGGGCCACTACGTGTCATTCTCAGCGACGTCAAGTTCCTGAGACTGCAACGAGCAGTCGGTCCGGTCTGCTGGGCTGTCGTCCTGTCCGTTTTTCCGTCAGTTTGTCGGGGACTCGGCAATCTGGGTCGCGACAGATTTGCATTTCGCCACTCGGTGGTGCTGGGAACCGCGGACCGCAGACACCGTGAAGGGGTTATCTTGAGCGAAAGCGTCGACGGGACGGGGGAACTGCAGAGGGGAAAAGACACGCCTGCGAGGTTATCAGTCGTTTGTCAACGAGGTGCTAAAACGAGGGGACTCGAATGTTCTGCCGTTGCCCCGACCCGCCGCCCGCCCTCCGCTGCAGCTCTTGTCGTCATCGCCCGTCGCTTCGCATGAGGACAGATTATCAATCAAAATCCGACGTGGAACACTGTCTCCTCGTCAATTTGAATATCAAGCTTCGCTGGGTATCCCGAATTTTTCCCAGCGTTTGTTCCGTTTTTCCTCGAGCTCCGACGGCGCCCCTAATAGATGTTTTCTTGTCGCTTTCCAGGTGAGAACTCCGCAGCAAAAACTAAGCTGCCGCGATTTCGAGCGCCGCTCCGACGGAATACACCATCGCCAGCTTTCAAATTCACCGTGAACCGACCGAAACACCCGTTTAGAAGGAATGGTAGCAACCTCGTGAGTCGAATATTGCGGAAAGTCTCGATTCGTGCCTCGATTCGGATTCGTTCCTCGGAGGATCGAACGAATCTCCATCTCTCAGATCTCATGGACAACCTATCTGAGAACATCGGACCACCATTATTTCTCGTGGCCGTTGTAGTTCGGCTCCGGGTTATCTCTTTCGCAAATATCGAAAACGAGACTCTCCTCCCAGAGCAAGGGCAACTTCGGCTCGGTGGGAGTTGTGTTCCTTTGTGGGGAGGGACAGGCAGTGGTCCTTCTTCGGCCCCTCGTGCACCGAAGGGAAAAAAAAGAAAAGTCCATCCATTAGTTTGTCTTCTCGAATATTCAATTGAGAATCGAATTCAACGGAATACCGTGGGAGGAGGATGAGGGGAAGAGGGGGGGGGTGTACGAGAGAGGAATGGATTTATTCTTCCAGCTGGATTCGAGACCGTCTTCCGTGCGGCTCCATAGCAGTGCTCTATTGTTGTCCCGGGGACTGGAAGCTACGGGCCCGCTCGTCCCGACGAGGCAGATCCTCCAACTCTTTATCCATTCCATCCTGCCCTCTGCAGTTCTTTCGCCCATTCCCCGATTTGCCTAGCTCAGCTTGAAGCCCGGTGATCGTACACGACGTTGCGCCGGAAGAGGCCACGAACCTCCTGAGCCGACGCCGGAGTCGCGAACATCGACTTCCTCTCACTATAACTATCCACATGCAAGAGCTCTTGTCTGCAAGAGAACTTCGGGCCCCACTTAGAAGCGCTTGCGACGGCTCAGCAGCCAGGAGGTAAAAACCGGCTTCGCAACGGTCTTGCAATGAACCCCCGCTTGAAATGGCGAACAATCGATCTCCGAAACGAAACGACGCCCGGGTTTCGGGAGAACTGGGTTTTTGGGAAAAGCTTCACCGCAAGATTGCTCGGCGAAATTCCAGCGGGGGCTCTGACTCGTTGCCTACGGGAGGCTTCCATCAATTCAATGAAGAGGTTCGCGACCAGGATCGAAAAAGCTCATTCGTGATATCGGACTGGGATCACTGGAACTTCATCACGTCTCGACGGACGCAGGGCTGTGGTTTTCCAAAGGTCCCCGAGAGCGATGGAGGAAGATGGAATCTCGAAAGGCCGTTATCGTCCGGAGATGGGGTCCTCGGACCGTTATCAAACGCAGCATCATCGAATCGCTCGAGGTATTCCCTGGCCGGCTCCGATGCATATTTCAACATCGGATGCTCTCCTCGTCGCCTTCGACAGCGTCCACGGCACCCGTTCCCGCATCAGATTGTACTCAATGACTTTGTTTGACAGAGGGTGATTGTTGCGAACAGCACTTACTGCAAACCGTTCGTGCTTCACGTCGCTTCTGGCCACGCGGAGCTCCACCGGCATTTAGTCCGTGCAGCAAGAATCCATCCGGAATCCTTCAGTACTGTAGGAGTTCCTCAACGCCACGTTCGGGCTAAAAACGTGCCCTACAACCGATCCGAGCTCGCCGGTGAGTGGGTTTCTCCGCGTGCAACCATGTTTCAAAGACAGCTGTACGCCTGCTGGGGTCTTGAATAATCGAAAACGATTCCGTTCCGAGAGGAATTATTGAAACGGTTCGGTTGACTCGCGCCACCACCCACCCATCCCGTCTTTTCGGGGAACAAACAGCGTATCAATTGCTTCTCCTTGCTCGCCGGACTGGCCGTGTAACAAACGAAACGTGCAAGCTCGTGGGATCGAAAGCCCGCCCTGCATCCTGAGTCGGTAGAAGATCGAAAAAGACCCTGAGAGGAGGAAAAGCGGGAGAGAAAATGAGAAGCTTCCAGACCGGCTGCGGTGGGTCGCTTGAAGACTGCTGGGTAGGCTAGCTGGCGTAGGAACGAACAGATCTACAAAGGAGTAGAGGACCATTTGTCCTGAAAAAGAACCATCAATCTGGAGTAGCGGCTGCCGGCCGGACGGCAAAGCACAGCGGGTGGAGCGAGGAGGGGATGTAGTGAACGAGCAGAAGGAACGACATCATGGCATATGTTGCTGCAGGACAGTCCTGTCAGGCCTGTCTGGTTGCTCACTACCCTGTTATCCTGCCGGTTCATCCTGTTTCGACCTATCGCCACTGAACCAGTCCAAAGTCCAGCAACTCGGAGCGCCCTTCCGGAAAACGAACCGGAGCTCGAGACCATGAACGGATCGAGGGCTCAAGCACTCCATCGGGACACAGGGAAGCCTTGAGGTGCCCCCGAGTTCACTTTGGGGGCACACAGAGGGTCGAGAGATGTTCACCTGCGACTCAAACATTCACAGTCAACGTAATCGTATCCAACTTGAATAGCTCAGATATCGAAGACTCCGATGGAACTCTCGGAGCCTTCTGTCATTCATGCAGGGTTCCGGCTTTGACAACTGAGGTGCTCGACCGAACCTGAACAACAACCGAGCAGACTTGAGGCCAACCGTGAACGAGGAGTCGAAGAAAGAGCCGTGGGCTGAAGTCGCTCTTTTTCATTGCCAGAACACTCCATCCCCGACCGTCTCATCGAAGATACCCGCGTTTTTTCTGACACTCTGCCTCACATTTCTACTGGCGTTGCTTCGGCGCTTCTTCCCGAATTTTTGCTCCTTCAGTCGCTTCAGGCTCGTAATCGGGTGGTCTGGCTCGTTCCTGGCCTGAAAGTCAGGTGATTCCGCTCTGAGCTCGCTGACAAACCGAGGGTTGCTACCGGGTCTCTCTGCTCGCTGGCGGGCGGCTTACTCGCTAGCGACAGCTTTTCATTACTGCTATCATCTTCAGAGGCGGACGCGATAAGGGCGCCGATAGAAAAGAAGAGAGAAAGGAAGAAAGAAGAACAGGAAAGCGGATCGATCTCGAAGCTTAGAATAGAGAGCGATCGGGAGGAACTCTGAATAATCTCGCTGCTTTGTCTTTGTTAAAAGACCAGAGACCAGTTCATTAAGCGACTGAGCTCGCTAGCGAGCGAACGCGAGGAACGAACGGAGGAAGGAGCGCTCCACTCCAGGCTCCTCCATCCGCCGAGAATGGTAACGGATAACGGAACGGACTCTGCTACCATTCCCGCCGTGCGGATTTCGCTCTGTCGCTATGCGGCCCGGAATCGCTGTCGCACGATGGCCCGAAACTCAGTCCACAGTAGGTTGTGCGTGCAATATGAGAGGCACAACATTTGTCGCAACAAAATCTGAGAGACGCGCAAATGCGTGGTCCCCTTGCGCGGCGAGTCTATCTCGGTCGACGGTTTCGAAGCAGACACGAACCGGGTCTCCGAGGAGGAGTACGTCTGGAACAAAGTTTCCCGGACGGTCGTTGGAATTTCGCAACACAGGAGCGCCTCGAGCTCCGTTGAGCAATCGGAGTCTCTGGATGTCGAACGAGACTTCCTTTCGGCAGCACCTTTTCATCTAGTGTTTCCCTCTCGATCCCGGGTTACCCTGCTGATCTGGATCCTCCACTTGAGCGGACTGCAAAGCAGGAACCCGAACGAGGCCTTCAAAGAGGCAAGGCTCGAGCTCGTGATTGGAATTTCAGGAATCGAATACCCGGTCCAGAGGGCGATTCGTCATCGTCCGAGCAATATACACCACACTCGAGCCGTCACAACGTCGCAAGAGCAACTTTTCTCCGAGGGCAGTGAACGTGGCTGCTTTCAGCAGTAGCGCAGCCTCCGTGGCGAGAGGGAAACAATTTCTCCGAAAGGGTTCCACGTTAACGACAATCACTGAAGGCTCCGGTCGGCGACGAGTTGACAGAGGCGACTCCGTCGATCGAGCGTGCCTCGGGCTCGAACGCACGGGGGGCGGTCGAGCGAGCGAACAAAGTTAATATTAATCGATATTTTGTAAGAGATCCGCTGGTCACCACGCCCTTGTTCGACAACGAATTTCTTGGCGTGAGCGGAACAGCCCTAGGGTGGGGCGACTGTTGCACGTCGGTCGGCATGTCTGTCCGAACACCCGTCCGACCTGGTGGTGTATGTATGTATGTGCTCTTCCCCTGGAGCTTCAAAAAAGAAAGCCGGATTTTGTAGGCCACTGCTCCCATTATAACGGCCACCGCTGGCTTGTGATAATTAATACTTGGTCCTCAAAAAGAAACTCGCTGGCGCTGTTGTCCTCCGTCCTCCCGAGTCCACCCTTCGGCCCAAGTCATTCAGCTCGATTTAAGAAGATTTCCATGTTAGCTGAGGAACGGCGACGAACACCTGAATGAGGACCGGGGTCCCTGTGGAACATCGTCCATGTGTTCGACAAGATATAAAAGGAGTCCGAAGCGAGGGCGGGTCCGACGAGAAGACATGAACAGGATCTACGAAGTGAAGCAACTCGGAAGGATAATCACCGCGAAGGATGAGAAGAAGTCGTAAAGACTCCAATTTGCGGAAATTCTCGATTTCTGGGCTCGAGCTGAGCGCGACGGAGTCCGATGCTCCGTGTTCAGGAATCTCTGCTCCTCTTTCCGAATGGATGCAAGATTGAGTGCCGGGATTGGACCAAACCGCTCCACTAAGAGTTTTCGCGGGGGAACGGCGGTCTGGGGGTCGGGATCGGCCGCGTCGTCTTCCAACGGAGATCATCCAGCGAATCCTTTGATTTACGAGCCTTCTCCAAACGTTGAGTGTTGTATACATGGTGGAGATTTCAGGCCGCAACATTCCCAGGCTTGAGCCGCAACAGAACTCGAGAAACACTTCTGACCGTGGTCTAAGAGTTCCGGTCGACGGCCACCATGACCCGAGGAATATGAAACTTGAGAGCAACGAATGAATGAGCGGGCCGGCCAGCTGGGCAGCGGGCAACCCGCTCAGACGTTCCTCGTCCTCCGTCAAAAAGTCGTGTGCAACCAAAAGCGCCAAACATGGACGGGCATCCATTGCGCTATTCTCAGGCCGGGGAGCCCCGCTGGCCTGCAGCTTCAGCAACTGATGCCCGCGCAGTCGTATATCCTCATGGCCAACAAGTCAGCTAGCACGCGCGCTCGGCGAGCAGTGATGGCGACGTCAGAGACTGGGAGTCATGCTCAGCATGAAGTCTAATACGCGTCTTTATGAAGATTAACTCGACCTGTTACGTCTATTATCTCCTTATGAAGGCGTCCAGGGCGCCATGCAGAGGTTATGATAGGACAGCGGGTGGGCCAAAAGCGCGACTGGCTTAACTGGACGTCTTGATGATGGACGCTCCCGCCTTGATGGGGTTCCCGCCCGCCCTGGTCGAGCGCGGATTCTTCTTCCACTGGTGATGAGGGCGCGCTCGAAGTCCCACACCTGATCACCGACCGGCTCGGATTTTGTGAAGTTGAAAAATAGCGTGTTTGTCATGTCGAGAACCCGGAGCCGTCTGACGCGGTATTTCCACCGCAAGAGAAGGAGCAACGATGTTGCGAACTAGAGCGCTCGGACGCACTGATTCAGTGTGCAGTCGTTGGTGGGGACCGGGCCTGTGAGCGAGGGGGGATGGGCGCACGCGGTCTGGCGGACGAGCGAGCGAGCGGGGGGACATATGTCGGAGAACGCACTAGCTGTATCCTGCTCGGTCGTCTCCTAACTCCTGCCAACTACTTCCGATTGCCATAACCGGTACGACGGCGCCGGCGTGTTGTAGCCAGCAACTGCGGTCAGTGTTTCATGTCAAGTAGACCTTGACCGGGGTCTAGCAGAGCGAGTACGGTTTCTGACATCCGGGAGACGAAACGCCGGCGTCCCACGCGGCCGACGATGTCCTTCAACTCTTGGCGACTTTCAGAGGGTAACACGACACTTCTAACGAGTTTCGTATTCGGCTGGTTCAGGCATTTCTTCTAGGGTTGCATCCGACAGTTTCGGATTCGCTAACCGATGGACGGACGGAGAGGGACCAAGATTCGGCACCCGTTCGGTGCGGCAAACCTGTGGTGATTCGGGCAGCCGAGGATCCATCTTCCAGATGACGAGAGCATGCCAACGTCTCGTTGCCGTTCAGGGGCAGAGAAAGTGCCGCGGGAAGTGTGTCTCATAATTGCAGACGAGGCTGGAAGCAAGCCGGGCGAGTGAGCGGACGGGCGAAAATCGTGTCGCTCTTGTATCTCTTTGTTCGCCTCACTTCGCCACTTTGAAAGGCTCGTGCGGCCGCTCTCGTTCCTTCGACGGTCCATCGTAACAGCGGCGGCTGCAGTTCACCAGCTTTCTTCTTCTCAATGGAAGCTTGGCTCTTCTTTCTTCTCTACTCCTACCGCGCTCCGGACAACACTAGACATCTGGAGCGAATCGAAGCGTTCCCTCTTCCTAATTGGGAATTTCTCCCCGCCGCCTCAGCTTCTCCCTACGACTCCTCTCCGCCAGCTAGCAACGTGATCGGGCTGAAGTTCTGGAAGTCCATCAGGGTCTGTATCCCAATTCTGAGGTGTGAACAGCGGAGGGGGGCATGCCGGAGCGGGGTTCCGCTAGAATTCATCGGGTTCAATGAAAATATCATAATCGTGCCTCTACCCGAGGGTCAAAGCTGTTGACGTCTCTCCGTGCGTGCATCGGGGAAGACGCGCCTCCGCCGTCGGAGCGAAGAAATCATGGATTTAGTTCTTTTGCGGCTCACTCGATTGCGTCGAATTTCTTGATTGACGTCGGTCGGGGATCCCCAGGCACTTCCACGGGAGTCGGAGTGCGTGATGCTGTGTTCTCTGAACGGGGCGGGGTTCTTTGCCCCCTCCCCCGTTCGGCAATCCGTTCAGTTGTCGAGTGGTCAAGGATGTCCCCAGAACGAAGTCGGCCAAGCAGCCAACCTCCTTCAGATAAGACAGTCTCGCCATCGGTGCCGCCGCTAGTGCCGCCGCGCCGGATACGTCTATGATGGAGTGGGCTTGTTACATACTACGTATCCCCGGGGTTGTCCCTCATAGCCGGCCTATATCCGGTCTCGGCTCCTTTCCCCTGGAGCCGCCGCCGTTGCTGCTCCTGGCAATTCCCTCAATGGCGGCTGTGGTGGGATGGGCGGCTGTCTCAATGAGACTCAACTCAAGCGTGTATGAGTGACAGATCGTAGCCAACAACGAGCGCTAGCGGATAGATACGACCGGAACCACATAAACACGGGCGACTCTCACGGATATTCTTCGAGGAAAAGGAGGCAGCGTGCGATCGTCTACCGATAACAACTGTCTGTCCTCACTGCTGTTTTTCAGCCTCTGGAAACAGATGCGACTGTTAGTAAGCGTCAGCATTCTCTCCGCGGCCGGTGATCAAGAACTAATTTCAGTCTAATGAAGCTGATCGACTCTGATCCGAGAGGTCGTGTTGCTTGCCCTTGTTACCAACTCGCCGCGGACATCTCGCAGGACTCGAAGATCTTCCCGGAGCCTCTGAAACGGCGTGAAGTCCTTTCCCCGCTGGAGTTCGGCCGCATCTCCTCCTGTAGTTGCGCCTTGTCGTCGCCGTCGTTGTTGCTCCCATTGCCAGCGCGATCTCTTTAAGCAAGCGCTCAGTCCGCGCCGCCCCGAAGCGATGAGGAGACGGAAGACCCGGGAGCAGTCGTGGCTCGCAGCGTTCTTTTCTGCTTTTTCGATGGCGTTCTGCTAAATCGACTGTAAGGGCTCAGATTAATGGCACGCCTCCCGCGCCGATCGGTTTCCGAGAGATACGAAGGACACAGACTGGCGGCGAAAGCTACAACTACCGCTGTCGGCACGATCGGGTTATGAAAAACTATCAGATCCGGCGAGGATTCCTGTTGCCGCGCCCTCTCGCTCTCTCTAATCAATTCATTCAATCACTTCCCAACAACAGCAACTGCGGAGCTCGACTCCGCTCCTTTCTCGGGGCGACCGACTCAATTGAGAGCGTCTCACGTAAACCTTTCTCCCGGCAATTGATGAGCTCTTGTCAGCCACTCTATATGTCTGTTCGCGCCGGAACGCCGCCGCAGAATCGGGCTGACATCGGAGCGGCAGGCAACGAGCTGTGACAAAACAAGTGACAGGGAAGAATCAAAACGAGTCTACCGAGCAATCAATGATTCACCGGAAACGGCATCAGCGGGGGAAACCGTTTGTCACCGGTGGAGCGAGAGCGCCAGTGAACTTCTTGCATCGAGCGTTGCCCGAGCGAGATCCTGAAGGCTTATCGAGCTGACCGAAAATCCCGTGGGATGTTGGGCTCCGAAGTTTCTCGAAGTAGTCGTCCTACATTGCTCCGCTCTTAGAACAGTCTCGACCTCGATGCGTTGGCTGGCCCGGTGCTCTATGATGGGCACGGCAGAACGTTGGCGAGGAAGATCCTGTTGCATGCAAGACCCGAAGCGGGCAGCAGATTGGGAGCTGGGAAGGTGATTTTCCCCGCCGATTATGCGATGGGAAGAATCGGTCAGTGTGGAGAAACGGCTGACGATTCAGGCAGTGACTACGAGCGGGACGGCCGAAAGCGAATCGGGAATCAATCGCAAGAACTGTGGAATCGTCGCTCCGTGTGAGAGACGCCGCGGCGTGGAACCCGTAACTCGCACCGCCCCGCAGTACAGAGAGAGAGAGAGAGAGAGAGAGAGAGAGAGAGAGAGAGAGAGAGAGAGAGAGAGAGAGAGAGAGAGAGAGAGAGAGAGAGAGACGCCGTTGCGGGGAACAGCGGGAAGGCACGGGGGCGGGGAGGGGTATCAGGAAGGCCAGACTGGAGCAGGATGAGCGGTTTCGGAGAGCATGAGCCAGAACAACTGAGGATCTCGAGTTCTCAACGCTTAAATCGGAAGAATTGACGAAAGCTACCCGACGGCCTAATTTCAAATTCAAATCGTCGCCAGACAACGACGGAGGAGGTTCCTCCGAATCGACTCCGAGTGTTTAGATTTCGTCCGGGCGCTCCGGACAATCCGAAGTCGGGCTTCGACGTCCGCTCTCGCAAAATGAGTCAACCAAAGCTGGGAAACCGGAAGAGATCCTCGGGGTTCTCTCTAACGGCTTTGGTTGAATATGACGGTCGATCACAAGTGTAAAAAAAGCGTGCCCGACATTTATTCCTCTAGCTTTGTGGAGATTCTTTGGGGCAGTGAGACCTTCCAAGAGCGAACGAGATAGAGAACGAACTACTGCTTCGGGAGTTTTCAGGAGATTCTTCCTCGTCTGACCGCTCCGCCCATGAGTGGGACGGCCGCGGCGCGTTTGGACGGCGATCGTTCTCTCCCTTAAATAGCAGCCCAAAACGGTGAAAAGAGTTCTAGATTCGCGGGTAGAACCGAGAGGAACCGGTGGGTTTTACAGTCCAAGGAACAAGCCCGAAGATTTACGACGAGCAGGTTGTGCCACTAGGAAAGGAAGTCGAAAACCAAAGAACTGGTGCAAGCGAAGACTGGAGGCACACATCTTGCTTCAGAACGAAAATAAATCTCTCGAGATCAGCGCGCTGTTTTCCAGATTTTCGTTGGCAGTTTGGCAAAGTTGCAAATCGTTTCGAGCGGCCCACCCAAACGCACGCTAACAAAACAGACGAAATAAACACAATTGTGAACGAGAGACGGCCGGTCGGCGAGCAGCCCGGGCGCAGGCGAGCAAGCGAGCGGCGGATTTGAATCTCCGTGTCGTGGTACCCGCAATTCGAGCATGAGAGAATAAAAGACTGCGCCATCTGATTCTCTCCGAGGGCGACGCGGCCGAGGGATGCCCGGTGCGGGTGAACAGGGACTTCGGTGCGCGCGGAGGGAAGAAGAGGCGGGTTCCGGTGCGAGATCGTTCGGCAGGGTGGTTTGCGGAGAGCCCACGAAGAAGTTGAGCCAGGATAGCAGCCCGGCGAGCTCGGCCGCCGCCGAGGATCAGCTTGGAGGATTCTAGAGCAAACATTTTGAGGTTGTGGTGGTCAGAAATGATTCAGACTACCTCGTTCGCGCCGCGAACGGGGGACAATCAGGGACGCAGTTTCCGCTTCAGCCCACCCGGCGGGAGGGGGGCTGTGCCGCACTCCTGGAAGGAGAATTGTATCCGGGAGCTCCGGGGAAACATCGCAACCTCTGCGACTCACTTCGCTCCGGCGCCTCCTCCTTCCCCTGTTACCCGAGCTCGCCTCTGATTTCCGGGCGGCGTGAGTGGAGCCGCATCAGAGTAGCGACGGAGAGCTGTATTCTGAACAAGCTCCACTCAGCGCCGTAGTGATGGCCCATACAACCGTAACCGTTCGAGTTCAGAATCCATGTCACTGTAGCCGGGCTGGAATTAATTAGAACATTAGCCCACCGACTCCCAGTCGTAGTGATAAAGGCTCAACGACTCATTGCAATTCCCAGGAGCCTCGGGGAGCGATTCAGAACAGGACCGGCTCGGGTTTAATCCCGTACTACGGATCTCGCGTGACAGGTTACCGATGCGAGCGCGCCAGTTGCCTCCCCGAACCCGCGTCGCTTCTCGGACCAGCTCGTTATGAGAAGATTCTCGCTAGCACGGACAGAGAACCGAGTCCGGATCGGGTTCTCGTTCGATCCAAGAATCGGAAACTCGGCCATTCCGTTAAGTCGGGGTTCTCAGCTGGTCATGTGAATTCAAGGTAC
Source organism: Phytoseiulus persimilis (assembly GCA_037576195.1). NCBI lineage: Eukaryota > Metazoa > Arthropoda > Arachnida > Mesostigmata > Phytoseiidae > Phytoseiulus > Phytoseiulus persimilis. Next base: position 7,248,648 of record CM075104.1, read on the forward strand.
TCGTTGTCCATTGAGTGAGATGAACAAGAGTTCATCAACGCAAGTGGACGATGAGGGAAAAGAAGCTCTTTGATGAGAGAGTGATTTTTAGCCCTCGTGGAGTTTTTAGTTCAGGCTTCCCGGTGCTCGACGGTCTGCCTTTGTGGCCCTTCGCTCCCTGCCTCCGCGGCTTCCGCCCGACTCCCTTGTGGAAGGTGATTTTTAGCTGAGAGCTCGTAACACACTGAAGACTACTGTGCTCCCTCGTCCGCCCAACCTGGTCGGTCGCGGGCTCGCCGCCCAACGGACGGCCCTTCGAGAAGAAGCTGACCTTGCCGAATGGATCTGACTAATCGAACATGTGATTCCTACGACGAATCGTATTGAGAGTTTTTCTTTCTCCTTTCACAGGCTATCCCGACGCCGGCTATGGAAGCAGCGTCGAACTCAACCAGAGAGCGCCGCGCTTCATGGCCGAACCGCCTGCCAGGGTCCACTTCATTAATAACGCAGGAGCCCTGATTCACTGCGGCTCTGTTGCCGCGGTTCCCAGTCCAACGGTCCAGTGGGTGACGTCGAACGACGGTCAGCCGGTGACCACGGTGCACGGACTGCGAACAACATTCCCCAACGGCACGCTGTATCTCCAGCCGTTCGCCGCGAACCGCTATCGACAGGATGTTCACGCGACGACTTACAGATGCGTCGCCACCAACTCGGTTGGCACAGCGGGATCCCGGGACGTCCGTGTCAGAGCAGGTTGGTGGCAAACTCGTTAGACCAGGGGGTTCTCTTCGGTGGGTGGGTTCTGGCTCCTGGTCGCGGGCGGCGGGCGCAACCCACCTGAGTCGTGTTCCCCGACGTGGAACGCAGCGTCGACTCGCCGTGATATTAAACAATGATGAAAGAAACAAACGATACGGCGAATTCGTTTGCGTCGCTCCCGAGCGAACAACAAAAAAATTGCCCGCGTCCTTGCCACAGAGCGCGGGGCCGAGCAGCATCGCCGCCCGCCCGCCGTCCGCCTCGGGGCGATGGCGTGAGCAGGTGCGCTATCGCAACCAGTCACAGTGAGAATATAAGCATATGTACATATGTACCTAGCCAGGTATGGGTTTCTTGCCTGCTGCGTCGTCGGTTCCCGACCCTTCTCGCGGGTCGGACGGAAAAAGTTGTAGATAAGGGAAGGACACGCGCAACGATAGCAAGCCCCGAATGAGCAAATAGAAAGGAGGCGACGAACTCCGCTGGATGGCCGCGCCCTGGAGAGCTCGCCGCGGAGAGCGCTGCGTGGCAGTCAGACTCGATGGTGTAGGACGCGCGTCTTCGGAACACTTCCCGATGTGGCGAAAACGACGACTTGCTTCGCGCCGCGGCTCTGGAGGAATAACTGGAAAATCCGCTCGAGAGATCTCCGCAAGGGATCAGCTCCGGCCAGGGGCGAGGTGTTATTCCCTGAACGTATCGGATCTGGCGTTGGAGGTTAATGCCGAAAATCTTCCGTGCTCATATATTTGTCGTGAGAGGATTCCGATGTTTCGTCGAACCTCACCTCGAATCCCTGTTGCCCACATTGCTGCTGAAAACTCTGCGGAGTAGGATCGCACGCCCGTTGAAACAGAGGAAGTCTGCCCTCCCGGCCGGCGATGATGGAATTCACATGCCATCGCAACCGAGCCAGCATCCAGGTGGTGTGTTTCCTGGTTTCGTTCGTTCCAGCGACCGCTCCGCTTTGATTAGAATCCCTCCGAACCGCAAAGCCTTCGGAAATCGTCTGCTCTGCGACCTTGTTCCTTCTCAGCTCCTCACAAGGAGGCTTTGTTCTAAAATACCGCTTGGTAACTCGACTCCTCAGGGGAGGTGTTAGGATGGGTCGAGCTGCCGCGGGGGCTGGGTGGAAACAGCGGAGGTGGGAGTGAGGAACATCTGAAAAAGAGGGAATGCTCTTTCGTCTTCCCAGGGGGCCGTCGGAAAGCCAAAAAGGGTAAAGCCACTTGATCCTTCCTGAATCACAAAGCCGCTGGAAGTCGTTCCACTGAAAGCGCTGTTCGCGGCCATGGAACGGTGACCAGCGTCTGGAGCGGCTCCCGAACGATTCGATTGCAACATTCTGACCCTTTTCGCCGATTGTGCTCTTAAAGGCCTGCCCGTGAGCAGTGGCTGAGGTGTTTTCCGCTAAGCCTGACGGAGGGAATCCCGCCCCCATCGCAGCCGGTGAATATCCTCCCGCTACAACCTCTTCATTCCTCGGCCGTATCACGGCTGGCGATGATGTTCTTGATCGCTGCGCTTCCACGATCCCCGATCGGGGATTGAAGCTACGAGGTTGGGTCAGTCAAACCCCTGACTGAGGAGCCGCCAGCACTAATGTCATCTAAAACAAGGTGATGGATGGAGCCCGGCTCTTCATCGATTTTCTTTCTCTTGTTTTCTCGACACTTCCCAATGAATGTTACTAGAGCAACATTCGTCAGATGAACGAGTCCGACGAGCGTACCGGCACGCCGAAAACGGAACGGCGAACGCGACGCAATAAAAAATGTCGTCTGACGAACATTCAGACACATCATCGATAACGACCTCTCGGGCAATTTCAGCGCGAGCTCCCCGCCGTCTTCCCCCCTCCCCGCCCGTTCCCCTCGACTCCGTGGAACGGACCCCCGAATGACAAGTTGGGGGGGGGGGGGGGTTAATGCACTATGGGATCGGGATCATGTATTCTCGGGCGTTGAGCAGCTCTTTTGGGGCATGCACCCAAGGGAAAACTGACGCAAACCAACACTGATCATGTCAACGTTTGCCAGACACTTCGGATGCTGCGGATGAGCTTTTTGCTCGCATCGAACCTGGGAAACCGGCATCGCTGCGTTTTGCGACTCGTGTTGCGAAACGCTGACAGTAACACAGATTCATCTCAAAAGCAAACTTGATGAGTATCTCGAGAGGTAAATTCTGAATACGTTCCGATTTCAGTTGTACAACAACGCTACGAGGTCCAGGTGTACGACGAGTTCGTGATAAGCGGTAACACAGCCGTCCTGAGATGCCACATCCCGAGCTATGTGAGGGACTACGTGGCCGTGGTCACGTGGGAGAGGGAAGATAGCGTCACGATCACTTCCAACGTCGCCGTGGGTAAGTAATCCTCGATTGCCATCCGACACCCTTTTCAGCTCAGCTGCCGGCGACGACTCCCTACAAAGGAGAGGAGATAAGTGTACCTCAACTGCAATCATGAACATCCTCGATACGGAAGAGCTCCAGAAGGGTGTCAGCGATTCCGAAACTTGGGTTTCCAGAGCACTAGCACAACAGCCATCGGAAAAGCGACTTAGCAGCTCTTTTGAACACTTCCGAATAGGAACTCCCGCCGCAGCCGGCTCCCCAGCCCTGTTTTCGCTCACTGCTTTCAAAAATGGCGAGCCTGATTTCGACCGGCTCCGAGATTGGCGGGGCCCAGATAGGCGGGATCCCTCCTCTCCCCCTTCTTCCCCATCATTTTTCCCGTCTTGTGTACCTATATGGCGACGGCCCGGGCTTTCGGTGAATGCGGCATCAGGGTGTCGCTTTTCATTCCGCAGTCCACACGTAGAGTCGAATAGATGCTATGTTGATACGAAAGCGGTGCAATTTTCGAGAATTTCCCCACAGTATATCGGCGCCAACGTCGCATTTCGTCGCTTGGATGAGCTTCGACGTGGGTCCGTCTCGTCTTCTTTGCCAGCCTCCTTTCTCCTAGAAGTTCTCGTTTTCCATACCTGCGTGGTCGAATACCACGCAGCAAAGAATAGCCGAGCAGAGTTTCTCCAGCTCGCGGTTGTTCCCGCGCGCCCGGACTTATTTGCTGCACCATTGCCCATCGTGGATTGTAGTGGAGCTTCGAGACTGTATCCACCGCTGCTCGGAGAGAACGATGGAGAGAAAGCGGTTCCGGAGGCGAGGGGCTCCACGAGCGCAGCCGCCCAATTCTGATCGAAACCCTAATAGGTGACTTGGCGATTCCGGAGTAATACCGAACGTCGACCACCGGCGGGCTTCCGGAGTGAATTATGCTCATTTTTGGAACGTTACTCCGACCGCTTCCCGGCGAAGTCGACCGCGACCACCTTGTTAGTGACATTCGTTCTTTCGTTCCGCTTGCTTTCTAATCGCACAGGAACGTTCCCCGGAATCCGGGAACTTGTTGAAGCTTCCACAAGTTGTCACCGACTCTGGAACGCCGTCAAGCCCGATACCACGCTGCGGAGAGGTTTTCTAATCCGAACTGAATCGTTTTTTCCGTAGTCGCCAACGCCGAAGATGAAGAGCGCATTTCTCTCCTCTCGATTTTGAAGTCCTGCGCGGGTGTTGCCCGGTGGTTCACCCCGCGCATCCCTGGCTCGGCGGAAGGAGTCGCGTGTCCCGATGACAACAAGCGAGTGAGCCGGTATCGCGGAACTGGGGCGGCTCCTCTCGGCACCAAACTATGGATCCCGTTGCTCGAGCCCGGTCGTATCATTTCGACTCATTGGTCTTGACGTTAAAATTTTCTGCGTCACTTGTCCCTTGTGTGGGTTGAGAATGGAGCCGACAGTGGGGCACGCCGGAGCGAAGGTACGAAGCGAAGGCAGTCAAGCCCGACAGCAGGGAGCAAGGAGCGGGGAGACAGGGAGGAGGAGAAGGATAACGTAAGGATACCCGATCGGAGGCACTCTCGCCGGCCGAGAGAGTCATCTCCGGGCTCCCTCTAAATACGCACGGGATCCTTCGCCATCGTTCTGTAGTTTCTCTTGTTCATCGTACTGTTGAGTTGAGCATTTTCTCCGCGTCTCCTGAGGCATCAATGCTCCCCGAGTCTGCGGCAGCATGGTGGTCAATCAGCGGCATACGACAAGTTGACCTGGTCCGAGGTTCTGTCATGCAAGGGAATATGCCCTGAAGCCGCGAGCGGGAACAGAAAGAATAAACAGAACTCCCGGTGCGTTTGAGAAATCTCTCAATTTAGTCAAACGAAATGGAACATCCCAGTCAGCCGAAGCGGCGAGTTCGATGCGGGTCCCGCACTCATTTCCTCCAATCGCAGGAGGGAAAAGAGAAACGAGCATGGCCGGGGACCGAGTCAAATGGTAGGAAGTACGCCCAGAGGAAAAAGGGATTAATCACCCGAAACACATGGATGTTTGATTTTTATTAACAGCGGCAGTGGCGCCGCACAAAAACCTACACCGCCAAAGCCCAGGGCGCTCGCTCCCGCTCTCCGGCGAATACTGCGTAGGATTGTGAACGAATCTCAGCCCAGAGACGATGAATGCCGGATAGATTCGGGCTGTCCGAGCGGATTTCGGGTTTCTCAGAGGGACGATCACGGCTTCCACTCCGAGAAAGGTTGTCGTTCTCCTGTACCGGCGAGGACAGCTGTAAAAACTCTCTCCTTAAGCTCCCTTCTCGAGGAAAAGGAACAAGACAACGTTCCCGTTTCTGCTTTGGTAGAGATGCCGGATGCGGTGGAGTGAGCCGGTTGCCTGTGGACTTCCTCGTCATTTCACCGAATATTAATGGTGAGCTGCACAACTGGAATTTGTCACGGTCCCGAAAACAGCGACGGGAACATATTCTCGGGTGTTTAAAAGTTGCCTCGTAGTGAAATATATGTATCCTTTGCTTTCACTAGCACACTGCGGGCTTCTGCGAGTCGGAGTCGGTTTCGCAGTTTTCGTCTCCTTTCACGCGGGTCTAGCTTTCGGAAGCGGAGCGTGATTTTTCACGTAGTTCGTTCGACCCCTCGCTTGTTCGGGGTGGTCACAGCGTCGCCCCGCTGTCCTGGAGTCGGGGGGTCCTGACATCGGTTCAACTCGCGGTGAGTGTCGCCGTCACTGAACGACATGAACCGGTGAATTCGTTTGATCCGGCAAGAGCGCGAAGCAAAACACTCGTTCTGATCGAGCGTTCGGAATCGCAACTTGGACGCAGAGAACGTTCGCATATTCGAGGAAAACTGCGGGCGGGCAAAGCAGTGTGATGTATGCACATAGCTTTGTTGGGTTTATACCGCGTGTAGTGAGGGTTGCCGGTTGGTTGCCGGATACGTGTTCAAGCCGAGGCGACGTGAGGACGGTTCACTGAGTGATGAGGTGTGTGTATGAAGATTGGCTTCCATCCCCTTGGGACCACTGTCCATCGACAGATAGATACGAACAGTGTGGAGAGCACCGCCACCACGGGGAGCATGATGCTCGTCAGCGATCACCCGCGTATACCAGCTCGCAATTCGGCCGCAAAGTTCCCGACGCTCTCTTTCCGGAACGCCACAAAACAAGCGCCGGTCGTCGGAAAAAAACCCGATTCCGTATCTGACCCGCATAGAACCGAGCTGGAGGTCGTCCTCCGCTCAGCGACGAACTCGAGTCCGGAGGAGTGCCGGTTTGAGAGTCCCGGCGTTTCCCAGCGCGAAATAACCGCTCCCCGTTTCCTCGGCTGCAGGCCGCGGAAGCAACACAGCGGTGACGAAGGTCACTCGGCGGAACAGGGCGCGACATATCCTTTCTCGGAATGACACCAGTTCGCGTTCTTTCTGAGGATCGGGTTTCGTTCTAACGGTTACGGAGCTCAAAGTTTGTCGTCGGCTGGCGCTCCACCCATGATGTGTGAGGGGTGTAGGGTTCGCCGGGGCCAGCAGGGGTTCCAAAGGACACAGGGTGAAGCAGCGAGGACGGTGGGGGCGCATGACTTCATTCAGGGACATTCATTGATTCGCATGTTTTATGGCTCGCCATTGAAAGATGTCGGCGGCCGCAAAAGTTATAAAATGAAAAGAAGGACTTTTGCATCACGCACGACGCGGCAGACAAGCCTCGCCCCGTTTTGTGTGGCGAGCTCACTCCGCCGTCGTCACCCCGTTTTCTTCTCCATCGACCCCGTCTCTGCCCCGTTCGCCCAACGGTTTTTCCCGGCCGCCCTTGTTTCCCGAGCCCCCCCCCCCCCCCGGAAGGAAGGGCGTTCACGCTTGCGCTAAAACGTCTATACGACGACGACGCCGGCGACGACGACCCCGCCTCGTACAGTTATTGCTTCGGTGGCGGCGGCCGCACCAGCAACGCGGCACCAGTACCAGCATATGCAAAAAGACACAGACGAACGTCTTCTTGTCGTCGAGGAGAAAGAGCTTCCTCCGCCATTCAATCGCCGTCGACAACGCCGATCCGGCTACGCCCCGCAATGTCTCGCCATGAGCGAGGACCCAGGAAGAATGCGGCGGCATTATTGATTCATCGGAGTTCTAATGCGCGAACGTAACTTCATCTTCAGAAGAGCTGCGAAATACTCGATCTCACATTCTCTCCATGAACCGAGGCCATTTCGGAAGAATTTTCGTGATTCCGATGCGCCAGCAGGTCAAGGTGCCGTAAACGAACTCACTGATCTCGAACATTCTTTACAGGCGGCAGATACAGTGTGCTGCCTCACGGAGAGCTGCATATCCGTCAAGCCACGATAGCAGACGGTTTCAAGAGTTATCGCTGTCGGACCCGGCACGCGCTCAGCGGGGAGACTCAACTCAGCGCCACCGCCGGTCGTCTCATCATCACCGACGCCCAAGGAGCTCATCCACCCCGGCTGTCCGACACCCTGACGTCCGTGCGGGCTGACGAAGGCTCCGCCGCGGAGCTCACCTGCGTCGCTCAAGCATTCCCCACACCGGTGTATCGGTGAGTAGTCGCCATTTCCGTTCGAGAACTCCTGAGTCCTCGTACCACGAACGCTTCCATTGCGCTCGCGATTTTCTGATGGAACGAACCGGCTGGCTTCGCCTCGGGCCCACATGGGGTTTACCACGCAGCCGGAACCGCGACGGTGTCTGGCGTCAGGACCTTTCGGCACGTTGCGAAGAACAGAATCCTTCGGTAGGGTAGAGCGCTCGGTAGGACATCTCCCTGGCTGCTTCGTAGAGTATTCAGTTCACGTAGTGACATCGCGACGAAAGTCAGAGAAATACGCTGTGGGTCACATCCTCGAGCTATAGGTCCTGTTTTATGGGTGTACGTCGTTCAGATTAGCGAAGATGATGTCGTTAGCGACACGAAGCGTGACAAAGCATGCCAGGTGACCAGGTCGTGGCGTTCTTCCATTGTGATAGACGCGAACAAGTCGAATGTTGTCACGCGACTCGACCAGCGAGCCGAACCCACTCCTAGCCCCCGCCGGTTTGCCACCCGCCTCGACGAGCAGGAAGGCGGGAGAGTCGGTCGGCCGGCCGGTCGGTCGGTCGGCGCGTTGGCTTGTCCCAGAGTATTCGTTCTGGAATGGAGGATTTGCATCGGCTGGTGGTTCACCCGGGCGGTTGGTCGGGTGTTCTGACGGGCTGTCGGTCGACTTCGGAAGGCGCCGCTAGTGATGATCTATGGTGCGTCGTCATCAATGGCCTCTGAGCTGAGTTCATAAAAAAACCTTTTCGACGCCATCAACGCCCCGTTGTTAGAGCGGGTGAGGTTGTCCTCGTTGCCAGCTTTACCACCCACAGCTTCCGACGCCCTCGGCGATCTTCCCTGTCTCTCCGCTTCTTGTCGTCGTCGCTGCTGCTGTTGCCGTCGTTGTCGCCGTCTTCGTTTGGATAACCCCGTCATACTTAGTGTCCGTGCCGAGTTTCTTAACGCCGAACGAGCCGGCCGGCCGCCCGCTCGCGAACCCGGTGGGCTCGCTGGCGAGCGGACGAATGAACGAGCAGGCAGGCCAACCAACTTAACACCCCGTATCCGCGACCCAGACTCGTTCGGCGGAGGAACGAACATCCCTTTCGAGACCATTAGTCCGCTCCCCGTGGCACTCTGACAGCAGCTCCGCCAGTACGGCGGACACGAGGGAGACGACTTCTCCCGGGCTTCTTGAGCAACGACAGCTCTTTAAAACATTTTACGTAACGTCAGCTCACTTAGCTTCGATTGTTATTGACCCCCGGTGCACTCTCGATGCTTGTCTTTCGTCGGCGCTCTCAACCTGAACCTTGCACGAGTTTCTTGTTTCTAACGATCGAATGCCGAGCGGGTTCGGGAGCGACGACCTAACAAGAGTAATCGAACGAGAGAGAGAGAGCGCACCAGCTACGCGCCAGTTGAGTGGAAAGGCGAGCTCTGGGGACGATTGATACTGGGATACCATCATTGGTGGCACTCAGCTTGATAAATGTTCCAAAATAACGTGGAGCATGGTGCGGTACGCTGTTCGACGGAGTATTGTGCGACCGATGAGGAAACGATTCGCGAATAACGCGAGACCGAACAGGGACACTGTCACAGATCAGAGAGGAAGGGGAATCAACTAAGATTGACTTTCGAAAACGCTCATCTTCAGCGCTCAACTAACTTCGCGTGCTGGAATTCCTCCAAACACGAGCTTCTATGAACGGGATGTTGTCCATTCGAGGAGGCTTTTACGCACAACGCGCGACGCAGGATGGGGAGTGCGATCTTTTTTCATCACGACGAGTGCTGTCGGTTAGGGTTGGAATCGTTGGTATCGCTTTATGTTGACAACTGTACTCAGAGCGGCCGCAGAAGAAATATCAGTGATGATCCAGACACTCGACGCGAGGCAACAGAGGAAGCAGCTGAGAAGACTGGAATCGCGTAATTTGCGTAATTGCCGCGGCAAGAGGAAAGACGCGTCTAACCAAGTGTATATGCGCGTGTCTGCGAGCGCGAGTACGTCCGTCCGTGCGGGCTGGCGGGCGGGCGGGCGAGGATACGCAGTGAGCTGGGCATCAATCCTGACAAGAAGAAGGAGCAGCGACGGCGATATTCGTGCTCCTTTCTTCTCCAGTGATCCGTCACCCCTTGAACAAATTACACCAAACGAACGCCCATTGCAATCATAGCCGGAGCGATGTTTCTTCTATTCTCCTTTTCCCTACGGCTGCCATCTCACTTTGTTTCTTACCCGCGACAATCGTCGGCAAGACCACCGCTTTCGGCCGCGGCTCTCTGGCACTATTAGGTCAGACACAAAACCCTCTTCGGTGGTTCCTCTACGGAGTTTTATTAGTTTGTGCTTCTGTCACTCTGCTGGCACTGAGCTTGTGTCATTCATTAAGACTTTTAGCTGCCGAGAATATCATCCGGCTGACACCCTCCACGCGACTAATATCAGTCCAAGATAAGTAGATTCAATTCCCTGCTTCGGGTGTTTGTTCGCCCGGTGGAGGCAGCTCTACTGAGAACGGACGCCAGCTTGTGTTGGAACCGGCTTCCGCGAGGTGTTTTTCATTTCCGGTTTCTGAATCGCCGCCGGCCGGCCTGGGCGGCGACTTCCTCGGTTTGTTGCTCATCCTCAAAAAGAGCCGCTTCCCGCATTCTACGATTTCCTGCTCGCATTCCAGCTGGTTTCGCAAGGACAACTTCCACCCGGTGACTGAGCAGAGAGGAGTTATCCAGGCTGCCGGCTCGCTCTACTTCGTCAAGACCAAGATTCAGGACAGCGGGGTGTACGTGTGCGTCGTCAACAACACAGCGGGAGAACAGATTCTCGAGAGCACTCTCACCGTCACAGGTTGGTAGCTCCCTCGCCCGCTCATCCCGAGTGGGCGCCTTTCTGATCATTCATTTGTCAAGGGAAGCTGTCGACATCCCTCGCGACCGGCCTCGTGCACCATCGCGGCTTCTTTCGAACCAGCGTGATTTTCTGCCAGGGATTGAAGCTCGCAAGGTTTCACGACCTTTGGGTTAACAGAAGAGATGGCGAAAACAGGGAGAGAGAGGGGCAGGGAATTGAGGTGAAGAGTGCACAGCAATGCCTTTCGAATCACTGAAAAAATCCCCGCGTGGCGCGCCCAGCGCATTTAGCGGAATGGGTGGAGAGCGGAGCCGGAAAAAAACTTAGCCGCTGTTTTTGGATTCCCTCACAACGACGCCGGCGCCCGCAGAAGGAGCGCCAGCGTAAGGGGTCTCCTAAATCGAAAGTGTTCTAAGAAGACTAGAGAGTAGGGCAGCTCTGGGAGAACGGGGTTTTTGTCGAAGTGGAAGAACGTGGCGGAACGCAGAGGAGCGGCCGACCGGAGTGCGCAGCGGCGGGCTCCAGGAGCCTGGAGTCACGGACGCGCCGGCCCTTCTTCCAAAGGTCGTTCAGTCGCTCGCGTAGCCGCCGCGAAGTCCTTGAGCGACGGAAGCCGTGACGCAACGCAGGATCGCTTCCCGAATACGGCCGATAGGTGCTTCCGAACTCTTGTTCGAGCAGATAAAATTATCATAAATATCATATCTGAGCGAGAAAACGATTCTTCCCCGCAGCGCCCTTACAAGCACACATGACCCCGGAGCGAGTTCAGGTCGAGGCTGGCAGGAGTGCTACGCTCACATGCAACGTTTCGGGATGGCCTGTTGATTCCATCGCATGGCTCAGGGACCAGAGGCCATTGCATCCTCTCCAGGGCATGGAATCATCATCATCCAAGTACCAGCTGATATCTCCTCACGTTCTCCACATTCCATCGTTGACCCGGAACGAGAGAGGCGTCTACCAGTGCTACGTTCGGAATCAGAGGGACTCCGCTCAGGCCACCAGCGAGATCGTCCTCGGAGGTGAGCAGAATCGTGTTCGTAGTTCCTCCTCAAAGGTTTCCTCCTTTGACCGAGCGGACTGTGATTTCTCTTCGCACATGCGCAGCTCCGGTCGAGTGCTCGGTGGCCCTGTGTCGCGCGGGGCTGGCTCGGTTCCGCGCGAGAGTCGGGCCGCTTTCGGGTTTTGGATCGAAGCGGGGGGGCATCTTCGATCGTGCCATTCGGCCACTGTTACCCGCCCCGGAGGCAAAAGTTTGCGGCGGTATAACACACGCACGAGCGCGTCCTCATTGCAGAAATCCCACCGATGATCACGGACGCCTTCAAGGAACGCATCATAGACCCTGGTTCGAACAGCGTTAGTTTGCACTGCATTGCGTCAGGCACTCCGCTGCCTCAGGTCACTTGGACCCTCGACGGCCTCGCTGTTCAGGACAATGAACGTGTGCGGACAGGAGATTACGTACGCCGGGGCGGTGACGTCGTTTCTCATGTAAACATCTCGGATGTCCGCGTCTCTGATGGGGGCTACTATGCGTGCATCGCACGCAGCGACGTCGGCGTGAAGGTGCACGAGGCTCGTATCGACATCAGGGGCCCACCCACCGTGCGCAGGATGGCGGACAGGTACATCACAGCCGGCGACACGGAGCGCATCCAGTGTCCTTATTCAGGGCATCCCATCTCGGAAATATTTTGGGAGAAAGGTGAGGGAACACGCAGCCTAATGGTTTCAGGCGGCGACATAGCTGCGATACTGTCGTAGCCATGAGCCGCCGCCGGTCGGACTTATCTGATTAAGTGACGGTGGATCCCTGTTCGATTCGCGCAGATGGACGCAGGCTCCCAACGAATCGTCGGCAGCACGTGTTCCCGAACGGAACCTTGGTGCTGACGACTTCTGTCAAGAACGAGGATGAAGGATTGTACCGATGCACAGCCCGTAACAAGGACGGCACCGGGGACTCGGGGACACTCAGGGTCAAAGTTCAAGGTGAGCGCATGCTCCACAGCTGTAGGAGGCTCCTACGAGGCCTCAGTGTAGTCAGAAGTTGAGAAGGCTGAAAAGAAGCAGACACTGGCGTACGGATCGAGCGGACCGGGAAAAAAACGAATCTGTATTGATAAAGCACGTAGAAAGGGTGTGGCTCATTCGTTTCTCAGCGGAGGACGACGTAAAATGAAGACAGGAGGAGAGAGAGAGATAAGGCCGAGGATCGCCGGAACGGCGACGCGGTAGAACCTGAGATGTGAAAGTTGTCGAACGAGAAGGAATAACGGCTGACAGGAAAATTGCTCCACGGCCGTCGTGTGCTCCTCTCGGCCGTGCGTGATTTACGGCAGTTCATTTCTTTCCCTGCTAGACCTTCTCTCGTTGCGCGCAACGGGTTTGTGTTTCAATTTCCCAAGTTTCTTCTCTGCGCGGACGAACCCACTCAGAGCCGTTCCCTTCTTGATTCCCTCTCTCCATCCTGTAAGTTTGTGCCCACTATAGTTTGCTGACCTTGGGCAGTATTGTTCTTCATCGTCCACGTCTTCCGCCCTCCAGAAAAATCTCCTCATGCTTGTAGCTCTTTTGTTCGACTCCGAGGTACTTGATGAAAGCTCCTCCACTCGGGCCGAACTCCCTGGGGCTCCTCAATCCTGGGGCAATCACTAGTGTGCTGAAGCCATGCCATCTCTGCCTGGGACATGTTCGGAACATGTCAGGCAAGTACCGAAACGTGAACGAGTGAGGGGAAGGAGAAGAAGTTGTACTAGAGAAACGAGTGGGGCGGAAGTCGGAGGCACAACTTTCAAAAATCATTAGGGCAGCTCTCCCCCAAGAATGACCGCCCGGGGCGTCCCGTAATAAGGAACGCAAGGAGAGAAAAGCAAACTCTGAAGCCGCTCACACGACCGACGAGCAGCCTCGCCAACCGCGCAAAGAACCAGCGAACGAGTCTCGCCCTCGCGTCAGCCTCGCAAAGACCGACCGCGTGATAGGAACGATTTTCGGTCCTGTGAGGGGAGCCGGGGACGAGCTGGCAAGTTTCTGCGTCTTAGGACGCTTGACGGCTCACTTTGAGACGAAGAAAGAGCCGTTCCCACGCGAGTGTCGCGTTCGGCGCCGCCGGCTAGTGACCCGTTGCCGCATTCAGAAAACAGATTCACGGACCGAGACGAAGTTACCCCACTCCCCGAGACGGGGATTACGATGACGGCGACTCATTCCATTCGCCTCAAAGACTCCCTCAGAGAACCATGCGACTGGTGCGAGACATTTCTAGGGAATTCCGGACCGCGAACCCTCGGAGAGGAACACCGATGTCTCCGCGGGTGCTACGTAGTGTTCTCATGACTCCAGGGGAAGAGTCGACGACTTTCAAGGCGGGAAGGGAACGCCTCGCCGGCTCGAAGTTAGTGAAATTCGATCCTATGATCTGCTCAGTCGAGGATGAAATTCGAATCGGGGACGGGATTTTAGTCAATCATTCAGACAAGCAGTCGACTCAGTCAAACAGTCCAAGATACTGTTTTGCTTCCTCGTCTCGTCCTGGGATCACTATCAGCTTCCCCGAATGCTCCGTTTGCTTCATCCGTTTCAAATCTGCTGTTTTCAAATCCCCTCGCGGTTTATCTCGTGTCTGCCGGGCTTCGTCGTCGCCGCTGCGGCTATGTCCGCGGTGCTCGTTTCCCGGACGGGCCCACCGACTCACCTACCCGTCCCCTGCCTACCCAGCTCCGAATTCCCGGATCCGACCTGGTCTCATGGTTCCGTGTTGTCGGCGTTCGTCTCCGTCGCTCTCTTCTTTCGTTTCGTTCTTTCCGCGCGAGCAACGCACTCGCCATTGTGCCCTACACCGGAGAACACGACCGCAGATTCGTCGAAACGGAGATAAGACGAACATTCATGCAGTGAGGCACCGCGCCATCGTGTGCGCCGTTGTCGATTTAGCAGCAGGAAAGCGTAGCATGAATCCTTCTTGTCGTGCACGTTCGGACCTCAACTTCGCTATGACCTCAACTTTTCCGTTCCAGTCAAACCCGTTCTCCAGCCGTTCGCGTTTCCCAAGGTGATCCAGGAGGGAATGAAGGTCGTTGTCACGTGTTCGGTGGCCGACGGAGATGCCCCATTCGAGGTTACTTGGCTCAGGAACGGGAGAGCGCTGCCAGAAGACTCGGTGCGGGTGCAGAAGTACACGGATGACTTTGCCACGCTTACCATCGAGAAGGCTTCGCCGAGGCACAACGGCGATTACACGTGCGCGGCGAAAAATGGCGTCGCCGAGGTCAACTACACATCAACGTTAACTGTCCACGGTGAGTGTCTCCATGTCCATGAGATGGACCTGGAAGTCCTCGGGGGTGGTAACGACGACCCCTCACGAAGCGCTTGGGTACTCGCGCTAATCACATGGATTCGTTTCATTGAATTCGAGCGTTGGCTTTCATTACCGAACGGGGGAAGGCCGATCCGCGCCGGCCATCGTTGATTTCGGAGGAGCTTTTGATCGTTGGCGTATAAATTTGTTGGCCCAGAATCAGACGTGGCCACCGGCGCGTCTCTTCCTGTGCGGGGGACCGTCATGTCGGCATAGAGCGGGCAACCCTCGGAAGGCAGCGGTGAGAAAGAGCTGTATGGGTCAAAATCCTCCGACGGTGGCGGAAGAGGCTCTCCGAAGAGTCAGTCACGTTTGCGCTGCGAGGAGAGAACGCTTTTCAAACAGAGCTGTCCAGCAAGGACAGGTCCCTCCTGCGGCGCGTCCTCCGACAACAGACACACAGTGACCGCCTCGGTTCGGAAATAGTTCTTCGCCGATGCAACCTCCGCCCGTCTCGCAGCGATCGCTTTCGATTCTCCAACATCTAAGCTGGGCGGGGGGAGCTCCCTTCTCGGTCGGGGGCATTTCCCCTAGCCAGGAAACCTCCCAGCAAAATGCAAACTCCATCCGTCCCAATTAGGCCTCTTCCGACCTCGATAGAATTTCACGGCGCGCAGCCCGATGCGACTCCATCGGAACGATCGTCGTTCTCACCGCACTGGTGGCTCAAACGTGCTCGATCGAGTCCCGCAACTAACTCGTTCCTCAAAATTCTCCCTCCAGTTCCGCCTCGCTGGTCGATTGAGCCCAAAGACACAGACGTTGTGGTGGGTCGTTCAGCAACATTGGACTGCCAAGCTGAAGGATATCCCCACCCACAGCTCCGATGGGAAAAAGGATCGGGTGAGTGAATGCGATATGAGTACACGTAGCAATGATTCCATCTGCTGCTAATGATTCACGAAGCAGTGTCGTATCGATGCAGACTGATAGATCCCAGCCGACGCGAGTTTATTTCCATCGTTCTAAGCTTGGCGCGTCTATGTTAAGACGACCGAACGATCGATCCATCGCCGCGGCGGACCGCCGGAGACCAGTTACCTCGAGTGCAGATTTGGCGCAAGTTGATTCGCTCCAAACCGCAGCTGTGAGACAATATGTCGTCCTCCGGAGAAGCGAACGAATGAACGAGCGAGCCAACCAACGACAAGTTAGCTTGATAAGAGACCATTACTCTTTGTGTAGACGCTTTCCTTTTGCTTTCGAAAACCTCCGAAGGCTTCCCGTCAACTGGTGGCCGATTCGGCCGGCTGTATCCTACAAGATTGATTTGTATCCGATGGCACACGGACTCCACCGACTCCGGCGTTTGTTCCTTCTCCATTTGTTGACGCGGCTCCTGCTGCGAAAAATTACGGACGCAACACACAAGAAATGGCTTGGACGAGTTCATTGAGGACTCTCAGCACCGCGCTGGGAAGAAACAGGACGTTCCGGAAGTCTCAAAGGTTATTCAGGAGCAGCTCGTGGACGATGGTCCTTGGATCGCGGCTGCGGTGATCCCGATCGTAGACGACGCCCCGCAGCGGATCCAGACCACGATTATAGTTTCGGACCGAGGAGCCAATCAGATCTGGACACTCGTTAGAGGAGGATCAAACTTTCGTACATGATTTCATCAGGGTTCCACGTTCACGTCCGCGCAATTATTCCACAGGCGGAGGGCATGCACTACGATTTAATCGCTGCGACAACGTGAACTGCTTTCGTGTGAACAGATCGAACATGGCGGGGCTTCACGGTTCAATTCGCGAGTCGGGATGCGTGTTCCGAATATTTTCCAATCGAACTCACGATCGGCGAACGTCCCGTAGGGATTTCCCGTGACCCGGACGGTCGTTCGATTCGCATGCGCTCATGATTACTCGAATTAAACTTTCGGCACTGAAACCCATGGAGTCAGGGCAGCGTCTCTCCCAGCGCTGCGCGAAGTTCGCCGGTGCCTGAATTCTCCTGAGGCACTCGCTGCGAGCATGGAGCCTCGAGGAGGGCTCTCACAGAGTTGCAAAATACGGATACGAAAAGTCGACCGACAGACTCAATATTCTCCGACGAGGATCTTCGGGAGCGGCAGTCAGGATAGATAGGGCGGGGAAGTTGGGCAAGCCAGCCACTCTCTGGAATTCGTGGCGTCAGCATGTTCGATCGTAAGGGGAGATCGATCTGGCTGGCTCTGTGTTCACCTTATATTTATCCGAGAAGCCTTTTCGGTCCCCCCGCTCCACCTGCCGGCTCGCCCTCCCGCCTGCGTGCTTGACTGCGTCAGGCTAACGGATCACTGGGCTGGCGATGCAGCGGCCACGGAGCCTCGAACAGATGGAGGGGCCGAAAAGATGCCAATACGCAGATCCGATTCGGGTACGTCATCCACCCATATATGAATTGAGCACGCTCGTCGCTGTTGCAGGCCAAGGGAACTACGATCCCGTGACCACGAGTTACCACTACCAAATCTATGAAAACGGCTCGCTCACCATCCAGGACGTCACTAAATCCGACGCGGGCTTCTACCTCTGCCAGGCCACTAACGACGTCGGGCCGGGTTTGAGCTCCGTGATTTCGCTCAACGTTCACGGTGAGTTGCCTCGTGGATCCGCTCCGGCTCGACGGGTTCGAGAACAGGCCCACTAACGGTTCTTTGCTGGGAAACGCACTCAAACGCCTTGCGACGACCCGCTTCGTTTCCAGTGGCGCCCGAATTCAAAACGAAGTTCCACACGAACATGGTCCGTAAAGATGAGGACGTGAAATTGACCTGTGAGGTCAAAGGAGATCAACCCATCCAGATTCAATGGCACAAAGACAAACTCCCGCTGCTCGGCTCGGCATCAAGTGAGACTGGGTTGTCAACAAAAGTGCGCGACGTCCCCATCGCCGAAGGGACCAAATCCGAGTTGACGCTGAGTCGTGTCGGCAGGAAAGATTCCGCGTTATACTCCTGTGTCGCGACAAATAAATACGGCACCGATGACACGAATATACAGCTCATCGTGCAGGGTGAGTCAGAGCCGGAGGAAAGCGGATGAAAATCGAGTATTCGACAGGCCGACTGATCACAGGAGATCCTCCGGGGATCTAGAATCAGCCCGGCTCAGTTATATGAGGCCCGCTAGGCAGCCACCGCTATCTATCGGAGCTATAGCGCGGAGTTGAATGAAAAACAAATCCCAACTCGTTTCCAGAACCTCCTGATCCTCCGAGAGCCGTGAGAATCACCGAGGCCGCGTCAAGACACGTTAGATTGACTTGGGAGCCCCCGTTCAGTGGCAACAGTCTCATCACTCAATACCGGATTCAGATACTTGAAACTGCTCGTAAGTTTGACATCAGCCAGCCCCCGTTCGATTCCGTTCCAGGCGCAGCCGCGATGAATGAGATTCGAGAGAACTCGCCCGGGCGTGTTCCTTGCTGAATCGATTCGCCTCTGTTTCACTCCGTGACTTCTCCGGCAGCAGCTAAGTTCTCGCCGCTGTCCGAGTGCGATGGAGGCTGAGGACTTCTGTGAGGAGGGGGAACGGGGTGATTTCATTCAGAGAGGTGTTTTTCGTTTAAATTTCCATGGAAATTCTTCTGCAGGAGCTGCTGGAACTCACGGAGGCTCCCCTCACAACGTGACGGTCACTTCCTCGGAAACCGCGATTCAAATAAAAAACCTCAGGCCTTCATCCGCGTACGACCTGGTGGTGATAGCCGAGAACGGCGTCGGGGAATCGCGGCCCAGCGTCAAAGTCCCTTTCCAAACCGAAGGCGAAGGTGAGTGATCCGCGCTTTCCGCTTCTCTATTGTAGCCGTCCGCCATATCTCAGACGTAGACAGGTGAGCGGACTCAGGCAGCTGATGAGCATCCGTGTTCAATTTCTGCTCAAACTCCAATTCCGTTGTCGACTCTCGTTGGCTTGAACGAGTTTTGTGACGCGTCCTATTGAACCTCGCGTCCGCTCTTTCGGACGAGCACGATGGACGAGCAAGTCGACTGGTGTTTGGCAAGTGTCCAGTAATGCAGTTGCTGCTACGCTTTTTCTTCCGGCTGCCCCCGTTTCTATTGAGATGGTCGGTTGCCGCACAACGCCGAGGCCCGGCCACGGATGTCATGCCGCAGCTCCTCCCGCCCCCATCGTCTGTTACTCGATCCAACTCATGCTCATATCATAAATTCAACGCTTTCGTTTCGTTGCTGGGGCGGGACAGAAGGAGGACGGGGAGGCAAACCGACGGAGAGTGCATGGTGACAGCCCGGACGGGATCGAAAATGATCTGAGCGCCGAAAGTTTTGAGGGAAAATCTCCTGTTCACGTCCGAGCTGTCCATGGACGGCGTGAAATCCCTTAAATAGTTGGGCGTTCAATCTTTCAACAACGGAGCTATTGTTCATTCAATAGCGAGCTCCACACGGGCGAGCGCCAACGCACGGACGAACTCCGGCCTGAACTCCACGACCCACCGTGGTCCAACTGGAGTCCAGAATAAATCAAATGTGTGCTCAGCCGAAAGTTCCCGGCCATTCTCTCGAAAGGGCTCGTCCCGGAGCAGGAACTGAATCGAAAACGAAAGTGCAACAATGCTCCGCAACGGACCGACGATCCGTTGCGGAGCATCACAACAATATGTTCCCTCCCTCAGAGAATTCGTCCTCCCCATATGGCCCATGTTAATGGTCCGTCATGCTCATCGACTGTTGGTCGATAGTTCGTCACGTGTGTCGCCGAATCGATCGAAATCTGAAGACGTCATCAGACGACATCGAGTCAGCTGATATCTGATGTCGAAATCGAAAATAACGAACTCGTCGGAGAATGAGACGACGCTGGAGTCGATCCCCTCTCAGACAACAGACGAAGCAGTCGTGGAGGTCGCGTGAACTGTTTGAGTACGACAAGCTGAGCATGACAAAGGGAGTAGGAGGCAGAGGAGAAGGATGGTGATAAGGATCATGGCAGGGCAGGACAGGCTCACGGGCGGGCGAGAACACAGACAGAGTGTTGACCCTCGTCCATCATGTGCGGTAGAATTATTATTAGTCCGCCGAAGTCGAGCAAAGCCAGCGGAACCTGACGTCGATGGAAATTAATAGATTGACTGATCGTTGTTGAGTCATCACCGCGTCGTCGTCGTGATTCGCTGCCGTGGTCCGACGGTTACGTTAACGACCATCGGCGCGTGTCGACCTCGCCGGGTCTAATGTTCGTACAAGAAGTACGCGAGAAGGCCGAGAGAGAGAGAGAGAACGACAAAAGGAAAACCAAAAAATCCTTTGAGAAAAGGTCCCGAGCGAAGGAATGACCCAGTTGCATATCTGAGCTTTTGTCACAACGTTCAGACCGACCTTGTTCCCAGTTGCGTCTTCATTCCTCTGTCCGACCGCGATGCCCCTTTATATATTTCTTCTGTCCGCTCTTGTCTATACCGAATGATTCATTGCTTGTTCTGAATGCGGGACGCGGTGTTCGGGCTGACGACGGCGACGACGGTGTCGGAGTCGGCGGCGACGGGAGGTAATCAAAATCTACTTAACGTTATGTGGTGTCGAGATCATCACTTAGCCTGTCTCATCATAGATCCATTAGTTTCAATGGCCAATCTGCACAGGGGGACGCAGAGCGAACTGGCCGCTCGGCCATCCTGCAAGCACCGAAAAGACCATGAATCATGACCTTGTCAACGTGCTCGTCGTCAAGGTCAAACACCCTCAGGCGTCTTGGATATGCCTGGTGGACGACTCTCCTTGGAGAGCAGACGAGTCCTGGCCTCGCTCGCGTAGGCTCTCGGTTCACCTTGTCTGCCGTCCACTCGCTAAAGCGTCCACGAGATCAAATGCAGCAACCCAAAAGGTGTCATATGACGAACCAATGTTGTCCATATACAGTGGATGAAACTACCCGAAGGCTGCTACTACGCTACTCAGGACATACCATGGCCGTAGGCTTCCAAACATATAATCCAGGTTCCTGGCGGAGATGAGCACGTGCGACGAGTCGACACATAGCGCGCGCTTCGTGGTCTTCCATTACCAGGAAAGAACGATTGGCCGAATTTTCACTCATAGGTAATAATTTCTCAGCGCGAAACCCGTAATGCACCGAAAAAGGAGACGAAGGTTGCGGAGATGAGTTTGAGTTACGAACCTGGTGTTTTCAGCTTGATACAGAGCTACCGAATAGCGAGTGGAGCGTGCGTGTCGTCGATGTTCCCGTGACGCTCGATTCGAGCTCCCCGAGTTACCGACAAGCTGCAAGTTGAACTTCACGCTACTCGAGAATCGCTGATGCTGAACTCATGGCTCTGATTTCGGGCTGACCACCCTGGCGTTCTCGCCGTATGAGGCGAACGGTCAGACTCATACCCGGACGAAGTGCCACCCAGTGGGAGGGACTCGCGTCGCGTCCTTGGAGCGCTCGGATGAGAGAAGTGGTTGTTGCGAATAAGGACAGGAATGAGCCCGATCGCGAAATCATGGATCGTTGAGCGATAGCTCGAGCTGGGAGAAAATCTCAAAATACAGCCCTGGTCCCAAACTTCAGACTCTTAAAAAGTTCTCCGAGGGCGGCAGCCGAGAGTCCTTAGAAGGAAGAGCAAGTTTCTTATCCTGAATTCTTGGCATTCCTCAGCTTAAACTGCTTCAACTCTTAAATAAAGCTCCGCTTCGACTCCACTCCTCAGTTCTCCTCTTCCGTTCTCTATCTTCCGCCGGTTTCCGGCTGCAGAGGCTCCGCCGCTCGCTCTATTGTGACGGCGAGCATTCTTCGGGCGTGCCGCGTCACGGGCTACCATGTTCTCCTGTTCGTGTATGTTGTTGCATCGATACTCTGAAATAATCATCCATTCGCGTCTTCAAACGGCATTCCATGCTCATTGCTGCGGAATGCAACAACGGGACGTCGAGCGCCCTTTGCCCCCTCCCCCCGACCTTCCGAAACCCAAAACTCCACAGGACCTCATCTGCATTGATATGCGGGCCAGCAGGTTGACGTTCCAGTAAGCCGGCCGGGCTGCTGCAGAGCCTGCCAGGACAGCGATATATGCTGGAATACGGCAGAGCGACTAGCTTTTCATTAGCATAGATATGAGCGACTAGCCATGTCATGGCGGCGAGCGCAAGTAATTGTATGTAGTCTATGTATCGTGTAATGTTCTGGATCCATCTAACATTTACCGATGGAATATATCGAGCTCTGCGATCGGCTCCACGCCCGAAATCGCCCGAAATTTCCGAGTCTGCAGCTCCTAGCTCAGGACATATTGATTCGAGTTGTTTCTCCGGACTTTCGGGCGGAAACGTGACGGGGTGGACTCCGAATGTGCGATTGAGGGAGCAGGGGGCGCGCAGAACGGGGGAGCGCACGCGTGTGCATGAGATTATTGGCCAGCGGAATAATGGCGCTAAAACTCATACTTATTTTCCAGTGCCTGAGGGTCCACCGGAACAGATCAACGTGGAAGCCACCTCGTCGACGTCGTTGCGGGTCTCCTGGATGGTGAGTACAGTCGTGGTTGGCTAGTCGGGAGCTGCGAGTGGCGGACCTCCTCCTTCGCTCATATAGAGCGCCCTCCACGCGTGGGCTTGAGCTCGGAGGAGAGGAGTTGCCTCTCGACTGCTGAGATTTTCGGAGAACATCCAAAAGAAGCAACTGACGGACGGCGGGCAGGTCTGCATGGTGCGGTGGAAGCTGTGCGTCTTGTCTTGACCAGCGGCTGAGATCCGTCAGCGGCTTCTCGGTCCAGAGTGACTTCGAGAGCGGAGATAGTTATAGCCGAGGAACGTCTGGATTTCCCGTTGTTGGCACTGAAGTGTGTATGTGTAGTTCGAGAAGCGGAAAGACTACGCCATGTCATTAGAGACGAAGAAGAGCAGCATTTTCTCCTGCTACTCTCGACGGCGTTTCCGAACGACCCCAGCTAGCTGAAAAGCTCGCTGTCCGAATGGGCCGAAACAGGCGGCGATCGCAATGCCATGTTCTGCCCGAGAAGTTAGTTGAATGATATCACCCTTGCGCAGTCGACGAGTAGATTGGCCAACAAGCGAACAGGCTATGCTTATTATATACTGGACATGTTCTCTCTCTACGGCTCCCTGGACGAACCGACTGATAAGCAGGCGAATTCGGTCGGTTTCGACCGGGACGATACAGCGGAAGACCCCATCGGAGAAACAACAAGCTACGTCCAGTCGTTTGTCATCCAATGAGATCGACCAAACGCCAACTCGCAACTCATGATCGTGATGATAGGGACAGCGATCTGGACCGCGGCAAAAAGTTCCGCTATCTTCTCGGTTTCTTCTCCTCTCGTTAGCTCCCACTCGAAAAGACGCGCGCTCTCTCTCTCCTCTCTCTCTCTCTATCCATCACTCGTCATTCGTAGATCCTCACGTAGGATTGACACATGCCAAATCGTGATCAGCGACATCGTTCGTTGATAGCAGCCGTGTTGCTCCAAGCTCCGGCTCCTTGCATTACCGCTCGATCACCCGCTGTCGGACTCCAATCGAGACGAAACCGTTCTTCCCTCTGATTTCGTTCCTGTGCTCTAGAAGTGAGCGATTGATTTGAGATAATTGCTGGCCATCATGGCGACTCATCCTCCTCCCCGTCATCCTCACTCAATGGCTGCAAAACTGTCTGGCTTGATTTTTCTGCGCCGTCGCTCCACGCGAGTGGGGTGATTTCTGATATCGGTTTTGATCGAAAGCCGCCTTTGTCGACTTCTCGTCATCCACGCTACTCTGCTTTTTATGATCGCCGGCTCCTTATTATCTGACGGCACTTGCGTCAGGTCTGAAAATGCTTCGAAAATCAGTGGGACTTCACGCTGTGAAGTTAAGTGTCGCTGCGCTATCCGCGAATTTCCGCGTTTTTTTCCGCATGATATCCCTAAACGCGGCGACATAACTTTTCCAGCCGCCCCCGCCGCACATGCAAAACGGAGAAATCCTCGGTTATTATGTCGGCTACAACGCGTCTGGCGAGAAGATCCAATATAAAACTGTCGGCTCATCAAATCAGCCCCTGGTGGAGACCGAACTGAAAGCTCTGCGAAAATGGACAAGGTATTCCGTGAGCGTTCAGGCCTACAATAAGAAGGGTCCTGGACCTCGCTCCGACCCGATTACGAAGGCAACCATGGAGGACGGTAAGTGGCAACTGACCAACTAGCCGGAGCGCTGGCCTACGAAAGTGCCAGCCAGCCGAGCAAACCTAGGAGGCAGAATACGCCCGTTGGTCGGACGTCCCGCTAACTGAGTTTATGACGCCGCTTTTAGACAGGCGAGCTACCCGGCCAACGCGCTAGGTGGCTAGACAAAATTGCTTCCACTCTTTGCTATTAACGACATTGCCTCTCACGATTCCTCTCTCCTCTTTGCCGACAACAGTGCCGAGTCGGCCGCCGAGGAAGGTTGTCTGTGAAGCGAAATCTTCAACTAAGATCAAAGTCACTTGGACGCCGCCCACGCATAATTCACTACATGGCCATTTGGAAGGATTTAAGGTTCGGTACCGGAAAACCGAATCTTTCGAAGACGGTGAGAGCTCATAAGAGATAAGGGGCCGAATTCCGGTCTGTGCGGACACGTTCGTGGAGCTTTCTCGTTCAACAGTTGCTTCCCGTACTGAACTGACTTTGCCCAATCTTTTCCACCCAGCAGACGACGACGAGCCTGTCCTCGAAGCCGTCATAAAATCCGCAGATCAGCTGGAGTACGTCCTCGACAGCCTTGGGAAATATGCCAACTATTCGATACAGTTGCTCGCAAGGACCCGCAAAGGCGACGGAATCGAGAGCGACCCTGTTTTCTGCAGGACACTGGAAGACGGTTAGTAGGAGCAGCGCAAGAAAAAATGCATCCATTTCCTTCAACAGTTCGACCGCTGCATCACCTGCTGCCGGGCAGCCCGTCCATCGCGTCGTCTCGGTCGGTTCATCAATACCATTAATCCGAGAACCCCGATGAGTTGCACTAGGCGTTGCAGCTCATTCTGGCGAACGGATTTTATCAGTTTTATGGGTTGTGCATCAATTCCGTTATTTTCTCTCTTCAGTTCCCGGTCCTCCAGGAGACATCAAGGCTTTGCCGTACCGAAAGCAAGCAATCCTTGTGAGCTGGAAACTCCCAGAGGAGTGTAACGGAGTCATCACCACCTACACACTCTACCAGCGAACCGTAGGCGACAAACCGAACAGTCACGTGAGTGTTCCCTCTCCACAGCATTGCTTTAACGAATTGGAAAAATATCAATCAAACTCATGGAGGGGGGGGGGGGGGGGAGCGCCCGAAACCCGGAGGCTTTTCGCTCAGCTGCGCCGGCTGTAAGACGATGCTCAATAGGAAAGTTCCTCTGCGGTGGGGATAATCTTCTTTTCGAGCGTCGGGAGACTGTCTGATCGCCTGCTACTACAGATGCACGGATAGCCCACGGGTCTATCTGATCGGTTGGGATCGGGGAGAGGAAGGGCCCGTGGGCTGAAGGAAAAACAGCTGCAAGAAACTAGAGTGAATCATTATTTTCCTTGGACAGTGCTGTACGTCTCCCCCTCGCCCCGCGGTCGCTCGTCCAGCTCGGCCGGTGGGGACGATGGGGATGGGGGGAGCTGGCGGAGGGGGTCGCGGGCGTGAAGGGATTCGATACGGGAGCGGAAGGCCTCCGTGCGGGGAACCGAACGGACGAGAGCATGAATGTACGAACAAGCTAGGTATTGGCAGAAGGGCACCTAATTTACACCGGGGCAGGGCAGCGGGGAACAGCCAGCAACCTGAAGAGAGTTAATTAGGACTGTTTTCATCGTGGTGCTTACGGAGCGTTGTGTGTGTACAGCAATGCAGCGTTGGCCCGGAGCTATTAAACAAATTCGCTTTCTTTTTCGCTCTTTTCAGAACATGAGCAAACATCAGATTGCGGCTTCCCAGCGACAGTTCGAGGCGACCGGTCTCGAACTCAACCGGAGATACGAGTTTTGGGTGAGCGCATCCACACGGATGGGCGAAGGAGAATCCACCCGGGTCATGTCGCAGTCCACCAGCGATACAAGTAGGTCTCCCTCAACTTATTTCGTTCCGAAATTCCCTCGAAGTGGGTGGCAATATCGGGCCGACTGCTCCGAGTTCCGCTAATGATCCAACGTCATTTGGTGACATCGAATCAGTCGAAAAAGCGCGTTTTCTATCGCGGGAGAACGCACAGCGTGTTTTATTGAGTCGGAGTCGAATCTATTAGGAATGGACAGGACGATTCAGCAAAGAGCATTCAGGGGAGATAGAGCTTCTGAAACTGTGTTAGTGTCTGTGTTATGCATTGCTGGCATTCCTGACTGCCAAGTGGAGACGCAGGGAAACGAGACCGGGCGAGCAAATGAACAAACGAGCGAACGAACGTTCGTTCGCACAGAGCTTCGGAGACAGAAGCTAATCAGCATACCGCAATTGTACGGAAGTGTTGCTCAGTGGTGGCTCGGCTGGTACAGCTGGCCTGTTGCCGCTGCCTAAGGTGCTGCTGATGGTGTTGATTTGATTGTTGTTGTGTTGATTCCAGTCCCCGCTCGGATCGCTTCGTTCTCCGACAGAGTGTTCCTGGCCAAAGGCAGCTCGATGACGTTGAATTGTGTCAGCATCGGAGTGCCTCCGGGCTCTAACAAGTGGCTCTTCCGCGGAGAAAAGCTTGACAAGAACAAAAACAAATCCAGTGTACTCAGCAACGGCTCAGTTGTCCTCACAGACGTCGGCGACGAGCACACTGGAAATTACACTTGCCGGGTCGAGAACAGGCACGGAACCGACGAGATCAACTACCAAGTTCAAATCAAAGGTGAGCACTTCGTCTTCTTCGATGGCCGGGGATCCGAAAATTTTCTCTGGCGCCATTCTTCGGGAGCGTTGTACCCGTCCAACCGATCTTCCCCGCATTGTTCGCCGATGAAATAGCCCTCTCGCAACAGCTTCACCGTGGATTCGCTCGATCAGGGATTCACAGGCTCCGTTTGCGAGAGATTTGCTGCGCTTCCGTTCAGCTGCGCGGCTCTCTTGCCAGATTCATTCATGTTTCCTGGTTTTGATCGAGAAGGGTGATTTGTTTAAGAGCGGCTGAGGGTCGTATCAGATGTCGTTTTCGGGAATCATGGGCTCGGCGTGAGCTCGAAAGCTCCGCTCCCTGGCGAGGGTCGGCGGAACATGTCCGGGAAAGATGAGCATGGAGGAGGGGGGAGAGTAAATAATGAGGGGTTAAAGTACGCTGCGCGTGCCACCCACTCGAGCAGTTCTATGAGTGATTCTCGTGAGCGAGCTGAGCCGAGCCGCCAGCCGCCACGGAGGCCGAGGAGCGCGCAGACAGGCAACCGAAGGCCGAGTGGAAACGTTGAGAGACGAGGAGGAGGCTGCGCCTACGGAGAATCTTCCGCTACGGAGTGAAAAGGAACGGAGCACGCCATCGCGCATACTCGCGACTGAAAAGAAGCAAGCTGCCGCTTCTCTCTGTGGATGCTGCGGCCGCCGTCGCTATCAGAACAGAGCACGTTAACTCAAGTAGCGGCTTCTATTAATCGTAGCATTAAGAGTTTGTTTCTCCGTCTGTTTCATTAACGAACAGGCTGACGGACGGAAATAAGCGACCGACCGAGCCAGCCTGACCGATTCAGGGATGGATGGATGGATGAATGACCGAGCAGATGAGTGAACTCTCCGGTCCGCGACGGAACCGCATTCATCTCGAACGACAAGTTGCTCAGCTGTTTCCGAGCAGAGCTGGTCCTAGGGGGCCGGACGGAACCGATCTGGGCGGAACGAGGACTCGCGGCGGGTGATCTCTACAAGTCATTCCGTATGGGAAGCGACAGACCAGACACTCCTTGTCAAGCTTTACGTCTCCGAAGACGCCTTTCTGGAGATCTTGGACCCAGGAATCGATGGCGTCCAATTATGAACATTCTGCGGGTATCGACAGCCAGGAGTCGGAAAGACGTGTGAAACTTCTCCGGCTCCTTGAGCTCCTATCGAGAGAGGTGTAATGAAACTCCATCCGCTGTCTGGCGATTATTCGGCAGAATATGAGCGAAGGATTGTTTTTGCGGAGCGAGGAGAGCATATGTAAGCCACGTGGCTTAGTGTCACTGTGATGCTGCGCCCACACCCACCGAGTAGTCACGGCAGCGGGATCTGTTGGTAGCAGCAGTTTCTCATCCCTCAGAAGGCAGAAGAGAAGAAGTGTCTTTAGACAGAGTGCTTAGGTTTAGCTGAGCTTAAGGTTGAGCTTAGATACAGTCGAACGGAACGCCTTCCAACATCTCGGCAGCAGCTCCGGCAGGGCAGGCAGCGATAAAACTGTAGAAGGCGGAAAACGAAGCAGAAGTTTCCCTTCTTCACGTTCGGGAAGCGAGCCCCGACTCGCTACAACTGGGAGGGCGTCTCCAGTATGGGGGAGGGAGGGGCTGCTGAGGGCGCTGAGCTTGGATTCAGGGTGATAGGGGGGAGGGGGGGGGGGGGGTCGCAGCAAGAGTGGCCGACTTCCCTTTTCCATCCGTCATCCTCAGACGAGTAAAGCGAAGGCTTCTTTTACTTAGGCGCACTTCTTCTCCTTTTGGTTCCAGGCCTGCTTCCGGCACCCTCTGCCGTTTCCGTGGTGTCAGCATCCAACTCCGAGCTGCGGATTAGATGGGATCTACCACGAAAGTATATGAACGCCATGCACAGTGAGTATATATCCCCTGTTTCCTCACTATTTTCCCACTCCTCCCGGATCCTCCTCCATATATCTCTTCTTCTCCGTGTTCGACTCGAGACAGTTCCTTCTTGCCGGGGACATTTTTCTCCACGAACACTGCTGACGACACTCCGACTCGGTTTGCGCGAGTTACCAGCGGCTTATCAAAACTTCGTCCCACTCTCGAATCAGGGACACTTGCCTCAACTCTTCCCGTGGTCGATGCCAGCGAAAGCTCTCAGAGCCCGAGCCGAGTGTTCGAACCCACTCATGGAATTTGCTCGCTTGCCTCGGCGCCGGTGGCTGCGTTAATCTAGTAGATCTTCATAACACGCGAAATCCGTTGCGGCGGCTTGTGTGTTGGTCGCTTGGCTCCTGGTCGCATGCGGTATCAGTAAGCTGACGCCAGATTCATCGGACGGCCTGATTCGACCTCGTGGAACGACTCGGAGCGCGCCATTTTCCGCTTGGGGGGCACCCGCCACCGGCACAGCAGAACCTTCGGTGTCGCGCTTAGTAAATGGCTGAGGTCGGCATTCTGGTTCCTTTTCAGCCGAAGCCGCATTGTAGTAGAAGTAGAATGATGTTGATGACGTCGTCGACAACGACGACAACAACAGCGCCGGCGACAAACGCCAGTACGCTGATGATGATATCGAAGAAGACGATAAGAGACAAAGGGTCGAGAGCCAGATAAGGTTAAGCCGGTTGCAGCGACAATCGTGTTCTTTTCTTCTCCTTGAACAGCGGCGGCTCTATTCGTCGTCATTTTCCTCTTTCTCCCGGGCGGCCGTTCGAGGCCCCTCATCGCCGAGATACGATTAGCGTGGTCGCTCGTTGTCCTTTGTTTTTTTCTTGTTGGTGAGGGCTGCTGAGGGACCGGGGAGGCATCCGCGAGCGGGGACGCCAGCATGCTCGGATATCTCGAGTTGCGTCGAGAACTCGGCCAGAAGACGTTGGGTATCTTGAACGAGGCCCTTTCACGCGCCGAGGAGCTCGAGCAGACCGATCAATTCGAAGATATCGGCATATACTTATCGCGGAGCACGACGACAAACGATTCATCTGAGTCTTTGAGAGTATGTCAGCCAGCCTGCCAGCTAGCCAGATACCAACCAGTGAAGACCTGGTCGAGAAAGACCCGAACGGCTACGCGAGGGAGCTGACCAAGAGGACGGCGAGATAAGTTGCCGGTGGAAACTTTAAGACGCTCTTTGTTTGTTGCAGAGCTGATACTCCACTATCGACGCAAACTCGGCGGCCAATGGGAGGAAGTCGAGGTTTCCCCCAAACAGGATTGGTATCTCCTCGAGGGTTTGCAATGCGGTACCAAATATCAGGTTTACCTCGTCGGGGTGCGAAGATCCGGTGCTCTCGGAGAAGCCAGTGATATCATCTCAGGACAAACAGAAGGTCAGCATCGGAGAGATCCTCCAGGACGTGCCTCTCTCCCCCAACTCATCCCCTTTTCTGAGCGCGGTTTGCGAAGCTCCATCGCGGTCTTGCGATAGGTTCTGCAACGGTTCTGAACAGACGGTTCCTCCAGGACGTGCCTCTCTCCCCCAACTCATCCCCTTTTCTGAGCGCGGTTTGCGAAGCTCCATCGCGGTCTTGCGATAGGTTCTGCAACGGTTCTGAACAGACGGTTCCTCCAGGACGTGCCTCTCTCCCCCAACTCATCCCCTTTTCTGAGCGCGGTTTGCGAAGCTCCATCGCGGTCTTGCGATAGGTTCTGCAACGGTTCTGAACAGACGGTTCCTCGCTGATTCAGTCGATCACATTCGTTGACTCGATCCGACATCTCACGGATACCGAATCGGAACCGAAATGGCCTGGTTCCCGCCCGTGTCGTGCCCTCATTCGGAGGCACTGCTGCCCGCATTCAGTGTCCTTTTTTCGCCCTGTAGGTGGAGTTCCGTCCGCTCCTCTGCAAGAAGATTTCGTCACTCCGAACGTAAGCGCCATATCTCTCGACCTGGGTGCGTGGAGCGACGGCAACTGTCCCATGAGAGCGTTCGTAGTCAACTATCGGAAACAACAGGCGTCTGGCGAGAGAGGCGAGTGGATTCCAGTTCCCCATGGTCACGCTCAGGATCGGGTTGTGGTGAGTTTCTTTGAATTCTCCTCAAAGCGTGCAGCTGGCCATCCTGACAGCATATTCAGAACGCCGTCCTTGGTCTGCTCGTCTCATCGGGGGAAGCGTTTGAGCTCGCAGACGCAATCCAGGCGTTGTAGACAGCACTAGGCTCGTAATTAGTCTCGAGTAGTCTCCTCCAGAGACGTTCGGCGTTAACGAGTAGAGAGACTCATTCCCGCGAAACATTGCAGATTACGGGCTTGAGTCCAGCCACGTGGTATGAGATCAAAGTTACGGCGTCGAACGATGCGGGCCCCAAAGTTCAAATATTCGATGTGGCCACTCGGACTGTCCTTGGCGGGACCATCGCTCCGGCCTTGGCCAACAGCTATGATGACACCTACGCGACGAACTCAATTCTGGAGGAAGTTCAAATCGTGGTTCCGGTCATCGTCGCCGTGTTCGCCCTCACCGTCATCCTCACCATCAGCGGATACGTTTGCATCCGACGACGACAGTTGATGTTCCTCCAGCAAGGCCAGCAGAGTCCGTTGGGCAACGGCCTGTACGAGAGAACGCGAGCCCCCTCCTCAGGAGACACTCAGAAGAAGTTCATCGAGTCCTGCGACACTTTATTGAGCGGCGGAAGCCCACGCCACATGAACAACTTCTCCTCGACGTACCAGGTGCCTGCGAAGCTGGCAACTCCTGTTTCGATGCAATCACAACATTGCACACTTGTGAGGAACGCGGATACGAGAATACAGTGTGAGTTTTCGGGCGTCGTCGCTGGTTCCGTCGAGTTCGGCCGTCGTCGCATCCAGCTGTGAACCGGGCTCCTTCACAGCGAGATCGATCGTTGCAGATTATGAAGATGACATTGTCGCGCCGTACGCGACCTTCCGGGTCGCCGGGAGTCAGGAGTCGGAGGTGTGCGCACGACGTGACAGCGCCATCGCGCAAACTCTTGCTAACCACCAAAGTATGCAAATGAACCCGATCAACGCTCACAACGGCCACCATACCCTGGGACACAACCATCGGAACGCATCGGCGTCCATCGCCGGCGGATCCGCAGTCGAGAGCCGAGAACGCCACGACTCAGCGCAGTACGAGCTCCTCGTTACTCACGTAATTAGTCGTTGAATACCAATTTTTTTTTATCAGGATCACCTCCTGCTTGCGAACTCCCAACCAGCTCGTCCGAGTTAGCTCTGATCGGACGGCTTTTGTTCCCGAATCAAGTCGGATATGGAGCAGCGTTCCAGACGAGCCCCTTCGCCGATTTTGTTCCACCTCTTTGCCTCGCCGCAGCTTCCCCAACTTCCCGCCATCCTCCTCCTCCTTGAGCTTATCGACCAGGTTCAGCTCCGAGCGTGTCGAATCGCAACTGTCGCGTGTCGAGCTCTCCGTGCTGACTGTATCTCCTACGTTTGCGATCCTCTCGATCAGATCATTCGCCTGTGAGCTTACCGCTTTGATTCTTCACGTCCGTCCGTCCGTGTGCCTGCTCGTTGTGATCGGCGACGCCCTCTCCACAATTTGCTCTTCTGTCGTTGCCGCTGTCCATGTTTTTCGTTGGTGATTCCTGACTTCCAAGTCGTGCCGTCGAGATCGACGTTTCGACGCTGCTTACGCCGTAGAGCAGTAGAGAACTCCGAACCCAGCAGAGTGAAACGTTCTCTCTTCAACTGCCATTCATCCATTGCAGACTCTTCGACGAACTCCAAAATCAGTACCAAGAGCTCTCACCACGAAACAAGAGTGAGTTGACTTCCACGAGCCGACTGTTCCGCGTCCAGACAGGCTCTCGAGAACTCCAGAAACTCACGAAGGGGGCCATGACCTCGGATTTACACGAATAGGCTTCCCCGATCGAGGGTCTTTCGAGTTCACACCTTGGGGAGCGGGTTCCAAGGGGCGCATCAGAGCTGACACTTGATATTTTCTTTAGTTTTAGTGTGTCAAACTTATGACCCGACGAACTGGATGAATTCGACCCCCTTCCGGACAACGAGGGCACAGAATCCACAGAGTTCTGAAGCCAGCGATGACACATCGAGTGAGTGGTCGTCATCGGCGACGAGTTCAGCTTACCGTGCGGGGACAGCGGGGGCTTCGGGTGGGCCCGGCGCGATCGGCGTCTCGTCCCTGGAACGCAAGAAGACGCAGGCCCGGAGTCTCCCGCTGACGGCGAGTGCGTACGCCACTGTTGCGCGCCGGAAAGCCTCCCAGGAGCGTTGCAACCACCATCCGCGGTAAGTCAATTGCTCGCAGCAGCAATCTACCCGTTGTCCTTTGTTCTACTCTTACCTCCGTTCCTTTAGCTAAACAGTCCCCCAAGAGGCCAGCGGGCTGTGTTTGTGCATCGGCAGCAGCCACTTTGTGATTGGCCTATTACGTCTCTTCCCCCGGGTTCCGTCCCTTCGACCAGCCCCTCCCCCACCCCCAACTCTCGTGCGTGAGAGCGCCGGTAGCTCGGACGGAGAGACTCGGCGACGCTTTCGAAAGCTCCGTTATGGGGAAGGGGCGGGAATCACGGGTTCGAGGGGGGCGCGGGGGTTCGTAGGGGCGACGGCACGTTGGAGAGCGATATGACCGGGCAAGCTCCGGCAAACGGGGAGAAAGGTGAACTGGGATACGAGACGGAGGGTGAGCGGGGAAACAACCGGCGTAGATGAGGACGTGCCCGGAATATTTCCCGGTTCTCCATGGAGGCCTACCGTGACGCACCCGCTCCCGGACCGAAGGCCAGCAGCAGCAATGACCCCTCGGTTCAGCAGGACGTGGGACGACTAGAGGCGCGTGGCGGTACAGATCAGGCCAGCCAACTGGCCTGCGAGAGAGAGTGTTTCCGCGCGCCCATTGACCAGTCGAACGTTTCAGGTGTGAGGAGGGGTCGCCTTCCAGGCGAGCAGCATCCCCGCGAGAAGAACTCACCGTGATGCTCAACCAGAACACTCTCACAGGGAGCGCTTTCCGTACACCACAACCCGCAGCGCGTGCCAGCAAGCAACAGTTCATGGAATGGTGACGTTGGGAGATTTAAATCGGGTTCGGAACTCGAACCCCAGACAACTGTTGGCGCTGCTTGCTCATCTCCAGTCGGTGTCGACCACCAGTGCCTTCGGAGGAGATCGAGTTTATCCAGCAAATGTGAATAGACTGTGAAAATCAAACATTACTCCCAAGTTGTTAGATGATGAAGACTCCCACGAGCGCTGACTGAGCTCGGCGCAGACACTAAACCCGGAACGACGTATAAGGTTCCCGGATCAGTGTCGTAGAGAGACGAGAACAGGGCGACAGTCGCTGAACGCTTTCGAGCGGGGAAATCCGCGACAACGAAGTCCTGGTGCGGAACGTTAGAGATGGCGGTGTCAACGGCATGCTTTTGGTCAGTTACCCAACTGTATTCTGTCTTTCAATGCCGTCCCTCCTAGCGGCTCCGCCAGCTCCAGCCAACCCATCCGATACGGAATATGTACTTTGTTCCCCACTTCGTTGACAACTCTATTCCAGAGATCAAGTACGATGGCTGGAAGCCCCGCGTTGTTAGATTATTGTCGGGAGTCTGCGTGAGGGTCTACGAGGATATCATGCCAATCGCTGCGAATCCGTCACACATTTTTCCGTGTACAGAGCAAAAAGTTGAGTTTTGACAACGTGACCCCGAAGTCACGGAGACGAACGGATGCGAATCACAGATGATGCTGCGTAACGGAATAGTTAGGACGACGAATGGAGGAATGAGCGATGCCGATGGGAGAGGGAGACGAGGAACATGTAATAATAACTACTTGACTAAATCAATTCCGAAGCAAGTTTGTTCGGTCCACACACCTGTTTCTACGGTGGGTTTTCGGCGTGACTGAGCGTGTGTTGCTACTCGTTAGCATAAGAGAGAATTTGCAAAACCGACCGGAACAGAGGAGGATATTGAGTTCCTCGCATTCCAACATCTCTGCCCTAGTTATAGCGCACTGCCAAAGGAGTATCGGGCTCACTCCGGTTTGAGGTGAAGCCTGAACCCTCAGGATATCGGCCCCCGTTTTGTAACTGATCCAAGAGGCAATGCCGGGAAACGAATAAGGAACATCCCGCGAACCTGTAGATATCGATTGATTACGTCTAGCTCCTTGTGGTGACTACGACTGAATGTTGAGCGTGTGAGGAACGGGAAAATAAAGTTACATATTTTTAACGTCAACTCTGAGCGTTTCTTCTTCCCAGCTGAGAATACTAACGGTTGTCTCGATGGCGGAATTCCGAGCGACGGTCTGAGTACGGTCCATCGTTTCAAGCGGGTTGCTTCCCCTTGAAGATCCATACCTTGATTGAGAATATTCGTGGCCGCTTGCCGGGGCTCTCCGGCAGCGACGCGGAGAAGCGGGGCTGAAGGAAGCGACAACAGATGTCGTATCTCATTCCCCCGAAGAAAAGCCCTGAACGGAAACACGAGTTGCCGCAATCCAGTTCGAACCGAACCTGAGCGGAATTTCGACTCGATCGCCCGCTGTTGAAAAAGTTTCCGTTATCGAACATGACACAGAGGTTGATGAGGGCAGACATGTCACCTTGATTCCATTAAGGTCTGCGAGTCTCGGACCCGGGCGATTTCTTTCACCAAGAGTTAGCGTCCCAGCACACAGTTGAGGTCAGTTGAGTAATGTCGGGGAGAGAGAGCGCGCCCATGCTCTGGCAGACTCTGAGCTTCACGCCCCGCTGGCCAGCAACTCACCAACGGAAAACCAGAGTTGAACTAACCGGGTGCACTATTGCTCTGAAGCTCGCTCCCCTCGTGACGCGAAGCGAGCTCGTCCGGTTGGACGCCAAGGTGGCCTTTGACTTGGAACTTTCATCCAAACTTGGAACCCTCAAGCTCTGAGGCAGTATAGCGACTCGGGATGGGCTCCATCGTGATCACTCGGAGCCAGGTTGCAGGAACTCAGCGCAGGAAAATGTTCGAAAAGGCTCCGTTCGAAAACCGGGATGAGATCGTATCATCCCCGGGAGACGGGGTCGGGCATTCTGAGGGTTCGGAACGAGTGTTAGAATCGCGCCCGCAGACGATTCCCAGGAGTGCCGTAATTCCGTGAAGCATATTTTATTCAACATCGCTGTGCTGTTGCCGCAACTCTACACGGTCGACGTCAACGACGACCAGCACCATTCGGCTCATTCCTTCCGCTCAAATCCCTTTCACCACTGAACCTGACCGAGGTACAGATTCCAGGTTTTTCGCTCATTTAATTTTGCCGCCCCCAGTTCCTGAATTATGCCAGCGCCAGACATTCCCGCTCCAAGACGTTCCCCTGAATTGCGTGCGCTCGTCTCGACGAATATCCACGAGATGATTCCGAAAAGAAGTCAGAGGAACCCAACTAGTGTATCACAAAGAGAGCCGCGGCGAGATACCAGTTGACGCAGTTGGCGCCTGCGAGCTTAGCTTCAAGTCGCGTCGGTTCAGAGACTTCACGAAATAATAGAATGAGGAATTCGGAAGCGAAAGCGGGGCGTCCAGAGAAGAAGACATCGCCGGTGAAAAATCTTGTGTCCTGGGAAACGAGTTTTCTCAGTGAGTTCGAGTCGGCAGGAAGAAGCCATTTTGCAGTTGGTTTTTAGCCGGATACCGTCCCTCTGGAAGACCGCAGAGCGAGAGTGGAACAGAACTGGGAGGAAGTCCGTGAGGAAGGTGAACCGTCGAGCTGGTGGCTCTCGTTAACTAACTGCTCTGGAAGGCTAAGAGCTAAGGGAGCGAGTTATAAATGAGCGAGTTAAAACTCCACGGGCTCCGCCGGGGTTTCCGCGTGCGACTGGTCAGGCTGGTCGTTGAGGCGGGAACACGAAAAACCGTAAAACGAAATTGAAATGCGGGGAAACAGGAGCCGACGACGGTCGACGCCGTTGCGAATGACCGCTGAGCGGTTGACAAGGAGCGAAGGGCGACAACGGAACGGCGGGAGAAGAAGAACCCCGACGGGACAACGTGTGAGGTGGCGAAAATCTCGATGGCATGATGATAACCTCGCCGGTAGGTTAGCAACGCTGCAGCGATGGACTTCCAACCTGGCATGTTAATACGGATTTTATTTCGTTTGGAACTGAGAGTCGAGCAGCAAGAGGGAACGACGCTTTTACGAGCGTTGCCGTCGTTACTCAGGAAACGAGTCAGTCCCCTTGCACTTTGAATCCGAAGGTCGTCGTCCTTGCTGCGACCCGCCTGCTGCCTCCTGAGCTACGCGGCGCGTGTGAACGACTGCGGGGAGAGATTGTTGATCCAAAAGGAAAGGTATTCTGCGGTCGACTCTGGTTGCAGACCGCTCTACGTCTCGTCTCAGTCCCTGAACAGCTACGGTTAGGGACGTCCCTCTCGGCGGGCCGTGACACAGCCGCTTCAGTTTGGAATAATCCAAGAGGGCACCCCAAGAATACACGGGTTGGTGGTTGCTCTTCTGAAATGGCACACACGATTTTATCGTCCACCCTTTCCAAGGAGATCAAAGAGCGCTCACTCATATTTTCCCGCTCGAACATCTCCAAGTGTATCTGAAGAGTATTGAGCTATTCTCCAATGGTGGTATAACGCTTCGGAAAGTTTGTTGTTGTGGCCCCAGAGTGTGGTTGTTATCATTATTCATCAATATTCAGTCCACAACGGGGTGGAAGATGTTTTTCAGATCATCGACCGAGAGAGTTTCCAGAGAGACTTCCGCTCCGGCTGCCCCGAGGCTCGGTTAGCTTTCTCTGCCCACTTGCAAGGCTATGCGATGTGAGTCCGAAGGGTAGCGCGACACCCTCGTTGCGAGCCGCGTGTCGCTCATCGACCTCCGGCGGATCTCGGAACGGAGTTCTCCACATTTCGGCTCCGTGGGTGGCTGTTCTCCGCGAGAACAGGAGCAGAAAGCGAGCATAAGAAATTCTTGGCGACGTTTTCTCAGCTGTTCCGTAATAAGTTCCTCTCGCGAATGCAGCCGCCGCTGATGCTTAGATTACATTCGTAACGAATATAAATAGTGCTTATTAGGGATATATTGTGTTATCACGGCGGAGTAATCTTCATTTGTCTTGCCCTTAATAATGGTAATAGATATCTCTTCGCCGACTCTTGCCGCGCGCGCTCCCATAGTTGTAGTAGCTACAGTAGCACTACTAGCGGTGGTGGTTGTAAGGGGGGCGGCGGCGGCAGCGACGACGACGACAACGACGGTGGGACACGACGAGCCGCAGCATCGGGGGTCGGCGGGAAGGAAAGGAGAAAGAGGAGCCCCGTGCTACACAAAGTAGTTGGGAGACGACTGCTCGATGTCGTATCAGAAAGGAGATACAGGAGTTCAAATCGCGCAAACGCGAGCGAGCGCCGGGATCTCGTACGACCGCTCGCTCGCCGAAAAATCCGATAAATGCCCCAAAGCCATCATGGAACCAGTTGTGACAGCAGGAAGGGAAACCAGGCAGAGGTTCAACGAGTACGAACGGCTCACTGGTGAACGCCGCGCCGCTCGATTCCAGAGGACCAGCCTAGCCGCTCATCCCATTGTGTGCTACTTCGGGGGTGACCGGGCACAGAACTAACATCGACTCTCCTGGTTGGGCTTGGAAACAGTCATGCGTTTTGATCACGGAGAGCAAAATACGCCCAGAATCTGCTGAGCACCCGCCGGAAGGTCCACTTCCGCAAGAAAGGGGCGATCCGCGCTCAGGGTGACCACCTTCCGGTGAATGGATCATAACTTCACACTTTCATAACTTCTCTTTGACCTAGCTGCCAACATACGAGGTCTCGTTGTCCAAGTTCGGCTCAACGTTGGATTCCTTTTTTCAAATGGAACGGCTAGATATGTACTTAGTTTCCTGAGGGGTCTGACCCCTATTTGGGGTTGTCCAACGTGGTATCTATTCCCGAGCACTGTCGTGAGGCTCGGAGCCCTCACAAGCACGCCGACCTCCCGTCCAGTGTATGTGCATTTGATAATCGTTTCCCAAGACAAACCTGGTCGAAAGCTTCCTGGACCATCCCTCGCTGTCACACAGGATGGATACCGCCGAACTAGAGAATATCCGGAGACTGCGGATCCAGCTGTATGCGAAAAAGCGCAGAACTGCCTGACATGCTCCCTCGATCGTTTTCGCGGTGACACTTACTTGCGTCAGTGGAAGCAACATCTTCATGTTGACATTCAGTGACGTTCTCACTACTCAACCCTCCTCTTGAGTCAATGATGAGCTCGAATGCTGGACCCTCGGATCTTCCTGTTCCTGTGGTCTCCAGGTTGGTCAGCTGAGGTCCCGAGGGAAAGTTGTTCATATTCTCCCTGGAAGACGCGCAATCCGAATGACAGCCCGGTTACGCAAATCGAAACCGCTGGCCATTGAGCTAATCCTTTTATCGATGGCAAGTTCAAATAGTACATTTGCCGCGACTCGGGAATGTACAGCTTCGTACACTTGATTGATTCGCTGAGAACGGAGCCGGTCCGAGGGAGCGGTTCGAATGCAACTCCGACGAGCCGCCACGTTGACGAGTTGCGACGGAAAACAGGAACGCGTGCAAAAATGGTACTCGAATCGTCTTCGGTATCACTGCTTTCGGAGGCTCGCGACTCACGAGCGGCTGGCCGTCCTCTCAGTCCGCTGTCGTGTTCTCCTCGTTGTTCAAAGTGGTGGAAACGGCCATGTACTCGACGGTGGACAACATGGTGATTCCATGTTGTCGACGGAACCTTCTTCCTGGTTTCGAGACGTCTTGCGGTTCTTGATGTGATGATGGAGAGATAACATGGGACCCCGTATCGGGTGATGCTGAATGAAAACTCTGATATTCATGAGCAACCTGGAGACAGTGCTACGTCTCATGGAAAGTGTGAATGCAAGCTTGTCTATTCCTGAGGAGAGAGGAATAATCCATGCATGCACTGTCTCTTCCCCTGGATCCATTTCATGGTTGGTGCGCACTGAACGAATTCCCCTGGTGAACTGATACTGACTTCCGCGTGTAAAATGAGGAGCGAACGTCGTGCGCCGTCTCGGAACGTCCTACACGCGCGAACGTCGGTCAGTTCTTGAAGAGGATGCGGGGAAGTTCCATGTCGGGGGTCGGTTAGCGGAGTTGAATGGTTTCCGCGTCGACTCCCATAACTTGTGACTATCGAGCTCTTGATCAATGTCTGTGTGACCTGATCTTTGACCGGTTCCAGCTCGCGCCGTCGCCGAATGATTTTTGCGCGGTAAGGTTCGAGTCTGGGCGCGGAGGCAATTTCCGCGTGAGAATGCAGGATAGGTGGTGAGAGCGTTAGTCTTGTGGGTTGGAGAACTTGGCGAAAGTTTCATATTGAAGAAACGATGACGCTGGCGCCGCCGTCGCCACCACTGCTCAGTTTTCACATCCAATAGCTACGTCGGTGAACTGGTCACTCAGGCAGCTGGAGAGCGGTAGCTAGGAATGAGGGCGGCCAGGCGGGGGAAGGAAAAGGTTCGCGTAGATTTCTCAATATCCTCCGAGGGGAAGAACGTCAAAGATGGTTTGTCTGCCGGTGGTTGTTGCTGCGGCGGCGGTGGCGGTGCTCTCCGCTATTGCTCAGCTCACGTGTGTCTGAGGCTCTGCCTTGATCAGATTCCGAGCTATTCTATTGAGCCGCATCGTCCGCTGGCTGGCCCTCTCTCCTGTGATTTTCCGTTGCTCCATCCCTCCTGAAAACTTCTTAGAGAATGAGCTTGTCGCGGTACCGCTGTCGCAAAAGCTGGGACGACGCCAGAGGACGATGCTGGAAGACGCCGAAAGATGCGACCGACGAAAAGAAAAAGAGTGATACATCAGACGACTCCATTCGAGGGAAGGCCTCGCTCGACATCCGCCGCGGCCCCAACTCCCGGTTCTAATTCGGCCGTGTTCCTAGCTCCCATTCATTGGCCCTCCGGTGTGTTAAACTTCGACAGGCTCCGCAGGAGCTGTACCATCAGGGTATCGGTTGCTTCTGAATAAACTTCAGCATTATACCCGTTATTATTTATGAAGAGGAACGCCCGGTTACGAGGCCACGCATCAAAAGGAGAAACTCCGAATATGAAGGGGTATGCCTCCGACGATGA
This sequence comes from Phytoseiulus persimilis, assembly GCA_037576195.1. NCBI lineage: Eukaryota > Metazoa > Arthropoda > Arachnida > Mesostigmata > Phytoseiidae > Phytoseiulus > Phytoseiulus persimilis. The sequence continues at coordinate 7,289,365 of CM075104.1, forward strand.
AGGAGGACTGCAAGGGGTTCCACTCACATCAGGCGCTCAGAGCTTTTGGTCCGCGCTGGTCGGCGGAGGAATGTGCCGCGCGGACATTCATTCCATCACTCATTCGCTCATCCATTCATGGCCACTCATGGGCGTTGTTGTGGGTGGAAGGAGGGGGAGAATGGGTGGTGGTGGCGGACATGGATTGGCTGAGTGGCAAGATCGAGAGGAAGCTTTCAGCTTCCAAATCTTTTTCTTTTTTGTTCAAAGGAAGGCTGGGAGCAGGCGGTGCTGCTGCGTCGACGCTATCGTTGTTGCCGCGCGGTGGAGAGGGAAATCGAACGATTGATCGTCCGATCGATGTCTGATTGACGGCTTCGTCATTGGCAGCGGGGCGTGCACGACGGGTCGACCGGAAAAGCCAGGCAAGCTCAGCCGGTTGGGGAGCGCGGTCGGGATCGGAGCACCACGGGCCCAACACACTCTTTTGACACACTCGTAGAGCAGCTTAATTAGTGTCGAACGTTTGGGCCTTCCCGTTCATTGCTCGAGTGCTCGCGGACATGATCAGCTAAGTGACCCTGAGCCCGCCGCAAGCACCACAAAGGACAACCAAGCGGGATCTTATATCCTTTCGGGACGGATCTCGCCCTAGGGGACGACCTGGGAGACGCACTAAACTCCTTTGACGGCTCCTCCAACGACAAAATCTCTATTGACGTCCTGACTCGACAACAGTTTCTCCAGAAGCTTCCCCGCAAAGAACACCGATTCCATTCCGGCCGGAGGAAGCTATCGAGTTGATTTCGATCACCCGATCTGTATCATCAGGACAGTGCCGATCGGTTTCGATGCGAGTTGTTTCCTTCGCTTCCCATAAAATCGCTCAGATACACCTAAGACGAAATGCCCGCTGTGAATGCGCTGACTCGAGTTCGTCGATGGCAGCGCTGCACGCGAGCGACCTGTGTCGATATTCTTGCGCATGAACAGCGTGCCGAGTAATCGACGTGCAGAAAAGTTTTGCCTGCAGTCGAACTGACCGAGTCAAGCTGGACTAGCAGCTGTGAGTACTGAAGTGAAATTACAAACCTCAGGAGCGAGTAGCAACAAACGCAACTACGGCGTCGGGAAGCCTGCCGACCGATCGGTCTCCCGGCAAGCCTGCCCTGCCGTGCGCTTTGTGCTGCTGAGGATATCGATTTGCGATTGAAGTCTTGTTTCTTTCTGTTACTCCGAAAACCGGCTTCGGGCATTCGCTTTCAATTGTGGCGGCGGCGGCAAACGTCTAAATGAGTGAGCCAAGGAGGCAGCAGAAGCATCGAGGGGTTCTGAGAGAGTTGAAGCAAGCGAAATCTCTCTTTTTCCTAGAACTGGAACCTAAAGTTCAATATTGACTCTGGAAAGCAAATGGATTGTGGGCTCATCCAATCAGGGCCACCTGAGTGAACGTCGATACTTGATGGGCGCACTGGAGTCAGGAGGCGACGACGAGTCACCGAATGAGCTCGGGCGTAGAGTTCCGCTAGGCGCGCAATCAAGTCTGGTCGACCGGGAGCTGGCGGTTCGCTCAAAACACAGGCGGTGGAAGAGATGGAGCGGGGAAAAGTTGGCGAGAGTACGCCACGTCAAAAGTCACCTCGAGGCCTCGTTTGCGGATTGTTCCATCCGTTCTCCTTGGATGCGCCGAAGAGAGCCTTATTAAAAGTTACCTCGGCTGGCGAGACGGATATTGAGCCGTAAGGAAAGTTGCATCCGAGCCTGGATTGGATACGCCGCCGTATTGTTATCCAATAACCATCTTCGGGGAAAGACGAGGCGACCGCAGGTGCACGAGACGACCCTGTGTGCTCGGGCCGGAGCGAGGTCCTACTTTGAAGAAGAACCCACACCACAACAGCGCCAAACAGCACTCCGTAGGCGTTCTGAGGACGAACACGCCCCGCGGAAAGTGCCCGATGCGCGCTTCTCGAGGAGTTTGATTCCCGTGAGCGCGTAATCGATTCAAATTGAGCAGATCTCAACGAACTAACCGGACGGAGTCGCTCGCTGATCCGGGATTACTTAGTTTAGCATTCGCGATCGGGCGCTGATTACGGAAATCGATGAATATCAGCTCGTCCCGCTCCGTATCCGACAACTCCGAGGAGTGTCGATTGCGTACTGAGCGCGATTTTTCTGCCGCTCAGCGATTTCCAGTCGGGATAGGAGGCAGGCGAGAGAATGGAGTACTTGAGTGGGTCCTGGAAATTCTTAGACTTTAGCAGAGCGTTCGACCGAGTAGAGTCGGCTCGCCTTCGTTCCATGGAGCAAATAGGAGGCGTCGTCTAATGGAGCTCAACCTTCATCAGCAGCTAGAAGCGTCAGGCTCCGTTCGTTTATATTATATAGCGCTAGCAGCAACTCTCGGCCACCGACTGGAGCAGCCGAGCGCCACCGAGGCAAGCAGCAAGGCAACACAGGCGAAAGATTGTTTCTTCACGGCCCGGAGAGTGCAAGAGGTTAATAATCGAAGACTAACGCACTTTTTGATTCCGCCTCAGTCCGCCTAATGGAGAGTTTAGCCGCTCAGCGAACTCAACGAATCTTCACATCTACTACAAACCACCGCCGCGGCGCCTTCTCCCCCGACAGCATTGCGTGCAGCAACATCGAGCTTCGTGTTCCGGAGACCGAGCCGTCCAAGGCAACGGATTCCGATCACCGCGTCCTCCCGGCCCGGATTGGTTTCGAATCGCATCACCCCAAAACCTGTGGCCCAGGATGATCGTTTTAGAAAACGGGATGAGCGCGTGGCCCGATGGTGAAACTCGAGAATTATCCCGTGTTGCTCAGGAGCAGAGGCTGAAGTCTTCGAGGTCCGTTCCACAATAGCTTCGGGACGCAAGGGTTTTTGGGAAAGGTCGATGCATGAGAAGGACCCATTTGGCAGTCATCGATCCATCTGAGAGAAGTGGGTGGTGACGCGAGCGAAGTGTTGTTCGCTGCTCGCGCCGAGCTGGTGGTTGTGTCGTGAAACGAGTTTAGAACATGGAACAGCATTGACGAGTTCAACAAGCTCCATGTGGGCGGTGAGGGCGATCTGAGGGGGGCGGACAACACTCCACAGTTGGACAACGGGGCTAAGACTGAGGAGGAAGCGTCAGGGGGCAGGGAGCATGGGGCCAGGTTAGGGAAGGCGTTTGTGCAGGTTTGTGTCGAAAGGAAGGAACTCTGTCGAGAATTGATGACGCGCCCATCTCGTGCCGGCCTCAGAGTTGCGAACAGGAGGCGGCGCACCAACTGTACGGAGAAGTTTTATTAAGAAAAATGGCCTCTGTACCGAAGTCTAAACTGGGGATGTGGCCTGGCTATAGTTGCTTCTTGCTCGCCCACCGTGGCCGCCGGCCCCGCTCGCTCACTCGCTCGTAAAGGTGCTGGCCACCACAGCCGCCACCGCCGCCGCTGTCGTCGTCGACTCTGTCCCGATCGTTGAGGTTTGCGGTTTCCATCAAGGTCTGGTTTACCAAAACTCACCACGGGGGAGGAGTCCACCTGCAGGAGCACAGTGCTCTTCCAGCTGTCTTGAACAGGAATCCTGAGGCTCTCCGGTGATTACCGTCTTTCCCTCTCGGTGTGCTACCATCGCAGATGAACTATCAAAGAACACGAAATATGAAATCATGCGGCGACGTTCGAGCCCAGCTGATTTGTTGGGCGGACGAGATGAGTTGCTGCGGTCAGATGCGAGACGTTGAACGAGGAGCCGACCGGACTGCTATGACAGGTGAGAAATCACATTGGTGGTCGAGTGTGTGCCACTCTGCTCGTTCTGCTTGCACAACGGCGGTCACCGAAGCTGAGGAGAAGGTCCTCGTTGGGTCGGCCAATTCGGCAGAGAGATAAATGTGTGCTATGGCAATCAAGGGATAGCAACGGAAGAGAAGAGGCCGACGACCAAACTGCCAGGCGACCATCCAGCCCGGTGACCGACCCGCAAGCCGGCCACGTCATGATCGCGAGTTGTCGACGGTGGCTTTGCCGCTGATATTACGGTTCCGACGGTAACTGTGAGCATGAAGTACAGATGCACGTGCGAGTATTTCTTTCCGAAGCCATGCTGGTTGACTCGGGGGCGTCACACCACATGTTCAACGGCGCTGCTTCGTAGAATGCCTCTGAACGAGCTCCACCGGACTCCTCGTTTTTAGCAACTGACCAGAAGTCCGGCGCTGCGGCGCGCCGTCGAAGTTCTGAGCGCCTCCATGAAGATCCGTTCGTTCTCAAGAATTCGATGGAACGTTCCCTCCGTTTCTTTATATCACCGTCAGCTCGCAGTTTGTCCGCAAACCGGTTTTTGATCGCGACAGGAACGAGGACGTCTCCGGCTTGAGAGCGCCGTCGTCGGTGCGACAGACCTTGGAGTCCGTTGTGGGTAGAGAGGTCCGGAGGAGGGACAATTAGCACCTGACAAGATTCAAGATGTCGAACTCCGGGGGTCTGACGGCGTCGGCAGGCGACAGTGAGTGAGGGAGTCATTTGTACTTTGACGTTGGAGCTGTCTGATTGTCGTCAGCCTGGCTAGAGGTTTTCTCTCGCGAGGCGTTGCCCTCATCCAGCCGTAAGAGTTCTCGCTTTTCATCGGTTCCAATGCGCTCAGCCTTCATGGGTCTTCAGTTCAGTTCCGTGAGTTACGGCGTCGGCGTAATCCTCTCGTTAGTGTTTGCTTGTCTCCCTTCATCCGGAACGGCAAAATGCCTGACTGCTAAGCTTTCGACTATCTGTAACACTCATTGCGCCAGAGACAACAGCGGCAAAGACGACAACAGCGATGGAAGCGACGGCGGCGGCGGACTCTGCAATGCTCACCTCTCTTGCTCAAACGCGGATCTGTTTCCCGTCAAAAGTTGGACTCCACAAGTCGGCTCCGCTCGCAGACCCACTCCGCGGACTAGGGCTCCAATACAGATACTAATGAGGAATTTGCGCGCGTTGGTTGAGCTCGAAGCGAGCAAACGGTTTAGCGCCCGTCCGAGCAGCGAGAGTCTGGAACTCGAATGAGGTCATTGTTCAGATGTAGCATTTCAAGCATGAGCGTTCGTGAACACTCCCAACGTTCTTGAGCGATTCCTGTTGCTCCTCGTGGCACAGGGGTTTCGCGGAAATCCTGCATCCTTCGCGATCGCTCGAGCCAGCAGTGGAATTCGTGGCACACGCGTGCGTTTTGCGGGTATTGACTCTCACCATGGCCCCCCAACTGATGAGCGCAGGCGTTGCTTCTGACCTCATCCAATGTTCGCCGAGAGGAGAGTCTGGAACCATGTCGGAATATGACAGAACGAAACGGGGGTTTACGATTACGCTTCCAGGCCCTGGCTCGGCCTCTGAATCCGACCCTGGTTAAGCAAGGGGATGAGGTCGCACGTGCCGGTACGCCATTGTGAGCGGAGCCGCACATCATAACCGAGCGGGGAATATCGGTTCCCAATGTTCTGCTATAACGTTTAATGTTGGGTTTTCGACGAGAATCAGTCGCCGTTGCACGTCTGCACGATTGCATAAGCGCATTACGCTAATGTGTTCCTCGTTTCGCAACGCAGTATCTTTGCCGCTCTCGAAGCAACGAATCGCGGTCTGTTGCAATGGAGTCCGACATGTTCATGGATCTCTCTCCTCGCTCTTGTTTCCAGGTCTCGAGATTCCATGACGAATCGTGTTTGGTATGAAGGCCAACACGATAATGTACCCCGATTCAAGCGCGGTGGTTGATTCGATAGAGCTCGGAAGCTACTCGGGATTCGGGTTCTTTGTCCAAGCGAACTGCCATCAACGACAACATAGAGCTCGTGCCTCGTGAGACGCAACGTAGGCGTCGATGTCTTGACAACACTCGGTCGCGCTCCGACTCTCTAAAGCCCGAGCCAGAACGAGCCGGTCTGCGGGCTCGAGAAGTTCGGCCCATCTTACTCTTCCCAGTGAGATTCCCTCGGATGATGCATTGCACGGACGTGAGCTCGTGACCGGATCGACTCCAGCCTCGCAGGTAACCAAGAGCAGGACGGGTTCGCTGAGTGAGTGGAGATGATACGCAGCTTGGGTACCACTTGAGTCCGCCTAAAACATTGAACACCCGATTGGCGCCGACCACACTCTTGATGGAATCAGATTCGTGCCACTCCGACCTTGCTCAGCTCCCACTCGGGCTCGAAACATCTTGCGTCCCCAAGTATTCGAGTACTCGAGCGGGCTCGCCGGCGAACGGCTGAGAAAGCGCGCGAATGCTTTCGCGGGAGAACATATCTACCGCTTGATACATTTTCACCACCGAGCGAGAATCCCCGAGCGACGCAACACAACATAAATCTTCTTGTCAAGATCCTTTCGCCGAATGCACCTTTCTGTTTGGGTCCCGAATCGGCGAAGCGACCAGATTCGCGGGAAAGTTGTTCGCGCTCGCGGTTTTCCACCGAGGCGGAGGGGTTGCCGGACTCGGCTCGGATCTCATGCAGTTGGATCAATCACGCGACTCCAACTCGTTTCCCGGTTGTTTCCACACGGGGTCGGAAAACAGGGCATCGAGAACTCGTTGTCTCATGCTGGAGATATTGTTCCCGTCGATTCGAGCAGCGTGCGCTTCCGAAACGAGCACTACATACAAAAGAATCCCAGGGGACAACATGAAGCGACAAGGTTCGGAAGGTCAGCTCGAAGGGTATACCCAGGGGGCGAGACGAATGTTTCACAGCCGGGAAAGTATGCGGTGAAAACGTCAGCGTCTGGGTGGACTTGGAGATTTCTTTTCTCCCATTTCCCTCGTGCCAAGCGCCGCTCGTCCGTGCCGACGGCATTACGAACTCCCAGACGAACTATCTCCGCAGGCAGGCAGCGAAGGAGGTTGCGAGTCGACTCGAATGCCGGATGGAAAGCTCCCTCCATCTGCTCTATACGTTCGTGGCATCAAAAGACGAACTTGGCCGAACTGTTCCGAATGTTTCAGAAGGCGCACAAGAGCGTGACGTCTACTCAGAACTCTTCGCAGCCTTGGCTCGGCCTGGCTCGGTTCGGCTCGACTTGACTTTGCGCAGTCTGACTGCTGCTGCATCGGCGACAACGGCGGTGGCGACACGAGCACGTTCCGCCGTCGGAAGAAGCCATCAGGCCTTGAGCCGTCAAGGAACTAAAGTATGCCTGCACAATCCTTCAATCTCGGGGTCCTGTGTCTACCCGAGGTTTAACCTGCTCCTGTGCGTCCAACGCGTTAGGTGGCGCGAGTTCCTTTCCCCCCCCCCCCCTCCTCCCCGGTGCGACGACGGCCCCAGATGAATTTCAAGGCACTTTTCCCACGAGGTAGGTAAGCCCAAAGAGGAACTCGTTCCCGGGGGACCTGCTCTATGAGTGGGGGAGAAAGCGCGAAGGGAGCGCTCCGATCGAATTTACGATATGAGTGAAGCGGTTTCGTGAATGCCGCGGGAATCTTGCTGAATTTGCGCGTCGATCGGGAGCGAAGGGCGACTAATGGGGACTCGTTCACCGACGAAGAAGCTGAAGCGAGGAAATTATGAGATGGATTCTCCTGACGCGAGGATTTTTTAGATGTGTGCCATTAACCGGGAAAGGATTCGATCTTTTTCGCTAGAAGGGTTCGGGAATCGATTTGAATCCCGAGTGGTGATTTCGCAGTCGACTTCGGTATGAAATCAATCTGAACTCACCGTAGCCGTCCGAATGGAAGAGCATTTGGGTCGTCCTTCCAACCTGCACGTTGTGGGCCCGTTCATCTTGAGAGCGCTCCCGTTCATTCTATCGGAACTCATCCCGGGAGGCCAACGCGATCGAGGACACCGATTCACCTTCCTTGAGCGGGGAGAGTGGGAGCACGGAGAACCGCGCTGGAGCATCGAAAAATCGAAGGCCAGTCAACGCTTCGATTCATTGCTCACTCGGGTAGTATCTTGAAGTCTCGCAGAGGAGGATCTATTCTTTCCTCATGAACTTCATGCTCAGAAGCAAGTTGGATTTCAAAAGTTCCGCATCTGATACGCCTCTCCAGGCCGATATGATTGTTCTAGTTCAGGGATTCCCGAAGTGGTCTACATGGACCCTTGAGGGTCGATATAATTCACCAGGGAGTCTACGGGATTGCGGGGAACAATGGGGGTCGATGAGCCGACAGAAAGGTTCCCCGGTCGTACGCACAAGAAAAAATGTTGACGGTATTTCCCCAAGAAGGAAGGGAGTTGTGCCATTTCCGGTTCGCAAGGATCATTTTCGCGATTTCCCCCCCCCCCCCCCCCCCCCCCAGGTGTGACTGACGAACGGCACTGTGGGCTGTGGGGGGGAGAGGGGGTTCTCCGAGTGGAGTTCAACATTATAGGTGTAGAAAAGCGATCACTTGGACCCTCAGAGCGTTAAAGTTCGTGGGCGAATGTTTTCTTAGTCGCGAGCGAGGAGCATTCCGTGTCGAATCTAATCGAGCGAATTCAGAATTTTATATTCCTCACGCTTCGAGTCTCCCTCAAGAGACCCCCCCCCCCGTCCCCTCCTCCCGCCTTTCCCTCATTCTGGGGTCCTCTCTGAGAGCTGCCACCGCCGTGGATGCCTACCTCCTTCAGCCGCATCTCTCCGGATCCCGCTCCGAGGGCCTGTTTCCTCCTTACTTCCCTTACTGCAAAACTTCGCCCCTCTACTCCGTCGCCTTCTCCTCGTCGTCGCTCACTATAGAATCGGATGTAGAAGAGGGGAATCATGGAGGCTCGATCTAGCCGAGGTGCAATTTGGCTTTCTGTGTGCGTCTGCGGGAGCGCTTACGAAGGACGGGACGAGTTCGTCGAAGCGAGAGACTGATATGAAAGGAGCGCGGGGGCGATACCGCACCATAGCGCGCTGATACGGGTGGATTACGCTCCTCACTTCCAGCAGCAAGCCTGCCCACCTGGACTTGCTCCCAGTCTTTCACTTCGGGAAGGCGCCCGTTCCAGCTTCGTTCGAGCAGTTTCGGAAATTGTCGAGCTCGCGTTGATTCGGGTCGTGTGATAGACAGCCCTCGATGTCAGCATCGAACGGCCGCGAAACGCAGGCTGGGTGTCCCCGAGTATTTCTCAGAACTTCTCTGATCGGTGCTCTGGACTAGCGGAGCTCCCTCTGAAAACCCATCTGTGGAGGAAAATATCCAGCCGAAAGGATCGCTTTCAAGCGAAGGACCCGCGTGTCTTTCAGCACGCTTTCAGTCAATGATGGCTACTTATCACCAACAGGGCCAGATCCAGGCGCTACGGAAATAGTCATCGGAAATCCTCGGGAGGGGCACTAACGTTTGCGAAATCGATGCGACGGAATGCGGAAGGTGGAAACCGAGGCGGTGAGGGGAATTGGATGAGAAGGAAGAAAAGTTCGGCCTCGACTTCAGAACACTGCCGTGGAACAATCCACCCTGAGCTCTTGAGGGGCGTTCTCCAACTCCTGCCGTGTGTCTGTTTCGGCATTTTATGAATGAATGCATTCGGGTTGAATGGTCCATTCGCAAAGAAATTCGCGCAAGTCTCGAGCGTGCACCTCAGAGATCGATGACATGAACATGCGAGAAACTGTAGAGACGATGAGGAGGGCGCTTTTTCGGGAAACAATTTATGATTATCTCTCCCGAGGAGCTTCTCTTGGTTTGTTCTCGGCTCATCCGATCGACCGATGACAAAACTAGAGAGGGAGATGAAGAGCGACTCCTCGGGCGGCGTTCCCGGATGATAGGCGAGAATCTCATCGACTCCGTCGTTATGAAATCTCATCGAACCGAGATCTGATATTCGATATAAATGCTGCCGACTTCGATGAAAATGATGGAATTCGATGTCTGGCGCCCCCTCTCCCCCGACGATCGACGAAGTGGAAGAATGTCTCGAAGAAGGTGGGGAAGATTGAACATCGGAGGAACACATGCAGAAGGCATTTTCAGCGTGAGGCTGGTCGTGCTTTCATGGAGCGTTGCTTGATAGAATTTAATTTGTATTTTTTTTGTTTTTAGGGTAACCCGTCCTTTTGTCGGGAAAGGCAGTCGCTTCTGCTCGTCGGATGTTGGAGCTGCTGATTACGACGTGAACACAATGCGCTTCCGCAGACGCCGCGCGGAAGCCAGCGACAACGGAAGAGAACGACTGAGTTGCCAAGCGCCCAGCCCGCCGGCATCCAAGTCTTGCACTTGGAGGCGGGGAAACAGAAAATCTTCCGACGGAGACTATGCCAGCCCGCCAGGCGGGAAGCGCGCGAGAAGGAAAGCGGCTGGGTGGCACGCTGGGTGGATGGGTGGCGAGGAAACGCGTGCCAGGCAATCGGGTACCAAGTAAGAGGCTGGCGGCGGCGGCGACGAGACGAATCCGCAATCCACAACCACCACCACCACTTGCTGCTCAAGCCGGGTAAAAACGGGCAACGCTCTGAGAAAAGGGAAGCCGGAAAAAGGGAGCCGTTGGGACGAGCGGATGGCATGACGGGGGAGGAGAACTGGGCTTGATTGCCGAACATGCAAATGAGCTTCCCTTATTTTTGCAACAACTCTTTTCGTCGTCCGCCCTCCTCACGCATCTTTTGACTGCTGCAACCGCGTCCGTTGCCGCGCCTGCCGCTGTAGGCGCTTGACTGGAGGCACTACGCTCGGCCTGGGATTTGGCGGAAGGAACCACCGGAGTTTTGTCCTGGACTCACGCGGTCGGTTCTCGAAGTTTGAGTCACTCTCCGGCTCCATGTATCCGTGGAAGAGGGTGTCTGCGGAGGCGATGCGTGTGTCTTGAGGAAACACTCCGATAAATTATGCACTTGATGCTGGCGCGGACGATATAAGGGGAAACCTCCGCTAAAAACGAGTCGTGATTCGACCAGACGCTCTCTCGTTCATCACAGCACGCGTTGCCTCGAGCATCGCAGCACTGATACGCTTGAGAGGAGCTGGAGAAAAAAAGAATTTCCGGCTTTTTTGGCATCTTAATTCAACGTCCAGGATTGCGGCTCATGAGCTTTGATCACTCGTATTCCTCTCAGACTAATCCGTCCCAGGAGGGAAGGACTCCATCGGTTCTGCGTTTTTCCTCCCTCGAAGGAAGGGGATATCGCGGCCTAGCAGTCGGTTCGCGAGCCGTACCCTCCGGAATCTGATTGATCGTGAGATAAGCGTCGGACTCGAAAACTGCTCCTTGTGGTGGGCGAAAGATTTTGAGCCCTCCGTATACGATCTGGAAAAGGAACGTAGGAACTGAATGGATCCTCGTTCCGTGAATACGGAAAGTTCAGTTTGTTCAGGTTTTCCCGAGGAATCAGTAAATTATCCGAAGATTTCTCCTGACGATTAACTTGTCCAAGGTGCCGCCCTTCGTCAGGACGATACACCCCGCAAGAAGTGGGGGGCAGGTGAAGTTCATGATCATATTCTGCGCTCATTACTGCGCTGTTCATAGTCGTTCCGCTTGTGGTATCATGGTCCTTGCAGTGAAGCGGTCGACAATATTCCTCCGTTCTGAGTCGGAAATCTTTCTTATCGAGACCTGTTTCCAAACATTCCCCGTTCCACACCGGATCTTGACATGATTCTTCTTAATTGATAGAGAGGAGGGGCGTCCTCCGGCGCAAAGAATATCTGTGCTTCCTGAATATCGTTGTGAACCATGGTCCCGAAATAGACGTTTAAGTCTCTGATAAGGGGGCGAAACGGGAGTCGCTCAGTTGTGTTACAACGCCCCAGGGAGTCAGTGTGTGCGTGTGTGTGTCGGAATAGAATTTTCACAGGGGCCCCCTCGCTCGGAAAAACCGCAGTTTTCCCGTCGAGCGGTTGCGACGATGCGTTCTAACTTGAAGTGGAATCGTAGAGATGAGATTGCGGCCGGTCGGCAGCCTGGCTCCGACGAGAGAGGCTAAACTTGTTCATAATGCAACAAGCGAGCAGCCCGCCAGGCGGTGAGCTCAACGAGGAAAACCCTGAGAGAAAGAAAAAAGAAAACGAAACAAACAAAGCAACGAAGACGTTTGGCGCTGGCTGTGCTTGTTGCGTTCTGAGGGTAGGTCAATCAAAAGCAACTGTTGCGAGGGGAGCGGAAAACGAGAGAGTGAAAGAAAAAAAGCGAGCGAACGAACGAACAAAAGAAAGAACGTTTGCCAGGAGAACAAGTGAAAAATGATTGTCCCCGTCTCAGTCTCCGTGAGAGAGAGAGAGAGAGAGAGAAGGCAAGGGGGAGAGAACCGAACGAAGACTTCGAAGGTGCACCATATACGTTGCCTGGACATGATTCTAGGCGTCCGCACCGCGGGAGTTTGCGAAGAGAAAGTTTGGGACGTCTGAAATTTCGACGTCGCGTGGGCGTGAGCGCGAATGCTTTGTGATGGCGGATCGTTGAGAAGTTCGATAAATTCACTTTGGAAGGACGTTGGGCCGCCTCCAGCTCCTCTGTGTGGGTATCCATGGCAGTTGTTGTCGCTCAGAGTGATTCGGAGGAAGATTTTTATATTGAGTGGCCGGGGCTGCGAAGTCTGCCTCCAAGCCGCGGATGATTGAGGATATAGACAAGCGAGCGGACACGACGACGGACGTCGAGGAAATCACAGATGGATACACCCCGGGTGTGCAGACGCCCGGATGGATGGATGGATGGACATGGCTTGCCGAGTCCCTCAGAACGACGACTCCGGGAGCGAGGGAGGCGTCCATTCGCTTCCATCAATCCATCCGTCCATCGCATCAAACGGCCAGGAAACGGCTGAGGACTGAACAGTTGCTCTCGGGGTGAAAGCGTGGCAGGGCCACGGAGGCAAAACAGGAGCAAGAAATCCTCTGCAGTCTTGTGTTTTTGCGCTCCTCTCTAATGGACCCTGAGAGATGGTGTTGGTCGATGCCGGCGATGAAACCCCTATCTTGGAAGAGTCCGCTGCTTCCGAGTTTCTCCCTCCCCCTCTTCTGGTCTCGTCCTGCTTTTCTCCTCTTCCCCGTTTTTCTTAGTTCAGATACGCGTCGGCCTCTCCCAGATCTAAATTTTAAATAAGTTTGTAGCTTGTCATTTCCTCGAGGCTTCTGGTGGTTTCTCAAAGTCAGTGAACGACGGAACGAAAGGCGAGGCAGAGACAAAAAATGAGATAAATGGCAGACAGCGGGGATGTAACGACGACTACTTGGTCATGCCGATCATCCTCAATAGCATGTTGAGCATTTTCGAGCTGTGAAGCTTCGGACGTCGTTCCAGTCTCGCATCACTTCCGTGAGTGATGTTGTTGAGGAACAGCGAAGACGAGCTCTGAGAGAAATCGGCGCCAGTGTCTACGAATCCGGTTCCACTTCCTCCACTTGCGTGGTCGATTGGAGGCAACGCGGACGGCCCTTTCCCCTAGGGCTGATCCATCAGTATCAAGTTCAATGATTCCTCCGATTCGGAAACTGTCCCGATTGAATTTCTCTCTTGTTCGATGACAGCGACGGGGATCGAACGGCAGCAGGAGCAGGCCAGGACTCACCGCAGGAGCGGATTTCTTCGCAGCGGCTCTCCCTGGTCAGTCGACGGCCAGTCATGGAGAAGAACAACGACTCACGAAAACAAGAGCATTTTAATCGCCACTAATAAAAGAAGGTCGAGCCCGACCAGAGTGCATTTCCTTGTAGCACGTCGGTCTCATCCCCCCGTTCGTACCTATTAGACGTCGCTCGATTCTGTCTGAAATCCTCCAAGGGGTCCCAACGTTGGAGCTGCGTGCACGCCTCCAATTCATCTGAGATAACAGCTGGGTGCGACAGACAGTGAGAGAAAAAAACTGCAAATAAATTATTGATTATACAGAAGACGTGAACTTGTCGAGCTCGGTGACGTTCCTGGAGTCAGCGGGTGCTGAACACAGCATCGCTCGCCTGCTCGCTCCCAATATAGAGAATCGATGCTCGGCGTAAGCCGCTTATTCTCTTATGTTGCAACTGGCACGATGACGGCGACAGCGACCACCGTCACTTTCCTGATGAATCTCAAGGACAGGGACGTCGACATCGTCGATGCCTCGATCTGCGAATATTGATTGACTGCTCCTGTCTCGACGGACAGGCTCGGTTCTCTCCTCTCCGATGAAGCCCGATTTCTCGAGCTCCGAAAGGGATACCCCAATCTGGCGTCGCCCTTGGACGAGACAACAGTTCGGTATCAGTCCAATTCTTCAGGTTTCCGCGAGAACGAATACGTTTGGAATCAGAGCGCAAGGCGCAAGCTCTGTGTGTAATCAGCCGGCGACCAACTCGACACGATGTCGTCCCCACGGGTCTTTATACTGCTCCCTCCACCGGCAAGGCGGACTACTTCGCAAGCTTCGGAGTGAGGGGGAGCAATTCGTGCCTTCTGAATCAGGTTGCTCTCGACAACTCGACCAGCAGCCAACACGCACAGGCTGTTCGGTGTGGAGGAGCATCATCTGGTCCATTGAGAAGCGCTATGCCAGAGAGGGTAAAAGAGAGGGCGATCTCGTTCGGACACATTCCATTATATTGTGGCGAAGGTTTCCTGAAACTTACTGCACGTCGGGTCGAACAGAATGTGAAGCATGCTTGCTGTGGTGAAATTTTAGATGAGTTCCGCCACTGGGTCCTGGAGTCCGCGCGGTCAGACATGACGGACTTTCGGTGCCGAAGCTGATGTTGTTCTTAACGATGAGTGCACGTGTGTTCTGAGCTGATATCCAAATACAGAGGGATCTTCAATCGACATAGGGGGAAAATAGAGGAGGCCTAGAAGGGCCGTCACGCATGATCTGTAGCAGTATTTTTTCAAGGCTTCAAGGACTGTTCCCACGATTGGACACATCATATAGCTCAGTAGCATCACGTATCATCGCAGAAGAAAAGCGATGACCCCGCTCAGAATTCTGAGGGGACTGATCATCGCGGTTTTGTGATGTCTCTAGCAATGTCCACGTTCAGATTCGGCGGTCTCAGTCGATGATTCGACGCTCGCCCAACGAGTCTTCAGCTCTGCCAACTTCGTCGAAAAACGGGAACTTTTGCACCTCGCGCGACGAACAATAGGGAGAGTATGAGCTAGTTGACGTAAATGGCAGAACAAGGGGGCGGGAACTCCCGTAGCCGAGGGCATAAATCTTGCATATAAATCTAGTGTTCCGCGAAAGACGGCCGATACGACATTAACATATAAATACCTTTCGATCCATGGCGAGGCGAGCAAGAGTTACCCGCAAAATGTCAGATCTTGAGCCAGATTCAACGGCATTCCCGCCTCAAGAACCTCGACTCTAGAACTGCGATATTCACACGTCCGTTCACGGAAAGATGGAGGTACGTTTGGGAGCCAGGATCATCGAGAATCACGACAGTTCTCACTCATGCTCATGGCATGTTTCTCTTTCAGCACGGCCCGCGGTCGAGTGAAAGTTGTCACGTTTGCTGGTCCCGACGAGCATCGAAACCCTCTGTAGATTATGATTCGTGCCGAAACTTCGAGCGTGTGCGATCCGGCGCGCACCGCATAATCGTCCCACGCGGTCGTCGTCAACGTCCGAGGCTGTGGAAAAAGCAGACGCAGAATTAATTATGATTGACTCTCTATCATTACTATGAGGATGAAGGAGTGTTATATATTCAACAGAGTGACACCGCCCAACGTCGCATGGTCTGGGGCCTGCGCTGGATTAAGAGCCAAGTGAGGCCGCGGCCCCGCCAAGGGTGAAGGAGACGGCGGCGGCCGACCCGCAGCTGCGGAACTCTTTGCTTGAGGAAAAGTATTGGGACTCGGCCACGCCATCAGAACGCAAGCATTCTCTCCGGACGTTCCCCGAGTCGGCTGTTGATAGCCGTCATGAGGGCTTCCTGTTCTCGTTCATCAAGCTGTGGCGCTCCGCCTCGCAGACGTCTTGATCACGAATGGGTTCCGTGAGGAATCCACGATGGGCCAACGAATGGGAACAGTTCCGGATTCCTCAAATCAGAAGCAACGAAGGAAGGACCTGCTGCAAGTCTATGAAAGGCTGCGGGAAGGCTGCTAGCTCGTAATTGCCGTATCCGTGCTAGCGCGGAGTTCCGGCGAAATCCACAAACACTGGTCGCCATCCAAATTTGAATTTTCCGAGCCCGCCTGCAGGGCTCCGAAACCCTTGCGATGGAACGGCTGTGAAGAGAGACGGGGAGCGAGTCGAAGAAGAGATCGGAAGGGACACGCGGAGGCTTTAGATGTTGAAGCACATCGTTGTCACGCATTGTTTTCGATGAGGGCGTGTCGATACACCGCCCTGCCTGCAGCGAGAAGCGAATGTTTCCGCGGATCAACGATGTCCTCCGTTCCTCAGCGGTCCCTGTGCGCCCTATCAGTCGGTCGATCACGCGGCTGACCCTAACTGCGGAGCGTGCTCCAGCCCGTGATACGGCAAAGCGAGCTTCAGTTCGTTGTGAATTTGCTTCGGCAGTTTGAGCTACTCCTGCGCCGCATAAATCGAGTCGGAAGGCTGAGTCCGCGGAGCTGTTGCCTGCTTTCCCGAAACAAAAACTCCGTTGATCTCCGAAGCTTTCCAGCTTCGTGGATGATGGAAGATATTGAGCGCCGAGTTCGATTCCACGCTGGAAAAAGAAGATAACGAGGATGATGGAAGCAATTAACGCCAGCACAAAGCTTTGCCGCCTTCACGGAAGATCCCTCTTCTGCTCTACTTTCAGCTCTACTGTTTTTGCAGCTTCACAATTTTGACTCCACTTGGTACTTTTTATTGTCTCGCAGCTGCATCGGATCCGCAGATTTGTCGCCTCTGGGCTGAAGTGATGTCGCCACTCTCTGATCAAGTCTCTGGAGTCAGTTCTCAGTCGGAGGGGGAAGCAGATCGATCAGATGCATCGATAGGTTGGATTCACAGCTGCCCACCTGATCATCTGAACTTCAAATCGAAAATCTGAAATTGAGCTCTCTCTTGCGTCCTATTCCACAAGCTATCAGGAGGTGGATCTGAATTCAGAGAGAAAGCGAAAGGCTTGCTGGAAAACTCAGCCACTATCTCTATCTCTTGGATCCGCTCTTAAACAACGAGTTTCCCGCCGCGAACAGGTGGGGAAACCTCGACGGCAGTAAATTTCACAGTGACCGTGAATGCCGCGCCGTACTCCTAGCCCTGGTTATAGTCTTCCTTGACTCGCAATCAAAATCCGCTCCCGCCAGGTAAAATAAAAATTCGCAGCTGGGCTTTTCGCCCTTTTTATCGCGCGCGGCGGCAACAATGTCCTAGAGCCCCCTCTGCTGACGACTGCCGCCGACCGAGCAGCCGGCTGTTGATAAAACAGCGAGGATTATTTCGGCCAAGTTCAGACCACGAATGGCCCTGAGGAGCCAAGGACGCGGAAGACAGAGCTCTGAGGTCAACTGCTGGAAAAACAACGTCCACGCGACGTGAGCAGATTTCTCGCCGCAACAAGAACACGAAAATCGACGGAAAACGGACGCACTTGATGCTCAGCGCGTCGGTTCAATTTAAATCCTCCTTCTCGGATGCAAACGTGGTCTAAATGCCGCAAGCTGCGCGGAAAAATAAACTGCTACAAAACCGAAGTCGACGTTCTCTCCTCTCACAACATCTGAACTCTGCTACCTGCCCTGCGGTCGTTCTTGGCGCGAAGTGTTCAAGTGAGCTCTCTATTGTTCCGAAATCGTCAGTCTCTCCAGATTGGTGTTCCTACCAGGCAATGAGAACATTTCGAAACGAATGCGATGAGAACTGCGAACTTTCGATTTCGAGTCAAGCGTCTCCGCTCAAGTACGTTTCCCGAACTTTGGCTTAGTGGACGGATCGGCAGCGTGAGCGTAGGGGCTGGAAGCGGAACTCGCGAAGCCGACCGGAGCGCTCTTCTCCGCTCGGCGAAAGAGGGAACCGAAGGCGGGATCAAAAGAGGCGACTGAAGAGAGCCGAAGTCTCTCTAAAGACAAACTGCTCCATCAATCCGGCCGGAAGGAGTCGGTGAACGGAGAAGTAGAGCTGGGAGAACGATTTCAACCGATTAAGCCCTCAAAAAGGAGGATTATACGGAGGAACGGACAGAGGACAACCGACCATCCAGACGGCCAGTCAACCAAGCAAGCGGCCCATCCACTAACCGACCTTCGCTACGCTATTCAGACGAAGAAAGCCAAGCGGATCTTCGTCTCTGCGTCGCGTCACTCCTCGCCCGAACGCAAGAGCTCTGCTAATGAAAATTTCAACTTTGTCGTCAGGACGAAGACCGATACGAGGATCCGGATGAGGTGAGGGAGCGATGCGGAAGACTCCAGTGGGCGCTCCTCGAAGCCACCGACTCAGTTTGGTGAAAAGTTCTCAAACTTCGTTCCATTCGCACTCGGTTGGGTTTGAAGCGTGTCCAGGTGTGGGAGGTTAGACATTCATCGGACGGACATGATTGTCTTGGCTCGCCACTGGCCGCTGGAAGCGTCGCGAGGAAAATCTACGTCTGCAAAGGACAGCGTGCACTACAATGGAGCAAGCCGGAGGTGAGCGAGCAGCTGATCGTGCCAGCGTGATGATGCGATCCTTGCTTCTACTTCTTCCCCATCCTGTTTGCAGGGTGGCGCGGTGGTCACGCCATCGGCACATCCACAGCATACCGTCCCATGTGTTGTCTCCTACGTTCGCCGCCTCATGAAGGAGCTCGGTATTCTCTTTGCCAGCCCCGGCTCTCCCACGATGCGCAGAAGAACAAACTCTCTGTTCATTAAAACAAATTACTCGCATTTGTCGAACTTTGTATGGGAGCAGGTTGGGATGATGCTGAGCACTCGATATCGTGCATCGAATGAACTTCGACCATGCCACGCATTACCGTACCTCCTGCATGGTATCGATATTCTTAGATGGTCCGAGTCCTCGAAGGTTATACCACGGAGCCGACGTCTGGTTATAAGTTTCGGTTCACTAGACCCTGGATATGGGACGGGAAATTCCTCTTAGAACTTCTTCTCCATGGTTGATCGAGAGCTCTCACACCACGCTGCGGTTATCCTCGATTACGCGCATCTTCCGGGGTCCATCCTCGTTTTGATTTTGGACTTTCCAGGGCGGAAACCCTCGAGCTCAGAGTGATGATTTAGACTTCGGGCGTATAGTTCCACTTTTATCGGTCATCGATCAAGAATGCCGACCATTCCTCACAGAGCGGGTCAGGGAACGAAAATATAAACGTTCGATGCCGACTTATTCCCATTCTGGCCGCCACCGCCTCTTTAGCGGGGAAGGGGCCGCCGAGAAGGCGGGCGCTTGAAACTTAATTTTGAAGGTCGCTCTGCCGGGACCAGAGGGAATTCGAGAGTTAGAGAATTGCTTTAGCGACGACGTTCGACAGAACCGAGAATACGAACCAGCCGGGGTCTTGGGGGAAAACGGGATTCCTGTATTCCGTCTTCCAGTTCCTGCATAGTCCCACTTTTCCCTCGACTCTCGCGAAGCTCCCCGTTGAAGTATGGTTGTGGAGAGGAATGAGAGTGCTTTATTCTTAATTATTCCTTTCCCACTGAGTCTTTGTTTCTCGAAACGGTTGAAACCGAGGCTGAAATTTTGCCCGACCGAATCGAGTTCTGCGTTTCCCGCGCTCTCACAAGCGCTCATGGCGGATCATCAACGTCAGGGTTCGCTTTGGATCTAGCGCCGAGCGTTTTCGAATATTCCTCCGCGTGGGAACGAAGCGCTGTGTTTCTCTTCGTTTCGACGAAGATAGATCTCAGCTTTGAAGAATCTTGTCCTAGCAGCCCACCAATCGGGAACCTAGCTGCCGCAAAGGCATCCTGCGCGCTACGATGAGCGGACGTCGATTCGGGTTCGCATCCGTAGCGCGATGAGTCTTCGATCCCGTTGGCGCCGAACTCTCGTGCCGAGCTGAGATTTCGTCCGACGGTCATTGGAAGTCGCTCCGCATGAGATGGAGAAACGAGCGCTGGGTCATCTCAAAATACGCGCTATTTGTGTGCTGAATTCGTTTGAAGCGACAACGTACTTACATTTGAATTACGGATGACGGGGAGCTGCGAACGGAGGGACTCTGAAAGATACAACGTCGCTGGCTGAGTTTCATTTTGATTCGAGCGCCTCTTGATGAATAATGGATCGCCCTCCGACAGCCGCGGCACCAGCAGGGCCGAGGGACCGTTCTCCCTCTCGTCTGGTTCGCCGGCTGCCGCCTTGCTCAGGTTCTTCTCGCGACTCAGAGTCCTCTGCCGCTGGCGTCAGCGGTGCTGATCAACTTCTTTGGTGCGAGCTCAAGATGCCTATTACTGCAGAAAGCGTAATTTTTGCTTGCTTCCCCTCCGCGACGAAGATGTCGGATCCGCCAACAACTCCCATCCGCATCATCAGCAGCGCCGCTCGTTTGGTCCCGTTTCACCTAGGTCTCAAATTCTGCTCAGAATCGAGAGAGAGGGTTCTCGTCAGTAAGAGAGGCGTCACGCCGCACGAGTGATTCAAACAGCGATTTCCCAGATTAATGAGCTCATTCACCTCTCATTGAGTCCCGAGCGTCGCCGATTCCGTCGCTAAAAAAACAGCGGCCCCGTTACCCCGGCAACCGCCGCCAGCATCGGTGACAGCAACAGTAACTCGGCGAGGACGGCGGGGCTTCGACAACTCGAGAGCCGGTCCAAAGTCGTTGATGCTCTCGTAATCGTTCGTTCGATTGCTGGAGTCGGAGAGAAATTCCGACAATGTTGCTCAAACGTTGCAAAAGATGGATTAGCTTTGATTAATGATGGTGGCGGCAGTCATTCTCGAATCGATGAAGAGTGGGAAACCGACTACGATAACGATCGATGCGAATCACCGGCGGCCGGCAACGGGTGGATTCCTGGACTGCCGGTGGCTGATAGAAGGCAGTTGAGCTCCTCGAGGAATTCCAACGGGGTTCTGCTCATTTTCGACGAGGTCTGCCGCTGCCGAGATGACACTGAATAACGGCGATGCCAGAGCGCTTCGCGTACGACTGGTGACCTCGGTTTTGTCGATGATGCGCTGCGGGTCGCCTCTGCGGCGGCCGGGGCCGTACGGCGGTGCCTATGCCGGGAGATAATTGCAGATAGGCGACAGCAGACCAAGCGCGTGGACTGATGACTACGTAATTGGACAACCGCATTAGAACGTTGGTCACGGATTAGGGCGGCGGCAGGGCCGAATCCTCCTCCGACGCCCCGACTGAGCCCATCCCCACGTTCTCCATCCTCGTTGCTCATCTCAAGCTAACCGGGCGTGTTGCCGCGTCCTTGATAAGGCCAACACGGGTGACGCTTCACACGGTTCCGTATCGTATCGGCTCTCCGTTCACACCAGGCAATTCCATCTTCCATGAACCCCGTGGGCAGTATACCGATCTCTCTCGCTCGCGCCGCGGCCGGAGTCGACCATCGACTGCAGGAAACACTTCATGATTCGTCCCTGAACCTCACTTTCGGGGTTTCAAGCACCGGGAGGAGCGATCGAATCCGAACTTTCAAAAGCAGTGAGTATCGAATATGAGCCGCGGGGTCCATGGCATCTTCGGGGTCTCGGACCGAGGAAGGAAAGAATACAAATCGAACAAGGAAAGAGGGAAGAAAAGGCAGTTTCCCTGTCGGCGGCTGGTCGTAACTGGTGCTACGTGTCGGCACGTCTGATATCGAGAAGACTCCATGAACACGCAAACCGACTACCCTGTATCGCTGGCTGCATCGTTTCTCCGCACAATGAGGCCCCACATTGGACGCTTGATGGACAGCTCGCTGGCGACGCTTCCGTCGATTTGATTTTCAAACACGCGCAGTGGTATCTCCACAGCGCTGCGTGTCGGATCCGGTACAGCTATCGATGAGGCGATTGGCTCTCGTCAACAAACATTTGCCGTTGATCAATAGCTGACCACGGCCGACTGCGAGGGAGCAGAAGGAAAAAAGAAGCGCCGCACCACAATTGATTCCTGAGCTGTCCGAAGCAGAGATGGCTCGAGGCACGCACGCGAGCAGGCACGCTCGCTCACTCTCCAAACACGCAACGATTCTCGTGCCGGACCCTCCCTGCCCTTGAAACTCGCCGTCGGTCTTGGTCTGGCCAGCGTTAGATCGAACGAAAACGGAATATGAAATTGAATGAACGAATGAACTCTCCGTCGTCCCGTTTCCGGACAACGGCCCGACTCATCGGACCACGTGACCTCGACCGAATTCATTTCACCGCTAATTTCGAATCTTCCCGCGTATTTCGAAGGCACTCTTGATTATTCCTCGCGTCCAACAAGCTCTACTCCTCACCAGCACAGGAGCTCTGAGTGCGTCTGGGAAGGATTCGCAGTCGAGTCGGAGCCACACTTGCGTACGATCCGGAGGCTCCCACTTCAGAGGTTCTGTAGCGGTCTCTGACATTCATCAAAGATTCTCTAAGAGGGAAGGTTTAACGCTCAATGAAAGTCCTTCTCCAATGCAGCGTTCTATGCGACCTAATTACGGACAACTCTCGGTCACTCAAAGGAAGAGGTGCGTTCTGCGCGAGGGGGAGGGGGGGCTGAAGTCAGACGCAGGACGCTCCCCGATTCAAGGAAAACTGATCTAGACGAGTGACGGAACTCTGGCTCAACACGCCGAAGATCCCCTCGCGACCCCTTCAGAGCTCGTCGGCGGAGACGGCGCAGCCTATCAATTAATAGATTCCCTCAAGGTCGTTCGGCTTCACACTCAGTCATATATGTTGGGAGTAATCGCGTGAAAGGTCATCCACTTAGCCGCGCAGAGATCTAATAAACGGGTTGGTCTTGCTGCTTGACCACGTGAGTGGCTGGTCGTAAAACGGTCGAACAATACTCCGTCCGTCGAACTGGACTCCGGAGCGATGGAACGGCCACGGAACAAGCGTGAGAACAACCATTCGCAGATATTCCTCAACGCAGACCGCGTCTGGTCCAAGATGGTGACACGTAGATCAGAGATGATTGCTCCGATCCGAGTCGGGATTCAGGAGATATTTTCTAAATCTTGGAAGGGCTCTCCGCAAATTTCTCTTCGCCAAAGATAAATCCGAGGCGAACGATCTTTCATGTTCACCACATTGTCTCTGAAACTCGCGGCTGTCGAATGTTCCCGTCGGAAATTCATTCCTATCTCGCGGTTCGTTTTCTCATCGAGCGTCGGAGCTCGGAGTTTCTCGGTGGCGAATTCTCATTCCGCCAAGCACTTCTCGATCAGGCTCGGGGCTGTCCCGGCAGGCTGTAGAATGCGAAGGAACCCTAGGAAGAATAGGGAGAACTCTGCTCTGTTTGACAACCAAGGCTGTGGAATTGTCACGGTGTTTTGAGCGAGAATTCACGGTGCAGTCACGGCGTTTTTCGAGGCGGATCACGGATGCCTTGAACTTCCCCTCGAAGAGAGAAAATCGTAAACACTTTGAGTTTCCTGCGACGAAGAATTCGAAAAAGAGAGCACGATCTCAGTCAGATTCCACATTAACTTCATTCGCACACAGAAGTATCTGGTGGAATCGATATGCTCATCGTCAGCCTGTCCCTGCCTTCTGGTATGGCACTCTCCTTGATGGGGTGGCGATCGTCCCGAAACACGTCTGTATACTGGCTCTAGAAACGATCTGACGAATGTTGACAAGCACGCTCAAACAAATGAAAGCGATTTTCCCAAGCTCTGGGGAACGCTTTGAGGCTTTACCCCCGAACTTCATGGGGTGAGACGGTGGATCGAGTTCCTACACGTGTTCGTGTCGGCCAAGTTTCCTCGTGGCGGCGCGAAACGTCAAGCCATTCTATCAGCACATCCAAGTCGTCTTCGTGAAGGTTCGCTTGCACATCACATGCCTCATAGAAGGATGAGTTTTGCCATCGAATGCAGCGCGAACTTTGTTCACTGACTGTGATAACAGCTGTGATTTAATATCCGGGGATCGAGAATAAGCGAGAACATCCGCCCGATGCGAACTGAAACTCCTTTCCTTCCTTCGGCTGAATAGTTCGCGGGTATTTCCTAGATGATGCACGTGATTCATCGCATCGTTGGACGAACTATTCCATCCTGTTGGAACTGGAACAGGATGGAGCTTGCCCAAAGAACGAGTCAGGGGCTCTGCTGTCAGAATACACCGCCCAACGGAGCTCATCAGTGCCCATCCGGCGGACGGCTCGAAAACAGAAGTGAACGAGCTTACTCTCACGAACGGGGCTTCTCGCCAAGAAGCCTGCGCGAAGGAAATTTGTGGCTGAAATCATTCAGTGCGGTCAAAAGTCGTCGGAAATCGTGACGTTCCGCGGATTCACAGCCCTAGTGATACCTGTCGAGGTATCGCAGGAAAATTAGTCCTCAGGCCTCGGCAGGCTGACTGCAAGCCTCATCCGCACTCTTAGCAGACCTCGAGGACGCCACGAGATCCTTTTTAAAACCCATTCGCTTCTGTGGAGGTAGCAATGTGCGGTGAATATTTCAACGAGTTGTCCGTTCTCCTGAGTCGGGAAGAGGGGAGGGCGTCCTGTGAATACCCAACCAGCTCCCAGAAAGACTGGACGTATGATGGCGCCTCAAAAAGATCAACTTGTTGCTGCGAAGAACCCGCCACGGACAGGCTGCGATGGTGCTGGAGCGTCCAGAAGAGTTCCTCGACCGTTTACCTCCGGTGCGTCCAGAAACAACAAAAACCAAGAGAACTCTTGATGAGTTTACGAGCTCTCCACATCGTTTCGAGCGAATTTGAAACAACCGAACCTCGCTTGAAAACAGTTCTGCGGATGTGCTCCCATTCAAATTATTCCTCCCCATTCCTGAAATGTTCGTTCGCGCGAGCGACCCGGCGAGCAAGCGCAAGACATTAATACGAGACACGGCAATCAATGCATTCAGAATACCATCATCCCACAACGAGAGAGTTTATTCCGGACGAAATTTGTGAATTATTGGCCACGTCATTTCGTCTCCGCAATGAGAATCGGAGGAATGTTCAATCGAAGAGCGCTCGGAGCTCCTCCCTTATTCAAAAATCACGGCAGCAATTTCAGACGAGGCGGCAGCAGCCATCGCCGCGACGGCAGCACAAGCACGGCAGTGACGTGCGAAATGTAAATCGCTCGTTTCGTCCAATCTGCATACATTGACTTCCGTAAGGAGCTGCGAAGCGAACCAGTTCTCAAATGAAACTGCGATCGCGAAACAAACATCAATGACGAAACTAGAAAAATATGAGTCATCCAACACAACTGGTAACCAGCCCAGGAGTCGTCGTATCAATAACTGGATCTTGACATCAATTCATCGCGCAAACGTCCAAGTCGCGTTATCACAGTTGCGAGATGGAGCGCGCGCATGGGGGGCTGCCCCAAGCTCGCGATGCGCGATGAGATTGCCAACGAAGCGGAGGTTCGCTCTCGGCCAAAACCGATTCATGTTTTTCAGGAGCACCAGGATCCGAGACCGAGGCACTCGAACCCCGAAACTGGACAGATGGCGCGTGGGTGGAAAACGTTCTGAGAACCTTGATCCTGTTAGCATTGAATTCGTCATTTCCGGAACGAGAATTAATTTTCTCCATCGAATTATTCGTCCGCAAAACGAACAGGCCTCGAAGCGGCCTCAGCGCACACTGGTTGTCAGTCCATCAGGCGGTCTCGTTTCGGTTCTGGTTAGGAACGATTCGTTCGAGTGCCGGGGGGAGCGGGCGGGCGGACATCCCGTTTGGAATCCATTTGCCGATCTTCCTCTGTAACGAGGTGACAATGCGCCGCGTCGAGAGCTCCTGACGTCATCAATTACCCTGATGAAGGCTGAGAAAAACGCGGGAGTCCAGACGTTTCCAGACCCCGAAACTTCTTTCACTGTTTCACACCCGCTCAAATCCAGTCTGAAATCTTCATTCACTCAAAAATCAGCTCGATGGCTAATAAGCGTCCTTCCTTCACCCAGGACGCAGCTCTCGACGCGAGGAGTGCGCGGAAAGTTTGAGGGTCTCCGGTTTGTTCGGGAGAAAGGGGCGAGATGAGCCACGCCGACCGAACGGCAAAAAAGAGGGAAGCCAAATATACGGCACGTAGTGCGCCCCTTCCCCCTCCCCCGCTCCTGACGACAGCGAGAAAATTTAATTTGCCTACGCGGCCTTTAACCCCAAAGCAAATAGCTGAATATTTCCCGAGCTGCTCGTGGCTGATAAACGCTGGGTGCTCTTCAAACTCTCTCAGCTGCCTTCCCACGAGAGCCGTCTAACGTCAGTCCCCATCTCACTGGTTAGCTGGATGACGGAGTATTTTGATTCCGAAGGCAGAGGCGCGAACCTTCCACCCGAGATAGAAGTCTCCCGAAAATAGTCCACTTTTCGTCCACAGCCGATTCAGATCCGATCGATCTCTCGGTGACATTGCGATCACGACCGGGCAAAGCAGCCGTTTTCATAGCCCTTGAATTTGGTGAAAATTTTCCCATCGAGAGTTTGGCGTGACTTCGTTGTTACCGTGCACGCTCACGAACCCTGCTTTTCACGGGGCCGCTACATTTGAGCGGAGGTCCAATTTGAGCGAAGGCCCGATTTGAGCTGGTGTGGTTCGAACTTATTTCACTTCGTTTCTTTCGAATGTATCGGTCTCATAAAGAGCCAGGCAGGACTGCGTGCGCGCGTTGTGCCGGAGTGCGAAGCAAGTATGCCGCTGAGCTTCGTGGATTCAACCAGAGGGCAACCTTTGCTCATCGTTGACCACTATTATTTTTTGCGTCGCCGCCATTCACGGCCCACCGACTAGCGAGAATCGGAGTGCCCCGCGAGCGTAGCGAGCGGCGTTGACAGCAGCTCTTCGACGAGGCGGAAGCCCACAAATCAGCGATCGGTGTCTAGAACTCCCTCAAGGAATTGGACTCAGAGAACGTAGGCTCTCGTCGATGCCGTGAGCAGTGTTCTATGGTACTGGCTCAAGAAACGAGGGCTGCAGCCTGCAGCTCTTCTTCAGTCATGATCGCCATCAAAAGGTGCCGGACCCAACTCTAGCGCGAGCAACGGTACCACAGCCGCTGTTGGCTCCCGCTTGAAGCGGGCCTCCGCTCAAATTGGGCCTTCGCTCAAATTGGGTCTCCGCTCAGATCGGGACTTCGCTCAAATCGGGCCTTCGCTCAAATTGGGCCTTCGCTCAAATTGGGTCTCCGCTCAGATCGGGACTTCGCTCAAATCGGGCCTCCGCTCAAATCGGGCGAAATCGCTTTTCACAGAGTCGTCAGGCCTTGTATCGACTGCTGGGTTGAGACTTTCCTCCGAGTCTACGCGGCTTGCAGATTCTTGGGTCTGATGAGCTGTGATCGTTGCGGTTATCTTTGCCAGTTTCTAATCCGATCCCGGATCAGACCGACTGCCTCGGACGTTCGGCTTTGAGAGGTACAGTCGCACGGAAGCGAAACTCGCTTCTAAGAGGCAGATTTCGAGTTACTTCTTTCATCCCCTTGGGACGCCATGGTGTGGATCCGGTTTATGAGAGATTTGCATGCAAGAGAAACTCGCACACGAGAGAGCTCGCCCTGTTCGCTTTCGCGTGGGATCCCACGTGAAAGGGTTGGCGGGCCTCGGGGCCGCGAAAAACAAGCTCTCGAAAGTCTTAGCGTGGCATGCTCCGAGTTGCGTTACAGGGGTGACGGATGCCGTCCCAGACGCGAACGCTCCGCAGCGCTGACCGTTTCTGCTGATCGCGGACTCCATCGATTCAGTCTTGTCGCCACGTGAGTTTCAACATCTGAAAAATCGTTCCCTAGAACGAGGAAATTGAATGTTATAGATTTCTCCGAACAAAGACCATGTTCGCTTCCATTTCGTTTCGGGTGGGCAGAGGCACTGTCCCAACCATGCCTCCTCTGTGCATTGTTGGGAGATGCGGTTTCGTACAGTCCGACCTTCCGTTTGAGAACAGCGCTCTTATGGTACCTGGCGGCAAACCCTGAGAGTGTTGGAGACATTTCCACTCGGCCACCACGATCGCGAAGCAAGCACCGGATCGCGGAAGCTGGATCCGGAAGTCATCACTGATTCTCCGATAGGAAGAAGGCAAGAAGAAGAATGACGGAATCGCTTTCAGCTGATCGCGATCCACTCCGAGGTCAAGAAGACGAGGACTCAGAGGGAACAGGCCACTCAAAGGGTCGGAGGGGACGCCTCGGTCGTCGTTGGCAGCGTCTTCCCTCTTTCGTGGCGAATTCAGGATGCGTGCGGCCTCCTTATGACCGCCATCGGGTGGCTGACATTGATATTATTTTTATGGCGAGAAGCTTCTCCACTTTGCGGCTAGCAGCTACTCAGCTCGGTGCATGATGTTGCTTGATCCCGGATTAAACCATCAACGTCGAATGGACTGCGAGAGCATTTTTCCCACTTCCGACTTCCCTCTTGAGGGAGGATCTCCGAAAGGAGAGGGGGAGAGCAGGTGGGCAGAACCGAAGGAGCACAAATCAGGAGTTCTCCGATCGCCAGCGTTTCTCTGCGACGTGAACGCCTTCTCCATACCGATCCGCGGACACCCATGCAATCTCCGCTGACTCGCAAACCACGCTCTCCGAAGAATCGAGTTTGCAAACGATATTTTCCAGCGCAGGAGAGAATTCTTCGTTGTTTTCCCCGGAGCGGCGCACGCGTTCACCGTGCAACGCTGTAAGTTTGGGAGTAAGGAGTCCGAAACTATTGAATAGCATTCCCGCGAGCAGGTTACATCGCGGCCACCAAGGATTCGTTATCCGGCTGGTTCCCTTCCCGGCTCCATGGCCGCGACTGGACCCGGAATAATCGGTCGATCGATCGTTTTCAAACTGCTAACGAATGTCGGGTCAAGTGCGGATGGCCAAACTCGGGGCGTGGGTCGGGTCCGTGCGGCTCGACCGCGGATTTACATTCCCCGGAAAACGAGTCCATTTGCCCAGTTTTCATTTACTCCCCCTTCTCGAAATTAAACCGGAGAGAAGATAAACAACGCTTCACCATGGGAAAAACCGCCAGTCACAACTTGAAGTGGGTTGGCCCCGCTCCGCAGAGCTCTTCCGCGTTGCCGGCTCCGTTTTTCTGTCTGCGCTTTGAGCGCAAATGAATGTTGGCGCGTGCTCTCACTCGCTCAATTGAAGCAGATTCGTCTTGGCGTTCTTCTGATGCGACGCGAACAAGGACTGTCATCATTCACCTCGACGATTCGCTGATTTCTGCAGTGAGCGACACGCTGCCAGAGTTCGGGCTCCCTTTTGCTCCGTGGTTTTCCTTCCTGATCTGCCAAACTCCGCCGAGTGGCGATTTAGGAGCGAGCAAGGAGTGAGCAATGGAAGCGGCAGAAAACAAAACCTAAACAGCGAGCGAACAAGCATGAGCGAAAAGAGGAGCTCACAAGTTGAAACTTGAGTCAATAACTTGGAGGACCGCTCGAGGGCGAACGACTAGTGGACAGCGAGCGTCTCGCTCCCTGGCCTGCTTCTCCGCAGAGTCCCACTCCTTCCCGGCGCCATGAGGAGCTCAGAGAGATAAAGGGATTCTGTTGAGCGCGGGCCGCCCGGAGCAAGTTTAGTTATCCTCTTCGGCAAACTCTGTGCTTCTTAATAAAATACTAACAATGGATGAAGGGAGGGAGAGGGAGGCCCGGGAAAAAGCTCTGCTAGATTTTCCTTTCAGAGCGCTTCGTTCGGCGTTCATCTTGGGAAAAAGACGCATCGAAGACGACCTGAGCGACACGACTTTGTCGCGGGCGGACAAGCGCTTCGTACGTCCGATCCTTCGCCTGGACTTGACGGATAAACTGTTCGAGAATACCGGACGAGGCTGAAATCTCCAGACGAAAGTGAAATCGTCTCCGCGAGCATTGGGGGAATGTCTGCGGCGGTTCTCTGAATGGATGGCTCGGATAACCGTGAACTGAATCATGTTTCAACGACCTGACCCCAAGTGCTTGACAAAGAGGGGCTGTACGAGCTCCACTTCCGAAACAAACGATATTCGGCGAAGGGCTCGTTAGGTTGTTTATATCGAGCACGTACGTCCCGTCCAACGACGCGGGAGTCCCAAAACCGTCTGAAGACCGGGAGCAGTGCCGATATTCCTGACAACCGATATCACCATTGATGCAGCAATCATCCGGCGATCTTTTCTCATTTGCGTTAATATCAACATGATTCCGAAACCACCCCGCGTCCTGGGAGAACTTCTGGCGCCGAGAGCCGATACTCGCTGGTCCAGAGACGATCGCACGAATTCGAGGATTCGACTGCGTGCAACCCTGTCGACGGGAAACTTCGACTCGACTTTGACTTATGGCTCTCTTTCTTGATCATTATCGTTATTCGATTGTATCGGCAGACGCGGGGCTCCCGCAAGTGGCTTCGATGCATTCGAGCCGCAACTTGTAAGGCAACCCGGAAACCCGAGCGATGTTTCCCTCGAGGAAATCTCTCTGTCTCAGAGCGGCTTAGGCGCGGATTCCAGTTCCGATGATTTCAAGTTCATGAAAAGCCGCGGTTGTAACATCCGATCCTTCGAAAATTCGGTGGAGAGCGACACGGTGACCGAGCACTTTCGGCATTGGAGGAAGTCTGCTCCTCGAAAAGGGAAGCGCGGCTCTCGTTCGAGGCAGCTGCCGCGGCGCGAAACCAAAGGAAATTCCGTCTTCCTCCGCAGAGCAAACTTCGTAGACAGCTTGTTGACGTTGGGATTGAAATGTGTCATGAATGCGCGAGTGGGAAGGCGAGTTCATTTGTGACGAATGAGGCTCGGGGAGTTTTCGCTCGACATTGCAAAGCCGGCTAAAACTCCAACTCGAGAGAAGCGTTATTGTTGCTCTCAGATCGCGCGAGTTCCCTTGGCTCCGGGAGTCGACGAGAACTTCTCCCCATTTTTCGGAGTGAACTCACGAAGTAGCGAATACAAGGTTTGTTTGTTCTTATGCTCATTAGGATCTGATTGAGAATAATGTTTACATCGATCGCTGATTTCGTGCTACCAGTTCTCCGAGAGTCGTCCTGTTGCCATATATTCATCCCATCGAGCCACGCTCGTTGGATGGTCTTGTTTCGGGACATGGTCCAGCGGGGACAAGATGACGAAGTGCCCAAGGATTCACCGAGGATCCTACCGAAGAGCATTTCGGAAGGCAAAGCGGGGACAGGCGCAAAGGTATCCTTGCCGGCTTTGCTTTTTGTCTTTCGGAGGAGGAACACCGATTTCCGTCGGATGTCTGTCCCGGTTGGGTTGTTCTCGATCTGGGCTTGATCTAGCCTCTGCAGCGAATTCAGATCACTCCCTGGGTGAGTTTGTTTTTCATGTGACTGCTCGGTCGGGTTTCATGCTTCTCCATCCGCCACCGAGTCCCTCATCTCCTGTTCGAGATTCCCTCCGAGGTTCGAATGACCCTCCTGTGGAAAGCCAGCGGGATCAGACGATATTCCAGGACCCAGGAACTCTCTTCCCTGCAGTGTGTCCCCAGAATAACGATCTTGACGAAAGTAATTCGGTTGAACTTCTGGAACTCAATAGAAATCCATCTCGGACCACGGCACAGAGCGAGATCATGCACACAACCAGTGCAATCGTTGCTTTTAGGTGAAATGGGGTGAAGAGAACGACCGATCTTGCAAGAAGCTCAGGAGCAATCCCTCTCGCCTCGAATGTAAATTATAGGATGAAGATTCTTGACTTCGCGTCGAAGGTCGAAAGGAGGCGCCTCTGATTCAGGGCCGCGGCAGGAGTTGTTCTTCGCTAGCCTAGCTTTTACCTCTCTTCCTCGTCCTCCCACTCTACCCTCGGGCGAACCCTCCGTTTTCCATCCCTCGTCGCTGCCTCCGACGTAATAACTAGTTGCAGCATCCGCATCGAAAGGCAATGAAAGCGAGGGAAGTGGGAAGGTCGCTCAAAGCAATGCTGTCGACCATCATTTTATTATTATCGTTGGACTAGGAGCGATCGCCAGGCCCGATCACCCTGCAGCGCTTTGATCTCGAGTTGGCGGAAATTTTCTGACGCATCCCCCTGGCTTCGATGGAACTCGAAAATTCTCTCCGAAGCGCATGTGGATCGAGCATCTCGTCTAGAGCTCGCGAACCGGAACCCGAAGTTCGTGGTCAGTATCCTCACGGCTACCTGCGGACCGTACATGAATTACAAGACCTCCAACGACAGAGGAGGAGTTCCGAGGCATCCACGACTAATGTGTGAGCAGAAGTGACTATTGGCTGAAGTGAAACTACTAGCTGTATTTAGAGAAAGCTCTTGTCATGAAAGCAACCGGAGACCGCACTGATTGCAGGACACAATGCTGTACGCAACATCTGCATCAGACGTCAATGATTCAGCATTGGAAGGAGCCGATGCGCTGTTGTCTTCCAGCGACAACAACAGCGACTTCATCGTCGAGCAGAGAGGATGTGGTAGGAGCTGGGACAAGGCAAATAGTTACATTCACAGAGCAACAACCGCAAGCCACGCTACGCAGGTCTCAGTCCGTGACGAGTTCCAGGACCACGGTTTCTCCTCAGCTCTTGTAGCACGTTTTGCGCCCATCGAGTTCAAGATCCATTCTTCGGGAACCTCTGGACTCGGTCGATCAAAGACCAGGTTCACTTGTTTGCACTTGGAGTCACCCATCCCGAGATTCGTATACGCGCTCGATGAAACTCTGCTCTAAATCAAAGTTCTCTCAAGATAGGCCCGCACGAGGAGTTTTTCCCCAGAACTCCCGCGATCGCTCCATAGGCGCTCCATATGGAGGGGCCCTTAAGTCGCATGGTCAACCGTTCGGTTTGCGGCCGAACTAACTGTTCACGACTCCCATCCGGAGAGAGGAATCCAGAACAGGTGTGGCCTCCCGTGAGGTCGAACCTCAGAGAACCCCGAGGGGGAGGAGGGGGGGTTCAAGAATCGACCCATGAACCGACGACTGTCCCCGAAGGCGCTCTTCGAGTCCACAGCCGCGAGCGAGCCTACGATCGGCGCTAGAAATACTGCCGCGCTGTCAGTAATCAAATTGAGCTTCCAAGTACCACCCGCAGCGATACCAAGCCTTCCTCGAGCAAGGCGACCTCAATATCCCGGGATTCGTAGCTATTGCAATTCCATCCCAGGAGCTCGCGAATCCCCCAGTCGTAGTGGGCCCAAAACTGCCGGAATCACCCGCAGCCGTATATCGCTGTTTGATGCGGAAAAGTGGGTGCGGAGCTGGACTTGAGCGGACATGTCTGGTGATGCGGCTCCTGGTGCTCGGTTGCTGATGCCCTGGAAACGATGATAGCTCCGATAGAGCCTGTCAGCTGGGCGGCATTGTTGTAAATGTGTTTGTTGTTTCGACAAGGGACGCCGTAGATCGGGAGCAATCGCGTAGCGAAGCCGCGTTTGGACGGAAAGGCCGATGGGGAGAAGTCGCGGGGAGAGCATGCAGGGCCAGAGGTTCCGTCTGCTTCTTTTCGTGAAGCGAGCTGCTCCCGACAGATACAAAGACTGGCCGCCAGCAAGCCCCACGGCCTTTGTTTAGATCATAGACGCTTGTGGTATTGGGTCTATTTAGAACACCTGGCCACTGAAAGGCTGGCAGAGAGTGCTGGGGACACAGCTGGGGCAGAGGTACAAGGGGACGCATTCGGGGTGGGTCCAGGGAGGACACAGCTTGGTTAGCGGGGGAACGTGCAGGCGGTAGAGCAAGCACCTATACACAGGAAGAACGTTTACCCGGCAATTTTGGACAAGGCCTGGCGGGTGCCCCTCGGCAAAATTATTCAACGGAAACCCTTTTCTACGGCGAGGTGGAACTTGTTGCTCGTCGCAGGCTCGCGACGGAGCACGTTGCCGGTCTATCTTGATCTCTAGCTTCGGATGCTGAGTGCAGTCACGGCGAACCCTCTCTGGCAAGAGGAATATCGTGGAATCCAGAATCAAATCGGAGAACAGTTCCCGGCAGAAAAACCCCGAACCGCAACCGGCCCTTGGGATGGACGTGGCTTGTTTGGATGGCCGCACCACTGGCTTGTTTCGATTGCTGATCAGAAAAACAAACCCAAGGCTGAACCTGAACGAGCCGAATCAGGGGGAGTTCCGGATTCTGATCACGAGGAAGCGGCAGTCGAGTCGGTGATGATGATGCTCAACTCGCGGACCGCCGCCGAGATCTCCAGCAACCTGAAAGCTGGATCGACGCACAGCGAGCTACAGAACGCCGCAACGAGCCGGTGCAAAAGGCACAAATGAGGAACGAATCTACATAACGACCAATCGAGGGAGTGCGTTTGCGTCTCTCTCCGACGCGAGCTCGCCAGAGCAGCTGCGGCGTTGGCGCCGATAGCACCGGCATTCAACAGTTGGACAGCGATGCTCATCCAGTACTTCGGCTCCCTTATCAACTAGTACGTCTGCCCTGTATTTTCCTCCTCCTCATTCTCCTCCCTTGCCGTGTCGCAATGAATGCTAATGGGGCGAGCTAGTCCAAATTGCAAATGAGAGCACGAGTTTTTGTCTTTTCCACTCCAAGATGACCATCTGAGCGATGCACACAGACGACCGCGTGGTTGGTACCAGCGGCTATCTCCAACCGGGATCGTCAGAAAGAGCTGTTCGGCGGGCTTCCATGACGTGGGCACCTGCCTCTCTTGGGAACCCCGGTCCGGTTCAAAACCCGGTTCGACACCAGCAGGTACCTCGAGCTCGAGTCGGGGTAGATCCAATCACGTTATACGAGTTGCAAACAACGTCCCGCTGGGGTCGATATGATGTCCCGTACGTAGACGGTATCTCAAGCACCGATACCCGAGGGGCTCATCTCGTCGGCAAGAAGCCAGATTCTCGAAATTAGATCATCGGTGTCTTCGATTCATGGCCGCGTGGCTGACCGACTTGAATGAATGATCGGGCGGGCGCACGGGCGGCTTGGCGGAGGGGACCGGATGGGCCGGCACCTTTTACTGGATCGTCTTTCGAACAGTTTATGCTGTTTCGCCTGTAGAGCAGCATTCTTCCTTCGAAATTCACTGCCTTTCAAAAGAGCCTCCCGCTCCAGACTTCGGACCCTCCTAAACCCATATCAAATATTTACGTTGAGCTCAGGGAGACGAGAAAGCCAACCTCCGGGCCAGAAAGGCGGCGGCCCGCCCGGCGAGGAATGGATTTCAACCGAGTCGACTCCTCTGCTCCGCTTGCCGTATGCTCGGAGGGCGAGATGACGGGCGCCGCCGCTCGATGGTCGCGCGTTTAAAAGCTCTAGGAAACCGATCCAGTCGCAGCAACTTCTCTCAAGAAGCGCTCACTCCCGGGTTCAGCGAAAGGAAACTTCACCTCGAGCTTGGATTCAAATCGTTCGATTCGCTTCCTAGAGGAAGACGGTAAACCTCTTGTGTCAAGAACATCAGCATGATTTTAGTGTTGCTCCATTTCGGCTTCAGCTGTCGCCCGCACGCAGTCAGTCAGTCGCCGAGCCAGACGTGTATCCCCACCGGCTTGGCTGTCGGAACGATTTGTTTAAATCTTTCTCCCGTTTCAAAAAAACTATGCGCAGCGAGTCCGTGTGGTATTTTTTCGCTTCTCGGAGCGTCTCGAGCTCCAAGCGAGGATTGACGCAATCGAGGAATCAAACCGATCACGGAAGGGCAGTGAGACCACGGGGTCACAGGATCGGGCATGACACAGCGCATTCTCTTTGATCGACGAGCACCTCTCAGGAAGTTGGAAGAATAGGCGGGAAAGACTCCAAGATTCCAGTCAACATTTGCGGGGTTGGGAAACAGTCGGGCACGTCCTCCAATCAGAGAAAATACGGTGTGCTCGTATATTCGAATGCTACGTTCGCTGGCGCGGTGCGAGAGCT
Organism: Phytoseiulus persimilis; assembly: GCA_037576195.1. NCBI lineage: Eukaryota > Metazoa > Arthropoda > Arachnida > Mesostigmata > Phytoseiidae > Phytoseiulus > Phytoseiulus persimilis. The sequence goes on from CM075104.1 coordinate 7,325,081, forward strand.
CCTCGAGTGGAAATTCGCAAATAGTTTTGGAAGACAAGGCCTGTCTCTACGAGTTCGTGTCTACGTGTTTGAGCATGCATCGCGCACGCTCGTTTCGCATTGCCATATCCATTCTCACTGCTTCCTGCAGCTTTCTATTCGAGGAGATACGGTCGTCGCGCGATCGGATTTCCCGCTGCCATCCTCCACGAACTTTCCGCTGTGCTGCACGGTATCGAGTTTCTGCGTCATCCAAATCAAGTATCATACAGACTTGAACTCGCACATGCGCGCTTCTTCCACTCCAGCGTCTGGAAGAAATGTTTCCACTCGATTCGTTCGAGGCTTCTGTCTGATATTCCTCGCCTTGCCGTCATTGCTCGATGGTAAGGGTGCAGCGCGGCGAGGCCGCCGCGGCGGATCTAGGAGTGACTCGAGGATGTGTTGGGGCGTGGATTTGTTCCACAGAGGAGCAGGGGCAATGTCGCTGATTGGCTCCGCTCGTATACAGAGTGGCGCCTTCGACCTGAGACTTCCTCCCCTTGCTTCCAAGAGCCAAACCTCGGATAACTAGGTTCCGATTTTAGGAAATGAGGGAGCGTTGGAGCGAAGAGCCACATTTCCCAGCTTACCAATAGACTCAGTATGACGCTATGTCGGGGAGCTTTGTCGAGCTTGGGTGGACGATCCATGTTTTCTCTGTTATCAAACTCCGGGAGGCTTCCAAAGCACGACAAAATGGAGTCTGGAAGCTAATTCGTCCAGCGTTCCAGCTCAATGCTTCCTTTTCTTACCGTCCGTGACATACTGAGCAGAGAGGAATGTACAGTCGATTTCAACGGAGTAACATCAAAATCTTGACATCGTAAGCCAACTTCAACGCTCATGGTCGCTCCCCTGCTTCTTCCTTTAGTGAAGAGAGGAAGATTTTCGGGGATCTGAATCCTGGTTCCGGAGGGTTCTGGTTCAAGGCTACGAGGAGGTGTCAAGCTTCCCATGATATGGGGCATTGATGGAAATAGCAACGGATCAACGGGGCTCCTTCAAACGTTCAAACTTGGGCAGCCGACCCCTCAGCTCCCATGCGCGATGTTTTTCCTCGAGCGGTAGCAACGATTATGCCCATGTCGCACCGATCAAAGAGTGGGAATCCACTGGGGTAGTGGAATCCGAGGCAGCACGATTCTCAGCGGTGGTACCGAACGTGGCCGCAACGACAAGACGAGGATATCTTTAATCGTCGTCTCTGGATTCGAACCACGAATGAAACATTCCTCGTCAGCGTCAAGGAGTCTTCGAATAGGACGCAACATTGAACTAACGGAGAGCATTTTAGCGCACAAGCTCTTCGAACCGGGCGAGACGTGCTCGCGTGGGACGCAACCGCTTCCCCTTCCTGTAGGAAGGATTCAACGGTCCTCTCGACTTCCAGGCCTCTGCGATTGTTCCGCTGCCGCAGTTTGCACCCGGACCCTGAGCAGCTGACTGGTCAGTGCAGTGCTGCAATACGATCTCCCAAACCACCCCTCCAGAACTCGCGTGGAAACTCAGTAAAACGGAACGTGACGTTCTCCTCTCAGGGGCATCATGGAGGGGAGGGTGTTCCTGCTGTGGAATCCATTGCTACGATGTCGTTTCAAGTTATGCCCTGAGTTATCCTCGGAGTTCGGAAAACAGGCCGGCCAACGTTTTCCTGGGAAGACGGGAGAGTGTCCACGAAGATCCTTGCGTTCGATCCTCCACGGATGGATCACTCGAACGTCGTGTTCTCACGGAGCGCCTGCTGGGGGGAATCCCGTGCATTGTTCCACACGAACACCGCGTTGGGCATAAGTCCGTTTCCAGCCGCAGGGACATCTCAAGTTCCAGTTCAGCGGTTAAGATCTGCGAATCTCACCAATCTCCATCGGTGAAAGAATTTATGAATGACTCAATCTGCTCGGATCCGCAGGACAAAATCGGAATCCGTTGTCACGGCAACTCGGGATCCACCTTGAATCGAGTGCTCTCAAGTCGAGATGTCAGGATTTGCAAGATTCCTCCTTCGCATCACGTCAGTACTTGATGAACGTGTGCCAGCTGCCGTAGGGAGCGATTTTTGCATAGTTCTTCAGGGAGCAGGCCAGCGCGACGCTCAACGGTAGCGAACTGGAGTGCATCAGGCTCGTTCTTGCTCTCGGTCAATTCCCGATCCATCCATTAGAGGAGCTAATGTATCAGGCCACGGTGGTGTACACACACCGAAAATCCTCTCCGTGACAAGCGTGGTCACCTAACGTCGACCTCTCCCCACTCACGTTGGGAACCTACTCGACGCAACCAATTTCTAGCCACGAAGCATCCTCCTAAACATAATGGCTACTGTTGCAGTCGCTGCCGCCCGTAAAACCCGTTTCGGGAACTCATCATCCAAAATTGGTCTTATCGTCGTCACTGCCGTCTTGCCTGATGCGAACAGGGATCGGGAAAGTAGAACACGCAGGGAGGGGGGGGAGGGGGGCAGTCGACGAAAACATGGATGTGGGAGAATACAGAATCACCGAGCCAACGGGAGGAACCGAGCTGTTAGCGTGGCCGTTATCGTGAAAGCAAGCATCGCGCTTCGCTCTATTGTCGACGGCTTCAGCTGTTACTACGACGGCTAACCGGTTGCTCGCAGCCAGGATTGCTGTATGGAAGACCTTGTGAAAATGAGGGCAATTATGCACACAACTCGATTACGAACCAAGGCGAGCACGCTGGTGGCGTTCATGGGGGTGCGATGCCGGTCGCCTATCATTCTGCGACTCCAGCTGGAATGTCGCGTGCCATCCCCGTAGCCGGCTTATTCACCGCAACGCTCGCCACTCGCTGTGACGTCATTCTTCAGGCCAATGCTTGACACAGTTCCAAGGATCCGGACACGGAAGAGCACCCCCCCCCCCCCCTCCTCCTTAAGTCCGAGGGCAAACTCGAGAATCAGAATGAGGCGTTTTTTCTGGCAGGACTCGCGCGATATCGATGACGGCCACGGGAGAGACCTGATGAGGAATCGGGACGATCTATCTCCTGGCGTTCGCCGTTTGCGATTTTGAATCGAGGTGGGTCGAAGTCCATGCTCCCATCTTCACGTAGGTTGTCGATCATAGGAACCTGAATTCCTTCCCGATGAGGAAAATCCAACATTTCCAAATGCTCTATCCATCTGAAGGAGAATCGGCTCTCGCAGTCATCGTGAGATGCATTCTTGCGAAACTTCGTGAGCACTCCTCCCCTCTTGACGACCTCAAGGTGGCGGGGTGTAGCCGAAAGGCCCTCGGAGCTGCTGCCGGTAGGACCTCTAATTTGATGGCTGTGATTGTCAGTTTCTGCCACTTTACCGCGATTCGCTCCTCTGTAATAAAACGATGGATAGCTCTTTGAAAACTCGCAAAGTTTACGACAAAGACGAGCAGATGCATGCGGTAGCCGCAGCGACTGCTACAACTCATCCCTGCCGTCGTGGACAAGCTTGCAGAAGGCGATTTTCGGGTGGGCTCTCCCGCCGAACCCTCCACGGAGAGAGCTGCGATTAACGAGCTCGGGTCGAATATCTGGAGTTGAATCGAAAAGACTAGGGCCGAGGCGGGATTCGTTTCGTCGTCAGCGTAGCGCCACTCACAGAGTCTTCTCTTGTTAAGGCGAACTCGATTCGTTGTGTGATGACTTATTGACCATTCAACACTTTGACCCAGGTCGACACCCGCCGCTAACAAAATCCAAACTCCGACGATCTCTTTGTCGGTTCCAGAGTCTAGTTTTCCCGTTGCACCGTCCTCATCGGGTGTTCACAATGATCCTGATCTGGGAATCAATAATTCAAAGGCCCTCATTGTATTGATTCGAGCCGTTTCGATCGCTCTCTCCGGTCGTGTTTCGAAACACAGCTCCGGTGAGAACAGCGCTGCTCGGGGGATTATTCAATGATCCCGCTGCCGTGTCTCGGCGATCGGAAACGCTGGATCCTGGTGAAGATGAATTTGCGACAGATGAGAAATCGCAACATGTCGAAACCAGTTTTCGAAGGAGTTTTGATAAATCGCGGATAGCGAAACCTGAGCTCATTTGTTGTACTCAACGTAAGCTGAACTTGTTGCGCTCAGCAACATTTCACCGGTTTCCCGAAAAAAGCCGCAGAGTTTTTTCTTCACGCTGTCGCCCGCCTCTGGCCCGCTGACAAGATGGTTGACCGGCCGGCCGGCTTGCACGCTCCACGGAGACCGGCGTTAAATCGAGTGAAAGAGCCTCAGATTAATGGTTTGCCTCCATGAGCTCCAGCCATGAATCACAAAATAGTGAGCGCCCTCATCCCGGACTTTCGAGAGAGGAAGTTCTCCGCGAGCCGAACTTTCGTTATAAATTTCTTCTGACCATCATCATCAACTGCTGTCACCGATAGCGATTCTGGGCCATTTTCTTCCGGGGAGTCCGGGAGCAACGGATCCGAAGTAGAGGACTCCAGCAGGTTCGAGGAGGTGCTTCGCATCTCTCAGGAAGTGGGAGCGTGACTCATGAGACCCTGCCAAATGGATCCTCTCCGGCGCGTTCACAACAGGCACGGGAGGAGCTACTGCTGCGTCTGACTGTGAGAGTTCCTGAATCAAGTCGAGGCGTCTTCGGCCTCCAGGATCGGGTTCTCATATCATCAATCATCGCGTGAAAAACTCCACCTTCCCAAACGAACGGGACCCGACTCTAATTAGCGTTTGTCTGTGATTTCTCCCGCGGTCTTTTGTTCGTTGTCGTTGGGCGACTGGGTCGATTAGCCGGTCGCTCGGATGGTCGCTTGCTGGGGAATGGAATATCCTTCCGAGTGCTCGCTCCTTTTTCCCCGACCGAGCTCCGAATTTCGAAAGGCCTCCAGTGGTCGCTGCAGTGGCTCCGCCGCTTCGCGAAGCATCCATGATATGGGAGCAGATTCATACGCCTGTCTGCGTCCCGTTGGCAAACATCTCGTTATGTCCGGTCTCCTACGCGGCCGACTTCCAGTCCATCTGTTTCCCAGCCGCACTCGCCGTTGACCTTCCTGATTGGCTGAGCTACCGAGCTCAATCCAGAGGCTGGCTTCGAACTCGGCAGCTCTCTCCAGCTTCTGGCGGGAAGTTCCCGGATAGAATCAGAGAGCCTCGGAGGTCCACGAGTTGGTTTCGGCCCGCGCTGAATCTCTCGGCACCGGGGGATGGTTTGAAGCGTTCACGGAGTGGAAGCTCGCAGTTGTTACTTTCTTGTGTTGCCTCCATACAATGCGGCGGAGTTTGTTGCCGAGCAAAACAACAGAAAGATATTCGCGCTGGCGGTGAATGGCGGCTTGGCTCCGGATAACATTGTGCCATGCGGAGGTTTGTGGTGTGTTTGGGGGGCGTCGGGGCTCCCTGAATGGAGGCATCAGAAAGCTGGCCATCCACCCCGGGCGACATGCCCACATGGCTTCGTAATGGTCTTCATCGCCGCTATCCATGACGTCCATTGCGTTATCAATAGACGCTGTGGTATTTCCGGCTGTTGTATTTCCGGACGCAACGAGCTCTTGTGTTTGTTTGCCTGCCTCCCCTCCACTCGTCGCGTGCTTGCTTACTCTTTCTCTCATTTGGTCTCTCTCTCTCTCTCGATCGCTCCTGCTCTTCTACGACCGACCAAATGCATGTGCGTATTTGCTACGGCTGAATCGCAAGCAAACAATGTCCTTCTTTTTCACACATAAACGGTGTCGTTCCGGATCAAGCTACGTCTGTGTCCTCAACAAAGCTGGCGAGGCTCCGACCTAGAATCTTCCTCGATACCGGGGCTGCCGTGTTTGCGGCTCCGTCTGTGTGAGACAACGTCGTCCCATTTCCAGCGTTCCTTTTGGTCCCTAGTTCCTCTTGTAGGATGTTGACGTTTTCCCACCCTCCGCTGAGGTCCAATGAGTCGGTCAGCCACTCGCTCATGCTGACGTTCACCCACCAAATGCGTACCACTTCATTTTTATGGATAAAGGGTGGAAGAATGTGTCAGCCCGAATCCTTCGAAGAAAAAAACACGAGTCGCCGTTCTGATTTCGACCAGAAGGATGGATCGCGTCGCTGTTCTAATTCAATATGAAATCCCGCCATATATCCCTCCAGCCCAGCAGTCAACCCTGCATGTCGTTCGTGCTCAACTTCTCTCGTCCTCGAGCTGAAGAATCATCCAGTGAACTCATATTCATTTTCTGCTGGCGTGAATCCGAGCGAATACCATCGCAATCGGGCCTCGGCGTCGTTTGCAAGCCGGGCGGGCTCTGTCGCGAGGGATTTTCGTTGAGGGAATCAACGACTTTCGAGCCACTAATAGTCTTGGGGAGAGACATGACAGCTCAGAGGTATATTCCTGGATTAAAAAAAATGAATGGGTCGGGCATATGCTCGACTGAGTGAGCTCATTGAATGAAATGAGAAACCCACGCTCACTTCGGAACTAGACTGGGTACTCCGATTGATCCGCGCAGAAGACCGCGCGAACCGCCCACGGACCAGCCGAAGCGGCGCGAGATACGTATACCCGCTCTTTTTCTTCCACAGTCCCTGTCGCACGCTGGGTGTGCTCTTGCTAAAAGAGGAACTTAATTAGATGACGAGCAAGCCAAGTGTGAACGCTATTAGCGCACCAGATTTCTTCGCCGAGAACGGACGACCCATCCAACCGGTCTGCCCACCAACTGGGTAGTAAAGCAGTCGACCGACCAAGCCACGAATGTATCAAGGTACTCGAGCAGAGGCTCCCAGCGTGGCGGGGGCAGCAAGCCGCGCGATCACTTCGCGGTAAAGAGGACTCGACTTATTGCATTCGGTATTCCCCCCTGACGAAATAACAATGCACGTACACACGGAAGCAATTATGCGTTTCCCACGCTCTTCACTCAGCAAGCATGCGAGAGAGTGTTTGCTTAGCATTATGAGCAATGAGATTGTTCGCTGTGGTGCCCTCAGCACCGGACGCAGCAATCCAGGGAATTTCGCTATGCACAACATGACGGGCTATTACTTTGCTTTCGCCGAAAACGTCATAACTAGAGCCTGGAAGTTCAGGCAGTTTTTCGAAATTAACCCCTCATCTCAACCGATCAATCCCATGCGATCGATGGAATAATTTCGAAAAATTGCCCAAACTCTCAGGCTCTAATCATTGGCTGGGCCCGGACTGCTGGGGCTGTTGAGATGAGCAAGAAAGAGGGACGGGGCGTGAGTTCACAGAATTTGGCTCGGAGCGTGTACAGCGTCCTCCTTTTTCATTCGGTTTTCCCTCTAATCGCGAGGTCTTTCCCTTTCTCATGCTACCGATTACAATTCACCCAACATGTGGCTCCCTTCTGCTCCTTGACAATATGAACAGGGCTGCATGGACATGATGACGTGATCTCTGGCGGAAGGCTGAAGGAGAGCGGTGAATGCCCGCCGCTTGCGCTAGAACTCCAGGAATGATTCTCATTTCTTCCGGTCTTGTTCCTCTACCGACATATTTCTGCGCGGCGCCCAGTGGACTAGAGAAGGCCGTACTGAGGAGCACTCGATTTTCCCACGTGGTGTCCCATCGGGTCCCTCACCAGTATCCACTGCGATCGCTCTCCTCTCTCTGGCTTTTTGTTTCCGCAGGCTGGAGCCTGGAGACTGGAGCCCGGTATCTGACTTCCCGTCACATGGGCTTCTGACCGATAAATCAAGATGGAGATTTCGAAATGAGATCTCAAACGTCAAGACGCCTTCTCTCCGTCGAGGACGGAATCTGTGAAGTCGCTACGTGACTCGATAATCGCATTCGCAACCGATGCAGATTCCTCGGCAGGACACGCGAAACAAGCCGCTCCGATCGGAAGACAAGGATCCTGCGAGGGAAATAACCAGCGAGTGCTCCTCAGCCTATTGCTGAAAGTTGTCTCCTCCTTTTCCGTGTCAAGCGGAGCGGAGAACGGATGAAGAGATCAAGGAGAGACAAAAGCAGTGAGAAATTCGAGGGGATTTCCAAGAGAAACATCGAGATTGCGACCGAGTGCTCGATTCCCGCGAAGCCCTCGCTCGATACCGTCAACAGTCAGAATTCATCCGCGCTTTGTTTGCGTCGGGAGTCAGCTCGACATCGTCTGGTTCGTGAAGTGGCTCCTTGAGTAAGCATTCCAGGGGAGTTTCAGTGCCGGTTGAGCGCGCTCCGCCTCCTCGGCGGCGCTCAGAAGATTCTGAGCTTTAAAGAGGTCAGAGTAAAAGGAACGCACAATTAACGGCCTCGCTGAGTCCATGGACTTGTCTGCGCGACAAAGGCGAGCGAAACAACTCGGAAGCGTCTCCTGGGATGAGTAAACGCATTGCTGATGACCCCAGACCCCTGAAAGATCTCTTTACGGACGGGCCCCGTCTGCCCCCGACCGCGTTTCGGTTTGGTTTGTTTACTTCGCGACAAGGGCTGGCGGCGGGCAGCATTGCGGTGCCGAGCTGGCTGTGAATACCCTTGCCCCCTCCCCTCCCCCCTGGAGCGGGAACGTCAGTCGGACAAAGAGTAAAAGTTCACTGCCATCCTCCCTATCCACCGCGCTCACCCGGCCCTCGATCCTCGAACTCACTTCTGTGCGCATCCCTCCGTCGGCCGACACGGCTCTCGCTGCGTCTTCCAAAGTCAGCGGCCCCGCCAACTCAAGCTCGATGTTGTCTTGTCCACTTCTTCGCACTGCATTTCAGAGCGTTGGCGGTCGTCGGGACGGTCTCCCCTCTCTGTTTGTAAGTTAGCGGGCAAAACTGCAAGCGCTCGTTTTTCATTGTCCGCAGTCTGAGTGTTCTCGCCAGACGCCTCGGGGGACCGACAGCCGCGGCTGGCGAAAGCTCCCCGTGAACAACATTCCCGAACGGAACAGACAACTGTGTCGAGGACCACCGGAACCCGGATATCGCTCCCATGCCGCAAGTCTGGTTGGAAATCAACAGTTTCCGGCACCCCGTCGGGGAGTGTCGCGGGAGGGAATCTGGAAAGCGATTGGCAATATTATTCTTAGAGATTCCTCATCCCGGTCTTTCTCTCTCTCTCGCCCGCGCTCGTTTCACCCTCTGAGCCTGTGCGGTCTAAGCTGGCTGGCCGGCCGGCGGGTCGCGGGTAATCCGCTTTATGGGACGACGGGATGGGAGGTCATAGATCAAGCTCGAAGCGTCACGTCTCCCGCGCGGGCCGACTCTGCCTGTCGGATACCCGCTTCGCATCCTTTCGGCCGCCCCCTCTCTACTCGCCTTTTCGGCAGCGTGGATCAGAATTTCGCGCTACTGCTGTTCTCCGACGACGCTGAAAACAGCGATGGGTGGAGACTTCGAACCCATATTTCCCGGTGCTACTGAGGATTTGGTTCATCAAGCTCTGAAACCCGCGTACAGTTGTGGTGCGCATCAGCAAATCGCCGATAGTTATGCTTCTGTTTCTCGAGGAGCGTCCGTGTAACCGAATGAGGAAACCGTCGTCAGGAAGGATTGCGCTCTCGCCCCCTGGCAAAGGCAGCGTCAGGTTTAGGCTCCACTCGTCAACAAGCTCAGGTGGGACTCCGATGAGGAATCGGCAGTGCAATGAAACGGCATGGAAGGGATCGATTCGCTTCTCTCAGGAGCCGGAACAGGGCGATCGAGTCGGTTGGAAAATCACGTGACCACACACGACACCACGAATCATGACTGCCAACGGATGGATCAATCGGAGACGGGTTCCTCACGAAGCCAGCAGACGGGTGGGCTAGCTGTCAGCGGAGCGGGCGACAGCGTTATTGGCCCTGGCCGAAGCCTAGTTCGGTCGTTTTAGCTCTCCGAGAACGACTATAGGTCACAGGCGGGCTGTGATGATGATGACGGCGGTGACGGCGGTGACGGCGGCGGCGATGCAGGGGAAGACGTTCCCGCATGCAACGGGCCAAACGGATTGATATTCGCGCAGGGAGGCTTTCCGCCTGGCGGCCGACCGGACGACATGTGTTCGAATACGGCTAATGCATTAGCATAGATATGAACGTATTCTTCGTTCGCCGCGCGTGTTACGAACTGAGCCTCCGGTAGAGCTGCAACCATGTCCAGAGAGCTTTGCCAGAATCGCAAATATCTCCGCTCGGATTCGTTTTCTAATTCATTTCGCCCTCTCTCTTTGCGCGGATACCATCAAGTGCGGCATTCAGGGGCCCGTCGGCACGACGAGCGGGAGTGACGAAGTCTCGAATTTCCAGCTCCTCGAGTCTCTCGTCTCCGCTCTATGCGAATGATCCCCTGTTCAGCGACGAAGAGTCGAATTGCACTCGGGTTCTCCTGTGAGTTTTCGAGTTCACTCACGGTGAGCCTGGAATCGGACACTCGAAAACTCAGCCGAGATGCTTCGCGAGGGAATCAAATGAATTTATAACGATGAATCCCGCGGGGAGCCCGAGCGGAACCATGGCCAGCACTAAGCGAGTAGCGAAGCTGTGGAACGGTCGTCACCTGGATGAGCACGGCACACTGGAAGACCGGCTCGCTTTGGGCGCCGGCCAACGCAGTCCGTCTCCTGACCGTTGTCCCCCGAGCGCTCTCCCTCAGCTGTGGCATATCAAAGACGCCCGAGGCAGAATGTAATGCGGCTACAAAACATCTCTCGGAAGTGGGCGCGGGCTGCTTCGGTGTAGATAGGAAGCATTAAGGTCAATGCGGCTTTTTCACACCGAGCGCCCAGCGACAGAAGCCACCGACAGATCTGGCGAGCGACGAACTGACCGACGACAACAACCTTCCGCCATCCCAAGTGGTCTCAGCCTCGAGGAATCCGCTCGCTCGCCCGCACGCCTAACAACGTAACGGCCACGTAACGGTCGTTCAACCGGTCGCCCGGTGCGTCGATGGCGGGTCGATTCCATGGACGAGCAGGGTCGGAGGAGAAGAAGCGGAAAGAAGGAAGCCGGAGTGCATAATGCCGAGCTTGCTTAGCTGGGCGGTCAGATCGCCAATATGAAAATGAGGCAGTGGCAAGAGCACTTTTTCGCTCACCTCGCCTTCCACCAAACCTTCCACACCGGCCGAGGTGCTCTGCGTGGCGACACTGAGACGAATCGGCGCCACTCGAAGCCTGCTGACGTCGCATGATTCGCCCACTATGCATACACTGAATGCCTACCCGCCGGGTCGACCGTCTGCCCGCCGCATTGGTCAGACTCAATTCGCAACTCACAATAGAATGTTTTCAGTGTGTATTGAGCCCGTCAAAACATATTGCTCACCTCGGATTTATACTCCTGCCGACTCGCGGGATCCTCCTTGTGTCTCTGCCCCTGCCGAGCTCCGTTCCATTCGTTTGGAACCGCTCGCGGGCTCCACTCGGTCTCACAAAAGGAGCTAGACCGACAATGCTGCACTCGAGAGGATTTTCAGCGTCGTTCGCACCCGCAGCTTCCCTGACTCTCGTGATAAACGACGCTCTCCACGAATCGAGGTGCATGTAGCTCTCGCTCCGATCCGCTTCACAGAAACAGATGCACATGCGCATCGATGAGCGTGCGCAAAACGCAGGCTCCGCTTCTCAATAACTCCGGTTTTTCTCGATCTCGCAGCCCCACGTGGCGTCACGTTCTGCCGGACCTCCTTCTCTCTCTCTCTCTCCAGAGCGAAAATCCGTCCACATGCAGTCAGGTCCTTCGGTAGTTGCTCATCGACCTATCCTCACCTCGGCTGCGCGCTTAGAAGCCGTACACCTTGCTGTTCCGATGAAACTCTGTTCGTGATCGGGTCGGGTATGACCACTCGCCCCGATTTTTCGTGAGTTGTCCCATACAGAAAAAAAAAACGGGGCCAAGTTCAGCTGCTGAACTAGTGGTTCCGTAGGCTTACGTTCCACATCGATCTAATCAACGACCAGTACATTGGAAGCAAGCGGCTGACGGAGGAGCAAGTGATAAGTGCTAGTCGACAGTGCCGCAAAGCACAACTCTGGGTGGTTTCGGTTTCGTTGCGGCTAGCTTCCGGCACAACAAGCGAGCCTTCGCCGGTAGAATGTAAGCCTACATTAAAAAGAAAAATCGAGAGTAGTTCCGATGGTTCCCATTGTCTCCGGGGAGCGCCGATGGCGTGAGCAGCAGGGAAGCGTCCTATGGAGCGGATCCGAGCGCTTACAGAAACGGAACCAGAGGCCGACCGACGGCTCGCAAACTGATGTTCTGAGGAGTCGTGGCACTCATTGCACATCATCGTGCTGTATTCCTCGACCATCGGTGGTCAGCTCTAGAACCGAGCTAATAGAAACTCGAATAGTTCAGCAAGGAAAATCGAGTCCTTCTGTCGAGAAACGTCGGAGTGGTCGCTGTCGTATGGTTGAGACTTCAACGAAATATTTGTGCGATCCTATCGGAAGCTCCTGTCGTGAGTAAACCATTCCGGTGATCGCGAGGGTAGCATGATGCCGATAGCTCGTGTATCGGATCGGGAATCGCGAGGAAGAAAGGCCGAAGTTCCCGAGGGTCCAGCCCGTCCTCTGGTAGGATATTAGTCTGTATCCGGACGAGGGTTGCTCTATAGCTGAGATGCGCAAGGGAGCAACTTACTTTTTCCGCGTGAGACGGCATACTCGCCGCACCGAGCAGTCGATGGGATCAATGTCCAGAATGAAGATGGAGTAGGTCGTGCGGGAATTGAGGAAAAAAAAACAAGACACAATCCCCCTTCGCCGCCATCTTCATTTTCTCTTCCTCTCGATTCGGCCCCTTCCAAGCTCCGGTCGCGACGCGACAAGCGATGCGTGAACCCTTCACGCCACTGTTGGAGGATTCCAGGACGAATACTCCGTCATCGCACAAGATTTTGAGCCAGGCTTACGGCGCGCGCGGAAGCCGGCTGAGCTCTCGCGGCCCACGCAAGCTGGTCACATGACGTCACTAAACCCAAATAGAAAACACACGTGGGAACTCCAAACCCGCAACGCGGAATTTTTGCGGGAGACCGTCGCTGAGCTAGGAAGCCATCGACACAGCAGATAACGCCCGACGGGCTGATATCATGCGAGTTGGCTCCGATCGACAGCCTCCGCCTGCCCTTCCTCATCTCCCTCGAGCCCATCCTCGTATTGAGTTTCCGGTGTGGCTGAGTTGCGAATCGTGAGTCAGGTAAGATAGTTGGTCATGTTCCACGCCCCGAATCCTCTTATTAACATTCGGACGCGAATATATGGGTGACGGAAGTTCCGCAAGACGCCTGTGAGGTCCGCGGCGCCACTAGACCTGTTGGAAATACAGTGGCCTGGAATTTCGGCGATGACCACAGAGTCCGATCGCCCACAAAACCCTCGTCGTCCGAATCGAGGGGGATCCGAAACGCCCCGCATCATTTTCTGGAAACCATGACCCGTGGAAATGACATTCGATTCGAGAACGCGCTCTCGAGGCTTCGTGTCGAGACGGTTGGGCGACTAGCCGTCCAGCCTTGTCACGGACTCAGCACGACGACGTTGATGAGCCATCTCGAGGTGGTACACGATACGGGGCTCCCGAGGACAGGTCAACAACGAGGAGTTCTGTTCCTCGCGGTCCATTGAAACGAACTTTTACCGTGAAGCCTACCATCGTCGTTTCCCGGAGAAGACTTAGGTTCCCACAATGTGATAAACTGCCGTTACAGGATTCGACGCTCCCGAGTTGTCTCTGGTATTTCCATGGGAAACTCCTAGTAGTGCATCTCGTGATAACATGACAGTTCCCGGAGGGGATCAGCAACTTGATTGCCCCGGTCAGGAGAGAAGGAGGGGTGTTAGTGAGGATTATCGACACCGCAGACCTTCTGCAACAATCGCGATTAACTTCCACTATTTGGTGCACTGTTCGTTCCGCCCACAATGTCGCCGCGACGATGAAGATTACGCCGTTGATTACTCTTCCTTCGGGGTGGCTTTCATCGACCGAAATCCTCCGTGCTTACCAGCTCGGTTAGTCCCCTGCCTAAGCCTCTTATGAATGTCACATCATCTCCATGGCTGTGGTTTGTCTACTGGCTGCCAGAGGCGCTTTTGGAATCCACTGCACTCGACGCAGCCTTCCCTGGAAAGCTTTCGTGTTCCCCGGTTCCCTCTGATCGGAGAAGCGTTCTTCATCTGTTCTTCCTTCAGCTCCGAGAGTCCTGTTGGCCGAACGCTACACGCAGGCCAGTCCTTTCCTCCGCAACGTGGCGTTGCGGAACAGTATCTGCGAAACCTACAGGTCGGGAAGGTTACCTCGTTTGGTGGTTCCATCTGCATTCAGTCTAACGGTTCGCCCCCGCCGATCCACTCTCGCGGTTCCGTATCTCGAGTTGCATCGCATCTCCGAGCTGTCGAGTACGACCGGTATCCGCTCCGGATGCTCGTGGATCATTCCCAACAAGTGTTCGCTCGGATCGAGAACGTGAATAAAACGAAAGCGATCCGTTTCGCAATCATCTGCCTCTCCCTCTCCGCGAGCCCCGGGCCGTCTTTAAGAGAATTTGACGTCGTTACGAACGCGTTACGGCGGGGATTTGCGCTCGAATCCCGCGATTGCACCTCAAATGCCCTCATGGATGCGCACGAGCACGCATCCGTTCCTCCCCGCTCGAACAGATAGAAAACCTAACGACGCGGTAAGCGCGACCTCTCTCTCTCTCTCTCTCGAATCCGCAACGCCTTTGGAGGACGCCAACGGTCTGTGTTTAACGTTCATTGAAATCACGCCGCTGCCCTCAAGTATTTGCAGCAACTGATGCCACCGCGCGCATTCTCAAAGCTCGACCAGTAGGCCTCTCACAAGATGAGTCGGCGGTGGTAAGTGACCCAGCGTCGCAGAACTCCTCCCGGAGCACAAAGCTTGGAGCATTTCTCTGCAGATGGAAATCTGTCGCCGTCTACAGCAGCATCGGAGTGGCGGCCGGCGATGGAATCGTCTCCGCAAGAGGAGGATATTGCTGGAAAAGGTCCGGTACAAAAATGTTGCTGGCCTTCCCTTCGTTCGTTCATTCATTCATCACTTTCGTCTCTTTTGTGGTCCAACGCATGCAAGTTGAACCCTTTGCGGTGCCTGCTCTCTCCGAAGAGTTAGACTTCTCGTTGAGCCGGACGAAGGCCTTGCAGACGAGAGAGCTGGCAGTAAGACTGGTTGGCTTCAAGCAAGAATAGTTCTTCCGCTCTGCCCCTCGTCCCCGATGCCGTACGCCACGGTCGCTCGTTCTCTCATTCGGCCTCGTTCGTCCCGGCGAGAGAAGAAAGTGGGCAAGGGACGCCGCGAGGGCAACAAACGTCGGGGTTAGGCATAGCTCATCCCATTTCTACTCCCGTTGGCATCGGGCCATATTGGGTGTCACCCACAAGGTCGACGAAGCGAGGTCCTCTGGATTTTTAAGGAATTACGCACTCCCATGTCTCGCCTGTTTTCTAACCTCGTTACTTACGCCGAAGACGAGCTTCGAGATGAATTTTCCGGAATTTTCGGCTCCTTGTCTCTTGGTGCGCTCAATCTCCGTAGGTCACGACACGAGTACTTTGCTGCGAAGAGGATATTCGTGCCGCAGGAGCTCCTGCATCTCGGTGGCCTCCACCTGGAAAACTTGTCAAAACCTCATGTCGCTCATAGAAATAAGGGTATCGATCGAAGCAGGGTCGTTGTCGAATACAGAAACGCCTCGGTGGACTCGTTCGTCTAAGCTATACACGCGCGAACCACCGTGCTCCGCTACGGGGCACGCGCGTCGGAAGGCAGTGGAATGGATGGAAAATATTTTTCAGCGCGGTAGAGTGAGCTGTCTGCAAAGGGGAGTCAATTTTTTCCTAATTTCATTCGCAAATCACCGAGTTTCGAATGACAAGCTGGGATTCTTCTGTTGAGGTCGGAAGGTCTGCGTGGAGCATCCGTCGGTGTATCCTTCGGACCTACGCTCTTTTCGATGCAAGCGAGTACAATGAGCAAGCTCAGTCTCTTTCTTGGCGTACATGTCACTCCGACACTTCAGAATATTGTTTCTACGTTGTCACACGTCATCGTACGGACAATGTGTTAGCTCCTTCCGCTGCTTTGCTCATTCATGCGACTGTCCGAGGATTCCCTGCTTTTGCCTCATCGCGATAATCAACTCCTACGTGCTGAAAAAGCATTGGGTCTTTCACTATTTCGAAAATCAACGAGTTCATGGAGTTCTTTCATGGCATCTTTTCGCCATTCGAGAATATCACGCGACCCAGACGCTACAAGCAGCTTTTGGAACATTAGATCGTCCATCCAATTTCCCGAGCGGTTCTTCACTTTCTTTGATGACAACATGGTGGCATTGCTCGCGAAGCAGTCCTGATGCTTCTTTCCAATCTGTTACGCTTGGGAAGGAGCTTCTGACGCATGTCGACGATTGCTGCCTTCATATTCCTCCTTCTCTCCATACATGTGATTTCTGCTAATGCCACCATTAAATCGAACGCGTCGGTCAGCTCCCTAATCCGAGCCCCTCACCAAGTGAATACGGTGGAAAGTGTGGAAAGATTGAGCTCTTTCAAGCTTTTAGCAGGGTAGCTTTTTTAAGTCGGGAATTTCCGAACCCGATGTCATTTCCGCCGTAACTTCGTCATTGCTTGGATTTTTTTCCAGAATCAGGGAATGGTCTATAGGGGTTTCCAAGGCGGATATGATGAAAATTGCAGCCGGGCAGTCGTTTTGAAAATTACTCATTTTTCTTCTGTTCGTGATTCTCATCAAACCCACTCGAAAAAAAAAAAACGAAAATACCGCCCCGAAATTCTCTGTCGACCAGTCTTTGATTTTCAAGGCGAACATTCCGAGAGATGTCAGAGTTACGGTCCGAACGAAATCGGGCTGGAAA
The DNA here is from genome assembly GCA_037576195.1 of Phytoseiulus persimilis. NCBI lineage: Eukaryota > Metazoa > Arthropoda > Arachnida > Mesostigmata > Phytoseiidae > Phytoseiulus > Phytoseiulus persimilis. The sequence goes on from CM075104.1 coordinate 7,341,871, forward strand.
ATTATCGAACTAAGAAGCTAGTTGTAGACTTGGTACACCGAGAGAAGAGAGAAACCTACTCCGACGGCATGCTGGCCGCAACAACTTGGATGGCGACCCATATTCATCGATGATGATTTCTCAACCCCGCTTCCTGAAGGCGCAGAAGAATCATTAGGTGAAGAGTCGCAACACATTGAGATAGCTTCGTGATCCGAAAGACCTAAGCATGAGTCAACGAGTGAACAATTCTGCGATTTCGGTGGATCTTAATTTGAGATCCCCTGTTCCGAAGTTTGCCAGAAGAAAACGGTTAGGAAGGAAAAATTAGGAAAATGGGTCGCTCATGGCCGGAGATTTCGTCGTCGGAAAGTCCGCTCCGAGATCTCTCCGTTTTCGGCTCACCTAGGATCGCTCGGTCGCAACCGTTCAATAATTTGGTAACCAAACCGAGCTACATGCTTATGGGGGATCGGCAGGATCCGTCGAGAGAGAAGACCCGCCGATCTTCGAAAACGATCCAACGCTCCGATCGGGCGAGTTGGTTCAAAATGCCGCATAGCTAGAGATGCGAAATCACCGGACATTTCCTTTCGAATACTGTACGGTAATCGGACAGACAAGGGGGTCGAAACTGGACGTTGAACCAGACTTCTACCATGTTTTACGAGTGATAGTAACTCATGTTCACGACGAGAGTTCATTGTAATGATCAGGAAACGCTCTGCTCGTTCTCCATCAAACAGTAGATGAGAATTGAATTGTATTGGAAGATACGTTCGTATGCTCTCCTCCGAGAGTCCGTGACGGTGATGTGTGATGATGATTCTGGGAATCCAGGAGGACACTCCCACCACAACGCTGCAAAATAGAGCTCGGTGGGAAATTTGAGACCCATCAGCGGAGTAGGCCCCAAATTTCAAAAGTGCAGGGTTGTTGTCTAGAACCTTCTCAAACGCGTTGGTGCTCCTCAGTTCTGATCGGGTTGTATCGACAATCCAAAGTTTACTCCCAATAGTGATCGATTGCGCCGCCAGTGATAAGATGAGCTCTGCAGGATCAACGAACGTTCTGATTGCCTCGAGCTGAAAACCAAGAGAAACGGCAATTTCTCGCCATCTCGGGAACCGGACAGTTCCAGTTGCACAACAACAGAACAGTAGAACACAGAATTTCCATTCTGAGAACACAGATTCGCTGAACAACAATCATGAGCAGACGAATTAACGCGCTAGAATCCATTACAAGAGCAGAAGCAGTCTCAGCGAAACAAGTTTCGTTGCCCGTTTTGGCTACGGGCGGTGGTAGTTACTGCAAACGGGAGACAGCTGCTGATAATGGACTGGGCATCGATGAGTGGCGACGTTCGCCGAGGAAGTTGGGGCCTATCCATACGGGGAAAGTGGTTTTGGAAAGCGAGCTATTTTCGATAAAGTTGCATGGCCGCTTCATGCATGGAAGTTGCCCGACGCGAGAGCAGCGGCGATGTTGCGGGCAAACAGAGTACCGAGCGCTCAAGGAGGCAAGCACCAGGCAGATGAGCTATAGAGCGATCCGGCTTTCGGCACATCCCTTGCGTTAAGTCCATCGTGAGTGATGGAGATGAAGAAGAAGCTTAACATCCACGCGCCCGTCCAGCGAGCCCTACCAGCTCGGCTCGCAATCTGAGAAAGGCGGATCAGGACAGAATGCTGCCACGTAAGCTGGCAATCTAACTTGCTGGCGCTCCCATCTCGCTACTGCTGCTGTTTGCTTCCATGGCCGATCGAGACCAACTTGAAGTGCACTTAACTGTCGCGTTGGCGATCTCCAGTGAGCTGCCTCGGGACGAGCACCGATAAACTTGCCTCCTCTATCGGTGTTTTAGCTCGCTCAGAATCTGCATTCGCACAGTTACCTGGGGGCTCAAAGCTACGCCATTGTATAATTTCAGGAGGCAACGTGTCGAGAGAAACTCTCACTCAAGTGGACGGGGAGCCATTGAATGATGGCGGTTGGTGTTGAGAGGGAACAAATCCCGAACATTTCGTCGGCAGGTAACGAAATGGGAACTGAGGTGGAGGATGGGGAGGAATTGGCGGAGGTGGGGTCAAGCAGCCTGCCATCGATTTCTTCCAGATCCCACGACGAAGGCAACGGCATGACAGTTCCACTTTTCCTCCACGGTCGTCTTCGTTCTGATTTGAGAAGAGAGCCCGACCGACCCGACGCGCAGGAGGGGCAGGAGAAATCGGGTGAACGAAATCCGATTTCTGAAGTGGTCAAGAGGGGGCCGACGGAACCTTTGGGTAGATGGATGGTGGGGCCGTCTTACTGGCTGGATTCTTCCCCGACTGACCGAGTGGCAGCCGAGGGAGCCAACAACTCGGCGCCGACAACCTGAAGAAGAGCGCGAACAAAAAGCTCCCCAAAGCCGAAGACGGTGGGGTGAAGAGATTTCCACTTCTAGCTGCGCCTCGCCGTCGCTTTGCTATTGGTCTTGGCCTGCGAAACGAAGCTTGGATCATCCACTTCCGGCAAAGCATGGATACAACAAGGACACATGTCCTCGTCGACACGAAGTTCATCTTACAACCGATAACAATTTCAACAGGAGAGAGAGGGGAAGAAGCTACGCGATGGACGGAGATGAGGTTGAAATCCGCGGTGAAATGATTTTGGGGGTGGGTGACGATGATCGACCCGCAACAATCATGATTCGTTGCGTTGCGTTCCGGTTGCCGTTCGCACATGGAATACTGTTGGCGACAACTGCGATATCTTGACTGTGTTTCCTTTGAATTCCGGGAGCATCATGCCACGTTTTCAGCCGCCCCCCCTCCCCGTGTCTACGAATCGCAGGAACCTTCTTCAAGGAACTCGAGCCGTGTTTTCCCTGATGGCGAATCCAGAAACCCATTCTATCTCCGACAGAGCTCGCACACGCCTGCCGCCATTATCAATATGGAATCGATAGGTTTTCAGATGTTCAGATACGATCGAGGTTGTCCTGTACTTTGACCTCAGATTGTTTTTTTTTTTAAATGCCTGGACGCAGCAGCCCCGGCTGTATAAAGGTTATGAGTAGAGCCTGGAAATTCGGGCGATTTTCCGAAATTATCCTCTCATCGCAATGAATCGATCCCGGGCGATTGATAGAATAATTTCGAAAAGTTGCCTGAACACCAAGGCTCTAGTCATGAGGCTCGACAGGATCGAAAATTCTGATGGGCGATCCTGGCTGTCTCAGACCCAACCGAAGAACCCGGGTTCCATCGACCCGCGATCCCCGAACGGCCGCGTTAACTGCATGTGACGACGTTGTTTTATCGAGAAAGCGATTCCGGCTCGAGCGGAAAGCCCAATGGTTCCCAAGCGGGAATGTTCCATCAGCACAGAGTCCAACATCCGCCCGAACTGGTGGTTCACGCTCCGTTGCGGACTACCGCTGCCGGGTGTTTCTCGTGACCCTCTCCTCCTGCTCACCTGCCTGCTGGTCGAAGAGGAAATCGGAGAGTGAGGCAGGCAACGAGTGCCTCTGGAAGAAAATGAGCGAATAGAGCGATCACCTGCGACCATCAGAATAATGCATAACATCCTCTTGACGGTGCCGTCCGGGTGTCGTATCACCCAGAGCCGGTTTCGGATGCCTTAGCCGGGGGACAAGTTGGGAGGGCTCTTCGCCTGCCGGGCTGAGCTTCCGCCTTTCCGCCGGTCTGTCTCGTTGGAGCTCCTCGGTGAGCAATCCACCTCGGCGAGGTCGCGAGTTAAAGCTTCGGGCGCGATCAAGTGGAACATCGTCGCCACAAAGGCGTTTGCAAGACGAATCGCCCGCGACAGCAATCCGACAATTTGGGGAAAACTCCGAGTCAGTCTTTTCGACCGTTACCCGAATGGTGCGCTCGGAACATCGCCGGCTCCGATGTTCGGTTGAGCCGGGCTAGACGCGTCCGGGCTCCACTGCTCTTGTCACTATTAGCGATATACTTAACTAACTCCGCCGCCATCAAATGGACGGAAAACGGACGAGTCGGCGACGGACGCATTATCGAGGAAAAACCTGAACAACGGCAACGGTGACCTTGAAGCGGATGTGTCTCTGGCGGGCGGCGCAAGTGTCTCGATTGGAAAGCCATATCAATGCATTAACGGTGATGCCACTTTCCGAAGCAATTTTTCCCGGTGCCATCGAGCGCGCTCCGTTCGTGACGCTTCACAGTTTGGCGGTCGGTTGAAAACTATGACAGATCACGCCGGCGCCGACGTCGCCGCCACGATCGGTAGCCGTCTCAGCAGCCTAGCGGGAAAAGGAAGAACAAGGAAACGATTACAGGAACGGAAATGTGCCGCGCTCGGGACTGTCCAATTGAAACAAAAGGCGATCGCGACAAGGAGCTCTCCGGCGAGTTCGAGCCCCGTACTGCCTGCTTTTGATGATGCTCATTTATGACCACGCGGCCACCGATGGTCGGAACGGGAGCAACGTGCCGTCGGAATATTTTGATGATCGGCACACGAACGATCGACGCCAAGTCGGTGCTCGACCGGCGCCGCGAGGAGCTCGTGGCCATATTGGACAAAGCGGTTCGGGACGCACGGACGGCCACAGGGCGGTTGCGGGGTCGGTCGAGGGTAGGGAGCGAGGATGCAGAGAATATAGGACGGCAGAACGAATCAGGAGATATTAATAATTCTTACGTTCGATACACACCAGTATATTCCAATCCAGTAGTCAGCAGATAAATTGTGTTCCCGCCATCCAGCCAGCGTTCGTTCTAAACGGCAAGAACCCATCCATGTTCTTTACGATCCATTTATTAGCACCCTGCCGCGACCCTGTCTTCCCGCTCTCCCGGTGCTGCTGCTGCTGCTACCGCTACTGTTACAGATCCGTCCCCCGTCCCCTCAGTCCAATATGAATGGCGGCCATGCACTGCCAGCTCGGACCGGTGTGTCGAAAATCGCAGTCAGTCTTGCACGTTTCTGCATGCCCATTCACACGGCACGGGATGGCGATCGAGAATATCCGGTGCAAGGTCCAACCAGCGCATATCGTTATCTGGAGGGAAAACATCGATCGTCGCGACTCGAAAGGATGTCCACTAGCATACGGAATGCGACGACGCCAGTGAAATGGGAACTTCGCAAGCTCGATAAACCAGAAGCCATTATAGCGGGACACGCGTCCAGGATTAATTTTTCGCTTTTCGCATTTAATTTCGCCCACACTTTAGCCCGAAAATCAAACGGAAATTGATGATGGCTTCCGAGTGGTCTCGTTTCAAAACATGAGGGTGGAGGAGAGTACCCGCATCGATGGATTTCGCGAAATCACTCACTCCGAATGGCATTCTAGTAATTACACGTCGAAATTGTTCAGGGGCAGCGACGGCTGTTTGGTCCACGAAAGAAAATCGAGTCTATCGCCGCTCCATCGTTTCCATCGAAAAGATGACCCGTGCCGATGGGGCCTTCGACTCGTCTTGACACGTACTCGGCCAGGCCGAGAACACTTATTGAGATCACAATTTCAGCTCTGCCCATTATGCCATGCGCCTCACACAGTGACGCGTCCTACGCTCGATCTAGTGATTGTAATTCACCAGGTTTTCCGGCGGGGATAGTGCCCCGTCCCTCCTCAATCTCTCAATCCATTCAAGGAGAACGGAGCGTTTCGTGAAACTCGTTCGGAGTAGCTAATGTCCACGTCGTCTCCTCGACGAGGTCATGCCCCCGTCCAGAAATCTCCATCGCGGCGCTGATGAACTGTACCAGATCTCCTCGTTCTGTAAAGCGTTTCCCGGGCCTCATGCTCTCGCGGAGGGAAGTGCAGCCGCTGCCAGTTGTGCGGTCGCTGCCACTTCATGCTCCATTCGATATTCGCTCAACTTGACGTTGATGAAGAGTTGTGCGCAACTGGGGCTCCAAGTGGTATCGTGAGTTGAGTGGCGGCGGTGGTTGCTTGGCTGGCTGGTTCTTGCAAACAGCAGAGGAATGAGAGACGAAGTGATCCGCGCACTCTACACACTCACAAGCATCAACAGCACCGGCAAACAGACTGGCAAGCAGGCGGGCGGGCACAGAAAAGGCAGAGAAAGCAGCAAAAACAAAGCTGGGTCTCTCAGTCGAACGCAGTCCTAGCGGGCGCAGCAGCAGCAGGAACAGCAGAAGCCTTCCGCCTCCCTGGTATCTCCGGCGCTACAGGCAGAGTTCCTTTGTAGCCACACAATGCATCTTAATTGGCCCATTAGCGATTGTGAGCAACGCGGTCGAGCCCCAGTCCGCCTTTTCCAACATCTACCCTCGATTCTCGTTGGCGTATGACTAGGCATGCGGCTCCTATGGAGCGCCCCCGTTTGGCTGCCGTTCGACGCCCCGAGCCCGAAACGGGGCGCCGCTCGCCGGGCTGAGTCCTCGCGGCGGTTCTTGACAATTCGAGTATTCCTGCAGAACTTTTTGGAGGGAGCGGCGCAAAGTTTGCCTCGAGGTAAACTCTGAATCAGGCTGACGCAAGACCCGCGCAGCAGAAGACTCGCCGCGTTTGGGTTTTGTACATCCCGTAATCCATGCAGGACCTCAGAGCGTGACCTCGAGCCTCCTGATGAGGCGCCAAATTCAGTTTCAGGGAATTAAATCCGTAATTATGGTTGAAGTTCACCGGGATCTGAGTCGTCTCCCTGTGTGGGTATCTGGCGAAATTCGAGGTCCTCCGTAGTCACGACATCCGAATCTGTTGCCGTTCCATTGCCGATGGCTTCGCAAAGATCTGCGAAGAGGCATCCAGATTCGACTGTGCGAAAGTCCGGCAGAGAGAACTAGATACGGGATGGAGAGATGGATTGAGAGGAATACGGACGGATGAGCGGATGGATGGGACGACGTATTACAGTTACGCCGCGTCGTCGTCGTCGTCGTTTCTCAAGCTTCCCTCGGAGCCCTGCAACACACAGACGCTGCTTTGTAATTTGTTCCTTTCGTTCGCTTAGGTTCTCCTTCCTCCCATCGCGTTCTCCGACGCGCTCCTGAACGGACGGACCGTCTTCTGAAGCGGTCCCGTTCTCCTCCTTCGCCCGTCGACAGAATCCCTTCCTACCGCAGCCCACAGCTGGCGACTCCTCGGAACTTGAAATTGAAGACTTGAACACAATCCGTGTCTGGAGCTGTTGCAACTTGGACCCCGACGGGATTTGGCTGTAATAGCAGAAATTATTAAAATGACACCCCTGAAACTTAGTAACCCTCCTCCCCCCTCCGACTCCAACGGATTCGGACGCCGCCGTAACTTTACCCAATAACATTGATTGTCGATACAAAGAGGCTCCGGCTAGCAGAACCCAAAAAGTCGCTAAATTGAAATGCGCGGAATTTTCCGGTCAACTTGGCGCCGACGTCTGGCAACTCTCCGCAGAGCAGCCTTGGCATGCCCAAACGCATCGAACTCGGTGTTTTTTCGTGCCTTCACACTTCTCGAGACCGAGTTGCCAAGTCGGAAAGCCGACTCGCCGCCCCTGGGCGACTTGGAGCGCGACTGACCAAAAGTCAAAAGTCGAGCTCCCGATACGATGCTCCTCGCGCCGATTCGAACATCTCCTCGATCCAACTTCGTTGGCCTGTTCCGTCTCTGGAGGGAGCTCAGCGAATCACATGCTTCCCTAGAAAAGCATCACGATGCGGCCTTTCGCAGATCTCAGACTGAATGCAGGAGAATCCCCCGTCCCGAAGAGGCTCAACGAGAGATAGGAGTAGTCTGCTTGCTCGCGGAAGAAGCGTTCGCGTCGACCGAGCCGATTCGATAAGAATGGAGCGAAGGCGACCGAGCAATTATTATGCCTTTCATGCAATCAGGTCTATCGTCAAAGCTAGCGCATGTATGGAAGATGCGGAGCCTTCCTCCAGGCCACGTCGCTCGCCGAACGGGCCTTTTGTTCTCGACCAGGCCCCTCAGGCCCAGCTGTTCCCCCACTCTCGCAAAGGATAACCCCTGCTGTCCAGCTAGACAACTGACCGACGGAGCGGCTGAGCGACCCAAGAGACATACTCGATGGCATCTGCTTGTCATCGGAGAGAGGAATCGCTACTTCGAAAGTTGCTCGTCTTTGAGTGATGCCATCGGCGGCAACGGCAGCGGTCGGTCGTCTCGGTGGGCGCGAGTCTTCTACCTCCGCCCTCGGTCGACGCGGCCGGACAGTGGTCCGAGTTCTCGAAGAATCCTTCTCTCTGCTATTTGGCTCGCAGCGAGTGATCACCGCGTCAACGGAAACTGGAGAACAGCAAAGTTTTGCTTGGGGCAGCCCTGTAATTTAAAGTAGATCGTCGTCTCGGCTCCACCGCGCGCCGCATGAAGGAGTCGCCTCCGCATATCGGAAGACCCGACTATCGATGGAACGTATCTGGGATACATGGTCGACACCTGCCGCACGCCGAACTCTCTGCTCGAAGATCTGGCGCAACTGATTATTCCCCGGGAGAAGGAATACATGTCCGGCCGTCGCAATCGAAAGGCCGAAAAGGCGCATCCATGTCGTTCCGGTTCCAACTGGGGCGGCTTTCAAACTGGCGTCCCGGAAGACTTTCTCGGATCTTGAGCGCGTGGCGTAGAATCCGTTAACGTCGAGCTCTGGTCGCGCCGAACCCCGCGGCCTGACGGAGGTCGCCGGGATAGGCCGTTCCTAATTGCTGTGGTTACATCACTGACCATCGTAAAAAGTTTCCTCATTAACCTCTTTCGACTCTGATTCGCTGATGATATCGCGACATCTTCATCGAGACGAACTCCGGTCCGGTCGAGTTCGACTGCGCCATCCAAGAGTCGGGTTCGTGTGGAACGCTCGAGACGAGCCTTTCCTGACGATCGCGCTGCTTTCAGACTCGATTCGGGTCGAGCCAGTTCGGACCTCAGCGGTCCACAGGAAGCTTTGTCCCTGACCAGCCATTATTAGGACCGCTGGCGCCTGGCGATGGTGAGCTTCGATCGATAAGCGAGCTTTACTCGGGAGCACCTTGCAGGGAGCGCCTTCCGTAGTTTTATTACGGTTTCCGCAAACGGAGGCGCCAACCGCGAACTGTCGGACTCCACAAAGATCTATCAGTGCGATTCGGTTGGATACCGCCAGCTACGTCGCTATTCTCTCCACCGTTCTACCTTCGTGATCCCCTTGCGGCCGGAGCAGTCTGAAGTTCGGCATCAGGGACCGTTCCCATCAGATTTTTCCTCTAATCGAGTCCGTTGGCGGCCGAAGTGGCATGACAATGGTCATAAATTAAGTGCTGTGTGTCGGCTCGGGATGCTTCTCGACAGCCGGCCCCAGCGGATCAAAAGCTTCCTATCGGATCACTGATTCGTCGTCGATTCTCTCCGATTGCAGCGATCGTCCCGACGAGATCGGGTTGAGGCGTTGCGTCAGGTGCCTCCGTCCGCGCCTTCCCCCGCTCGTTCAAGGTCGCCTTCTCACCTGATCTTCTTTCGAACAATGTGCGACCAACTGAAGTTTCGTCCGATATTACCCTGGCACGGTATCGTAATCTTCCACTCTCCTCGACAGGGCGGGCTGGCTGTCTGTCGGTCGTTTGGCACTCGCGAGTTTGCTTCTGTCCGGCGCCTGCGTGCTGCTATCTGGTACTTCATCATTCAACGAGCGAAAGTACCGACCCGGACGTTTCGGATTTCTGTGAGGGATCGCGAATTTCTGAGACAAGCCCACTTTCAGGAACGAGATTCCTCTGACGCCTCAGGACTTGATGCGTGTAGCTCCTCGGAAATATCAAGAGTCAGCGTGAATCACAGTTTTTATCGGCAGACCGAAGACACGAGAGAGTCGGTTCCGCGGGAAAGAGTGTGCCATCACGAGTTGGTGATTAAACATCCTCCCGGTGTGATGGAAATCAGCAGATGCCTCATCAGGCCTCCAAAAACTCATCTGATGCAAAGATTCAACTCGAATTAGTCGAAGGAATTGACAGAGCCTACTGCCGGCTGCTAGCTTATCCCTGATTTCCAGCTTTTAGGATATGATCCGGTGTTGAACGAGATGGGGAAGAATCCATCATGAAAAGAGAAGTAGAGTTCTAGTTTATCCATCCGACTGGGTGGAAGGTCGAGTTGTTCCGTGTGGAAGTACCGCTTCATCGATCCGGTGTTCGAGGCTGAATTTCTGGTTCTCGTCGAGATGGATCGCTCGAGGAGTAGAACTTTTGTTGAGCCGAAGCGGAAAGCTGCAGGTTCGACGCGATCGGTGAAGGAATCTGGAACTTCAACTGAAGGAAATCTTGCCCATCGGGAACGTCACCGAAACTTTGCTTCGGAAGTTCCGGCAACGTGAGGAAGCTCTCCGCTCTCCAGTGAAAATCGATCGTCGACGATTCATCCGCTCACCGCATGTCGAGGTGCGCGCATGTTTGCTCCCGTCCATCGGGAACGTCACCGGAATGCTTCATCTGGAGTACTCGTTTCCCGGCAGATCCCGGCGACCACTGCGCTGATGTAGGTGGATAACATGGCAGAAACTCCTCAGAATCTGTTACTGACATGTTCACCAGTAACTCAGAGAACGCAATCATTGAAGCCCCTCTGTCTCGACTGAGAATCTCTGGAGTTTTCAGGAGTACCTTCCGGAACAACCTCTGAAGACGGCTGCGCAGCTTTCCTGAGAGATGTTGGGGGCGATAAATTCAGAGTGCGCGGGTTTCTCAGCCGAGTATTTTCTCGGAGAGAATCGTTGTGTTCATCCCCCGTGTTCCAGACCCTATCATTTTTGTATTCGTCCCGTACGTTACCCGAACCAAAATCGGATCGAAAACAGGATCCGACAGGAAAACCCCTCCTCGAATCAATCCGGATACGGTTGAGGGAAGAACGACGGAAGTATCTTGGTACCACCTCTGCTCATTCTTTTTTCGTGCGGTCGAACAGCCTCTTTTCATGGAACATCAGTCGAGAGACTGCCGAAACCAGTCCAACGATGGATCTTCCAATTATGGGGTTGCTCCGTTTGGCGAAAATCAGCTTGAGGAGATCATTTAGACTCGACATAAGGCAAACTCTGGCTGTGATGATGGAGCAGAAGTGCGACAGGGAGCGATGAAAATATTCTGGGGGATCGCAAGGAGCAGAAGCCGGTGAGAATAAAGGGGATTCGAACTAAATACGGATAATAGAAACCTATCCTCGGAGGGGGGGGGGGAGCGGGTAACGAACCTCGCGCTCAGCACAATCCGATGTATTGAGCGGGGACGCTCAGCAGCCAGAGGTAGAAAGACCCCGAGAGCTGTGAGCGATAGGCTTCGCAAATAAAAGCTGAGTAGAAGAGTGGAGCGAGCAAGGGGAAAGGAAAGCGGAAACAGGCTGGAAGCCCGGTGGAGCGGAGCCGAAGGAACGGAAAGGAGAAAAGCCAAGGAAGGGAGCGAGAGGGAGAACAGCGCACTAAATTCGGAATATCGATGAAGTCAAAACAAAAATGCCACACACAGAAATGGGTACAAAAGAAGCCGCGGCCATGCTATCGATTTATCGCTAGGAAACACCCTGACAGAAACATATGGTGGCAGTGTTGGTTGGTACTGCCGCCACGGCCTGTCGGTAGAAGAGCCTCGCGACAGTTGCAGCAGGTCGAACGTTTCTTCCTCTTTATTGACCTTTGTTTGTTTGCTCGTTCGTTGGTCGGGCATCGGGAAGGTTGCTTCGTTCCCTTCCGGGCTACCTGACTTGGTTCGCTCCATATGGTTAGTTGCTCATCGATGAAGTCGACGGAGCTATCGGCTTTCGTCTTTGTGGTGGCGAGGGATGGTTGAGGAACAGCGTCAGTCCGAACAATCACAAATGCCAAGCTTTCGAGAGTCGCTGCCAGTTCGCAGATCTTCGTGTTCCGCGGGATACGACTGACTGTCGCTTCTATCATCCTGGAATGTCAAGACAACACGGACTCAGGAACGCGACGGCTGAGCATCTTGGTGGATGCGTCGATCCTACAGTTATGTCTCGGAGCGAGAGCTCTAGCGAAATTCGAGCGTTTTCCGATTGAAACGCAGCTACTGTTTCTCGGCGACCTCGGCTACATTGAAATCGGGGGCACATCTTACTTCGAATCCGCCCTGTCTCGAGATGTGAGCTCAGGATCGCCAGGTCGGTCAATGGGATCGGTGGGAGAACCGGTTTGGGCAGAGTCCTCCGCCGATATCCGGGCTCGCAAGGGTGCTCTCTTCGGCGAAATTCTGCTTCTCAGAGTTCAGCGTTCTGAGCTCAGCCGATCCGCGTCAGGGATAGGACGAGTTTATCCGCAAAGATGGACGATTCCTCGATAGAGGGAAAATTCCTCCAGTCGAGAAATACCTTCGTACGTATCACTTGCTGCGCTTCATGACCGGAGAAGTTTCGAAATTCTTGCATCGACCCGCGGGGCGCCAGCATCAATCACGCGACTCCAAAACAACAAGATGGCCAAGTGGTCAGCGCTGTCCGCACCACGCGTGCAGACCACGGGCGGGAGTTTCGATCTCTGACGCAGACGTTCCGAGGGACCGGCGATGCTCACGGTCTCTCGACGGACTCGATAGTTTCCGTCCTCTCGGGTCTGCGTTGTCGACCTGTCTCTGATGCGAAACTTCCGGAAGAGAGGAGGTGACAGCGAGGAAATCCGAATGAAGTCTGCCAGCGACACGATTGAACTCAAACCCTGTCCCATTGAGGATGGCGTTCGCCCTTTCCGGAATGGAGGTTCCGCTCGAAACAGGGACACAAAGAAACGACACCGTCGACGCGAGCTCTGACGACCGTCTCCTGAGCTACGAATCGACCGTCAGCATCTCATGGGCGCCCCATCATCGGTGCTCTGAGGACGGCCGCTATCTGACCCGGCGGCTGAAGTCCGCATCGTAAAAGTCAACAGGCCTCTTCGTAGAGCCGGCACACCGATCCCGAAGCCGCATGGTGTTGGCCTTATCAGTCAGACGGATTTTTCACTGCTCGCCCGGATGTTTGACCGGTCCTCGTTCGGTGAATCCGCGCGGCTTGTCGCAATCATCACCGAAACCAACTGGATGAGGGGCTGAATGGGTGGGCGGACTATTCAGGAGTCGGTCTCGGCTGTGTCGTCTACTTCTCTCCCCGTCTCGGAAGGGTCGACGTGTTCCGTTCGCTTGACTGTGGGTTGGGGCAGCGAGCTCCTCAGGCAAACGACGAGCCATCCGAGGTGCAGTCATCCACCTCCCTCTGAGGAGATTGCGTGGTGCCTGCGGTGGGAGCTGCGGCTTGGGTTCGCAACACTCACTCGTCCACCCACGTTACACGCAATCACAAGTTGCGGTGGGGTGGAGCTTCCTTCAGCTGCTGCCCCCGCGCCGTGCTTGTTGGTAGGAGGAGTTGGCTCGGATTGAGTATCCTCCGGAGAGCAAAATAACCGGAGCGATGTGCACGGAGCGCACTCAGTCAGACACGTCTCGTGTATATCACAGACACACATACAAACATCGTATATCGGTCGACCAACCGGTCGTTTCGGAAAAGTGCCACAACTGTGATGCTGCACTCCGCTCGGAAAGAATCTCACGGACCAAGATAACGTCATGATGTGCGCCGACGTGCTCTTCTGGTTGCGGCCTCTCCCAAGGTATAGCCACGTCAGCGGAGTGATAGTTCTGCACCGGACTATCTACCTCGAGCTGCGTAGGCGAAATACCTAATGTCTTTGGCTCGGGATGTGATGCAATATTGAGAGGGACAGAGAGAAAGAGAGAGAACTTCCGCGATTCTTCTGGCCACCGTTGGCGATAACCGAGGATCTCCGCTCGCAGAGGACGAACTGACTGAGGAGCTGGCAAGCTCACCGTGTCAATCGAGGACGTGATCGCCATGTAGTGGTGGAGGATTATTCCCTAAATCAAAACAACATTTTCCTATGTCACGTGATGCTCAACGAGTCCTCAAAACGTATCATCACATCATCATTTCCTGTGAGTTGTCGCTCCGAAAAAAAAAATCGATCGCTGTCGAGGTCCCGGCGGTTGTGGTTACTTTCAATACCCGACCTCGATGCGGCATATCGGTCCTGATGTCAATCCGTTGGAGATCGTAGGACCTGCAAATCGTTCAGAAACTCCGACACCAAAGTAAATATTCCGATACAATAATCTCAGACCTGATCGTTCCTTTTCAGCAGTGATTTTCCAATGTGCCATCGAAATCCGTGTATGACATGAGAAATGAAGCATCGTCGATTCATTATTGAATCGAATCCTGGGGAAAGTTCCGAATCTGACACCGCAAGCACATGCTCGTGTCTCGGTTGGGGTTAGAAATCGGGCTCGGCTGAGAAACCCGGGACCGGGACAAAGCAGGAATCCAGAGACGGTGGACAACATGGGCTCGCGTTCGCGAATCAACCTCATAGGGTATTAGCTGAGACGGCAGCGTCGCCTCCAGAAGAGCGCACGACGGCGGAGCAGCAGTCTGAGTTGAGACCTCGTCCATGCTCTTGCATATAAATCTATGTCTCACGGGATGCCATCGTCACACGCTTTCACTTCGGAGGGAGACCGCGACAAGCTCGACGAGGAATGGTCTCAGGAGTGTGGGTTGGTTGGAAGCGGACCTGGCAATGGAGACAAACCCAGAACAGTGACACATATGACGACGGACCAGGCGAGGGTCTGAAGGACCTTGCTCGCGTCAGGCGAATGGATGGGAAGACGGAGCAGAAGAAAAGGGAAAGACTCGGTGAGGTGTCGGCTGAAGTATGCCTTGAATACTCCCCATCCCCCTACTCGGGAGGGGGAGGAAAAGCACTGGGCTTAGGAGGAGGGGCTCTGAAAGAGCAGGAGGGCCGACACGGTCGAGGGTGGGGTTAAGCCCACCTCATGGGCTTTGGAGCGGGATATGTGGTCCGCGAATGGTTAGCTGCCAGATGAATGAGAGCCGTCTCTCCGATGTATGAGGTGACTTGGAGCCTTTCCCTTCTTCGCGAAATCACCGAAGAAAAGAGCTATGGCCAGGAAGTGGTGAGATGGCCGTCACTCCCGCGGCGACGGCCGTGGGAGAGCCGCCGACGGTGGCTCTCTCTAGATTCAGTCCAATGAACTGTTGCTTGAAAAGAAACTAACGGGCTCCACGGCTCTCGGCCTCAACAGATGAACTCGTCGTTCTCGCTGAAAGTTAATCTCAGGAGAGACGGCTGGGGATCTCCAGGGTTGGGATCCGACAATCTCGCGGAGTCGAAGCTCAGCGAGCATTGGATCGAGTCTGTTAACGGAGCCCTACCGGAGTCCCCGTGCCGAATTTCGGATGCTAGAAGCTCAAGGTTCGCAGGGCACATTCCCGTGTGCTCTCGTGTGCTGCCAGGGCTGAGCGCAAAATCGGAGCGACAGCTGACTCCAGAGCGCCTTCGGAGGACCCAACAAAAATAAAACAAACTGGATGAGGTTGAGACCAAAGCTCGCTCGATGTTGCTTCATGGTCTGTTCTGGATTTTTCCCTGACTCCAAGTCCCGATTCCGAAACGCTCCGTGTCGGTCGTCGTTTACGCGTCTCGAAGGGACAGAGATAAATAACTCTTACAACGAAAAACAGAGCTGGGAAGAGCAACCAGCGACGGGGAGGGACAGAGATGGACGGAAACAAAAACTCTCCGTCGATCCTGCGGAGCTTAGACTTGATTACCACAGATGCAAATGAGGTCGCTACCTCAACTAGTTTTTCGGAACGCTTTCTACTCATCTGAAAAAGTAACTCCGAGGTCGAAGACTGCGATGTTGTCGGCTCGACAGCCCTTGATTCAACCACGGGGGTCTGGCCTTGATTCGCATTTGAGATCAAGCTTTGAAGGATCCACTCGGATCGGTATATCTTCTCAGATACGACGTGTTGATAAATAGGCGTGAACAGGGCGTGCCCATAGGTCGGCCCACTGTACGCCAAGTGTCGGGTCACGTGCACTGATCAGGCATCCGTTCGAACGTTCAACAATTAACTACCTGATCTATCAATCCTTTATTGATCGGGGAGGGAAATCAAAACAGTCTCCAATGATGAAAGAGCAGGTGGCTCGCCACTCCAGGAGGTACTTGTCGAAATTCAATAGCGCGACGCCGTTCCGTGTGCCAGGTGCCCGAATCCCAGCTACCCGACTCCGAATCACCCTCTCTCACCGCTGATTCCTCATGCGCTGAAGCTGCATGCGCATAACGATTAGATAATAGCGCAAATAGAACTAGGAAAGTTCAAGTCAGCCAATACTGCCTCTCGTTAGGTGTCTCGAAGGGACGCGCAGCGACTCTGGACTCTGGAGTGTGAGGATGCGGTGGTGAGAGAGGGTGATATGGAGTCGGGTTACTAGGAGGTGTGTAACTGGGATCCGGGTAGCTGGGATCGGACGGCGACGCCGCTGCTGTTAAACAGTACATGACTTCCCGCCCCGAGATATCGGGTCTCCAAGACCCCCTGGCTCCGAGCCTCCCCAACCCTAGGAATTTTGGGACACATCAGTGGTGTTCATCCGGACATGATCCTCACGCATACTTCGGCGTTTTCTACGGTCACCTTCTCTCCAATGTGAATAAAACCTGTATCCTCGGGAAACAACCACGGTGAGGGATTAGCGATGGATCTCCTTTCAAAATTATGATTCCAGAAATTCCCGGACGACTCCGAGGAGTCTGCCTCGTCGCTTCGATCCAGGTGGTCGTAGATACTTTTATGTTGTTGGGAGATGAACTCATATGTCAGATTGTATGATGCAGACAATCGAATCTTGAATGACCATCTCCTGCAGGTAGCTTTATCGTACTTCTCTATTTCGCTGGGGACGGATGCGGATGCACAGGGTAGTCAACGTCAATAAGAGATTTTCGTACCCTACCTTCTTTTGCTCATAACTCGGTTAAAATGGCCCGATTCTGGAATTGCTTTGCGATCGATAGCTGTAAGTATGACACGTCTCGTTCTATTTCCGTCAAGTCGGGATCGACTTTCCTGGAAAGCCTAGAAGAACGCCCCTTCTTTTTTCCATACTCCTCCAGAAAACTGCCCGTGAAACTTCTCAAGGAAACCGATCCAGTTCGTACGGATCTCATTGGATGCGGCAAGCGATTCCCCACAATCGCTGAAGAAACGGCGAAGATCGGCCTGGAGCTCGTAGGCGACGACCGTTTGCATCAGCATCACAAAAATCACTGATCCGTTAACAAACTCTCGTCCTCGACCCCGTAGCTCCGTGTCTCCTCAAGGAAGCCGAATTCGAAGGTTCCGTGTCGACGCGACCACTTCCTTTCTCGGGAAAATATTGAACTTCCCCAGTTTTTCGTCCCGGAAAAAAGAACTGAATTTTGCCGAGTGATGAGCAAAAGAAAGGAGGGTACGAGAATTGCCGACTCCCGTCGAGCACCCTGTTCTACAATATTTCCGAGGAAACTGACTTAACGAACTGGAAATACGCGCTGAAGAGGAAAGTTGTACCGGTTAGGCTATGAAGTCAGAACTAGGGTGGTGAGTCTTCGTATACCATCCCTATTGCTTGTTTATCGCTGTACTCTGTCAAGAGCTAAGCCGTGCGCAGAGCATTTGAGCCATCTGATGAAATTTGAAAATGTCTCTCAGTCCGCGGACGTTGGAGAGGACGGACGGGTCTCCTCGCAGCTTGCTGTCGAGATCGAAACTTGTTGGGAAGAACGAGTGTTCGGAATTAAATCAGACATAGGATTGAATCTGGAATTACGAGAGGCAATCTACTGCTTGTGTCCTTTCTGCATTTTTTCATTTCCCTCCGAGCTGGGTCTCATGTATTCGATTTCTCGTTTGGAAGCTTATTTCGTGAACGAGCTGGCTGCGTGGAAATGCCGCGAGTAGACAAGGGATTCCAGCCTGGAATACTGGGTCCATATATGGCCATCCTGGTCTGAACGGTCGAATAGGTTAGAGATATGATCCTCAGGACGCGGATTTAAATCTGAGAGGATGATACGAGTTCTCTCGGAGCTTTCACGGGTAGCAGTGAAGCTTATCGAGGTTGGGAAACGCGTCACCTCGAAGACGAAGAAAGCAAACAATGAAAGGTGGACAATAGCCATACTCATACGACACGTAGGCGTCGTTCCCTCGTTTTCAACTTCGAAACGTGAGAGTGGTACCAATGATCTCAGATCCGCGCGAGTTCCTAGGACTCCTGGAGTAACTCAAGTCGGTTGCGTAACCGCAGGTGCTCGGCCAAGAGGTAAAGTTGGCGGTGACTTCAAGCAAGTTTTTCCTGTGTCAGCTCCTCGCTGGAGGAAGTTTCGACTTGGTCAGTATTTCACTGGGTGAAATTTCGAGTAGTCCAGGTCTTCCGTCTGAGCATTCCGGGGGAGGCTCCGGTCCTCGCTGTGGGAAATTTCGAACGTCTCAGTTTTTCGTCTTGGAATTTATGAGAGGCCAAGTTCGTAGAAGTAGAACGTAGAGTATCGTAGAATTCCCGACCAGTACTCAATCTTGGCAGAGTGAATTTGGAGCGACTCAGCCGTTTTACCCTTTTCTATATCCGCTTATTCTGGTCAGAATTCGGCATTGCTTTTTCCCGAATCATCCATACATCAAGAACTTGACGTTGTTCGCTCTTTGAGTCACGTTCTTACGAACACTGAATGTCAGCCTTGAATTCCGGTCCTCCGCGAGCTACGTACGTACCTGATGGTCACCTGCAGTAGATTGTCAGCCTCCATTTCAGATTTGATACTGTGCCTTATTCGATTCAACACCCGTTTCTCCTGGACCGTCTCCCAACTCGATAGCAGGCCGCGGCAAGATTCCCACTATCCTCTCCGATATGAATCCGTGAACTGAGAAACATATCTCACCTCCATCAGCTTGCTCAAATGATCGGCGCACGGCTGACTATGAACACAGCAACAAACACGGGATGGGAAGAAAATACGAAACCTCATCATCCCAGTTTCAACTCCGTAGCCTACCTGTTACAATACATACTCATCTTCCAAGCGTACTTCCAGTTCGCCCGCAGCCCGCGAAGTCAATTGTCGAACGAACGGAACTTTCATCAGGATCTCGCAAGCAAAGCCATTCAACCAGAAAACTGTCGGCGGATGTCGTCAACGAAAGAAACGCAAGCTCCTGTAACGGTCCAGACAATCAAGAACGTCGCCAAACCTCATCCTGAACCGTCGCCCAGAGGATGGTTCAGGATAGTTCACCTCGAGCTATAATGGTCCTCGCATCAGTCACAAAGATTTGCGATAACCATTCCGAGAGAATGATCGGGGAGAGAAGTTTAAAGCATGAAGGAGGAGATAAGCCTCCTCAACTATGAAGGACCGATCGAAGGCAGTTTCCGCCAACTGAGACCTCCGCCGCCATTATTCGCTTTGTTGGGCTCAGGCCACCGATGAATAATCCCTTGACTGAACTACTTCAATGCCGTAAATATAGGCAATTCGCTGAGGTGCAAACGGACTCCAATGTCGCTGGCGGAACACGACAGGGTACGCTAGTCGGTTTCGAAGCGAATAATACTCGAGCTCCTCAAATTTTGGGCCGGAGAGAACAAGATCCGATTGACCCGGTCGGCGACAGCGACCTATCACCAAGTGCGAGGGGAATGCGCAGCAGATTTTCAAGAGGAAATCCTCCTTTCGTCGACCTGGGAGTTCTCTCTGAGTTCGTTCCTGACTCCAAGACAATGGACTTGACGCGGTGATTTTGTTCTGGTGTGATATTTCTCGGCTTGGCTCTTCGATGGCGATACTGGTAAATCCCCGTCTGAGAATTTTCAGGATTCTTCGTTTGCAGAATAGGACCCCCTCAACACATCTCCCTCGCTCTAGTTCAAGCGCTGCGCGGTCGATCCAGAGCCATCGATGATCTGGTCCTGTACTGAAGCACGTAGCGATTTGAGAAAGATTAGCAATTTCCTTCGATAATTGCCAGCTTTCGGCTGCGGTGGGCTCGGAGCGCCCGCCATTCTTTGACTTCCGCCTCAAGAGAGTCTTCCCACCGGAATTCGGAACCTCAGTCTCATATGTTGTTTCCATGATACGATCTCGTTCATGAGCTCTGAGCAAGTGGCGGTGCGTGTACGCGACACACAGCAAGTTTCTAAACTGGACTGAGATGCTCTCATGCTTTCAACTGGGATTCATTATTGACAACTTTTTCCCGAAGACAAACAAAACGGAAGAGCGCGAAAGTGGATGCGAAAAGACGCAAATCGAGACAGGTAGTGTTCCAAATGACGCAGGGAGGGTTATTTCGTGGCGTACGTGCCGACCCAGAGTGGAGATCGTGTGATGACGGCGACTGTACCTGTCATCGAACGATGGGAGATTCATGACAAATCTGACTGATACGAAATGCTCTCCGACTCTGTTTTGTTTCCCTCGTCAACCTCGCTCAGTCACCGTGTGGGGTTCAGTGCTCACCTCGATGGAATCCCAGCCCTCCGGTGCGCCTGGTTCACATTTTCAACACTCGGTCGCGCCATCCTGAGCCCGACAGCTGATTCAAGATCTTAGCATAACGTTGACGAGGGCTTGCGCTGAATCGGACGGAGTCGTCGTTGTTTGAGATGGGAATTCGCTCCGTCGGAGCTCGCTCCGGGAGCACAGGAGCGCGTCTTCTTATTTTTCCCGCTCATCTCTCCCGGCTGATTAAATCATACCTTACGTCGTTACCTGAAGGGCTCCAACTTGTTGGATTGCGCAGCACGGCTTTCGCCTGGCCGAACAATCCAATTTTTGGGGTCCAGACCCGAAATCGCGTCGCTTAGCGGAGTGTCATTCACAAATCAAACCATCTGACTGAGGGATTATCGCTATCGCAGAACGGGTTCATGATGCGGTCTAGTTCCTAGAATGCTTCGGCTCGACTCGTGATCGAGTGGAATCCTCATTGAACCGCTCTCTGATTTTCGTATCGTACTTTGGAGCGGAACAGAGTGATCACGAGCCTGGAATTTCGTTGGCACAAATTATGGGGAGACACCCGACTGCACTCCCTGCGTGAGAAGAAGAACGTTCGCATGGGGAAAACCAGGCCAGTTCGGCCGAAGGTTGAACCAGGGTGCAGAGATACGGCCAGAAAGCAACGGGAGATGCTCCGTTCTGGAAAAGTGCTACGGAAACATCGAAAGACCTTCGAAAACAAAATCTTGTCGCAGAGTCCTGGTTGGGAAACTCAGCTTTGCTATCGCCACCCCTCGGAGACATCGCCTCGTACACACAGCCACATGTTATTATCTCCCTCTTCATACCCGAGTATTAACTACCGAACATCTCGTCCTCACATTGAAGGATCGGTTGTAGTCTGTTTGGCTACCGCAAATCCAACTTGGGCGACTTGAGGCCACCAAAGCGCGCCGACATGGGGAGGGATTTCGATCCTGCGACGGACTGAGGGAAACGTCGCGGCGGCGAACCGCGCGTGGATTCAAAGCTTCCACGGTGGCGAACGTCGGAATGGAGAAGAAATTCTCTGAAACTGCGTCGTACTTGTTTTCCGTGGTCCGTTTCCCTTTCAACACTCCAAGATGTTGCTCAAAGAGCTCATTCAAGCTCTGAAGACTGAAACCGAGGCATTCTATTTCCTGCATTCCCGTAACCTGATTTCTACTGTTAGACTCTGTGACACGAAGCATCGAATGCAACGTGTAGGAAGTCGGCACCGTTGCTTCAAGCAGGGCTGTCGTCAAGATGTGGGCCTGCGGTGTGGAAGTTTTCGCGCGCCCTCAAGAGCTAAAGAGTTCCCCCGACTTGTCATATTGAACTTGGCACGTGCCTCTGTTTATTCTGAGCCTTTCCTCTCTCCACCTCCTCTCCGCCTGCGCTGGCTCGCTACCCATGCTCTATACCCTAGTCTGTTTGGCTCCCGCATTCGATGGAGCGGGCTTGAAAAGCGCCGTTTTGGCGATTTATTTTCGCGGTAGCCAAACAGACTAGTACCGAAGGATCTCGGTGGGCTGGCTCACCCCATCGTTTGAGATATGATGTTCATTGAATCAGTCAAAGAACTACCCCAAAATCGGAGCTGGAAATCTAGCTCCGGAAAGCCCAGGAAAAGAGAAGGTCCGACAGTGAGGAGAGCGCAGAACGGCCAGAATTATGTTCAGGCACGGAAAAAACTTCAACTGAATTCAAAGCGTCCCCGCAATCTCTTGGTAAACAGCCGAGATTCGGGGCTTCCTGTCGTCGTGCGATGGATAGAGTCTGAAGAGGGGTCTTTCTGCGTGAGCCCGATCAACCCCGTTTTGTATTTCCCGCGCTTCATTGTCTTCCTTTCCTTTTAAGGACCTCCCCGTCGGTTCCTTACATTCAGTTGCGACTCCCTTGCATCCCATTAGAAATGATCCTCTGTGGAGCGCATTTCCCACTGCTGAACGGCTGAAATATTGTACTTCGCGATAAGCTCGGTGTCAAGATACACCACGTGATTCATCCGCATTCCACCGATGGCGCTTGTCTGGGCGGGCGAAGTGTCTAAGCCACCGCGCTGAAATGGATTAATTTTGTTTGAACGATTTTCTTTCCACTCTCTCCCTCATTTTGGTTTTTATTCGCTCGGTGGCCATCGAAACAGGGGTCGCAGCGAGGTCTGCGCCCCTGGCGTAGAGGTAAATTGCGAGAAATGCAACGGAGTTACGATATTCTGGAGCTGATTGCTGGCTAGTTGATCCGGCTCGAGATCTGGATTTTTCCAGGGGCCGAAGTTCGGAAGCAAGTTGCGTTCTAGATTCCGATCAGAAATCTCTTCCTCCCGGAATGAGGCATTGTTGCGAGAACCGAAAGCTCCAGGAGGTGGCAGATTTCTAAGGGCCCGGGAAATTACGTACACGATACTATCCAAAGGGAGGTAGTCCGGTGAAAGGAACGAGAATTCCGGCAAGGCCCGCCTAGCTAAGGGAGAGATGTTTCGAGATTTACTCGGGAGCAGCTGAAGGTCGATCGCGGGGGCGTATCATTAATCTGAACTCCTTACAGTCCATTTAACGCGGGGCGCTGCGGGAAATGTTGCCAAGAGAGGCGGACACCCTGCCAGTCAGCCCTGCGAACCCTAGCTTCCCGGCGCCGCGCAGCAGGCCTGGCTTAGTGCCTGAGTGAACAACATTTTGTGAGAAGATCGGGACCGCCGACTCCAATGACGTCGAGTGAGACACCGTTGCAGCTGTTATCGCTGCCTTCATCGCGTACAACATGTATTGATCAGTGGCCACTTGAGCCCTCCAGATGTTTGCGTTCTTTCGACGCCGAAATCCAGCAGAGACGGAGACCGCCGATTTCGACTGAAACGCTCGGTTCCGTGAACGGGCTCCGTGCGCAGAATCATTCTTGGAAACGATGGAAATATGAATTAGCGAATGCGGGAGGGTTCGGACGAACGAGCAAACGTATGGGGGGTGGGTGTTCATCTGCTCCAAGCCATTAGTACGACAACATAGTCGATGATAACGCGTCACTGGCGGCGGTTCTGACGGCGGAAGCAGGAGCTGTTGTGGTGGGTGCACTGGTGGCGAGAGCCGCAGCAGTTTTATCAAAGGCTGGCGCCGGCTCTTGCCTTTCGGAAGCGATCCTGCGGACGAGTCGAGAGGCCGTGGGAGAGCGAACGATCGCATTCCACGCAACCACGTCCAACCAACGAGTTGTGTCCGACGCATTTTTGCTTCCTAGACCCCCCGTTCCCGACTGGAATGTTTGCTATTTCGATATAACTCACTGCCTACCTGCTGAGATCCTGTGTCCCTCGCCATCTTTGAACACTCCGCAAGCTCGCCGAAGCTGTCGGCTCCGTCTGAGTGGATTTTTGTGGACGGCTGATTCGTCGGTTGATTCACTGATGGAGCTCGGGCCGCGGAAACAGAGGCATAGAGATGATGGGAGGCATCGGAAATCGTCTTCGGAGGTCTGTGGATCAGATTCCTTCCCCGGAGAACCTGGTGATCGTTTGGATCTTGACGCACCCGTGCCAAGAGCTCGTTCGTATCACGCGCCCAGCACGCGGTGTGTCCCTTCGCATCCGCTTTCTGAGAGATTCGTGTTTGTATCCATCACGCTCAACAGCAGAAGACACGCGGAAGGCTGCGAACGAGCGCGATCGAATGAGGTGCTCGCGATCAAGTCGATTGCGTGTCGGGGTGTCGGAGTCCTGCTGGTGACCGTAAATCAATGTAGACGTCCGGAGGAGCCAAATAAGCGAAGGAAACCGGTTGTAAACACACGCGCGGGGATCGAGCGGGACAACTTTATTGTACCAATAGACAACCCCCCCACAAAGATTGACCTTGCCAGCGAAGGAATCGGAGCCGCATCCCTTCAATGCGAAACGAATCCTTCACCCTCGCTCCTCCAATCGTTCCCACAGCCGATCGCCCGCTTGATCACTCGGACGTTTAGGTCCGATACTTATTGAGCCCTTGTCGAACTCCATTCGAGAGTCCGAACGTCGTATCCCGTTTGAGGAAAGCGAGCTCCGCATGTTTTCAGAAAACAAATGACGAGGGACGTATAAAATTGTTTCCGAGGGCGTCTTGAGAATGCTTTCTTCCGCCGCTGATTTGAGTTACTGGCGTTCGCTGCGAAACGCAATAGTCGTCATAGTCGCAACGGTGTGGCGTTACCCCCGAAGACTCATAACTTAACCGAAGGCCAGAGACGTCCAGGCGAGCAAACGGACGAACTGCTTGGCGACCCGCTCGCCGGCTCTCTCGGCAGAAATATGCGACATATAGGGTCGTGCAATGGTCTGGAGTGGGCATATAATTCAGGGCGTTCTTTATAGCATTATATTTATCACACTGCGGGGCGAGAGCACATCATCATTCTTCAGTATGGGCTCTGTGTCGACAACGCAGAGTCAGGACTCAGGGAGCGGCAACGCAAGAGGAGCTAGCGCTTCCGTCTGCCGCTCCCGTTTCTAGTTGAAGTGTGTGTGTGTGTGTGTGTGTGCTGGTGGAACGAGGGGGATTATCAGGACCCTGGCTCGACAAAAAGCTGATGATCATTGTCGCGAATCCGCGTCATCGTCCGCTGACCGTAGCCCACGGCGATAGAGTGTCAGAGCCCTGCAGACCAACGGACGAACAGAGTGTAAACATACGACATGAAAAAACACTTCGACGCCCGATGGAAAAACGAGGCTATTGCTTTCTATGGGTGCGTATATCTCCGAACGCCAGCGTGTTGGCACTCACCGATGCTCATACCTGCGTGTTGAATGCATGTTCCCACGAAAGCACGCGGTGGCACGTGCGGGCCTTACGTACGGATGAATGGCCGGCTTACTCACTGACTGGATGGGTATTGAGGATGTTTATGTTTTCCACAAGTGGCTCCGGAGAAATAAAGGGGGGGAAAGAAGCGTTGACTGCTAGAGTGGAGGCGAAGAGTGAAAATATGCGGCTGCGACTCCGGGGGTGGGAGCAGCGCCCGCAGCAGTTCCGGAATTCCTCTGGTTCAGAGCACAGTGAGGAGAGGAAGCATCGCTGCAGGCTGTTTTCTTTAATCAAAAACCGAAAGCGGGCCGGGTGTGCTTCGATCTCTCCTTTCTGCCTTTCTCTCGTAAACTCCTTGAAACCGCAAATGCTCGGACCAGCTTCACGGATATGAATCAACAAACCAGCCTCTTTCACCGGAGAGCTTTCGACATATTGGTCGCGACGGTTCAAGAAGTTCAGAGTCGCCCCGGGTAGAGGTCTGCGGCCCTGATCACGAAGATTCGGTACAGATAGCAAACGCTCAGGAGATCCACTCTGGCTCGTGCCTCCGGCACATGCCCGACGGTAGAAAGAGACAGGGGGGGGGGGGGGGACGGTACCGAACCCGCAATCTGACGTTCCGGCGCTCATGTGGCTGTGGTACCACATGCAGTCCTGCGCATGGTCCATTGACCGCTCGACCATCTCGGCGGCGAGAGCAGAACTGGTGGATTTAGCGGTCCGCGAAGCTCTGTCCTGACGGAGCGAATGATTCTGTGACGCGGCGTCTTCTCGGTCGGTATTCGGTGACAAGAGTTCGGGACGACCCTCGCAGATACTGAGGACTGTCTGAGAGAATTTCCTAGAGGTCTTGGATGCAATCCGTTATCTGTGGGCTGGTTGCGGCCCCGTCTTGTTGCTGGATGTCTTTCTTTCGGTCTGTCATGACGTCCGCCGGAAGTTCTGCTCCCTCTTTCTCTCCCAGAGCCTCAACATCCGGGTTACTTATCTCGGAGCTTTGTCACTCCTTGCCGCACAAACAGACACATTCGCATGCGTCCGAACAGACACAGGAACTTGGCTCCTCCTGTTTGCAGCGACAGCAGCGGTTGGGACGACGCTCTAGAAATCGTCACAAACAGAGTAACAACGTTTTATCCTAGAGTTTGGCTTTTTGTCGACTGAGTGTTCGGTTGGGATATATGGAAGCGTGAGTGGGCGGGTGGATCGGAGGGTGGGTGTGCATGGATGGGCTCGTTGAAAGACTAGCGCCTGATGGCTCGCCGAGCGGATTTATGGCGCTCGTTGTCGGTTGCACGCTCGTCTTGTTGACTGATGCCATCCATGCATGTGCGTGTCGGTGTTTACGTTGGTATATATGTATGTATGTATGTTGACCCAATCCTTGCATGTTCTCTTCTCTGACGTTCTCCTCTTTGTAATGTAAGTGGCGTGATGCAAAATTCGATCCCGCAACTAGCTGATATGGAGTAGTCTGAGCCAATGTTTGCCAGGGAGGAGCTGACGACATGGAAGTCCACTTACGAGCGGCGGGACCCTCCGAATCGTTGTGTACAGAAGTCTCTGTGCGACGACAACCCCTAAACCTCGTCAATTCGACCGCTATCGCCTACTACCCTTCGCCTTATCCCATTCCTCTCTTGCCAATCTCTTCCTCTGTGGCAAATGCTCGTCCTATCTACCTTGGCGTCCCCCCCCCCCTCCCTCGCAACATTTCAGCCTCCAAGGTACTGAGAGCACGTACGTATACCGACTTGTCGAATTTCCGTTCGCCTATCTTCCGCCACATTTGCGATATGCTTTACTCAGATATTAACGTGTTCTTAGTTATTGTGACAGCTCTTCGCTCTCGTACGGCTCCTCAGGAGTCTCTTGGGAATCCCTTCTATCAGCAAGAGCGTCGCAGTGTTCCGATACATTTGATACGGCGATTCTTTCTGCTGGCATTCTTGCGGAAATCGATTCTCAGGGCCGACGTCTCACTTCTCGCCTACTCCTGAACCTTTTCGTGGCGGGGAACTTGAGGCGAATTGGTGAAACAGACATATCGACATCATGCTCCCTGTCGAAGCGTAGTGGCGCTTTCGAATAGATGAAACTCCACGAGAAGATATGTTCAGCAATTCGAGATGGAATATGAGGCCGCTCTTAAGGAAGAAGCGAGCGGAGGAAACGAGTGTTACGGGGGAAGCAAACAGCCGGAGGAAAAGCAGTTTATCAAGGAATATGAACGGATTCTCCGTAGGAAACCTGCTTCTGGCGAGAATTCGGTTTCTTCGTGAGGAGAAAAACACGGGTCGGGATCGCGGGAGCGAGCGACCGAAGGTGAATATTCCAACTTTTCCAACTGGTCGTTTGCTTGCAAAGTCAACAGAATAATTCACACTTAGTGAAGAAACAACCGTGCGTACACAGATGGTCGCACGCAAACACACGTGCAAGCCCGCCTACGAGAAGTGATGGAGACCGTCTCATTACGCACACGTTGCTGCTTGTTCATCACGGTTTACCAAGAAAGGAATGCTCACCTGCTCTTTGCTGTTCGTTCCTCTCAAGACGCGATGGAAGAGCGCCCCTGTTGTCCTCGCGAAGTCGTTACATCGTGAAACCGCAGGATAGTTTAGTTCAACTGGATTCGGGAAGCGCTCACCGTTTTGCGGGATCACGCTCGGTTCTCGAAGACTGCTCAAGAGCCACAGCGAACTTTCCAGTCGACGGGGAACATCTCACTCAAAAAGGGCTGCATCGAGCTCTGAGGCGCAAGACTCTTTTTTCTGTGAAGTTTTACCGTTTCCGGCGCACACAGACGCTTCGCAGTCCACGCCGGCAACTATCTGATGTCGTTATCAGTCTGGCGCACCGCTCGATGCAGAGCCGCAACGGGTTCGACTGAGTGAGCAGCCTATCCAAAACCATAACCAGTCGCCAGCAGAGCAGTGCCCCTTCGAGGCCCCTCAGATGCTCAAACGGTCGTTGCAGAGAGGGCGCAGTTGTCACAAATAAAGCCCGAATCTGATCACTTGCCACGGATGCTAGACCACTGGTCGAAACCTCCGGGCTTATGCGAACGTGGACCATGAAGCCCAATCTAGAATGATCGTAGGAAATTCTCAACCTTGGAATCGGCCGTCGCCTTTCCACCCGTCGGAAGCATTTCGAGTGTGATACTGGCCGGACCTTGTGGAGTTTGTCGTACGATCCTTGAGAGAGTACTTCTGAGCTGGGCATTTGCCGCACCAGTGTAAGGTCGATCTGCGTCATCCGGTATAGCGAACTCGTTGAGATGATCCAATGCCCGACGGTCTCCCCGCATCTCTCGAAGTTCACCTCGTCAATCTCCTCCCATTGAATGCGATTCTCTCTCTAGGAGCCAAAGGTCGGCGTGTTGAAACTCGGGAATCCTTGTCGAGTTCACAATGATGGGCCCCTCCTGTAGGACGCGGGTGGGCCGAGCTCCAGGAAGCCATCCGTAATCGGCGAGCCGTCCGGCAAGGCTTGCTGTGTTACCAACTTGAGGTATCAGGTGGCGTCCGTGATGGTCGTTTGTAGAAGGGCCTTTCCCGTTTCCCTACCCTGAGATTTTTTCTCTCCTTAATGGCAAATAGGGATTATGAGGGACCAAGATGGGCAACTAGACGGGAACACAGATTGGAACAGAGGACAAAGCGATGGTGAAATGAAATCTCGCCAAGCAACGAAGCTGCGATAGACCTGAGATGATCTGCGACCGCGAAATGCACGGAGAGATCCAATGTTGCTTTTTCTCCCGGAGTATCGAGTTTTCTGTTCATCGACGACCGGACAGCAAGCGTACCCATCGATCTCGGAGACAGATGTTCCGCTCGAGATCCTAAACGCGGATACCTCCGATCGGGCGGGAAAAAATCGTTGGGCTCCTCAATTCTCGATGTCGAGGATTTCGCTAATTGGAGCTTTTGTTATGCTCATCAGACCCGATCCGCCACCCTTGTTGAATCGCTTTGTCGGCAATCGGAATTCTCTTTCTAGCTTTGTTTTTCCTGCTCCTCCCTCTCATTGAGAGCTACTCCATTGAATGTTTTCTCTTCGTCGAGAAGTGTATCACTTGGTTAACACTGCTGATGGCGGATCTCACTAAGTAATGTACCCCGTCGGAGAACTTCAAGGAATTGGGGGCTGCTGCTCCTCTGTCGGAGGTGCTCCTCTCTTCCTCATGGAAACGCGCTTTCCTTAACATGCAAATGACCTCCAGCTGTTCACAGACAATGGATGTCCCTCCAGGATAGTTTCAAGAGCGTTGGATAACGACTGCTTCGAAATAGCCTACTTACTTCGAAGGTTGAAATCGCAGCTTCTCCCGAGGCCAACTCGCTTGAATCCGAAATTCAGGCTGAGCACGCATCGAGCATCAAACGTGGCGGAGCTTGAGAAGAGAGCTGATTTGGGAGCACGGAATCCAACCCAGCCAGCCTTGCCGTCTGAAGGGATGAAATTGGGGCTTCGGGACCTTATGGCTTTTTTTTGTGGCTTACTCTCCTGCTGATATCTGAGCTAAGCTCATGTTACAGAATCAGCGGGAAGACCAAGCCTTCAACGTTGACGTTGAATTGCGGAGGATTCAGTCTCGTGCCTTGTCAATGAAGTCCTGAGCACGCGCTCCCCCGGAATGATCTGTATTCTGATACGAGCTCGAAATTTCTGCACTCGAACGGTGAGAAGAGACGTTTTCGATGAATATCACGGAACTCACTCATGATGTCCCTTCGGCCACTCCGAGGTTCTGACTGCGTTCCGAGTGTAAGTCTCCGGCTCCGTGACAAAAAACTTGGGGGCAATCCCAACAGGACAACGACTTTGAGTAGCGAAGCTCAGAGTTAAGCGTCCCCATCTCCAGACTCTTCCTCTCCAGAAGACGACCGATTTCTGGTGCATGACAGTCTTTGTTGCGGTGATACGATCAGAATTAAAAGCGCCCGTTGAGTCCGTTTGGATCGGGTCTCAAACAAACCGTTGCCTGTTCTGTGAACTGAATGACTTGTGGCGACCTCACGTCAGCCGTTTTAATTGGCCCTCTTCCTCTCTCCAGAATTCAAAAGTCAATATAATGCATGTTTATACATTAACGATGAGGTTCTTTAGTTCAAGATCTTGGAATACGGCTAGAAATTGTTGTTGAATTGTTGATGTCATTGTTTTGAACGGACGGATCGAGACCTTCGACTCCACCGAGCTCGCGGAACAGAACGAGACGCCGCAGCAGAGTGCGTTCGTTTCGAAGCGGTGAGTTGTTCAGGGGGAAATGCGAATATTCCATGGAACTCTCAATCAAGCTTACGTCCAGTGCAGCGTCATTTCTCGATCCGAGAGAATCGAGCAGTTTCGAGAAACTCTGCTAACAGCAAGCTCCTCGCTCCAGCGGGTTGAGCAGTTCGGAGCGCATGGACACAGGGCAGTTGATGGAAACTCCGTCGATGAACCGCCAGAGGGACAGACAGACGGGCGAGCTGGCTGGGTGGCTAGCTAGCAGTCAGTCAGTCCGTCAGTCGTACCAACATCGGAGAAAAAGCAGCAGCAGCAGAATCTCTTCAAATGGATCTTTTCCCAAGACTCCCATTGGGAACCTTGGAAATGCCTTGTAATGTAATGTCAGTTTAATGCGATCTCGGCAAGAACATGATATCCGTTCTTCAGACTGAGATTGACGAAAGATCCATCCTGTGTGTCTCTCGACTGCTCCGTCCCTCCTCTGTCCGTCCAAAACTCTGTTTGTATTTGTCTGTTCTTGGCGCTGCCGCTGCTGTTGTCGACGGTGGGAGATCAAATGCCTCTCCACCGCGTTTTTTTTCCATTTCTAAATGTTCGACCAGCTCAAACATTGTTTCTCTCGTTTGAACACGATACAATAGGAGATACAACGAAGATCGAGGAACTTCGACAGGAGAAATGAACGAATAAATGGATTGATACTCCTCGGATACGACTCGATTGGATTTGGGAATCGTTCCGAACAGAAAAAACCTGCCGAATGCTTCGCCTGTGCACGTGAATTGAGACGTGCAGTTCTTTCCACTAGTTCGGACGAACGCTGTCGGGGCATACTCGGCATTTCTCGAAACACTGGAAAGGGAGAAGTCGCCGATCCTGAAACGGGGATACCTCGACTCGATAACACCTCCAGTGACCAATGTCTCGATTCTGAGTGCCCGTTGGCGAGTTCTTGCACTCCAACATTCGAGGAGGTCTCTCGAACCCAAGTTCCATTCTGTCACCGAACGACTCACAAGTGACCTGGACTCGCTGTTCGTACCGAGGTCAGGATCCGGAGATCAACGTTGAGAGAACCACAGCCGATCGTTCTCGGAGGGATACTCCAAGCTCGTGAGAATATCGCCCATCCACGACGAGTCCGCCCCTCCTAAATTGCCAGTCTCACGGAGCACCGCGGAAACTCTCCAAGTTTTTCCAGCGGCAGTGCGTGCCGAGCTGAGTATCCTGCTGCGTACTTCATTTTTAATTCCATATTTATGCACGCTCTCTTTCTCTCACGACCGCCAACACTGCAAGAGTACGACAACAACGGCGGCGATTACCACGCCGGGAGTACAAGGACGTTTAGCTGAAATTTCGCCCCAACTCCCGCGTTCTCGCCTCATATTTACCTCCACGTTAGAATATTCTAATTACCTCCCAACACGCCACTCGCCTCCAATGTGATAGCTCTGCCTCGACAGCGTTATATTCGGGATCGCTCCGGACTCACTGTTTCACAGTTTTGTAGCGGCATTTTGCTCCGTGAGGAGCCCCCCTTCCTAGAAAACTAACTAACTAACTAACTAGAAAAAAATCTAGTTCATACTGCCTCTGCCCGGACTCGTATTCCGATTTGATTGATCAAACATCGTCCCAAGTGAGAGATTTCAACAACGCTCAAAAACCTGTCGATTTTCCAAGCGGTGACGTGGTGAATGGGTTAGGCATAGATGAAACGCGATACTGCCCAGACTGCCACGTGCTACTGCCGCCCTGGGATTGCTTCATCGGTCCTCAAATATAATATTATGGCCACAGGCTACTCCCGGGATCATTTGGGAGCACCATGGAAGAAAATCGGAATGACACGCTGATGCACAACGGCAAGGAACACCGTCGATTGGTGATTCGAAACTGCTTTGTTCTCCTTTTTCTTCTCCTGCTTCCCCAACTGATAACCAAACCAAACGGAACTCTCTCTCTTTCTCTCTTCCCACATGCTTTTTCGTTGATTATAGTCTTCAAAGAACGAAAGTCTTGAGTCGAAACTGAGCGGTCGAGGCCAGAATTCCGATCCGACTGTCTGGAAATCTTGCATCAGATACTCAGCCAATGGTACTAGAGGCGGCAGAATCGTGAGCGGCGGCCCTGCGACTTCTCGGATACTGATTCAAACCGCTTCTGAACTGCGAACGAACCTGCTCAAGACTCGGTATGGACGGACACACGGATCGACATCGCTCTGGGTCAATCATGACCGATCCGAGGCAATACTGATAGGTCTTGGAGCTCCATTCAGTAGGCGCAATCCGTTCTAGCGGACACGAAAGGTGGAACCTACACCGACGAAGGGGGAAACTCGGCCAAGCCCCGAGCTCAAGCAGCATTTCCTTCGTACATCCTTGCCCCTGGCCTCCGCGGTTCTTCTCCTTCCGCCGTTCTCTCCTCCGTTAAAACCGACGAGGACCCGCCGAGCTTTGGGATCTGCTGAGTCGTGCACTCGAGAAGACGTGACGCCTTCGATTTCTCCTGGAGATGGAACCGGTTCGGAGAGTCGAAATCCCAGGGAGAAAGAGTGAAAAAAAGTGCAATCTCTTTTTTACACTGCGACACAGCCTTTCGGAAGGAGAAACCTGAGAGCACTTAAACGCCCTCATTTAACGTCACCACCGGGCTCACTCGGTCGTCCGCTTGGTTGGCTCACTGGCTGACCCGAGAAGGCTCACCTCTCCTGAACGCCTTGTTACGCTTCAACGTTGTAATCGATGTCTCAGTTCAAATCAATCGGCTGCGCCATTTCAACCGCGACTCAGGCAGACACTGTGCTTGCAGATGGTTAACAAGGGAGGAGGGACTGAACTTTGGAGCCGAACTCACGGAGTATGGCACCGTGATGGGGTAACGGCAATGTCATCGAATAACGTCTCTATAGCTGTATTTGGGCGGTTATAGATCCTGCACTCCCAAATTTCATATTTTCAGGGCTGCGGACGTCCTGCTCTCGGACTCCGTTGTTTCTGACTCATCGTCAAAAAAAGATTCCACCGCCTATTTCGTTGGAAAGAGGCTCCGAACGCTGACAGATTTGCGAGAATTTAAGCAGTATTGCGCCTGATAAGTCTTTATCACTCATGAATTGTATGAGTGACTTGAGTGTGCTCGATACGATGTTGAAATTATTCCTATCACTTCTTTGTGAATTGTATATGTCATGCTTCATAAACATCATTAATAACGAAAACTCGTATAACTGCTGTAGTATACAATGCTAATTGAGTCCTTGAATCACCGAACGCTTCACAATGGATTTTCCGCATGATTCATTAATCTCACGCAAGACCTATGACAAAGAACAACACAACGAGCATTGCGACATCGATCGTTTTACAAACCTGCCACAGCTCTATCGAATTCGATGCGAGCCATTTCTCCTCCGAAACCAATGGAAAACATGATATGGCCAATTCCGATTGACGAACCACAATTCGAAAAAGCGTGCTTCTTCCGGCACTTTGTCTTAATCGTGACGCTACTCCAAACGGAGCTTCCGTCTCCGGGCTCCTAGTTCGGCCTCTCGGTGTGGCCAAGTGAGATGGCCGCCTGCTCGGGAGAATGGTGGGTCCGCGTGTTGGCTATCGCGGTGGCTGGTTGACTGACTCGCCGAGCTACCGAGCGACCGGCCGGTCTTCCGACTGGCTAGGGTGTGTGTAATGTGATTTGCTTCTGATGGCTCTCCGTTGACATCCCAACAGTGAGAAAAGCCCAAATTGAGTTAGCGTCCCGTTGGTCGTGCCTTCCATTGGCGGAACCAACCGCTCGCTGTCTTGTACGTCGCTGCCGCTGCTGCTTGCGGACCCGCACAACTGACTACCGCCAGTTCCACTTTTACCGCTTTCACCTCCATTACAACCGTCCCTACCAACACAACAAGCCCGTTTTGATGTGACCGCGGGCAAACAACATGCATTCTCGGAGAGCCGTCAGATGGTTTTCACCGTACGATTTTGCCACTCGAAAGGATATCAGCGCAAGAATGTGGTTCGCACACCACTGGAACACCCGCACACCCTTAAATGACGCACAGGACCAAGCTCAGGGAATTGTTCGTGAATGTCGTTTTTTTCCATGGAGCCAGCTCCCTCTCGACATCAACCCCCTCCCCCCACGTTTTTGAAGCGAGAAGATGAGATGAAAACTCGAAGAAGTGTTCCAATCGAGCCTGTCGAATGACTTTTCCTGCCTATTCCCTAGTATACCAGATTCAGCTATCCGTTGAATTCTGGTTCCACGCTCCGCTAGAGACCACGTCCAGCACCCAATCACTCCATCAACGTTTCTTAACATTATTCCATGGATCGGCTTTTCGACAGCACACTGAATTCAGACCACTAAACGAGATGATCTGATTCGACCCTGAATCAGGCTCCGTAAACGATCAATGCGGTTAATGTCACCGAATGAATTGAGTGATTGGCGAGTCTCTTCTGATGCTCACGGATATCTATGCAGCTATTCGAACTTCATGACATTCCGCAAATCGTGAATGGCTGGGCGGTCTTGAGCTAGTTTCCGAGCTTGATTCCCTGGGGTTTGGTGAGGGGGGGGGGGGTTCAGCAGGGACTGGGTGGTGGTCGAAGTCGAAGTACTCTCGGTCTCTCACTCAAGGCTGTCGCAGATATGTCCTCTCTCTCACAGAAGTTTTCTTTCACCTCCGACCGGTTTCGGGGAATAAAAAATCGAAGAAAAAGGAAAGTCCTCACGATTTCCGCATCACCACCTTTCGGAGGACTGAATATCGGCGGCTCGGGACTGGCTGCCCGCCTGAGTGGACGACTGGCTGGCCTGCTAGTTCGCTCGCACGACCACCAGTGTTAGCGGTCAAAGGCGAAAAGTTGCTTTGGAACTTTGAAGTCTTCGTGTAGAAGGAATATGATCGATCTTTCAACGGGCACAGCGCGTGGATATCGTTGGCAAGAGAGCAACGCAAGCAGGACGGCGTAGGGGGCTGGCACGCACACACGCTGCGGAGGAAATTGGAGTTGATTCTCCGAAGGATGGCCGAAGCGTACCCCAGCACTCCTCGCTGGTCGCCCGTCCGATAGATGTCGCATCAAAACGCCATCTCACATTTGCTTCGAGTGAACTAAATTTGCATCGTGGATCAGACTGCGGCTGTCGAGCTGTCGGTTTGCGGACGGAGGGACGCACAGACAGCCGGTTGGTGGGTCGGCGCGAAAACTGGATCGTTGGATCTGATGGATTTCCTATAACCCCATACTCTCTGCTGGAAGAACGAGGTCTTTCCAACATCTTCCCTTGGTTGTTCAGGCCGATCGCGTCCGCTCGGTGTTTGGGAACTCAAAATCAGATTTGATTTGGAATACGCGATTCGGACTGGGCGGCTTTGCGAGGAGTCGGTGGTTTTATACAACTGTGCACAAGGAACGAATGAGGATGTTTTCGATGCGGGATTTAGAACCAATGCGATATCGGCTGTGGCTCGAGAGAGGATTCACGATCATCGCATTGGAGTCCCAAATGCCGAACGTTCGAAGAAAGAGAGCATTCAACAACAGTGCGCAGGTGAGCTAATGAAGGGAAAAGATCATCCCCGCAGAATTCTTCTCAACTTTTTCGATTACCTCAGCAGCCTGCACGTGCCACTGTCGGAGAAAGTTTAGCAGCGTCAATTCCGGAAAATGAGAATTCAATTCTGTTGAACTTTCTCATTGTGTTCAGCTTCACGCTGTCGGTCCGTGCTGAACGGTCAAATGGCTTCTCTGAGCCTTTTGCGGCAAGCTTCGTTTCCTCTTCGGTTTGTTCGTTCGCTCGTTGCTTGTCCGCTTGCTCGAAACTCCTTCCTCCGTCCATCCTCTTTGTGGTGTTCCTCTACCCTTCCACCTGACTAGCAACCGTCGGGCAGAGCCACTAACCAAAGATGATCTCCCCTTTCTAAAACGCACTCGGTGAGCTCCAGTCTTCTCCAAGCGTGCTGCGATCGTCTCCCATATACAAGTATTCCCATCTGTAAGAATTCCGTTTCCACGCGAGCTCGCTCCGATACACCGTCCCTCGTTCATTGTTCATCATTATTCTGTTCCTCACCAAGCTGTGGGAACATTCGAAAAAGGAAACAATGGGAAGTTCCAGGATCTTTCGTTCTTCCTCTCTACCGAGCCCAGTAGTTCATACGAGAAGGAGACCGCCTCCATCAAAAACATCTGAGTTTCTACAGCTTTCCTGAGGTGATGAGGATCCTGATGAGATCGATTTCGGTTCGGACTCTCAGATACTATCAGGAATTAGGAACCGATGAGAGAGCTGATCCCGGTCTCGATCAGACGGGAGAGGGTGACCTTGACACGGGCAAAAGGTGGCTCGCGATATTCGACGCCGTTTGAGCGTTGAGCCTATCTTGCACCACACCGTCGATGGGATACACACAATATGAGGCCATCTGGGAGTCTTTCTCCGATTGGCTCCTGCGTCCTCTACTTCGCCATCTCAATCAATGTCTCGCTTTCGTCTACATCTGAATCACGAAAATCGAGGCTTGCCGATCGGCCAGACCCCATCTTCATAGACTACCGACTCGGGCGCCATCGCGGCTCACCTCCATCGTGAGTTCCTCCGAACGAGAGCCAATATGATATCGGAGATCCGTATCCAACACTTAGAGAGAGAGAGAGGGAGACTCAATAGGGAAGCTCTCCCGAGTCTATGCGAATTTCATCCCCAATATAGGTGCTTCGTGGAAGATTCAAGAGAATCAAAGTACAGAAAAACCCCACTCCGTGAAGGGCGCGCAGCTCGAGAATCGGCGAGAGCGAGAACGACAGCAGCTCTTGAGGCATAGAGGGAAACAAACAAGGAGGGGGCGAGGAACAGGAAAAAAGAGGAGAGCATGGGTGAGTGGGCGTGTGGGCAGGAGAGAAACGCGACAGTCTTTCTCTCTGCACAGGAAACGTCCCCGACAAGTAACGGAAGTAGTCTGCCTCGTGTTTTTCGCTCACCGACCGAATCCCATCCGATTTCAACGGGAAGGAGAACACTCACTCGCATCATGTTGAAAGCATCAACATACGACCCAACGTCCAATCCCGTCTTGCTGAGAATCCGACAGACCCTGAAGGGAGCGAGCTGGCAGGCGAGCGACGAGACAAGCGAACCGAATGAGCATTGAGGTTTGGTACAAACGACCATTCGATGGGATAACCGCACCGGCATGGATCGGAAGATGTGCCCGGGACTCCCGCTCTCCAAGACGATGAAAACACTGCGAAGCGCTGAGGCCGTGCACTCCTGCTCAAGAGGGGCCTGGTCCCAAGAATTTAAGCGGCGTCCTCTGCAAAAACAGAAGCCGAAGTTTGACCTTCGAAGCTCGATGCAAACAATATCAAGACCCGCCCCCTCCCTGCCGTCTCAGAGTTCCGTTTCTCTTGGATGGCTGAGAGTTTCTGACGGACTCACGCGGAGAGAGAGGCGTCAGGCTGTAGCACGCCAGGATATCCGGTAATCTGTATGCAAATTGGCGAACTCTTAATAACACGGCGTGGCCGGGCAGCTCATAGCCGCTGGCCGGTTCAGTGGAGAGTTTCCCGGTGGCACCCTGCCCAGCCCGAACCGCCGCGGCCTTGGTTTTCGTTGGGGTAGTTGCTTCGCTCCTCCTCGATTCCTTCAAAGTGAGCATTTTTAGGCAGCAGCTGAGCCGCCGAACCGAATGAGGGCATGGAGGACATGGCCGATTTAAGAGTTCGCTCCCAGGATTCGTGCTCAATTTGCCGCCGCTTCCCCTTGACTCTCCGAGTGATTCTCACTCTTGAGCAAGGACCGCGCGCGGGCGGTGTCGCCGCGAATCCGTCAATGGATGCTCTGAGGAATACTTCTTTCACGGTTCGGAGCGCCGGGCGGTAGCATCAATCTGGTGCACAGGCTACAGTCCGACCGGCGAACGGTGATTTTTTTTTTTTTTCGGACAGTGAGGTTTGCGTCTGTAAACTTCGTTCACCTGTGCACTGCGCTGGACGTTTCGCGAGTGACAGAACTTTGTAGCCTCCCGAGAGCCGTAAGCTTCTCAATTTATTCCCTTACACAAGAGGACGCAGCGGAGAGAAAAACTCACATCGTAAATCGCAAATGAAGCTGGTCGAAGATGAAGGCTGTTGCTGCTGGCGCGACTCTCCGAAAATAATAACTAACCTCCCCGAGGCGAAAACTTTTGGTTTTCTCTCAGAGCGATCGCCGGGAGCGATTCAGCTGCAGCTCGGACAAGTGATCGCGAAGTTCAACTGGAGCTTTGCGGGAACCTTAGATCTACCCGGTAGACGTCACGGCGGTGCTGTTGCACCAGCAATATGGAGCTGTCCCCGAAAATCGTCTCTAAACCGGAATAGGAGCGGGCAGCGTAGACGCGGGATCGGATCGTTGCGGAACGCCGATCGCAGCCAACAGGACCTTTTGTAATTCCAGGGGGGCAAAACCTCGACCGAACGAGCCCGGACATCAGCCATGCGGCACGCAAACCAGCAATTCACGCTCGGTTACAAATCACTCGTCATGAGCAGAACTTCGACGGTGCAGCCGTCCCGACGCGAGCAGCAAACGTTCATTTTTCTGCGGACTGCTGGCCTGGAATACGCAGAGACCGTGAGGGAAGACAGTTCGAGCAGCCGTCTGAATCCGGAGCACAGAGCGGCCACATCGCGTCCCCTGCAGCCCCTCCGTATCGAATACAGTGATTATTAATAGCATATCTAGAAGCAGACAAGCTGGCCAGTCAAGCAGCCCGCCAGCAAGCGAGCCAATCCTTGCAGCGTGGCGACAGGATGTGCCGGCTCCACCGATCTCGGCGGCTAGCCACGCCAGGCTGACCATAAATGGCTCTTCATCAGAAACAGGCAACCGAGCCAAGGATGTGGTCGCGGCGGTGGCGACCACGCAGCCAGTCAGGCCCGCGAGTCTTTTTTTTGCCAGTCAATATGATCTGCTTTCACGTCGAGCCCGCTCTGACTGACAGAAATTGCAAAACACCTCTCTCGAAGGAGGTCATTGTTACCAAGTTGAGGCGATTCGCTTTCCCTCACCCACGAGATAACCCACCGACGACGGTGGGCCCCGGGTCGCTGTCCGTTGGTCGGCACAGCTGCTGCAACACTATTCCATCTGCTCCAGCGAGTGTCATGTCCTTGAGCAACAATCCAGGGGAGCCGAGCGATACTGTTTTTCTCTGGAAACCTCCAAGATACGAAAATTCTCGTTCGGAGGCATGATTAGGAGGCTGGAGGATAACCACCGGAATAGAGAAGAACTGTGCTTACGACTGACCAGCCCCCTGAAAGCTCAAGGACATTGAGTCCACGAGGAGCCTGTGTTGTGGGGGTAACATTAGGTATATCCACGGTACCCAACCAGCTCGCGATGGGATCGGAATCAGTCTCATCACCTTATATGGAGCCGGCAGCCGTGCCACACGTGCTCGAGCTCCCCAACGAATGGAAAAACAGGGGAGAAGAGAGGGTAGATGAGAATAACAGAAAGGGTGAGAGTGGAGTGAGAATGAGAGAGAGGGCAGCATAACGTGCCGGCTGGACATCACTGTAGTTCGCGGAACGTTCACTTCAGAAACTATGCCATCTGCTCTGATGTCGTCGACAACGAAAGGCAGCGACAAGGTGGAATGTGGCTGTCGGCCCCTTGGCTAGCGTGACGAGCTCCACTTTCTTCTAACTACCTCCGGTTTGTGGAACGAGCGCACGATGCTCGCAGACAGACATAGGGATGAGCGTCCCGCGAGCTCAACC
Organism: Phytoseiulus persimilis; assembly: GCA_037576195.1. Classification (NCBI taxonomy): domain Eukaryota; kingdom Metazoa; phylum Arthropoda; class Arachnida; order Mesostigmata; family Phytoseiidae; genus Phytoseiulus; species Phytoseiulus persimilis. The sequence continues at coordinate 7,382,033 of CM075104.1, forward strand.
CGTTATGCCTCATTATGTCGAAGCACAGCCAACCTTGTCGTCTCCGCTCCGGGGAGGAATTCAGTTACGTCACGATCACCGCGGCGATGTTGCTCGCGTCCTTGGTAACCACTGGATGTGAATGCCTCTGGGTCTCACGCCATGCGGTGTGCTGCCGTGGTCCAAAATCATTTTCCGACCCCTGGCTTCCGGGATGACTCCGTACTCCTCCGTCTATTCCTCTGCCACTCGAACAATGATGGCAGAGCTCATGCAAATCGATCGGAAGGCCCGAGAAAACTTGCTGACCCGGCGTCAAACGGCGAGATGGACGCATCCCTCAACTTCCACCCCCATTGCGGGCCCCGGGCCCTTGCCAGACTCGCGTCAATGCGCGCCATCCAGCTTTCCGATCGCATAGCCTCCCGGAGTTCGATAAGGCCGCGGTGGATTACCACCGGAACAACAAAGAACTTTCTAGTCGTTAGGCTGCCGAGGTATTGGATGGAGCTGCCGTTTCGGCTTCGAGGCAGGACCACCACCAGCAGCAGCACCACAGCAGCAACAACAACAAAGAAGACGCTGAGCACGGCGAAGCGTACGAGGAGGCGGAGAACGTAGAGAAGGACGACGACGACGACAACAACGGAGAGGAGACGTCCTCTAAATCAGGCTCTACGTGTACGTCCGGTAGACCCTTTAATATATTAGCCCTGCTAGAGGCTAGTCGGGAAGGACGGGGAACACCTTTTTATTTGAACCTAAGCCGCCAAATAGCCTCTCCTCGAGTGGCAATACACTCCGTAGATTTACGGGCGGCTTAAGCCACCGAGGACCCGTCTCAGACCCCGGCTTTTCAACCCACACACCCTTCTCGGCCACCACAGTAGCCTTTGAGAGCGCAACGACAGCGGGTTATACCTTTTTCTCCGAGTTCTCCATTTCTCTAAGACCACTCTTCCACAGTTTGCAAGGGCTTCGATCCTATTTCCCGACTGAACTTTCATAGACTGTGCCGCTACTCTCAACATTGCTCTCCGAATGGCATCATCGCAATTCTCTCGGCAACCCGACTCGAGGAGGACTCAAGGAGCCGCTTCTTTCCGACGTCGCTCCCGCCGCACGGAGGTTGAGCCCGGCGCCCCGCAAGCGGAGAGAAGGGTGGCGCGCGTCCGATTCCAAAGGTCGGTGAGAACTCTCAAGATGTCCAAGTGGCAGCAAATCGAAAGGATTATCACTCGTTCAATCAACATCTGGCTGGAATCTTCACGCATGCGCCGAGCCAAAGAATGAACAAGAAATGAGTTGGGAACGGTTGACATCGCATGTACCATGTCAGTCGGAGTGCCTCCTTCCCGCGCTTCATCCCGGGGAGTGACCCGCTGACGGATCGCGGGAACGCTGATTGAATCAGACCATACTATAGGAAAGGCAGAGCTGGCTCGTCAAGGGCACTTCAAGTACCCGCGTCCAATGGACATTCGGGTACCGCTCGTGCATAGACTTGTTGCAAGAGGTTGCCTTTCTGACCTGCCATTTCGACAACTACGCCGACAGTTCTCATCAACAAGACCGGGACGTCATCAGTGCTCTCGCATACCTCAAACTAGGAAAGCGGCCACTTCGGCCTCGAGTTGTCAGCCTCGATCCCTCCAGCACCTCTCAGGAAGTGACTCCTGCCTCCGCCTCGACTGACGTTTGTCTCCTTCTCGTGGCGCCCTCCATCCCGAACGCGCCAGCAATAAATGAGCCTCGAAATCTCGAAACTTCGACGAAGATGAGCAAGCAAACTGCAGGGATGTTAAACGAAAGCGGGAAGGAGAACTTGACGTCGACGACGGCCACGTAGTCAGAAGCAGCCCACTGCGCTGTTTCGACGAGAGCACCTGCAGAGTTTCTGAATTAACGACTCGTGAAGCTTCCTGACGTGAAAGCAAAAGCCTCTCCCCCGAACGGCTGAAGTCTTCGAAGACTTGTTCAAGTTCGTCCCTCGCGCCGCTCGTCCTTCCGAACGTTCGTCCGTGCGGTTCTACTTTCGTCCGCTGTCCGCCCGTTAGCACGGAGCGGCCATCTTCTCAGCTCGATGGAACTCATTAAGTCTACTCAGTTTTAACTCTCCTTCTACGGGGCATCATCGCGCCCGTCGTCGTCCGCGTCATCTCAGTAGTCGGAGTCTCATTACGGACGTCGCGGGAGCTCGATCAAACTTTGTTCTTTATTCCTTTGACGTCGCAATCTTCCCGTCCGCGCCATGATCGCTGCTTCCGCTCCGGCACGTGGGTACCGGCTCATCACAGAAACGCTCATAGGGATCTGGCTTGGGAAAGCGTATCGCCATATTCAAGCTGCTCTTGGATCCGACGTTGCCAACGAACATTCGAGGTCGAGCGAAGCCGGAAACCTTGGCAGGTTTGTTGTCTCCGGAGGACGCAGCGCCGCGGCACCGGCTGAGCAACAGCAGGAGGACGGGGACGGCTGAAATATTATATATAGTCACAGATTTATGAAAGAAGAAGGATGATGTCCGTTTCCGCAGGGCAGAACGGGTGGACTGCTTGACTGGCTTCCCGACCGAGCAGGCTGACAGAGCCTGCCTGGTTCGTTGGTCGGCTGGATCCTGAACGGTGGCACCCCATTTAGCTCGCTGCACCGTGATCGAGTGGGCCTTGGTGATTGCTGCCGTCGCCGCCACGTCGCGATGTCTTGCTCCTTCCAGCTTTGCGAAGAGGTTATAGTAACGACCTTCATACAGAATTGCCTGTCCGTCCTGGCGCAGGTCGATTCGCCGGTCTGGGGGATAAGTAAAGGGAGGAGGGCCCAAATGGCGCGAAGCGATCGGGAGTACAAGGGAGACGGATGGGGGAGCGGGTCATCGGAGCGGAAAATGCTGCAATCCTTCCAGAGGATACACCGGTGTGTTTTCTCTCTTGCCTGTGTGGACTCGCTCTCTGTGTTCTGCTCGTCTTCATCATTCGTCTAGTTTCTCTCTTCACCGATGCCCTATCTCCTTTGACCTACGACCGCGTTTCTGAATCGTCGCTACCGTCCACTTCCCTGGCGCTAGCCCATCATCCTCCAAGACCTGAGACTCCCGCTCAAACCGCGCTTCTGATATCTTTCCGTCCGAGTCCCTACCTGTTGGTCCCCAGCGAAAGTCTCCTCCGGCACCTGCGTTTCTCTTCTTTTTTTTCCCACTCGTCCTTCGTCCATCTTGTTCGTTCTCCACAAACGGCCAATATTCGAATTTCAAACTGGAAATCCCGCCGATCGCCCACTGGAGCGGAGTCCAGAGAAAGCAAGGTGGAATTGCAGTGCCATTCGACTGGTAGGCTGGAATGTTCCGGCGGAGACATCTCATGTCGAGTACGGAACGCAATCGACGGAGGGGGCGGTGGACGTTTGTCTCAATCCTCACACTCGAGATGAGAGTTCGGACGGAAACGGTGTGAGAGAAGGAACAACGCGGAGGAAGAAGAAGTCGCAGAAGGAAGAGGCGGGTAAAAGCGGAGATAGTTCGCGCTGAGGTAATTCTCCTTTCTTTCATCCTCCGAAGAACAACTTTGACAGACGCGAGATCTGTGCTCAAAGGCGGATCTTGAGTTTTCTTCTCCAGGGAGAGATCAGCCGATCAAACGTCACCGAGCCACCGATAATAAAATCGGCTCCCAACCTGCCGGTCCGTCAGCCAGCCAGGCAAGGTAGCAGGCTAGCTCGGTGCGCACAGGAGTTCTTACCACTCCTCCGAGGCCTCGATTCCGCCCACGTGTGTGGCTGTGCGTCGAGAAGGATGTGGCCCTGTTCGCTATCTTTGTCGAACACATGGCACATCGAAACTTTCTAGTTTCGAATCATCAGATTCCGGAGCGTCCCTCTCTTTCGCCCAATGTCAAGTCGCTTCCAACTGGGCTCAATCTGTCCCACGGCTTCGATTCCTTTTGGACCCTTGATGACGAATTCCCCTCATAGTACGACAGTCAGAGATCGTCTTGAGAACGCATGCTCGGTCTCCCAGACCTTCGACCCGCGAGCTTCCTTCGAACTGGAGCGAAACCTGAACATCCACAGCTGTGCGCAGCTCCACTCTGGGGGCAAGCGCACAGTGGATTCGTGAGTTCACTCCGTCACTCACGTATTCGGAAACTCGCGTAGTCATAGGAGCTGAGGGGTATTTTGTTCAGGCTGAACGGTGGCTGTTGCAACAGTAGGAATAATTCAGCACCTCGTCCTCTATGCGGGCTTTATTCACTAATTACGTCTCTGCGTAGCCCCCCCCCCCCCACCCTCTCCCTTCCCGCAGTCGTCTCCCCCGAACTCCCCCGTAGCGCTTCCAGCCGCACCCGGCAAACGCGCTCCGCGCCCCCACGAACGAACGCATCTCCGCCGAAGCCTCTTCGAGTTCCCCGCCCTGGAACTTTTTCTGATTCTGCATAAGCCTCGACAAATGGCATTTCAGATTCGCGTTCGTTTGCAGCTCGTTTGTGAACGGAACGCTGCGAAGCTGTCTTCGTAGCCTCCGCTGATGAGGGGGGCGCGGGCGGGATCATTAGAAAAAAACACGTGCATAAGAAGCTCCCATTCATACCGAAGCAATCCGTCTCGTATGAGAAGCTCACTACCTCCGAATGTCCGGTTAACGGGGAGTCAACATGTTCCCGTCAGCTTGTTGCACTTCCCTGCCAGCGAACGGGGAAACGACTCGAGTAATAATCTGGCTCGTGCACGCCAGAAAACCGACTCGTGTTCGAGACAGCTCGCGCGACAAACGCTTGCAAGCGAGGGTTTCTCGAGACCGAACATGATGCCGTTCCAGCCAGGTCCTGCATGTGGGAAACGACCGTGGAGAATCGACCTCTCTGTGTGAAGTTGACACGGGAGCTCCACAGTCCGGCCAAGTTTCCCGGCATCGATCATTGTAATCTTCAGGTTGGGAATGTTCGCTATGCTTCCCGACCGCAGTCACCTCATTCAACCTTCGACCTCCCGAGGCCTCTCTGGACGTTCTCTGAGGCGGAACTTGTCGGTGCAGCCAAACGGGACTTTTAGTCGCTTAACAACCGAGGGAAGCAGGTGAGCAGCTAGGAAAACATGAGATTACACCAAAGAAGAGTTAGCAAGCTAAGGATCTCCTCCTCTTCGCTCGTATAACGTCGAAGTAAGGGAGTTTTTGCCGAAGTGTCATCCATCATAATTACATGCTGTGAGTTGCGTTGCCTCCCCTCCCGCACCTGGCCCTCGCTCGCCGTCCGCCTTGCTTGGCCTAGCTCGGTCTTCGCACCGTTCGGACCAATCGGATTCTTTCTCCTCCGCCCGGAGAGAGGTGTTTGCTAACTTGAAGTGCCTCTTCAAGCGCTCACTCGTTGCTTGTTTCCTTGTTTTGAATCGCGGGATGAATTCTCGACGCGGCTTTGATCTCTTTGAGGCGAGCTCTCGTCGGCGGGGAAACTACTCGAAAGGCGCTGTTCGATTCGGAGGAACAAGGCCGAGGGGACTTTCCGAGGATGAAGCTCTCGGCCGGGAATGCTGTCGCAAAGCATCTATCGAACCAAGCTACAGACGAGGAGTCGACGGAACCGTCAGCGGCAGTCGAAATACAGTCCCAGCGTATTGCTTCCCAGCTTCGCATCCCAACCGACAAACGAAGGATCTGCGCCAAGGCTGCGGGAAGGAGGCCGTGGTCGCAGTCTCAGAGTGGGAGCAAGCGCTCCACAAAACAAGCTGAATACTTGACTGTCTTACCGGGCAGAATATTCCTCACTTCGTAGCCGAGGAGAATGGGCTGTTTTCGGGATTCAGCTGGAACTCAGAACTGGAAACTGTTTACAAAGTTGCAAGGGATGGTTCATGATAACAAAATTATTTGGACGCGCTGAAACGGATCCGCGCTCCGGGGCTCGTCTGTCATCGAGTCCTCCTGGTTCTGCATGCTGGATTCTGCAGGGAAGAAGCTGACTTGTAGGACCAGGGAGGAGGTGGCCAGAGGCCACTTAATTATGCATGTCTATCACTCCAGCTCACTTCCAGGTAGTGACGCTCCCTGTAGGTTTTCGTGTGAAAATTTTGAGAAGCTTCCGTAGACACTCTTTTTTTGACTTCAACAACTTCATCCACTATTTCCCTTCCAGGAAACGCACATTGTAACGGAGATTGTCATGGATTGGAATACGAGGAGCGGAAGGACATTTTGGCTCCTGCACTTCGTCTCAATTCTTTCTATGTTTCATCAAGGAGAAATCATTACGCCGAAGAGTTCCTGAGCCCAAGGTCGAAATGTTGAAGTCGACCTGAATATACCAGACCTAGAAGAGAGTCACGCTTTCACTAGCTCATCGGCATCGAAAACTCTCGCTCCTGAGAAACTCGATTCCAGACAGGGAGACACAATCTGAAAGCTCCTCTGATGAGGTGGAACCCCTCGGAAATGCGTTCATTCGCCTTCGGGTGGAGGATCGGGATCAATCCTCTGTCACGAGTTGCCGCCATTTTCGTGATGACCCGAAACTCCCGCATCTCCTAAGGCTCACGACGCCACTCATTACACGGATGGTCACGGTGAGAACCCTCTCGGTCCTAATTGAAGTATCGAGTTTTCATCAGAGCCGCCTTCTAGGCCCTTATACCCGTTTTCGTGTCTCGCCCTATCTCCCTATGGCCGATTGTTCGCGTTATTGGCGCCTTGCGGTGTCTCCACGAGCTGATGCAAATTTTAGCGAGTAAAAATTCCCCTAAACTTTTCTTGGGGATGGCTTTTTAATTTCTGAGCGGGCGCTTATTGATTGTTTGCTGGCTGGCTTGCTGGCTGGCCCTGGAGCCACTTCGCTCGCCGCCTCGAGATCGAATTAGCCCTATGCGCTGCGTTGTACCATGAGCCAAGCAGAGTGGGAGCCACCCAAGCAGTTTTATTGTAACCATCCGCTGCGCCATCGAAACTCGCTCAGCCTTGCACGGAGCTTTCTCGAGCCATACGACTTCGGTAGATCACGGATCCAGCGACCAGTCGATGGAGGCGATTATACGGACGACAGAGTCGAGATGTCGATCCGAGAGAAAAAGAGACAGAGCGCCTGAGACACGTCGATTCGCTTTCCTCTCACGTACTTGCATCGCCAACAAGCCAGTGGGAGCAGCCGACAGAGTCCGATAGCTGACTCGATGTGAGCTCGGCGGCTAATTGGCGCATAACTCCATTCTGCATTCCCCATAGTGATGGACGTAACACTCGTGTTTCAACATGCTCCTCCCGGAGGAGAAAGGAGCCTCTCTGCACAGCGCAGTCACTCGGCCTACTGGAACCGTTCTGTATTGTCAACTCCTGCGTCAATCCCCGAGCGGAGTGATTCGTCGCGAACGCTGTCGAACTCGCGAGCAAAGATCGATTCGTCCTTCGAAGCCCCCGAAAGTGCAGTTGCGCTCGAATGTGAACTGAAAGGTTCTTCGATGGTTCTCAACTGGGATCGACGGAGATGGCGTATTCACTCACGTCCTAGTCGCTGGGAAGATGACATGATGAGAACAGTGCTCATGCTTCTCAGGAGAAGAATAAGTTCGAAGCTGGTACACTGGGTCGAGCCAATCACGTCTCCGGGAAACAAAGCAGGATTGAGGCAGAACTTTTCGACTCTCAAAATGTCAGCATTGATCGAATGCATTGATCCCCGCAGGTGGGGCTCCCGCTTCGTGGAAGCCTCACAGCTGGCCGGTGGTTTTCGCCGGAGCTGCTGTTTTGGGTTCTCGGGTATGCACGAGGGCCGACCGACCTCCGTGGCCGCGACTCTGAGTCAAAGGCTCGTGGAGCTGTTCGCTGGAGGTCGGGGAGGGGTGCCAAAGAAAGCTCGGCGGGAACAATCCTGTAATCATTCGCCCACTTCGTCCAGAAGGAGATTTTGTCTTCATTGACGGAGGCACCCAGACGTGGCGTACGTCTCTTCGTCGGCGCGTGGTTTCAGAATCAAACGCTTGCAGTCCAAGGAATGAGCCGCCTATTCCGAGCTCGGTGCTCGCGTGGGGTTCAAGCGCCCGCCTATCCTGTCCGGCGTGCAGGACTTGTGAGGGCTTGAATATGTCTCTCTTCCCGAAAAAGACGGCGGGAAACAAGACGCCCGACGCGAACACTACCGACTGCTGTGGATGAATAAAAGATGCGGAACCGGTTGCCAGAGGTTCGTTTCGATGTTTTGTTCGCATTGTCTTCAATCATTCAACGAACAAGAGAATGCTGCGATTTGTTCGCTCTATGTTGCTGTTGCAGCTGCTAAAAATCACTCATCCTCGTTAATACGCAACATTGAGTACGGAAAGTGGGAGCCGTGGAGATGGAGAGCGCAGCGGGAAAAGGAGCGCAGAGGAGGGAAATTGAACGAGAACTCGAGAAAAGCGATGCAAAAAAGCGGAGGGAGAGAGACTCTCGTTTTATGGGCGGACACAAGGAGTCTCGCTGCTTCGGATCTTCACCACCCAAATTGAGAGATCCACAAACGTTGTTTTTTACTTTCGCCAAAGTTGGAAATCGTTTCTTTCAGCAGGGAACAAGGAAACTGCGGAGTTCAGGGGTTCTTTCATCATGTCTCGATGAATTGATGCTTTGTTTCGCGTGGGACAAACTTTTTCGCTCCTCTTAATCAATGAATTCGAATACTGTTTTGCAACTGGCACTGCTCACAGGGAGTCGGTCGTCAGGGAATCGGCCTACGAAACCCGAGAAATGTGAGCGCTCCTGAATGACTGTGTTGTTGAAATTCAATAGCGTGCCCCGGAATGAGGATCAACAGCGTCGGAGATTCCAACTCTCAAGAGGAGGGGCTGGTTACCGGGGAAAGAGAAAAGCCGTGGCCGTTTATAGAGGCATTGTGGCCCGGGGACGAAATCATCAAATGCCTACTTACTGCGTTAATGGTAGCTGGGACGTGTTTACAACCGGCGCTGGAGCGATATTAAATGATCGTCTATTTCTTGACGGTCATCACGATGCTGCGGCTGCGACGTGAATCGGTATCAAAACGAGCTGTAAATTCTGAACTCTTTCGCCCGCGGACGAAAATGGAATAGATTCCCGGTGTCAACATTCCACCGGAGACGATGGACTGGGTTTCAATGAGATGCGGAACATAATCTGCAACCCTTGTGCTAAAATTGAGCCAATCTGCTGTTCCGTGTAACCTAATGGAGATGGCGGAGTTTGAGTTCGGATTGCCTTACATTGTCTGTCACGTATCAAGTATGAGACCGCCACGATTCAAGTAACAATTTCAACGTCATGCTCGGGAGAGCAAGCGATTTCGATGACGGGGTTGAGCGTAGCGGATACACTCATGTACCATGATTCGAGAATGAGTTAAAAACCGCCCAGCGAACTTTCAGGCCCAACCCGATGTTATTCCGCGGTCAGCACAGGGTAGAGGACACACAAATCACGAGATTTGCTTACCGTCGCCGACACAGCCGGAGCGTGCAGGAAAACGGACTCCTACGGTTCCGTGCGGTTCGTGCCAACCGTGTTTCATGGCATTTTGCGCCACTTTCGCAGATCCTCGCGGATTACTGGAGCCGCGTTATCGCAAGTTTTCATTAAACGAGTTCCGATTTTGGAAACCGGGGCAGTCCGGTGTTTTGCCCGTTATTGAAGTCCTTCTACCTCCAGGAGAGTATTTGACGCTTGGGTCCGCATCACTCAGAGTCGCTGCTCCTCTGCTTCCCCTCATACTGGGCCGTCCCGCTCGCAGAGGAGTCGTTCCGGATTCGTGGGAAAAACCCGCGAGTTTTCCGACTTTGCCAGTCGCCGCCTGCCGCCGCGTTTCCCCAGAATCTGGCCACAGCGCTCGTCAAGCTCCGAATTTTTCTCGCGTTGCTTCTGAGACGTATTCCAGTAATGGCGTCGAACCATTACGGTCGGGGGAAGATGTATTGTGGCGACGGTGGTGGTGGCCGGTGTCGAGGATTCGGACCCTTCACCCCGCCGCCACTTCGAGATCAGCGGGCGCCCAACGAACGGACGGGAACGGAGGGAGTTCTCGGCTCCGTTTCTCCCCTCCTCCGGATAAGGATGACAGATGGAAGATGCGGAGGTGACGCTCGTGTCTTACCTCCAATCCATTCCATTGCGTTGAACGGGATGGGCTTGACGCCCGAAGGCGACGGTAGCAGCCGAGAAATCGTGTGAGAGCCCTCACGGCGGAACGAAGAACAGCGCATCGGAGACTCTGGATGCGAACGAAAAATTGACCGGCCCAGACGGATTTACGGACCGGCCCGGAGATACCTCGGCGCCACGAGCACACGTCTGGCAATGAGGATCGTCGTCTCCGTTTTCATTCTGCTGTGACTCTTCATTATTTCGGGCGCTTGGAGCCGCCGGCTTGGTTCCTCGATTCTTGAGAATTTGTAGAGATGATTCCGACCTCTGAGATCGACTCCGGCAAAGGGGACCGGGCTGATGCCGAGCTCCGCACAGTGTCAGTTTGTGAAGCTGCAGCTGAACCCGGAGCGAACGCATTTCTCATTCAATCGTCTCCTACCGCTCTCTCGGGCAACTTCAGCGCATGAACAAGTAGGTGATCGATATCCGCTAGCGGTATGGTGAGAATCCCCTGGCTTCTCCCATGGTTCGTATTCAATCTATATGTACAAACTCGATCTGTTCCCCACACGCTTCGTCCTCCATTCCTGTTCGACGCTCACTCGCAAAATGCCGCAATCTGTTGCTCACGCGAGCTCGTTGCTTGTATTCTCCGATCTCTAGCGACACAATTGAGCTGAATTCCCCATCGCGGATGGAATCATCTCGATCGTATGCAACGTATTCTCGACTGCTGTGAGATTTCATCCCACTCGGAAACGGGAGAGGGGAGGGGGAAGTGCTTGCTTGCGAACAACGCTCGAGAGCAGGTGCACGAGAACTCTTTGGAAGCTAATTCTATTCACTCCAGACTGCTCGTCTCTTCTCGTTGTTCGCCACCGGCTGTCTTCGTTCATCAAACTGAAAGCCGGAAAGAATGATGTCTACGGTGTCGCGAGAGCTAGCTCCCGCTCAATCGTCTCCCGCATCTTCCCCCGTCCTGAATCACGATTTGCGTAGCACTCAGGCTTGGTGGCAGCGGCCGCACGAAATCATATTTTGTTGCCATAAAATCGCTTCCTACAGGTGGCCTACAAGAAACTCTGCGATCTTATCCAATCAGTGAGCCAGCCTCAGCCCTGAGAAGCCGTCTGCAAGTTTGAAGTAAAGGTATGCAGCGAGTTGAAAGTATAATGGGGTGTGGGAAGCTTGTCTCCCAAGTTCCAGCTCCTCCAGGGAGTTCAACACAAGAGTTTCCTCTGCAACACCTTTCATGAAACCGCAGGGCCGTTATCGAGTTTACCACATGGTTCGAGCCAAGAAGGAACTGCAGGTCTTCTCTCTGGAACATCGGACCTGAGATGGAGAACCCTCGCCCCCCCCCCCCCCCCTCTCCCTCTTGTTTTCCGTGAGAGATAACAATGAAACTGAACACGAAGGGCTATCCATGGGGATATATCAAATATGAGTATGCAATACCGTTTTCTCCAAATGGTAAGCGAGAGGCAGACGGTGTCAAGCTCTGGCAATGCTTGTAGGTGCCATGCTCGAGCAACAGAATCGACTCTTGTTGATGGATCAAAGATGGCGGCACATCACGAGCTTCCACGGTATCGACCGGGAGACGAATGGGTGAGCCCGCGATAGCAGGAGCTCTAGAGAGAAAGTGGAAGCTCTTTTCAATCTTTTCAGTGAGGGAGGAAGTTGACATCGGCGAGATGTTCCCAGTCGGCAGCGATGCAAAAATTCCACGCGAATGATGGCAACGCAGTTAATAAAAATGCGCTTCGTGCCGCAGGCTGTGACGCTTCGGTGGAAAAATGCGAAAGTTGAGCGCTGCTTCCCCAGCTCACGACATCTGGGCGGTCGAGAAAGAGCTTGGGGGAGGAGAATCGGGGAGTGGTGAGCGCCTCCGGTTGACTGCTGCCGGCGGGCGGTTCGGAAAATCCGAGCCTCGGTGTTTCGCGGATTGAGATGAGGAGAGTCCTGCGTCGGTCAAAAGGACTCGCAAGCACAACCAGTGTGCCTGTTACCTCTCTGACCGTGTGGAAGGACCAGGATCGTATCGATTCTACGAGCTTGTCGGTCGCTTGCCTCTGGGAGCTCCCGGTCTGGAACTTCTTCGCCTGGCCGCTAATTCGGTGCGGCGCGGCTCCAAGCGCAAAAAATTATGACTCAGCCTGTTGTGGCGAGACTGAGTTAACTCATTGGCTCTGACGTCGTTATTCGGAGCAAGTTGGAACGTGCAAAAACGTCCCAAGCAATCAAGCAGCCATGTGCATCAATGGCTGAGACAAGCCGAGTCAAATCAGTAACCCTTGTCGTCCCGACCAACCCTCCATCGGGCGGGCGGAGCAGCCTGGAAGCTTTGCTCCGTCGGCCGTTCGGTGTCAGAGGCAAAAAGCCTGTCGCGAGCCAGATCACTGCCATGGGGTCGAACGCCAAATTGGGCCATCTATCTCTTTCTTCCAGACGCCCACTACGCTTGCGTCCCCATCCCCCTCTGCTCACCCACTCGTCGCTGCGTGGTGTGTCACTGTGATGCGGAAGGAGCGGCTCTTTCAATCGTCACCAATCTTCTCATGGCCAGCTCTAGCGCCAGACTCCTTCCTTCATGAAAGTCAGCTGCAATCTTGTTCTTGTGTCAACTTTCACTTGACGCAGACAAACGCTTGCCGAATCCGACGCCGATACGCCCTTGTTGGAAACTCTCCCTGTCACCTGACCGAGGTCCAGTGGTGAGAGCCAACGGAACGACAATTTCTGATAAGTTCCCAAGCAAACTAATTTTCGAATGTTCGTGAGCTGTGCCGAAACTGGCTTCAGTTACAAAGGGAAGAGGGGGCGGTACAGTGTTTCTGTACCGTTGAGTTCCTCGTTCGGAAGTATGAAATCCCCTCGATCTTCCCCAGGACGTTTCGGAAAATCGGGCTGTCAAACAGTCAGTCGGCTCCTGGTACCTGAGCCCGATCGACCTGTGCGACTAAACACAAGACATAAAGTTGCGGATGGCTGTGGTGGTTCGATGTGGTCCAATGTTCCGTTTGAAGCAATTTACGGTTTCGGAGCTTCAGTGTTTTCCTGGACTTTTCTTGCAGATTGGGTCCTGGGAGAAATTCTTTCTCGCTTGGAGTAAGTTGGCAACCAGTTTTGAAGAGGCGGAAAACCAATCAAAGCGCAATTTATCCGCCGGAGTAACGCCGGGGAATCCCGGAAGGACAGCTTAAGGCTTCCAAGGGCTAAAACGCCGGCCGAAATTCGATTCTCCCTCTGGGTCAAAGAAATAAACTTGTCTGTAACTTACTTCCGGGCGCTGGAGGAGTGAGGTCAAAACGCGAACGACTGATGACGAGTCCGCCGGCAAGTAGAGAAACCCAAGAGCGGAGGGAACGCAGACACTGTGACCGGCTGAGGTGGCGCACGTTCTTGAGAACGTAATCAGTGCTTCTAGGTCGTCGACGTCGTCGTAGCCGCGGCCGTTCCTCGCCCATGGGGACTCGATTGAGTTTCTCCTAAAGCCTTCGGTGCGCTCACGAGGTCGACGAAAATTCTCCTTCCTGGGGCTCTCCGTTGCTCTTCCACTCAAAAGAGGATTTGAATATCAGACTCACTTCACTCGGCATTACGGCTGCCATCGCCGCCGCCGCCACTCCACTGAGAAAAACTGAGAGAAAAAGAGAGAAACTAAGAAAGAGACAGGACAGTCCGCGGAGACTTCGGACGAGCGATGCTCCATCCCTCAGAGAGTTTCGTCTTCGTTCTCTTCTCCTCCATTATGCGCATGACTTGCTCTTTTCTAAGTAGCAGAAAACGCGCTTGAAGACGTTGCAAGCGTTCCTGCTTCCCCGGCCCGTCCCTCCCGGAGCACGCCACCAACAGGAGCGGCAGCAACAGAAGCGGCAGCAACTCGTACTATCTCATAATTGGTCCAGAGTCGGCAAAACGATAACGAATTCAGCGGATCTGTTCTCTCCAGAATAAGTACAGTACAATGCTTTCGCCGTCTATCTTAGACTTTTCTCCAAAGATGCAACAGAAGGAACTCTGGGGAAAGAGAGGGAAACGTTATTCCAAGTCGACCGACGTTTGTCGGGGTCCTGCCCCCCCCCCCCCACTATTTGCTACTGGGTCAGCAGTCGGAACGTGAGGGTTCCGACGGCCCCGGAACTTCGCCATCCTCTTCTCCGAGGTTCGAATGATTAGCCTATCGAGTCGCGCAAATCGGGACAGGGAGGGGTTGAGGGAATATTCGGTCGCGTGTTCCGGTCCGAGAAAATGCGTCGAGATGAGCGAGAATCGAGCAGACGAGCTGTACAGCGCATGCGGCCGGGCGGAGGACTAGTTTCTTCAATCAGGAGAACAGCGTTTCGGGAAAGATACGCATTAGGCGAATCTACGAAGGACGCCCTGGGAGTCAATATAATCATAATTTATAACTCATAATCATCTCCAGTCGCAGTCCAGTGGCCGCAACCGGAGGGTGTCATTAGAGTGCGAGCTATAGAACGAACGAGCCCGCGAAGTGGGGCGGCCGGCCGGCCGGCTTGATGGAGTCTATAATCTCCATGAAAGCGTCGGCTCCTCGGGGTTCGACGATGCCCTGTCATGCGGTGTTCGGCGCCTCAGCTCAGCGCCTCAACGGGATACAGACAAGTTGTTTGTCGTGGGTTTGTTTCGCGGGCGCGGCTGGCAGCAGCAGCAGCAGTAAGCATCACCTACAGCGAGTGAGTGAGCGTGTATGCAATGGCCCAATACAGCTATCAAACGGCTGCGGCCTGAGCTGCCTCCGGGGAGTCCTCGGCAGTCCCCTGCATCACTGCCAACCAGTGACTCCCGCCTGACCCCTCCCCGATCCAGTCCTTTCGTAAAGGACAGCCGATATTCCAAGAAGCTCAGCGGTCGATACGAGTCGCTCGGTCTGTTCGCCGTTCGTTGCTCCAGGTCTATGCAGTGTAGTCTTCCTTTTTCGCTCCAGGCGGTCCTTGGATCGGCCAACTCTTGCCTCTATTTGCTAGGCGGTTTGCGCAGTCAGTCATCCGTTCGTCGATCTGTCCCACTTGCTCCCGGCAGGAGTGCGACTCATTATTAGACACGGCTTTGACTGGAAGCTCTTATCACTCGCGGTTATGAAGCAAACGAGTGGATGCTGATTCGGATGCAGTCGCCTGGAAAAGCGCCGGGGAGGCCGACGGGCAAGCGCACGCAGCCGGAAATCACATTGGGAGGACTTCCATGAACTCCGGCCTGAGCTGTTCTAGCCTGGATTTCCAGGAGGACGACGTTGAGCCAGAGCCGGAGGAATCCGAGCGTTTCTGTGTCGAGCACTCCGTCTCTATGAATACAAACAGGATCCACCCTGGCTGGAGGGGTTTCTTATGATTATCGTGTGTTGATACGAAGTGACGAGCGTTTCGCAATAAGCAAATGTGACGGCGGTCGGTCGGGGTCGCCGATGGTCATGACAATGGCGATGAGGCTTGGCTTCGGCCCTAATAGGTCGCAAGGCAAAGAAATATTACGCCGCTATATGGCCAGGCCGGGCACATCGCACAGAGAAAGAATAGAAGGCTACGCCAACCGCAGATAGGTTCGGTTGCTTGCCTGTCCGCTGACTGCCTGGTTGCTTGACTGCTTGAACGACCGTCCGCTTGTTTGTGTTGCCGTTTCCTTAGCCGCTCGGTTTGCCGGACAACGCTTCCGTGCACAGGGTCCAGCCTTCCACTTTGTTATGGCGTGCACTCTTTCCATGGCAATGAACATCGCTCCTGAGTAGCACCGGCCGAGAAATTATGTGAAACAACCGGATCGCCCCACCAGTAAATCCTGCTTGGCCGCGTATCGACAGCTTATCAATCCGGAAATTTCGAAGAGATTCCCGAACGCGTCCTCGGTCGCAATTCTCGGGCCGAGGACACCGAAGCAATCAACGCTCGCCGTCCACGTTGGGGCCCGAGGACCTCAATCATTAATCTTCTCTTGATGAGATCGACATAATTCAAACTAAGCTACTTATTACTGGCGACCACCGAGCGCGGCGCCGAGCGAGCACGGTACTAAGTATCTTATCTGAACTCTGAGGAAATCTTATCTTTGCTTGACGAGGTCGTGCGTTCCTTTTGTTCGTATCGCATAATTTAGGGAGTTGGTTAAGCGGATCAAATCAATCTAATTGCCTCGGGTCTGACGAGAGAAATTCCCGACCGAAAAGCGTCTGGATCCGTGAGCTTCGATCCATGTGCGAGTTCGCTCCTTCGCCATTCTCAGTTCTCGCCAGCCCTCTAGGGTCGCGAAGAACGATGCGCCATGGCGCGCCGAGGATGACGATCACGTTCCGCAACAGTGTTGTGTTCAAGTTTCGCTCGAGGAATGGTTGAGACGAGGTGTTCTTCGACGCTTTCGGTAACGGTTCCACAATCGTGCCTAGCACCTTTCCGCCCCGAAGTAGTCTGGCAGGCTGGTTCACAGCAGATTCCAACGGGGAGTTTTTCGATGTGATTCTCTAGCGGGCACAGCTCCCGATTGGAGTTAATTCACCTAGTCAGACCGAATGCGAGAATTCTTTAAGGAGCTCTGCCGTGGACACAAGCATCTGGAGGGCTAACACCGGGCCACAAGGCCTTTTCGCCGATCCCCCGCTTGGGAATGAGATAAATGCTGGTTCTGATAGCTTGCGGACAAAAGCAACGGTGGGATTTGTAGTGTCCTTGAGGAGTTCTTCGGACGGGCGGACATGCTTGCGAGCGGACGGTCCGTTGCTTGGCTAGGTCTGGGAAGCGTCTAATTTGTGTCATTTGAAATGAGAGTAGCGTTCGGTCTGTATCCGGGCATTGGAATTCAGCTGCGGTGTTGTTTAAACTGCGGGAGAACGCGAACGAGAGCGGCCGACCAGCAGGGGCAACCGGAGCGGCTGCAGCAGGAGCAACAACAAGTAAGTCCGACGGCCAGTTTCCTCTCGAAGTTTGAGCCCTACGTGATCAGGTTCCAAACACGTTCATACATTTTATAGTACCGTTTCTCTTACGTCTCTGCGCCGGTGCGTCGGTCGGCGGGAAACGAAGGAACTGAAGAAAAAAACGAGCTGCAGCAGCAGGAGAACGAGACGACCACTGTTCAATTCCTCTTACACAAATGGCAGCGTTTTTTCCTTTCTGAAACACGCACGTCGGCGGTGAAGCATGATACGGGACGCCTGACTGGGAACGCGAGTCGCAAGACATGCTCCGGAGCGCATTCCATCCACCGACTGACACTTGTGCGGAGTCGTTTGAGTTCGGTGCGTTTCGATTGGCGGCCGAACTTGGAAAAACATTGGGCAGGGCCAGTGTCGTGTTGGAATGTCGGGCATATCATCGTCTTTTCGACTCATCTCATCCACTAAGATAGAGTACATCGTGGCCGAACGTTTCTTTCCGATGGAACACGACAAACTTTTCCGTTGCAAACTTCTCTTTCATTTGCGTTAATCGGTCGAGACGGGTCGAGCTCATCCAGTTTTCCCTCCCAGGACGAAAATTTGGAGCAGTTCGATTTTCGGGCGAAAAAAAAAGTGGTCGGATACGATCACGCAACACCGTGGTCAAGTTGTTTTGAGCGATCCAAGAACTCCTTGCGATTCGGGGATTCTTCGGATTCGGCTTCTCTGAGAAGATACGAGGATTTCGTCAAGAAATCAGCCATCTTTGTGAGGCTAATAAGATCGGTCGCCAATTTCGAGCACTGGACGGATTCTCGCCATCTCTGAGGGCAAGTTGATAGAATCCTTCCCCGCATCCGATGGAAAGAATACGAACTCGATCGGTTGACTTGACTAGTTTCTGGGTCGTGGGACAAGTCAAAAGGGAGAAAAGTAGTCTTCGAGTAGTCTAGACATTGTCTGAGTTGATGAGATATTCTTCCAGCCGTGGATCTAAAAGCGGGAATCCAGAATCAGTGTATCTTTCTGAAGCCACTGGTGAGCAAAAGAAGAAGGAGTCAGAAAATTCCCAACGTACGTTGATAAACCTGTACCGTATCGAGTATTGCCGCATCTATTTTCGATATGATCGAAGTTCTACTGTTTGTCTGATTCATGTGAACGAGTTTGAACCGGGAGGCCAGAACTAGAAGACCGCAAGATATGAATTGTGATGGAGACTTCCAAGAGATGCTAAATCTCTGTGCTGGGGAGTGTGGTGGGCGCTTCGTGACTCTATCCAAGATATCAATCTTTCTGGGGCCCCAGTGGGATTTTCTTTATTAGCTCATTCCCCCCCCCCCCCCCCCCCCAACTCAGAGTTTTTGAAGACCTCCGCTCATATCAGGCATCAGGTCGAGACGTTTTCTGCGGGAAGGCAGCGCAAGTCAGATCACCTAATTCCGAAAAATGACGGTAACTCATGAATGGGCAACCTCCAATAAGCAGGCAGGTTTGAACCTTTCGTGAAACGGATGGTGACCCCCACGATGAGAGGTATGTCGTTACCTCATAATTGAATTCAGAGTTCTCTCTGCCTCCCAATCCAAAACAGTTCATAGATTGATATGCACACGATGGCATGGAGCCTCGGACCTGTTGTTTCGAGTTTGAACTTGTGTGGACTTTCTTCTGCCACTCTAGCGACCGAACGGGCCAAACTTGTTCCCTTGCTCAGGCTACATCCGCAAAGAGTCGGATAACTGTGAAGGTGGGGAGGAGCGAGATGACGATTCCGAAAGCTCGTACAGAACTCCCTCGCGGCTGGAAGGAAAACTCCGGGCATTCATTCGGAGAAGCGCTTTCCATTGATTCTGGTAGAGTACACCAACAGGGGTGCGTCCTTCGAAGTTCTAGCGCATGCACTAGCCGGCCGAATCCCCGATCAGATTGACATGTACCGACCGAACATGATATATTCGTGTATCTTATGATGCGGAATTCACAGTTCCAGAAACACCGCGCTGACAGAGCCGCGGTGGATATTGCCGCTTCCCCCCGACACTTCCCGAGTCCGACCTTTTTCTTTGTCGTTAGCTGCCCCTTTCCTGGGGCGTCTCTCTACTCAGCTCCTCAGAAACTCAATCTAGACTGAGCACTGATGAGCAACTGGTTCCCGATCACGAAGCCCATGCTGAAATTTTCGGTGAAAACACCAGAAACGAACGATTTTCCAACCAGGCTTCCTCAAGTTTTGGCTTGTTACTCGGCCCTCCAGTTGAGAGCGGGATGCTGGTGACACCGGGCACTATTTCTCAGATAATTACCCCTCAACATCACACCGTGCGAATTCAGTTGCGGTGTCCGTGGAGAAATGGCGAGTCCTCTGAGTTTGAAATAAAATATTCGGATGGAACGGAAACGATAGAGGCGATTTCTTAGCTCCAAAATGTAGTCGAATAATTGAGCTACATTTTGCAAAAAAGAAAACTGCCCACTGAGCACTGAGCTGAATAACAGTCAAAGGAACCACGGCAAGGATGATTCCCGACTTAATTTGACAATCCTATGTTCGATGATGAATAGATACCAATATCAGTGAGAAAATACATCTAGCGCTGCTTTGGGGATCTTCTCATATGGACAGATGAAGGAAGTGAAATGATTGCTGTGAATATCTCCGAATTCTGGCTGTCATACGTCATCCCCAAGTTAGTCTTAGGTCGACTTGGTGCCGTGATTCTTGGATTTTCGGTTGACGAAATGAATCTTTCCGGCGTGGTGCGATCTCTCCCAGCTAGGATCTCCCTTCGGAAGAGAACGCTCGGATCTCCCATTTCATTCAGATTCCTCTCGCCGGAGGATCGGCCTCGGAATATCGCAGCTCGAAGTGCCCATCCTGTTTTGACCTTCCCTCTCTCACCTCAGAAAGGATATAGCATCGGGGCTTGGTCGGAAGTCTTGGAAACGCGTTCGTGGATTCATCAATGCTGCTGGAAGCAGTGTCTGCCGGGATTCCTCACTCTATAAGAGACTCCCATTGATGAGGAACTTCTCGATTTTGGAGCAGGAGGACTGACAGCGAGCGAGCTGGCTGGCTCGCCAGCCTACGGCCAGGCGGGCGGACGAGCGGGCGATAATGTATTCAAGCGGGAAAGCAAGCAAGCAAGCAGAGGTTGTTCGGACGACCCTAAAGCGTGCCGGCCAGCGCCGTTGACTCAACTGAGTCGACTGAGCAGCACCGTCGACGGCAGCAGACGCTTTACGGTCCACGAGATCCGAAAGTCGCCATTGAAGCGAGGAGGCCGATGCCGTTCAAACCGCTCGCCGTCCCGCCACGCCGTCTGCCCGCCCGCCCGACGGACGAACAGACCTTCGAACCGTCCAGCCGCTCGACCCCGTGTATCCATGCACGCAGCGGCGAATCCATTATAGCGGACTGCCCCGCTCGCGGCCTGGAGAGTCGGCAAGGCCAGCGAACACCCCCGCTCGCGGGAGGAGGCGCCGCAGTCGAGAAGACCTGCCGGCGAGCCTTTCTGCAAAACCATAACAAACACTCTCTGCCCGCGCTTCTTGAAACCTTGCTCGCTTACTTGACTGTCCGAACTAACCCGAGCCCATCTAAGCTTAATTCTTCATCGCCGGCTCCCCTTGGTACCAGCAGTCGCGAGGTTAAGGCCCTTCCCCGGCAGTGTCCACCACTTGGACCGAATCGGGGCAGCGACTGCTCGAGGGAGAAGAGATGCATTCGACGAACGGACGGGGACCTCTCCCCCGCGGTTTGCTGTTCCTCGCAATGGGTCGCGAGAAGGGGATCCTCTCAGGAATAGCTTTCCGGCATCAGGACCCGATCCGCAAAGGTCGGGTCGGGTGCTGGGATCTCGACCTTCAATTGCCGTCTCCCCGCGTTTCCTGTTCCCACGTGAATGCTGAGCTCTTCGACATTTCAACGAAGGAGTTCCCGCACGGGTTCCTCCCAGGGAGTTCGGCCGGGTTCCCCGGGAAAATCAGCTCAAGCCAACAGAATTGGAGTTGACGCGATGGCTCTGAAAACGGAGCTGCGCCTGGCCCGAGGTAGTTCTGAAAAGAACGAACTCTGAGAGCTTAACGCTGCAGAGGAATATCTGAGGTGTGAGGAGGCTTGTGTCATTTTAGCGAGAATTTAGCGAAGCAACAAAAGATTTCCTTAAACCGACTGACGGAGCTGCTCGGGGACCCGGCTGCCAGCCGTCACTCCACACAGGCGGATGGCTTTGCATACTTCCGCCGAGAGAAAAAAAGAACACTCCTTCTGGTGGTCGTCTTTGTTATTAAATGCAGGTGTGTGAGTGTAAATATATGCGTCGCTCGCGGGGCTCACCACCGCCGAACGACCGACCGACGAAAGAAACTTTACTCAATCATTTCCGGGGAGAAGCTTGATGCTGATACTGCCGTCATGCGATCGCCACCAAGGAAACGGCGCGAGCGGATTGAATATCCCGTCCCCCAGTCGGGCCGGTACTTCCGTCCGCTTCCTCTGTCTTCATCTGGTTCATTCCTCGGCTCAGAGCTCCCGGCGTGCGCTGCCGCGCTCCGTTCGTCGGGAATCTCTCTTCTCGACGTTCCGATCTCGTGCGCGAGGCCGTAAGAGAGCGTTACGTGCCGGGGTCACGCTAACAAAGACGGAAAACAGAAATGGTTTCTTGAGCAAGATTTTTACCTCATCATACGATCCCCGGAGCGAGAAGGAAAGCGAGCTCACGAATGTTTCCCAGAGCGATGGAGCACAACGTCTGGAGCTCACCTGTCGTCTCTCCCTCTTTACGCACCGGAAGTAGAAGATGGTCTGAGAAGAGTTGACAACCCGCCGACGGGCCTTCTCAGCGTGCCGACGAGGCTGTCTTGAAGTCGAGTTCGCATGAAGCTCGAGTACGACTAGTTCCATCCGGGCGTCGGACTTTAAGGTCAAGACCGGGCCGGGGTTCTGTCGGAATGGCGAAAACTCCGAGAGCATATTCGGCGGGCATCAAACCTGCCGCTCGAGATTCCGCGCAAGACAGCGTGTGGATGTGGTCACGCGGGTCCTGACGCGTTCTGACCCGCGCTAGTCAGGGCGGGCGGACTCCGAGGAAGTGTCGACGCACAGAGGGCCACGTGGGAAGATCTCGGCGCCAACCCGGGACGTTGATTCTCAGTCCCCATGGGACTGAAGGCAGCAAGCTCCATGATCAGGACAGTGCGGAGAGAATTTGTCTCGATGCGTTCCCCACTGGAATCGTTTGGCGCCCAGGAACAAGCGTAGGAAGATTGCTGAGCAAATGATTTCAATTGCGAAAAGTGTAACAGATGGATCTTTCCAGGTGCAGTCAGCAACAGGGGAATGCGGGACCGTCCTGTTGAGTCGCTTCCCCGCCGCCGCCGCCACAGGGCTGCAGCAAGCAACTCACTCAGGTCAGAGGGTAGAAGAGAACGAGGGGAAATTCTGCTTTTTTTCGATTCTTCCTCTGGTGACGCTTTCCTCGATCGGCTTTCTCGAACAAACCTCCGGCGTCGCTAAGTGCACTTAAATACCTCTTCGTCTTCTGCAGCCGAGAACGCAGAGATGGTTGCCTTCATCATCTGGCCGCCTGGACGGACATTCGGCCTGGTGAGCCGGCCGGCCATCCGGGCTGGTGGCCTGGCTGTCCATTGGCTGATCAGATTGCAGAAGCTGCTCCGATTTCGCCCTACGCTTCTTACTAAGATACTTCCGGCCTTGCCGAACCCATTTAGCCCGAGTCCGACCAAGCGAGCTGACTGACGACAGAAGGAAAAAGTGCGCGATCGACCAACCGAGCGAGCGAATCCATCCTCTCGTATACCAACCCGTGAGCCAAGAAAGCCACTCGGAATTACATGTGCCGAACTTCGCTGTATAATCGTGTTGGATCCGACCTCGACTCGTCCATTCGTGCTCCTTCGGCGGCGGGGTGACCTCGGGCAGAAGTTCCGGCAGAACGGGATCCGGGCGAGGCCACGCGCGATTCACCTGAGGAAAGATCTCCAGATCGTGCTCCTCGATTCCGAACCCGCAACTCGTTTCGTCCAACGAAACCGATTTTCGACGTCCCACTCACATTTTTGAGGCTAGGCCCGAGTCTGGATCCGTTTCAATGTCACGAGTTGTTTCGGATTCCACATCCGAACGGCCGGGGAAGTTCCACACTCAGCTGTAGGAGAGATGATGTTGCGCATAATTCAAATGATGACCCTTGAAAATCCTTTGACTCGAGGGACGAGCGGATGATTGTGATCCCGAAGGTTGCTCCGCTAACGAGACCTCTACGGAGTTGCGTGATGATAACTAGGAGGGTCTACGAGTCCTTTCTCAGCCATCGGCACCGCTCTGAGTCGTCCAATTACGATGTTCGGCGAAGGTCATTAAAGATGTCACGTAGGATGCAAGCAAGCCGGATGCTGCAGCGTCGTCCTTGCTGTTATCGTCATCCGCGGGAGCAGTATCCCACTCGACCATGACGACGACGTCGGTGGCGGCGGCGAGACAAACGAGTGGCGGCTTCCGAACTTCAAGAGGGACTCGGCTTCCAATGACGCAGAGGAGCTTGATTTTGACCTCGACTCGTCTCCTTTTGTACCTTTCCCGCCTATTTGAAACCCCCGCTAGTCGAGACTCGCTCTAAGTAGAACTTGAGGAGGGCTTCGGATCCAGTTGCGGGGCAACTGCTAAACGCGCAGACAGAGCATCGAGGAAAGTCATGTCGAGTTCGCAAAATGTGAAGCGGAAGGAATTCCCCTCCAACACGGAGGACTATTTTAAAACCCCTCCCGGATCGGGGCTCCGGTCGCGAAGCTGCAGGGAACTGAGTCAGAGAGAACTCTGTTCCGACAATTCACGAGGAACCGTTTGACCCTGAAAAGCATCCACGACGCATTATTCTGTGACACGAGCGCGAGCTTTGGCGAATCCACGCGGCCGAATGTGACCGGAACTTCTGTCTGGTGGACAACCGAGGAAAAATGCCTGATTCCGGAACCGAGCAGGCAGACGGGAGCATTAGGATCCAAACCTCACATCGCAGGAAAAACTCCTTAAGGGATGTTGATGATGAGTTAATCCAGGATCAGACGTCGTTACGGACTACGAGAGAAGAGAAAAACGAAGCAGTCAGCCGACGACGCTGAATCGAGATGAAGATCTCGTTTTTTCTTCTTCCGCCATCTCTCGGCAGCGATGGGACGCTTTGAGTCCGTGGCAAAAACGCCCAACTTGCCTCGAATGCTCAGATCGGAAAAGCGAGAAAAAATCGGAGCTCACAATCCCCTCTGATCTCCAAGTCGTCAAGCGGCTTCGATCTCAAAGGTCATCGTCCGCCACTTGAGCAAGTTCTGGTCTGCGATCGAGAGCGATCGTTCCGTTCTCGACCTGAAACTTTTTGCATGGGTCTCGGAGACGGAAGCCGTAGTTTCAAGTCTTCACAACGTCTTCACGGAACGAGTTTCCTGGCGGACAGAGAGATTGCACGGGCGGAGGAAAACGAGCGAAAGCTACGGGGAGCTTCATGGGAGCGTGCGCCGACACCGGGAGGGAACAACAGACCCGCTACCGATTTTATTGTTGCGGGCTGGATTCGCCGAAACTCATACATGAGTACTATCCAGTTGGCGAGCGGCTCCGCTGGGCGAACGAACACTCCGAAGTTCCGAGCCGGAGTCCTTGCGCTGAAAGTTCGGCTAATCAGTTATTCGGTTAAGAGTCGTTGGCCGGTCGCTCGCTCGCTCGCTCCAACGGCCGACCCGCGGCTAAGGGTCAGCGTGGCAACTTGCCAGCCTCAGGAAGGAGGCCCGATGAGGGACGTTTCCGCCGAGCTCATTCTGAGAGCATTACGAGGACTACCGGAGAACGAAGAGAACGCCAGAGCAAGAGGAACTTAGGAAATGGCGTGGTCTGTAATGGGCATAGCCAGACCGCCCTCAGCCGCAAAGTTTCCTCTTTTGTACGGAGGCGTTTTTCCTCGAGACGTTCTCCTCAACACGGAACTTCCACCGGAACTGCGAGAGCTATCAACAAGCTTCCCGGCGTTGCCGGAGTCGACTCCCGAACGGCTACTCGGACTCGTTGTGACAGAACCTTGATCAGAGCAGTGCTCTCGGAGGTCGACACTCCGCTGCTGCGGGTTCATGGGGGAGAGGGGGATGTTCCCCGATCGACGTTGTGCATGCGTCGAGTTCTTCAAACACCTGACTTCTCGAGGCAATGACAGCGTCCACCTACCACCCGGAGGATCTCCTTCCGATTTGTAAATCGAGCGACTACGACGAGCCGAGAAACACGAGGACTCAATCCGTTGTGGCGCTCTCGTGTCCTTCCCGCCAGACAAGTCGACATGCTCGAGGCTCCCCCGGAAAAAGGCAATCGCTCGCGACGGCGGCGTCGGGGCTCCTGCGAGCGAGCCGCCAGCGCACGAGAGTATGTCATGGCGGAGAAGCAGTTGAACAAGAGACGCTGCAGGACAAGGGGAGAAATCGACGCCCGATCCAATTTGAAGATTTCGTCGGCGGCCGGCGGCGAGCATCGATGTCACCAGCCAATAAACGTCATAATTTACGATGTCGTCTCCTCGCTCTGCCGCCTGCTTTTTTCGTTCGGTTTTGGTGTCGACCGACGCGGCCCTTGAAACATTGCGTATGGAAGCGGGTGGGTTCTCGGCGAGAGGGGTGGCTTCACCAACCGAGCAAGGACGAACGACCGACCGACCAAGGAACGAACAATTCCGCTAATGCAGTAGTGGAAATTCAATGTCTGGCTCGGCCTGGTCGCCGGCTCCCTCTTCGGCGCGCATTGCGTTTCCCTCATCTCCGTTTTCTCTTCTCGTCCGTCGTGCCCCCTCTCCCGCACTCTTTGGAGGGAACTCGAGATATTCTGAACCGGCGGATTATGTATGACCCAGTGTTGTTTCAGAAACGCTTCCGAGCACGCGCCTGTCACCGCCGAAGAACGCTACCGACGACTGGGATTTGTCATCTCTTGTCGCAGTTCGATGCGAACGCCATCGATGTACTTCTGCTGATCAGATCCGAGAAGGGTCCAACCGGATATCCTTGCTCTGTACCTCATCCTGGCCGGAGATGCTTCTTGCATTGCCTGGAACAAATGTCGCCCAGATCTCGGCTCAGCTGTTTGGCTCGCAAGTGTCGGATCCAGATTTCCCGTCTCGGCCTACAACCATCCACCTCGACGGGCGCTGCCCATGCCTCAGGTGCTGAGGGGTTCAGAGTAGGACGCGGAACACCCAGGAATAGCAGCTGTGGGAGGTGAGGTAAACGGACGATTGGTCGAAATTTTCCGGAGTCGGGTGGGAGGAAGTCCCGATGCACGAACTTGCCGGTTCGCGGAAGGCTTGGCCGGCGTGAGCAATCAAAGAATGTCAGACAGGGAGGAAGAACCATGACGACAGTGCCGAGTCGCGAGAGAGTGCCATTGGTGCAAAGAACAATCTCGAGAAATAGAAAAGGCACTCTCCCTTACCAAGGAGGCTCTCCTCGCCCCTCCGAGGCTGGGAGATTTGAGGGAGGGTATCAGCCCGCTTCCGGTTTCTGGTACCTGAGAAACGTCCCCAGGTTTCTAAAAGCTGGTTTTGCGTTTGTTTCAACTGTCTTCTCGTCGACTGCACCAGGGTAAACGCAAGTTTCCTCCAGACGACGGCAGGGAACCGGTCCCTAAGCGACGCTTACCCAGTCTGTGTCAGAGGAGTCAGCCGGCGCCGCGTAAACGCTTCAACTTTCCCCTGGAATCAGAAGTGAAACAAACCAGCCGACCGTGTGTTGCACGCAAAGGCTACGGAGCTCATCCGTCGTCGTGGGAACCTTTCCGCTCCGCAGTAATTTGTCTTATCGTGGTTCGTTCTCGGAATCCACTGCGGCGTTGAGGAAAATGAAAAATTAATCCGCTTTCGATGCGGCGTGCGCGCAGTCCCGATGCATCGGGGAGATGAGAACGATTGTTATCCATCGGGCGGAATGGACGCAGCAAAACGCGCTGAAAACGAACGATGCTGTGAGACAGCCACGACCATGTGTCGAGACTCCGCACGCCACGATCGATGATAATTCGATACGATCTTTTTGTCGAATGCCGCTCGAGAAGGCTTCGGCCGACCCGAGTCTGCTGCCCATTTTCGATGCGACCCCAAAGTTGAGAAAGGAACAAGATCGCATTCCTCTGAGCTTCACCATGAGTTTGAGCACGAAATCGCAGTGTTCACAATGACTCGTCCGAGAACCCCCGGCGAAATAGTCTCTCGGAAGGGGTCTGGCCAAGGGCTCTGACCGACTTTACCCTCATTGGGCACAACTGCGGTCCGATGACGGAAACGTCGTCGAGAAGCGCCCACCTCTGAAGGAACATGCAACCACGGAGAACTAGCGAACGAAGGGGAAGGAGCCAGCCGCGTTGCCGCCGCCGTCAACGACAGCGGGGATGACGACGATGTTCGTTTTTGATTAATGCGTCCGCTCGTCGCTGTCGCTCCGCACCCGCTCCCTTCGCAGATAGGGGAGCGACATGAAGAGAAAATTGATGTAAATGGCGATAATAGCTTCAATACGTAGGACTTCTCTGAAGAGAAGCACCAGCTATCAAGATAGCCACGGGTCACAGACGGCCGGATCATCAGGCTACACGATACCGACGCGTCGTGGACAATGACCACCGACACCAGCGCGGCATGAACCCTGCACGTTCATCGGTCCATATACATCCGAGCTGCTACGAACTCGAGCCAGATGACCACGGCGGGTTCCGCGAGCTCATGAGAAGGGAGGAAAAGATGGGAGGGCAAGTCAAGAACGTGTCGAAAAAGATGTGGCACCACTAGAAGATCCCTCAGTTCTGTCGAATTTCGGCTTCGAACAAAAGGCACGGGAGTTCGCAATCGATACCTCAGATTCCACTGTTCGCCAGTTCAACAATGTGACTTCTCTCTGCATGTCTGAATCGCCATACCAGGTAATTTTGGGACTACAAAACTGAGAACTCTCTCCGCCGCGCCGCAGTTGGTCGGATTCCATCGGCGCGACTTGCTGATAGCCCTTTCCCGCACCTCCTCAGCCGTAGAATCCCCCCTCCCCTTCCCCAATGAATAACAGTCCGTAATTCCTTCCATCGTCTCGATGATTGCTTCGTCGTTGCAGAGTGATTTCGGTGCTCAGCGCATGGATATGTCCTAGGGGAGAAAACCGTTCTCAGACGCACGAGGCTCGAATGCACAAGAGTCAGCTCGGATTCGGCACTTGTGCGCAATCGGTTCCCACGCGCTAATGACAGAGACATCCTTCAGAGATTTACGGGGAACCATCTGCAGGAGCTGTTGGGATTCAGGCTCCGAGCATAGTTGAACACGAGACCATATTCTATCTCATCCACAGGGCGTTTTCCCGCTCGTTCCACCACCCTATCTGCAGTGGTGGGCACCCACCGCGACTGAAGCTCTGACTTTCGACACAGAGGATCTTTGTTGTCCTCTTCGATCACCCCTCATTGGATAGGAATCAGGCGTCTGAGTCCTGACTGACTGGTCTGCTAAGTGCGTGGCGGAAGAGGGAAAGAAGAAACCACCGGCGGTTTTCATCAGCATGCAAATGGTGAGGGTGGGGGGGGGGGGGAGGGAATCGGAGGGTGCGATGTGGGGAAATGAGGGCAATGCAGCCAAATTCAAATTTAAACTCCAAGAGAGCTACCCTCGTTCCTCGAGTTTTCTTTTTTCTCGTCGAGATCGAGAGAGAAATAACGAGTGAGAAGGACGCATCGCGTGTTCCGAATATTGAACTCAATGGTCGGCTCAAGCAATGCTGGGCATCAGGGAGGGTGAGCTGCCTGAACAGAAGCAGGGAGGGGGCCGAAAGGGATGGATGGGGGAAGAGGGACGGCGCGCATACGTCGATTACGTGTTCCGCTCCCGCTCTTGAGATGATGAACTTGACGCACTACGTTGACGATGCGAGAATTCCCGCCCACTCAACAACTCGCGATTCACAGCGAGCAGCTAGCTAGTCGCCCGTCCCCCTTTCTACGAGGGTTCTGCTCTGAACTTGACAGCCGTCTCTTTTTCTTTTCAGCTCATGCCCCGTTCCTCTCGGCCATCGAGGGAACCAAAACGGGCCACGGAAATCGGGTGGGAGAGGAAAGAATGGAGGAACTCGCAGAGGTGAAATCGAGGACCGTGAGGGGATCAAAATCAAAAACCTCGAGTTCCGGATTCTGATTTGGGGGGCTGTTGAGGTCTGTCGGCTGCTAGCCCAGCCAGTCACCGAAAGCTGGTGGCGAGCGCGCTCGCCACAAAGCGCGTGATGCCGTTCCTGGAGGGTTCACCAGAGTAATGTTGTGAAACGGTCCCGACACCTCCGCGTGATTGACCGCTTCGTCGACCACGGTGAGACTCTGCGAGCCCCTCGCGTCGGATTTCGATATGGCAGATGAAATCTCTCCGAGGGCCGAGCCCAATCTCACTCGAAACCCGCGGTGGAGCGCAAGTTGCTTCACTTAATAGCCCTTCGAAGTCACTCCTCTTATTTTTGAAAGATGCAAATAATCGTCTAGTCGGGTACAACTTTTATTTCCGCATGCTTCGGAGAAAAACGGGCTTGATTGGAACATCGATCGATCAGTCGATTGAACGGGGTTTGACGATATCTTCTTTCACAAACGTGTTCGTCTCACTCGAGTAGCAGCATAGAAGTGGTCACGTACGAGAGATGTCTTGAATAGGAACCCGACTGACCGACATACAGATCAACCGAGTTATGGAACGTCGAGCGAGTGACCGCGGGAGCTCTACATTATCATCATTACTCCAACTAAAGAGCTTGGTGTACTCTCGAACTGAACCTGTTCAAGTCATCAGTGTTTGAACCCAACTCGTGTCGGAACTTTTTCCTGTCACAATTCGGGACGCAGCTCTGGGTTGAGAGCGGCAGCTCTGAGTCGGGAGTTTGGCAGAACAAAACATCATCACGAAGCATCAAGTGGTGGAACTGTTCAAACCCGTACATGACCCAATCTCTTCTCGGTGAGGGAGCGGTCGCGGCTTGGGAAACTCTCGGATTCAACCGTGGAACCAGAGCGGCGTCGAGAGAGGAAGCTGAGAATTTTTCTCGGGAGGGAAACGTCTGCGTTAGGTATCGAAAGGTCCCTCCCACACTCAGAGCTCCCGCTCGAGACCGCGCTAACCACGCTGGTATCTCGTCGGTGATTTTGATTTCGGCGACGTTGAAGAGAATCGCGAGCTCGAGCCGGGCTCTCGATGGGACCCGCGAACGAGACCTGCATTGCTTCGCCTGCTCGCTGAACAGAAGCCGGCGATGGGAGATTGGGAGTCGCATTCATTGTTCGGCGCACTCGTTTCTCACTGGCTTGTTCGTTTCTTGGTTCATTGGCGCGAGTGGCTGCAGAACGGATAGAACTGATTAAGTTGCAGCGTACACAAATTCTTTGTGTCATTTCAGTCCGGCAGCATGAGACGCGGCGGAGTCTTGTTTACGATCCGCTGCTGCAATACGTCGCGTTTGGAGCACTTCGAGAACACCGACTCCGGGCAGAGCCGGGCTCCGATTGTCTCCTAAGTTAACTATGTTAGCACTGCCTAAATCAGGCGCTCGGTTCGCTTCACCTCCGGCCGATTCCCGCCAAGATTTACTCAGGGCTCAATAAGGCGGCAGACCTTCGATATTTATGGAGCCCCAGCGGCCTCTGAGGAAAAACAAACGGAAAGACTGGCAAGCGTCTCTCGATACGCAGGAGCTCATTACCTCGACGTAACATTTGCCAAGTTCTCCCCTACCGCCCGCGCACCCGGTTCGGGTCAGCTGTTTGGGATGACCCACAACAGAAAGCTCAGCACGCGGGAGTTCATGAGAGTTTCGACCTGCTCGCGTTCCTGTGATCAGGACAAATCAATACCGGTATCGGATTCAAGTTAATGTGGTGATGTCGCGGACGAGGAGTCTGCACGTGTTATACCCGCTAATGGCTGCAAAGCGCCGAGCACATTACGGACAGGAGCGAGATCGATCTGGCCATTTTTATTCATTTCTCTCCGGAGTCGACTGGAGCACGCGAGTTCGCCGCCGTACCGAGGCCTCGCAGGATGGGCTGCTTCGGTAAAACTTGCGAGAGAACGGTCGCCAGCATTCACAAATGTTTGGAGGAGAATCCTCCGAAAACGAGCGGCTCACCTCCCTCCGTTGTGGTCGAGGGAAACTTGAGGATATCGAGGGAACTGGAGGATTAAGCCAGAAGAGCTTGGACAACTCTCGAAAGTGAAGGTCTGGGCCCGAGACCTTGACTTTGACATCTTTCTCCGTTCCGCAATTCCGAGCTCTATTGCACCTTTCATCCAAGAAGAGATCGGTCGGAGGAACTTCTCATCAATGAAATCAGATGGTTCCCGCGGTGGGAAAATGTCATGCTCCCGCACGTCCCCGGTCAGTCCATTCCGGGATCGAAGCGATTCATTCGGACAGGGCGTAAAAAAAAGAGACAAAAAATGCAAACTCACTCCTTCGCTGCAAGCTCGGACCCGTCCGTGGAGATTGTGACCGAGTTGATTGCGACGGAAATCAATATCAGGGGGAGCGGCGAAACCAGGTCCCGTTCCCGGTGCAAAATTCACCCGAGCTGGAGGATACAAGAGGGACTCGTCGTGAAACATTCACCCACTCAAACGACTCTTCCGAATGTCGGAAGAAACGATGAATCGAAGAGCTCTCCGGGCTCAGAACTTCGGCTTCGAATCTGAGCACCTTAACTAGCCTGAAACTGATTTACGCCAACAACATCGAGCTACCTCTGGGAAAGCGAACTCCTTGGAAAACCAGGTCGGGTGAGGGATCAGCAACAGAGACAGAGTGAAGCTTCCGATAACGGAGGGTTTCTGTGGAGCTCCAGATATTCCGAACGAAGCGAAAGTTGTTGAAGTGAGTGTGCGAAGTCGTCGGTACCTTCTCGTGGCCTCACCCGATGGCCTATCCGTGGCAGGAGCACTCACCGCTCCGAGTTGGAGCTAATCCACGCGGAAGTTGCCAAATTTGCATCAAGATTGACTCAGGCGTCTGCGAAGACGTGCTCTGCCTGAGGATATATCCAAGCTCGAACTCCCCAGGTACTTCATGGTATCATCCATATTTCAGGTTAGTGTCACCGTTTGTGATTCTGTCGCAGCTCCGTGGCGCTGCCCGCACGCTCGAATCGCATACGGCCGCGTCGACCGACCGCCCGATCCATCTGCGGTTCTAGCCGCAGTGCTTCTCAGTAGCAGCCAGTAATGCGCCAAGCCATCTGGCTGCGAGAGAGGTTTGCGATTCCTGTCGCGTGGGACGACATCGTGTTTCCTCGACTTCAGTGAGAATTTCACTCGTTCAACGCTGTGCATAACCATGAACCAGATACGCAAAAGTTTTAGATTTTTCTTCTTTGTCCATATGCGATCCCGTTTTATACCGAGACGAATTCATCGCGGAGAATCGCGGGGAGTGTTGTGGCGATCATACAAGAATTATACATAGAACGATCGAAAAGTCGTCAAATCAAATTTGTCGCACACAGTAGCTTTCTTCTCACCGTCATTTTTTTCCTTTTCGCATTCTCAGCTTCTTCTGTGAATCATAGGGTCTCACCATTTTGAGCTGCTCCTCCCGGAAAAAAAGTCCGCCCCTCGCACAGACCGCTATTTCTGTTAGATTGAGCTTCATGCGTCGATGAAGATATTATCTAGAATCCACAGCTACCTCCCCCCCCCCCCCCCCCCCCCCCCTCGCATTCCCCCCACATAAAATGACTCACCATGGCGAGATGTTGCTCCTCCTTTGCTTCATGGGCAACAGAAGTAGGCGTTGAGGATTTGGAGTGAGACCCGGGGTTCACTCGGAGGCTCACATGGCCAGGAGCGCTAGCGAAAACAGTATTCAAACGACAAGAGTTGCAAGTGAAACGCACGCGTGCACGCACGCACACCCACACGAGGGCACGCACCCAGCCGCTCGCGAATTGCTGAGTATTCGTTCCTGAGCTGCTGTTTGGAGCTTTCGGACTCGCTTACTGCTAAGTGACTCCTCGTGACGCTAATATGATGTGACAGACAGCTCCTGAGCGGGCATCGGAAGCAAGTCGGCATCGGATCCGAACCTCATTCAGGACCCCTCCTTTTCTTTCTCCTTCAGAAAGTGCTTCTAAAAGCACTTCGAGGGCTGGGACCTCTCGATGCTTGAGGACCCGCGCAGCGTCCACTCGTCCCCCGTTTTCGCGGCTTACATCTAAGCGAATCGATCGGCCGCCAGACCCACTTCCAAGTAACCAGCGATGAGTCCGGATGGGGGGATGGAGAAGAGGCGTGCCCGCAGACGAGCCCCGCGCCGGTTCGCGCGCTCCGACTGACGGACCCGGTGGCAGCCTGTTGGACGAACCGGACGCCTGGAAGGTTGCGAAGTCCCGAAGCAGTCACATCCGATTTTCTCGAACGCGCGTTCTCCTGAGGAGAGGATGCGCCCGCGCCGCCGCGCACATGGACGAACTCGCAACAAAAACTCAGTCAGGCCGCCAAGCTTGGAGCGACAGACGGAAGGACGTGTAAGCTAGGCCAGCGAGCAGGATTGTCAAATCGAATTTTGCTGCACCTCGGCCACCTCCTTGGCTGTCTGTGTTTCCTTCCGCCGGTCCCGACGGCCGTCGCTCCCTGTCCGCTCGCATGTTCGGTCGCAGCGCACCGCGTTTTTGGTAGCACTCTACGTGACCGCTCCGAAGTGACGAGCCATCGTCTTTCAATTCGCTTACAAATCTCCTAGGACCCCACAGAAGGATTCCGACCGACCAAACCAGCCTTCGTTCGTGACCTCGCTCCGAGCCCCGACCCGGAGTCTCTGGCCCCGGAGACGACGTCGGTCCTCGCGGCAGAATTCGCCGCTTTGATGTCTCAATATGCGGCGTTGAGGCTTCTCCACCGCGCGAACCGATCTGCGGGAGCTGCCCCTCTCGCTGTGTCACGGCTAATCTTGCCCGTTGCCAAGTGATTAATTCACCAAGATGCAACCATCGAATCATCCGGAGAGATTGGATCATCCAGGAGTCGGAAGCTGTCCCCAGGGTGTGGGTAACGAACACCGTAACCGCCGGACTATCAGCGACTACGGTGCTGGAGCGGCCGACCCGCTTCCCGGGGCTCATGACCCGGACTGCCCCGCTCTCGTCTGTCAATAGAGCACTCTGTACAACATGCAGTCCCGGCAGGACCGACATCCGATCGGGCGCCGCCATGTGAACACAGTCCGCTAATCTGTCGCGCGCGAATCGAACCGAGCGCGCTTTTATTGGCCGACGAACAAACGTGATTGATGAATGAACGATGTCATACGCCGCGGCAGCTGCTCCGACGACGATAGTTATGGCTCTGACGAGTGGAGCACGCCCCGCACAGGTGGCCGGCCGCACTCGAGACGGATGGTGGCTGATGTCGACTCGAAAACCTGATGCTGGCAGTCCTCTGCCGAGCCCTGAACGGCGAATGCAGTTGACAGTCGCTCGTTGCACACATCGGTCAACGACAACTGTTGGCTTCTCCCACCGGGGGCTTCGTGTCGACGGAGATCGCGAACGAGCTACGCAGCAAAAGGTGTTACTGCACATGAAATTTGTTAGCTGCGTCGCGTTTCCTCTCTCGGTGGAAAGAACATTGGAAGTTTGTCTGTCCCTGCGTCCCGCTATCGAGAGTTGTTCGACTGACAACATGTCCCGCCGCCGTCGTTCACGTCGTCGACGCGACGACTGAATGACATTCGTAGATGGAAAGCAGCAACGAACAGAGGCGGTGGATGCCGAACTGCTTCTGCTCCGGGTGCTTGCTGCAAGCCAACCAACTTTGAGATGAAAAGCCTCTCTTTTGTGAGACTCGCAGCCGTGCTCACCCGCTTCTCACAATGCACTGGACTGCGTCTTTCCACTTCTCCAAGGCAAGCACGCGAGCGGCGAAACAGACCTACAGACACAAAGACCGAGCGGCGGCGGCGCGGCGGCAGAGAGACAGCAAAGGCGTTTCCATGGATCTGCTTTTCTTCAACATCATCACGGTCGTCGTCCTTGTCTTCGCCTCGAGGGTCCCAAAGTTGTTGACGACGACGACGGTTTCGTCAAGGCCCTCACATAATTAACGAAGGAATGGACTGAGGGCCTTCGTCCAGGCCGAATTCAGGCTCGTTTCAGTCGAAAATTCTCGGTGCGTGTTTCGCTGAGAACAGCGGCGTTTCCTGAAACTTCGAAAGTCCTGGGAATCAGCGGTGATCATCGCTGGGGAATCTTGTATTGGCGAGTGCGCTCGGAGTTCGTCGAATCCGGATCGAGCTGTCAACGAGCTGCCCAACGCAGTCGTTGTTGTTCGTGACGAGCAATCGAAAACCGCGATGGGAATTAGTCGCATACGAATGTGGCCCAGTCAAATAGTGAGGTCAGCTTCTGGATTGGCACTCCGAAGGAAGGACGATGGCGCTCCAGGGACTCGTTGAAAGCCTACAGTAATTTAGGACTCAGTCGGAGCTGGTCGTCTTCCTCGTGCGGATTCACGTGCGCGCGTCGCTCGTCACGGCAATTTCAAAAATCTCCCCCAGAAATCACTGTCGTAAATCTGACTGCGTCCAGCGGTCCATCCCCTGAGACTCGAGCCCGGCTGGCGGCGGAGCGAGCCACCACGACCGGAACGAGCGGAGTAAGTACTGTTCATTCTCGCCAGGTCTATTATCCTCGTTTTTTTCTCCTCTATCGGCCTGTGAAATATTAAGCTCGAAACGCCCACAACCACACATAAAGGAGACAGTTTCGACTTCGCAGGTCGGAAGGCCGGGAATGACTTCAGCCAAGAGAAATGAAGCCACCGAGCACGACCGCATGGGTCATGGCAAGTCGTTTGGACCGCTGCTCGGACCAGCTACGCAGGACGAGCTCTGGAGAACTTGGCGGTATATGAGTATCGCTTTCCGATGGTTTCCATTACGGTTTCGAGGTAACAGACCACTTTCAAGCCCGGAGTTGGTAGGTCGGGAAGCCTACAAAGCGGGAGATGCGCGGAGCCAGACTCTGAGTGAGCTTACGGCCACCATCCGATTCCACGTGAATCGATCAGAGGTTCTAAGCGAGGGTTCCCTGCGCCATGCGAACGCGACCGCTCTCACGATGGGAACCTATCGACGTGCTGTGCAGGTTTCCTACGTCCATCCCCATCCGCGTTCCGTCTCGCAAGAATCGACGGGAACTTGTTGCGACTGTTTTACGTTGGATACAGACAGTTTCATGTTTCATCCAAGAGAACTTCGAGTTTGAGTCAGAGCTCAGGTGCTCAGACTCGGCAGTGTCCCCAAACTGGAATCTCCGATTCGGCTAAACCCGGGCAAGACGGGGACATGCCCAAGTTGAGAACTGTCGTCTGATGGCAAGTTATGCGCGGAGAAAAGCAGTCCAAAGGAGGGGGTGAAACCGATGACTAGCAATCACGGGAACCAGCTCAGGCCGTAGGTCGAAGGCCCGAAACGCCCGAGATGTTCATAACCATTCGAGTCGATTTCAATCCAGTCGATTCCATTCCCAGGAAGCATCTCCGCATATGCAACGAACCCCGTAGACTACGGCCCACGTGAGGTCGGGGAGAGATCTGCACGTCGTGTGGGGAACGAGCGCACGTCTCCGCAACTGCTGTGGAAACATGCGCCGATCTGAAGTGTACATTGCAGTTGGGTGGGTTTGACGAGACTCATTTCCTTGACAACTGTGAACGACGTCTACAGAGCTCGCTCGTGTCCGACGTGCATGGGTCAGCCGCAGCTCAGGCCTTCTCATGAAACCATACGCCATGAGCACCGACGCGAAAGGAATGAGAAGAGAACTTGCCTGATCCGCTGTGGGCTCGGTTATCCCTTCGCATCCCCGCAAAGAAATCTCCGCACCGACAGCGCGAGACTCGGGACGAAGCGGTCTCACGCCGAACGACGCGGCTGCGCGCATGGACCCGGGAAACTCTCGAAGAATGATAATCATCGGAAGTTCTCGACGCCGAGAGAAGTTGTGCGATTTCGTATTTTTTTGCCGCGCTGTTCCCCTCGTCTCGGACAGACTAAATCCTTGGTCGCATCTGTGGTTTCTTCAAGAGATCAGCGTTAATGCCTTCTGATCGATGAGGCGAGATTCCCCCGGCGTCCGTCCATTCGACCGCCCGATCGCCCGTTTGTCCGTTCCACCGAGCTGATTATCTTCACGGATTCAAGCGAGTCGAATTAATCGTAGCTCAAAATCTGATTATTCTCTGTCAGGGAAATTGGAGCAACCGAATCAGAGACGTTCTCTGATGAAAACGTCCAAACGAACGACCCAAACGATGACGCGCTCTAATTAATTCCCTACAGCGTTCGTCGCGGGAGAACACCGCGGATTTCGGCGCTCCCGACAGACAACCTGGAGTTTGTTCTCGATAACCTCGTCCGCAGCGGGCACTCGTCTCGAGAACCTGCGCGACCCCCATGGAAATCGTTCGTCCCGGCTGGAAACGGATGCGAAGCTCGCTCCAGCGTGAACACCCATTGCGCCCATCGATCCCCGCTGGATGGAGACAACAGCGCCACGACGGGAGACACGCACGTCCAGCGGGAGCTCTATTACAAGAAAGCTCATTTTTGCGCCCGCCCCTCCTGCCTTCGTTCCATTCCACCGTCGTCTCTGACGCCTTGTTCAGGCCATGTCAAACAAAGGGGACCAGGCCATCAACCGAGGAAGCATAGACATGACGTTCGGGTAATTGACATGCCCTCTAAGCCCCTCTACTCCTGTCCGCCCTTTTGACCCTTGTTTTCCCTCGTGTGAGTTTCCTGCCGATACTCTGCCACTGACGCGGAGACTGGAGGTCAGAAATGTCGACCGCCGAGCTTATAGATCGACAGCCGATGGTAAACCCAGTTCCGCTTGCCACCCCGCATACGTCGAACACGACGGGGAAAACAATCCTCGTAAACTCGCAGAAGACCACATACGTAGAACACCGCGTCGAGCCGGAGGGAGACGTGGGAGCGCGAAGGAAAACTCCCGACATGGTTTTCCGCCCTTTCCGGAACCATGGCCTCGAGGAAGGAGACCGAAGCCCGATGACCAGCGCCGGAGAAGACGTCGATTCCGGCGGAGAAATCGGCGTCGTACAAATCACGTAGAGCGTGACACGCAAGAAGTCGTCCGAGCCTCCTCCCCGAGTCACGTAGGGAGTCATAATTAACAGGAAGTAAACGAGGAACTAACTATCTTCGCTGTGTGTCTTGCAGTCAACTGGACAGTTGGCTGAATTATCAGTGAGCCTGACAGCGAGACATCCCCGCAACGAGGGTATTCTGCGCCGTCCGCAAGCGGGTCACGACTGACGCGGATCGCTTCTAACGAGCGAGAATCCGATACGTTTTTCCATGAGCTTGCTGAATGCTGATGCCGGTCAGCCACTTGATATAATGGCCGCTCCACATCCGCGAGCGACTGTCCCGCCGCATGCCACAAGTAACTTCGTAATCAGTCGTCAGTCAGCCAGCCAGACAACTGGCAAGTCTTGAGAGTTTGCGTCCGTCGAACCCCGATGGCGGCGGGGGCGGCACCGGTTCCGGTGTGGCTGCGGGAAAACTTCATGGCTCGACCGGCTATTCCCCCCGATACCGTTTTCCAGGCTTTTGTTGCGGATCTGCTCCAGGAGGCACGACAGCTTTTGTAGGAGTTGGACGAAGATCCATGGCTGGATTCCAACGAGGATCAAGAACTGTCTTCATGTTGTGCAACGCGGGGATATACGCATTTGTTCCCAAGGCATCCGCGCGTCAACGCGAGTCCGACCGGGACACAGCCGTGGCCCGGTTTTCGAAGAAGCGAGAGTTCGGTGGAAATGTCAACCGCCCTCTAGAACAGTGAGACGGTTATGCAGCAGCAGGATCACTCGCCGCATTCACCATCTCATCGTAGTCATTGTCCGAGTTTTTGTCCCCAATGTCGAACTCGCTGATTCGATTCGTTTCGGGGCTCGCTGTGTTCCTCCCCGTCTTCCCTCGGATGAAGTCTTCCTCCATAATTGATCGTTCTTAGCCCAGGACCGCCCGCGCGCCTATAGATCCGCAGCAGGAGAACACCCAACCTAGCCTCGATCTTCAGCAACGAAAACTCGAATTAGTTCCGAACGTCGACCGTTCCCGTTCGTGAAGCATCTTCCACCGGACGCGCAGAACTCGATTCCAGATGGGGTAGGTCGGAGAGCCGACTGGAAGTTGAGGGAGGCTATCGGTGAAAGAGTCACTGCAAGCCCTGATTTGAAGGGCAAAAACGTGTCCGTGCATGTTCCATGGAAGGTGCCTCTGGAGTGGTTGATGTATGCATAGGCAGGCACGCCGTGACCGTGTGCCGCCGAAGGGACTAAGGCCTCGGTACCTGATAAGCGAGCGGCTTGATAGAGGCCGGCCTGTTGCTGACTTTCGGATTTCAATCCGGGCGGCTTCATCTGAGAGGGGGCAACAGAGCTGTGGCCCACAGTCCGCGCGTATGATGCAGTGAAAGTCCGCTGCCGGTCCGCTCGGGGCCCTCCCGCCAGCCAAACAGGGTCCTCGCTCCCTTCGTTTATCGCGTTCCCACTGTCAGGTCGGGTTTGTAAAAGCTTCTCTTTCTGGCTGTCAAATTGTGTTGCATGCAGCTCAGTCACTCTGAACGCGTCCGACTCACAAACCGGCCGACTACCCGGCTGACTCACTCAAACGGAGCGTTGGCGTCCGTTCGGCGGCCAGACAACAGGACTCGAACGGAGCGGACAACCAGGACTCCGTTTCCTTTATGCATTCGGCGGAAGGATGCTTCGCCCACATCGCGAGCTACGAAATGTCCCCATAACCGCCAGCTCGAGGCCTCAACATGATGACGGGCGGTCTCTCGCTATTTCCCGTCATCTCAGAAGGAACGTAAGCTCTGAGCTCGAAAGCGATTTTCAAGGGAAGCAGGTGGTGATTCAGGTTTCGCAGCCGCAACACGAGAAACGGAGCGCATGGGAAAAAGCACCATCATTCCGACAAGCCCGCTGGGTTTGGTTGTCGTGCGCTTCTACGTGCACGCTGCTAACGGCATGCGGGGCGCAAAAAGGGCGTGTGGGGACAGCCGGAAGGGGAAAAGAATTCTGCCTCGATGGACGCACCCGAGTTGCTAGGAATAGGCCGCGAAGAAATCACGAGTAGGGCAGGTCGTCGCGAGCGGTTTCCACCCGCGCTCCCGTCCTTATTTGTTGAAAATGTTTCCTTGATGGGAGCAGCTCCCCAACAGACTTTTGACCCGTCGCGGTTGCCGGCTCCGGTCCCGCTTCTCTCTCGCCGATAGAGGGATTTGGGTGAGTTGAGAGAGTCGGGCAACGAGTGCGCTCTCCTTCCGTTTTCACTCGTAAATGAGGATGCGAGAGCTCAGCTCGCGATCGACTCTACGCGCGACAGCAGTGTGAGTGTGCATGCGTGCAGAAAATGCGACTGTTCAGCCCGCACGGAGGCGATAGTCCACGGGTTCCAGAAGCTTCGAAAGCAGAATCGGCCAGAATGTCTGGAGTGTGGAGCAATCAACGATTACCGGAGAGAAACGGCCAGCGATTCCTGTTCAGTAGTCTGAGAGGATCCCGTGCATTTTAAAACGTCTCCCGATCGCTCTCGACACCCT
Organism: Phytoseiulus persimilis; assembly: GCA_037576195.1. Classification (NCBI taxonomy): domain Eukaryota; kingdom Metazoa; phylum Arthropoda; class Arachnida; order Mesostigmata; family Phytoseiidae; genus Phytoseiulus; species Phytoseiulus persimilis. Next base: position 7,422,662 of record CM075104.1, read on the forward strand.
GCAGATCTGGATCTTCAGACTGAACGTGCGCTGGGCTCACGAAGAACGAAAAATACAGGGATAGCTGGCTAGAAGGGAAGCGGTTGGGAAAGACGTGAGGGAAACGACAGAGAGAGGACAACGCGCTCGAGACCTCCCGCAGCGGGAAGACAGGTCGCGGCGCCTGGGCTCGGGAGGGAATGAGGACGACATTTGAAATTGAAAAGCACTTGCTCTCCTTGGAGAGTGTCCGCTCCGGACTCCGTCGGATCATCGGACAGACTCCGATTTCCGCCTGGGAGTACTGATTATTCTCGGCGGGACAGGAAGCGACCATCTCGGTGCCCCTCCTTCGATGGTGTCCGTTTATCGGAGGGTACTGAGCTGCTCGGCGGAACGCCGTCCATTTTCCTCATGAATGAATGGGGTTTAGATCGGATTTCACCGAAGAACGGCCTGTTGGATCGAACCGAAGCCGTAGGGGAAGAGCACGTTCGGGCTAACCGAGGGAATGAGTTTGACGAGAGCTCCGTCAGATCGAAGCCCGGCATCGGCTGTCGAGCAACTCTCCGAAATGCGTTTCGTCCAGGATCCCTCTCAGATAAGAGACCTCGCAAGCATGTTTTCGAGGTTCCCAAGGCACGCTCGTCTCGCAGGTGAGCAGTCACTCCGTTAAATACCTGATGATGGTTCGGGCATATGTTCCCACTGACATTCCTAATCCCAACTAATAACACAACATAGAGCTCAGCAACACCCGATCACTTATAAGTTTGACGAAAGGGCCTCGGGTATCGAAATTCCCCGATGAGATGTCATATATCCGCTAACTCCGACTCCTCCTTGATGGCGGCAATGTTGCGGAAGCCAGACCGGCGATACGGTATGAACATAATGTTCGACATCATTCGAAAACGGGCGGTTCCGGTTGAGCGCATCACAAATTATCAAGATTTGCTCGTCCTCCTTCGAGGCCGGTGTCTTCCCGATCTGCCGAAAGTTATTGCACCGAAAACCCAGAGGGCCGAAACATAATCCCGTAGGGCTGGAAAGCCTTCCTCTGGTTTCGATGGTAAAGTGAATCGAGCCAAGCTTCTACGCACGGGTCCGAGAGATTGCCCTCGTGTAGTTCTGAAGTCGGGGTATTCAAGCAAAAGATCTCCACTGAGGTCGACCTTGCTGGCGCTTCGCGAAAATTCCAATGTTGGGAACTTCCTCGACGTAAGTGGCTTCCTTCACGTACCCGGTATGTCATCGATCAGCAACCTACCCAGCTCGGCTCGCCATCAAGTCGGGCATCGTTTTGGATGCACAGTTCCCAAGCTCATCATGATTTACCTGGTCTCTTCTTGCCAATCCAAGTGCAGTCTCTCAGACCCTGCGCTGAGCATAGAAGCTTAGCTGGATCCGCTTGACCCGCAAAACGAGAGGAGGGGTTTTCGGCGCGACGGGATTTTTTTTCGGCCCTACGGGTTTACGTTGCAATCGGTTTCGGCACATCGGGTATGAACCACGAGGTCCCCGATCGTACACGACGGTATGCAAATTGTAAGCTTCACAACGAGAGTGTCGAAACAGCCAGCAACGAAGAGCCGGGAAACGGGAAAGGAGTTGGGGAGCCGAAGAGGGAAGTGAGAGCGAGAAAACAACGGGACAAGGATCATGAGTTGAGTGTTTCCGATTAAGGAACGCCCGACAGCGCCTGACGGGTTGAGACGAGATCCGACCGACAATCGAAATTTAAAGATCACTTGTTTTCCTTATAAAGTTCCCGCTCCAGCGTCCGATCAGCATGTTACTTAGCACGGTGTGGATGGCACGTTGTAGAAGAGATCAAGCATCAGTCTCGGTCGAGGCTGATAATGATCCCTTAGCGGTTTCCGCATGATACTCATCGTTACGTTCAAGACCTGCTTGAGGAGCGCATATGGTCTGTGCTCGCCCACGCTTCGTAACGGCAAAGATCGGTCCGGACTCGATTCCCAGATTGGTGCCGCGGAACGTATTCGGTGCCCCATGCCTGACTGCTCGGACAATGTACTGACCCGACTTTACGATGATCATAGCACGCTTGTTCATCAAAAAGAGAAGGCGGGCGTCAGAATCTGGAATGCTCGGAACGGTCCCTCGACAGATCGGGATGGTGACTTACACCAAAGACAGAGTGTTCGTTGACGACATGGCTGCTTGAGGCGTATTTGAGCGCTGGAATAGTGCCACCATGTGAGCCAGTAGTTGGTCCTCAGGTCGGTTTTCCAGGGCGGCGCAAACAAAAGACTGGCTTCCGACAATGATGGGCCTGAAATCCGAAACACCGAACGAACCAGTAGGAATGAGTGTCGGAGAAACGTCTCATCGAATGTGAGAAGAATGAGCCTTGCGTAGAGATTTATCGGACGGCTCGCTCGTGCGAAGTAAAACACGCGGGCTCAGAGGCTTTCTTATACCACCGGAGGCTCTTGATGTTGACGCTGGTCTGGTTCCTGAGGGGTGTACCGGATCTCCTGGATCGACGGCACTTGGAGGTTTAGTGGAGACGCCGCGGCATCAACGACTCCCTAGCGAGGTATTTTCGGAAGTTCTCTCCCCAGTTACACTCGATTCCCGAAGGGAAGAAAGGCTCAGATTGAGATCGTTACATTATAGTACATACATGGCAAGAATTCTCTTCAAACGTGGGAACCAATGGAAACGAAATGCCCCTCGTCCGAGAGACTTCAGAGCACATTCTCTCGACCTATGACTATTGGTGAGAACGGGAAAGAAGTGCTTGAGAACCGCTTTCAATGATGTGCCTCATCGCGTTCTCACGTTCCATCCGATGGAAGGATCTGATTTTCGGTCCGTCAACTGTATAGCAGATCGACTACAAAGCAGCATCGGCATTCACGCATTCTCTACATCAGCATCTGCGAGCAGTGAGTGATCCGAGAGGATCACCGATTCGTTCCAGTTCTTCATGTGATTCGGGGCGGAAAATTCATGGTATGGTATGGTATTTATCGATCCAGATATGGTCTAGTTTGTTTATGTTACATCTATGACGATTCTTTCTTTCATGTCAGGAGCTTCTCAGCAGATCATGGGTCTCCTCCCCCCAGTTTTCTAGGATTTGTTTCGTTTGTATCACGACTGAGGGGTCTCTCATTTCCTCCTGGAGGCCCAGTCTGAGAAGGAAATCCTCATCTGTGTAGAATGCGTCCTTGCAGTCATAGATCACATGTTTCGTGGTTTCGTCGCCCAGCCGGGGAGCAACCGCAAGTAGCATACTTTGCTTTTTTCTGACGAATGTCTCACTCCAAATATTCCGATGGAGACGAACATTAGGAGCGAAGTGTCTGATTGCGTGTTTGTGGAACCGGTTGGCTGTCCCCAATTATCTCCAGCTCTAATGTAAGGTCGTCTCGGGGCATTCCGGACTGGATGCGTTGGATTCCGTTCTCTAATTCACGCAGCCAAACAGCCAGCCAGTTCGAACGCAACTTTTGTCGACGCTATACCTCATTAGAACACTTCATTACTCCGAACCGGTTCCCCGTCCCTGCCCAGCGGGTTCCCGCATGTATTTTAGTTCTCTCCCTCCCCATTGAATCGGAACGAACGAATTGCGTCCTGAAATCTCCGCACACGCGCGTACTCGCGGTCCTTTCTGCACGAAAACGAATTGCGACTGTTCTAGACCTCGTGAAAACTTACGCACACGGGTTTCCGACACATTCGTAATTCGGCTCGGGAGTTCTCGGCAAAAATAGGCCATAACCTCCACCTTTTTGAGGCTGTTATTCCAGCGAGCGTCCGCCGGTCGACCACAACATGTTCCCCGGAACAACAATATTGACACCCCACTTGCAATGGGCCGAACGAAGGGAAGAAAGGAAGAATAATAAGAAAAGCCTACGAGCAACACAGATAATCAATCAACCAACGAGCTATGGGTCAACAATGGTAGCAACAGACGGACTCTCTGTGGGGGCAATGAAGAGTTTCTTCAGTGGTAACGAAACAGGTTCCGCTTTATTCCGTCGAGTCAGCATCCGGAAAGGTTTCCGCGTCCTGGACCCGCTAACTCCGGGATCTGGTAGTAAACTTACGGGCATCCGCGTTGGCAGCCGGATCCTGGAACCGCCACGTTTCCTCCATACTGGAAAAGACTCGGAGGAAACGACAGCTTTCAGTTGGGTTTGCTCTGTCCTCGCAGAGATCTCCTCAGAGATGAAAGGGGCGAGAACAGGATGCTGCCCTCGTCGTTCGAGTCAACGCTGTAAACGAAGATAACAACACATCACGGACTGTCGCTCCCCGTCGCTCTCCAAAGTTGTCCCGAGGTGAGTGACGAACAACAGAAGCGGTCCTCCTCTCCGTGAGCCTTCCCACTGATAGAGACTTCCCGAAGTAACAAATGCTCTTATCGCGCCCAATGCACATGGCGTAGTGGGAATCTAGTATTTGTTTCTGTTCGAGAAATCGAAGAAAATCTAGCGGAGGGATGGCAGCAGATGGATTTTCAGAGACCTTCCGAATGAACGTTTGGGGCACCGCTGCCGAGGCATGCCATCAGAAAGGACGGACAGATGGAAAGCAGTCTCTAGGGCTCGATAGAAATCAGGGGAGGTCCTCACAGCTACCTTGTGGCAGACGAGTTGAGGCTGGATGAGGTTCGCGGCTCCTTCTCCTGAAGCCTTCTGAGATGTTCTTCCTCTTTCGAGTGGAAATCCAATGTCTGCTTCTCGATAAGGCGCGTGATCTGTTCCAGTTTACTATCTACCGCATTGCTGCGGGTTGCCGCCTGTGAAACGAACGAACAACGTCATGTATGAACGCCGTTTCGACCAGATCGTCTCAGCGGCGGTTCAGCCGAACGCGATGTGGCTTTCGGCCCGCGCAAACTTCGTCGGAAGTTTCTTCTGCCTCGTCTCGATGGGCATATGACCTTGGGATGATTTTTCGAGGAGCTGCTCCTCGATATCGGATACAAATCAAAATTGAATTTGTTGGCGAGCCAATAGAAGGATAACATTGAACTTCGCAACCCGTCCTCTCGCGGTCTCGGTCGAGAGCTTCCGGCGGACCGTCGCGCCGGAATAACTGTTCATGTCACCGAGAGGAAGACAAAACCGTACGAGGAACTGCTCGGGGTCTACCTTCGATAGGTCTCCATCCTCGCAGCCAGCGATCGAAGTTGATTCCGCGACAGATCCTTCATTGATGGAGGCTGTGACTTCCATGAGGTCGACGAGAGACAACTGCAGGGAAACTATTCTCAATCAAGCTGCAGCTCTACGAGGCTTCCATTCCTGCGATCTGAGACCTCCACATCTCGAGTCAACGAAACTCACGAACCTCTTTTTTGAGCATGCGCGGGCTGAGGTGCTCGGACTCCGGTCCCCGATACTTCCCAACGAATTCGACAGCAGCCTTGAAAGTCGAGAGGGTGAAGCTCGAGAAATCGTCCTGGAAAAAGCGCCAGCTGATCTTCAACATGCTGCGATCGGGACCTGGTCTCACGTTCCGCTGAGTTATTATCCGCGAGCGGGGAAATCGTGGGACACAGCAATCTTTCGGTGGTATTCATCGCGACGGAAACCAACACACCTTCGCCCCGCAGAAGTGGTCGATGTAGAAAATGTTTGAAGTGAAACAGGTAGGTCGCGACCGGGCTAAAACAACAACCACCAACGGTATTAGAGTTTCCGCCGTGAGACGGGGAACATCTGCAATTGTAGAAGCGACTGTTGTTATTGCCCAAAAACCAGACTGTGCGAGACATCTCGAGAAGATGAAGCGTTTCTCCTCAATACCTTTCCCAAACTCCAAGTCTGCGCCACGTTTGACAACATAAGAAGTGACCTCTGACTGGATCGACGACAGCGTGCGACGCAGACACCATAATTTGTCAACTGGCGTATACTTCGCGTTCAGAGAAGCTAATTCAACAATGGAAACGGGCAGTTCACAGTGGAAGCATTCATCCTGGACTCCAAGCATCGCCGGCGTCGCATTGGAAAGTCTCAGGAACTCCAAGCGGCTGGAAAAAACGAACACCTGGGTGTCAGGCTCAGAGAGTGTGGAGATCAGATCGCCCCCGGGAAAGCTCGGGCTTCCAGAAGACTCCAAAACAGAGTCTCTCCACCCACCGCTCGAGATCCGCGTCGGAATTCCGGCAAATGCTCTGGACAGCGTTGAAAACTTTGTGATGCGCCAAACCGGATACATAATTATCCACGCAGCTCGATAACTTTTCGGGATCACTAGCCGAATCTGAGGTCAGCACCTGAAAACCAGAGCCCGGAACTTTGCTGAATCGACATCGAGTCTTCCAGATGAATTCTGACTGAGATTTGCCTGACATAGCGTGCCTCAAAAACCTCTGCCCTTCGTCTTCGGGACACGCTTCCACGTTCACCCCGTAAGCCTGCGCGTGACGAACCTGCGTGGCGGTCTCGGCTATGTTCCTGACTCGGCCAACGACATCGCTGATGAACTTTGGTACGATGATGTAGGTTTTATTGAAAGCGTCCACTTTTTCTTCGATGAGCCGTAAAGTCTGAAACGTCCGGGAAGGGGGGGGGGCTGTTACTGACGGTTTCGTGGAGCGTCCCGTCGAATTTCCTGGAAAATTTGGTCACTCTTGGTGGGAATTCGGCGGGGTTAAGGAGACTCACTTCAGAAAACACCGGTATGCTGAGGAGGTATGCCTTGGCCTCTTCGAATGACGGCGGTGCTTTCGAATCCTCTGAACTGTTCATCTGGTCAGACTCCGTCGACCGTTCTTTCCTGTGTTTCAGATACAAATCAACGAACGCACCGATGAGCTCATCGAGACAGTACAGGATCTAGCACAGAACTTGACACTGCTCGTTCCCGATGATACTAGTCTTACAAGAGAATATCAAAGTTGGAGCTTGGCTTTCTCGCCCTTTTTCTCCCCATGAACGCGAGTGCGGGAAGCGACTCCGTGCGCGAACAGAAAATCAATGTGCCTGACAAAAGATCCCCACTTGCAATCACCTGAGCCGGTAAGAGTGAGAGTGCTGCGAGGCCAGCGAACGTTTCTTTGGAGGTGGAAGGTGGAGTGGTTCGCAAATCAGGAGAATGCGGTAGGGTTTCCACTTCTGGATCACGAAGTAAAGTTCAAAACAAAGATTATTGGAAAGATCGTTTCGAATTCTGAAACCTAAAGCCTGAGACAGAGGCTTTCAGGGTTTCGGAAGTCGGAGCCCAAGTGAGCGGCCGTGCGACAGCGGCGATTCCCGTCGCGATGGCGACTGCTGAATTCGGAGCGGTTACGGGTTTCTCGGGGAAGATCTGGGAATTTGAGCAAGAATTTCCGGGGATTCGTTTCGGAACCGTTGGAGTTCATTACCAAAATCCGAGCACAATACATTTCCTCTCAACCGCCGTCACCATGAAAACCTCTTGACTCATCCAATCTCTGCTGAGAGTTGAAGCAGCATCAAAGATGGTAAATGAAATGCGTTGAGATAGAGTACCTCGTTGTAGGCGATCTCTTCACCGACGATGCACACATGTTTCGGATAGGTGAAACCACTCGTCGTATGCAAAGCGTTCCGATCACAGTCCAACTCTACCAAAGTCGGAGGCAAAGGTCGGCAACAGACGTAATGGTCTGCGTACAGCGGAGATGGTTTCAGAATATGGTAACCTATCAGGCGGGAGTATTGAGTTCATCAATGAACCGTCCGATAATTCCAGAATCGAGCTGAGCCAGAGAAGCAGCGGGAATATCAAGCAAGACACACATAACCCAACGGAAAGTCTGAAGCGGGAAAGCTCGGGAGTCGCTCGAGGAAAGCATCGCCAAAATGCGAAATCTTCGCTGTGTCAGGACCGGAAACGATCTACCGTATTCATTTTTATCAGCGAGCAGTCTCCATCTGGAGGGCCCTCTCTGATTGTAAATTACTATTCTCAAGCACTTGGAGGGCCTTCCAAATACCGGAGCCCCCTTTTAGAGGGTTGAACGCTCGCGTAGCTTGCTTGTCTTTAAGAATGAACACGGTAGTCATTCGAGCTCACGACAAAAAGCGAGGAGCTACAGCGAGCCGGGCGGAGCTTCTCCTGTGTGCTCCCAAAACTTCTCTCGCAAATAATTAAGGGTATCTCACCAACAAATGCGGAATTCACGTAACGCAACGGAAATGTTCCCTCAACAGGAACGAGGATCGTCCATTGGTTCCGTTGTGCCTCCGAGAAGGTCTCCGAATAGCGCGACTGGAAAGCCCGGTGGGAGCGTTTTGAGTTCAACCTTTTCTTCAACTAGTTCCGGAGCCCTCTTTCTAGGTTCCCGTTAGTCAAGAATCGTTCCACACCGGAGTGCCTGATTCATACCCGAGTCGAATCCCGAGCACCCTCAGAAGTCTGGAGCCCGCTCGAGTCACGGGGAGCTCAAGACAGCCCAGCATGAAACTCGTCGAGGATCATATGGTCATTTCAGAAACACAAATTCAGCTGGGTGTTTAACCCAAACGAACCTGGAGCAATTTGAAGAACGAGTTATCGTATACCGAGTGTCGGTTCATAGGCCAGCCTAGCTTTTCAAGAAGATGCGCTTGAAACTGAAACACTCGTCATTGGCGAAAGTGTGGATCACATTCTTCTGGTAGGAAAACAGCCGCCGTTAAAATTCACCAGCACAACACATGATGACGGGAGCCTGAACGACAGTAAAGCTCGGAACGCTCACGACCACTGCTGCCGTCAGCGCTCCCAGAGCCCCCTCGTCTGGGTTTTGGGAAAATCGAGAAATTCGTGGCGAGCTCCGGAATCCGAACTCGAGCGTAGAGTGCGTTCCTCGAGCGCCCGCTGGAAGTTCCAAGTGGAACTCGATCACATACGTTGTGTTTACATGGGCAAGCTGACAAGCAGGGGATCATCCAACGATTACGGCGTTGCCCGGGCAACGGGCTACATTGTGACGTCAGCCGTCGCCGCTCGTGAGCGCGCGCGAACTCGGGCTGTCAAGTTGCTAAGCGGGTGAATCGTCGCGATTTTCGATCTTAGCTGCAGATTCGACGACCTATGATTCGACTGCTCCCTCGAACTCGCCGGAGAATGGGGCATTCGTTCGATATCGTAAATGGTGACCAGATCATCAGTTGACTCGAGACCTACAAATTGTAGGACATGACAGAATCGCAATCCTGGGAGAATGAAGGTCGGTGAATCCGTCCATCCTCGACGGAGCGAAGGGATTGTTTCGGCTGTTTCGTTGATTTTTGAGGACTTGCAGAAGCGGGCATAGAATTCGGTGTAGAAAACTGTTCTTCCTCCATGCGGACTCCGACCCTAATCTTTTTCTTTCAAAAGTGGTGTCCTTCAGCCGATCGGAATAAATTTCCCTCGATTCCCTCCGTCCAACTAGCGTTCGGAGCCACGCTCGGTGCTGAGCCGACTGTGAAGTGTTGAGTTTTATTGCTTTCAGTGACTGACTTCTGGCCCTCGCGGTGGCTGCGGTCCGGTCCAGCGACCGAGAGCGGTTCTATTTGAAGCTTAGTGGGGGAACTGTCCCTGACTGTGCTGACAACGACGTATTCCGTTCGAGCGCTGGGCTTTGTGATAGATCCATGCTATAAGTTGCAGCTCGTTCGCGGGTTCGTTTCGCCCCTAGCTCACTTCCTAAGTGCAGATGACAGGTCGACAATTTTTTAAACGGCCCAAACTTTCGGAATACGCAGTTTTCCACAGGACAAACGCGAAGTCCGAACGTTCCGAAGCTGCAGTGCAGCTGACTCCGAGGAAGCCACTCGCTCATTTTGTTAGTGGGAAGTTTGGACGCAGCGGCGCCTCTTGAGGACGTTATCCGCTCCGACTGGATATTTTTGCTCGAGTTAACAATAACCTTACTCGCAAGCCTCGGTGGAACCACTTTCGAGAACAAATCAAAACAGCGGTCCATCTGGAACAGTGAGCTTTTTTTCAAGCAGCCGGAGGCTTTTCTCGATCGGTTCGGAGCAGCTCGTGATGGGGACCATTCGAGGACACTGTCCCTCAACGAAAGAAGAAGAGGGAGCGAAGCTGGAAGTGGCGGAACGGCCCAACTTTTTACGACGCTCCTCCGTAGCACCGATTACCTCATCAGATGAACGACCTTCATTTTGGTAGGAAAATGTCTCGACGGCAGGCCGGTCGAGCGTCCAGACACTCGGCTGGATCCGCTCTTACGAGCAGCTCTTACGGAGCCAAGACAAATCCCCTCTTGGGAAGTTCACGTCTGAAGCTCCGAAAACAACGCCTGTCTATGGAACCATGTCCATACAGGGAAATCTCGATTCGATTCTCTCGGAAGTTCCGTGAGTAGTTTTACTTCAGACTCTGAAAATGATCATCGTGTTCCCTCCCCCTTTGACACGTGCGCCGGAGGTACAGACCGAGGTGGGCCGAAGCAAGCGGGTTTTTTCTAGGGAGCGAGCTCGAGTTTCCAGGCTGAGTGCAGGCGAAAGTTCATCGTATTCAGAGTGCGCAAGCGAAGTAGCTCAGAAGCGTACTACTCGTAACTTCTTTCTGACGGCACCAAGCTTTACTCTGAAGCGCTCGGACCCTTTGAGATTCAGCGATCACTTCGTGATACTTGTATCCGATACCCCCACCCCTCCCGCCGAGAGCCGAAGACCTGGTTTGTCCCGGTCCGTGCTTCAGAGAGGAAACTCGAGCAGGGATCGATCGGGTCGGATATCTTATCGGCTCAACGTTTTATGACTTCAGTTTGAAGGCGCTACCGCGCGGTATGTGAGTAGCAGCGCGGCTGAGTGTGCGAGTGACTGTATAAGCGTGAATACGAGTGGTCGCGACGGCCGTTTGGTCAGCCGTGGCTGTGGTAGCCTCCCATCGATATCGATTAGCTTCAGGAATTCGGCCCTGGTGTCACTACCCACACCTCCGGAGGAAGCATTGCGGGAGAGCGACGATGCGTTGGTAACGCGTTTTCGATATTTCACCCTTCATGCTTCCCGATTGCCCCGCTCCCTTTCGTTTTCTTCAAGCGGGGATAACGCAGCTTGCCAGCCATCCACCCTCCACGGAATCCTCACCAGCGAACCCTTTACGCCCTCCGCCGGGTTCAGTAGCCACAGAAGTCGGTCGTTCGGTCGCCGCTCCTTCCACTGACCGTTTTCTCCCTTCCGCTGTCTCCTATCACTTCCGCTTTCGGATCGAAATTTAAACCGTCTCGTACTCGTGGGGCACAGAGAACATGCGACGGCGTCCGCCAAAGAAAATAGAGCAGACGCGCGTCAGAATCGGGCCAAGATGCTGATAACGTTTTGCAAGACGAATCACGTTTTGGCGAAAGGAATCACAAAGATGAGTGGGAGATCTCATCGGCCGCGGCCCGAATTCGGTGTTCCAGCGATTTCGTCCGAGTTGAGAAGCGGCGAGCCGGAGAGATCCGATCGGCTGTGGGTCGGAACAATTTTCAATTCGGCGGGGACTCGGAGTGAGCGCTCCACTGTCCCCGTTCAAGTCCTCTTTTGAAATTAAACTCTCGAGTAGCAGTGGTTATCGACGAAACTGCCGCTGTAGCCCCGATCGATAGCGAGCGATAATCTATTTCAACATTGCTAGCCGCGGTCTTAACCTCTGGAAAAGTTGGAACCAGTCCACCCGGCAACGGGACAGCGAACTTTGTCGTTTCTGTCGACCCGTCTCCACGCTCCAGCTTCCCCGCTCGATAGCTGACTATGTCGGTTCCCGAGCTTCCTCTGTCAAGGACTAAAGTTTCTCAATAGAGCCGCCACAAATCGAAGAGCCACCCCGCTTGATGGGCTGCATACTTTTGCCTAATATATGCACCCACTTATCCGACGGTGTCAAACACGTCAAAAGCTCTCAGCTGTGCATTCTTCCGAAAACGATCGATTAACAGAACGAAACGCTGAAATCACCGAAATCACTCCCGACGACTGCATTGACGCCGTCAGTTGAAAGGAGCACCGAGAGAAAGGAACGTTTCTCTGATGAGCGCTTCGGTCTATTCAGCTGGCTCCTTGTTGCGTTGTAGGAAAGCGAGAGCAGCCATCCCGTGGTTTCTTGCGGCCAACCAGTCAGCCAAAGAACTAGCGAACGAGGGAGCTCATCTGACACCAGTGCTCCACAAAGGACAGCAATCGCTTTCGCAGCGGGGAACTGAGTGTCGTCCTGAGTGCGAACAGAAAAAGCGAGGAGAGAAAAGAGAATTGCGGCGGTGGCAACTACGACACTCCGTCACGTCACATCTCGTCCAACGGAAGTTCAGTGTAAATCAATCGAAAAATTACCACTGCGGCAACGAACAAGAAAACGGATTCGAACATTTCGAGAGCTCGCCCGCCCGCCCGCCCGCCCGTCGCTCCATTCGGCCGTCGAAGAGCCGGCGACCCCGCGTCGACTCCGAGTCGCGAGCCGGAAGCCAGTGATACACGCGGCTAATGTAGCAGCAGCTAATGATTCAAGTAAAAAGTAATGAATCCTCTTGAAAGATGCTCGAAATTTTTCTGTTCCACCCGGTCATCGACGATCATCGCCTCCCCCCGTCGGTTCCGCCGTCCAACTATTGGAACCGAAACTTCGGATTTGAAAAATTTGCGGCTGACTTTTTGGGCCGATTCGGGGCGGTAGTTCGCGCTCAGCCGTGACAGACAGCTCTCAGTCAGACCAACGGACAGGGAAGCTTGGAATTCCGATGCCAAGCAGTCAGCTCGAACAGGACCAGATCCAGACCGGGGGGGGGGGGGGGGGGGCGAAGCCTGCCGATAGCGAGCTGCTCTCGGTCTGCTCCACGAACCGTTACAGTTGTTGGGAAGTTGTCAAGCGGATTCCGGGGGCTGCTGTCAGCCGGCTCGGCTTCCAGCACATCAAAAAACGGTTCCTGGTCTGAGCAGCAACCGCATCAAACCTACCCTAACTTTTATCGGGCACACTCTTTGCCGGGGGACTGATGATGGGGGCATGCTGCGGAGAGTCTCAGCTGGGAATCCCATGGAACAGATACTATATCCGAGCTCTTCGTGTCTGTTGAGCACGAAATCTTCAGTATCCGGAGTAATATCGAGGTTTTTGCGGAATAATCACTCTGATATGAAGGTACTGAATGGATGGATATTTATCAGGTACTAGCCGGCCCGGCCCTCGCTTTGGAGTCTACTGATGACAGACAGACTTTGCTTTCATATAGTCTCATAAGACCTTGAAGAGAGGCCACGGTTTATCGCTGGTATCATATCGGGGCGTTGCGCCTCATCGCTGAGATTCCTCGTATCCCGGTAATACATGTGGACAAACACTATCTTGCAGTTCCCTGCGTGGAGGCTATTCCTCCTCTCCATCGGGTCAGTACCATTCAAGAACTCTATTTTTATTCGGCGGATCACTGCATGTTGTCCCTCAAACGTGTGGTCAGATCGACCTCGGAATTACCTCCCCAGAATTCGAGAAGTGTGCTGAGATGGAGCCCGGTAGCACCTTTTTAGACTTCCGAAAGTATGGTCAGATCGACTCCGGGACCATTCGCTTAGACTCTCAAAAGTGCGGTCAGGTATTTCATGTGCTCGAGAAGAGGCCAACGAGTCCGGCTGGCCTGTGTCCTTCCGTGCGAGTCGCTCGACAAAGATGCCGTTGGTTCCACGTCGATCCGATCAATCGCCCGGGAGTTCACCGAGGACAAACAGATCCCGGATTTTCATTTGGATAGATCTTCTCACCTCAAATTAAGGCCCTTAATGCGATATCAATCACAATTCGAAAATCTTGGCTGAGGATCCATAACTTATCCATCCACTATCTCGTTCTCAGTGATAACCACACTTGCCCGCACGGGTCAGGGTGTATTTTAGGGGTTTCGAGCCCATTTCGGAAGACTTCAGAGTTTGCAATCACTGCAAGGTTTCACAACTCTTGTCGCTGTTGCAGTCATCGGTTAGTGAGTTCTTTCCAGGTTTGCCTGGGGCTTCGTCTCCAATTACGGTGGTGCTCCAGGCACCGGAGCTGACTTTGAAGGCTTCAGTCTCCAGAGACTGTTCTTCGAAATCCTTCATGGAATTCATCGCTCCGAGGACACCCATAGCAAACAATCGCGGAACGCAGCTTCTGAAGAATCTGGTGGATACAGAAATTTTCCGTCAGGCAAAATCCTTTGTCTCGATTCAGCCGCAGGATCGTTCGATAAACTCCGACGGCTAGCCTTTGCGTCGCTGTGGTACGCCGACTTTTGAGATTGTGTGCGTAAACTAAGTGGGTGGGAAAGCAGAGCGAGACTACGAAAACCCGTAAAACATACAACACGGTGTCGGTGGATCAAGAGAAAATCATCGATGACGTCGTGCGAACATTCTGGAATAATGGAGGATCTCCATAATGGAGTTGCCTAGCGCGCATGGAACGATATGAGACGAGGTCTCAATCCTCCAGGTCCTGTTCCGACGGGGAAACTCAGTCAGTTCAGCTCGCCAGTTGGGAATCTTCGGCTTCTGTGCGACAGAAATAAATGACGAGCTCCACCGCTGGAGTCAATGAAGAACATCAAAAGGAATACCAATGTCAAACAGAAATATCGATCATTCAGTGAACGAGCGAGCTAGACCCTCGCTCTAGGTCTCGTGCTCAGTTGAAAATCCCAGAAAATCGCCAGACCATCATTCGTGGAAAGCCCCATCACCGTCGGATCCACTACGTTCCAAAAACGTGAACCAAACACCGTGATAGAGAAACTCCCTGAGGGAGCGAGTCCAATTCACACGCGGCGGCTGCATGACGTGGCCGTACTCCACCGGCTCGATGGGGTTATTCGGGAAAAACGCTCAAGAAATCATGTCAACCCAGTTTGGCAATCATTATGATTCGCAGGAGCGAGAGGGACCTCCAGCCTGCGGCGGGGAAGTAAGTTACAGCAGCCTCATCGAACATTCGGCCGGAAAGAATGGGAACCCTGGAAACTTTTCTCCACTGAGAGGGTAAGCGATTGGCTGCGTCGTCGGTGGTGGGAACTGATTCCACCGGTTTCTTCCCGACTCTCGCTAGAGACTGTGATACTCCCAGTCTGAGACACTCGTCTCGACCTGGAGCTGGCAAGATTCTGAATAGAAATCGGAAGTTTCGCCCCCCGCGTCCTGGCTCCGAGCTCGTATGCCAGCATCTTTCTCGGAAACACGAGCACGGTCGGCACAACGGGACTGTCGAACGACGTCACGTATCCCTACATTCGGTGCATCAATGAGTTACTCGAAAACAAGACTGCACGCACCACATGGAACCCAGAGGAAGGACTCCGAGGAAAATGAGGAGCACGTCGATCGCGTCCCATTTCACTCCTGTCGCTGCGAACAATTGAATACGAACTATGTACGCCATTAGCGGTCCCCATGGCGCCCATTCTCTGCAGGAATTGAATCCGTCCTGTCTTGACGGGTGACTTCATCGGAGAGCAAGGCATGTGCACGAAATCTCCCGAGCCCGGACAGATGATACACTAACAAATATTTCGATGGATTCTCCACGTGGCATGCGTCACAGAAGATGCTGTCCTGCTCTGAGCTCCAGGCGCCCTATGTGACGTCTGGGAGCGGATCTTCCGGAAAAAACATTTTTTCAAACAAGAGATTTATTTACAAAAGTTTCCGTTCTCTACAACATCACCATTCGAGCTATATAGTAGTGAAAAAACTCGGCCGGCCGTCGCATCAGCAATAGAGACAGTAGAAAAACACCTGAGGACCTATCACATCAGTTCGCAGTTTCCGTCTTGATCCGTTAGTAGGTCGGTCGTTCGTAGGCGAACGGATCTCTGGTTCGTGGGTTCGGGTGCCGGATTCCGCGTCGGTTCGCACGCTCACCCCTCACACACCAACTTCGACACGAACAGGCACGTCGCGCAGATCAGTTAAGAGCATCTAATGCCCCGCGCCCGCTTACAGTCTGTCCATTGACCATTCAGCAAGTTGTAATTGAATCGGTCGATGATCTGAGCAGTATTAGGCATTTTGATCAAAATCGTAATAGCAGCACAATTCCACGCCCCCGGCGGCACGCAGATGTAAAGATCAACGTTCCAGTGGACGCCTCCGTTGCTGGTGTATAAAGAACTCACTGTTTTGCCTTGTTTATGTCTTGCAAATGTTTGGAACTCTAACGGGAGAGTACAAAATGTTGAACTGACGTTCTTCGTTTCTTCTGTGGCCGTGATCTCACTGATGGTTGGGAATTCAAGGGGAGTCTGCGATTCCTCATCTACGAGCTTTGGTTTTTCAGGTTCTGCCGCAGGGCCCAGTTCTCCGAACAGCTCAACTTTTCCCCTCTTCCACTCAACTTTCCTCTCCTACCATGTATTCTACTTCATGCTCTCTCACTTGCATTCGCTCAACCTTTCCTCTAACAGATGGGCGTCTCAAGAAGTTGTCTTGACAAATGCTTACGGACAATGTAAAATGTCGTATCGATCATGACGCCATAACGGAGAACAGCAGCACTTGTAACATCTCGCTTCTCCTGGCTAAGCGAGTTCATCTTCTTCAGCCTCATCGACAACGCTATTCAGCGTTCGGAACCTGAGTCATTCGAAAAAAAACGCATCGCATCAGGAGCACAAATTCTCTTCCCGAGGTCCGCCTGTCAAAAATCATTCCGGAGAATCCGTGACTGTTGAGGACCACTGGAAACTTGGGGATCTCGTTCCCTGAGCTAAAGGATAGCATGGATCACGCTACTCGTAGCAGGCCTCGAATCGAGAAATCCCGGCGGACAGTCTCGTAGCTGGGGAATAATTTAACCGAACTTCGGCAAGAACAAACCGAACTTGGACTCGACACCTTGGAAGGTTGCCGAACCCATTCTGTATCCGCCCACGTGGTCTGGATTCTGGGACATGAGCTTGTCGACGGGTTGGCTAGTTTCCGAACCCGTCGGTCGGCGACCACCGAAGTCCACGTAGAACAGACGCTGGAGAACTTCGTAAGTCAGCAAGGTGAAACCGAACTGCGGCGAGGAACGGAGCACGCGAGCTGGCCCGCCCTTCCAGAAAGCGCTGAAACCTTCTTCAGCATAGATCTTCCTACACGCGTCCATCACACCGCTGTACGTCGTTTGTCCCGCACGCGCAGCTACTTGAAGGCGAGTCTTGATCACGTCAGCCGGGGTCACTAGGTACGCGGCAGGAACCCCAGCGATGAACGCTGATCCAAGAAGGCTCAACGGGGAATTGCGACCTTCGGCGTCCTGTGAGTTCAGTTTCATATGCGCGTAGACCGGGAAGTAAATCATAGAGAACGGGATGTCCCTGAGGAAACAAGCCCTCGACCCCTTGTAGAGGCCCGTGAAGCCGAGCTCACGAATCACCCCGAGGGCGGACACCTTCGGCCCACCGACGATTTCTCCCGCGACTTGCAATCTTATTTTGACGATCTCCAGCGGGTTGGTGAACATAACCTGAGAGCCGCCGGCCTGGAAAGGGGAAACGGCAGCGTTTGATTTGCAGTTATAGGTCAACGACGAGCGGCAGGATCGGATCCGTCGCGAACCGGGGTTGAACTGCATTTTGAAGACTCACCGTGCCTCCTGCGAGTATTTCCGCGAATAATGGTATGTTGCCTCTCTCGTCCGTGAACTTGTCCCGTATGAGATCATTCATCTGTCAAGAATGAGGGGTTTTAGACTTCGTTGCTCAAGTTTCAGAACCACTCCTCGTGGGTAGAATTCGTTTCCATTCGGGGGGACCCACCGTCAGTTTGATGGCTTTCTCGGGAGCTACTCCTACGAGCTGAGGTAGAAGGCCTCGGTAGAAGCCCAGCAAGCCCTCATGACGGAGGACTTTCTTGGCGCAGTCGAAACTATTGCGATACATTATCTCACCTATAATGGGACCAGAGTGTTTAGAGGTCGAGGAGCAGAAACATACATGCATACTGTCTCGGTAATGCAGAGCGTGATATTCAGACATGTATTTCCGTACTAGGGCATTACGGAAAATTTATCCCGTGATTCCGTACTACGGAACATGACCCGGCCTAGATTCACACCCCAGATGTCCTGGATGTAGCGATATTGATTGTGCTCCCCTTTGCGCCGCCATGAGTACCGGATACCGAATATCTCAGCGAAATTATTTGAAATAATTCATACATGAAACATCATCTATTCGTGTAAGTTTCCTTTCCCATAATTGCCTATTCGGGAAGATATTCTCCGTGATTCCGCATTACGCGATTGATTTTCCGCAACGCCGTGATACGACGGGATTCCGCAATACGGAAATACATGTCTGGATATATTGCACGAGCTGCCAATAGTCTCAACTCACCCACGATTGAGCCTGTTCTCTGATTCTGCATGCGAGTTTTGACGAGATCTATCGGGTAGACAACGGTGGCCCCGCAGGCACCAGCAATCGATCCCAGTAGAAAACGATAGGCACTTTCCAAGACTTGGATACCAACTCCGCGATCTTCGGGTTTCTGGAGCCAAACACAGGTGTTGGACGAGGGGTGAAGCATTATAACGGCGAAGAACTCATTGTCAGTCTCATGGTAATTATCGTTGGGCGTAACATCCATGGCGTCTGAACTAACCTCAACGGCCTTAACCTCCGCAATGGGTCTCATAAGAACAGCCTTGGTGGGTCGGTAGGGAGCCACCTTCTCGAGATCACTGAATGTAATACGGCCGCTACTGTTGCTGAGGAACCCGCACAGATTGAAGAGGATATCGATCTCGAGGGGTGTCATGTGAGACATTTGTTGGGAGCAGGCAGCGAACTCTTCTCTCGTCATTTCAGTGCGTAGATCGCTCTTCGTGAAGTGTAAATATATCTTCTTAACGAGCTCCATATTATTCAGCAAGGAATTGAAGGCCATAAAGTACGGGAACGACACCTGCAGCGAACGTACAGTTCTGACTCATCTTGTCGAGGGCGTGTTGGAAATGCGAACACGTGCAAATCCGAACGCGGGCTCGACCCCATTTTCGCGCTGGCGATCGACACATCAAATACGGTCGTCAGAGAAAAGATAGGAGAACCATCATGCGAACTCCAGGTGGGTGTCACGGAATGATTATTACGTCGTTGGCAGATTCAAGGAACTTCGAGTGCTTACCTTATGACCTCCGTGCTCTGAGGCGGCGACTGCGACGAGGTTCTTCTTGACGTCCTCCGACAAGAGATGCGATTTGCAACTTAGCATGATGTCGGTAAAGTCCATCGACGTGATGGCTCCCGTTTTCTTCTGATCATACTTCTTGAATGCTTGCACCGCATGCTCCTCGTGAAAGTCTTGGAGAACCTGAGAGAACTCGGCGTACGTGACCGTTCTTTTGCGGTCGCCCCCAAAGTGCAAGACAACGAAATCGGAGTTGAAATCGAACGGAATCTTTTGGTGTAGAGTCGTGTGTTTGATAATTTGTTCGAATTCATTTTCCGTGATATGGCCGGAACCGTCTGTGTCGAACAATTGGAACGCGGTTCTGAAAACGAGTGTTCTCGTGAACGAAGATTACTGGGTCCGACGATGCAAACGAGAGAGGGGGAAAGCGGGTAGCTGGAGCGAGGTTCTTTTGTCTTACCTGTATACCGCTTCAGGATGGCACAGAATGCCCTCGTAAGCCTCGAACTCTCGAAAAGAAATTAGGCCATCCTTCGAAGTGTCCAGAATGTTTCCAAGGAGGGCGAGGCTTTTCTTGTTGGCATTCTGTTCGGGCAGCAATCCCAAGAACTTGATAACGAAGTCATGGGCAGTCATGAAACGTTCCCCATTTTTCTCCACGGATGCGTACTGTTGAAGTCGAATGAATTTAGCTGCAGATCCAATTCGTCTGAAGACAGCGGAGAAAATTGACGAAAAATGAAAGTTCCCTCCGATATGTTTTGAAAGAAACAATTCGAACCTACCTTGTCGAAAACATCTTTGAGTCTTTTACTGTCCGCTCTTCTGATGTAGTGAGCCTGAATTGGGAGAGGATAGAGTTAAGCTACGAATTTCACTCGCGGGAAACCAGAAAAAACGGAGAGAGTAAACGGTATGAAGTTCACACAGGGAGCGAGGATGCCCGAACCGATCAAACAAGAGTTTCTATCCTTGAATCACGCCTCAGTCCAGCTTGATAATACTGCATTTACGCCACTTGACCCACTCATCGGAACCCAGAATGAACGGGATCAATCCATCTCGGATCTCCGCGATTCGTTCACAAGTTATCCGGATCGCCTCAGGACCAATCAATGGTTCCGAACCGCGCGATATCACCGCGTCAACAATGATCTCTTTGTCAATGTCAAGGGTCTCATTTAGGAGCCAACAGGTCAATTCCAGGTGGTGAACGGATGAGAGAGCTTTTACGAGAACCTGGCCGAGTATGAGAACTGCTTGCTCTGCTCTTCCTTCAAGTGACACGACAATCAGGCTGTTCGCGGTCAAACAAATAGAGGAATTCCGATCCAAAACGTCCGTTTGGATGGGAGAAGTGAGGTCCAGAACGTACAGGATTGGGGGCTTCACTCAGTCAGTCCGGATGATTTCGCGGGTCGGAAGCACATTAACGAGTTCGTCAGTGAACAGGACCCAGTCAAGCAGGACGCTCTCCGAAAGACTCTCTCATTTTAGTCGGAGGTCAACAGGCGAACCGAGCTTTAGATATCTGGATAGCTGGAAACATCCCGCGTAAGAAAATCCTGAGTCCCTTTACGAGAAGTCAATCCTAAAATGGTGATGTGATTCAGTAGCATGGTCTTACGAATTCCCGCTCTCCATGAAGCTCGATCCTAGAGACTCGAGCTTCAAGTCAAGTGAGCTTCCCATCGTAGCCTCGATGGCCTCAGAAGCTGGCGGTGTCGGTATCGAACACATGGAGCACCATTGACCGTGTCAATGTCAACAATGTGGAGGGCGACCCCTTTGGCCATCAGGGACTGGGCCTCGCTTTCCTCTACTTTAGGTGAAAAGCTCGCTCGTGATACGTCATCGACTCCCGGAGGAATTTTCCGCGGCGAGAACGCGCCTGACATCCACTTTCCCAGCAGATACTGTCATTACAGGTCAAATTGTCCGCCACAAGGTACTCCATCTCAGCCGTCGATGGCCGGACAGGCGACGTCATAAGCTGCACTCCGTCGACGTTCGAGTAAGAGTTACTCACAGCTCAAGGTCCTCTGTTGGTGTTTTCCATTCCCAATCTCAAACGATCTCAACTCGAAGCTTATCCACTACCCTTATCGGTTCCGACGCAGACAATCACGCTTATAAAGTGACTATCTCGAGCTGGGAAGCCTCCAGCGGAGATACAACCCTAGGACAGAGATGAACCATCTCTTCTCTGTGGAAACTTCAAGTCATGGGGACTCTCCCGTCCTTGGGAGCGTTCTGATGGAAAACACTGAACCAAGAGCCTCGATGGCAATGTGGGGCGGTTCCCATGATTTGGAAAGTTTGGAATGTACTCAACGACTGTCACTCTCGAGAACTCCCGAGCTTCCCGGTAGCCTCTCCAGATCATGTCTGAATCACAGAAAAGAGCTGAAGGAGTCAGAGAGCAGGACGCATGCAGTCACGACAGTCAAGACAGTCACATCGGGCGCAGCAGTAGTATAGGTAGTAATAGGAGAAGGAAGCAGCTCGAATGGTTTACTCCAGTTTATCTACCTCACATTTGGATTCCGGGATCACCGTCTTTAATTGATATTTCAACTGTTGGATGAGAAATTCATTCAGGTTAGAGTTGGCAGCGCCGTGTTATTCCCCACCGAGGCTTCATGGAACAACATTTAAACCCCCGCGATACACTGAATGATTCTCCCTTGAGAGGAGCCCTACGGGTTGGTTCAACTTTGCGAACGCCGGTCACTAGTATTACTCATACCGCTGGCTGCTGGTATTAGAGAAAGGCTCATCCGACAACGTGTGGCGTAGACGGGAATCTCCCGAGCCGCAACGAATTGCCGTATCCAAATAACGCGAAAATGGAACGCCAGCGTCGTCCTCTATGCCGGGCAAGGACGTCTCTCCGACCTTGACTTCGTATGACCGATCTTTAGCGCTCACCTGTTCCATTCTGTGGAAAGCAGCAGTTGGAACTCCAAGACAGGGAAGAACTTCAATAATCAGAAATAAAGATCCGGGAAAGCTAGGAAACAAACTGCTGAACAACTCAACACCCTCTGCCAGCCGCTGCCACCACCAACACTAGGCTCTCGCAAGAGACCGTCCCGCTCTCTGCTGCGATTTCCAGCATCACCTTCTACTGCCCGATGAGTGAGCCGAGAGAAGAAGGGCCCACAACGAAAACAAAGTCACGTGGCCACAATGAACGCATTCGCCTTGGCTCGAAACCACCGGAGACGGCTCACCGGATTGGAAGGGGGATACAAGATACAATATACAATCATGAGACTTCCTGACAACATGGCGGCTTCGGACGAACTGGAGGAAAAGAACAAAAACGGGAAGCGCGAAATATTATTTCAATTTATGGGAACGAAAAGGCCGTTTCCAGGCAAGTGGCTCGAAGCCAGCGCATAACGTTGGGTCGGGTGAGATTTTGCACTTGGTCGAGAAAACTCTCATTGGCCTTCCTCCTCCCCCTCGTATCCGTTCACTGCCGCCATCTTGGTCGGAGGTCTTTTGATACAGAATACACCCCCATCTGGAGGCGGCCACAAGCGCTCAAAAAGTGCACAATGAACGCATTATTCAAAGGGACCGTACGAGCGGCTTTGTCGGACAGCGGGTTTTCGCGCTGCAGAACTCGACCGACCACCATCTTGGCGAAGCAATCTCGACGTAGAAGCTAGGCGATGAGGTGGACAGAGCGCAGACTCGGAAAGAAACCGATTCGGAGGGCTCGTCGAGCCTGGATATCAAACAAATTAAGAAATGCAATGGATACTGTCGATGCTGCCCTCCTTCTCTATGCTCATCGACTGGCATTCGGATATTCAGGGAATCGAAAGAGTTCATGTTCATCTTAGAACATGCGCTCTTTAGAAAGTTTCCCAACGGAATCTTCCAGAGCGATTCTCAGAGCATCTAGCCGCGCTGTTGGCGATGCAGCCCTCCAAATCAGCAACTCCGCTCCTGACTTGAAGTGATAATCAGAGTCATCAGTCATCACTCAAGCTTTCTGTCTGATCAGAGGGCTTTGCTTCGTTCCCTGTTATGCATCCGGTGCTTCGATGGAACTTCACTGCAGTAACCACGTGTATTCTGCAAGTTTTTGAGACGACGGCTTGCAGTGGACCGAAACCTGTTCATATCGATATGCCTCCCCTGAAGGTCTCTTTAAGTAATGCGTTCAGGATCAGAATGCTCAGAATGGAGATTCTCGAGTTTCCTAAGGCCTTCCATTCTTACAAGCTTCCCCTCGTCAGAGAGAATCTGTGCATAAGAAAGAAACGTGGGTCCACGGTTGAGAATCACTAGCGTTTGACATGGGGTCGCGAATATTCTGGGGGAGCACAGGTTGGGGAGACGAGGATTCGTAAGCGCCCGCAGGTCCACTTTGACAGTGACCGCTGCAACTTCAAGACTCTCGCGCGTGAGCTATCGTGTATTTAGAAACGGAATGTCGGTAACCTGTGATCGCGCTCTACTGCGTGCGCTCGACGCAATATTATTCGCTACTCTGTGGCACATTGCAGCACCAATCAGTGGTGGTTATGACGATAGCAACGAAACGGCTGGCCGGATCTCCCTCAAACGAAAGTCGTCCTTCGAAGCATTCGCCGAGGACTTCATGGAGGCTTTTCATGGAAGTGAGGTGTGGCCTCTTGAACCCCCTGTCGCCACCCAGAGACGGGAACTCGAGTTTTGTAGCTCGTTTGGTATTGCCTCCGTCACATCGGGAGCCCTTCGACTAGCTGCGCAATCTCTGGTTCAAATCCATTGTCTCTCCGAATTGGGACACTCATGAGCAACGGTTGCATAATTTGCCATAGCCAGGATTCCCGATCCGGAGAGGTTCGCAGTAAATGGTATTGTGGCGTTGAGCGATCCACTGATAGAAATAGCTGTCACCTGAGTTCGAATAGGGAGCAGACATTTCTCTGCACAACCCCATGATAACAGTACTCTGTGATCTGGGAGGAGATCCGCATGTCGCTGCGCTGCTGCTTTGCGCGGTATATCCCGTCTCAAAGCTCCTCGCAGGTGCTACTTGGGCGCTTATTGGATAGGAAAAACACGGCAGGGGCGTAACTTGGGGGCAAGAGTAGAAATTCTTCGGGAGTACCGCTCGAAAGCCTTCGTCGGGGAATATGGAATCGTCCAGAAAAAGTTCTCCAGGGTCGAAAAGATGTTCCTGGTGGCCCCTTGAAGTGTAGGGCCCGGAGCAGACCACTGTCCCGGTTACGTCTTCGCATAAAGAGTTTGGATGGCCTATGTCATTCCTTGTGAACCACTCCACAACACGCCGTTGGTTCCACGTCGATCCGATCAATACCGGCGGAGTTCATCGAGGACAAACGAACAGACCCTGGATTTTGATATAGATAAAGATGTGCGACATCAAGCTTTGCCACGGGAGTCCTGGGTGTCCGAGGCTGGAAGTGAAGGAGAGCATCGAATACAGAACTACTCATCCTGTGTTGAAAGTTTGCGACGCTAAGTATTTCCATCTTGAAGACTGCTGAAGGAGACCGCAAAGGCGCGGGAACCATCGACCAGCAGAAAGAAGAACATCAACTGCTTGCGAGAACGCCAAAAGTCGAAGATTTGAGCTATGGAGCTGCCGGGAACCCCAGCACGAGCAGCGGGGATGTACTCAGCACGCTCAACGTCCCTAATGACGACAGACTAGGAATACGGGTGAACTCTCATTCCTCCAGAGAATTCGGCGCATCACGCTGTCTCGAGCTGCGGGTCCAGCGTGAGCTGCAAAGTCGATCCAGATTTCAATAGTTTCGAAGCACATCTACTTCCTGATCCCTGGGAGAGCGACCGTCTAGCGAAGAGTGCAGCTCCGGTATGGGTTCCTGTTGGGCGAGGCCCAGACAGCTTCTCCATCCAGCAGATGGAAGGCAGCTCAACGCTCCACTCTATCGACAACCAGGCGCTGTACCGGAACGCGATGTCCGACAAATGAAACGGTTCGCTCCTGAATTTAGGAGGAGTAAACCCGGAAAAGAGTGAGTTTCACGCTGTTTCTGTAAATCGTCTCCGTGATGGCGGACGGTGTCGAAGTAGCGCCCACTGCAGCGCTCTCAGCTTCTGTGCCGCCAGCACAGTAGCCTTCGGGAAAGGATCAAGGAGCTTGGAATGCATGGCTTTCAAGGTGTCGCTACATAGCTGAACGCGTAAGGAAAAGTAAAGGTCAGATTGGATCCGGGTACGCTGAATCAGTATGATGGAACCGGACACGAGAGAGGCTAGTGATCTACGAGGTCTAGCGAATCGACAAAAGGGGGTCGACAAATTCGGAATGAACAAAAACGAGCGTTACCAAACCAAAGAGTGCATCGAGTGTGTGTTCCTTGTCCCACCTTTAACATCACAACAGTCAGTGTACCCTAATGTGTTTTCAGAATTGTTTTTGGACCGGCTAGAGCGTCAGCCGGGTCTTCCATCTCTTCGTGGAAAGAAAAACTAGGCTCACTTGGCAAGGGTGGATCGATCGCCAGCTGAAGACCATTGATCACCTCTCCTGACTCGGATGAAGTGTCTGTGTAGCGTCGTCTTTTAGCTGATTGGAGTGTCTTTTCATTATCTTGTCCTCGACCTCCACGTCGTGAATGCGTTGTTACGGTTTCTTACGGTAACTTGTGTCCTGCATTCCTTGTTGCGACGATGCATCTTGATATACACCTGGTCGCCTTCAGTAAATTATTTCTGGCGAACTCGATGGTGGTCATCGAAGTTCGTCTTACTTCTCTGTCTGTAACCTTGTAGCGATGAAATGTTTTTTCTTGGCATGATCGAATCCAGTGCTGACCTGAATTTTCGACCGGTGAACAATTCTACTGGAGTTTTTCCTCCGAAGGCCTCTGACGGCGTTATCCGTCCGTTTGACATCGGATAGTGTGGAGCTGAGAATTTCTTTGCAATGTCGTATTGACGACAAAATTCGTCGAAGCCGCTTAACGTGAGCTGCGCGCCATTGTC
Source organism: Phytoseiulus persimilis (assembly GCA_037576195.1). Classification (NCBI taxonomy): domain Eukaryota; kingdom Metazoa; phylum Arthropoda; class Arachnida; order Mesostigmata; family Phytoseiidae; genus Phytoseiulus; species Phytoseiulus persimilis. Next base: position 7,448,704 of record CM075104.1, read on the forward strand.
CGTGACAATTTCTTCGAGAGTCCATTTCCGATGAACATTTACTCTAATCGCTTGATTGTAGCGGTGCTGGTGTTCTTCTTCTTTGAAGCGAATACTGGCCAATTGGAGGAGGATTCTACCACAATTAAGTAGTACATGCTGTTCCTTGGACCTGCGAAGTCAGCATACAGTCTTTTCCTGGGTCCGTCTGGTCGCGGCCATTGTTGCAGCGGAATTTTCACGGGGTTTCCGCTCGCCAGTTGACAATCTCCGCAAAGTGTTACGAAGTTACTTATGTCTTTGTCCATCTTTGGCCAATAGACGTATGATCGTGCCAACATGGTCATTCTTGTCTGACCAGGGTACCTGAAACTATCGTCCGCAATGGTAAAGTCGGAACGCCTGGAGTATAATGGAAACAATTTCCGACCAACGGAATTCAGCGGATCCCCGAGGAAGCAGGGACGGACTCAGAAGACGAAGCGTCGGAGGTTTCGAAACACAAGGAGAGACTTCACGACGAGGAATCAACGTTATCGGAAGGAGAGTGGGACCCGGACGCCGACTCCACCAACAGCAGCGATGCTCTCGAAACTTCGATTTTTCCGATGGTTTCAATCAATGTTGACGAGATGGACTATGAAGAGGAAACTCAAGAGGCAAGACGAAATGGGAGGATCCGCAAACATCCATCATTCCTCGATGTAACTCTATGTAATGTACCGCGATACAAATCGTTGGAATTCGACTGAAAGAATTGTTTTCCAAAATGAGGGAGATGTCAATTTCGAGGAATGGTTGACAATCAATTTCGAGGAATGGTTGACAATCAATCGATTCATCGGTTATGCAGGGACCGGATTCCCCGGCGCGTCATGGCGCGCCGCGACACTTCCGGTCCACCACTGTTCGCCGTGGCGAGCGTCGCCGCAGTGTGTTTTCTAGTCCTTCGCCGCCGCCGCCGTCGGTAATACCTGCGGCGCACACCTTTGATCACAACACAAGGAATATCTCATCGATGGTACTTTTACGCCACGTTCAGCACGAGATCGCTGAAAACCGGGGCAGCATTTGCATTACCAACACATGAGTGGGAGTGCCCCATGCTGACGCGCGATGTGCAAAACGCGACTTTCAGCTAAAACCCTACTTGGAACCGATGATTTCTCCCCTCGACCCAGTTCCTCGATTCCCTATAATACACAGACAGAACCTGAGGCCGTGGGTTCGAACCGCACCATCGAACGAAACGCACCCTAACTTTCGGACCCGGGAAACGCATTTCTCCCCGTCATGGGATGCGGGTCAGTTGCTCATGATGCCTTCAGGAGGGTGATTTCCGTCAAGAACTGTGAAAACATACTGGGAGAATAGAAATAAGATCCCAATCATAATCATCATCAACCAAGGAGCGCGGTCCGTGAAACACCATCTCAAGCGTGTCGCGCGTTCCTCACTCCAAGCAAACTCAACTTCAGACGTGCGATCGATGAGCTTCATCAGTTTCGGCATCACTCGTTTCTTCTGCACAATGTGCTCTGAACTCGACCAGCACCAGTTGTGGGTTCCCTCCAGAAAAAAACTTCTGGGTGCATGTTCCCCCTCTTCAGCTGCATCGCCAGTAGCCCGCATCCCCCCAACCGCCAGGTTTAAATCGAGCGATGACTTCCGGGAGAAGAGTTTTCCAGGACACGATTGCCTTTTTGAAATGAGTATTGGTGCTGGTTCCGATGGGTCTGCTCAAGGCGCAAGGGCTGTAACGGAATTCGTCTTCTCGTGACCGATGCTTGTGATGAGCACGCTTTCTGTCGCCCTCCTCGTTTGCTCTTTGCCTATGGAGTTAGTGGGGATTCATCCCTGTTCGCTATTGCTCCCAAATTTAGGTGGTATCGACGACGTCTGTTGATAACAAACTGTTGATAAGGAACCATTTTCTCTTCATGCCTGACAGACTCCGTGTCTGTGCCAGCCTTGAACTTTCCGCGCCGGAGGGTACGATAAGTTGGCTCCTCTACGTCACTCAGAGATCTCGTCGTAGGTACAACGTGTCCTACCGATGAGTTCGACCGGTAGTACTCTCAGGCTGTAACATCGTGTGCTCAGAGATCATGGTGCCAACCGGATCCCTTTGCCTCGCAGTTGGCAATATGCTTCTCTCCGTTCCGACTGATTCATCGGAATGTTGGGGCGGCATCTTGAGCTGACAGAAGTTGCCATCACCAGTTTGTAACGGCACCTGGGAAATACTATCAAAAATGCAAGGCCTTGACCGCGGCGGAGGAAGCTCCATCACAGCGCAGTGCAGCGACCTGGTATTGGATTCCGATTCAGGAATCTTCGAGCGAAATCAGCTCTGGTTGTTCAGTGGTTCCATGGACGGAAATTGATATTTCCTGATCTGGAACCTCGAGATCAAATGTGGAATCGATCCTTCTCCTCATCATCGCTGTGGAGGATCGGACATTGCGCGGGCCATGGGGCTTTTCGATCGCTCGGAGGCACTCTTTCACCAATCGTCAGATGATTTGGTGACTATCTCCCAAGAATGAGGGAGCTATCTCTGTCCGTCAGTGCGCACGCACATGTTTCTGGGAAATTCCACTAGCTTCTCGGCGATAGTTGGGGTCGGGGAGTATCCACTTCGTTAATGGCAGGCTTCTAACAAGTATGAAGAAGGAAAGAACTGTGCCGCTCATTGGTGCTGCGCACCGGCCCAAACGTTGGGGCTGGTCAATCTGAGATTGGATCGAAGCTGCGACTCGAAAGAGTTATTTACTTTGAGTACTCTAAGGAAGTTATTTACTCGAGGAGGTTGATCGCGGATGCAGAAAAACACACTCGAGTACGAAGTAGCGCGGCCACGATCGATCACGACTCCACGATCGCGCATTCACAGTTCTGAGTCAGCGTTGAAGTTGAGCCGGATCACGAGAAACCCCGTGAAACGATTCACAGACACTCGATTTCCCCCTCCTCCCGCTCCGCGCAGTTTCTTCAAGAGACTCCTCCCGTATTTCCTCTGCATCACTTGCGTTCTCACTCCTCTGTGGTCATGGCACCATGTCTCGAACCGTTCCATGGCGGGAGCTACCCTCAGCGGGGCAAAAATATCACAAATATCACCTGACCAGCAGCGCAAGACAGGCACGAAGTTGGGAACCAGAAGTCAGGCGAAAGAAGTCAGGAGCGAGGGAGCACTTGTCAGAAGTCAGGAAATGAAAGTCAGGCGTTAGGCGCCAGGAGTCTCGAGTCAGTAGTCAGAAGTCTGGACTTGCGAGTCAGGCGTCAGAAGTTGGAACTCAGCGGTTAGAAGCTAGGGTAGTTCCGATCGCTCGGAGCTGTAGTCGCGGCGAAGTGGAACCAGTTCTGCTTGTAGTCAGAATGAACGAAAATCGTTGATTCTGCTCGCTTGTACAGTTTCAGCGTTCTCGAGAGGCCGAAGTCGGTGACAAATGTTCTCGACAGCGATACTTCTGCCCAGATCCGTCGGGGGTGGGGGCGGGTCGCGTAGGCATGTTGTTGGACGACGTTTGGGCACTAGACACACCCTGACCTGCTTTTTACGAGAGGCACGGAGTACTCATCTCATGTTTCCAAGATGATCACCCTCCCCCTTTTCACAACCGGCACGTCTATCCTTGGCGATTCTTCGGCACTACCAGGCTCAATGATCGCGTCGTAACTGATGAGCCCGGCAAATGGATCAGCTCGCTCCCATAAGTCTGCAACGAGGACCTCGTCCGGGATGATGAGTCAACTCCAGTCTCCAGTCGAGCGGTCGAAGCCCAGCGGTTTCTGAAGCTAAAGCGACCGGAGAATTCGAGCCCGCTCCCCCGAAGCAAGAATGCGGGGTTGCGCGGACCGTGCATGACGGGCTTTGCTTCCGTTGGAATGTTCGACACGCTCGACCCAGCCAGGCGTCAATTCTCCAAGTTCCTGGACGTCTGATTCAGCGCAGGACTAAGCAAGCCGCAATAGAGATTTGCTTGCGACGATGCAACAGTTGGGAAAACCGCCGCTCTTTTTTCTTGACCATGAGCGCTGATGAATTCTGCTGGCCTCGGCTGAATTAATAATTTTCGTGCGCTGATGTCATCGCAATTGGCACGGCTTCCTTCCTCAGGGCCTTGGGGGTTACGGGGATGCCCTTGAACTCTCTGATCAACTATGTTTCGGGACAAATACCAGGACAGTGCGGGCGTAGGACTCACATTCTTCAGGTTGATGTTTGAAATGGATCAAAGTTCAGTTTGCATGCGAAATTGACGGCTCAGGTCCGGAAGTTCTTGTCTGGACGCGCGTGCGCTAAAATGGGCCTCGAGTCGTCCACAACAGTTCAGGTCGCTCTCTCGGCGCAGGACAGTTTGTACACACTACTTGTAGGCCACGCCGGCCCGACACGAATCGCAGATAGCTGCAGTCTCAGCTCGAATCCGCTCGTCCCCGAGAAACCCTGGAATCCAACTGTCGAGAAATCCTGCGCAGGACCTTCAGTTTCTTGCTGAAGATCGCTCGAGAAAGGCCACGTGATCGTCGAGTTTCTCAGAGATTACCGACTTTGACCGCATGAGCTCGACGGTTGTCATTCTGTGAAGTCATCGGTGAACGTGATGAAATGCCGATTGCCACCAATGCTGAAAACGCTCTTGGGTCAGCAGACGTTGATGTGTGAGTGTACAGGCTCTATTCGCATTTCAGTCATTCACCCTGAAGTTCGAAACTTTTCTCTCCATTGTTCTTCCTCGGCGCGAGCTCCACAGATTGGTGCCGCAATGGGTGCCTCGCAGTCCGCACTCGGTACAAAGCCCACAGACATCTTCCTCACAGGACGCAGGGTCCCTTGGGAGATCCCGAAGGCTCTTCCGTGCACCATGCGAGTCCCTTCGTTCACCTTCGAGCATCTCGGCTCTGCGGAAGTCTTCGGACTGAACCTCGGACCACAGGTCTGCACGACGTTCTGGCCAACCTCCTCATGTCCCGGACTCCACGCGAGATTCCAACAACCATCTCACAGAATGGCATCCACGAAGCATGTCTCTGAACGATATTGAGCGCCACAGTACCCAGATCAGTTTGTGTTCCCCATTTACCCCTCCGCACAATATAATGGAGCCTGAAGGGCTGTGTGAGCTTTGTGTCCGAAATCGGACTCACTGTCAACTGCCGGGGTAGTCATCCGGTCACGGTGATCTTCACTAATCGAGATAGGTCAATACTTCCCCCTCGGGCCCTAGCACGGTTGCTGAATCAGTGAATCAGGCCGGAGATTTTCGCGTTGGCCGTTTCAGGATGTGCGCCTATCACAGAGCAGCAGCACAAAATCGTTACAACAATTGCTGTCATAATATTTCCCTGGGTCGAGAAGCTCTGCATCAGTGACGAGAATAAAGGGACGGTCCTAAACTTCACTGGCTTTCAATCGTTGTGCAGCGGTACTCCTCCGGCTTCCGCAAGATTCGTGGAAGCCCAGCTATTCTTTCGAGAAGAGCCTCTCGGATAGATCCGAACAACTGGGAGAACTCGATTCCTGTAACTATTGCCTCGCGGGCTCGCTTGTTTCGAAGTTCATCGAACTCAGAACCCACCACGGGGTCCCAAGATCTCACTGAGAATGATGTGCCTTCATCGCGGATCGCCAATCCATGTTTGTAGTCGGATGCGCCCTCAAACAAGCCAGGAACATCGAATTTACTCTCTCGAGCGGGCTTCATGAGCTAATCCATCAACGCGATCGGCGTGATTCAAGGCCAAATCGAATGGCGATCGTGTTTCCCCGAATACAAGAGGTACACCCAAAAGGAGGGCTCCCACCGCAAGGCTTGGATTAACAACGGTCGCGTGAATCCAGCTCAAGCAAGGGGCCGCTTTCAACCGAACTCAACTCGAGTGAGCTCAGAGGTCCAATTTGGCGTAGCAGGTGGCGAGAGGGCGCGACGGTATGCAGCTAAGTTTTTCGATCCGAATGCTTGGATCGCGCCGATAATATTCGCCTGATCGTCATATTCTGTGGTTTTCAATTCGACATCTGACCGCCCGGGGCGCTGGATCAAGTAGCGTCCCAAGAAGTTCGAAAGGAACAACTCATTCGTCCGAACAGACTGTGTTTCCCGCGGCGGCCGTACGAGTGGTCAGACGGAAGTCTCATCCAGCGCCGTGAAAATCATGAGTCGGCGAGTTTGCGAAATATCTCGACAATCATGTTGCTGAGAGGAGATCGCGACTGGGGGGCCGAGGGGGAACGCTCTGAGGAACATCCCAAACACGAGTTCTCGAGGTTGGACAAAGAGCTGATGGCCCTCGAAGAGATCTTGAGGACCGGTTGCATAACAAAGCCGTGAAGAGGACCTTGAGGTATCTCAAAGGCATCGCTGACGTGCAGCTGGAACTCGATGGTAACGCGGGACCGAAGCTCTCCGTTGTTCACTCTGGGGACGGTGTTGAGAGGGCCGAAGATCGACAACAGATTACGCGTTCATACTCGCGGAGCCATGCGTGTCATGGGGTCATCGGCGAGCAAGAGGCAGCCGTGGCTAGCGTTGTCCATCAGGGAAGCGGAGAGCATGGCGTGCTCCCCCGCATGTCAGGAAATCGAGCGGGTTCTGATTTTTGCACTACTGCCCACAATGGCAGCTGGCCGCTCGACGCAACTGTCGAGCAAATACCAGGAAATGGTTCTTCTGACTCCGGACTCCTTCCAGCATTAACAAACCAAAAGCATTGATTTGAGGCATTATTCTTTAGTCGATTGCCTCATCTAGCTCGATGAGTTCCTCCATGATTTCTCTGAGCGAGGAGAAGGGTGGAAGGCTGCATTCGAGGAAATAGCAGTTCTCGATACCCAACGCTAAATAAAGTCTCAGACTCAGTTGTCGGTCTCGAAACCAGGTATTTCCATGCACAAACGATTGAGGGAACGACGCCGTATCAGCCCGCTGATATTTGAATTCTCCTGGAAGCCTCGTTTCCCCAGTGCGCTCTCGGAAGTTGGACCTTCTTTGAGTCTCCGGTCTCAAAGAGGCTAGCCAGGTGAGTGCCCCAACATCTTCCGACAGATTTTCCAAATGCCACCTCGTGGAGTCGGGATATCTCCGTCAAATCTGGACGCCCGGAGTTGAAAGTTGTTTTCTGGCGAAACTCGAACCTTTCTTGTCATTTAGACCAATCAGACCCTCCCCGTTGGCGGCAAGGCTTCGGTGAACCGCATGGAGTGGTTCCTCTATCTCCGAGCGAAGTTCTTACGAAATCAGGGGGATGCCTGATCAGTTTTTGCTCCGGAGAGCTCCTCGACCTCTCTTTCGCGATTTCACGTCGACCCTCGATCGACGCTCGCTTGAAGACGCTCCCCGAGGCTGGAGCAGGGAAGAGGCCAGTCAGGCCGATCTCGCTGTGTGACCACTTTGACGCATCAGTTTTCCCTGGGTGGGAAATCGCAAGCTCGATTCTGCTCAGGAAGAGCAGCTTGTCGACATGCGGATGGTTTGCAAAGCGACCAATCTTCCCGGCTCAGTTATGGCGTTGATCGAACGCACCAGCAGATCTCCTCAACTCGAACTTCGGTGTTGAGAAGGAATTATCGTGATTCCAGTTCCACGTGTTTCGGAGCTCCAGAAAGAGAGCTTCCCGGAAGAGGCGTTCTGGTCTGGCAGTTTGTCGGAGTGGGAACTCAGGGGGCGGCTCTCCGACTGCGACGAAACTGCGCTCGTATACAGAGCGGTGCAGGGGCCACGTAATGCGACTTCTCAATTCTCTGGCCTCTTCCGGGAAGGATACAGATGGTCCTAATGAAGGGGAGAATCCGAGACGGTCGAGTGCGCGCCGAAGTGAGCATCAAACTCTGACTGTGGAAACTGAAAATGTCCTGTTTCTTGATCAAATTGTAGTTGTGATTACGGCAAGAACTCGGGACGTAGACTCCAAGGAGACCCATGGCGACGACGTTCGGTCGACAAGTTCGATAATCTTGTCGATATCTGGCGAGATACTCCCATCCAGACTGACCGTCCACGGCGCCACTTCTGATCATTGAGGGCCGCAACACTGAATGCGTCGCTGGGCTTGAGAACCGAGTTTCTACCTTGACTAGCTCCAGAATTTTCAGAGTTGGTGCCCTCGATGGAGAACGTTGGCGAGAATCACCCCTTACAGTTTATATCACCACTTCTTCTCAGGAGGGGCATCCAAGGTAATGATGGGCTCCGTTGGAACACAGCTTTGAAATCGGGTTCTTGGGACTTGGAGCGCTCGGACCTTTCGCAGCGAAATCGGGGGAGACAACTCATCCTTCGGAAGCTCTTGAAACCGGACAAGTCCGAAGGATGAGGTCGATCGCGCTGAACTTGCGCTCTGATCGTCAACCGCTACGATAAGAGCCGGAACAGTTCCGCTAAGACGGCGCTTCCGATCCCTACGCCCTGGCGCCATCGAAGGTCGAGCAGTTATCTCTCTGGCAAGACGGGCATCCCCATTTCAGGACCCTCGAATCAGTCTCGGCTCTTGTTCGTGGGAAAATACCGATTCTGGGAGTAGATGTGACCATACTGGTGGCAGCTCACATCGGACAGATCTCTGGGGGACTCACTCAGAGGTTGACGTAAGCAGTGCGACTACAAAACCTCCAAGATCGACCGCGCGTATGCGACCTTCGAGGATTATGTCATCGATACGAAGGCCGTTGTTTGCGCGGATCTGCCCTGAAATCTGAGAAGTTCCTCCAACTCATCTCGAGTCGTGATCGGGTTGTTGGCGGAGTTCCCAAGATCAGGGTCCTCTGACCACTCTAAAATTCCAGATATACGGAGTGTATATTGTCTGGACTCGTTACCTGACAAAAACTCGCGTTCCGCGAATGAATCGGAATTCGGTCGGCCGTACATTTTTGGAGAGCTGACCATTTTCCGGCCTCAACAAACCTGTTCGAGCGTGATCTAACTTTCCTCTTTCGAACCCGGCCGAACGTAACGCAACTTTCTTTCCGAATCGAACTCGACTCTTCTTCTGCTCGGGATCGTGACTGGGACGGAAGCCATCCGATGTCGGCCGCGGATCGGCCTCACATCCCGTCGCCATGTGGCACGTGGCCTATTTCTGTCGGCTGAAAGACGGGAAGCTGACGATGGCAAAATATCACAAAGAATATTCTTTCCCAGCCTTGGAGCGATTCGACCGCAACGCGGAATGCAGGAGGCCGCTCCTCGAGACAGCTCTGACGTGGCAATGCAAATCTGTAAGGTACAGACCGCGAGATGAACTCGGTTATCCCGCATTTTTGAAGGTTCACGCAAGACGGAGGATCTCTGTTTCAGGAACTCATCTCATGTCGCTGATCTGATCTCTCATTTGGAGTCAGCCGGTGTAGAATCATAAGACCTGATCCTGGCTTTTACATCGTCCAGAGAGGTTTAAAGAGAAGCTGTCTCCTCAAGCGCGGAACCTCGATGCAAAATTGAGAGAACTTCTTCGTGAGCTTCTTGTGGGAGCGTCCAGGTACGAGGCCAACACGATCTCAGAGTTCCGAGGTGTTTGGAGAGCTCTGCAAATTCCATTCACTAGCATCTGTTCGGCCATCATATCCATCAGTTCATCTCTTTTGGTTTCGGAAGCCAATCAGTTTCCGCTAGCTGGTCTCAGATACGGGATTGTTTCTGGTTCACGCAACCGTGAGCGAGAAAGACAGAACGGAGGTAACTCGGGAAACCCTTCCTAACCCCGGATCTCGATAAATGGGGCCCTAAAGAGACTCGCCTCCCCCCCCCCCCCTGAATTTCAGCGCACTACGAGTTATGGACATATCTGTGCAACATGCTCGAAAGATTTGGGGGAGTGATTGCCTAGCTGTCCGGCTGCACGTAGTTCGACGCTCCCGAGACCTTTGCCTCTGAAGTGGCAGGATCCTTACCAAAGCCGTTGACTCCAGTCTCATGCACGAAATCCGCTCAGACCGGATGAGCGCAGTGCTCATTGAGACGATCGACCTCAAACACGATTGTGGAAACCGAGATGCAAGCTGATCCAATATTTGCGCCGCTTGATCTGGAGTTCAAGATGAAGTTTCGTGGATTCACTTGATGCCGTCAAGCTGGAGATCCCGTTCCGCAAGAATCGAGAGTCCCAGAAATCCAAGTTCAATTGGTGACCCGTTGACGAGTTTTCGATTTCCATCCATACCTGATCTTGCATTTCAAACACATTTGCTTCCCGTCACTGCTCGGAAAATTGGAGCTCGGTCACGGACATCGACATTAATGCATCCTTCGGAGAACAGCGGAGCGCGCTCGATGACAAGTTGGGTTGAGGTTGGCTGCCTCAGATCTCGTCGGCGAAATGCTGGAAAGTCAGGTGGACGCGAGAGATATTTCGGCAGAATCATCTGCCGCAAAGACGATCTTGGGCGCGGCGGGCAGCGTCGGGAAAAGGAGGCAGTGACCATAGGACTTTGAGGAGGGGGAAACTCGGGAGGAAAAGTTCGAGATGGAAAAATAGGTTATCGAACGTTCGCTCTTGTGGTTGTCCCGCTCTTCCGCGGGAAATTACCCAAACCAGTGTTGTCAATCTCTCCATAGCTCTTTAAGGGCGGCTCGAGTTTCTGACTTCTTCACGAACTATGACGATCTCAGACCGAGTCTACCGCCTCCTCATACCTGTTTGGGAGCTCCAACTTGAGGCCAACCTTCCAGCGCTGATGCGCAGCGTCCGGTAAGGATCAAAGACGATGATTCGGATCGATGGAGATCCCTCCTGGAGTTCTACAGGTAAGAGGGAACTGGGCTTCGCCCCGAATATATTTTTCCCAATTGTTTCTGCGGTAGAGTCGGAATGTTTGTCAGCCCACACTGGCACCCCCTTTGGAGAAAGAAAAGGGGGCTGCACTCTGAATTGGAACGCTAAAGTGTCTTCGTGGACCCCCCTCGTCTACCCTGAGCCCGCGCTCCAGTGCTACAAAATTAGTTCGAATGCATGTGATTCGAAAAGATTGCCGATTGGTTTTCTCGAGCGAGCACTCAGCTTGCGCGATCCCTATCGCCGACGCTCAGAGCAACCGTCCGCGATCCTTCTCCGAGACTGGTTTCCGTTCGTTTAACGCAATCGCCTCCGGTATCAGGGAGAGTGGATACCCGAGACCTGCGGGCTCGGGCTTCGCGCCTAGCAAGCTGCAGGAAAAAATTTTGAGGAGGGGCGGGCTGTGGAAATCGGTGGTGGGCTTGATTTGGATCCGACGACTCGAATCCGGATCCGGCCGTTCGACCATTTTCGAATCCGAATGCAAATCTGTGCCAGATTTGGATCGAATTTGTCTCCCAGTTTGGATCTTGACTCGGATTCGTAGACGGATCAAGGTCCAGATCCGAAGACAAATACATGAATCTTGATACCGATTCGGGCCGTCGACCTCACATTACGGCCATCTCTTCTGGGAATGCACGAGTCACGAGAGAAAAATTCTGCTCCATTCCCGGTCTGAAGTCCGGTTGATAGCAAACTTCCCAAGGAGTACCTTCACCCCGAGCAGTTATAGCAATGCTGGAACCGATCGGCTCCACGGGGTGGCATTTTTCAGTCGGGAATTTTCGAGCCCGATTTTGTTCTGTCCGTAGCTTTGACAATTTCTGGAATTTTGTCAAAAAGTAGTCGATAGAAGATTGAGAGTCGACAACACATCAGCAGCGGTAACACCGCTACTGTTCTTTAACGGTTCCTCCGTTACCACTTACCACCCGTCACTCAAACACCGATGTCAGAGTATCCTCACGCTCCATTCCTCAAGAGCATTGAGTGGTAAGGGTTTAAATAACGCGAAGAAAAACTCGTCACGTTCTCCTACTGCCCGCAAGTTCATCAAGCAACTATCTTCCTCCGCCGAGGCTGCTTCCGTGCATTGTACAGGTTTCACTATCCGGTCGTGCACCCAGAGTGCGTCAATAAGGAGAATGAACGTCTTTTGTGGAGATCAGTTGATAGTTTAATGATGCGGAAGACGGCGCTGCATTCTCTCTTGGAGTCCCGCAACCAGATCCCGGAACAGAAATTTCAGCTTTTGGAGAGACAAATATGTGACAATGGTCCGAGCTCATCGTTTGTTGATTTGAGTTGTGAGCTGTGGGCTCTACGGCCGAACCGGCTCTGCAACCGACAGAAACGCAGCGACCACGCAAGTCGATGACGACGCACAGCTTCGTTATGATACCGGAGTCTCTCCTTCGCTACGAGCGACGATGAACGCTCCGTGACGTGAGGGAGATTCCCGGTTAGCCTTCGCACACGGCGCAGGCTTGCGGTATTGCATGTCGAGATTAAAATTTCTTACGGCAGAAGCAACTTTTTTGCCCCGAGACCGTTGCGACACGTTCTTCCTCGCCTGCCTCACCGCTCATATTCATCCAAATTTCGGCACACGGCGCATTCCGGAACAGCGACTGAAGTTAAAAAAATCAGTTAACCGTGATGAGCTTGGGGAAGACATCATCGAGGACTCCTTCGCGACGGAGGATTCCGGCGTCGCTGCACTTCCGGCTTGGAGAAACCTCGTGATGCGGACTCCGCTATGAGCAGTAAGGCTTGAACCGGACGCCTCCCAATGCTTACATCAGATGATTACACATTAACCTATATCCTGTTCATCTTATTCTACGAGGCGTCCATCTTCTGTCCATCGCGGTCGTTTCTATCAGAGGAATGCCATGGTTATGCCAATGTATTCCCGACGCTTCCCGAGGACTTCGCCGCATCCGAGGTTAGGAAGGAAGTTCTCTGACAAGGACTTCGCGTCGTACTCCCAAGGGCCGATTTTGCATTCGAATTCCTTTTATTGAGGTGGAACTCTTCGGATGTACTTTCTTGACAGCGACGGCGTAAACACACTGCTTGCTTCACAGTGCGGCATTCGCATTCGAGCTACCGTCGCGCCTCCCAGATGAACCGAGAAATAAAATGAGCCATCTCGGCAGTATTTGGCGATGCGCTTCAGGAAAACACATATTTCCATTAATGATCCTAAATAATACGGAGCTCTACTTCCTGCCGGCACGGCAACAGATCAGAAAGACAAACTCCTGAAAGCTCAGACCAGGCGATTGTTTCTTATGCTCTGTGACGATAGATTCCCGTAGTAGATTCTCATCTCGGATGAACTCATCAGATTCGTTCTGTCTCTAATTTGCCAGGTGACAGTCTCGCAGACGCACTGAGATAGGGGCACTGCTTGCTGGATTTTCATAACTTCCTCTGACTCATTACACTTTCAGGTGACCTAGGGAGCTACGATTCAACTCGAACGCGGGCTCTTTCCTTCTCAGGGTTCGGTTAGAATAGCGACTTGTTGCTTCCCGCTGGGCCATAGCGTGCAGGAGTTATGGAGACACTCTCCCTTTCCCTTTGGAGCATTCCATTCATGAGGCTTCAGAGATTCGCTCGGGCCGGATGACGCTCAAGGCGACTACTCTTCGCACTCTACTTCGAGCCGTGCTCTAAGGCCGGAAATCGTGTGGGCATGATAACGATGCTCGAAGATGCCGTCGAGATGATTACATGAGGAATCGTCAACTCCAAGAAAGCTAATTTCCGACCGAACGACTTCATTCTGACGTGCTCGCGGGTGAAGAGTACAGATATGCGGTTGAGGGTGAACCCGGCGGAGAAGTGTTCGGCCAGACAAGTCGAGAATCACTGACAATGAACGTGTCTGAGAGTCTTCTCTCTGATGCGTTCGAAAACGTCGAAGTTGGGGAAGAGGTGCATGTGGTCCCCGGGACGAGCGGAAAGGGAAGTTTCCTTGGACGGCCTTCCCTTTCCACTCGAGGGAGTCCCGCATGCTTCTCCAGCGGTAACCGAGAGGCCACATCGTGCTGCCGTATCGACACGAAGCGCCTGTGCCGAAGTTGGAGTATACTTTCTACACTCCTGTCCTAGAATCAATTCAAACAACATGGCAGGCCGACGGAAAACCCAGTACTGTTTCCAACAGAACTCCAGCCTCAAGTGAAAGCCGACAACAAATTTATTGCCCGTCATCCCGTCCTCCCCTCCATCCTCTCTCAGCCTGCCGTTTCTCCGGGGATATTTGAGAACAAATGTGCGTGTGAGTGCAACTGTGTAAAAATTGTTGAACTGACTTTGGACTGATTCAGTGAACGGATTGCGTCCCCGTGAGAGAGCACTGCCAAGCCTTTGACGGAACTCTGCGTTCCTCGGACTCGGAGACAACGCGTAACAAGTTCTACACGGCCGATCGAAATCTAGGATCTTCAACTCTTTCGACCTATCTGAGAGGAGCAGAGGAAGAAACTCTCGGTTGCGAATCTCGATACTGCTGGGCAGGGTATAGCTGTTGGTTGACGATTGACGGAGTCTAAGGGTTTGTTATCGTTGGAATCCTGTTCGGTTTGTTACGGAAGTTGAGTGCGTCATCCCAACCTCGACTCTCATTCCTCGTTTTGGTCGTCATTCTCCTTCCAACTGCCCCCGAACTGCTCCCCATCGCCTCTGGCCTGGATTTGTGTGTCTGTGTTATGCCGTATCGGCGAGTTCGGCCCGCCATCGTGACTTTCGGAAAGTTTTCTGCTCGTCATACACGAAGATTAGCTCTGACGCCGACCAGGGTCAGCAGAGCGGGACGGTGCCAACAAATAAACGAAAGCTAGAAAGTTCCTAGTTCGTCTCCTCCTTCGCTAGCAACTTGCAGCCTCTCGCACAGCTGCAACGTCGAACCGGAAGTCGAAGTTGTGACACTGGCGTCAAACGGAGCCAGCTCCTAACGTGGAACCGAAGCCGGCGACAAGCAGCGGCTGAGGAGCTAATCCACACTCTCAAACAATTCTCCGTCTGACGACATTTCCTGGTGGCTAGCGAGCTTAGCTCCGAAGTCGAATCACCGTCTGGGCTAGTGGAAGGTCGACCAGCTCGCCAAAATGATCTCGTCGGGACTTGTGCCGCCTCTGGACAACGAAGACGTAAGTCACCCACCAGAAACTCTAGCAGCTTGATCCTTGCTCATTCCGCAGCGGAGGAGGTTTCGGTTTTCACTTCATAACGAACTTAAGATGTCAGTTTCCCTGTCTGAGGGGAGCCCGAGCCGTCAATCGTGTGCATTGGAAGCTTTGCGACTTGGTATATCACGATCGAGCGAGCTCTTCGTTTTCGTTAGGAGCAAACCTCGGTTTTCCGATCGAATCCGGTCGAACATCCTGTTGGTGGAATGTCTCTCTATGGGCACGTGAAGTCATTCCTGTCATTTTCTTGACTCCAGAGGTCGAGGTTTGATTGAAGTGTCAGCTCCGGAAATTAGGAAGAGAGAGAAACCGCTGAAACAATGCTATCCACCTGGCTCCGCAGCTCGAGGCTTTACACATCATGTTGAACAGGACAGGAAAGTCGCTCAAACAATGGTCCGGGGCGGCGAGAAGTGAGCAGGAACCAGAGCAGCGGCGTTGAGAGAATATTGAGCGGTGTTTAATCCCGGCATCAATGAGTCGTTCCGTTGGCAGTTGATTTATTCGATTCGTTCCCGAATCCCTCGGGGGCGCTCTCTAGTCAAGTGAAGTAAACAAACTCTGCCGACTTCGATCAGAGATTCCGTTCGTGGCACAATTCAATCTTCAGTGTGCTTATGTACATACATACATCGATTGAGGAGGTCCTATTCCGGTCATGACATCGACAGATGCGGTGTCGAAGAAATCACTGACGAAGGCGCTGTGAGAGCCGAGTCGTCTGCATGAGGGAATGTCAGCGCCAAATGGAAGTTCGTAATTAACAACTCATGGCCGGTAATCCTCGCAATCGTGGTGCGGCGACTACCATCTCCACGGAGTCCGACAATTACGGGAGCGGTTGAACCCGCTGCGGATTCTCGCCTTGAAGGAAGTTTTTTTTCAACTGAGCGACAGAGGAACTGTCGTAGAAAGAGTCGGCGTACCAGTTGGTCGACTCTGAACGGATCGACAGGCAGGCAGGCCGGCTGGCTGGCGGACGGAGGGACGCGTTAGGTGCCCTGCCGGGCGTTGGGAGGAGAGATCACTCGGAGAATCGGGACGGAAGAGAGAAACGAGGAAAAGAAGTCCCTCTGATTAAGCAGAAGCGTCGTATGGCCAGCCTCGTCTCGCCATCGGGGACCGACAAGGGCTTGACTCTGATACAGAGTTGTTATCTCATTCCGTATTGCAGCAGCTGTCGCCGCCTCGGGAGGCGGCGAAAGCGGAGCAAGAACGCGTTGCGTGGACACTGCAGGACTTGCGGGCCGCCAACGCCGAAAAAGCGTCTCTGAAGTCAGTTCTCATGTGTTCCGTGTCCTCGATCTCTGTCGCGGCTCGATCGCTCAGACAACAGAGACTCCTTCGAGCTGATATGAGCGTTGTTGGAGTCCGTGGATACTGTGAGTCAGGAACGTAGTCGGACGTTCGATCCGTGACAACTGCGCAACTGAGAAATGATGATCGTTCCCAGTGGTTGTTTGTGCCCGAACTCAATGCGTCGGGTGATTGGCAGGATCTGACGAAGCTGCTATTCCCTAGGAACATCCTTCTCCACTCCCCTTGTGAGTCCTCGCTTATACCCCGGCTCGTTCCTCCGGTACACGTCCGAAGAGTGTGCGGCCAATGGGCGGCAGACTGAAGCGTCAGCGGGAGGCATCGAATTTAACGCTCTCCTTCTGACCTCTCATCGTTATCTGATGTGGGATTGCCGCGACAGTGAAATCGTCAATAATATTTCTCCTCAGCGGAGAGCGGTTGTTGATGAATGAAGGGGGGCGGGGGGAGGGGCAGGCTTCCGATTGGACGCACAGAAACCGGCCCCGGAGGCACACGAGGTCTACATCGAGAGAATGGAAAAACTCAGACATCTCGGGCCTCCCCGGAATTGTCTGGTGTCCGGATCCGAGGACTCGCCTGATCTGGCTCGAGATTGAGTGAGGAATATTTCGCTCCTCACGGTTTGCGGGAGATAACCGTGACGAACGTTAGAACAGCTCTTTCCCCCACCCTCGGGCGGTGGAGTGGTTTGCGCTCCTGGAGGATGAGGTAGGCAGAGAAAGGGACTCGACTCGCCACGGGAGACAGGACGACGAGTTTACTTCTGCTCGCGAATACAGCTCCTTGCCTTCTCACGTTCGTTTCCTCATAACCTTCATTTTCGCGTTATTTTCGCGAAATTCTCAGCTTGTCTCTCTCTCCCTAACTGACTGCTCCCACGGGACACGCGGCGGCGGCAGCAGCAGCAGTGACGACGAGCGAGTTTCCTCGTCTTTCCCTTATGTGAAGAGGCATCTTCAAAGGAGTACTCGTTCACTTTCGGTATGCGTATTCCCTTCCGAAGCGCGGCGCACGCTTCCCACGAAAAGAGTCAGAATTAAGTGCAGCTGTCCGAGTCTCATACCAACTTCCGAGATTTCCGACTTCGGAGCTGGAGGTCGCAAGCAATTTTCGTAATTATTTTATCCTCGTAATTGTGGTTTGGGCTGAAAGCTCGTCTATTCATTTGATTCGTCGGTCTCCCTCGCGGGTGGCGGCTGATGGGCGGCGGGTGACTCCGCTCGGCGAAGCGGTCATCTGTCTTTTGTCGAATCGTTCGCCGCTCTTAAATTAGGCCTCAATTATGAAGCCCACGGCTTTGGTCAACTCATTATTGTGGGGCTCGGTGAATCTCATATAATCGGTCTTTTCTCGGCCCACAAGCCGCTCACGGATGCTGTTCCAACTCCTGCACTCTCGTTGATGCCCGAAGATTGGTTCGAGGTACGAGAGCTGCCGCCCCTTCCCGGTTTCCAGTCTCGACAGCTATCTCCAGAGTCGTTCCGCTCCGTTTCGTCGATCTCCGCGGGGCGACGCAACGGTTCACAAGACTCACGCCCCTCCGAGCTCCACTTGCCGTCTGGCCATCCGCTGGTTTCCCGTCCGTCCGTCCGCCCGTTCGGAAACTTCAGATCCAACGTTTGAATCAACAAGTGCTGGATTCCTCCCCAAAGAATTCGTCCGGCTCGGCACAAGCTTCGAAGTGGTAACTGAAACAGATCGACCATAGATTGCGGCCCTGATATCCGACCGATCACAGGTTTTGACAATTTGCGAGGCAAATTCAACAAATTTCGACGAAACCAAATCTCCATGTATCATTGCCACTTCCATCTAATGGAGAGCAGGATCACCTGTCGTCGGGTACCATGTTCCTATTAACAATCATTCAATGTACAAGAAATTTGGGATATCAATGGTGCAAGCGTGTGAATGAGCATAGATCGAGAAAGAAGGGACGCACTCCTATCTTGAAGGATCGATCGATATCGTTTTCTTCACGATTGTGCAATATTTTCTTTCTCGATTGGCTCCGAAGAGGCTACGGGCCTGGGCATCTGGTCCGACTGGTTGTTCTTGAGGCTCTTCTCGGCTTTCAAAATCGAGTCGGGATTTTATTCGAGGAACGATCTCTGGGTCCCGACTCTGGTAGAACACAGAAGGTTGTTTTCCTGATCAATCCGTCCGCTATTAACCCCCTCGAACCGCAGTTCTTGACAAAAATCCTGACACTAGTCGTTCGGGGAACAAAAAACGATTTCGGTTCAAAAACACGATGAGGCTGATCTCTCACTCAGTTCCCGATCTCGACGTTTCGACGAGGGGAATGAACTTCCCGCTTTCCGGCTCAGTTTTCCCTGCTCCCTGATTCCACACGGCTCTCAAGCTAACCCCTGTGAAGCCAGCTCGACGCTCGAAGCCCATTTGCTTGAGATGCAGTGATCGCAAGATTGGTGTCACCGTGATGTGTGGTTCTCATACGGATTTGCCAACCTAAGCCGGAAGTCTCAGGATCGAACGTAAATAATGTAGATATCGTATGCCGTATGGGTCTCGTCGCGAACGCAACCTTCTCTCCAGAAGTGACTTGCCTACCTTCAACGAACCAAGACGTCTCATCCTTGTTCCAGCCAAGTTGTTCGAAGATTTCCACTTATTTCCTCTCGAACAGTAAATCGAATCGCGCCACTTCTGCAGAAGTCCTCAGAGGTTAAATGTTGACTAGGGAGAGGGTCGACTCCAACTTTCCTCGAGGGGAAATCGAATCTCCGTACGACTTCGATTAGATTCTCAGAAGGCTGATAAATACTTCGCTTGAAACCGTGTCCAAGGATTTACGACTCTACTTTCTGTTGAAACTGAGTTGACATCACGACGCGTCGAGGGCACGCTCGCCGCCTAGCACGAACTGAAATTCGGGCACAACACCGCTTTTTGAGGCGCCGCGAAGAATTCTTCCGTGCCGAAGATTTGAGAGGCTTTAACAGTCGCCGTTCACAACTTTGCGGATTTCGACTTTACTGTGATCGAGTTAGTTCCATGTGGGCTGACCGTTGAAATCCGCGCCGGAGTTCGCACATCGGGCCCTTGGACGACAGACAAGAGGAGGAGGCGGATGGGAAAGGCGTCGGATCGAGCCGCGCCCCCGACGGCGGAATACTCTCCGGAGGGTTAGTTCAATATGGCGAGGTTCTCGAGATTTGTTCGTCCCGGAAGGAGCCGGCAACGAACTGCAAAAGAACGCCGACATCTCCACGGCCGACCGCTCGGACCTGTCGTCATCGTCAGGAGCCTTGTTGCTGCCGCTGCGGTTGTCGTCGTTCCGTCTGAAATGAATCCAACTCACGCTTTAGGCCCATGCATTCCGTCTCCTGGGACGGAGTTTGGAATTTAATCAAACGTAGTGCTGACCAGCTCACTCTTGCGGGCCACCATTCAGTCACAGTTGGCGATTCGATGTGAAATCTCCGTTCATGAATATCCTTCTCGAACGGTTCCGCCGCTCTGAGGATTCATTTTCAACTCGACAGCAATCTCTCGCGGCATCCAACGATTTTCGTGGGTTTCTTCGCTTGGCTTCGCCTCATCTCGCATTGTCTGCTTCGTTTCAATTAACCGACCGGAGCAGCCTACAAAGCCACGGAGACGATCCAGGGAGCCATGCAAGTCACCCAACGAGGCTGACCTCTCTCCCCGACTCACTGGACGGTGACAGTTCCGCTCGTGGTGGCGGCGGTGTCGTTGGGGGAAAAAGCTTCATGGGACCCGAACTTGCTCGTGACGGCTGCGACAAGTTTTCGTCCCTCCGCCGATTTTTCCCAAAGTCCGAGACGCAATGAACGCGAAAAGTCTGGGGAATGGATAGCATCTTGGAACGTTCATTCGCTCATCCGTGGCGGAGTTCCGGACGATTCCGCAGGTTCACATCGACCTAAAAGCCTCAGCCCCTATCGGGACTTCAAATCCTGAATCGAGCCTGATCGCGGAAATGTGCCCAACCGACGGAAATAGTCTCTTGGAAATTCCACTCAGTCGACATACCGATCACGCCGAATAACGGGAAATGATTTGTTATCGAGAACTTTTCATATTGCTCGGTGGGAAACGAATAACCTTTGTGGCACTTACGCACGTTTTCCAAGTCACGTTCCCCCCTGCGCGATTCGGTCGAAAACCACGCGTCTGGCAAAAAAAAAAAATGTGATTGCCGAGGGCGTGCGCAGGGGCCGCGACTCCCCCCGAATTTTCGTTCGGCCTCCAGAGTTAATGATCGTAGGGCTAACAAAGGAGGTTCGAACCGATCCTATGTTTTTTTCGCAAGTCGTCATTTTCCCTCCCGAGTAACTGGAATTGGGACGTGCAAAATGCGCCATCACGGGAATTATCGGAAGATGCTCCCTCTCCGAGCTAAGCATCGATTCGCATGGGCACAAAATTCTGCTGGCAGACCCTGAAAGTTGTCATGAGCTCGATGAGATCTATCGGCTTCTGATTGATGAAGCCAGGTCGCCGAAAGGGATCCAAACCAGGCTTGAGATTGAAAGACAGAGACCTCATTGAAGAAGAGAATGACGCAAGTCGAGAAACGATTCAACGGCAGAGACTTGAAAGAACTATCAACCCGCCAAGCGAGGATGGGTCTCAGGAGCTACGAGAAATGTGTGAAAGAAACGCTGAATAATAAGCTGAATGAGGCATGGCAAAAGGGTATGCCGTAAAAGGAGTCCCTCGAACGAGATAATGATTTCAGAGAATATCGAGGAATTATCGAACACTTTAATGATAATAGTAGGGGTAGTCGACTGCCCGTGAATGCCGGAGCGGGAGGTCTACAAACTGTGAAATACAGGTCAAGATACGTAGACATCGAAGCCACCTGCCAACAACGCGAGAAGGAGGACCAAACAATGGAACATGTGCTCCTCGAATGTGGAGAAATCCTAGATGCTGACTGTATAATACAGGAACAACCGGAACTACACGGAAGTAGCACGCCGAGAATGATATCCGACACCAAAAGAAACCTTGAGAGATGGAAACGGAAAAAAGGACCCAGACCGTATGTGTTAAAATAAGAATAACCACATCGTGGACCAGCTGAGTCATCGCCGCGTACTGAAGGTCTCCTGCTATGTTTGGAATGCGAATACAGCGGGAGGATGGTCAATAAACAATCAATCAATCATTAGTAGAAAGTTTTTCATTCATCATAATCAGCAATCAGTGTGGAGCTGAATCAATCAAATCTCGTTGTCTCGTCCGTTTCGTGCGAAACCCGGCAGTGTCGTTCCAGGGCGATCCTCGGGACTCAAAATCCCCGGGAACAGCTATATCGGACGCGGTACTGGAGCTCTGCAGCTCCTTTCCACAGCAGACACAGCACGGGAAACGACTTCTTCCATAAAACGTTACTCAGACACGTTTTCAATTGCTTCGCGTTGGCATCGTCTGGCTAATGAGGTAACAGTTTTCCTCTTACTGAATTTTTGAGGTGTTTCGAAACCCCGCGAAAATTTCGTAATCCTTCTATTTACATGGGAGCATGGTTGCAATCGGTTTTCTGAAGAGCATGCGGCTTCCTCGAACTGGGATTTCTAGCGAGGATCCCACCCGGATGTCTTGAGCGCGGTTTCAGATATTTCTTCTGGTTGTAGCGCTAGTGGTGTCGGTCGTCTTGGGTCATACAACGCCTGAGGTGTATTCACTAGTGAGGGTAACCAGCGCAGCTCTGTTTACTCGCACGTCTTCTGCTTCGCTCTCTACGTCGATGGGCCGGCAGGCGTTGTCCAAAGTGGGCGTAGCTTGAGCCCGGACGAATAAATTTCCTTCTTTTCACGCAAAACTCGCTCGAGCTGTCGGACCTTGCTGGGAGCAGGTTGTTGCGTGAAAGTGGGGAAGCCGAGGCCGACGCGCGAGAATGGCCGTACAGCCGCCTGGGGAAGCGGGGAGACCTCAGGAGTTGAAGAACTGAGGCACGTCTGGGACTCACGAGGATCGGGGATGGAAGTTAGGCAAGAAAGCAAGCGAGCGAGCCAGCCAGCCAGCCACCCGGCAGCCATACGAATAATGGCTCACAAGAAGGGAAAGAACTGGCCCAGATTCATTAGCAACGACGAACCAACCTGAAGAAAGCAGAATTAATGCCTATAGAATGCACAAGGTCTCCTCCGCTGCTGTGCGTGCCAACCGCTTTCACTCCCGCCAGGCTTTATGCGACCAAAACAAGCGGAAAACGTGCGGGTGACGGGTGCTGTTCGTGGAAGACTCCGTTTCAATGCTCCTCCATCTCCAATTGACAACCTCAGCTCCATTCCGGTGGAATATGAAGCAGAGAAGGAAACGCAGGTTGCAGAAACGAGGGGGTCGAGAACGGGTCGGGAAAACTTTGCACATAACTGCTCTTGACGAGCACGCAGGCTGGAGTCCGGGTGAGCGAGAGCACGCGGTTGATCTCCTCGAAGGTCGGATCCCACGGCTGATTGTTTTGATTGTCGAGACTCCCGAAGCGTCCGCGGACTTCGCGTCGAGTTCATTCCCCTGTCGCGTCTCCTGCCACGTGCGATAGTATCCGCTGTCGCCGTCCCTCGTCGCTCTGTTTTGCTGTTCCGTTTTCCGAAATTCTCACCATTTCTCGCTCCGAGGTTTCTTCTGTTGTTTGCTGCCAGTTGTTAGCACAGCAAATATGTCCCTTTAGATCCGATGAGCATGATAGTTCCTCCGCGCACAGCTCGAAAAGCTCCGCACGTCGAGTCAGCGCGGGTCTGTCCGGGAGTGAATATTCAAAGCAAGCAGTCGGCCAACCTAACACTGCTCCAGACGCTCGGCCAGTCAAAATGGCAGGAACTTTCCAACCTGTGTCGAGAGGAAAAAGCCGCGGTACATTCGGTGCTGTGCGGAGGAGGAAGTCGGCGGCAAAAAGAGAAAGCGGAGAAACGCTTGAGATACCGGTTGACCTGCTCTTCCTGAGATAGGCACAGATTCGAACGCAGTTGGGAAGACGATTCGAGACGCAACTGTCACGACCCGCCGATCGACGGGAGGCAGCCGAGCAAGAATCGACCAAAGTCTTAACGTGGTCGGTCTTGGAGCCGCCGTCGCATTCCTCGACTCGGAAGAGTTTAAATAGCAGACACAGACGAAGCACGGTTTAGACAGGTTGTCTGCTTGCTGCATTTTGCCCGCTCAGCTGGCCACGCTACGTACTCTTGTCCTCGTTGTGCATCCTGCAGCAACCGGAGATTGAGTGACTCCCCGTTCGACTCGAGAGAAATGCTGACTAACCGACTCTTCTCCGGAAAAGTTCGAACGCCGAGAAGGAACTCGACGTATCGCGTTTCGATTCGGAAAATCCTTAAAGACGCGCTACCTGAGCTCACAACCGATCTTGGCAGACATCCACTGATGTTCTTCCCGGTCTTTTCGATGGAAGGGGATGCGGTCGGCCTCCGCTTCCGATGTCCACGACGGTTACAGTCCGACCACTTGATGCGCACATTCCATCGATTTCGTCCCAACGCTTCATCCGCCTCGTCTGAAAGAACTGTCACGCAAACGTTCGTCTCTATCCCGGCACCGCTGACTGACCGGCTTCACGTGGCCGCTCGCCAGCGTTGGGTTCCTCCATTTTTCCCCTTCCCTTGCTATGATGCGGCGACTCGGTGTTTTCTTCGGCCTCACCGAACACGACCGCAAGCCGTCACATTGCAACTAAGCCCGCCAAACTGTCCAGCGGTCCAGTCGGCCGGCTTGCCACTGAACTGCTGCATTGACGGAAACACGTTTTTGTCAACGACGTCAACGTCGATAAAGGAATCGCAATGTCAATCGCCTCACGCGCGGCTCCTCCTTCTCCAAGTTGGCAAGCTCCCCTCGCGTTCCCATTCCTCCACGAAGATCCATCCTGTTGAACAGAGATACAACGAGGAGAGTGACGAACTGGCCAGATAGCGACTGGACGGCAGGGGAAAAAAGACACACTGACCAACAGGGAAGCGACAACGACGTTAAAAAGCAAAGAGATGAATGAGGCGGGAGGTTTCGTTGCCTCATGAATCGCAAGATACATTCCTCATCGACAGCGGTGGCACCGAGCCGGCTTGGCTTCGAAATGTTCGCGTTCGTCTCCTTCGCATCCTGGGTTGGGATAATGCGCATCGATCTCTGATTGGACAGCTCTGGAATATGGAAGCCGAACCTCTGTTGACAGCTTTCAACTGCGTGAGTGATTTATTTCGAGCGATTTCATTGTTCCCGGAAGCTTGAATCGGAGTGTGTTCGTTGATGAGGTCGCGCTGGCTTCATTCGTTCGGATTTCGACCTTGATCCTCCGGTTGAACTTGTTATGCGTTCCGGCGGATGTCGTAGCAAAGCAGTTGGTCGTAGTGCGGAGTTTGGTGTCAATTGAGACGACATCGGCGTCGGCTGTTCTAGATCTTCATCGAGATGCGCATCACCTGATTGCGAGAGATGATCTGAGAATGACATCTTATTAAACTCCTTACTCTGCGTGAAGCCGCTCGTCTCCCACCACGTGTGGGGTTCTCAGAAAATGCTGATAACGAATGACGAGAGTCAGATGTGTTCTTCGAGGAGAATCTTCTGGTACTGGGACGATTCGATGATCCGATGCGAGTCGCGGATGACTTAGCGCCCCCGTCGGATGATGTGCAACAGTTCGATTGTCGGATCCGTTTTTGTCTTCTGGAAAGTGCTCTCGTGTGTCTGAGGAACGCCGGGGAAAGTGACGTAGAACGAGCAGCGGGCTGCCCCGGGTGCTGCGTTGAGGAGTCACTTGATTCATTGGGTTTGTTTGTCGTCCCCGGCATTCCTTTCGAGGCTGCTTCACCGTCCGTGAAGAGGAAATCCGAGCAATGGACATGCACAGCGTGTCTGTTATTCGTATCCTTGTTCGCTGCCGTTGAGGAAGAGGACAACGAAGGGGAAGGCATTACATTATGATGTAAATTCGCTCCTCGCGGTTCGCACGCGAACCCCTCGTATACAACCCGGTTCGCCTACCACATCTCGTCCTCCGAAATACCGTTCCCTCGCGTACGGTCCGTGAACAGTTGTAAAAAGCAGATAGAAGACTGCTGGCCGCTGTTCGATCTGGGAGCCGCACCCTTGTACTCGCTTGCGGTGAATCTAATCACCTTCCTCTCTCTCTATCGTCATTCATATCAGGCTCAACATGAATGATTACCAACGAACTTGGTGATTCGAAACGACCGCCAAGCGTTCCCGGAAGTTCAAACGATCGCTGTGGATTTTCGTGGCGTTCAGGCAATTTGTCAGTCGGAACCGTGCCGCAAGTTCGGAGGAACGAGAGCTCAGGAAGCGTGCAAGATCTCGCAAACTAACACGAAGAAGAAAGATTGGCTGCAGAAGATCGAACTGATTTTTCCGCTCACAGCGGCACTGAATCGGCGACGTTGGCTGCAGTTGTTAAACCGAGTTTCGCCCTCCAGAAGCGTTAGTACAAGCTCGCCTGCATGGCCGAAGCTGATCGTGTCTGTAAAGCTAACGAGCCACATCGGTGACGCTGCAACGGCACCGACAAAAGCAGCGGCACCCTGACAAGTAGGGAGCAGAGCAAGAAAACGACGTCGAACCCTCGTCTCTACCGCCCGCACGTTCAGCCGAGCAGTCCGTCCGTCAGGCAATCTTACCGAGAGGACCTTGTCTCTGCTCCACATGCAGAGACAATGCGGACCCCGATGTGCTTAAATCGGCAATTAAGCCGAATGTAAGCGATTGGAACTTCTGAAGTGATAAAATGAGATGGAGGGGGAGGCCTGCCTGGGCAATCGTAACGGAGAGCTTGTTGGGGCAAACTCAATTCGTGAAAAATAACTTCGTTCGGGACACGGGTAACGGCACGAGTTAACGATACGAGGAGAGTGTTTTGCAAAAAGCACGGTTTCCGATTAGTGTTTTGGAGGAGCTCTTCAGTGAATCCAGCGTGTTTCCGAACAAAATGAGGAATCTTCTCCTCAGAATAAGGAAAAAGTAATTTCGTTGCAACGCACCGAGTAGGAGGAGCAGGCATGTATTCACATTTGAGACGACTGATGATCTTCTTGAACGATACCATGAACGTACGATTGATGTGAAGGGAAGAACTTCTTCTTTTCTCGACGAGGACTTTCAGGTAAGTGAATCCCGGTTTCTCGGTGGAGATTCAGCAGAAGTTATCTCCGGGACACTCGGTGTCGCGCAGCACGACTCGCGGACGGGGGCATTGCCGCGCGAGCCGCACGCAACGACTCGGTTACACACTCGTGCACACAAATCCACTCATCCCAGCTCAACAGGTCGCGTGGGGAGCACTAGTGGCAACAGCTATGACAGCCATGTCCTCCGCGGTGAGGGTAGCGACCGGCGCTGGTAACGACGGCCGAGGGAGGGCCTCAGTTTCGTACCCCCTTAATTAGTCGAGGCTTACTTACTCAGTAAACATAACTGCACTGTTTTTTTTCCTCCGCCGGAGAGGCACGCAGAAAGGCTCAAGGCCGCACAGGTGGAACAGGTCAGCGTGCCTCCGCATTGCGCGATACCCAGCACACACGGACCCCAATTTCCTCGATCCCAAAGCTGAGAGGTTCCCTTGCTGGCTCCAAGTTCCCCAGTCTTGCTTTCGTCTGAATATTGGCGGCTCGCCGTTGGGAACGCGTTCTTGCTCAACTCGATGTTTTGACTCCGACGGAGAACGGCCCGCCCTCCGCCAGAAAAAGTGGAGGACAGAACGCTCGGTTTTCCACCGAAGAAATTATTCAGATCCTTTCCCTTCGATCCCGCATAACCCGGATTGCGTTTCCGATTACGTCATCCGGCAGTTAGGAATCAAGAGCAAGCTCACAAAGATGATGTTCCCGCGGCAGAATCGAATCGCTGTCGGGAACGTCTGTCTGAGCGACTAGCCGCTCGTTTGACCAATCGATTCATCGGTTGATCGCCATTTCCTCCAGCTCGGTATTCCTTCCCTTTACAGAGCAAACATGGGAAAAGCCGTTCCGAGTGTTGACCTCTCGACTTCCCCAACGAGATAGGATCGCAGGTTCCATTTCAGTCCCTCGCATCCAACTTCTACTGAACTCTTGGGCGACTGTTTCTACCGAGTGACCTCTTGGTGCGGACTTGAATCCATCGCTCGACCCAATCAGGCCGAACCTACAGAGAGATTCCGATTGGCTGAGCGGAATCGCGATCCAGCGTTGGCGATCCAACGCTTTTGCGATCGCTACTCGGTTGGCCCGACAAGAGGATACAATGTGTCGATGCCCCTCGTATAAAGGCTGAATTTAATCGAGACGACCAGAGCCCAGAGAAGAATAAGTGGACGAAGCCGAGGAGAGGACAAAGGATGGGAGCCCTCGTCTATTATTTGGTGTTAACGAAGCCCTCCGGAGGTCGGGAGCCCCCCTCGAGAAATCGAGTTGGGCAAGTATCGCGAGAGGTCGTAATGGCGGCGGGCCCCCAGCGGGGTCGGAAGAAGCACTCTTCGCGGCGGCGTTTAAGAATAGGAAATCCGACTGCCCGCCGTCGTTCCGGTGTGATATGGCAGTGTTTCCAGGGAAGGTGTGTTTTGAGCTAGTGAGAACGAGCGCCTCCGCGTGGCGAAAAGCCGTTGGGCACGTCGCCCTTCCGACGGCTCCCATGCGTGCAGCTCTGACTTTGCGTACTCGCTCCGCCACGGAAGGCGGGAGCTCCGTTCGGCGTGCGTACGTCGACGACAGAAAAGCGAAACAATAGCGCAGCCGGATTGGCAAACGGACGAGCAAGTGGAAAAGGGGAAACCAACCCGTCAGGGAGCCTGGTGCGATGCGGAAGATGATGAAGTAACAGACTCGATTTAATTAGCCATGGGCTGCTTCTGTTTTCGTCGACGCCCTCGGTTTTTGTCGACCATGTGCAACGCATCCCTGCTTGTTCATCATTCCAGATGAAAGGCTGAGTGGCCTTTCAGCTCGGTAACGATTCGCGCATTTATTTTGGCCCAAGTTTCTCTTCAAAGTAGAATTTCGCAAGTGGTAACGTCATAAAAACTCTCGGAGAGGAAGAGGGACGATGGACACACAGCTCGAGAGCCCCTGCGGATATGGCTGCGTGGGAAGTGGGAGAAGGAGGAAAACCGCTCGCTAAAAACCCGGGGAGCTAAGCCCCACTCCAAAACATCGAACTTCAGGAATGTTTCCGGGAGGAGCGCGGGCTCGAAAGGCTCGGGACGCATGGAGCTTCACCTCCATGCTTGATTCGAGAAATGCCAAAACTGAAGCTCTGCCTGTGCGAACGTGGGAGCATGATAGGGGGACCTCCCCCACCCGCTGTCCCCCTTCCGAGGACGGAGTTCTGAGCTTGTGAACGTTTGCCAAAATGGATGACCGTTCCGATACCGCGTGGACAGTGTCCGCGGTTGGCAGAGGGGTCTGATTCCACGTTTCCTCCTCCAGAGACTTCGTGCGGCTCAGATGTGAGGAGCTCCTCCCCAGGATCCTGACCCGGGCTGGACCACGTTGTCCGCTACGAGTTGTTGTCTGACAGGGAGACGGTGAAAACGAGCACGAACCGATACGGCTGAAACTTGGTGAGGTAATATGTCGTCAGGTGTGTTGTCTGGCCTTCCTGCGTGCGAATGCGCGGTTCGACTCCTAGCCCCTATCCAAAGTTCACAAAAGGTCTCGTGAGGAGCTCGCGGACTCTTCCAGACGAGGGCGACCTTGACCTCGTAATCGTGAGGAATCTATTGCCACCGATCGTTATTTTCCAGCAGGCCCAGAGATGATTGGAGTTCGGTCCAGCGATGGAAAACACTTCGACGGATCGGGTAATTTTCCGGAGAGAAGCCGCGATAGGCGGCACTTTTGAAATCAGCGGCATCGGAATAGAATATTTGCTCGTGGACGAAACCGTTCATTGCACAGAGATAACGGGGAGCGATCTCGTAGTCGGAGACAAGCGGATAGAGGTCGAAAGGCGAACCGAGGCTTCAGTCCGGCAGCAGTCCGGGAGAGTTCGCGAGCGGAGCTGGCGGCCTTTGTTGCTGACGATCGTTACACCGGACGGATGATGACGCGGCCTCGCGCTAAGACAGATGGATAATGGGATCGGCTGTCGGAGCGGCCAATTATTCTAGCTGACCCGAAGTAGAACTTTGCTGTGAGCCTGTGTACTTGGTGAAGGAAACGATAAGAACACAACATATTCAACAGCGGGAAATGCATCGACCCGGCGAGTAGGTGTGAAAATCACTCCAACCATGAAGCGAATTCTCCACACCCTATTTGTCGAGCCTGCCGTATCAGTTGTCAGGACCCGCGACAAACTCGTTGGAATCAGGACGGCCGAGAGGCACGCGGCGAACCCACTCTCGTCGCCATTTTCTCCTCCAGGCTTTCACTCACATTGCTCGGACACCTTACCTCGATCGCTCGATGATCCGGGAGAAAGGGAGAGGAATGACGACGACTGTTGCCGCGTCGGTCCACTTGACGGTTCCGTTAGAGTGTCAACAACACCACCGCCGCCGCGTCGTCTTCAACATAACCTCCCCCCGCCGTTCGCAACGTCGAACCCATGGATCTTCGCTCCGTGCTTCCTTCCGTACCCGCTCCCAGGCTCATCCCGCGATCCCCCCTGCCCCTCCTCCGTTTCACTCTGGAAACAAAGCGAGAACACTCGGTTCTATGGAGGGCAGGAGGAGGTACGCGTTGCTCCGGTGCGCGACCCGACCGGATGCTTGATTGGTGCGAGGAGATATGTTTCTCAATTGAGAGCCGATGCGATCCGGTGCTCGAAGTTGGACTCCTCTTCGATCTCTCAACAGCGGATCCCCCCTCGCTAGCAGATCCGCGCGGTCGCGAGCCGGCTCCCAACTGGCTCCGGACGGGATATATTCTATTCCCTATCGACTCAGCTGGCCGGCTCGGACCCGTCTCTAACTCTCTTTTTGCGAGTCCGGCCTCCTCGAGGATTAAAAGTAGATAAACCTCTCGAACGGTAATCGATAGATGAGCGGGAACGGAGATAGCATACGCAGATAGCGCCCGAGTGATTCCGGGCGCTCACGTGAAACGTTGTCAAGCAGCGACTCTTTCGGAAAAATCGCGTCCCGAGGAAAAAAGTGCTGAAGCGGTTCAACGATACGATCGATGCTGAATCAATGCTGATCGCCGACAGGTTCGTTAGCCGCCGGTCTCATCCGCGGGCTGACCTCAGGGATAGATTCACGAGGATCCCAATCGGGGAGGGCGAACTGCGAGATTAGACTTGAGTGCGGCCGCTCACTCGCTGCCAGATGGAATTTGTGAAGTCGACCGAGTAAAACTAAGAGGGGGAGTGGGCGGGAACAAGTCGAGTGTCAGCGAGGAGCAGGATGAGCGGCGGGAGGTCACTGCGACCGGACCACCTGGTGCGGCCAACTGTCAAAACTGTCAAACCCGTCGGATGTGGTCACTTGACTCGCGCGGCTGGAGTCCAATTGTGGTGCGGGCGTGAATTCGAGCGGGCTAAAAGCTCGAGACTTAGCATAAAGCCCATTCCGCGAACTCATTCCGGCTCGATCTCCGCTTGGGTACACTGACGTGGCGGTGTTCGACCGCAAACTCATCGAGAGAGACACATCCGGTGACAGGGCTCCGTCTTTGTCGTCGACGAGCCGGGTGTCGTCGAGCCGAATAGATTCCGAGGCGAATGACTCGACCGAGTTGTGAATACACAGTGTCGCCGTCGACTCTGCGGGCTCATTTTAGGCTGTTAGTGAGGCGGGAGTTGACATTCCCCCCTAATGCAGATGAGATAGCGAAGAGATGCCCAAGGCGGGCCGGGCGTTAACTGGAGTCTCGGCCCGAGTACATTGAGGCCAGGGAGAAAAAACCGATGCAATCTCGCCTTCGGAAGGCGTCTCTGCTCCATAATAGCTCCTTGTTAGCTTATGCGCTCCCTCGCAGATTCTCCCGCAGTGTCTGGTTTGGCGGCTGTTACTCTTGCCTCTCATCCCTCGATCCCCGTTCTCGTCGTCCCTCCTTCCGCCGCCGTCTTCCTCCGCCGGCTATCTCCGCCTCGTCTTGTCATCTCCTCTCGCCGCCACTTCCCATGGTCGCATGGAGCCCGCTGGAGTTCGAGGCACCTGGACACGTGAACACGACCGACAACGAGCGGGCCTCTGGCTCATGAACGCACCAGCAAATCAATTAAGGACGTATACAGCGGAGGAGCGCGAAAAACAGATCGTTTGGGAACGTTTGTGACCTTCGCTCTCGCCCCTCTCACTCGTTGAGATGAGAGCCACACGAGCGTTTAAGGGTTCGTTTCCGAAATTCGGTCGTTTTCGTTGCTGCTGTTCCTTATATTGCTCCCCAGACGCGAATCTCCTCCTGTCAGCGAGGCTACGAGCGAAGAGATAAACTCCAGCTTC
The DNA here is from genome assembly GCA_037576195.1 of Phytoseiulus persimilis. NCBI lineage: Eukaryota > Metazoa > Arthropoda > Arachnida > Mesostigmata > Phytoseiidae > Phytoseiulus > Phytoseiulus persimilis. The sequence goes on from CM075104.1 coordinate 7,480,375, forward strand.
GTTGTCTCTCACGGTCGTCTCCTCCCTCCGCTGCGAGTCCATGGGCCTTCACGGGTGGCCGTCGTCATCGTCCAAGAGAAAGGTCGTGGACATAACTCTCGTATCGCTCGGCCACCACTCTGTTTATGATGGAAGCCTTGCGCTCGGAATACACATCGGCAACGCGATGGCTCTTGGGATTCCCGCACTTTGTTTTTCTCGAACCGCGTCCCAGACCCTTCGCTCGGGAACACCTCAACATCCGTTCGCATAGAGCGGGAATTATAGAACTTGAGCGCGGCGTCAAATGCTTCCCCCCTGCGTTCTCCTGGAATCCATCCCCATTTTGCTCGGTCGCCCCCCCTCAGACCCAGATTCGGGCAACCTGGTAAATTGCTTGTCGCCGAGAAATTGAAGTGATTTGAGCAGTTTCGAGGTGAGCCGAAAACTGTTCTCCTTGCCTCCCTAGGCTTGCGTTATGTGAGCGCATCAATGTTACCCACCGAGAACAGTGAAGCGGTCCACGACGACGACGACGACGACGCCGGCAGGCTGGGCCGCTGCCCAGAGAATTCACTCGTACTGAGTTGCCTTTCCTTCGGCAACTGTCCATTGAGCTCACCAGGGTAACGAGCGATCAAGATATCGCTCCTCTCTGGATTATCATTTTAACCTCAAAATACTAGATGCTTGAACTCTCGGACCGAGTTCCAACTCAGTTGAACTCGTGTGAGAGAAATGGAGACCTGGTGAGAATGGCTGAGGCCGCGCTTGACTTGATCCATGCGCGCTTTCGCCGAACTTCGTCGATTTCTCTGAATGTATGATGGAAACGCGAACTTTAAAAAATAGTCCGCGCTCCGCTAGGAAGCGCGTTGGTTCAGCAGCCCTGGATTGACGCCATTCGTGGGAACCCCGCCACGGCACTTGAGCGTGACGACGTTAGAGCGGTCCGACAGAACCGCATTGGGAGAGTCAACGACAAGTGAATAAGCACGCAAACAAGCACCCGACTGAAATCGTCCCCATGGATCCAGCAGTGAGATCCAGCTGGGAATGCCTCGGGCCGCGGTCGGGTCGCAGAGTGGCAAGCGATGTTGACCAAATAAGATTACCTTGATCCGATCCGAGTTGGAGCATGTCGTCCGATCGACACCCTATCCGTTCGCTTTCCAGCCGGCCTGGCGGCCCCCGGCCAAGCAGGTCCGCTCGGTTCTTGCACGCCTCCGTGCACCTGTCTGTGCGTCCGACTGCAGTGACCTCTTCAGCCTAACGCAGTCGTGTCGTTTGCTTGTGTCGATGCCGGCTCTCCCGCGTTCCACAGGTGAGTACCTGAGTGAGTGCCGACAACGAGGCCGCATCAGTTGCAAATAGAAGAAGCTCGTCCGTTGCTGACTTAGTCATCCACTCACTCACTCACTCGGCGTTGGTTTGCTCTTCATCCAGTTCGTTGTCTGCGTGCCCGAGTCCCGCCGTTCGGGTAAGAGCCAGGACCTCCCCGACTATGGAAGCTGATGACCGACAGCGCTGTTCGATGCGGCCATGTCCTCTCGCACCGGATGACAGTATTTACTGTATCCCCACCGGTGAACGGATTCTTCATGAATAAAGCTCAACGGAGCTCGCAGGAGACTTGTTTCCACTCACGAGCCAAGGTCACCGTGACGAAGCAGAACCGGCCGACTTGCGCGAACGAGGTGAATACGCCGACCGCGCGGAACTCAGTTTAGCCGAACAAGCTCATCAGCAGAAGACGGATGTTGTCTCGGTTGACTTGAATGCCGGGAACAGGACGTAATACCACAAAGATGGAAGTTCGTCGTCCCTCATCGACGCCTACATCATCGTTCGCTCCTGCTGGAAACTTGCAAGTTTTGTCCCAAAGTAGCTCACAAGGGCGCCCTCCTCAATAATCGGATCAAAGCCTCGGAACGAGTTTTTGTTTTCCACGGCGGGCGCTCGCAGTTCCTCGTGTTATTATTGAACAAGATCAAACAAGCGCCTCGGGAACTTGTTTTTTCTCCGAACCGGATAGCGTGTTTAATCGTTCAGTGCATGATTGGAAATCCGATACGCCACGAATGCATACATCACTCCATCATCTCGACTCCATCAGCGATGTCCCCTCCTCTCGCTGACCCTTCCCGCGTCGTGTCGTCCTCGGGTCTTGGAGCTATCGAACACCGGCGGTCCCGCAATCCGTGCTGATGGCAGACAGCGCGTGATTGAAAAAAAAAGAGAGCCGAGATCGCTCCACTGACGAATGGCGGATCATGTCATCGATGCCTCATCCGAGCGAGCGTTGATGCGGCGCGTCGGGAGAAACATTCACTCGTGGGCCCTCGATGGGCGAAGATGACGAGACGCCCCCGACGGAAGCTGATCACACACAGTTCCGGGCGATGTCGTCGGCTGCCGCAGCTGCTGCTAGAAGCTCGGGGTCGCTCCACTCTCGGAGAGTGTTGGCGACACTCAGCTACACCGGCTTTTTGGGCTGCGAAGCAAATGTTCTTCAAGTGATTCATGTCACCTCACCCTGTCCTCCCTCAAAGACGGGCGAGCGAGCGAGCGAGCGGGCAGGCGGACAGACGGGAGGAGAAAAGGGTAAACAAATGTGATAATTTTATTTGACATCCCAGCAGCAGCTCAGCGGGGCAAACGGGACTCACGAGAGCAAGCAAGAAGGCACTCAGCATCGATTGCTGTAGGAGCTTCGCATCGGATGACCGAGCTCCCCGCGCAGGGTGCGATGCAACGGTGAGGATTTCCGTTTCCTCTACGATTCACCGCAAAATACAGGGAGGAGTCCGAGCTCTCGTCCATGCTGTATGGCGGACGTCTATCCGATGCTGTGTCATACCAAAAGTTCGCTCTCCGCATATGATCGGCTCTTTCCCCGAGCAGTCGTCGTGACTTCCTGCTTTTGACATTCGAGGAACAACAAGTGACTTGTCACATGCTCGTTCTGTCGCCTCTCGGCGAAATCGTTGAGCGGGGAGATCCCTCGGCAAAGGAAACCTCTCCATGCACTCCGGGAACGAGTTCAATCTCGACTTTTTCGAGCCGAGCCGGCTCGGCCTCCTCGCTAGACACGAGAGGCTCCGCCGACGACTTTATGATAGATATATTCATGGGGGTTTTCTCACGCGGGCGCCAATCTGCGGACGGACAAAACTTTAAATACCTCGAAGGCAGAGCCGATCGGATAGTCCTGATCGAAGTTGAGTGAGCCGACATAGCCCAGCTGGTTGGCCGTCCACCTGTTCCCCTCGCGGTCCTGGTTCGCTACCTCGCCACTGTGTCATCCCGTTCTGGCCCCGCAGTCCCGCACGCGGCCGTTTGGCGAAGCTCCCAAGACCCCGCGGAACTTGTTCCGTTTCGCATCGCTCCGCTCCCGCCGTATCGATCGATCGAGAGGACCGTTCGTGGAATTACGCCTAATCTCCTCGAACCTGGACGGAGTTGGACCGGATTTTCAGTCGTCGGACTCGTCAGCTCGGACTTCTGTCCGTATCTCTCCTCAGTCCCGCTCGGTTTCTGCCCGCGTCCGAGACCCAGAAAAGAGGGAACCCGAAAAGCTCCTCGAAGTCCCGCAAGCTGTGGCAATTTTTCTCGGAGCGTTATCTTGCGCTGTTGATGGAAGAAGGTACACGAGAAATGTGCGAACTGCGGTGGACATGTTTCGGAGGCTTGTGTACATCGAAAGGTCCTGCAGGCTCACTCAGTCACGCCTTCTGCTGCCGTTCCACTGAAGTATATTTGATGGTCTTCTGAGGACCGATTTGTGAGCGCCATCGTGCGTAGGCGAACGAGTCGGGCCGCTCTGTCGGCCGGTCAAAAGAAGCCATTCATCATCCGCCTCCCACCTGTGATCCCAAAATGTGTTCGCATACCTTACAGCAATATTAAGTCTGTAGTTCAACCAAGAGCCTTTGCAGCCCTGTCTCTCGATGCTCGTTCGCTCAGCTCATCGCCCTCATGGCCTGGCCTGCTCAGTGAAAGTCGACGGCCATCTGTCTCCGGTCCGATGCTTGCAAGGCCTCGCGTCGTCTCGACATGCCTTGCTTTGCCTCCTTTTCCAGCCTACAATGATGGATATTGGACTTAATATTTATGACGCGCGCATCCAGCCTGTGACCCTGAGTAGCGACTGATATCGAACTCTAACGACTGTATTCTTCATGGGGGCGGGTGCCGGTTTCTCTCATTCCTCCCAACACTCGAGCGACGTACACACGTCGCCGTGTGGGAACGGCCTCGTCCGGACCTATAGCAATGCGAGCCTTCTCAGCGCAGCAGACGAAACGAGTGCTCAGGACTGAATCCGCGGCAGGCGCCCTGCGCAACCCGAATTCGAAAGATCACAAGCCCGAGAGGTCCTGAGCGGGAGGGCCGCGGTTCGGAAGGGGAACACGTTGCCGACAGGCCAAAGCTTGCCGTAACTTGTTGCTGGTGCTGCTCTCAGGCTTTATCGAATATGTCCCGGGCACCTGCCGCCAGGATTCAGCACCTGCTAACCTCGAACTGATATCCGGCTCACAGTGATGAGGGCCACGGGAAGACGTCGATCAGGACGCGACTCCTTGTCGACTTAGGAACGGTGGGAATCTGGAGGAAAAAAGTGAGAATATCATGCATCTCGAATTTTTCTCGCATGGAATTCTCCGTTGGACTCAAAGTATCTGCACTATCTTCTCTGTCGTTCGGTTCCGTCATCTGCCGCTCATTCTCGATTGCCCTCTGCCCCCCGTTATTTCCAATTTTTCTCGGGTGTGGAATGGGAGTATTCCGACGGTGGGCGAAATCATGCTCGTGATCATGAGCAGTCAACATCACTATAATTGTAATGAAATAATCTTTCCATGATGATTCCCAATAAACAGAGTGGCCAGCGTGGGTTGGGAATTCTCTTACCCTCCTTTTGCTAATCAGTCGGTGAAAAATGGTGCGATCCCAGATTCGGTTTTCCTTCCAGGAGGGAAAACTGGAAAGGCTTGTTTCCCAGGCGAAAAGAAATGTCTGAGATCAGTCTTGCAACTTCGTATTCCGGTTTTTGGGGCCAGTCTAAGAACTGTTTGCCGTCAGAAACACGTTCGAACTCGGCTCCCCAGGAGAGATACGGGGGCATTGAATCGAGAACGAGATTTTGGTTTCTCGACAGCTAACCAGTATTTGTGGACGGCGAGGACTTGATTATTGGGCTACCCAAATCTGACTTGACCAATATATGTCATCGGGATCTGATCGGAGCCGGATAAATCTCCGCTCTCCCCCCTGGGAGCATAACCTCTGTTTTCGGCTGAACCTCTCAGCCAGCCCTCAGGAGTGTCCCGGATTCACCTTTCGGTATTGCTTCAGTAACACTCCCTATCGCCTCGCAAATCCCATTGCGGGCGGTGGGCTTGGGTCTTAAGATGGTTCAGATTTAATTCTGATATAAATTAAATCCTCTTTCTACCACATAAGAAATAGGGAGCATAACCTAACTCAGTTCAGCGTCACTTTGCCACCATCGGGATATGATCCCTATGTCCGCCATATGACCTTGAATCCGCCGAACCTCTTTAGTTCGATTTCGTTCATCTCTACCAATGACTGTGTCATACGATGAGCATCAAAGCTATAACACTTCTATGGTAATTCTTACCTTATCATCAACAAGCTGAGAATACCCTGTAGGACGAGCCTCGAGAACGTTCGAAGCATCTCGTGCCAAGATGACTTCGGTGATGTCTGCAAAACCATCATGAACTCGGTTTTACAAGCCCCCCTTCGCTAGGCAGAAAATAAGTAACGAAAACTAGAAGGCACGAGACTTCCATTCCGAGGGCGACTTAGGGGAGGATGGAATCACAGACCGATGAGCGGACGGCGAAGCGAATCGCCGTCTTAACACGAGAATATGACGTTATGCTACGATCGGTCATTCCTTAGAACTCATGCCGATGCGATTCCGCCGTGCGCGGATGAGCATCCTCGCGCGCGTTCGAGCGTTTGAGCAGACCTGTGCTCTGACGCTGTGTTCCGCGTCCTCAAAGTTTCACTCGGAGTCAAGGACAGAGTTCTAAGAGATTCGCTCGAGAATTCATACAGGGTGAATTTCAACGAGCGCATGTGACCACGTTGTTTGCTTGTTCAGATCTTACTCGGATTTTCCTCTCTTTGCCAAGTGGGGAAGCTCTTGAGTTTTCCGGACGGATGGATTCCTCAAGAAGCAGGAAACTTATTGACCCACTTCCGAGAGACCGAATCTTCGACTGCTATTGTTAATAAACTCGATTACATGCAGCCACCAGAGCCACCCGGGTATGAGCATCACTTCCACGCGTCGCGCGAGAACGATCCGAGCGCGTTCTCCGCTTTCGTTCTGCCCCGCTGCCGTCCCTGAGCGGGTCGGAGCTCCCGGGTTCCTGCGCGAGCTCAGCTGTGACGGATCCGCAAGGTTTGCCAATTCTGGAACTCGATTTGTTTGCGCAGGACAAGGGCAGGTGCCACCAGCAGCGGACGATGCACGAAGCGACGATATCCTTCAGCCATTGAACGACAAGCCCCGCGACCGGGGTCGCCGAGCCAGGGGAACCGGGGCCCCCGCAGCTACCGCCGAGGGACGCATCTGGAGGGGAGAGGAAAAACCGACGTTGCGAGGATGCTAACCGCGCTTGCACACCATTATGAAAGAAGACGTGGCAGCCACAAGTGAGCGGATTGTTCCCTTCCTCCCCGACAAACTCAATGAAAAACGAGAGCCACTCGCACCGAGCGCAGCGCCTCTCGTTGCGTGAGGAGACTCTCTCAGTGCGTTCATGTGTCCGGTTCTGGGCCTAGATCAGCAGATCAATCAGCAACTGCAAGGAATGAGGGAATTCTATTCCACTCAACGTTCTCCCAAACGAGGGGGAGCTGTGAACCACGATTGCAGCCAGACGGAAATTCGCAGAATTTCGCATTTCTCCCCCACGACGAAGATCCGTGTGCGATCCGGGATCGTTCGAATTCAGATAAAGCTTGAACTCGGATCCGAAACCGGGAATTCTCCCTCATTGGGGTGATCCACCCGTTATTCCGCATGGGCTCGGGTCATTCATAGGAATCGAGAATCTTGGAAACTCCCTCACCCTGGCCGCAGGGAAGTTGTCAGATCTCGATCATCGACCTTTCTCTCTGATAGAATCACTGACTTCCCCAGTGCGTAACGAATCAACTGGCCGATGTGTACAAATCGAGGCTTGAAGACTTCGCGCGGAACTCCGGTGCATCAGCGACGGCAGGAGTCACCCCGGTTCCGTGATTGATCGGGTGTGAGTTTTGAGCCAACTTGGATTTTCCGTTCAGAGAGAACGATTCAGCATCCGTGCGGGCGCCGACATGTGGTCCCACGAGAAGAGTCCCTAGTCGATCCTCCCGCGTTCACAATCCGGGAGTTCATTATTAGCGGACCGGAATCGTGGGGGAAGTCGGCCAACCCCCGATGTTGATGGTCCTCCTATCGGGTCGATCGAGCGTCCAGCTTGATGGCGGACGTCACTTCTCATTAGCTGCAGCTGGTGAACGTAAGATACCTCGCTGGCATACGTGTCAGTGATGGTAGTAGCGCCGGGTAGAGGCACAATGTAAACAGTCCGGAATATGTATAGTTTAAGACTGGGATTATTTATCGCTTCCAGGAGAGCTTCTTCGCTCCCGTGAGAAAGCGAAGAACTTCTCCCGACAGTGGAAACCTCTCAGCGGGGGGAAATTTGCTGCAAGAAGGAATTAAGAAGCTGAACGAGGGCTGGGGCTTGGCCGGGGAGAGGGAAACAAGCTAGGGGCGGCGGGAGGGGGGAAGCGGCGGTCGCCGGCGCAAGGGGATTCTTCGTCTCATAGCCCTAAGAATCGTGGTCTCTGTAACAGTGCACGTTCTTGTCATTCGCGCTTCATGCAAAGCACGTAAGGACGTCCAACTGCTTTTTCCGGACGGCCAGATTTTGTTTCCACTAAAAAGTCACGAATAGGGGTTCTGAGGACGCTCCGTGCAGCGAGGGTCTCCTGTTCGGGTCCAGCAATGAGAGCCGGGACGGATTGAACTCTCCATGGATGAGTCTATCCCGGCAAGGCTTCATTCACAGCCAAGAGAAAGCTCTCGTCCGCCGGACAGATAATCCGGGTTCAGGACGCGTCCTTGGAGGATGGCGTCGGCTCGTGCCTCCACAACAGCTTGGGACATCGAGTCGCTCCGGCGGAACCGCGGCAGGAGACTCTGGAGAAAGCATTCTTCGCGGATTATTGAGAGGATCCGAAGAACTGATATCCCGTTGGAAGTTCAGGACCTCCGCGTCGGTACGCGCGTCCAGCGGTCGCTGCATCGAGAGAGCATGTTTCCGTCTGTCAGAGCTAGCGAGCACACTTGCCCGAACTCTTGGCACACACAAGGAGTTTTTCCCTGGGTCGCATCGACGGAGTGCCATGGCGCCGGTCGATCGCTTATTAAGTCAGCGTAGCATGCAGATTCGCTATTATCGATATAATACGATGAAGACGACTCGGTTCGGTATACATAACGTTGTGTCAGGGCTTTCGGCGACTAAATACAGGAAACCCGGTCGGCCGCAACGCACGAAACAGCTGACTCGCCCTCGGCGGACATACGGAGGGATCGTGAGGCACACTGAAGGACGGATAAGGGAGGTGCCTGCAACTGATATTGCGAGCATCGCCATGCACGGATCGGTTGGATATATTGACTGATCCGATACCAGCGCTGTCGCTTCACAACTGTCAGTGGCTCTCAACTGTTTGTTCAGTTCATCTCAAGCATCTTTCGTTAGGGATGGATAGCTCTGCTCGCGTGTCAACACAGCTCTTCTGACATGAGGACCACTAAGCATCTTGTGCGGGGGAGTTTTTCTCCGAGCCCGCGTCACTCACTCGGGACAACAGCGGGTTCCGCCCGCGGAGGAGCTTGATTGGAGGAAATTCCGGAATTTCTGGGAGCTCAAACATCAAAGGGGGGCACCTCCCCCCCCCCCCCCCCCCATCCCCCCAGGGTACGTGAGGGAGAACTGGATACTTGCGTGATAAGATGCGCCCGCCAGGTTGACTCCACCTTATATTTATGGGATTCCCCAGCACGAGCTTCAATGCAGTTGATGTCGACATCTGATAGGAAGCCTCCATTCCGGATGACGGTCCTAGAAGGACGGAACTCTGCTTCAACCAGGGCATGTAAGAGGAGAGAATCTAGCTCCGCAACCCTAGAGGATAGATTCTGCGCGCATATACAGACAGAGCTGACGAAGCTCTCGTCCTCTGCTCCGACGGGGATTGCGATGGGGCTGGACGGTGGCGAATTCGAATCTGACTGATAGATGCAGAACGGGAGATAACGGCCGGGGATTCGGCGTTCACGGCGTCTTCCATCATGTGCTGAGCACAACTTCGACTCCCACGGGTGTTGACTCAATGAGCTTAATTGCTCCTATTGTTTTGGAGCGGGCTCCAGGATCACGCCGAGGTCGCCTGGGGCAGCCTGCGATCAACGACACCGTGTGGACGATACGGCTCCTCAAGCATCCTACCGTTCAGTCGTGAGTTCGCGCTCCTGCTTGACAGCTCATCCTTACCCTCCTCTCGGTGGAGGAGTTCCACCAAACAGGGGAATGGAAACGGAAACACCGCCGGATATCCCGTCCTCCAGAGCCACCACGGGATAATGTCGCTGAATTCGGTTCGAAAGTTCACGACTGAGTGAAAATCGTCCGACGATGCAGACCGGGTACGGGTCCTGTCTTCGAGGCTCTTCTCCTTCCACATCTCGAAACTGAGACAGTCTGAAGTTCCCCGGAATTCCTCGAGGGATGAGTATCATTGTCTGTCAAGCATCTTGTCCTCCGTGAAGCCGCACCATTCCGGAACAGTTGCATCCAATATCATTCTCCCGCTCAGATTCATAACGTGCCACAGTGGCACCACGCTGCCGTCCGTGTGATTCGAAAACTGACAGTCGCACAAGAGGGAGCGAGCAAAATGCGCTTCGCGATCGTTAAAAGTTTGAATATTCAAGGCGGCCCTATCCTGTGCCAAGACTTTGTAGTGTTTTGAGTCAGAAAACATTAAATAGGGGTGACAATCTCGCAGACGACTCCGGGAGAGGAGGGAGCTGATTCGAACGGGAAAACACCGGAAATCCGACTAGGATTTCGAATCCAGCCGAGAACAGGATTTGACCTTGCGGAAGTAACCCGAATGGATGCCCCTACCCTCATTCAGGTACGTCCGCCCGGGTCTCACTCAAAACGCAACTGTACGTCTGCGAGTGAAATCGATGCGGATCACCCTCTTTTTTTTACACGTGAAAATATAGTTGATGCAGTTTCTGCGGATATAGACGGCGCTGTTGTAGTTTCTGACAAGTTCCTTTTTTGCTCATTTTTCCTTCCTCTGCCCCGCTTTCCACTGTAGAGGAAATGTTGACAGAGGCAACGGAGCTGATGGATGCGTTTACGAACGCTTTACTTACTTTTCAGAACTCGTTGCTTGATGCGATGCTGGTCGTGGTGGTAATATCGCGGCTTCCACTTTCTCTCTCTCTCTCTCTCTCTCTCGCGGTTTTGCTGGCAAGAGTCGGTCGGGACGACTCCCCTATTCTCGAGCGCTCCCCGTCCCCCGACCCGAGTCAGGGCTGTCAGCCGAGAAAGTGAATTTCAATGCGAAGGGCGGAGAACACGTTTGGCCTCGGTGGCTTATTTATCTTTCCGTCTTGTACGACCCCCTGTCATGATGTTGGCCGTCTCGTCTGCTGCCGTCGCCATCTACTGCAGGTTCCGCTGGGCTTGCCTGGGTTCGCTCGACAGTCGAGGGGTGAAGGGGTTGCCCGGAGTTCCCTTTCCTCGAGAACAGGAAGGGGGAGGGCTGTGTTTAAAACGAGACGCGACAACGGGGCATGATGACCCCGTGTTACGCTAGGCCGGGCAGCGGTGCCGCTATAGAAAGGAGCGACAGCCTGCCACCCGGTTAAACAGTGCGGTGACCACCACTTGGACAAAGTTCATTAGCAAGCAGCTAAATTTATTCAGCCAGGTCCCCCCAACAGCTTGTCGTGTCATAAGGTTGCAATGCCCTGCAGACTACTTGCTGTTCCTTCGCTCTTGTGGTTTCTCGCCCACTCACCTATCTGCCACCTCGAGGAGAGGACCCAAAGAGTGACAATAAGTCCCGGGCCGAGCTGCGAGGGAGCTCTACGAGCCGTTTTTCCCCTGGATGACTCCACTCCCGGGGAGACACTTAGCGACATCGCACCGGACCCATCCAAGTGGCGTTGGTTTCACGTAGGAAGCGGGTCCCAAGCTTCGAGCGCTCCACAGGAGATGCTATTCACTCGTGCAGTGCTTCGCCGTGGCGTGTGATCCAATGGATTCGTTGCTGATCGATTCGCTCCCTTTGAGGAATCTCTGTTTTGCCCACGGAGTGGATCGGTCCACGAAGTACGATTCCCAGCAGGTTCGGTGAAATCCCTCGGATTTCCGCCATGAGCCGAGGGAGATGAACATTCCGCTGTTTGGTCTGATTTGACTGTGAGGGGATCATCGATGGTGCGAGCTCGTTCCGCAAGACACCTGCTGCGCGTTTGGTGTGGCCAGAATCGAACCGAACTGGAACAGTGGACCGTCTCCCGCCACGTTTGTCCACGAGTTGAAGGAGGTGGTGATACGGGGGATAATGATCCGCATCGTTATTCTTACCACCTCGGGCAGCCATTGAGCCGTTCGAGACGATGCCGCTCCCACGCGGCGTAATTATATAGAGGAGAAAGACAAGCGGCCGAACATGTGTACGCTTCTAAGCGTCATATGCTCGCAACAGCCGGCCCCAGCAGAATGGAGCTCCACCGCAAGCGGTGTTCCTCACCTTGAGACGGCAGAGAATATTTGATCGAAACAAACGACCAGCAAGTCACGGACGGGGGAACGATTCGGAATCCATTAGCTTCAAGGAGTTCGAGGCTTTCCGGAAACGATTCGCCCTTGAATGTTGGATGGAGTTCCCTAATCGGAAACGACTTGTGCTGCTTATGGACCTGGGGAACGTCATCCGACTGATTCGTTGGTTGCCGGAACCGGTGGTTGGAAGCCCAATCTTGCGGGAAATTCAGAGGAATTCTGATCGGCGGCTCCTAGACCCTTGATAAACGTTCCACAAAGCAGCCTGACGGCAGCGTCATGTTCCATATGCCGACTTTGAAATAACAGCCTCCGCCGTCGACACACAGATAGCGGTGAAGCCTCTGGTACAGCTGACCGTGAGGATTGATAAGTGTCTCGGAGAGACCAGCCGAACGGTCTTTCGTTTGAGCGGCCGGTGAGTGAGCTCAGGGTTCACGGCGGCGAATCAGCCCTGGTGTTCTCAGCTCGAGAGGGGGGGGGGGGGAAGGGGGCCGAAAACCGATCGAAGCACACATTCTCGTCACTTTTCCATGTGAGCCTCCCAGAATGCAGTGCTACCTCATCAGAGGGATCTAAAAACGGGAAGCTGCGGCTACGCTCAAAATGGCGGCTCAGACCCAGCAACAGGTGTCCCGATTCTACGATCCGCGCCCGCATCGATTTCCCACTTGTTTGCATCATTAAATCTTTGTTATGCTCGCTTGAAGTTGCAATGTTGCTCATTCCAAATGGCACGCTCGGAAACCCAGAATGAAGAACGCTGTGGCTGTATGTATAACAAGTCACAAGGCAGCGAAACTGGTCTGGCCCGAACCTATAAAAAACTAGGGACTGCATCGCCGAAACCAGGTGAAACCTCGGTCCATGATCAGACGGAGACGAGGTTGGAGGAGCAAGCTAGGGGAATAGCGGAAGAACGGCCTTCACACCCAGCCCGGGCATACCTCAACCGCACGTAGATGGGGTTTATGGCCCTGGCTCGGGCCGTGTGAAGGCGAAGCAGTGAACAGGACAAGCATCGGTTGGGAGCACTCTATTATCTGGTCCGCGAACGGGCAAGCGAGCACGAGGGCACCGCCTAGTCAAGAAGTCGGGCAAATGCGCGGTGGTTGTCGAAGTCGATTTAGGGCAGCTCCTGGTCCATATGCTCCGTCGGAATTTCGAGCAAGTCACTGCACTCTTCCCGGTTAGGTACGAGAGACAGGTAGATGGTAGAGCGACGGATCCCGTGCTCATTCGCCGGCTCAATCAGTCAGTTCTCCGATTATTCATCCAAGCGGTCCTCACGCAAGACGCAAGCATGAAGGAACTCAGGACAGAGATATGGAACGGTGCGAATCTCGCATTGGTGTGAAACTAGTTGGAGAAAAAACTAGCGGGACATTCCTGATCGGGTGTCTTTGTAATCTTATGCGGTGTAGGCATGATTCTCTCGCCTCTGTTTCTGCCTCCCGTCGTTCGTACCCCACCCCTCATTGTGAGTATCATTCTCAAGTGAACCCGAAAACTTGACCCCGCGCGTATCGTCGATGAGCCTTCTTAGGTTCCTTCGCTCTCTCGTTCCAGTCTCCGCTGAGAGGCGGTTTCAGCGGGTCTCGTATGCATTCCCTGTGAGCTTGGGCATTCGAAGTGGGCGGCCAGGCAACACACAACCTCCTGGAAACGGGAGCCAAATGAATGAAGGACTTGACTTCCGGAACGCTTCCTATTGAGGATGGTGTTGCTTTTTGATCCTGGATTCTGAGCTCCTCCGGGGGCTCTGCGTGCAAACAAGGCTTAGCAGACGCCGCATCGCAGCGCTTCTTCCTTTTCGAATGGAGAACTTTCTCCAACTTCGTTTTCGCTATCCCCATCTGGGAGAAAGCGTCAGCTTATTGCTTCAAGAACGACGCGATATATCGCGCCATCGCAAAGCACGAGAGCTTGAAACAGTCCCGACGCGTCGAAATCCGCGACTTGAGCGGCCCGATCGGCTGAGTTCTCCTTTATTGGAGCCTCATTGGATGAAACGGCTCATTCCAAACTCTCGACAAATACATCGAGCCGAACTCGATCCACAGATCGAAGTGCTCTTGGAACAGTCATTTAAACCAGCCTCACATCTACCAAACTATATTCCACCCTCAAAGCGCTCACTCTTCGGATGTCAACCGCGAGCGCATGTTTGGACCACGTTGAGATCGGGGAAGTTTCCATCGGAGCTCAACAGCATCGGGAGCTTAGTGGTGTCTCGCTTGCGCGGGCTTCGACGATATCGGTCAGAGCTGCCCTGAAGGCTTGGGGTGCGGTCCCTGCTGACCACATTCGCGAGGGAGAGGAGGAGTAGAAAAGATCGTGTTTTAGTACACAAAAGCCACTCACCATCCGTCCATTTCGCCTCTAATAGGCTTGGGCATATGATCCGCCATTGAATTGATCAATTCTTGATCGCTATCATCAGTCCTCTTCTCTCCACAAAGGGAGGAAACGGTTTCCTCGAAGTCGACTCCTTGCGAGCCTGACCGCCGCGGGTCCGAGCGCGATGAGGGAATTAAAGAAAACGTTTCGAGACACTGACCGTGGAGGATCTCGAACTGCGGAGTTTGGAGCGACTGGCTGGCGGACAGACAGCGTTACAAAGAGTTTTAATTTTCCTTGTGCGGAAAACCATTGCGGCTTCATGAGTTGTCAAATTCAAGGTCGCGCGGTTCGTTCGTACAGCAGTGCTGAAAACCTCTTCTGACAATGATCGGCCCGGGGCTATGAGAATTTGAATTATGATAACAATAGTGACGGTGCTAACGTCGACGGCGATGATATTCTAATGTCAACGTTCTAATTTCAGGTGAGTAGCGGAAAATCATCACCGATCGATCAATCGATCGATGCGACATCGCAGTCAGATTTGAATGCATTGTTCCTCAGCGCGTCTTTCCAATGCATACGTAATGAGTAGAGCTGGGGAGTTCAGGAATTCATCAGTTAGCACCTCCATCTATCCATTTGAGGAGATGTATAGATGAGTCTCTGATGGCTGAGTTCCTCAGTTTTCATGGCAATGATGCAGGATTCATCAATCTATCCATGCATGAATAATGCTGGAACTTTGCAGCTCCAGTAATCAGTAATGGGACTATAGAGAGTCGGTGACTCGTAAACTTATCCAAACTTCACAATCAGTGTCAACGGCCCGAGCTCCAATAGATCACTCATGACAAGGAGACGCGATATGGCCGGCCATTTATTTCATGAAAACCGGCCATGGTCCGGACAGGATATCAGTTCCGAAACTGGACATTTCCAACTCCACCAATTTATTTGACTACGAAAGGCTCGATATGTTCCCCTCATAACATGCAGCATTGATAAGTCGCAAGTACAGGCATGAGAAGTCAGAGTGAACATCAGTCTCTCTTCAATTATATCCAACATCTGTTCCTTCGAGCACCGAGTCCTTCAATCGAGATCTCCTCCAAGTTCGAGGATCTAGAGGGCCTTCGCTCGGAGTATTTCCCAAAATAATGTCATTCGCACATGGAGGAGCGTATTTTTCGGTTTTTTTTTCCCGCTGGAAACATGTCTTTGCGTGGGAAACTCTTGCGGGGGGATGCTCTTGTTAATAGAGAAGGATGCTCCGCTTCTGCGTTAGAGGGGTTGGGGTGCTTAAACACTACGGAGTATCTCTCTGACATTGTCTTCAGGTGATCGAAATCGAAATTCTCGCCCATGATTTCCTCGTGACGCATTACGAAAGGACCGTCGAGAGTTCTCTGAATCGAGCTTGGGATCCCGATTTCGGTCTTCATCGAGATCAACCGCCATCCTAGTTGTGAGATTGCTCTGATCGATTCTGTAAATCGCGGAACAAAATCTAGCTGGACTGTCAGGTCTGTGTCATCCTGAAGTTTTCAGCGCCGCGCTGTGCGCAGCTTCAGCTTGAATCTTCGAGATGAAGAGTTTGATTTTCTCAAAATTTTCATGACCGTGTAATGCGGTGCCCAGGAATATACCACATCGTATGATCTGCCTTGGCTGGTTTAATTGGAGGGGCGAAGTCACAATATAGTCGATTTACCAGGCTGAAATCCGTACTCTCACAACTCTTCGAGCCAGAATGAGTCAGGACAGGCTGAGTCCGGAAAGTCTATTCCAAATCGAGACCGAAGCACCTGCTCTTGTAACAGCATGGGAATCGATCGACCCCAATCATCATCGTTCTCGCGATGAAACTCGCTCAACACAGTCAATACACATTGTGCCTCCAACATGGCGAGCGAGGATCGATATTCCGGCTGTTGGAAGGCAGCTCCTCACCCTCCTCATTCTTATACAATACCAGAATCGTTCCGTGCTCTGTTGCCCGAAAGCTATCAAACTTGGTTGCTTTCCCGGTTGCTCAAGAAAACGCGACAAACCGACGGCAAAGGACATGTCCGGCCATATGCTTGTCATCGCGGGCAGCGGCGTTACCATTATCCTACAGCACAGATTGCGCTCCTTCAGCTCCTGAGTACTGGCATCACGGAAGTGGATTAGGGGATGAATCAGTGATATTCCAGCATTACGGAAGGTATGATCCACATTCCTGCGAGACAGTCTGTGACAGACTCTGATTTCGAGGGAAATTATTTCAACCGTAAGATCTTCCAATGAACCTTTGTTTGATAAGAACGGAAGCTGTTCCCGACTGTGTGTAGAGCCTCATTCAGTGCCGAAATCGGAAGAATCGTCGATCAGGATCGCCGGAGAACATACTTCTTCAGTACAAGGAATCCGCATATGGAAGGCTTCCTTCGTTCCCCGAATTTCTCTAGGTAAAGGACTCTTATGTGCAGGTTCGACTGTATTGAGTTGTATGTACACGCGCTGGTGCTCTGCAGGGAGGAGCCACAATATTCCTCAGCTGGATCCGCGTTCTCTGCGTAAACAAAGAAAAAAAAACTTACAACGAATCTCCAAGTCGGTGGGATCTGGATCAGCGGTGGGCGGCGAACACGCGTTGGACAATCAAGCTAATGCTCATGCTGTCACGATCGACCATGACGGCCCGACGAGACGTGCGTGTCATGGGGTCCGGTAGGTGTTTGAGGCTTGCTTGTTTTCCGGGTCCCTCGCCCGCCGGACCACAAGCCGAATCAAGAGCTACCTCGTGCCATTTTGCCCTGGCTGTCAGCTCGGACCCCAGTGAGGCACCCAATTGGGGTAGCGGGTAGTTCGTCACGTTGTCTGCGGGATGCCGAGAAATCTTGCCCCGAGGCTTCCGAGCGAGCTGGGTAAACGTTTCTCGAGGTCAAAGTCGTTGCAGCCCGAGGTGTCGGCGTGTCCTAGTCGAGGCGGTAAACCATAGGTCAGGCCACTGAGAGCGAGCGGCCGGGGAACCGTCGCCAGTGAGCACTCAGGCCAGATTGAGGCTCAGTAGTTGCGGGAAGCAACTAGCAGAGAGTTCGGTCCTGCGTAAACGGTCGACACCACTAAGGAGAGGAGGGTAAAGTTGACGTTGTCCTGTTTTGTGGTCGATCGGCCGGCGCGCGCCCTGCCAGCCAGCCGACCGCGAAAAGTGTGACGCTTTATAGGGCACCAACCCTTGCGCGGGACCAATCGCACGCCGGTTGCCTCCATTGGTTTTATTATCCAATCAAGTTCAGAAAGATCACTCCGGCAATTACTCTTGCCTTCATCTGATATCTCGCCGCTGGCCGTCCGCTGTCTACGAGGCTGGTCCGAGAGGAGAGGGGTTTCTCTTGAGGATGCGTCCTGAGCAAAATCCGAGTGGAGTACGAAGAAACATGGGAGCGCAGCAACGGGAGTTTCCACCGGTCTTCGGTTATTTACCCGACACGATCCGCAGAGTTCGACGTCGGTGAGCAGCAAGAACTCGGATCAGGGGAACATGACGCCACTTATGCACCCGCTCCCGGATTCCTGCACGGAGGATTGCACACGCATCCACTCGGAATAAGGTGTTGTCGAGCTCTGAGCGGACTCATTGCGAAACGACGAACTTCGAACGTGAATCCCACGGAGGAAGAGGAGCGCCGTCGGGGAACCCCATGCCAGTCCGGAGATATGGGTTTGGTCAATAGCGCTGGCCACAGCTATGGCTAAACGCCCAAGGAATGTTGATGTCCCCAGTAATGAGCGCACGAACGGAAAAACGAGCGAACGGACGAGTGAGTAAGTAAGCGGTTATTTCCCGACGCCTCCTATTACCCTCCCGCAGCATCTCGTGGCATATTTAATAGAACAGCTTGACATATGAGCTGACCGCGTCCTTCCGCCTCGATCTCGTCGATGGTTCCCAACGGATATTTCCTGATAGACCACGGCCGTGCAAGCCATAATCGGATAAACATACGAATATCGAACAGATAGACGGGAAGTGACGACGAAGTATCGACAGATCCGGGTCCCCGCACCATCCGCCGACATATTCTCCCGAGCACTAGAGCAAAAACAGCTCATGCTCATCGCTCCATTCTAATATCTGAGCGTAACTTCCTTCCAGTCTCGATTTGCTGCCGTCGAGCTAACCCTTATGAAACACCGCGCTGCGAGGCTGAAAGGTGCTCGGACGCGATCGGTCTGCCGCGTTCCCGTATCCGCTCAGTGTCTCTCACATATCCAATCTTGGGAATCCTGCGAAAAGGAGGAGAGACCTCCGCTCGGAATGCCGAACTGGGTCGTCATGATCCCGAACGGCCGCGTCGCGAACCAGCCACAGACGTTCAAGAGTGAACGATCCGCATCGAAGAGATTCATGCTCGCCTCACGATCCACTCAGCCGAGGCAGGTACCGTAAATCTGCGTGTTTGCTCAACGAGGCCGCTAACTTGGCGGCTGGCCGCTTTGCCACTCTGCTGACCGCAGTCTCAAGCGGCTGCGCGTGACGTGCATCGCTCGCTTGGGCAGGAGGCCGAGTCGTCACTGTATTTTTTATCGCCACCATTCGGCAATGACTGTGACTTTTTCGGGGTTCCTCCACAGCCTATCACGGTCGTCTGAGTTATTCCGTGTCAGTCCCCGCTCCGGGTCCGAGTCGCAGGGTGACAAGAAAAACACGGGGAGAAGAAAGAGAAAGCTGTAAGGTGACCACTAATCTCAGACCGGACGAGTAGTCCAGCGTTTGTCTGTGGATCACGTACGCCCCCTCTTGTCCGCGGCATACCAATGATTTTTCGCAATAGCATTTCTCCCCGTTCCAGAGAGCCGAAATGTTCGCGTTGCTGAAGAATCTGCGAATAATTTCCTCCGAAGCAGCGTCACCCAATGTTGTCAGCGAACAGGAACGTTCAACGACCAGGTTTCACAAGCCGATTCGGAATTGTGCCTATCTGTAGCCCGAGCTGTACCAGCTGCTGGGAGAAAGGCGCCTCCGTCAAACTTTGAATGTGCCTTTATCGAGTGGGAGGGCTCCGTTCGACCGCGTTCTCGAGCTGCCGTGCCTTTTGATACGGGAGAAGAAGAAGACCGAGGGAACACTGCCGGTCGTCAAACTCATTGCAACTTTTCAGCTTACCCTCCAGCGAGAGAAATCCGCATGATGAAGATTCCATAGCCCTGATGCAGCAGATTTCTTTCAATAACGGTCCCGCACCGTTATGGCAGAATTTCGGCCCCTCGATTTTGTGCGCGGTAATGAGCCTGCAGAGTGAGATCGTGAACCCAGTTCCCGGACGCCCAATCGAAGCTTCACAATGCTGCGAGGCGGTGTTCCGTCGGGCTTGTCCGTAGACCTGGAGGTGGCGATGTCGATGCCGGATTCAGGCGACCGGAAGCCGTCGATTTCTCTAAGCTAGTGAAAACGACTTCGCCTGAGACAGCACTACCGATACCTGCTGAATTCATCCTGAGCTATGCTCATCCCGGATCCAGGATAGCTCTACGTGTTACGATTCCGTTGAACGAATCACACTCCGTTATCAGCACAACACATAAATCTTCACTATTCTTGCCCCCATTCATACTTTGTGTCCCTGGGGATTCCATAACCGAGTTTGATCCGAGGATCCGGAGGCTGTGACGATCTGTTGAGGCTCAAATGACCGCCGAAACGTGTTCCTTGAACAGATCGCTTCGTAATCGACCTTCTTAATCGATCGCGTCGCAACGAAACCCAACCGTGGCTCGCTGCTGTATGTTACTGAAGATGTATTCTGTGAACTCCATTGCGGAAAGATGGACGCTGCTTGTGCTAGACAGTGCTGGAGGCCGCGAACGATTGGCGCGCAAATGCTCTTTTGAACGACGGGAGTGACTGCTCCCTTTATTAGGATTGGGACCGCGATCCTTTTGTTCAGTTGTTCTTTTTTTTTTCGTGGAGGTTTCAGAGGCAGTTGTTCGTCCGAGAGCTGCCGGCTCAATAAGATTTCAAGGTAGGCGGGCCGCGGAGCGAAGACGTCGAGTTTCTCGCCCTCGGCGTTGATTTAAGAGTAAGGGACTCCCGGCGTGGCTGTCAATCGCCGGTGACCTGGCGAAGCAATCGATAATGGTCCACCAACATCATATTTGTCTTAGTGGCGATGATGGTAGGGATTGAACGTTGAATTTGACTCCTTATCCTGCCAAACGAACTATCAATGACGATAATGACCTCATGGCGATAAAGCTTTTCTGGTAGTCTGGCTCACTTACGAACACATTCTCCGAGGATCAACCGGTGTGTGCTCCGCTTTGTCGTTCACGGAAAAAAGCGATCGCTGTACACGAGGTGATGGCCGATGGGTTTTCGATGAGACCAGCTCCGCGCTCACCGTCTGCAGCGAAGAGCGAAACGAAAGGGAGACGCCGAACTCTCCCGCGTTCTGGCCGCCGTCGGAGGCAATCCCAAAACGGCATCACCCGCGCTCTTCCGGCCTTTCCTCCGATCCCTCAGGAGCCGTCTGAGCTCGGGGACGAATGAGCTCTAAGTCGTTATTCGTCCAACACTCGACTCCAAGTCGAGCACAGCTCCCTCTCGGAGCCATGATTTCCTAATCCAGGGAACAACTTTTCGCCGGAGCCCTGTTCTTGGACATTCGCCACTCTTTGCACACGGAGGAGATAGGTCGTTGTCGCTTCAATGTAACACCGTTGAGTATGACGTACAACGTGTTTCCGAGACTGAGAATACTTCGTCACACCTGGGTATCGAGTGGGCGACATCGATCACTGGCAGTTTCCTCGACTCTGGATGTGGAGGAAGGAGGATTCTGGTTTCCTAAGCGATTGTTTCGCTTTGTTTAGGTCTCTCCGCTCCGCTCGCCGCGGTCCGTGCAACGATGCAATTAATATCGGAAACGGATGCTCTGCTCAAATGGCCAAGCCACAAAAACGACTGTGTTGCCGTCCCGCGGCCTCCTTCCCTCCGGCGGGCTCCTCATACCCGTGTCGCTTCAAATCTGCAATCCATCGGAAACCCACAGCTCTAATAGCTTTGATGACGGAGACGACCACGGCGACGCTGCGGGCTCGAGGGGAACAAGAGGAAGAGGTGGCAAAGCGGGCACAGGGGACGGTTGGCCGGTCGAGCGAGCGGGAGGGCAAGCGGTTAAGACGACGTGAGGGGAGTGTCCGAGTGGACCGCGCTGCCACCAACCATCGATTGCTGTCATTACTGGTGCGCATGCGGCGAAGCGACGCGGAAGGAGAGAAGGACGGTGCGCCCAGATATGTTTTCAAGGGGTTCAGAGCCTCAGAATTAGCCGTTCGTTGGCAGTTCATCCACATTTCCGTGTATTGGTTTCTTTTTTTTGACTTTCCTTGGTGATGGCCGTTATTGGTAAGGAAACGCTTCAAGGTTCACTCGTTCTGCTTCCCTGAGAAAGCAATCAAGCTTATTTGTTCTCATCAACTTCTCTTATCAGAAGGCGACAATCCACCAATCAGGCGCTACTCCTACCGTACTCATCATTATGGATTCGAAGGTATCAGGAAGAGAGAGCTGCGACAGGTTGCTCGATGAGGAGTCGTTCATTCGATGTTTTTGCTTCGATCCGAGTCACCACCCCATGCACCGGATCCTTGTTGCAGCCGAGCATCAGGCGGAGTCGTTTCCCTTCAACTCGTAGTGGGAGTCGAAAGGAGTGGGGAAGTTGGAGCGCCGCGTGTTTCGGCTCCATCTCGAGTCGCCACAGCTTGTCTGCGTCCCCGCCATCGCTCGACCAAAAGAGCCAGCAGCGGCAGTGATCCTCGCAGTTGGCTCCAACTGTGGAAGGCCTCCAACGTCCCCGATCAATCTGGATTTCGGCGTGAAAATGATGAGCAAAAAAGGAAGACAGGGCAAGGGTCTAGAATATAGACTTTTTGACTTGTTATAAGAGTGAAGCGAAGAAGCTACTCGACCTCCAACAGGACTGTGTCGCGATGTGGCCCTACAACATCGAGCGCGGGACTAGTCAGGATTAAGGTTTGCAGATAAACGCATTTCTTAGTAACCGCGGTGACGGTTAACCGATAACCGCAAATCCATAACCGCAAAATTTGGAACGAAAACCGCGGTTATAACCGCAAATAACTGCCGGCACATGGGGGAGTGCCCGGAGACGTGATTCCAAACAGATCCTACACCGATACCATCGTTTACACGCCTAATCACATTGGAACGAGTCATAGGTCATAGCCGAAGACGGGGGAAAGAAACTATAACTCCTCGATATCCGTCCCAAAGAAAGGTTTGAACATCAGAGAAAACTTCGTATGATTTCCAGGAAGCTTCTTCTCTGTTATCAGGAAGGAGGTTCCGTTATCAACAGATTCAACGAGATCTCGAAACACATCTCATAAAGACTCGTTTGTCACAACTCGACCTTGACCAGATGGGGCCGGGCACATTGGTTGGACGTTTCAAGTCACAAAATAGTCAATGTATCGTGGAGCCTCCCGTCCGATCAATGTAGTCAGCGATTCCGTGTCATCCCTCCACGATCCGCTACCATAGATCGCGCTGCGAGGGCTAACTCTGGTTATGAGGTGTTTCCTCTAAAAACACACCTATCTCTGCCTTGTGGGAGCCGGGGACTCGACCCGCAAGGAGCCGTGCGGCATTGCTTCCGAACTCCCGTTGGCGCTGCATGCAGAACATCACATACTCCATGTCTGCGTTGTTGACTTCTCATCCGTTTGATGGCTTGCCTATATCATCGTTGCGGTCTTCAAAAAAGGCGTATGTTCTCGGTTCCAACCAGTGTATGGGAAATACCCGTTTTGTGGTAAGACCCGATCACGATTCTTCCATCGTCCCTCACAATAGCTACTTCCGATGTGCTCTGTTCCTTGATCCTACCAGATGCGCTATGCTCTGGATGATTGAGTCTTCGGCCTCCAATGCTGGCTAATCGAACCGTTGAACGGCTTGCTCATGGCGACATGGAGAGGCTGCACCTGATTTGTGCTATAACCAGGTATAATTGCTAGCCGGGTTCGGCTTTCGGAAGCGTGTACGAGCTTCCTCAACGGGAGTCAACACACAAGATGTCACAGTTCCAGAAGCAAATCATTTCTCTTCAATTCTTGGCGCCCAACTCCACCTCTTAGGATAACCGATCGTTTTCCGTTTTCGCATCTGCTATCGAACCTTCCATGAGATCCGAGGAAAAGTCTTCATTGCCTTAACGCACGTGGTTCAGCTCAAGACTTGAGATTGCAGGATGAAAAACCAGTTGATTATTTTCTGCAGAACGGGAATACAAACGAGAAACAGATCAAAGAAGGAAGAGAGAAAGGGATGTACGGAGTGATTGTACAGTGTGTGTTCCGAAGTCTGTGGAACTCGGGCAAGCTCTCACCATCGAATGGAGCGGAACAGAACCTAGATGAACACCCCTGCAGCGAAAAACTGTTGCTCATCACTTTTGGGGCAGCAAGGAGTGGCCCTCGCGGCGAGTTTGGTTTACACCGGCACCACAATAGCTAGAGGCACCACCATCGAGCGTAGGGAATCGAAGGAGGGCATGCACGCGAGCCATGTGAGCCGAGAAGCGGGAACGCACCATTGAAACTCATAGGTCCACACGACTCTAGAAATTCTAAGCTGGTCCACGGTCGACAGAACTACCGGAAGTATCACAACCTGGAAATTCCTGATGTCAGCCACAACTGAGACAATGCGACTATACGGGAAGCACCTACTGATCTGCTCTCAGCGAACCAGACGATCTCCGAAAGCCATCAGTCGAACGATGATGAGCGTGCTAAAAGCATCACCCGCCTTGTGCTGCACGTTCTTTGTTCTTCGCTCCTTAACTCTCCCACACCCAGGAGCCCAATCCCATCTAGCTCAGAATCGGCCGGGCAGTCCGGATTTTCCCACACATCGGGTGCGCCAGTCTTTAGTGTTTCAAAAACAGCTCTCATTTCCGCCAACATACGGTGGAACGCTGCCCATGAGTGTGGCTGAGAGCGGCGGAGAGCCGAGCTGTAGTTTACAGTGGCCTAGAGTCGACAGCAGCTGTGGGGATACTAAAAAGCACACCTTCCGCCGCCAATGGACACACTTTTCCTCTAGGCAGCTGCAACTACAGCAGCCGCCGAAGCCGCCACAACTCCATCTGCCACAACAACTGCCGAAGGATTCAAGAATATACGACAACCGCGTCAGCAACAGCGCATCGTCCTTCCGAGTCTCGATCTATTCGTACATTGCTGAACCCGACCGATTTCGAGCCTCCAATGATTAAGATCACGATCGATGTCTGTGCACCCTCTCGAGTTCCAGCATGTGGAAAACAAATCAACGAGCGCAAATTCTTGAAAGTCATCCCGGGCTTCTCCAGACAGAAACTGAGTGATTTGCCCGGAAGACGCAGAAGTCAACGTCGAGCAGACAGCTACCCGCAGCCCGAGCGGGTCGTCTGGCAAGGCTTCGAGGAAATGCTCCTCCACTTTTGGTCAGGCGCTCGAATCTTTGCCTTCTCCGGCCACTGACGTCGAGTCTACCGTGCAATCACAGACTGCGAGCCGTCCAAACGGTCAGATCGAAGGGCAACACGGCCTCGCGTCGACAGTGATCTTAGCGAAGTCACCTCTTCGGATCCTCCTCTCAGTGTTTGCACATGAATGGGGTTCGGTTCGATAATTTATGGAGACCACTGGACGTCCTCGATTAATCATCCATTCATCGAGACGGCTCAATGATCACCGGCAGGTCGCAAACTCCCATAGCATGCCTCCCATGCGGCGAAGTTGCCACCTTGTCCACACTTGCCTTGGGACTCGAAATTGTGTTCGACCATGATATTTTCGGCCAGCGCGCTCCATGTCCAGCCTGAGAATGAGTTGGGAATATTCATGAACATGATCCATGCTCAGTTCACTCGATTCTTCTCTCTCTGAGTCCGAGTTCTCGCCTTGTTTCTCTCTATAAGTCGAGCGCGCTGCCAATTCCCTCGAACTAGCCTGTGAACTAGCCAGGCATTCAATCATCGAGCTGGGCGCCTTAGACGTTGTCACTGTTGGTGTAGATTGAGCGACGGCTCCAAAGCCTCGTCCGTCCGTCCTACAATCGCTCTGCCATGCCCGCCCCCCTCCTTGACCCCTTCCCCTCCGGTTTCAGAAGGAAATTGACTAAAGCACAAAAACGTCTGACGCCTGCTTCGCTCTCCCAATTCGTTCCTCTCCGTTCGGTCCCTTCGGGTCGTTCCCTCGTCGTACGGTCTTCTCTAAAGCGACTATTAAACAATAGAAATGGACATTTGGGAAATTTCCCATTGCGCCGCAAAAACGCTGCCCGCTGCACGGTTGGGCTTTCATGTGCCCCCATTCGGACGGCTGTCTTTTTGTCCGGAAGTTCATGTAGCATGAGGAGCGTTCCTGCAACGGCCCTGGATCGTTGCCGAATCGGCTCGAGACCTGTCGAGAATGAAATCATTGTCTCGCATGTAAGCCTCCGGAAAACGTTGCTTCTCTCGACGACGATGCTCTGCGATAAAAGCGAGGAGGCGAATCGCATTTCTCTTGAGAGCCGTATCTGCCGAGCTGTAGTCAAATCAGCCGTGAAAGTACGGACGCGGGCCCAGACGAGCGAAGGTCTGACGAATCGAACCCTGTCCTAGCTAATTCTTCTGCGGCGCGGCGACGCAAAGTATTCTCACAAACAAGCTTACGTCGTTGAACTACGGAGACGATTCCGAAACAGCATCTCCGGGGTGTCGACGAACCCGCCGGAGGAAAGGAGAGCGTCTGGAAGGAACAAACAACTCTCACTGGTTCTTCGGCTTCAACATCTCAATACATAGATATACATATCTGCACACGTGGTTGGAATCATCGGTGAGTGTGCTGCATCGGGCGAGGGGGATCCCCCCTCTTGCCTTTCCTCCGGAACTGGGCTCGCTCTCTATTCGGTCTGCGATTGCTGCTTTTGCGGAACGAACTTGACCGACCGACGGCAATGGCCAGTACGTCACTGCAACGGATCCTGAAAAGTCACAGTTCACGTGCTGGAACGCCTCAAGGCCGCGTTCTCAGAGGTACTTCCGGTGGCGGGAGAAGGATCATGTGTTCGATCACTCCTGCGGTCGAGGGTCGATTTCTGAGAGGAGTTCGACCTCTTCCGACCCAGAGCTAATATCGGCTACACATGGGCCGCAATCGACCGAGACGTTCTCGGAGGTTAGGCTTCAAAAGACATGGACACTGACGAACTTCCGTAGAAAGCACCTGATGACGAGACTTCGAGCGGGTTCGAGTTCCCTCATCTTATATTCATATCCAACAATACAAGGAGAAGAGTAATGGTACATATAACACAAATAAATACAAGGAGAAGAGTAAGAAGGAGAAAAGTATGGATCCTGAATCACTCTCACACCAGACGTATCTGTCCGCCCATCTACGGGGAAGTTCTAAACTACGTTCCGTCACACTCTGGCTGCCGCACATCGTCGGCGAGTCTAGGTGTCTTCTCGTCTATTCACTATTTGGTCGAACTTCTTTCCGTTCGCCCTACACGTGACCTCATTTTCTGCAGTTCGTGATTCAGGCCCTCCCCAACCGCCCTACAACGAGGATCCTAGAGACGGAAGAGAGACAGCTAAATGAGAAGACAACACGGGAGACCGAGCTCTCTGCACAGCCGAGTATAATAGCGCAGCGAATGGAGGACGTGCTGCAGATAACCCCTCACTCAGAAGAACGTCTTCTTGCTAGGAGGACGTTTCCTCCCCTTCACCCAGCTTTGTTTGTTCTGTGCTGTTCGGGTCAGCAGTCAAATATCGCTGACGTATCCCTAACGGCACTTCATAGAGTCAGCTCTGAGTCAAATGACGGCCTCATGATTAGAGTTTCACGTTCAGACTTGCGACTCGCAGCGGTCAATACGATATGGAGAGAATCTTCGGAATTGATGAGCTTTGGAAGGAGTCGAAGAAGTCTGTCGATCTCGGGGAAATTAGAGGGGGGGGGGGGACAGAAAACGGGAAGGATGCGGAGGATTGGACTTTTGAGTTTGAGAAGAAAAAAGCCAAGAAGACGAGAACCAGATAGCAGATATCGCATGTCAGCACAACTCGCTGCTTGAGTATTGACTTAGGTCGTCTCTTTCGACTGCCAATAGTCTTTTGCCAACATTTCACCTCCTCCAATTGGTCGGCCTTCATGTGATCTCTTCTCCCGCTATCGTTCTCCTATTTGTGTTCAGCCACCAAGTTCACCGCAGACGACCAAGGGCGCCCGGGCAAGTGAACGAGCGATATTCTCATTTCTTCTTCCCCAGTGCCCACGGATATCTTTCGTCCGACGACAGAGAGACACACGGGCGCGCTCACTCGAAGCTGTCTATGAGGCTGAATGGGAAGTCAAGCAGAGTCGCTGAAACGATCTTGTGCCTTCTTCCCAGGGAGTGAAGTCGAGGCGAGGAGCGATGGTTTCAAGAATTCCAATATCTTATGCAGCCGCAGCTCGGAACGGAGTATGTCGACCATGCAAAGAAATAGACCTACCGCCTCCTCTGAGGCACAGCTCGATCCGGAAGCGGAGGATGTTGAGTGCTTTTAATCTTTCAATGATTCCCATCAGGCGAGTTTAGATCGAGTGTGAGTGTGGCTGTAGAAAGCTGTTATTCGCCCTCACCTCATTTCAACTCGAGAACTGAGCGCTCAGCGCAGTCTGCGTCCCAAGGACTGATTTGTCTGTCGCGACACTGTCCAGAGCGGCTGGTTTGGTGCTGATTGCGCCCTCGCTCTGAGAACTGTTTCCATGGATACCGTGGTGTTTGGGCATGTGCCGTGGGATGCGTCCATCTCGATCAGAGTCCGGTTTCCGATCTTCGCTCCACAGGCCGATGAAGATATTGCCGTGAGGGAACGGCGAAAAATACGAGATTCGAGAGAATTCAGACCCTGGATGATCCAGAAGGAGGGGTACAACCGCTCTTGACTAAAATCCCATTCGTCATTTCGGGATCAATCGCTGAAGCCGCTTTAGTTTCTTACTCTCAATGCAGTCCGAGCTGTGTGAACTCGAGCGATCCCGGATTCCAAAACGATGCAAGGTGGCCTGGATCCAGACTTCGTGAGCCCTATTGCTTCTGAGATCCGTCAGGGAGCTCCCTTATCTGGCTCTCAAACCAACCCTGACATCATTCCGGATCATATGAGTCTTCTGGCAACCCCCTCTTGAAAACCATGCCACTTGTGAGATACTTAACTTGGAAGTTTCTTATTCCCAATAATGAGTCGATTGGGAGCTCCAGAACTTCGGGAGCTGATCGAATCTTGTGGACCCTGTTCGGTCCTCGATTAACAGGAATCATCGATCCCCGGATTCTATTTCTGTGAAAGTGTGAGAGTTCGGTGAACTAGTGCTTCGTGAGAACTTAGAATACCTCTTGATCTGAGAGGTTTTCAGAGGTCCTTCCGCGGAAAAAGAAGACGCTGGAAAGTTCAGAGGTCCGAATGCGGCTTGTACCATGTTTGTTTGAGGTTCGGATGGAGTCATACACTGTATGTACTTTTCTAGAAGTGTTTTCATCGAGGAAGCCCCAGGGAAGCGTAGGCTGCATACTTTTTGTATACCTGTGCAAACCACATTCATCTCCCCACGCTTTGATGCTCGGGGCGAGCGAATTCGATATTGAATCCGCTTTCTTGCCGTGTCTGAGCTCAACAAACTAGAGGTGGGCATGATTCGGATTCAAAGATTCGCCAGCATTCAGACTCGGGTTCGCGTGGAGTCCTGCACTGGGTATCCGCTCCGATTGATCCGAACTTGCGGCTGGAATCCGCTCACTCAATCCGAATCCGTGTCCGAGTCGGGTTTGAATTCATCGTCGACTCTGAGTCATGGCCATCTCTGCAACAAATGTGCGTAGAGAAAATGCCCGTTCATTCGCACAGCCGGCTTCAAAAGTTGGGTACAGTTTCCTAAGTGGGAAGACGGACTAGTCTTCGTGAGCCTCCTGGAAGAGAGATGCAGTTCCGCAGAGTTCCTCCAAGTTTTCGTGGACTCTTCCCAAAACGAGCCTTCTATCCGTTAGCTTCGTGGTGGACGAGAAAACCTCTCCGCCCAGTAAAACGCATGGACTTCAAATTGTCCATCGAGTACATCAGGGATTCTTTTTTGTACGCGTTTTCCTCTCGTAGGGGCGACAAGGCCGCTCACGATGACGAGGTCCGGGAGGTTCAGGCATTAATGATTTCACACATCCCATCAACCCCCGTTGGTGGTTAGAGGAATGAGTGTCGGGTGGTCGGATTCCTTGGCGATAATGCATGATCCATCGATCAACCGCGCATCCACCCACACGTGTATGACCCGATGGATGGGTATTGATGAATACCGCCCGGAGGTCTTGGCTCTAGTGCTGACCCTTAAGAGGGAGCCCCGTGGGACAAACGAAGGCTTGCTGCCGCTCATCTTCGCAAACCATGAAAAACACCGGTCGCCAGCGATTCTAGTTGAATATCGCGGAACCCTCGCTGCAAGAGGAGGAGATGAGGAGAAGCAGTGCGACATTCATTTGTGGGAACACGCAACGCCTGAGTGACACGGTTGTCCGACGGAACACTTCGTTACCCTCCGTCAGGGATCGCTGCTGAAACCGATGCTGATATCCGTGGACTTGAGCTCGTTACAGGAGTCCGCAAATAGGTTTCCCCTCTTCTCGCGTCATTGGATACTTCTCAGGTATGATCTTGATGGAGATGAATGAACGACGGGGATGGAGGTGGCATCAAGGAGATCGTGTCCACGTCGCATCGCGGAATGTCATAAATTCACGACAGCGAGCCGTTCGCTGCCTGCTGGGACGGCCATCTCCGTGGGTGCCTGGTCGGAGGGCTCACTGTCGTATGAGGTCGAGACGACACAGATTGGAGGGATCGGAGTTTCAGGGCTGAAGTCTATGGCGTCACGTCTGACCTACGAAGGACGCGGCTGAACTCGACGACCACGAACGGCAACGAAGTGGACCGTAGGTTCTGGATGCAAACGTTTCGGAAAATGTGGTATCGCTGCTCGCTCGGCAGAGGAGGGGAGGGGGGGGGGGGGGGGGGGGGGGGGACTCACGATGACGAACGGAGACGGTGAATACGTCAAGAAATGCGGGCAGACAGAAATAGAGCCGACGATGTCATGTCCGAGATCAAGCATGGACAAAGACCGATTCCACACAGCGTGATGAAGGAGAGCACGATCAGAATACCGCAGACAGAAACGCTCATACGGAACAAGTCAGCGTAAATGAACCGGGCGGTATCGAATCCACGGAGACTTCAGCCGAGTCGACACCGCCGTTACCCGAGTTCCGAACGGGACGGCTGGGCCACATCCGACGGGCGGAAGACTCGACCGATGGAAAACCAAGGTGGTGTGGGCAGCAACATTAGGCTATCTCTTCAAATCCGCCGAGCGAAACTCGGCCACAGGACATGAGTAAGGCCGATAAAAAGGCCAATTCCGATGGCCATTTATCATATTTTATGAAAAAATCAGGAAGATATCGTCGCCCACTTGCGCGCCCGCCTCCCAGAGTGTCGAGGTGTCACTGGCTCGGTGATAGGGTCGTTTTTTCTCTGCCTTCCCTCTGTTTCACTCACTGAGCTCTCTCGTGGTCTTCCTGTACAAGCTTGATAATCGATGAAGCAAAGTTAACATTGCTCAGACACACCTGCTCGCCCGACTGGGCGATAAGCGTCCCTTTGAAGAAGACACAGCGGTCTTCAAGCAGAGACCGGCTCAACTGCTGGACCCGCTGACGTTGGATGTGAAAAGTGTAACTCCGAAAGAAAAGATAGAAGCGCTTAATACAAGTTTCAGACGCAGCCAGAAGCGGCTCCCCATCCACCCGTGATGGCAAAAACAGGATATCATTTTTGCCATGCCGAGTCAGCGCCACCGAGCTTTAATTTCCGTTTCTACTGTCTTCTTAGTTCCCCATTCTTCGCTCTTTAGTTCCGACGAGAGGAAACGGCTTCTTGACGCGGTACCTGGAGTAAGATCAGTCCGCAAAACTTGCGATAGTCGCAAATATCGTCCCGAGAATCGCACATGATCGACATCGTCTGCGTCCAAAGTTCAGCCGAGACACTCCCACGAGCTTGTCCCAGATCGGTGATCCTGTTGTGGAGTGGGTTTGTCGAACTCCGCTGACCACTTGCGTCAAATACATGGAGGAGACGATTTTCTGTCAAGAGAACCATTTGTTCGGTACGAAACAGCTGTCCTGACACAGCAACGTATTCCTCAAGATACATAGATGTACAGGGTGGTCCTGTCATAACGAACGATCTGCTTGCAATTCCCTGGTGGAGCAGGCCTCAAGCCGAGGGTCAGCTTCGGCTCGTTCCAACGGCCTCAACAAACGAGCTCCCGGACCATGCCCGGATCAGGAATCCCGGTTGTCTTTCCCGGCGTCATGGGAAGACACGGAAGGGCTCTCTTCACTTCGATGTAGGACCTTGGAGAAGAGACGGAATGAAGTTGACCGATTTTAAACGACACCTCGGGGGAGACAACATATGCACCCTCGGCCTTCCATCGATGGAGCGACCAGTGAGCTTTCCGTGTTTGCGATGAATTATCCTGCATCCAGCTGTTGACACCCTCAAACTGGAGTAAACTGACAGCGGAGCCTGGCAGCGAACCAAGCGAGCAAACCAGCAAAACGACCACATCTGACACAATTGATGCAACATGTTTCTACGCTGCGAGGCGAGCGAACATGATAACGTCAATGAATGATTTACAACCCGGGGCTGCTCGGACTTTTTCGGGATAGTTCTTCGGGAACGGAATCGTCTTTTTTCTCACGAGACCGGGCCAATACAACTTCATCGGGAGGAGAAGTCGTCCGCTGCGTTCCGAATGCCAAGGCTGGTTTCTTTACATCCCTCGTGAATTTGAAACTCGACCGTTTTCGAGGTTTTCTATCGAAAATACTCGTCTCAGCAATAATCGGCATCATAAGACGCGGAACTCCATTCCATCCCAGGGAAGGACACGTGTACACTATTCGTATTTTTTCCAAAATTTTCGGAGTTTCTCTTCGAATTTCCGGAGCTTCTCTCCGAATTTCCGGAGTTTCTCTCCAGGTAGTATTCTCTCCAAATTTTCCGGATTTTCTTCCCAAGTAGTATTCCCTCTGAATTTTCAAAGAAGCGTCATCAGGGGTGGGAGCAATACAGCTCGCTGGATCGATCCGGCCCGCGGTGTCAATGAAATTGTTCTACCAATCGAGTGAATTCGTAATGAGACACTTGCGAAGCGACGCCACAATGCGAACAATGGAAGAGCACAGGAATCTCTCGCTAACCTGTTCCGCTCGCCTTTGGAGCTCACAACGTATATGTCGTTATCGTCTCAATGCTAATTCTAGCGGAGCTCCACTCGAGAGAGGATCGTATTAGTAGGAACACAGAGGAGCGATGGGAGGCAGATTCGCTGACTGGTTGGCTCGTCCCTTGGTCAGCGGCTCTGCAGCCGCTCTTCCTGGTGTTGAGCCGAGAACTTTCGCGGTGGAGACAAGAAGGAAGCAAACTCGGGAGGCGAGTGAGCGAGTCCGTTCGACGGGGCCGGCAGCAGACTGGAAGCTGGTTAGCTGGCTGGCTCGCGACCAAACGAGAAGAGGGCGAGGGTGGGGAGGGGGAAATTGGGAGAGCCACCGCGAACGAACGAAAAAGAGATCTGTGCACCGAATTAGGGAGAGAGCTTGGAAGAACTAGCTTCATTTCAAGACCTTTCGGGTTAGAGTTCATTGACGGGATGTTGCAATGAAAGGCTTGTTATTCGGACTGATACCCTGGGACCTTGCCACGCATGATTGGCCACCCACAGTGAGACCGAGTTCTGCTCCGCTCTCCTGGCTGGCTTGTCTGCCCAGCTCGGCGACAAACTCGACGAGGTCGACAGTCAGGTACACAGGTGAAGCTGGACCATTACCAAAACCTCTGAACCCGCTCCAAGTACGATGGTTCATGATTCGAATTCAAAGGTTGGAACCGTCGGCTACGCCTCGGAAGATAGAAGTCAACCTATTAGTATCAAAATGTCGATGAGGTGGAAACAAATAGTATCATCATGGAAGAGGAGAAGACGTCGACACCACGAATAAAGCCGGAAATGGAGGACTGCAGAGAGCACTGAGCCAAAACGATTCCCTTTGTGCTCCCAGACACGGCTCCTGCTCGATGTCATGTCAGCCAGCTAGGGCTGATGGAACGCAACCCTATTTTTGTAGCGACAACAAACTTTGTCTCCAAGAGAGCTTGTTTCGTGTTTTTGTGCGGAGAAAAGATGAATGATGGCCGACTTGTTGAGTCCAGCAAGGATCATTTAATTCCTCCATGGTTCGTGGTCGCGATTCGGTCAAGTATCAAACGCTGAGTTGTGCAAGACAGGAAATAATTTTTACTCTGACGCACGTTTACACGTCTTGCGCAGCCAATTACGGCTCCGGGAGAAAACCATGCGAACGATGACGGAGATAACGAGGATGATGATAATACGTGCGATAACCCTTGTGCCGGGCTGGTTCCGTTGCGGGCTGCCTCCGATAACCCGATTAAGGGACAGATAACGGAAAACTATTTTTAGTTGACATAAATATTCGAGACAGCGATCTGTACCGGGAAGCTTTTTGCTTCATCGGCTGTACGGGGCTTCTGATCTCCGAGGCGGAGGATGGAACAGTACTCCCTCTTCTTAAGGTACTGACGGAACGTCTTGAGTCGTCCTGAACCGTTCATTCTCATGCTAGAATCCCATCTAGTGAAGAGCTATAACTACGAAGATGGAAAGTTTTGAAAAAAACACCCGTATAGAGAGCCGCATGGAAAACTTTCCGCGCGATCAATGCAACGATAGGTTCATCACCTGTTAGCGAGCAGCCGATTCATGTCAATGATACGTATTGAACTCCAAGGACAAGGTTTTCCATGTTCTATTCATACCATCCGAAATGTCTAGGTTCCTCACTGGAGTGAGCTTTGCGAGATGCGAGTTCACCGCGATGCGTGAGGGTGCTTTTGGATTTTTCTCTAGAAAATCGATCCCTCATCCGATTGATTCAAATATGGGCCAGTTTCTACTGTTATTGCGGCGTGCCGTCTGCTCATAGGATCCAATTTTTCGGCTATTTTTCTGCTCGCCTGAGACTGAGTTCAGGTCGGGCTGCAAAGTACATTTGTTTGTTCATTTGCAGTGAGGGTTATAGTGCACATTTCCTTTTGAGCGAAATACACAGGCCAGGTTTGTCAAACGGAGCGTCTTTCATACGGGAGGTTCGTTGTATGCGGAGTTGACTATCATAACGGTTCATCATCCTAGGGGCTCGTTGGATGTGCGTCCATCAGGTACATTGTGGACGGTTGACTATCGCGTCGATTAACGAAAGTTCTTGAATGATCGACCTCGGTTTACGGGAGTTCTTTAGCCGTCGGATTCGAATTCGGTCGAAGCATCGAGCAGCGAGTTGGATTCGTTAAGCGATATTTGATTGTTTTTCCCTCGACTTCGTTTTAGGATTCTAGTCCAGGATCCCAATTCCCGACTAGCGTGACGGCCGATCAGCGCTGGAGGTCTTCAGCCGGACTGAGCTCTGTCCCAATCCCAAGGGTCACGGCCTGAAAAGCCAGTCGAAGGTGCGATAGAATGCATGCCGAAGTCCCATGCCGATGAGAACTCGGATCAAACTTATCATTAAAAGAAGGAAAAAAAGACTCTGTCAGACAGAGGGCGCTTTTCGTAAGCTCGAGTGCGTCAGGTGATGGGGGAAATCAAAGGAGAGATTCTCCATGACAAGTGCCTGTTCTCGCAGGTGTCCAGTAGCTAATACAGCTTCGTCCGTGCTCGTTGGGAAGCAGTTACACAAGAGGGGACCCGAGCTATGACTTGGGGACGTCATGGGAATAAACGTGCCAGCATTTCACCGAAGGTGACATCAGAGTCAGTATCGAAGTGTCACTAAGTTCCGGGGAGGCATGCTCGAGAGGCAGTGGTCGGGCTTCTTCCCTACCTGGGCGGCTGATTGGCGCTCATTTTGGTCGATCCAGACAGCCTGACGCACTGATTGTCTGTCGGGCTAATGGGCAGTCGGGATACTTGGTGCACATCCAGTTTCAGTGTTTACTAGGATCCGCAGATAACCGCATTTCGGAATTACCGTGGTTAGGGTTGACCGATAACCGCAAATCCATGACCGCAATTTCGCGGTTAACCGCGAAATTAGGACCGAAACCGCGGTTATATGGGAGAATGCATCCTGAAAGACTCCCAGGAAGCTTCTCCTCTTTTATCACAAGGAAGGTTCCATTATTAAAAGATACAACGAGATCTCAAGACACATCTCATAAAGACTCGTTTGTTACAACTCGATCTTGATCAGATGGGGTCGGGAA
The DNA here is from genome assembly GCA_037576195.1 of Phytoseiulus persimilis. Classification (NCBI taxonomy): domain Eukaryota; kingdom Metazoa; phylum Arthropoda; class Arachnida; order Mesostigmata; family Phytoseiidae; genus Phytoseiulus; species Phytoseiulus persimilis. The sequence continues at coordinate 7,516,058 of CM075104.1, forward strand.
CAGCGGTTGAAAGTTTCAAGTCACGAAATCTTGGACATATTATCCTGATGCAAACGAGATCATCTTGTATTGTGGAGCCCCCCGTCCGATGAATGCAGTCAGCAATTTCGGGTTCAACTCCTCACGATCCGCTGAGGAAGTGTTGCAAACTTTGAAATGTGGAATCGGCGCCGATTTCTGCGCGGTTTCATGAGCAAAGAGCGCCCGAAGGCATGCTTCCTTGTTGGGTCGAGACGACTCACGTGAATTCCACGTCCTGATTCTCGGTTTTTTTTTTTATTGAGAATCCTCGAGGTAATCTTTTGAGTTGCTTACAATTTTTGTCTGACTCTAAATTACTGTTCCCGGCTTCGATATCACCGTTATCGTCTTTGAAAAGGGCGTATGTTCTCCGTTCCGACCAGTGCATGAGTGATAGCTGTTTTCTGGTAGGACTTCATCACAGTCCTCTTATCGATGCCTTCAAACGCGGGTGCAACCCACACTATAGCTACTTCCGTTGTGCTCTGTTCCCTGAACCCACCAGAATCGCAAATCTCTGGGAGATTGAGCCTTCCGCCTTCAATGCTGGCTCATCGATTCCTTGAACGGCTTGCTCACGGGGACTTGGGCAGGCTGTTCCTGATATGTCCAGGTATGATTGCTAGCTAGGTGCGGCTTTCGGGAGCGTGTACGAACTCCGTTCAACGGGAGTCATCACACAGGATGTCACAGTTCCAGATGAAATTAATTTCTCTTTAATTCTCTGCACCTAATTCCAGATCCCCAGCCAGAGTACGCTCATCAGATACGACGCTTTCTCGAAAAATCATACGTTTCGGAAAATTGCGGTCAAGTGCGGTCATAACCGCAATCATCTCGCGGTTATTGCGGTTGAAAACCGCAAAATGTTTGCAATTATTTCGGTTATAAACCGCAGTTAAATAACCGTTGCAAAGCCCCGTGTTTACAGACTGATGACTGATTGAGACCTGCACACGAGCATCCATGGTATCGAGGTCGGCTCATCTCCTGAGGAGACCTCTTCGATGGAAATTTCTCTGCTCTTCAAAGGCGTTGAGGAAACGTTCTCGACGCAGCCGGTAATGGCGCGTTGAATCAAGCACCGCGCTCTAACAGAACAGCTGGAAGTATGCTCCAATATGGGGCCTTGACTGAAGGCAGTCTCATTCGAGGAAACCGATAGGAGACGTTGGAGTCGAGAGTGGCGGGAGAAACCAGAGCTCCGGGGGAGTAGCTTTTCGCGCATGTTTCTCATGATTTCGGCTCGAGGGCCGGGCCCCGGGCAGTTCTTGGAGGCACTGGTTCGATGATACCCGCAGAATCAGAGTTTTCCAAGTCGAGTCGTATTTATTCATCCTGCGAGTTTCCCGACTGCGAAAATCCCGTGGCGAGACAGCCCAAGGCGACCTACAGAAAAGACAACGCAGAGAAGCCTACGAAACAGAACACGAGAAATCGCAAGAATAGGGCTCCAACAAAGATCGTTCCTCTTGTTCGTTCGTCCATTTGTCCGTTTGCTCTGAATTAAATCCAGTCACAGCTGAAAGCAGCTGTCGCCCGCTGCCAAATCGTGCCACGGGACCGATCCGACTGCTGGCTAACTCGGTGGCCGGGCGTGCGCCCGATCGATCGTCCGCTCGATGGCAATGGCTTCTTTCTCACGGCTGACCAGTGAGGCTGTTGCAGAGGCGTTCTTGTTTCTGCCGCAGCAGAGAAAACGGCACCGACAGAGAGGAAGTCTGCTAATGTCGCAGGACTGGGAACTGGCCGGCGAGCGAGAGTCGGACGCGGGAGACGCTGCTCCGTCATCGATCATGAATGAACAACGTTGTTGCATTGCAACTTCTGGGACTAGCAGTCTTCCACACACTTTCCTTCCGTTGTCCTCGAGACGTCTTGGAGTTAAGCGGAAATTCAGCAGCAACGTTGGGCTTCGCCGAATCGAGCAGACGTTGAGGACGAAAACTGCAAGGTGAATCGACAATCGGAAATATTCAGGAGGAGTTGGAACCTTTCAAGGGGAGGCTGGCCATGCGGCGTTCTTGGAGATATGCCGGAAATCTTCCACAATGAACTGGAATCTGATCGGACACGCACGGGATCCTCGAGGAGCCAAGCTCCGGGGGCTTTCCTGGAACGTTGTCGCGATCTCAGGATGCGTGAGATTCAACGACCGAATACGCCTCGCAGAAAGTCTGCGTTCGAGCCAGCTCGGGCGCTTCTCTCAGCTCGTGAATTCATTCCCAGCCTACCCAGCATCTCAGAACCTCTTTACTGAGTGTCGACTCTCCGAAATCCAACCTGACGACAGTGACGATTACGACGATACTGGATAGTACAACTCAGTCCCTATGAATTATATTTTAGGCAAATCTTCAAGGTCCCGAAGAACGGGATTTACTTCGGAAACCGCTCGACTTACGCCGCGCGGCATCGATTCCGCTGGTACTGACTGAGTGGTCAATTTCATATTGATTCCATGTCCACGGGCTCACCTCCTTTCAAACAGAAGTTTCCGCTGGCTTTCTGCACTCTGCCTTCCTCCAAGGAACTTGTTCAAGGGATCAAGTGGACTCCATCAAGAAGTCGAGACAAGGCTTCGTGACGGCTCTCAGAGATCCAAACTCGATGAGACTCTCAACGTAACTTCCCCGGCGATAGTTTCGGTCAAGACCGTGAGCTGTCGCCCGGAATGATTTTGGGTCGTGCTTTCGCCGAGTGAAGCTCTCAGTGCCAGCTCTGATTCACTGCGTCAGTCAACCAGCTGAACGAGATCTTCCCCATTCGATCCCTCGGCTCGAATCCAGCTCGTGCTCCTTAGTCGATGCATGAGAGCGACCGTTCCAAAGCGGCTTCCCCGCTCGGCGCGTCATTGTCAGCTCCCTCACACTATCAAACAAAGGCGTTTGGCTTTGTTAAATCAAGGACGCTCTCGAACAAAAGTTCCATTAAGACGAGCGGACGATTGCGTCCCATGTTGTTCGAAATTTCGACGCCCCTGTGGTCTCCGCGGTCGAGAGGAATCAAGCGGGAAACCTAGATTGCACTCCCCACCAATGGGATAAATTTTGCGTGAAATTGAGGTCAACCCGATCCGCTCGACCGCTCGCACCATCTACCGCTTCCGAAATCTCTGTTTCCCGCTTTGGAGTGTCGCGCAACAAGTGCGTCCGCAGGCTTGACTCCTGTTCCGCGAGTCCGAGCGATGACTAGCACATTCATGCGGCATTCATGTGGAACACAGAGCGGAGACCACTTTCAAGCGGGTTGCATCTTGAGCAGCAAACGCCGTCTCCTTCTATTCGCTCGTTCGAGTTTAGTGCGTCGTGTTGAAGGACTCGATTATTTGTGCTCCGAAGACTCGGTCAAGAGTGCATCGGGGACGAAATTGACGTTCAGACGAATCAGAGCCGTCCGATTGATTGCAAGCCCGCTTGCCTCTCGGTGGATTCGGGTGATATCTGCAGGAAGACGATGCTCCATAAGATCCCAGGTTCTCTCCTGCAGGGCGATACAGTTCACTCTTGCTGCCACTCCCCCGTCGAGTTGAAACTCGAAATAGCGGCGGAACACTCGACGCTTGCGGTATAGCCTTTCGTCCGGAATCGAACTGAGCGCAGTTCGTGTTTCACCAAGGAGGTTCTGTTGCACTCGCGAACTGAATACCGACCAATTTCCAGCACCGCGCTTTCAGCCCCCCGAAAGAGCGCCCCTGTCGTCCGAAAACGAGTGAAGGGCTTGCTATGTTCAACCCTAGAACCTGGTTTTCCGATAGCTCACCCCCGTACCCTGCTATTTCTGGCCAGGATTCCGTCATGCCCCACCGCGCTCGATCGCAGCAGAGAATAAGAGACGAATGTGTAGCGGAACATTTAATCGACATGAGGACGACCGGATGTCCATCTAAACTTTTTTTGAACTGTTCCATGTACACATCTTCAGATCGAACGTACAATCAGGTGGCGGTGGAGTCCAGTGCGAGGGGAGCTGAGACGGATCACTTCCGTAAAATCTCCCTATTTCGAACAGAGCCACCCTTCCTCCCGATATCGATTCGGGAAATTCGGACAAACCAGAGCGAAGCGATCGCTCTGGGCTCTAGAGATGGGCTTTCTTAGATTCAGAGCGGAATGCATCCGGGGACGCTAGGTGGGAAATTCTGAGGGTATGCCGGAACAAACTTGTTCTCATCGGAGCTGTCGAAGACCTCATGTAGCACTGGGAATGTTCGTTGATTCCCGGAGCCGGGCGCTTCGCTGCTAAGTCTCATCGGTTTTCTCGTTAGTCCTCACGGATTCCAATGATCTCACTTGAGTCGCCGTCGAGCTGCTCCTACTCCAACTTGGGCTCCCATTCCTGTTCCTCTGCGGCCGGTGAGCTCCTCCGCGCTTCTTGTACCTCCTCGCACGTCTACCACCGTAAAATCTTCATCCGTGATCTACTTTGGTCGAAAGTTGATTCGGAGCGTCGCGTGTCGAAAGTCGGAACGTGCTGACGTGTTTTTCGTCCTTCGTTCCTCGGAGCGAATTTCCTTGTCTTTCTCATTCAGACGGTGTCACATTTGAAGTTTGATATCCTCAGCGCCGCTCTCTCCTGTGAGTGAAGTGCTTGGCGAAACCGAATGAGCTCGACTCCGTCCCACAGGTGGGGAGAAATGACACCTCATGGTCCCTTGTTCTCAACTCGACGCTTCGGACCCGCTGGCGGGCGTCAGGTTCCATCTTACGCCACTTTCGCATGTCTGTTCAGACAAAGGCGACCTGAAGCGCATGCATTGGATCAGCCTGATTTCAGAAGCTTGCTCCCCACCAACGGGGACCCGGTATCGTCGCGTCCAGAGTCGGCCCATGAGTTCCGTTCTTTCGAATAATTCGCCGCTATTCTTTGGATTCGACGTGTTGGCCAAAACCATTCGCGTGGTCCACTTGGACCTAATGTTCCGCGGCCTCAGCTATGTGGGCTGCGAAATTCAGCCTTTACGGACGATTTTTCAGTTCACATGCTTCCTAAAGGGTATGACATAGAGGGTCGCTGTCCAAACATCGAATGGCAGCTCCGTCTGATAGACATCGCTGTCTGACCATTTTGACGGTGAGAGACTCACAGCGTTGGAGCGAGCCGACTCGAGGCCCCTGTCGTTTTCCAATCGTTGCAAAAGGTCCACCGCGGAACCATGTCATTTATTTACCGGTTGCTCTGAGCTCGGTCTCTTTTGGATGCAGTTAATTGAATGCTTCGTCGCACCCGTGTTACCACATACGCCTCGAACGCAGGAGACAACGCGCGAGGAAAGCCGCAAAAAGACCCAGCGGAGATTGTAATTCATGATGATGATGATGACGGAGTGCGTTTCACTCTCATGAAGTCAGAGCTGGCTGCCGACGAGTTGTTTTGAAGAACAATCTCGGCTCTAGCGTCCACCGGTTGAACGCCTCTCACAGATAGCCTGCTCAGCAGATTCTACTTCGTATGCGCAGCTCAATGGAGAGTTCGGCATCGGGTGGGAGAAAATCGTTTCGCATTCCAGACAAACGATGCCGCGAGATTCGGTCAGTGCGTGCATTTGCGCGTGAGCTGGGAAGCAACCGAACATCACGTTGAGGATCTTCGCCGCGGCCGAAGACGCTCTGATTTTCGACGCCCGTCCGCTCATCCCCGCCGTCCGAAAGCCCCAGACTTCCGACTGCGCCGCCGTTTAAGAGCTTCAACGGAGCGCGTCCAATGGTGTGAAGGTCGGCTCTAAAGCTCCGCAGCCTTCCTCGGGGCTTCTGGTCACGTCGAGCTGTTTGGCTGCTGGCATTGGGGACAAGTGTCACTCTCAGACGTTTCCCCTCGTCGCCTCTGCGGGGCAGACAAGCCGCAGATGAGGTGCAGCACAAGCACCCGCTTGCCGAGAAAATGAGCCAGAGCTTCATGTGATTCTTGGTCGTTCTTCTTCTCTGGCCGGCCACTTCCGTCATTGGCTCGGTCCATCTCTGGCTGCCGTTTCTCCGGCTCCCATCATCTTATCTCCTGACGCGGCGGGTGAAACTTTTCAATATCAATCCAATCCCATCCACAATAAATTCCGATCCCTGTCGCCGCCGTCGTTCCTGCTCTCATCCTCCAGTCGTCGTCGTCGGTCTTGCTTCACGAGGTTTTCCGCGACCTGTACGTCTGCAATCTCTGCCGAGATCCTTCTGAGTCGAAGAATTCGAGCAGCTGACACGGATCTGTGTTTCACGATCATTGCCGAGCCTGAAATTCTCTATTTGATTGCGAGCCAACGATTCATTTCTCAGATGTCTGCCTGCTAATAAGAGCCCAGGGGAGTAGGGCACAGAGGGATCCCTTCCAGAAAAGTTTGAAGCCTCCACTCTCCCCGCGAAGGCTTTGTACGTGTCTGGACGTTCGCATCACTCCGAATTCTGAGCACAGAATCGGAATTCCAAGACGCCCCGGACACGTGGAACGCCATCGCATACGATTCTCACTTATTTCCTCGACGGCTGTATTTTTAGCTAGCTTGTCTACTTTGATGATTCAGCAATCGAAAAGTTGATAAATGAGAGCGTTCACTCCCTATGAGTCGGGCTATCTTCCCTGGAATCTTCCACCAGTCCGTATAAGGCAGAAAAGGGGACAACATGCCGGCATGGAGTCGTACTGCCCGAGTGGCGCATAGGAAGAGCTTGAATCTTGAAGAATGTCTCTATCGTTCCGAGCGGTCTCCTGCATACCAACTAGGACGCACTCGAATGAAGCACTATCGCGCTGACCGTTCGTCCGTTCTCCGGGTCAGATTAATATTTAGATTCGCTCGACAGATCTCAAAGAGACCGGCTGCGGCTCGACCGAGCCTGGGGCAGCACAAATCGTCTGATGGAATCACGGGCTCCGAAACCCCTAACGGCACTCTGGTTGGAACAGATTCGGGCAATTGTTCGATGAGTTTGAATCTGTCGCGCCGACAGCAGTGGAGGAATGGGGGAATGAACCATCTATCGTGAGATCCCCATTCTCAATCTCTCGATTCCGCCGTAACTGGAAATTCGAGAGAGAATCTGTCCACGGCTCATCCATCCCCATGGAATCAGAGATGGTTATTCACGTCGTTTCTGAAGCGAAACATGATAAGAAGCGAATGCAAGCTTCGGATTTCGCTCTTTGTGTGTCTTGAAAATAGGGATTTCCCATCCTCCTCGTCCGGGGTCGTGGAGGCTTTCCCCATCGGGCCCCTTCAAAGCCGTTGGTCGCATTTCCACTTCTACAGGCATTTAGATTCCCGAAGCCGGAAATTCAAACTCTTTTCAAAGTTGGCCGAAGTCTCCCCCGGGAGCGTTGGCGGCTTTCGGAACGTTCTCTGTCCGCATGTGATTCATTCCTTTCGAATTTCCGGAAGGCTCGCCTCGAATGTTCGAACTCCGACTGCAGCCGGCTATCCAGAAGATTTCGTCGTGTCGCGACGAGAATTCTATTCCACGCATATCAACCGGCGAAGTTTCCCGTCCGAAACTCCACGAAGACTTCATGACTAACTTCATGGTGAGGCGGATGAACTGCCAATCTGACCAACGACGACCGCATGATGGCAGAGGAATAAGAACAACTTAATCACTCATGTATTTCGCATCTCAATCGATCTTGCGTCGTTTGTCTCCTCCGTTCCCGTTCACGCCCGCGAACAGCTTCTTCACCGCTGCTGCCAACAGATTTCCGCACCCCTGTGCCGATGTCCTGGACTTCTCTCTTTGGTGGGCGCTGCTCACGGAGGTATCGTCCCTAATACCCAAGGCCGGCTGCTCTCCGGCTCGCGTACTGGCAAAGTCAGCAGTTTGGTCAACAAAAGTTTACCTCCTGAGCGTAGCGCGCCAAGGCAGAACGACGACAGACAAAGGAGCAGAAGACGGAGGAAGACGGAGGCGCTTGAACGATCGACAAGGTTGGAGAGAGCTGAAAGGAAAATGAGGGATGAAGGGCGCGGGTACGCGCTGCAAAGGTAAAAGGTTGAGAGAACGGAAACTCCGAACCGCATACGAAGAAGACATCCTCCGCAGACTTTCCGTGCTCTGAAGCAGCTACGCCTCCCACGTTGCGCGGTTTCGATGTATGCCTTTCGGCTCCAGTTTCGCTTTTCGTATGATAGGGTCTCGGCTGGCGTTTTTCCGTGTTTTGATGGCTCTCAACAGATATCGGACCGGGCTGCGAGCTGAATGCTTTCTGTCATTGCGCTGGAGGTCCTCCCTACCTTGCGCTGGCGCAGGGCTTGTCGTCTGCGCGTTGCGGCCCTAGATCTATGTTTCCGTTGGACGTAAAGCGAAAATTTATCGTGTTGGAAGCACCCAAGATGGACGATTGAGTTCCAGGGCGTGTTTGCTCGTCGCAATGAGTTTTTTCGAGACCGTTCCGTTTTTTCGTTTGTCGTTCCACTGCTCAGGGTGGTGGATCGGAAGAAGAGATGGAGTCAGCTTTTGCTCAGCTCACGAGTCCGGATTTTGGTCATCACACTTTTCGGGATCGTCTACGTCACATCGTTCCGGTGCAAACTGGGAAAACTACGGGAAAAGTTCAAGTCCGACGGTCGAACTTGAAATTTCACACTCGAGTCGGTTTCTGAAGTTTCTCAGAGACGTAAAGAGCATCTCGAGCAACGGTTGGAGTTAGAGGGGAGAGTGTCGTAACCGAAATGGTTCATCCTAGCGAGCCGGGCAAAACTGCTCTCCATCGTTTTTCTCGAACAAGCAGCTTGACGGAGGAAACCACGACAGGAAATTAAGTGAAAAGAACGGAACAGCAAACTGCTTTCCGTTGAACGGCAATGCAGGTATAGTTGCAGCTCATGAAGAGGAGCAGCTACCTCTGCGGAATACAGGCTCATATTTCCACGATTCCTGCCATTCCTCTGACACAAACGCAGTTTCCCCAGATGTCATGCGCTCCGGTGGCCAGTACAGGGTGGCTTTTTTATTCGGGGATTTTCGATTTTTTTTTGGAAAATTACGCTTTTTTTCGAGGTCTCCGTGAAAGTCATCGTGAAAACGTCAATATTCAACCGGTCGGACTCGTAGGGGTCGCGTTGGACGCGCGAAAGGAAGCCGGTCATACGCCGGAAAAGCGATCGAAGTTATTTCATTTCCTCGAAAAATGGCAAGCGATCGTATCCACCCCCTTTCCAAGGGCCTGCCCGTTTCCTTATTTTATTCTCTTCGCTTTCCTCCGCATTCCCTCTCGTAACTCTTCGACGAGGCAGAAATGAAGGTGACTCCTGTGGTGAAAATTTCTCAGAAGCGGGTGAATTATCCGAATAATGAGCTTCAAGGTCGATCTGACTATCATTGATTTTCACCGGAAATCACCCTCATGCAGTTTTCCGTCCTCGGTCGCCAAAATCACCCTTGACAAGCTAGGAATTCTTGATACGATCGCTTGCCATCTTTCGGGGAAATGAGATAACTTCGATCGGTTTTCCGGCAAATGACCGGCATCCTCTCGCGCGTCAAACGAGTCCGATCGGATGAATATTGACGTTTTCACGATGACTTTTAGGGAGACCTCGAAAAAAGAGGGCAATTCTTAAAACCATTTTCTGACCCCGAATTTCATCAAATCCATTCGAATCTTGCAGAAAGTGACCGCTGCGATATCCTCCATCGATCACTTCTTAATTTTTGAAAATTCCAAGAACTAAGAAAGTAATGGCAAAAACAAGATCGGACTTGAAAATTCCCGACTAGAAAGAGTCACCCTGTAGTAGCCCGCATCGGCACTCTCTCGAAATTTCACCCAGTATAACGAGTCCCCGGAAGCCCGCTGCATGCCGACGTTGGGATCCGTCTCGGCATCCAAAGACACTTCGACTCGAATTGAATCCTTCGTTTGTTTTCTACTCAGGCTCCCGTCCCATCGACAATGGTTTGAGTGTAGCTCCGGGAGCTGGCCGAAACTGACCTGAAACCATACAGAGTTGTGCTTTACAGCTCCGTGGAGTAATAACACTATTTCGACTCCGCCGCTACCAGTCAGCGACTCGCTCGCATGAGACAGCTCGGTCTTTGATGAGATCGATGTGGAACGTAGGCCTACGGAAGCACTGGTTCAGCTACTGAACTTGACTCCGTTCTCTTATGTTGATTATTATAATACAACGCCCAACGCGCTCCTGGAGCCATCCAGAGAATCTCAGAAATTATTTGACTCTGAGCTGAAGAGGAGTGAAAATCCATGCAATCGGTACTGCATAACTAGGGAAGAGCATCCTGAGAGAGGAGGGAACGAAATCGCACACGCAACGAATTTGAAGTCGTAATTCCGCGGGGTTTACGGAGATAAGTGGTTCCCTTAAAAAAAAGCTCCATACTTCAGACACGCGGATCACTACCTCAGCTTTTCGGAACCTCGATCTGGTATTTCTAAGAATGCAGGATTTTTACTCGATTTCGTCCATGGCGGAGCTCTCGGAACGCTTCGTTCAGGGGCTCTTGACCCAATGGAAGAGTTGACGAACCGGGGTCGGGTCCACCGTCCTTAGAGCATTTCCACTACCCTATGCCTACCCGGAGTCGAAGTTTAAATAGAGTTCCCGAGCTACTGACAATCCAGAACCGAATTCTCACGCTCAATGACTCACGTGAGCTGTCTTCGGGAATGTTTCGCGGGGCGGCCCTCTTGGAGGGGTTCTCTGACATTCATTCCTGCTCCGTTTGACACCGCCTCCTGCTCATAGCTGTCCAGAGGATTCCCCAGGGGTGTCAGCCGATGCGCACGTCGGGGTTCACACTGACTCGAACAGCCCCAGGAAGAAAGTTCTAGCCGTCATTCGAATTCGATCTGTCCTCAGGGCAGTGAGTTAATGCATTCGAAAATCGAACTACACACTGGGTCAGGGGGAAAGCAACACGCCTCGCAGGTGCAACTCTCATTTTGCGTTTGTTGTTGTTTACGGCGCAAATTGCCTGGGGGTGACCGCGTGAGAAGAACCGAGGAGCATATTCCATGATCCAATTGCTCGATTCGATCCAACTTGTAATAATCCGGCAGAGAGCTGGTCCTATTAGCTGACAGGGAGGCTGGTAGTTCCTCGATCGATGGCGTGGAGAGGAGCCGTCGGAACGTTGTTTGAACCAGGGAAATATCTCGAGCACCGGAGCGCTTGCAGTTTCGATTCATCTTTCTCGCGAAGGTTTTTAGACGGTTCGAGCGGGGAGAACGGGATTGTAGAGGAGCGAAACCTGAACAGCTAGAGGTTCCGAGTTCGCGTATAACTAATGAATCGTTGAACGTTGTGGCTCACCCAGCGAGCTCTGGGAGTCTAGGTGATCGAACCGATCCCGCTACTTTTTGAGCGTGCACAGTGCCCGCTCCGATTCAAGACCAGTTCATTCCACATGGAGGACGTTCTGATGTGCTCCATGCAACATGATGAGGCGCTTCAGCCGTAGGGGATGAGGCTCTGAGGCGCCGAACAAGATATCGGTGGACTCCAGAAAGAGGCTCATCCCAAGAAGTTCCCTGCTCCGCGATGAAAACATCCCCCCTTCACCCCCGGTCGGTTCGGTCGGGTCGGTTCGGACGGGTCGGTTCGGAGGAGCTGACCTCCATCACTCGGGGAGGTATTCCCAACGGAAACGATTCGCGGAATCAACTCTTGTGAGATGATACAACTCCCGAAATGATGATCGTCTGAAATCACCGCTCGAAATTCCGCTTATACCTGTCGAAAGTTGATCCTCCTCTAGGACTTGATTGGATGAAGCAGAATACACCGCGACCTCACGGTCTCCTGCCAGTTTCGTTCGCATGCGACCACCGAAGCCCTGGACGCAGCGAACAGGTTCTGCCGATCCGCGACGCTTTAGGATTCCAGACCCTTATTCAAGAGATCGAAGCATCTGACAATATGTTCCACCACCGAGGAGAGACAGGAACCCGACATTCATTCAATGAGCTCGGGAACGAGGAAGGAAAACTCTGACAGAGTACTGTATGGAGCTCGGAGGCCCTCCTTCTTCTGGAACGAAACTCCCAGCGATGTTTCCCTCCCGTCTTTGATCGCGATCGAGGCTTCCCGCGGAATTCCCTGAGTGCGAAGTCGCCGAGTCTTACCCAACTATGCTCAAACATACCGGGAGCAGGTTGTTGTTGGTGTTTCGCGGACGGGTCCAAGCCCAGCAACGCAGCCGACCTACAGCCCGAAATTATTCTCAGCGTCGGAGGACATGTCAAAACGCTGTTCTCCCGGGGAAGACGGTAGGGGGGTAAATCGAAGAGCATGGAGCACGCTTGGTGGGAGTCGCGAAATGAAATTCCGCGCGGGAAGTCGAAGTGAAAAAACCTCCCGCGCTAAACAGACACCCGCGAGGTGCCTCGCGGGCCTGTTTACCCACGCTTCATTCCCTCGCGACTTCGTCAAGTCAACTATGGGAATGTTTTCTTTCGGCCGAGTTTTTGTTGCTACTCTCTTTTACGCCACGAGAAATCTACCTCGTCAGTCAGGCTAGGAGGAGGAAACAGGACATTCGGTGAGGAACCGGGGTCTGCGGGTCGGTTTTGGACCGCCGTTACCTCGCTGTTGCACTGACGTCATCATTGGTTGCCAGTGGTCGGAACATCTGTCGACAGCAAAAGTTGTCTCACGTCTCGCGTTCGACGAACGTATTCGACGAGCTTGTTGCAGGACTGTCTGGCGGACTGCAGACTACGTGGTCGTCTTGTGAATGACTACGTGAATCCAAAAGCTGGGCGGGCGTCGGAGAATAGAAGATGATGGGAGGACATGTAAATGCGGGCCTCATATCGACTCTCGAAAGACTTGCAGAACAAAGAGAAATCTGGACACCGTTCCGAAACTGCTGTTCCTAGGGGATAATTATTCACTCGTCCTTGTCTTCCCGAATGTTCCCCCGCAGCCGCTGCTCTTCCTTGGAACTGAAGTTTTGAATGAGGCTGACTCGTCGGAAACGAAGACGTTTTCGGAGATGATTCCGTTGGAATCAAGCAACAGCATTCGGAATCTAAGCGGCTTGGAAGGAGAGAGAGTGGCCGGCATTTTTTTTGAATAATTACCAATGTGCAGCACAAAGAGGACGGTGACGCGAACGAGGCAGCAGCCACGAATACGAGGAAGAGGACGCCATCGGCAGTCGCGTATGGAGCGGCTTCCGATCCGGCTCCTCATCCTAAGCCTCGGAGCGGTCAGGCTGATTCGCTTATTAGAACCAAATCGCGAACAATTCAAGCGTTTCAAAGCTTTCAAATTAATTCCGAGCTGATTGCGTGTTGCCGGATTTCACTTCTTGATGGCCTTCGGTCCGGCCTGACTAACAGCGGCGATCCTCCGCGTGGATCGCCTGATCAAGTCGTTGAGTGTCGAATGGAAAGATAAGAAGATCTGTTTCAAAGCCATTTCAGGTTTGAAACACCAGGTAGGCTAGTGGTTCTTGGAGTGGTCGACGTCACCCCCTGGCGGAGGGGGGGGGGCGTCGACGGCCGATCAATGGGGGGAATGATTCGGGATTGATCTGACCATACTTTTCGCGGCCTGTGATGAGGGTTCCGAGGTCGAGCTGACCACATGAACTTCTTGGAACCCAATGAGATGATTCCAGGGTCAATCCGATAATCTTCTTCGAGTCTACGGAGGCAGAAGAAAAATTTCATCTCTCGCGTGGAGAGCATGGATGGGAGGAAGAGCTGAGAAGCGCAGAATAGCGCGCAGCGAACGCTGGTATGGTAGCGCCTCCGTTGGAGTCCGTTCGGGGCTGGGATCCCTGCATTCCGCTATCAGTTACCATCGACAGCAAGTTCGCGGGATGAATCAGTATGTTTCATCGTTAGACTCGCCCATCATGTGGTACTATCGGGCGGCATTCTCAGAGACCGTTGGGGAAATACCACACAGTACTCTGGGAAGAATTCAACGAACTACAAGAAGTTTGGTCAGATTGACTCCAGAATCACTCCATTGACTCTAGGTGGGTCGCCCTGGGGGTCGATGAGTCGGCAGAATAGAAGAACCTCTGGGATAGTCGCTGGAAGATGGGCAAGTCGAATTTTGTGTGCCGCGCGCGAGCGCCATAAGAACTTCGGGGGTGTTTCGGCCCAGTTATCGTCCTCGAAAGTTCGAGAAACAGTGAACGAAGCTTTCCGCCGACTCCTGTGAGATTTTCCGAAACGGTTTCCGTTTTGAACGCATCAATTGCTACGTCAACGCTTCAGGAGTTCGAATTCGGTTTCGAGCTCGCAGCGGCCGTGTTCCAAGCCCTGGAGGAAGCTGCGGACAATCCGCTCGAAACAGATGCCCTCATCTGCACAAACTCGCTGGAACAGCTGCAGCTGGAGCGGTGTTTGAGAACGCCCCATTACTTGGACACACGCCTGTGATGTCGAATGATCCGGTGTGCGCTCGGAGGCCGGACAGGGGAACGAGTGGGGTCCACCAACTGTTCATCCTGTGTCAACGCGATGATATTTCACAACAGTAGAGCAGGACAGAGCATTTCGTCTGTTTCGATGACGTCAGCAGAAGTAGGAGGACTCGGCACGCACTCAGTTTTCATTGAGGTGATTGAGGCGATTCAAATTAGCCAACTGTGTGGAGATAATTAGCGATTTCCATAGAATGGAAACGGGAACACCGCGTGCAGTTAAATGGAGCTCCAAATCCAGGGAGGATCACGCTTGAGATAGATCAGCTCTCAACGAGCAGTTGTTCGTGGAATTTTCCGCGAATCGGCCGACTTTTCGAAGCGGTACGCTCCGGCGTGAAGCTCGCTGTATCCGTCCGGTCGCAATGTCCTCGAGACACACCTTCTCAAGGAGTCGCTGAGTGACACAGCAATGACATCTGAGCGTTCCAATCCACAGACCATCGGAACGAAAAGCCGAAAATTAGCATAGAGTCGGGAATGCTCGCATGCGCAGAGCTGCAAAAGTGGGAGAAGAGATGGCGCGGCTCGGTTCGGAAGTTTAGTGAAATTCGGGAATTGCGAGCATGAGTCTGCCCCAAAAGTGAATTATTTTCTCCGGTTTTCCGTGCTTCGTAAGCCCGTGATTTTCCGCGTCGGAATATGTGAGAAAGTGTGAGCTCTAGGCGAGCGAATACTTTCAGAGGGACACAATGAGTTCTCTATCCGGGAGGTTTTTGAGAGAGCTCTCAAAAACGAGAGAAGACATCAGTGTCGGATTTCAGAATCTGAGGAGATGACAAGTTCAGGGCCATGTAGGTATATAATGCGTTTCTCCGGAGCGCCAGACGACTCATTCATGACGATTCCTCCCTGGAGACATCTCGCCTCCTCGCGAATACCGGTCGACTCTCAGCCCGTGTGCCCTGCTGGCGTGCTGATATCTTCCCAGATCGGACGAAGCATTTCCACACAGGACCATAATGGAAGAGAAGAGCCGCGGTCAAGGTCTCCGAGAGCGATTTTCGAGACGAGCTAGAGCATATGAACCCCATCGCTCATCAATATTCGAAGCTCTTTCCGCTGAAGAATTCACGCTCGGCGGTTCAAGGGAGCCGTACAGGGAATCGCTCTGAGGGTAAATCTCTGTCCCGTCGAGGGAAGTCCCCTCGACAGTAACGGATTGAAATGAGCGCCTTCCTCCGCTCTTTCTGTAGTCTGCCCAACTTGTCCCCATGCTTCTCCACTTCGAGGCTCTGAAATGTGACCTTGTACTCCGAAACGTGGCGTACATGGATTCTGCACTCAACAACGCAAGAGGTCCTTGAACGAGCTCCTACGATTCGAGAGAATCTGAGTCACGTTGTTCTCGATCGCCCAGATGAGCTCGCGGTTTTGAGGCGCAGCACGACTACAGCTGGGGTTTCAACTGATTCAATGGAGCTAAATTCGGATATTTTCATTTGCAGGTTCGATCGACGTATGAAGAGGTGAGTGCCGAATTCCAGGTTCCCTCCTTCACTGTACTTCCGAATCGGCCGTCGCTAGCGAGGCCACACGCAGTAGGAGCAGAGAAACTATCCGGCTCAAAGATGACGCGGTCGGAGACTTGATCGGAATGACCCGTTTCAGTGGGCGATACAGGTCGCGAGATGTGGGTGATGTTTTACGAAAAAATCAACCCTCCGGCTGGATGATTTTTTTTCGACGACGACGCTTGCACTGCGATACCCCGGCCACGCCTGGAGGGAAGTTAACGGACTTGTGCAACTAGCAAACTGGTGGGGAGAAATCCCTGTGCGTTAAAAAGCGAGGAACAACTGAACCTCGTGGTTCTTCCCGGTTGTATTCATTCACTGCCGAGCGGAATGTTGCTAATTGGCCAAGACATGGAACGTGTGCGGCCGCACCCACGTGCGGTGGCTTTCACCTCGGGTCCTCGGGGAGAGTTTTGCGTCGTCACCAGATCACACGTCGAGTAGTTAGACGACAAGGGTCCAGATCTTTCGCTTCCTCGTTTTCGATACAGCCCCCGTGGATCGGAAGTGCGATCGCGCCACTAGTGAACTGGAGATCCACAGAAATGGTGTTGTAGACAGACCGTTTCATCACGCAACGAGAAGCTCCTGTCCGCGCCCAACGCGCTGCGTGGTCTGCTCCAAATTCAGAGCTGTGCGGAGCAGAAACATGCGGCGCGAGTGACCTCGGATGGTCGACCATCTCGTAATTCGACTCGTTTCAAATCTCGGAGAAAACTTGACCTTGGTGAAAGCATGTGCGTTCGAGCTGTCAGTACCCGGGCGGTGCGGTGTCAAGCGATTCGAAATGAAAACAAAAGCCCGGGAACTCGGCTGAGGAACGCCATGGGCAGAAGAAATATCGTACTCCTCCCGGATGGAAAGCAAGCTTTATCCTTCGAGCTGCGACTTCTAAGGAATCCCGAACGGCGAGCATGGGACACCGATCGGGCGGATCTTTCAAGTTGAAGCGAACATGTATTCCCTCATAGGTCACTTGGTTTGCTTCTTCCTACGCATATATTCACATTGCGCGGTAGAAATCAGCCTTCCACCTCACATTCATCGTCGGGAAAGCAGTCGGGTGTTGAACCTCACAAATCATCGTGTTTTGGCAGAGAACCGATTCTCACGATGAGAGCAGGGACGATCGGGATTCTTGGCCAGAATTCCTTCAAAATGTTGCAACAACTCGCTTTCCAGCTCCGCCCAGACTGAGTTGAGAATATCTAGGTGCTCGGCTCAGATCCTGGAGGACCATCACATCAGCGCGGGTTTTGGCGTGACCCTCTGATATTTACGATCTGATTTTGAATGAAGTATTGATAGTTGGGGTGCTACGGATTTATCCGACAGCATGCCAGAAGAAATGGCTTTGGAACCAACGAGAAAGCTCCCTGGAGATATTCGATCAGGAATGAATCAGAATCGGTGACAGATATTACAGACGTCACAGCTCGCTGATCAGTGAGCAGTCCTAGGTATCCTTGTCGTGTCTACTCGTTGCAGTGTGACGTTTCTGTCTGAAACAACAGGGACAGATGAAACCTGTGGGAGATCCCCCACGAGTGCTGATTGATTCCGGGAGCTCTCCCGAACCTACTCTGCAGTCCTGAGCTCGCAGGTTCTATGAGATTCACAAAAGTCCCCCAGCGCGACTCGTTCCCAATCATTTCGACATCGGGCCCGGCGTAGAAGCTTCGGTAACCCGGGCCCCGAGAAAACTCTACAGCCCTGGAGAGAATTCCATGATTTTCCGGGATTCATGATTCCAGCGCGACTTCCTTCTCTCGACTTCCTGCTTTTGAAATTCCACAAAGATTCAAAAAGTCGATGGGTTCTCGCGAATGTTCTTCCGAACGGAGCTGATATGAAGCTTCGAAAGTGCTCGGCAGTCCGAGACGAATGACTTCAACCCGTGAAGTCTTACGTCAATTTGCTCGAGCGTTCCCGGCACCTCAAATCGATCTAAGGAGTCACAGCTTCGCCAAATCATCACGCGGTTTGATGGCTGAAATCGATGGCTTGAAAGTTGACGTTAGTGATCGAGTGTTACTCTGTAGTAAAAACATGGGATTCTCCGTGCCTGGAGGACTCCGATTCCGGGACCTGCTCCACTTAGTGGCCCTGATTTCCGTCTCTATTTGGAAGCCAGCGGTAGGGATACTCGAAGGTCAATAAGTGGCCGACAGTTCAAAACTGGCAACCGAGATTGTTGAGGAATTTCGCCGACGCTGTTCTTCAGCTTCATTCGAGAGAATTTCCGCTTGCACAACCGCAGTAGCGGAGGACTCGTTATCTGGTCCAAGAGAGCTGCGCCTTCCCTGGAGTGACACTGCTCATTCCAGGGCTCCGCGAAGAGACGGCGTCATCAGTTCACGCATGCACGCAGGAGACTTTCCCCTTTGACACTGGGCTCCATGAGGAATAAAAGCTCTGACGTATTCTGGACTTCAGGATGGCTCAAATATGGACTGTGAGTATTCAGGATGTGGTGCCGTACGGCTTCAAGGACGCAGAGCCTTCCCATACGGCTCCCGGCCTGGCTGTTAACTCGCGTGACTGCGCATCTTTTGGGAGTTGAAGCGACGGGGGAAAATTCCGATCCTGTCATTTGTGGCTTGTCATCTCGCCACCGACTAGTTTCCAAGTGGTATTCCCCACCTCCCTGACCTCCGGGGATCCCTTAACGGGATGAGTGCCCCGCAGGACAGCGCTGCCTTTAAGTTGAGATGAGGACCTGGCTACCCACCTGACCACGCGGCTGAACAGCTCAGCTGATTAATAGTACTTTCGTGCGCCGATTTATTGGCGGGCTGGCAGCATCCAGTCGAGGAAGAGTTCGACGAGCAGAAAATGAAGCGCTGGACGTACGTCTTCGATATGCTGTCTTCTGTGGAGCCGCTGCCCCAGCGCGGATAGCGAAGGGAACGTGGCAGCGACCGCGGTGCAGCCATCAAGATCGGATCATATCGTCTGTTATAGATTGAGACTCTATATTTATGGGCCCAGAAAGTGTCTGCAGCCGAGCGCCTTCGCCGCAGTTCCACTGGCCGGATGCAAGGCCTACGCATTATTCGCACTGGCGACCATGCGTCCACTCGGTTGGAGAGCAGCTTTCTTTCCTGTTGTCTCTCGATGGGAGCTACCATCGAGCTCCTTGGGATCGCTTCCTGCGGCCATTTTTCTGCCGTCGACGCGTCTCCTCGTGCCCGAACTTGTTGGCGGACTAGGGGCCCGCGGTCACATCGCGTCAGGCGATCCCTCTTTCCCGCGCCCGTGTGTTGTGCTCGTCGTCCTCGCACCTGTTGTTCCCGCGGTCGGTCTCGGGTCTGAAGCCGGCGGAGAGACCAACCGGAAACGCGGATCACAGACAGACGCAGGAGCTGAGAAGCAAGGGCGTAACGAAGTCGATGTCTTTGAGCGCATCTCGCTCGGTGACTCTTTCGCGGAGGCACGTGCGAGAGCTGGCGTGCGCGCTCGTTGTTCCCGACTCCTGAGTACTCACTGTTGCTCGCTGGAAGAGCAGGTTTTGGGAGAAGATCTCGAGCGAGCGGGTGCGCGGACAAGCGGGAGCTTCCGACGAGAGCCATCCATCCCATCGCGTGTCGCCCCGGGCTCGAGCCGCTCCAGTTAAAATGGGAGTTTCATCGACAAACTACCGCAGGCGATCGCGATCCAACTCAGGATTGCAATCCAATGGGAGTGGCAGTCGTCGGTGGGCCGTAGTTATCAGAGACATCCTGTTTGTTGGTTGATGTCATTCCGACAACGATGTTCGCCAGCCGCCGCCGTCCAGGCTCGAGGAAGCCCGGTCGGGTATTTTCCGGCTCGGCTGATCTTCGCTCGTTGCCGTACAGAAGTGGCGGGTGTTTCTCGGATCGATGTCTCGCGGTCCGAAATCCAGACATCGCGGAGCCCTCCTGGACCGCGGCTATCACGATACGCTCAACGGCCGCGACCGGATGCCCGCTCGCTCGGAAGTAGTCGCTGTTAGCTTTGTCGGCTCCGCTACTGGCTCGATTGGCTGGCCAGCCGGTCGAGCAGGGTTCCGTAAGCGGGAAATAGCTGAGAAAGCGATGAGACAGACCCCCGAGACAGTTGGCGGCACTTAATATGCCAGCGAGCGAAGACCGCTGGTGCCCCGCTGCAAGTCTCAGCCTTCTGGGCCTGAAAGCTCAGCAGCAATTTCGGAAAGACAGCCAAAGCAACTCCTCTTAGGCTAGCTGGCTGGTCAGCAACCAAATATTGTCCTTCGTCCACCGTTAATTGCTATGGCTGTAGAAACCGCCGAGCTTGGAACGCCATCACCACGACGACCGCCAATAAAGCCGCCGCGCCGTCGACACCGTCGCTGCCACGAACACCCAACCCCGGAGGGTCGCTGAATGGCCTTTATGTCAGGGTGGAGTACATATATGTGGCTTATGAGGGATTATTGAATAGCCGCCAGACGCTGGAGACATCGACGACCCTTCAAAGGCTGCGTTCGCGCGGACAGACAAGCAGGGTTCGAGGCAGGGTTCGACGCGCGATGGGGAGGAACTCCGTCAATCTCGGTGGCCTTTCGAGCGAGATATCGGATCAGGACGAACGTTCCACTCCTCGGAGCCACTCGTGAAAAGGATCGGCTTCACGCTGGGTGTGCGATTTTCGTCCTCGCGGATACCAACCACAGCTTCCCACCCCCCCCGGGATGACATGCGGGAGATACAGGAGCAACCCATGGCATGACCGACTTGTCAGCGCGGTCAGCTCAACAGCTGCGAAAAGCGTTTGGTTCGCTTCCTTCCGCTGACGCCCCGCTGACCGTTCAAGGTCTTGATTCGGGCGCGTTTCGCTCTGATCGCATTCTCTACGGACACAGATCCCAAACCCTCTGAACCAGAAGCCGGTCGGTCCCTCTTCGGCAACGTTCGTCACCCAGTCTCTGGGCCACGGGGCGGGGGCGTCCTTCATGAGGGTCAAATAGAGGGAGCCAAATTATCCAATCCGAGGGTCGCGGATCTCAGCCCATGCGTTTTGGAGTCAGCGAGCGTATAGTTTCGAGGTCGTCTCAAACTATTAAGTTTGTCGAGACTTGGGCTCGACGGCGGTCTGGTTGAAGATGCATTGTCAAATGCAAACTGACGTCGCTTCGGATATCGATGACGTCATGGATGACTGGATAATACGATGCTCTGGGAAGCAATCCAGAAAACCAGAAGAGCAATCGGTTAATTGGGTGCTTCCACTCGTGGTTGAGGCCACCGACTACCTTGGACTTCCGCGCAAAGGGACGAAACTCGAAGCCACTCGACCGTCAAAGTATCAATCATTGCAGAACCGCGGCGAGGATGCGATTTCGTCTCGCGTATCTGTTCCGCGCATCCCAGCTGACTTCGCCGTTCCTCATAAGATCATTCGAAAGCCCTGCGTTTCCCTCGAGATTCGTCCCGTTCCCAGTCTTACTGGTGGGGCGAATCGAATCATACCGCCTTTGGACACCGCCTTGAGTGTCTGGTCAATGATGAGGCTTGTCATTGCCAAGAAGAGGAATTATTCAGGAACGAAGCGTCGGTGGTTTGGTTCCGGGAGACGGCGTGAACGGCGCGACGGATGTTTCGGTGATGGGCATCTTGTCCATGTGACGAATGGCTGTTGGGAATGAACTTCCAGCGGGTCGAGCGGGAGGAGAGGAAGGGGAGCAACGCATGCAGTGTGTATGGTGCACGAGTGCACGTCGTAGCAAACAAGCGCGTGCCGGCATCGATTGATATGTCGTCCCCGACATTCACCAATTGCATATCCCTCATGATTGTGACCGGGGTTCCGCCGCGACGGGGGCGTAAACATCCCCTGCGCAGATGGGGGATTCCCCCTCCCCCCGCCGCTCCCCATGGGTCTGCAAGACTAGCTTCGTCCTGCCTCCATTGCAATCTCTGTAGTCGGCCTTGGCAGTGTTTTTTTTCATATTTTTCTTCGCCGCCCATACCCTCAGTAGAGATGGTTCGCTCGATAATCGCCTGCTTCCCTGTTTGCGTTGGTCACGGCGCC
Source organism: Phytoseiulus persimilis (assembly GCA_037576195.1). Classification (NCBI taxonomy): domain Eukaryota; kingdom Metazoa; phylum Arthropoda; class Arachnida; order Mesostigmata; family Phytoseiidae; genus Phytoseiulus; species Phytoseiulus persimilis. Next base: position 7,537,995 of record CM075104.1, read on the forward strand.
TCCAGCTGTCGGGCGCTGGTGCGTTAGTTTTCCCCGTTTGTGCTGGCGTCGGCTCCCGTTAGCTGCCCCGGGGTGTCGCGAACTGGAGAGCGGGCCGCATCGGTCGATGGCTTTGGTCTCCCGAATCCGCGATGATACGGCGGGGGCACGTGAAGCATTTGGTGGAAATGGTCGCCGAAGTGAGGACACGTTCTGGCTCGGTCCTGACTTCCTTTTCTTTGTTCTCGCCAAGTGGCAAATATCGGCACCCACGTCCAGCCGATCGTTGGAGAGCTTTTCCAATTTGAACGTTTGCAGGAAACGAAGCCGCCCGTATGCGGGGGCTATTCTCGTCGGTTTGGTCCGACCGCAACCGGAATCCGGCGCAGATTTTTCCTTTCGGTTCATTTTTCCGCACTTCCAATGAGCTCCGTGGGGGTCAAAGAGGTCTCGCCCGGAGACGAATCGCTCCCACGTGAGGTCGCTGATCGATCGTCGGCGGAGGCGAGTATAGAGCTAACGAGCCGACTCGACATTTGCAGAATGGTCTCGTCTTGTGGGAGACATTCGAACACTCCCACCGGATTCTCGCTGGAGAATCCGGGACGAATGTTCCCCGAGAACGCCCCGCATTCCCCGCGCGGCTCCGATTTCGTAGAGCTGCGAAGGCTGTAGCCGTGAATCAACAGGTGTGCCAAAGCGAAACCGAGAATTTCAGAGCGTAGGAGAAGCAGCGAGTGTTCGAGGGAGGTCGGCTTTAAGAACCAGATCCAAGAGAGGATATTTTGTTATGTTTCAGCCACGAATAACTCAACAGCAGCGCTTTCTGCAGCTCGGTCTCTAAATTTAGCGAGTAATCGTCCGAGCTGGCTAAAGAAAAAGAAGTGTTTCCTCATCGTCGTAAGTTTTCCAGTCGCCGGAGCTCGTGAGGATCCTCGTGGGGACCGTGATCGTTAGCCGCAGGAAGAAGGGGCGATTCATCGCGAGCGCGTCGTGCGGCAGCCCGAGTTGATAGATAGCAAGCCTCCCGAAATTACGATTGACGTGAAACCGGCTGAGGGTCGAAGTAAAGACCACTGGACCGAATTCTATTCCGACGTTCACCCAATGGGACCAGGAGGTTACTGGGCCTGCACTCGGCTTTCGAAACAACTTACTGACTCACCCTTGGGGATGTTTGGAAGTCAAACACCCGGGCTACCGTGGCAAGTTCACTTAACTCTCACTTCGATCGCTTAGTTAGGTTCTGGGGAGCCTTTCTCTTACCCCGCTGCCCAACGACCTCGAATGTCGGGTGTTGGTAAGCTTCACAACTGCATGCTGTTGCGAGTTTCCTTCCATCTCTCTGAATCGTAAAAAAGGGCATCCGAGCGCATCTCTAAGATCCCTAACAAGTTATGCGGTCGGTCGTTCCCCGCGGAACGAAAGTCATGCAAAGGGAGCTCCCCCTTGACAACGCCGAGTTCCTGTTGAATCGGCCGACACGTCACAGTCCCATCGCTCATTAATAAGTGCGCAACTTCAATCGAAGTCGACCGATACTCGACTCCTCGCAGTGAGTGATAACATTGAATACTTTCGTATATTGACCCAACGCAACAATGTCCTCGCCGACCTTGTCATCGGCTCAACAGAGGCGGACTCTGTCCACCCAGAACCCTAATAAATGATCCTGACCCGAACGTGCTGCTAACTAGGCATCGCGGCTCAGAGCCGAAGTCGTCGATACGATAACGGCCGGAATTTCATGGCGTAGGTTAGCTTGTAAGCTGCTGACGCATTCCGGCCGATCGAGACGCGGATAGAGGACGGGATCGAACACTGACGGGAAGCAAAACGCAAAATGGCGCCTCAATTATATCCCGGTCAACGCTTGGACCCCGACAGATGCCACCCACCGACAAGAAAACAGAATGCTTCGGTCATTCCGCCTATTCCACCCATTTGCTGTCTTGTCGAAAACATGAAGCACTCGAACGGTCAACGTCTCCACCTGCTTTGCTTCTTTTCTCGCATGACAGTTTCCTGTCCCACGTATTCCCTGCAGGGCACTTCTCCATCAACGTGACTCTGCCACGCGTCAGGAGGCTCTCCCTTGGAAACAGGGTCTTATTCGAAAGGAAACCGAAGCTCTCGGTCATTCGCGGAGAGATCTCATCCAAGCAATGAGTTCGATGCGGAAGCTGGAAACCCAGAGCGCCGTGGAGAGCCACTTTCTCGGGTTCCAGTCAGCTCCAACGTGGAACCGAATAACCGGCGGAGACGTGAGCGGCGACACATTGCTCACACGTTCATTTTGAATCACAGGCCTCAGTTCGGCATGACGCGACGACTCAAGAAGCGTGGGAGTCTTTCTTGTGCAGCTGCGGAGCGGAACACGGTCGCGGATTTTGCCGTTCAGATGTTCCTCGAGAATTCTCAGAGTCTGTTCGAGACAGCGTGGAGACAGGCCAAATGACTTGCGAGACTTTGGAAGAGTCGGCCCAATAATGCGAGCTCATTACATCGCATTAGAGGCATGAATTCCCGGTCCGGGTGATTCTCGGTATGGGATTCCGGGGTATGGGTCGGAAATGATTCGATTAGCCAGGATAGTTTCGACGGAGCGACTCGGAGCTCCAATTTTCGATCGGATCTGGCGCAGGAAGCGATTATCTGATGCACTGGGCGAGTGCGGCTCATTCTATGTGAAAATTCGTCGAGTCGGGCGAAGACGGGTTCAGAGATACATCTAACCAACCGAGAGTGGAGGCCTCTCCGGAAGACAAAGTAAGCCCATCGTAAGAGCAAAACGATGGGCAAAAGAGATCGCCGGCTGCTTGCGTCTGCTCTTGCAAACCTGTCAACGGTCTCTCATAGGCAACGGTTAACATGAATAGTCAAACATCAGCTTGTCCGCATTTCGCGATCTGGAATCGATCGCCCGTGCCTGGTAAGCGTAGCCGAGACCTTGACTCGGAATAAAGCTGAACTTTTGTCTGTGACTTTTCATTGGGATACAATCAGAAGCTCTTTCCATGATTCCGCACGTGCCGCTTGTGTCGTTCAACGACTTTCACCTCCGGCTCGGATATTTTTTCATGCCGCTGTCGCTCGCTTCTCTCCCGAGAGCATGTGCTGATTCAAACGCATCGAGAATATTTATGTGTTTCTCGCCAGGAGGAACTTATTGCTGGACGTCTAAGCTCCGCTGGACTGAATGGCTTCCGCACACGTAGCCGGCCGGGTTTCTCTGCTGCTTGGGCCGCTTGCGCGCCTGTATGGGAAAATCGCAATGAGATTTCTCGGCGTCTCCAATTGCGTCAGTGGGCGCCGATTTACGGACAGATCGGGGTCTGACCGAGCGAGCGAGGGACCAACCACTAATCTGGTCACGTTCATATTTGGCCGTCGCGGAAAGCCGCTTCTTGAGCGGATTCTAGGCTGGTCGCTCGCACGCTCGCTCGTCCGCCTCAAACAACAGAAGCGGTCGGCGGCTTCACCGGCGAACGCCGCTCCGTCGGCAGCGTCATGGAACATTCTGTCCCACAACTACAAATACGACGACACAAGCCTTCTCGAGTCGCCCTTAATGCGTTTTGTGTTGTTCTTCTCCACGATTCGTTTCAGTGACGAATCGTCCCACAGCCAGAACACGAAAGAGGAGAAGAGGATCATTTTGTTACAATCCTGGGCGATTTCTTCCATTCCCAACTTCTCTGCTCCACCGTCAGTGACTCACTTGGAGAGGAAGCCGGGACGATTCCTAAGTGAACATGACCGTCGATGCGTCTCGCCGGATGTCTCTCACTGGATGCACAGAGACAATGGGAATCATTCCAGAGATGCGAGAACACGAACAAAAATCAAGTTCTGCCATGTTTCGCAGAGTGCCTGTTTCGAATGAGTTCGCGAACGATTTGGTTCCTTGTTCGCAATTCAGCTCGACAGCGCTCGACAGTGAGACCAGAGGACAGAGCGAGTTTTTACCCTCGAGCAGTGGGGCATTCAATGAAATCGAAACTACTCGCGATCGTTCCTGCTGCTGAGCCAATAGTCGAGAGATACAGAGAGTCCCACCAGCGGGTTCATGATTTTGCCTGTCCACTCTTCTATCGCACTTCTCCCGCTCCTGCGCGACTCGCACGAGTGAGAGGAGGAGACATCGCGAGAGTTGGCTTTGCGTACGAGGCTCACCGAAGCTGGAGCGGATGCTTCGCAATTTGCTGCGTATCCTATATACCGTCCCTCTCCCCCGCTTTCTTTCACGTTGTTCCGCTCTCCTTTGCGATCACTCGGGACAAGAGGAGCGCAGGTGTAGGCATCTGTCTATCGAGGACTCGGAACATCGTTCGCCTATCGACGCTGCAGTAAGTAGAGGATCTGCTATTGTCTCACTCAAGTACTGATCCAGTGCGCTTCCCGTTGGGACGTGCGATATTCTCGCGGAACTCCACCAGTGGCAGCGGTGACCGGAACGACTAGGCTCGGCCGATGTTCCTGCTCCGATCCTCACATAACTGCGAAGGACAATGTGAGAGATCTGCCCCACAATGTGGGAAAGAATCGAGTCTTCGAGTGAATCGAAGCTTCCAGGTGTGCCGAAAAGCCGCGCACGATTAACTCAAATGAGGGGGCAGGTGCGGCGTTGAACTCCGAGTAGAGGAATTCGCATAACTGCAATCAGTTCCTCAGAGAGACTTCACGAAGGAAATCTTCGTCAAATTGTGCGCTCTCAACCCTGACTGAGTCGTGCATCGGGTTTCAGGAACATCGGTGCATCGTTATTTCACTTCCTTCCCCATTCATACAGGTCCCGCGAGATCTCGGGATCTGCGCCAACAGAAGGAAGTGGAAGCTTGTTATTTTCGCTCACGCGTTTGAGAGAGCTCATCTCCACCTGCGATTGTCGATTTCCTGTAAGATCCCTGAATGATTCAGGTGACTCAAAGTTCATCCCAAGAGAGATGAGTGCTCGAGTTTCGGACGAGATCGATGCTCAATGGAAAGGATATGTTTTGTATGAGTTCAACTGATTCCCCAAGATTCAACTCCGGCGATCAAGGGCCAACTTGGCGGGGGAGGGGAGGGGCGAGGCGGAGAGGGGCGAGGCCCTGTACAGAGGCAATGACTCCATAGTGAGGTTCAGCACCATCGTCTGCTGACAGGGAACAGAATCATACCATCAAGGTCATGTCAGAATGCCCAACACCGAACATTTTCGAACATAAAAACCCGGGAGGGCTCACTTGCCTCGGTTAACTTCTTTGTATTGTATACCAGCATTGGTTGATGCCTTTAGGGTCAGGTGTGAAGATTTTAAGCTCAAGTCGAGCGTTGCCTTTCAACTTCAAGCTCTCGAAACTGACAACCTCGCCACGTAGACGCAACCCCCAAAAGTCTTCGTCGCATGTGAAGAAACGAAAGTGTAGTGAGCTGCTTGTCGCGTTCTGTTGTGTCATAAATGTCACGGTCATCATTGACGTCCCCGAGCTGCCCAATAAACTATCCTTGTTGTAGTTCGCAACCATCCGGGCTGTCGCTGCACTCTTCGTTTCGGGCGTCGATATGTCTTGATGCTTTATAGAGTCGGAGCGGCTGACTTTGAACCAGGAAGTGGTTTGCGTGCCGAATTGGCTGTAAACTGGGGAAGCTTGCTGGCCGGCCAACTCACAACGGTAGGCTAGTTTGGCGCTGTGAACGAGCTCGAGGAGTGAATTTCACTGCAGGAGTGACAAGCGTACGCTCTTGGAACACGCCAACGGTCTCGGCATCTCCAAACCTCGCCAAAGTGGAAGCCATCGCTCCGAGTCAGGCTATGTTCGTGATATGTTTCCTGAACAAGGACGCCGTTCGCAGGAGGGGATGACACGTCGCGCTCGTTCCACTGAACACAAACTTCTTCTTAATCCCACGCCATCTGTTCGGAAGGAATTCTCCCGTCGCTCCAACAGGTTATCCTCTCCCACAACTTCCTGCCTGAACATATCGGTCGATGATAAAGCGCTCAAACGACGTGGGATCTATTGGAGTCTCTAGAAATCGGAAAACATAACGTTCGTGCGGGAAAAACTACCGCCAGCCGCTGTACTCGTTAGGCAATCTCAAAATGAGGAAACGAATGAGTCGCTTCAACGACAGGCACACTCTGTAATTCGGCGGCCAGTCAGCCAGCGCGGCAAGCAACTCGCAACCGAACTTGACGCGGCGCTGGAAGGACTTGGAGTGGCCGAACCGGCTGCCGAAACGAGCTCTGAAAAGTCCCCGCATGCTGTCAGCTGTCAGCAGCGTGTTCGTTCTTTTCCTTTCCAACCAACCTCCCTCCCGCTGGCTCACCTTCGCCCAAGAGCTGCGCCGTGGCTTTCTCGCTCTGATATCAACTTTTACGAGCTGTCGGGAAGCTGACTGACTGCCTGCTCGGCTACCTGGCACCCTCGCCCGCCGGCCGGCCGGGCGGGCGGCCAGCCTGGCCGTAGGAGGACGAGCGGGGGGTAACCGCTCTCCATCCTAGTGCTGCAGCCGTAGTCTCACTCCTCGTAAACTGACATTGGTCGTTCATGGCAAAACGACTTGACGTGTTCCACGTACTTGACGGCAGCACGCACGTGCGTTCGGCGATTCGCTCCGCTGCAACTCCTGCATCGACTACTGTGGCTCCTGCTCTCCTTGCTCCCTGGTCTTTGAGGAGCGACTCCTCACCCCTTCCGATCCCATGAACAGACTCGGGTCCACGTGCTGCGGGGATTAGGTCTCCTACCCATGTTCATCCATCCGGAAATGCCCCGCACGCACGTGTTACACATATCCAGGCTGAAATACTTCGAATTCTGGAGCTGTCAGGAGTATTCCACCCCAAGGAGGTTAGAACTCCTTGTCCCGACGGAGAGTCTTCCCTCCACAAAACGGTCCGCCGGAGCGAACCATTCGATCCTCGCGGGATGCATTTTCTGCATCTCCTTCTCCACTTTGAAATCGATGAACATAGGCCTTAACGATGTCACGGGTCTGATAGAGAATATCCAATGAACATTCCTCGCTGGCTGTACCTGGCGACGGTTCCCGATGTGGGCATCGCCGCAACGGCCATCGATACCACCTGTATGAATAGCACGAGTCGATCGGACTCCCGCGCGGGAGCTATTATCGAAGGCCGAGCTCGCCGTCTACATTGCTTTTTCGCGGGAGGGGTCGGAACGAACCGCTCCACCGTTGTACAATTTCCAGAAACGAGAAGAATAACTCTCGAGCACAAACAGCGGGCAACTTTGGATTGAGTTTCAACCATGTCCACCATCTACATCAGACGCCCGCACACCGCCGGGTTGGTGAGCAGCAGTGCGTCAATTTGATTAGGTAGGTCATGTTGCTTCTGACGCTGTCGCAGCTAACTCGCTCCAGTTTGCTCTCGAGGCATGGGAGCGGGTTTTGAGCACAAACCGCTTGCATGCCTAAACAAACGACGGCAACAACTACGTACACAGAGCGCGGCTTCCATTCCATGCGTCAATCGAGCCTGCTGAGTCCAGCTTTTGTGTTGACCGGAGTTACACCACCACCACCACGCTTGAATGATTTATCTTGAGCAAATCCTCTGCATGCGTTGACGGGGCGCTCGAGTTGGCCGGCTGGCGGTCAGTCAAAGAACTCCACGTGAGCTTTTTGAATGCATCGTTGTTGGCGCTGGCATCTCCGCGGGGCCGCGCCCTCACTTGGCACGCTTGCAGATGCTCTTGAACGCCGGTCACGTTTCCGCGGTGGTCGTAGAGTTGGTGGTAGTTATCGACGCGGGTTCCTCAGGTCAAGTAGTTGCGCAGACGATAAGCCGACGACCATGGCATACGGCTAATGAGCAGCTCATATAAAACTCGACACTTGCCGCGCAGAAGCCGGCATACATATACAGACGCATACTTATAGCTGGTGCGCCGGCTGGGGTTCGTCGGTGGAAGCTCGCTCTGAATAGAGTAGAATGGCGACACACCGCTCGATGTGTCGAATCTCCCCAAATCCCGAGCGCTCCTTAATGCGTCCGGTTCGCTTAGTCGCTAAAAATATAGATATCCCAAGGTCAAACGGTGTGATCAGGGTTCCGTGTTCAACAGTTCATCGATGTTCTCTTTCTGTGCTTTCTTCCCACTTTCATCCCCCCTTTAATGGTCTGCGACAACAATTGTCTCGACACTGTTTACGCACTCGCCGGGTACACGACGGATATGCTCCTAGGCGAGAGGGGGGGGGGGCGGTGGCATCCCTGGGGACCCGAGATGAACCCTCGCAGGGCGTTCCTCTCTCGATGAAGACTACCAAGGGAAGGAGACGCGGTTGATGGAGGACGTTTGGACGTCCGCTGAGTCGTTCGAGCACTCGAAACCCCCGCCGTACGGGAGGAGCGTCACAGCTCCGAGACTGATAGACCTTGTGCTGAGCAAATTGGACTCAGTCCGAAGTGAGCCGACCCTTGGGCCGCTCGGCCGACTCCTCGGTCGATGGTTCCGACAACAGGCGACACCGGTTACCCTCCGATGAAGCGAAACACCGCGTGGGCTGGAGACTGCGCGCTCATACTTTTCCCGCTCATCTAAGGCTTCGTATCGGCTTAGACGCTAGAATACGATCGACAGCAGGATGCGACCGACGATACCTCCCTCGACTCGACTGCGCGCTAATTTCTTCGCTCGCTTTCCGAATTCCCGGAGAGACAATTTTCACCGACAATTGTTCGGGAGAATCGGACCGTGAAACCCACAAGCGTTCACAGGACGTGACACAGATCTTTCACCAACGACCGCAGCGGCATGGAGCGAACTGCTCGGAGCGAGGGAATACAGGAAGATAGAAACTGAGACACGTTTAAAGACTGGAACGGGTACCCCCGCTCTCGTCGATCGCGCCCTAGCACGCCGGTGGGAGATTGCTTCGAGCTTATCCTGTGGTTCGTCTTCCGGGCCCGGTACCCGCGTGGTAGTGTTCCGCTAGGCTCCCAACATGCTGCCGCCAGGCGAGGGAAGCCGCCGGCACAGAGCGGAGTGTCTATCGCGATGGGCCGGCAGCGGCTGCAGCGGTTGGCAGCGCGAGCTTTCAAATATTTTCTCATTTACTAGTTTATCGGAGAGTTCAGGGAAGGGAAAATAAAGATTTTGAACGGATTTCAATTCACTTCTTCCTCTTCGGATGAATTCTGTGCTGAGTTCACCGCTGTGCTTGATTAAAAATGGCATTGGGTCGGGTTGGGTTAGGTTCCTGGCGAGCGAGCGAGCGAAGCGATGCGAGCTGACCGATAGCATGCGGCCCCGAAGCAGTGCGGGGGATTGGATAGGGTTAGGTTTGGTTCCTGGCGAGCGAGCAAAGCGATGCGAGCAGACTGACAACAAGCGGGCCCCAAGCAGTGCGGGGAGACGCGTTTATGACCAACCCATACCGACAATCAGCGTATTGATAGCCATGGAGGCTGAAAAATGTGCCCGATTCAAACGACATGGCCCTCTCCTTAAACGCTCTCCAATGCGCCGCCATGCTGGCCAGTGCTTGAAACGCCATTTTGGCGACTTGATCGTGTTGGGAGCCAACCGGAAAAATACCACCCGCGTCACGTTTTCCATCAGAGCCACTCCGGTTGATACTCCTCCTGTTCGGATCTCTCCTCCTTTCAGGACGCCCCATCCGTCCCTGCTCCATCTTAAGAGCGACTCGGGAGCTCCACGACCCCCATCCTGCACTAGGGGCTCCAACGGTTGCGTATGCCAACGTTCTCCTATCAGCCGAATCTCAGGAGGGTCCGGATCTTTTTTTTTCGGGAGGAGATCACTCCCATGGAAACAACGGGTTCAACAGAGCCGAGCGAGGGGATCGCGAGATCTCGGCGTCTGCGCAGAAGGTTATAGATCCCGAGCCTAATGAGCTCAGATCAGATCTGGCGACCTCGGCTGCGCGTCGGCTGGTCAATCGCCCGATCCTGGTCGAGCAAAGTGGATTATCTGGGACGGGTATCTGCTCACCCGGCCGATCGTATTCGTCCTTGCCAAGGCTGTCGGAGGCATGCGTGCCAGTCGGGAGAACCCTTGATCGGTTCGCGAGAGGCTATCGCGGTCGGGAACTAACGCCCCATGAAATTAGCGATCCCACAAACTGCATCGGCACAACGCTCAATCGAGCTCAAAACATCGGATGGAACCGCCCGCCCGCAGCGCTCTCCGAGCGACCGGGAAGATTCGAACGCGAACATTCCGTCCTAATTGAGTGCTCTTCTACTGGTCTGCGAACGGTTTCCGTGAGTCGTTTCGCTTACGCTCAGAAACATCATAATTTGTACGCTAGCTCCGTCGACAATGTAGGAATGGTTCATCCTATCCACTGATCGCGCCCGTTGGCCTCCCCCGGTCCGAATTCCAGGCAAGAATATGGAGGTATGAGGCAATCGGCTTTTGGCCACTCACGACGTTCCGATCCGACCACTCATAAAGCTGTTCCCACTTGGCTGTCATTGGATCCAACTTGAAGAGCTTCCCCCCCCCCCCAATGTCTCTCGACGTAGTTCTGGCAAAATGAACGAGGCTTCTCGAGATGGGCAAAAGCAGTCTGAGTCACTTTGCAGACCTCTTGTTGAATGCGCAAAGAGTTCTCACTCTAGCGCCTCGATGGTCTGAATGGAGCTCGTTGAGTTCGTCCTCCAGCTCTAACCGACATTCGGTGCCGGGCCCCGTGAAACATGATAGAAACACTCGCGAGCAGGCCTCGAAGACGAAAATTTCTCGGATTGAGTGGCGGTCCGCGGGTTTTGTTTCCATGAAGCCCCGGGAAGCCGAAACGCTCGGAGCACGACGAGTCCTGAGGTGAGCTGGCGACGACAAAGAACCGCTAGGATGTAAGAGGCCAAACAAGATGTTAGGGTCGCTTGCTTCTGTTGTGGTCCCCGCCCGCTCCACTGCAATGCTGCGGCTGCTGATGCGCTCGTTGGAGAGGCTGTGGTAAATTATTTGGAAAGTGTTTCGCTGTGAGAGCTTGGCAGATAATGAACGAGATAGCTGAGGAAAGTAGCTTGTCTTCACGCTGGCCAGCGTGTGGTGACAACATATGTCGCGTGAGGCGCCGGGCTGCTTTCGTGAAGGGATGGCTGTCAAGCGGTTGTTCCCGTTCCGCTCTGCCCACAATTTCACGTCAATACGAACAGAAGCATTTCGCAATCGAGCCTCGGGGTCAGCTGGAAATTGTCCACAGTCTTCCGAGCTGGCCCCGTTGACGCTCGAAATAGGTTCAAACCCTGGTATGCATAACCCTGATAGCGACAGCCGGAGCGAGAGGCTGTGGGCTCTTGCAAAGCTCGGTTCCTCCGCTTCCCGCCACGAAACCTGGAGTTTTGACGAGAAGGCAGACATTTCAAGCTTAAAGAGGAACTACTGAATGCAGGGCGAAGCCCACTGAGCCTTCTTCTCTCTCTCTTCTTTTTCCCGAGCAGTGCCAAAATAGAGCGAGGACTCAGTAACAAGATCAGAAACGATATGCCCTCGCCCCTCGTTCCCTTCCCCGGGAGTCCTCTAATTGCGGCCGCGGATCCCTCCGAGGAGTCTTTCCGACGCGATTAAGACGCTGGGCCCGAGGACTTCTCCTCATACTCTCTATCTGCTCTTCCTTTTCCCTGTACCTCTATCTGTCTTCCTCGCTTTCCCCATTCCTCTCTGTCTCAGGCCGGAGCACGCGAATAAATGAGGACGTTCGTCTTTCGAATCTCCTTCTCCTGTCCGATGCGTATCTCGTCTGGAAGCTCTTATCCATCTGATTTGTTCTCATCGGCCTCCTCCCCGCTGACCGCTTCGGTTCTGGCACTGCCGCTGGAAATTTCGTCGGTGGGAACACCACGAAATCGCTGTCAACTCAAACTTCGGAGCGGAAAGATTCGGAAATTGGGACGAGGTTTGGTCCTGTACGCGGCTGAGCTTGACAATGGGCTAATCAAAGCTAATCAACGATCGTTCGCGCGAGGGATACTGGTGATTCTCAAGCGTCACAGCCTTTGTCGTGTTGACTTGTGACGTATCTTGATCGTCTAGGATTTATGCGAATCGGGAGCCCCGTGGAGCATCCCGGAACTCACCGCGCTAACAAATGAGATCGAATCTCTTGCCTTCATTGGTATCGCCGACGATAGGACACCGAATGGGTGAATGATGTCCGAAGCTCTCAGTTCCAGGTTTCTTATGCGAAAATCATCCATAAACCAAGACATATATGCAGGTCTTCATCCATGGATGGATGTATGAGTGCTGATGAACAGTGGCTCGTTTTCAAGCTCCAGTTATCATCAACGGGTCGGCTCGTTGGCCGTGTGGCATAAACCAACACCTTGGGTGCCACGCTGAGCTAGCAATCGCGGGTTCGATCCCCGGCCGGGACAACAAATTTCTTGAGTGGTAAAAAGAGGATTTAATTTACATCAGAATTAGATCTGAACCATCTTAAGACCCAAGCCCACCGCCCGCAATGGGATTTGCGAGGCGATAGGGAGTGTTACTGAAGCAATACCGAAAGGTGATCCCGGGACACTTCTGAGGGCTGGCTGAGAGGTTCAGCCGGAAAACAAAGTTATCATCAACGGAAGCATACGCTGTGTTTTGGGTGATGATTCTCGTCCGGGGAAACGCAAGTTGTCAGTGTTCTCGGCAAGAAGATTCACTCTTCCCTTCCTCCGGTTGGATCTGGTTACACCAACGCTCGAGAGCGACTAGTGGCTGCTCTGGATCGAACAACAAAGACTATTCCAAAACGGAGGAAATTGATGCCGATCTTCATTTCACTCCGCCGGCCAAAACTTCATCCGAGACAGTGTTCATCAGGCGCCGTCCTCTTCAGCGCCTCAAAGCCGAGAACTGTCGCCGTCGTCGCCGCAGCGGCCGCTTACCCGATTGCGCGAGAATTAATGGAGTGCAAATCTCGCGAAGTCTTCTCCGCGCAGGGCGGCTCTCGTCGCTCGCGAGACGACGGTCGTGATGGGAAGTCGCGGGAGACACTGTTTGCACACAGTGAGTGCAAACTTGAATTTGTTTCTGTCGAGCAAACGGGGGTCGTCGTTGTCGGCTCTTGTCCCTCCCGTCGTCGTCGTTTCCGCCGACGATTTAGCAGTCGTCGAAGAACATCTTCTGCGAAATCTCACGAGCGGGCAGCTCGTGGCAACCTGTGGATCGAGACATGGCATTACACACGCTCTCAGAGATACACTCCAATAACCGTGAGAAGCATCGCTCGTATTATTGGCGGAAGCTTGGGTTAGCAATTTTTGACTGACAGCCTGAGCTAATTAATTAAGTATTTCCCGCTCCCGCTGCTTGCGGGGGGAGCGAATTCCACCGGAACAGCGGCTTTTCTCTGGAGGGCTTGATGAACAAAGAGCCGGCGTGCTAAACGAAGAAGCCCTCATTCGCACTTTCCAAGAGTGCGAGAGAGAGAGAGGAGAAAACTTTGCAGTCGACGTCAGCGGCAGCAACAATAACAACAATGAGGACGACGTCGACAGGAGGTCTCAGGAGCACGGAGAGCTCTGGTCACTTCATCTAACCCGGCTCAACGAAGAACTGACCGGCCGCTCGCGACAGACCAGCACCATGTGGTCTTCCGTAGCCGTGGCGGCGGCAGCGGGCGCACCAGCGGACGCTCGGAGCCTTTAGCAGAATGGAACCGCAACAGCCTCAGCCTACAATCCTCCTTCAGCGATGCCGGGCACGTCCTTGTTCTTCCTTATTTGCTTAATATTCCAGTGAGGCTGGATCGTCAACAGAGGAGGGAAACGGGGAGCCGAGACAAGAACGGGCCAGACAGGGTAGCTCCAGCTTAGTCCCGTTTTGGACTCCGTGAAGCTTCTATGGTATAAGGATTTTCGAACTGCTCGCCTGCTCCCACCACTTGTTCGGTTCCCTACGATCCCAGTGGCTCCTAACAGTACTCCGGAATGTCACCATGCAGCCGAACAGCCTTGTTCTCTCGTGTCCATGGTATTTACCAGGGATCGGAAGACTAGCATAATAAACACGCGGCGTAGCTGAGCAGTCTGCGTACCCACGAAGTTCACTTGCAGAGCTAAGCAGGTTTCGTCGGCTGAGATCTCGAATCCAGCCACACAGGAACAGGGGCGTACCCAGCTTTTTTTGGGGGGGGGGGGGGGGGGGCAAGGATGTGATGATGATGCCGATGATGATGATCATCATCGTCTCGAGATTTTCATGACGCAATCAACATGGTTTTCAAACCTGTGAGAATTTTCCTGATAAGACTGAATCTTTGTGGAACTTTTTCGTCCATTAAAGTAGAATATAATCCACCCTTTCCAATATTATCGAAGAGTTCTTTGATACTGTCTCGAAGTGGAGTCTCTTCCCCCCCCCCCCTCCTTGGTACGCCACTGCACAGGAATCAGTATGGTGATCGGTAGAGCCCAGAGTCGGTCATGGCCCCCGTTATTCATCCAGGAGATAGATTGGCGAGCCTGGGTTGGCGAGTGAGGAATGAGACCGGCATGAAATTCGGTCGACTCAATTGGATGGCACACTTTTACGATGAACTTTGATTTTTCTGACAACAAATTCCTGCTTCCGCAGTTGGGTTTCGAATTTGATCAGCCTTCCATTTTAAGGTTGTCCACTGTTCCCGGTAATTTTTCATCAGTAAAACAGCAGTCACGACCTGAATACTTCGGTCGACACAGGGATTCGCACCATGGCGACCATCTCATCCGTAGAATCCAAATACATCGTGTCAGTTTCAGAATCGCCTTGACCTATCGAGGAATCGCACGTACAGCAGTGGTCAATCTAGGTCGGGAATTTTCTAACCCTTTCTTCTTTTTCTCTAACTAAGGAAAAATGGTCCGATTCTGGAATTTCGTCTATCTGCGTCAATGCGATTGAATTGAGGATGAGAATTTGTTCAGCGATCGGTGATTTTCGTGATGCTGATTCGATTGCTCGTCAATCTTGAGCTCTTCACCGATCTTCGCTATTCGTTCGGCGAATATGGGGAATGCCTTGCCGCATCCGATAAAATCTTTAGGAACTGTTTTTTTTCGGAATTCCGGAAGAGTTTCCAAAGCCGTTCTGGAAGAGCCAACTCTTGACCGATAGACGCAAGCAAAAGAGATGAGAAAAGATGCGTCGTCCTTCAAGCTATCGATTGCAGAAAAATCTGGCGATGAGCGAAAGAAGGAAGGGTGAGAAAATCTCCGATTCACGTTGACCATCCTGTACATCTCCTAGTTTCGCCCTCCGCTGGGAGGGGTGTCAAAACCTAGCTGCACCGATTCCTGTTCGTCGTATCACAATGGATTTAAACGGGTATTTATGATGATTTCAAAAGCTATGAAGTCCGGAAGTTCAGACCATGGGCGGCGAGGGAGAGATTCAAAACGAACCGGAACTGAGCGAAGATCCCTCGGTAATCTCACAGCTTTTCAAACAAAGCGAGAGCCCAATCAGCCTGACTTCAGCAAAGTTTGAGAACAAAACATGGTCACTAGTTCCATCGGATTTCAATTCACAAATGAGGAAGTTCCGCGAAACCGCAACTCTCGTATCTGGAAAGACGGTTCTACGTCACAACCAGATCCCAGTGAGTGTGGGGGAGAACGGAGAACAAAGAAGTATCCTTCTCTTTGCATCGTTTAGAGGAGAATCAGAGCTTCTCAGAAACCCGGTAGAACGCTCCTTCTCTCGGTCTTACCTTTCCAGTTGGACGTCCCACGCGGTCGAAAGTGCCTTTCTCAAAAAGTCGCCGACTTTCGATAGTCCAGGAATCCATGCAAACCGTTGAGGGCCCAACTCCGTGCAGTTCCCTGGATCGACCAGCAGCGGGCGAATTCCCAAGATGGACTACAGCAGGACGGGCTCAAGTACCGTTCCTCCTGTCAAGGGAGTGGCGGGTGCTATTCGCAGAGTGTCCTGCCCGGGATCTGTCCGGCACACGCTCAGCTGCACGGCATTCAAGAGAGCGGAGTTCAGCTCCCAAACAGTCACATCGTGAACAGATGCCTTCATGCTCTGCCCTCCAGAGAAGTGCTCACCGGGACGGGAAGTATGGCGAGTGAGTCGAGAGATTTCCGCAGTCATGTAGAGCAGCTTCACGAACAACTGCCACAGAATGAGACCGAACGCGACGTTCACGTTCCTGGTCGATCAAAGACAGCTTCTGCTGCTCGGTACAGAAGTAAGCCCACATTCGTCCATCGTTCTCAATGTCGGAATGAGGCATGTCCTGACTGCCGCAGATCGGGATCGTTGACGCCGCCGGCGCTCGGAGCTGCAATGAAACCAATCGAGAGGACACAAATCCGCCAATAAACTTCGAGGGAAGCGTTCACTCCCTCCCAATAACAGTGAGAGCTTCATATTGACCCGGACTGACGACCAGGGTCGGATCCTCCTGGAATCTCGGCGGCTGGAGGTTGTGGATCCGACAACAGCCAGGAACAAGCCGAGGGAGGGGGGCTCTGTTGATGTCGTAGTATCGTGCACTAGCGGGTCGGAATATTCAACAGTTGATACGAGGATGCTTCCCACATCTGTGGCCCCGTGTCGATCATGATGAGCATCCTCGTGGCGAACCTCCTCGCGGGGCACGGGCTGGTGGCCTTGCTGACAACGACGCTGCCACGGACGCTGGGCAGCAGCTGTAGCGCCTCGCGAATGTGTGTATTCTTCCAGAACGCATCGTCATGCTGGGTTTCCGCACGAGCGACTGCTCGGAATATCATCGCAATCAGGTTTAAAACAGTCACTTTCTCCTTCAACTATGCCCGAAAATGATGAGCTCCGAGTTGCTGTCGCAGAATCCGATTCGACGAGATCGATCCCGATTGTTCCCACGATCTCAGAGCCCGACAACGATCTCATCGCCTCTTCTTCTGCTTGTGTATGCATGTACGCGAATACGCAAGTGGCGCGGACTTGGCTGTAACCACGAGGCTGGCTCGTTTGATAATTAGCTCAGAAGCGACAGGTGACCGAGGAATCGATATCGGCGCCATTGTATAACCAGGGCGCGCAACAGGGGCCGACCAGAGCCATCTGCGGCCTGGTTCACGCCCACAGTCGACTAGAACCTCCATGACGACCCAGACCCAGGTTTCTCAACCCCACCGAGCCCCGACCAGCCCACGTCTTGGCGCCCACCTGTCGACTCTCAGGAGTGTGTACCGATGCCGTTAGGAAAATTTGACCCAGACCTTGCAAAACACGCAGCCAGGTGAGAGGGCAGACTGCCACGAATCGACGACTCACTTACCTTGACCCGAACTGCGTCGTAGACGCGTCGCAAAAAGGCGGCTGAAAGACGATAGCAGAAACGGGTTGGATTATTCGGGAGAATGAGCCTCGCCACCATGGAAAAAATCAAAGCCTGATAGATAACATTGGAGCAATCGGCGGCCCTGCGTGTATTTGCTGCGGAAAGTCGCTTCGGGTTGGTAAATATCATCACTGTCTTCCCCAGCCGATAAAAATGGACCAATGAGGCTTGTTCAGGGCCCGCTCCTCTCCTTCCTCGCCCCGACCCTGGCTCGTTCTCGCACTCGCTCTATCTTGTATTTTTTCCCAAGCCGCTGTCGTCGTCGTTTCCCTTCATACGGTATCGAGGCGGATCTTTGATTGGGTAGCCGGTAGTTCTGGGCCTAAAAACGTTTTCGCCCTCGGCTGCTAAGTTTCTTGGCTGCGAAGGACATGCGAATGGCGAAGGTCGACGTTTTCGTCGTGGCCAAGCCGTCCGGAGATTCTCTCGTGACCGCAACGCGCTGCTATCTGTTTCGCTCCGTCTGGCAAGAGCTGTTGTTGAATATCTCTGTGCGTCCCGTCACATGAACTCAGGCGTTCTCCCAATATTCTTTTTCGAGCGAAACACTTTGCGCCGAAACACAGGCCCATCGGTCGTGGTCTGACACACGCGACTCGGTTGGGAGTCGCCAGTTGGCATCACTAAATCCGTGTGGACAGTTCCACTGCGGAGGCCTGTTTCAACTCATCCGATATCGTTTCTCATTATGGCTCGATCGCTCCCAAACCAACAAGGGCCTGGGAGGTATAACCAACGAGCGAGTCGCTCTAGCGAGCTGACGTGTTGAGAATTCAATGATGCGACAAGTACTCAGCTGGAACGACGCACTCGCATACTGGATCACGCAGAACGTGCGCGATCTCGTTCTGACTGGAATCCATATCTTGGTTGCGTTTTCCTCCTTTGTCGAGACCCCTTCCCCACTCCCGATGAGCGAAGAATAGAGAGTGGGTATTCTTCCTCCGCGACTCGATCCCCTTCCTCGAGGGCGCGAAGGGAGCTAAACGTGGCAATGAATCCCTCATCGAGATGCGATCAAGTATCTCCCTCGATTCGAGCTGATTCTTCCCGGAGTTGGGCGAAAGCCCACGAAATGGTCACAACGCTCTCGTCGAGAGACTCGGGACGTTCATTTCATCAGAGCACAAGCTCCGAAAAGCACCGATATGGATGAGGCCCGCTCGAAGTCGATGGGTCGAAACTGAAGGTGCTGCAGCTCCATTATTTGCTGGAACGACACTCCTCACCCAACATTGGCGGTCGAAGCCTCCCTGGGGTCGGGTCAGAGCTTCGATTATTGTCGGAAACTATCAAGCAGAGGCCCACAAGCATTGCTGGTGATGGTAACGAGAGCATTCGGAGGAAAGCTCCGGGGTAACGCGAGCGTACGCATACGCGACCGGTCAGCGCGCATGTGTTCAGATGCTCTCTCGTACGATCCGTCATACTGGTGAGCTATGACGACGGAGAACAAGATTCCTCGAATCGCCGACCCCGTCCGTTACGTTCTCCAGACTTCCCTTGGTTGCCTCAGCATACGATACGGGAAAAATGGCAAAAATGCCAGCGATGCTCGGGCAGCGAGCATTCCTCTGGACAAAAATTTCTGTAGCATCCCATATTCAATAGTTCAGCGGGAATTCTTCGCTTCCTCGGAGCACGGTCGGCTCCTGCGATCGCGTGGACCGACCCGTCACGTGAACTCTGTGTTTGCAATGACGGAAATTGTGATTGCAATTAGGATCAGCGGAACAGCGATCGATCCAAAACCGATCAAGCGGTTCGCGGAGAACCCTCCGGAGATCAGGAACGGTGTGAAGGCAGCGGGTAAGAATTTTCGCATCACACCTCGGTGCGGCATTCTAATTTGTGCGTTTTCCTCCTTTGTTTCCCGAATGCGTCGCTGCGGAAAAATTGTGCGTGATTGACCAGTGTCCGAGCACGCGATTCCGCCATTTGGAATTCAGCGAGAGCCCGGGAGAGATTGTTTGTCATTGTTTGAGGATTCAGCTGTTCTCTAGTCACGCGGGGGCTCGTGACAAAGCGAGACGTGACCAAACGAGACTGGGGCGAGACAAGGAACTCGCCCGCCTTTCCCAGCCACGCAAACTGACCGATACGGGGAGCAGAACATCGAGGCGCCGGGATCGTGGAGGATTCGTCCGCCAGCTTTCTCCCAGACTCACATCGAGATAGGGACAATCTTAACGGCACGTGACACGCCGCAGGATGACTGAAACTGACCCTGGAAATTAGGGAACTGACTCAAGGGGTATTCAGTCGACGTTGGAGCAGACTGAATCTCTCCATTTTATCCATGCTCAGATATTTCCAGGAAGTTGGATCATATTGAATTCGAGGAAGTGTTCGATAAATGGGACTCATCCCCCTTGTCAGTTGGACTGGGTGCGGAATGGAAATTCATCAAAGAACCAAACGGCTAGCTCGGAAGGTCACCTGGGCTGAGCGCACGAGATGGTTCCGGATGTTTCTTCGGCTGGTTGTTTAGCGAGTTGGTCAGACGTTCGGTCGCTCCGAGTGCAAACGCAGGCCGAGTGCTTTTCCAATGAGATCTATTATTGGCTGAAGAGAACGGCTTCGCATAGCCAGCTGCAGGAGATGGCCGACCAGCTGCTACTGACCAGCGACTAGTGCTTAATGCGTATCTAATTACAACACCCTTGCCTCTCTGTTTTCCTATGGCGGCGTTCATCGCTTCTCACATCCGCCTTTACCGTGTTCTGCCCTCGGGGTGCAATCCTCTTCCCCTCTCGGGTTCCGTTCATCCGATTTTTCCTCACAGCTCCGCGCGGAAGACTTGCGTCTGACCTTCCGGATCTCGTCGAAGGCGGAAAATAAATAATAATCGATCTCGAGCCTAACCTGCTGCTGCTGCCGGCGGGGCCCCGACAATGGCTTTTCGATCGTACTCTCGCACTCACGCGGATCGCCCGAGAGTAGCAGAGCATCTGCTTCTCAGGAGCGGGCTCGAAACCGAGTGCGCCAAGTCATGATTGCAGCCCCCCTTGCGGTGTCGCCGTTCCGAAACCACGTGTCGTCCGATCCCGTGGAAAGAGGAACAGGAGGAGGCAAGAGTGATTTCGTTCGGCTTTCAGGTCATCAACCATTCCCTCGTTGAGTGGGGCTCGTCACAAAGCGACGGAGCTTTCTGGAGACGCACCTGTCACTGAAGTGAACGGGATCAACTGCGGAACTCAAACAGTGGGAAACGTCGGCGCGATAGAATGGGAAGAGACTTCGGCGATCGAAGAGGGAATATTAAAATAAATATCAACAATGGAATCGAGCTGCGGTAGTTTGGGAGAATCTCGGGCGGGGGACGCGTTGTCGACGACGACCACAAGGGGCAGAAGATGAAGGTGAGGCGCAGCGCCCGCGGAGGAAGCTATGAAAATAAACACGGCCCGTCGACTGGAGGCATTATTCGAAAACAGACTCCAAGGAGTAGAATCGAATCGTCCCGCCTGCAGACCGCCGGTAGCGCGGTGAAGGTTGCGGTGGGCGGACGGATGGAGGCCGACCGCGCAGGAAAAGGAATAAGCGAGCCCGCACTCAGTGAGGAAACCACGAGGAAAAACAAGAGTTCCCATCTCTGTCGAGAGCTCTCGGCGAGAACCTGAGGGTTTTGCAGTCAGTTGACGACGACAGCGACGACGGTGCCAGCAAGGCCTCAAAGCCGCAGCTGATCAGAAAACTTTGAAGAATGACAGGAGCTTCCTATGTGGTGATTGCTGGTCTTTATTGATGGAGCATGTGAGAGTGAGCCGGTGCTCGGGTTGGATGATGAAAGCTGGAGACGGTAGAGTTGGCACTGGACGTTGTAAGTTTGAAAATGTTCAGGGATTTTTTGGAGAATATCCGAAAGGATCCCAGAATCGTTCTCCCGGGAGATTCTCGAGGAGAGGATCGGGAAACCTCGCGATAATGCGTCGACAATAATTAAAATGGCCAGAACACGAGGCTGTCCGATGTTGGAAGACTCCTCATCTCGTGCCACGCGAAGCCAGGAAGCTTTCGCGCACGAACGAAGTACTCATGGGCGTCGACGCTGAATCGTGAAGAGTTCCTCGCATCGCGTCCGACTTTCGGTTTACCGCGTTCAATGATCTTGGCGAATATCGACTCGGTTTCGATACTTGATAACGAACACGTACTCTTCCATCCTTAGATCCTGTGCGTGTTCTATCGCTCTTCCAGAAGCGACTCCTGTCTCTGGTCATCATCATGGCGAAGTCGTTGCGAATGAGGTCCCATCCGATGATGATAATGGTGAAGAAAAAGAAGTTGTTGTAGATGCTGGAGGAAACGGAAAACTCACAAGCAGAGCAACCCGAATCTCCTTGCTGCCGTCTACTCAGTTCCGCTTCTGATACGCACTACTGATAAGCGCAACGACCGAAGCAGTGCGGGATGAAGATGGAAAACTCTCGCAGGTTCGAAGAGAGCAGTTGCGGAATCGACGCGCCCCGTGTGCGCAACGCGCGACTGTAGGATGAAACAATAGGGAGGAGTGTGGACAAATAGAAATGGGTGCCCCGGGCGAATCGGGGGAATAGAGGAACTGCGCGGTGGTATCGGAGACAGTGAGCGGTAAATTTCTCTCTCGAACCATTACTCCGCATCTGGGGCAGCTGAGGCTCGAACGTGGAAGTTCTCTGAACAGAAAAAAACGAGAGGACTATGAAACAGCGACACATCCTATTTTGAGTATCCTCAGATCCCGTTCTCGTATTATCATCTTTTCCGCATGTGTTTCCCAAACGCAGCCGAATATAAGCAAAGCCTCGCGAGAAGGAAGTGACGTTCGGAAACGAGCGACATTGTTGTCAAGGAGGAAGGGACATTCCTCCGAGCAGAAAGGTTGAGTGAACCTTGAAAAGGGCTGAGAATTGAGGAGTATTACTGCGCGGAACATTTCGGTCGTACGTGCTGTACGCAACGTTTACGTTCCGGAGCTTGTTGTGCAGCGCAAAATTTTCGTGCGTAGCCATCGCAAGCCAAAGCCGCGGGAGGCTTCACCCATGTAAGCGGGCGTCTGCCTAAAACTTGCGCGACTCGAAGCCTTCGAGCCTAGGTAGGATCTTCCGTCAGAATGCACCATGAAGAGATGGTGGGAAGAGAACCGAGCTTCGGAACCAGACGTGGGGGCAAGACGAAGAAGAGCAAAAGGGAGACCGAAGTGGGGAAAAAAAGATGAAATGTGGTGAAGATGGATTCCGATGCAAAAATCTGAAAACACGATAAGGGAGGGGAGGAAGAGCTCGCATTCAGGAAGATGTTCGAGACATCGCGCTGAGTCCGGCATGAACCCGAATTCGCGTCATGTTTGGTCGCGCATCTTGAATTGAACGCGTTCTGCTCCCCAGCCGTGTTTTCGAATCGGTATTTGGATAATCTTTCAATTCATTTGGCAGGAGTATCAAGTCGATCCCGTTTGGGTTTCGCCCTAAACATCAACGAATGTGATAGAGGTTTACTCTACTATGTTGAGTTGGAGCGAGAGACTTCATCGCGCATCGAAGACACGGAGAAAAACTGAGTGGAACCGAACAAATGAACTCCATGAAGCGCATCCGTGAGAGCCGAACACGAGTGCTGAAACGAGCAGTGAGCCGCCATGACTGCAAAGATGTCTTTGATGAATCCAGGAACTTTGAGCGCCGAAGACAAGCCGAGACAATAACCCACAATTCGACCACAGAGCTAACCTTTTCAGCGCAGAACACGGCACGATGAGAGCGAAATCGGATGCAACTCTCATTTCCCCAGCGAGTCGGAAGGTGTCTCTTGGGCCGAACGTAGTTTGCGCAGGTTTCCGTTACACAACCGCCTCATTAGGTTGAATCCACAAGACTCCGATGAAGCCAGTGAAGGCGATTCGAGGTTTCATAAGCAGCGAGACAGCAGGATAAAATGAACGAAAATCCGTGAATGCGGGACATCGAGATCAACAGTTCCATCACCAATCAACCCCGCTGTCTACGTTTGGCAACGTTTCGGGCCTTATTGAGTTCACGATTCTCTTATGGTTGCAGCCGAGACAAATCTGATTATGCTGCGAATTTTCTTTGCGAATACTTTCTGGCGTCAACGTTGGTGGTTCCAGAGCTCTACTGTCCCGATCGTCTGATACATAATACTGCCTGATGCACTCTTCGTGGGATGAAAAAAAAAACGGATCCAGGCTGAGCACTTACCGTCGATGAACGTCAACGGAACCGAGAACGTGTGGCCAGATTGACCCCGGGACCAGCTCCATGGATCCCGAAAAGTATAATAGAATCGATCTCTAAATCACCTCCGTAGACCCTCAAAAAGTACGGTCAGTTCGACCCCACTATAAGTCGGCAGCCGGCCATCGGTGGTCGGCGCTGAGGGCTCTTTTATCTGAAGAGTCCGTTATCTGAGGGGATCTTTTACCCGAAGGGGTCTGTAATCTGAAGGGCGATTCGCCGGCATGCAGGGTCCGTTATCTACGGGATTTCGGGGGAGCTGGATACGGGAGAGATCAGGGTAGTTGGACTGCTAACCGAGTGGCGTACTCAGATTGTGGGTATGACCTTCCAAAATATTTCCGTTGTCTCCAGCCCCAGTACGTGGTCGGGCAGAGATCTATTCCTGTGCTGATAACGCCGTTAGAACTTCGCTCAAGAATTCCGCGGCCAAACGCTCCGATCCTCGAGGCGCTCCTACGATTCCCTCATCCGTACCACGTTGCCAAAGGTCCTCAAGCACTGCCATGTTGGACTTCCTAACCAATTGCGGTCACATCGCCTGAGCTCAACTGACAGGCATCTCGGGTATGCCTTCGAAGCGATCAGGCTCCCGGCGGAACATGTCGGTTCTCCTCGATCACCTGAGTGTTAGACTATTCGTGTGTTTTTTGCGCTCAGGATTATTCATGTGAATCGCGATCCGTTTACGAATGCGATTAGCTCGCTGAATATTACAGTCAAACATACGATGCAACCCGCTGCTCGAAGTCTTGTTCCGCCCTCTTGGAAGCGGCTGCATACCCGCCAGAGAGTTCGCTCTCTGGGGGAGTTCCTGTCTCGATTTGGAACCCTGTCAAGGATCTCTGGTGGGAGCTCATGCAATCGAATGACGAGTGCGTGGAGGCAATGTCCTCTCAACTCACCTTGAGGCTCAAAGGTATCTTGGCCCACCTCCGTATTTGAGTCACAGCCGGAGAGCCTCATGCATTTGAGTTTGTCCATAATATGACAATGAGTCTCGCGCCACGGTCAGTGCTCGAAAGTGCTTCAGTTTTCCTGAATCAAACTCCATGAGCGACCGAAGCCGAATAAGACGGCACTCTAGCTAGAACTGCTGAATCCACTGAAACCAAAACAGGCCCTCACCCAAGTCAGGGCAAGCGGCGACCTCCATCGTGGAAACCGCACAAATCTCTCGAAAGATCCGGCAGTCGAGGGAAACCCCTTGCGGAAGAGCGATCTAAGAGCAGCCTCAGAGGGCCGAAGCAAGCGAGCAGGGCGGCCAACCCTGGCCGAGATAATCCTGAGATAATCCTGGTGATCATTAAACTGTATGAACTGAGCAGACAAAGAGCATGCAATTAGAGCCGACGACTCTTATCGCAGTATGTAGAAGAGGTGACTGTCAAAACATGTTGGTGCGCAGAAACCTCAGCTCCTCAGTTCAGTGGCAAAACACGCCGAAACGGGCGAAGAGAAATCACCTGCCCAAGAGAGAAACTGGTGTTGGGGCAATTACAGAAACACTCTGGCATGCGGTCCAAGAACGCACAAAGACCACAGCGGAAATGGCAGGGCCCCATCATGATCGTGAACCCGAAAGGCGAAGGCCAGAAATGGTATCGCAGAAGATGGTGCATTCAAGAAGTCCACTAGTATTGTACCTTACGTGGTCACCCTTATTTCCGACAAAGAGAGCGGATTCCGAGCGGGAAAATCCACGCTGCTCGCATGTTCTCGGGCGCTCGTCAGGGGGGGAGGGTGACCCACCTGCAGCGATTATAGTCACACGGGTCCCCATTCATAGATGAGCCTCTCACGTATGGCTGTGAAAACTACGCGGACGCCGATCACAGTTTTCAGAAAAGTTGAAACCAACGCCCCGCTCCGATCGAGGATCATCGCACAGCGTGCAGCTCGGCGGCCGTCTTCCTTCGAATCGCGATCCGGTCGGGGCTACAATCGTCCGTCCGATTCACTCTCTGGACACACTCTGGGTCGAGTCTAGTCCATATAACGGTGCCTGGGACAATCCTATCCTCCTCGAATCCGTACTCTGGAAAAACGATGTCCGACGATGACACAGTCAATCGATCCTTCAACGAGCTTTGTGCGAGTCGACAATCTTTCTCCTACCCTGCTCTCCTGGATAATCAGGCTGCGGTTTTTAGTCGCACTCCGCACCTCCAAATGGATATCAACGAATGGGGCGATATGCAATAAATTACTGCGTACAAAGTGGGACAGGTTGACAAGAAGACGTCCCCTCGAGGCAGGTTCCTCTTGTGAAGAGCCGTGCCCGTCGTCGTGAACTCCGACTTGAAGAGAGACGAAAAACGATTCACGATATCAGCTTCTCAACGGGAGACACGGATTGCTACCGACACGTTATTGAAATATCCAGGCATCCCCTCTCTCCGTGGAGACGATATCCGACCTGTAAAACTCTTCATGAGAACTGGGATCGCTTTTTTTTTGCCTGGAGCTCGCTTCCCGGGCCGCTCGAAGTAACAGACTTTTCCAGACGTATCCCAGGAAGAGAGACCTCGGGAACGCTGATAGAAGACTCTTTTTTCTGAAGAGAGCACTTGGCGTTCAGGGCAACTCGAGCAACCGCCTCGTCTATCTTATCATCAGAGTGTCAATGCCGATCAACGATATCCGGCAAGCATTCAACCTTGAGGAGGCAAAAGCATTCGGAGAAATCATCAGTGAATGAAAGAGTGGCAACGCAGACATGTATTAAACCATCTCCACCATGATTGATGGCTCCTGGAAATCACTGAATGAACCGAAACGACACATAGTCTTGAAACTCCCCATACACGTATGTCATCACACGGTATCCACACGAGGCACCACAGCTATGGTATATCGTCCCTGTGTGAGTGTGGCCATATCTTCCCCCTCTCTCTCTCTCTCTCTGACCAGTGTACGATGCCGCACGTTCCCTGGTCCGGGGTACTCAAACGAGGGGAGGGGAGGTTTTTGTGTAATTCTCCGTCTGTTTGGAGCGGGAGAGAAAAGACACGGAACAACCGATTCTCCTGAAATGGAGGGCGCCATGCTGAAGGAATCGACGCATTTTCGAATAACATCGCGGATGTGACACTAATCGGGCCGCTGACTGCATGTTCAGAGAACCGTTGGCGGTCCGGGAATGAAAGACTTTCAGATCCAGCCTTGTGCGCTCGGTCGGATTTGATTTAGTGTAACACTGTTTCAGCAATCTCAAGGTGTTTCTGGTAACGTTCTTGGGTAATTCCACTGCCTGAATGGAGCGGTTGGCCAAACAGGGACGTCAGCGTTTCCGGTGGTTGCTCCGGCGATGATTCATTCTAGCGCCACTGTTTCAGTTCTCTTGACTCTGATGACGCGGTCGCTCCAAATACTCAATTCCTGGGGTGTGGGGTCATGTTGGCACCCAGAAACCGTCCGAGTCCCCGTTGACCCATGGCACTTCGCTGGGATTGGGCTTCGCAATCTATCTCCGTTCCTGAACTTCTTACTGAGGCTGACGAGAAAAAGTTGGATTCATCGTTCCTGTGCTCAGAGATTCTTCAATCAAGGCGAACCATCTGCGAATCATCGACGTGGCTGTTTTCATTCAGCAATCCTGCACGCCATGTCTGTACGGAACAGGATAACGGCGTTCTCCAAGGACGGAGGAACGTATCTCCTTGGAGGGGTCGCTCCCAAGAGCGGATGTCAACCCATGGAAGAGCAGTTCCGGAGGAGGAGGGCGCAGTTCCCGCGGAGTTCCCAACTTCGCCGCCGGAAAATGGAGACAACGCTGACAAAGAACTGAACAGATAATGCCTACCAAAGACACAGCCAAACTGAACGACGCATCCGACGGTCTCCTCACGTGTGCCTGGGAATGGCGGAGAGACCGGAGCGACGGAGACTAGCTCAAGTTCCCAGGGACTCTCCCCGCCGACGGTTCACCGGGTTCTGATGGCGACGGATGGAAACGAAATGCAAGACCTTATAAAAGTAGCCAACGACTCCGGTTATCGGTGTGACTTTCCCTCGGACCCTGCAAACCTCTCGGTAGCCGTTCATCGCCTCGGTGGAAAGAAAAACTGCGACGGAACGCTAACAAGAAGATGGCGCAAGAAGAAGGGTGGAAAGAGATCTTGCTCCGGTCCTCGGAAAATCCCAGGAGCATGGTCATGTCCTCAATCAGGCTGGTGACTGATGAAGATGTTCCCGTCGACGAAGTCCAGCATTACAGAACTTCTTCGGGATGGTTTCTGATGCCTTCTCCTCGCCGTTTCGAAGCCGAACACACCGTCGTTCGTGTTCGAAAGATTCCGTTTCTCGGAGCTCGGTATCGGTGGCGCCCTCTGTCCACCGAACCAAACTCAGGAACGGAGGCGATTTCGTCTTGAGGACACAGATGGCGCCGTACAGGGCTCGTCGTTCCAGGGTTGCTGACGACATTGGTTACTGCGACCAGCTGGAAACAGACCCCGGGACGAAGCGCCACTCGTGGTCACCGAGTGAACCTCGGACTCCCGTATTTTGTCTGCATGACAGTGAAACAGGAAAACCATTCAACCGCCAGGTGGCGTTACGAGTGCTATCGAGAAGGACTGTGCAGGGCAACTTTAAGAACCATCAGATCTCTACTATTAAATTATCAGCTCTTCTGAATCCGGCGTATCCAGGTCGAGAAAGTTGCCGGTGAATCCTCGTGAGGAAGTACACCTTGATCTGGAATCGTTAGTCATGCGAAACATTCAAAGTATTCGGAACAGCATCATGTAGAAATTGCAAATGAGCTGCTCGGCTCAAATCCACCCGGGCTCAGATTCGGGAGAGGAAAATCGTTATTCAGCTACAGTACTGGAGGAGCGGGCCAGGAAAGGAGTGGGACAAGAGACCCTTTCGGAGTTTTGAATCGGCTATATTCGAGCCACCCAACGTGAAGCTCGCTCGCCGGGCTCAATCACGGAATAGTTGTCATGCGGTCGTCGAGATTCCGATCGCTCGAACTTCTCTCGAAATATCCGCCTGGCCTCGATGAAAACACTCAGGTGGACCTTTAGGTGGCGTCTAATCGCCAATCTCGGGCTTTACCTCGGCAGCTGATGTGATAAGTCGAGACGATGCTGCGGTAGGGAATATTGGAGGTGAAACGTAACCGAGCGATGATTCGACCTCCGGCGACTCCCGCCCCCGCTCGTGTCTGCTGTTTCCGGGCCATCTGCCACGTCCGACCGGTAACTCCTCTGCAGTTCCGACGGAATCGGATCACATTCAGCGCGGATATTTCATTTCTGCGTAGCAATTCGGAGTGATCATCTGTAACTGCACCTGGAAACAAGACATGCCATGGAACCGTTGCTCTCCATTGGCAACTCGAAAGGAAATTTCCGCTTCTATTTCGCTCTATTCGGATGCGAAGTTTCCCCGGTTGATGACGCCCTCGGCGGAGGGGAAGTTAACGCGATGAAAATTGAATTCCCTCTCAAGCCCTTGTCCACAAGGCTCAAGATCTCGTCGATAACTTCTCGTCGGAGCGGGAAATTCCTTCGCCAGGTACTTACCTATGAACGTTGTTCATCACTCGTCGCATACCCGGATATCAGTCCCGAGTGCTGTACTGGCTCTTCAACTTCTCTCCATCATCCGCGCGTCGATCGACTTTGAGTGAGTCTCGATCCGATGACGTCAGCTCGGGGCCATTGAAGGCCAAGCTTCTAACCGGTGAACGTTCAACGTTGACTTTTTTTTGAAAGAATATAGCGGTCGACATGAGGGAACGCGGAAACGAGGATCAACGAGACGGCTGGGTGGAGTTGCGGGACAGAAGACTAGAGGCGGGCTCGCGAGCGAACGAACTGGCTGACCGCTCGGATCCTCTTGTCGACTCACCTTGATGAATTATCGAAGCGCTTCATCTCCTTTCCCGGGCTTTGTTGTCTCCGTTTCCCACCGTTAACCACGCCTCTGACCTCCTGCTTGCGGGGGTGTAACATTGTCGACACCGGCTTCCTGGTTGACTATTGGAATTCCTGCCCTGGAGTGCACCGTCATCATTAGGCTTCCGCCCAGTCCAGTCGGGGGGTAAATGTTGAGATACTCCGGCCGCCCCCAACGACTGTCTGGGAGGAGGGTGGTTAACTCCGTGGAATTCAACTTTCTGATGTCAGACCGTGATTCGGAGGGATGACTTTGACTCGGAGGAAATTATCGATGCCTAACGATTCGAGAGGAGTAGACGGAAGAGCCCGGAACCGAGAGGGGCGGTGGAACACTGGTTCAGAGCAAGATTTCAACTGAATCCGGGTCCTTACCTGAATAGTCTGAAGACCGACCGGGGCTTTCATTCCTGATTGGGTCCATCGTCTCTCTGATCTATGATAAGGCTGAGACATTTTCGTTCCATCGGCCATTATTGGCCTTCACGAATGATTTATCGAGGATCGTTTGTGATGCGAGTCGCCCGAATCAGAGAGCAGTACTCAGTTTGAGTCCGATCGAAACTCCTCTAATGAAGGTGATTCCTCTCTACGAGAGGCAGTATAGCTCATAGGCAGAAGGGGCTCAAAGTCTCGAGGACAGTTCCAATCTGGTCATCGTGAGGGTTCAGATCCGACATGCATCTTGTTTCTGATTGTGAAATCCGTGCTTGGAAGTGCGCAGCGGAGCCGCCCGTGATCGCAGTTGTCGTTCTCAACAAACAGAGCTCTGAGCTCATCTTGCATTCCCTGTCTTCTGCCTAGATATAACGGGCAAAAGCTCGAACGGTATGACAAGTCGTGCGAGACAACCTATGTACGCACCGTGTGGCCTTGCGTTCTTTTGAAAGGCATGTTGCGCGGTTGTCTGGTCTGTGGGCCGACCGACAGTCGGCTGGGGAACGAATTCGTCCTCGTCGTCGCGCGCGCTCTCTCTCTCTCTCTCTCTCCGTCATTTGACTTATTTCGCATACGAGCCAGTCTCGTTGGGCCCGCCGTCCCACAGCCGCTCGCCGAGTTGCTGCAGTTCATAATTAGCGGAAGTGTTCAATCTACTCTTGCCTGTCCACTGGCCGTCGTGCTGCTGCTGTTGGCGGCGAAAGTTTCTGCTCGGACTGACTGACTTACTGGCTGCTCGGTTGGCTCGCTGTGCGGCCGTCCGCCGACCAGCTCATCCGACCTTCTCTGAGAAGCAACTTATATGCATACACGCTCTACGCGTACATACACAGTCAGCCTTTCTTGATGATCCTTGTCGCAGTCCTGGCAGCAGAAGCCGTAGTGGTTGCGGGCACCGCTTCAGCTTTCAAGTCTACTTTTTTCCTTTACTCCCGAGCCTGCTGTAATCCGTAAGCAGCAAGGGGAGACGGATGACGACGAGGTTCTCCGGCGAGGTATCCGCCGACTGACTTTCCGAACGACCGCCTGGAACGTGACGACAAAACACGCCATCTGAACTCACTGCGCCTGCAATAAAGGTCTAGGAAATAGTCGGCGATTATCGTCATTAACCACTGATGTTGTGTTCCCTTCCGGACGCCATTACTTCGGAAGCTGGCGAGAAGACGCATATTCCGCCGTTCCGCGAACGTCCCAGACAAGGACGAAAATATAGCATTCCCAAAACTTCAAGTAGGCGGCATCCTGGCGAATCTTGGCACTATGAATAAGTTTTTGGGAGAGGGGGATATGTGGAGACGGAACACTCCTCAGCGAACAAATTGGAGCGTTCCAGAGACTTCCCGCATCCATTCACCTCATTTTCCACCGCAAATTACTTCCAATACGTGATTGCTCGTTATTGGTACATTATACAGTCCAAGTGGAGTGCAGAACAAAACGCATGCGCGAAATATAGGCGCTCTCCACAATGCTTGCAACTGATGAGTGATCAAGGACATCGTCGCATGGGAAGCACCGTCCTCGACAATCTGATCGAAGCAGAATTCTCGAGGGTACACCCATGAGCCTGTCTTGCAGAGGGCGTATCCGATCATCTCTCTGAAACGTGGCGCGCTAGACCGGTGCGAAACAGAAGATATTGAATTGAGTCCCTTCGAAGAATGATGGGACTTTCTTCTCATCTCGGACGTCCAGGAAACGCTCTGTTCGAGCGAACAAGGTCGGAAAAGAAAGATGCGAAAGTATTCTTCCCCCAACCCCCAGGAGAGAAAGAAGTCGCTCGAGAGCGTGCCGATCTGTGACGTTCAGAAAAGAACGCAACATGAGTCCAATCAGATCAGCGCTTCCTTCGCTCTCAAAACTCCGGAATCCAGTCACAGTCGAAACCGTCATATCATTCCATGTATTCTTCGAAAGACAAACCGCATCGAACTGTTTTGAACCGGCTACCCGACTGACTATATATGACGGTCCACTCGTCAGTTCGATCGAAGATCAGAGATGGCATCCCTGAACATGCGATAGATCGACTCGCAGCGGCTGCAAAAGCAAATGGGTGCCCGAGCTCGGGGTGATGGTTGGTACTCGACCCTCACAATAAAAGCACAACTGTGGAGAGTCGATTCTGATGACCGCCGAGTCCGATCCTCACGAGCCATTCGCCGAGATGGGAAGATTCTCCGAAAGAGTGGATAACTTGGGAAATTCGCGCAAAACCCTCTCGGGCACCCGACGGTACTCCAATTGAGAGGTCGGAGCGCAAGTTGCAGGTTGCAGGTTCACCGTCCAGGACGCAGTCTGCCGCTTGCGATTCCGACCCGGAAATTCACTTCCTCTCCGTCGCAGATCGAAGCCCGTCACAATATTTCAGTTATTGCCGATTTAGCTCAGAACAACGTTCTTAGCATATGCTCCCACTAACTCGGGAGGGCATATGTCAGGTGGGCACGTCATGCTGAATATGACGTCATTTTTCCGCCCAGTTCCGGTTCTCTCTGAGCATATTTTACGCGCACACGTATTGAGTCCTTGGAACAATGGTCCAACGCCCAGTTCGCGCCACTTTAGAACTGTTCTGCGATCAAGGGAGGTCAACTGCCGCTAGATGGTGCTTTCTCCGACTTGTAGGTCGATCCCTTGAGAATGTTCCGATATTTTATGCCTGTACCGAAGGAAAACTATGACATCACGATCGGGACTCGATCACACGATTGACAGTCGAGCAATTGTCGAACGAATTCAACCACACCGATTGGAGCGGACAACCACCTGATCCACATCAAAAATGGAAATTCTCCATCGGATTTCGGTGCTCTGGAGCGAACTCGACCGATTTGACAGTTCATCAGGGCGTCTAACGCGGTCAAAGATGCAGCCGCTGACTCAATCCAACTTCCTTTCTTCAGTTTGCGTCGTGATGAGATGAGAATATTTTTCCCGCCTCGACCGATGTCCCTTACCAGAGTACGAGACTTCGGCATACTGAAATTCATCTACACCTACGCATATGTTCTGGCTCGGCGCGGAAACGACTTATTCCCGCTGGAGATCCGTTTCGATCGTTGCCCTCCAATATCTCTGCTGTGGATTCAGGCCTCCTTGAACTCACGGAGGAAGAACCAACGCTCCAAATCACAGCGCATGCTTCTGTAATTATCTCATAGGGTTCCATGCGAGGAACAGTCTCCTTGGGGGAACGTGCTCCCATCACGCGGTGAAGTTTTTCATCTCCCGCGGTGAGAATCGCTAGCTCTGCTCGAGAGGCGCGTTCGCATCCTTGGAGAGGTTTGTGAATCGTGTATCAACCCACAGATCTTCACGGTGATTAATGTGGGTGATGTGAACGTAATTCTGTGGAGGGAGTCGGGCGGTTAGCGTGGAAAGCTCACTCCCACACGCGGTGTCCTATTGAAACAAACCCGGGCGCGAAGAGCTCTCCAATAGCACTTGCAGCCGCTGCGGCAGAAGTCGCGGAGGGGGAGGAAACAATACGAAAGTTTAAAATGCGCGGAAAGGACGCCGCTCATTAACAGCGACCGCACTGAGAGGAAGAAAACGAGAAACCAAAAGATCGAGGCGAACCGTTCTCGGGGAAATCGAGAACAAAAAGTCGACTGCGGTTGAACACGAACGAATGGTAGAAGCAACGGGAAAGAATGGACGAATACGACAGAAGAGCGCGAGCTTTTGTCACAGCGGGCTTCTTCAACAACATCCTCCGCCGGGCCTCGTGCTTCCCCTCGGCCTGGCTCTCGTGGCGGCGGCGGCGGCGACGACGACGACAACTACGCCTGACGGCGAAGAGAGGAAGCAGAAGGAGGAACAAGCCGACGCCACCGTTACGCCGGCCGAGCTCTCGTTATTTCCTAACGAGAAACAGAGCAGCTTGCTTCCCCAACTTGCTGTTCTTCCAAACCCCGATGTTCGAGCCAAGCCGTCAGAGTGTCTGTTTCGACTCCGGCCGAATCAATGCGTGTGTCCTCATCGTGGATCCTGTTGCTCGACGCATCGACGTGCGGGCTCGACAGGGAAACCGCGACACGTCGGGCTGATGTCCCCTGCTCGAACGGCGACCAGGAAGAAAGGCCTTCCGGGCTTACCTTGGTTCCTTGTAGCCGGCCGAGTTCACCTGCATTCGGAGTTTATCTGACGTTTCAGTCTCGCGCCGATGTGTGCTGCCCCGGGCCCAGCCGTCAGGCGAATCTGCCGCGGCGCTGGCCCCAGAGATCCGTCACGGCTGAAGAGCAGATGTTATCCCAGCTGAGCGCCTAGCACGCTAAGTTCCACGCGATGAGCTTCTTACGCAACTTCTTCTGCCTCCGACGCGGCGCTGTCGTTGCGGCTCCTCCGCTTCTTTTGTTGACTTATGGAGCATGCTACTGAGCGGTCCAAGTTTCCTGGAGTTGGGTAGTTAATTTGCTCGCCGATTAAAGAGAGTAAAGGAAGCCTTCCTCCGTGTTCTTCCTTGCATACACTACCTTCGAATATGAAAGCAGCCCGCATGCGGCCGTTGATGCGGGCGAGGTAACCCGCGTCCCGGCAGGAGGGCT
The DNA here is from genome assembly GCA_037576195.1 of Phytoseiulus persimilis. Lineage (NCBI taxonomy): Eukaryota > Metazoa > Arthropoda > Arachnida > Mesostigmata > Phytoseiidae > Phytoseiulus > Phytoseiulus persimilis. The sequence continues at coordinate 7,572,414 of CM075104.1, forward strand.
TTCTCGTCGTTTTTCCTCCGGGCGCAAATAGCTCTTGCTATTTTTAGCTCGACGGCATCTCTACGCAACTACGTCACGGCGCGGCGTTTGAGCGCCAGTTGCGAGGGGGCGCCACCTTCTCCCCTGAACCTGCGTGGTATCCACAGCTGAGCGGTTTGCAGCAAGGCTTTTAACTGGCCGAGCGAGGCTTCACGCGATATTGTACGAATTACGAGTCCGACACGGCAACCAGATGTCGTTTATCAGGTTCCGACGTGCCGGTCAGGAGGGGCGGTTGATACAATCTGATTATTCGCGATAACTGTCAAGCACAGATGAGTTTGATTGGAGAGGGGGCGAGCGGTCGGGAAGAGGGAACGACCGGGGATTGGGCATCCATTATTATCAATGTGGGAAATCCATTAATCAAGCCACACATATGTCCTTCGGCTCCGCGAGTGGACACTGCAGCACCTCGGTTGCGGATCGCATCACCTCTGTTTTATCGATCACGGTTTCCATGCTTTGATCAACTCCATGGAGTGATCCGTGAGGGGACATCGAGTCGACTGTCGTTCGAGTGTTTCAAAGCCCCGCTTTCTTCTGATTCCCTCAGGGAGAATCGCCCCCGAGTTTTTGTCTCTCCTTGAGTGTGCCGCCTCAGAGCGATTCAAACGGAATCCCCCGAACTCCCCGCCAGCTCGAAGTCAGGTCGACGATCGCGGAGGAACTCGGATGCTGCCGTCCTGAATTCAGAGACCGATGGTTCATTTCGAGGAATTCAGTCACTGTTCGAAACGATCGGCCTACTATCCGAACTCCCGCCAGCGACCTGGGAACGCCGGTCGAGAGAACGGAACTAGGCCAGAAAAGCTGCGGTTCAGCTTCCGGTCAGCCTCCCGGAGAATGAAGTATCGAATACGAAACCCAGGAAGACCTCGATGATGTCCTCGCGAGCTGCGCGGTCACGGCGGGGGAGTGGGCGGGGCGCAGAGGGGCGGGCGGGGTTGAAGGTGGCCCAAGGAATTCCTGTTTTCCTGAGTGAGCCGGAGCTGAACCGCGTTCCGGCTTGCGTGAATGCGCTCCGGTTAGCCAACCGGGAAACTGAGCCGGGGTTACAGGCGTCTAATTGCATCGAACAACGTCAGTCGGTCGAGGAGTACGCTCACTCTGACTGATTAATTGAATCCGTGCACAATCGCTCTCACTCCCGAGCCGACCGCTGACTTGCGTAGTATGCCGGCTCGCTGGATGCTCTCGACTTGTATGTATGCAGATCCGACTGACCTGATTCCAAGTAAGTCTGGAATTCGTCTCGCTCGTCGGCGCACCCGTACTCTCTTTCTTGGCCGATCTGGAAATCTAGCGCCGCGGCCATCGATGCGGCTGCTCGGGGCCACTTTATGAACGAGCATTGCGGCACATGGGTGGAGCTCACGTCCGTGCCTGCTCGTGCGGTCGACACAGCTTGAATATCCGGGCATCTGGCCTTTCGTGGTGTTCAACAGTTGTAAGAGGCCACTCGACGGTTCGAGGGACCCACCACCAGCTGCTCCGGAGAAAACCAACAAACGGACGGAGGCAGGCTCCAGGACAAGCGGTGGCCGGCTTCGAGGGGCGCAGCGGTATAAAACAGAGGAAATCGAATGTAAACGGCTCGTGAGTTGTTGCCGTATGGACGGGTGTCGCTCGGAATCGAAGTAGGTCTCGGCGTGGAGCCCCTTCGGCCTCCTTCAACATCGTTTTCAAGTGGCCGAGGAACACAACACCAGGATCGAGACGGCGGGAAAGCGAGCAGTAAGGCAGCTGGAAGCACACGTCGTCGTGTACTCGCTGCGCAGGCAAGCGAGCGGACGGACGAACGGGCGGCGGGGAAGCGAGCTGACAAGCTTTTAGCAGATGCTCAAAGCAGCTAACAAGTATTACAGATGTCATGTCTAATGGCTCGCTGACTGGCTTGCCGGCGGCTGAGCAACTTTTCGGTCTCTCTCCTGATTGCTGTTCTTCCTCGAGCGGACGGACGGATAGACCACTGACTGAGAGGACGAAAAGGCGGGAGGGGGGGGGGGGGGGGGGACACCGGCAAGGGCTGGGGGGCAGGCAAGCAGACAGGGGACGCACAGAACGACGACAACGACTCTGTGCGTGAATTGCCTCCGTGTTGTCTTTGTCTTTTTCCCTTATTGGTGTTGCTGTTGGTGTTTCTGTTCGTCCCTTTCTTCGTTTGCTCGTTTCCTCCTCGTCCTGCTTGGAATTAAAAGAGTCGGCAAACACAATCCATTAAAAGCGGACTGAACGAGAATGGAACGTCGCTGGACTTCGATTCCTGCCGCTTGCGGGTTCGACGCACTCCGACGCATGCAGTAACTCTGAGAGACATTCGGAGGCGAATTATCCTTGATGGATCGATCTCGTGAAATGCCATCCGCGAAGACGACTTGAGACGGCCTCGATTTTCAGCCTGTTCCAAGCAGCCTGCTCGAGCTTACGCGGACAAGAGACCCCGCACGCAGATCGACTTTCTCATCCCTCGTGGTGTCGTCCGTTTGTCTGGAAGTATTCAAGAAGCTGCACGGTTCGTGTAGATTTCCGGGTCGAGAAACGCATTCACACAGCTCAAACTCCAGGCCTCCAAAGGAAGAAGTTTGGAACGATTCGGCGCAGCGGTCTCGCCGAAATCCGGACAGCTGCCGGTGAAATTCCAGAGCTATAAAATTCCCCGGTCGCGACCGCTGACCGGGGTATCATAAATTTTGGAGCCACGAAGGACCCATTACCGACACAAAAGGGAACAATAGGTGGGAGGTTCCGACGAGCATTAACGACAACGCGTAAACAGATTCCGGGATCAATCAGATGGTCGAGTGGTCTTCGCGCGTCGCAGCTCCGTACTGGATAAGCTCAAAACTAGATACACGATAACTGTGACGAAGCAGCGAAACAGCCGCCCAAATCGGATGGAATGTCCCTTCAGGTACCGAGGGTGAAGTTGCTCTTCAAGAATGTGCACTACCGGATGAGTCCGAACCGGGAACACATGTTGAGTCCAGCTCACGAGCTCTTTCGATGATTTCCTCTCTTATTCCTGATCATTCTCGAACGAAATGCCAACGACTCGATTACTCGTCAAGAAGCGTGAAGCTTGCATGAGCATGGAGATCAGGATGCCGCCGGCTCTGTTGCATGCTTCAGGAGAATCCAGGAGTCCTGCGCCAAGGGCCGCGCTCAGAGACGAATCCATAGCCCGCTGACTCGGACCCCAGCCGAGAGCGGAGCGTCGAAACACGACTGCGTCCCTCTGGCGCGTCCATTCAACCATCCGATTCATAAAAGTGTCAATTTGAGACTCGAACGGAGGAAAAGACGTCACTCTGCGTGCAGGAAAATATCCTGTGTGCACAAACGGACGGTTCGCGACCGCCCTTCAGGAACGGTTTTCCGATTACTTTTTCTGTAGTATGACATCCGTCGGATACTGATGAAATTCTCTGATGTCACCAGCGTGCGTCGCTTAGAATGGCTCGGCGCTGCCACCTCCAGACACGCCACCTGACTCGCGGTCGTCAGGCGGACGCTCGATCGGCGGAACTTCTCGCCTCTCCCTCGTAAAGCTCCTTGAAACCGGCGGGATGGCCAAGTTGTCGTCCGAACGCGTGAAGATCCCGTCCTGACACTTCTCGTCATGTGTTCAGAGAAGGAGTTCCCCAGTCCGAAAGAGTGTTCCCCGAAAGAGGATAGGTCTGTGTCAGCAGTGCCTACCATGAAGGCCCCCGTGTTCTCCTGTCATCAATTCCGATAGCACGACTCGAACGCGAGTCCCTCCAGTGATTCGTCGCCTTTTCTTCAAACTGATTCTCGCCGCGCACCGTGTCACTGCCGTGCAAAGACCAACACCATTAGCGAGAAGGAACGCTGGTGGCTTCAGGAAAAACCGGAAAGTGTTACAAGGCGCCCGGCGAACGCAGTCAGTCCACTATTCTGTTCGTCTGCTATCACTCTGTGTTCTCCGGAAGAATAATGACTTCGTAATCCAATCTGTGCAGTTCGGCTCGCCTCGAACGAGAGAATCTAATGGCCGGAGAAGTCTTTCCTTCCTCAAAATATCGTTCCAGCGGTGGCTGCTGCTTCCTGGTTCGCCGATTCCGGCGACTCCGTTCTCCCTCAAACTGGGAACTTCCGCAGCGAGAGACCAAATCGAAAACGACGAAAACACACTATCCCGCCCAGAGCCGGAGGTGACACCGGCCCACTGCGATCGAGACTCCTTCCACAAAGGTCAGATGCGCCGAAAGGAATTCGGATCCCGGCTTCCCACTGCCGGAACGACTTCTCCCGAGACCTGTGGAGGTCGTAGAACCGGGTCGACCCTGCAGAGGCCGGCCTTGGGACGCTGAAATTTCGCGGGATGTCGCGGATGGCGGCACATTCGAATGCATAGCAGTTGTTTCATTGCGATCATTAATACAATGGCCGCGGGCAGATGGAGCTCTAGGGGAAGGTGTGGGGGGGGGGGGGGGGGGGAACCCGTCCTGCGAACCGGTGCAGTGACTGACCGAGCGACCCCGTGGCAGTTGGATCCCGGTTTGCCGACCGCACCGACATCGCCGCGCAGTCAGCGAGCGAGCGAGCGGTCAGGGACCATCCAATGGGTCGACGTACCCTCGACGAGGTCCTCAAACCACCCGAAATAGCCAATACCGAAAGCGAGAGACCGGGCCAGCCAACCGTTCGGAGACTTGTGCTCGACGACCGAGCGACAGACAGAGCGACGGACGGACGGACGGCCAGCCAGCCAAGTAGATACGATTACGCACAGGCGAGTTTTTCCACTCAATTTCACCCTATCTGATGGATGGATTGACGGAGGGTGGTCGACTAGACGGCAGGCGGCCAACTTGGCCGTCGTAAGAAGTAGAGAAGGAGTGCTGGGGGAGCGTCTGGGTGGAACGGGAGGGGGTGGGGTTCTATGATAACGTTCGGTTTCATGATGTGGCACGGACGGCGCGATCATGATGATCTTCAAAAGTATTTCTTTCTTGCGTCGCTCGCAGCTGAGTTGAAGGGTCGCTTTCTTTCCCCTCCTCCTTCTTCAGAAGTATTACACCTAGCTCCCGAGGCATCCCTCACTTGACGGAGTCCCGACTCAGGGTGGCTGGAGCGAGGGAAGGGGAGGGGTGGACGAAACAACGGGAGGGGGGCTGGGGCCGCCATGGGAAGCGATGTAGGAGAGGAGGGGTTCGCTGCGAGAAGGCAGAACGAGAAGTCTGTTATCAGGCGTGACTCTCGCGTGTTTTCCGACGCTGGCGGAATAACACGTGGATGTCTGAGCGAGGAGCCATTATCTTGAAATAAATTCATTTATTCATGCTGATTTGAATGAAGCTCCACGAGCAGAGAGATCCCGAACGGGTTCATGGGCCGAAACAGCCGCCGCCGATTGCATCACTTGCTCCCCTCGCTTTTTGTTTTCTTTTTTCCCCGACGGCTCGAGCCATCAACCTCCCTTCTCCTGGGCGCGAATCAAAGGCATCAGGGATGGAAGCGAGGCGCTGCTTTGACGCGGAAACGCACAGACAGAGAACCAGAGCGCACCTTTTTCCCTTTCTGTGACTTCCGCTGCCTCGCGCGTGCGGAATGGTCATGCATCGACTGCCAGATGCACGAGTCCTCGAGACTCTGCGGCGCTTTTGAAAAGAGAGCGCGCGAAATTCGGCTTTTCGTTCTAAAACGGAACAACATCTGTATCGAGTGCTAGTGAACGAATAGTCAGGCAGGAACACGGTCGAGAATTCGCGTCCACTTTGAGTACCTGGATTCCCGTCGCCTCAGCCGACGAAGTCCCGCATTCTTTCGAAACGTCTCCGATCTCTAGTTGGACGGAAAGAGTTCGAATGCGGACGATGCAGCCGGTGAAATATAGAGGGCGGGACTACGTGCATCAGAAAATAGTCGGACTTCGGAGAGGCGAAGTCGGAGCGAGGCCGTAGAGGCGCTCTTCAAGTTTCAAGCACCTTTATAAAAGCAAGTGAACGCTTTTGATGAAGAGCCTCTGCGTCGTCGTCTATCGGAGCAGCAGCGGCGGTATCAAGAGCAGTAGGAGCTATATCGAAGGGTGAACTGAATCGTGGAGCCGGCGAACTGCCCGCCAAGACCTAACGGACTGCTCAAGCACAACGCAATAAAGAACTCTCTTCACCTCCGGTTCTCTTCGCCTCTATCTCGTTCTCAGACCGCCCCTTATCTTCGACAACTTCCACTATGTTGCTTATCTCCCGTCCGTTTAATCTTCTTCCTCCTCTCCCTTTTGAGGTTGGAATGAGGATAACGCTCAGGATCGTTTGTGCCCCACTCGCGGGCAACCGGCTCAAGTTGACTCCAGGCTTCCCAGCTCTGTGAATTCGACATTCGAATATCGGGCGAACTCGTCATGTTCGTATCTTCCTGGAGAGAACCTTCTGCTCAGCTTGCTCTCTGTAATTGTGAGACAGCTGATCCCACCTCATTCAGTGGCGTAGCGAGCCTCCGTGAGGCCCGGAACGGACCGGTGATTCGATGAGCCCCGGTCCCCCCCCCCCCTCCAATTTTGCGTGAAGCTTAAGAAAAGGGCTGCGTTTGGCGCGCCCTGACTGATTTATCTGATTATCTGTATTACTTTATAATAGCGACGTGGAATCGAGTTCTCCGACCTTCCGAGAAATGGAGGGAACTCGCGCGAGTTAACACAGGTGTGAGGAACTGGATCAGGTGTGCCTGGAGCGTGATCGTCCTCGGGCTGCTCCATAGACAGAATGGCAAGGTTTGACAACCTAGTTTGAGACATGTTTGATCGTGGATGATTCGTGATGAGCTTCGATTCTCACATGCTCCGTTTGCATCCGGTGGATCTTATGCCCAGGGATGAATAAGAGCCGGAGCATCATTGCAGAATTCGGGACAGATATCGTCGAGCTGAATGGTTAGATAAACTTGAGTAGCTCCAAGGAACCAACTCTCATGAGGATCGTTGCCTGAGGCAGAAACAAAGACGTTGCGCCTCGATCATGAAGGACACAACAACATGGATGATGCTGCATCAGAGGGGCAAGAAATCTGATGCAACAATCGGACTTTCTCCCTACTCTGAAGACTTCGAAAATAAATCTTCCAGGCAGAACTCAAGTCTACCAATGAAACAGGAACGTAGAGGGTTCTGATGCCCCTGGCGATGCGATGCCTGGGGCGGACCGCCCCACCCCCTCTCGCCATGCTAGTGACCTCACGTAACGCGAACTCAAAACATCTCGTCATAAGCCCTCCTAACTCAGTTCATCGCGAGCAACACTGACCCGGGGGCTGGCGGATTGTGATCTCCTAACCTGAGCCACATCTTTGAACCTCTCCATAAAAACTACCCCGTACAAATAGAGATCAATGGCTCGCTGAGACACTGTTCCGACGAGCTCGGAGGCGAAACTAACAGCATGCCCTTGGGCTCCAACTCAGAACGTTGAGAGAATCAGGAAGAGGGCCCCGCTGCTCGATACAAACTCTTGAGATGTCGAGCAGCTTCTTCAACTAATTAGGATTCGTTAAGCCACATTCGCCCCCAGCGTGTACGCTCCACCAGAGCACGAGTCATTGAAACCAAAAACCGCAGAAAAAAAAAAACATTCAATCATTGAAGGAAATTCGACGCACAAGAGACAGTTCATATCCATCAGATGCTGAGTCGGAGCTGCTTTCGGATCAAACGCGTGGGGAAGTTCTTGTTTCTTATATCGTGTCCGACTTCTCGGAATGTGGAGCGGACTCTGCTCATCGCGGCCATCGGATTATCGAACCACCCATTCGTCCGAAGCTCGGCTCTTTGTAATCTCTCCTCTATTGAGTGATCCGATCAAGCGGGTTCAACTATCTGTTTTCCCACCAAGCCGTGCTGTGAACTCTCCACAGTCGACTTTGACTTCGACGATCCTGGACAAAGGATAAATTCTTGCCCAATTTGACAACCCATTCCTGGGCCGTGGCTGAAATCTCTTCTGGAATTCCTGTTTTCCGTCTGAGTGTAACCCGAGATCAAGCGAAGTTTTCCTCTCCTCTCTCGGCCTGATTCCCTCGGCAACATCAAATGAAGCTCGAAGGCTGCCTGTCTATCCGCCCGTCAGCGGGTCGGACTATTATTAGATTCCTTTGGCTTTTCTTCCCTTGAATTCAGCCGAGTGAAAGCTTCTCAATCGTTCCACTCCCAAATCCGCCCTCTTCACCTCCCACCACTCCTCACCACTGGGTTCTAGAAAATCTCCGACGGCTTTTTGGTTGCTCGCTTGTGCGCTCGCTCGGTTTACTCTCGATCAGGCAGTCAACCTGGCCGTACTTCTCGGAGCCCAAGTGCCGAACCCTGCCACGGTCGCTTTTACTCTTCAGAAAAAAAAAAGATAAAGGCATTGCGCTGTTATCTTCGTGCAGTCGAGTTTTCTCCGGTATTCTTCCCAGCATTCCCACGCTACCTCCCTGGCATATCCCGCGCTGTATGGGCCTTCCGCTAACTCATTCACTTGCCAGCTTGCCCCCTCTGCCCGCCCAGTCCTACCCCAATGTGGTTTCGGTTCCGTTTTTGGAGGGGTCGCCCAGCCCATACCTGGCAAGACATGGAAGGAACCTTTACAGCCCTGCGGTACGCCTCGTCCCGTTTGCCGGGCGGCGCGGGGTCTATCGTAGACTACAGGAAGTCGGATGGAGACTTTTGTTGAGGCACAAACGCGTTTTTTTCCTTTGAGCTGCGGGTTATTGCCACCCCGGAGCCAACGCCATTGCGCACCCTATACTCCACCCCACCCCATCTATAGCAGGCCGCTCTCATTGAACGAGGCAAGCAATGGGGGAGGCAAGCACGAAGCTGGCAAAACGACTCGGAGACGGGCAGACAAACCGAAACGAGAGGTCGAGGAGGTTGCGACAAAAACTCACCCCGACTACGACAACCACTGGCACCGCGAACAGCGGTGACTGTAGTGGCAGAGAAATCACAAGCACCAGCAGCGGCTCAATAAGGGCTGAAGCACACTTTACCAGAGAACAAGGACTGGAATCGAGCTTTGTTCCTCGTGTAACCACCTCCTCACCCTCGCAGCGGTTCGCCTAGCTTTCCCACAACGCTTGCACGAATGATTGATTTTCGCTCGATTAACAAACGAACGAACCGTTCCATTCAGATATATCTGCGCTTAGTTTATTCGATTCAAACCTCAAATTGATCCACGAACACTCTTGGGTCCAGGTTGTGGTAGAGCTAGTGGTTGGCGTGTGGGTAAGCGACAACGGGAAGGGGGAAAAGCAACACGAAATCGATGGGTAGCAGCCAGGACTCGCGGGACGTAACCGACGGAATGGCCGAGTAGCCCAGACGGCTCACAGGTGGCCCCGTCTATCTCCCGCGCCATGGGCCTGTCGAGCTTTTGGGGCGGGGAGGCAACAGACAAAGGAACCGAGAGACGAACGTTTGGCCTGATCATGGAATACATTGCGGCCCGAGCGGGGAGACGGGGGGGGGGGGGGCGCAGCCCTGTGAATCAAGAAATTGCAAAGCCGAGAAGGTGAAAATATTGAGTGAAAAGCGTCCTAGAATCGGGGAGGCAGAGATGCTGTTGAATGATCCGACGTCGGAGGGAGTTCATCCTAGCTCTCACCTTCGCTGGCACCATTATTTCGAAAACTTGAACACGATGTTTGAAGGGGGCGGCACAAACTTCGATCACGTAATCACCGGTTCGACGTGTGCCGCCTAACACTGGCAAGAGCAAAGGAGTATTCTCTGGCATCCGTGTCTAGCAGGTGAGCTGGTCGCTTGGCAACTTCGAGTGATTGTCATCTCGAGACAGCTCCCCGACTCAGTTTGCCGAGCTCTTATGCAGAAGAGCTCTGACTCAGAACTCTTGGCTTGAGAAGCGGCCTCGACACTCCAGGAGGAATCAGGTAACGATCTTCTCTTCGTATCTTTTTCAAAACGTTCGTTTCATCAGGGATTTCGAGAGGCTCGCAGGCTCGTTTTCCCCGCTGCGAGACCTAGCGACCCGGTCCTCACAACGAGCTTTTTGTTCTCGAGAATGAAACGGATGTCCGACCATGCACGCTGCGATTGACCCTCTTTTCACAGGAAGGAATCCAATCGGTGTGGATCGAGGTCACATCAAACTTTCGATACCTCACTAACGAACCCCGTCTCCCGCACTCCCAGCTCGTGACGAAGGAATAATAACTGTTCCGAACTATCGACGGCTCGAGAGAAAAACTTGACGGCGCTTCATCTACTGTCGCGTGAAGCCATCCATTGATCGGGCTGTCTGGGAGGTGAACTCATTAATAACGCACTCTCCGTGCGAGCTTTAAAAACCAATTTCATCGCAGTCCTTCACTGAGATCTCCAGACTCTCTCAGTCACTCTATACTTCAATCATGTGACCGCGACCGAGCAGTTCAATCTGCGGTAAGTTCAGTTGGGAAGTCATTGTGCAGCGAGGATCGCTGCCCTCAATCCGCACTCCCGATCCCAGCTGTAGACTTTTATGGCCTGTAGTGCAGAGATAAGACACCAGCGCCGGTCGATTGGACTGAGAGAGGCCGAGAGTCCGCAGCCATCTCCTCCGAGCATGTTTTTGCTCCGTTGCTTGGGGATCACTTGGTAAAGTTTTCTCTAACACCTCTCAGACGTTCTGACGAGCCGGCAGGTCTCCTCGGCTGAGGCTTGGCCGAGCAGGTTGCTTCAAATATAACTCTATCGGAGACCAGCCGCAGGGAAAGAGCCGCTGTACAAGAATCAGACCTTGGGATAAGGCATTGGGGTGGGGGCGAGCCGAGCGACGACATGCGAACTCACTGCTGGCAGATATTTGCTTTTGACCGCAGGAGCAGCAGCGTCACCAACCCAAATCCCTTGAATCGGAACAGAGAGGACGCAGAGGCAGCAACGGAGGCGACGCCGTCGACAACGACCCCGTTCTGGCCCGTTATTCCATTGCCTCCCGTGCTCCGCCCCTCCATTCGTCTCTCACTCCACGTGTTCTCTCTCTCTCTCTGACGACAACGGGAAACGAATCGATGCATTCGCGTCCTTCTCTCCGTCCTTGTTTGTGCGCCAGCCCCGCCTGCGACCCCGCACGTCGCGTTCCGAGCTTTAGTTCGGTGCCTGTCGTCGTGGAGACAGGAGTTGACGGGCCTGCCGGGGGGGGGGGGGGGGGGGGGGGGGGGGGGGGGGGACGCTGAACGGGGCCTGATCGGGAAACAAAGGGGGCGCGCAGAGGGAACGAACCAGGAACTGTGTGATAACATTTATTGGAAAAATCACGACCGGTTCCTCAACTGAGCTCGCCATGGCTTGGAACGCGTTTTCTCTTTCCGGCGTTGTTGTCGCTGGTGCTGTTGTCGTATTCATCGACAGCCGCATTTCTCTCGTTCGTTCCTGGCGCAGATGCAGGAGGCGGATAGACACAAGGGCACGCGGGCAAACAGGGGAAAGAGTCGTGTTTTATCGCCCCTCCGTCGTTGTTGGTATTGTCGACGACGACGACGACATATCCAGCATCATCTGCGTGTTGCTCGCTTGCTAACTTGCTCGTTTGCGCGCGGTTGGTCTTCCACAGGATCGACGGGCTCCGATTTAGTCATTCAGTTGGTCTCGCAGACGACGGCGTCAACTCGGGTGACGAGCCGTAAGAGGAAATTCTCTTCATTGGATTGGATTGGAGAAGCGATAGAGGACTAACCGTTAGGTCACAAAAGCTTCTGACATTGCTATACGTGGTGAATGTCCTCATATGTTCAATCATCGGTCGGACCACTGATCCTGTACACTCATGTGCCCATCTGGGAGCAAGAGTCTAGGTACCCATTAAAATGCCCATCTTCAGAATGTGCGGTGAATCTTCCGATCGGAGGGGGCTCAGGACGGACAGCCGTCATGAGAGGTCCGTCTTGAGAGCGGAGGGAGCATCATGTAACTCGACCGCGTGAAAACTTCCGGAAGGCTGGGAGCTGGTTGTTCACCACACGGAAGGTGGAAGCGTGGAACAAGACGACAGAGAAAAAACACGAGTGCGGAAGGGCACGGGGAGGGTCAGCCAATATTTGCCATTTGGCAAAAGTAAGTATACAGAGATCGCACCATCGCTGGAGCTCCGCGCAAGATGTCGAGAGAAAACACTGCTTGGGCCGAGCAGGACGATACGAGAGGGAAAAGCTTCGGAGCAGTCGAGAGAGGGAGTGACTGAACTTGCTGCCGATGCAGGACTCGTGGAGAACAGAAGATTCACAGAAGGACGAATGTGGCAAATGGCGCGCTTGCGTGGCTGGCAGCTCGAATCTCGACGATCGTTCCGAGCAAGTGACCGAGCGAGATGTCACAGATATCGAGAGACTTCGGTCGCCTGGTGGCAAGCGGGCAGACGGCGTGCGGCTCAGGACACTGAGCGCGCAGACCCAGCCTCGCGGACGAAGTATCGGGGCTGCGATTCCTCGCACGAAAGTCGGAAGGGGGCCGCAGAGCTCCATCGCTATCTAGGTCAACGGAAAACACGGACGCTGTTTCTGTCCCCAGCTCGGTCTGTTTCCTCTTTGGTTGGCAACGCTGTCTTTCGTCGCAGCCAAGATCCTCCGCGCTCGCAGCCAAGCCGGTTCCGTCGAAACCAGTTGTCCTAGCGGGTGCTCGCGTCCTTATTAGATGCATGAATGCCACCCGGTCGTGCCCTGGAAAAACGGAACGGAAATGCATTACGAGCATCGAGCCAGCAATAGCCTTTTCCCAGCGAAGAACAGACCGAGTCATGTATTATTTATTACATACATAGCGTGACTGGCCGCCTTTGCCGACTTACTGGAACTCTTGCTGGTATTGAAGTTGATGCGATCGGCGGCATCGTTCACTTCGTTGAGAAGCACGCGCTGCTCATGGAATTCCGCAAGTGGCCGAGAGCTATGCCCCGGCCGCATCCTTCGAGCGTTTCAGTGCTCTTGCACATGATGTTTTTCCGCGCCCACAACCGGAGACTCTGGCTCGGAAGGAGCGCAAACCCCCAGAGGCGAGGCTCGCTGCAGTCACGATCAACTTAATCAGGCTGGCTGGCTGGTTCGCTCCGGCATTCGCATCACGCGGTGAACGAGCAAGTCGAGTCGGATCGACGGCTTTGGGCGATGCCGGTGCGCTGCCATCGTCGGACACCCGGCGCGAGTCTCTTACTTCGTAAAATCAAAAGCCGCAGGAACAGTGGCATGTTAATATAGCATATTGAACTCCGAACCGTGCAACGGAGCGTCCCACGACCCTGCACCGAAGCGACGCGCTCCTGTCGACGGCGGCGGCGGCTTGGAGTGAATCGCGCGGCGGGACACTCACCAGGGGCATTGTTTGATGTGACCCACACCAGAAGAGACCTTGAATGGGATCGAGGCTCTTCTTGACTTTGGAGAACAAAAGTTCGAACAAAGGATTCGCGGCGAGGCATTCAATATGACCGATTGTCCCGTCCCGTACGCAGTCTGGAACGTTGTCGCAGGATAAATACGCGGAACTCGAGATATTTCGCCTTCGGGAGCGTCAACGATCAGCTCCGCACCGAGACCAGCGGTTTGGTTGGACGGTCCGTCCTATGTTTTGCTGTCCACGGAGAGAACGGTTCAGGGAAGCGGAGCAATTTGAGAAACGAAGACAGTGGCGTAGATAGTTCAATGCGTCCCCTGCGGGTGTTGCTGCCTCCCGCTGTCGTTCGGCCGGCCGTTCGACCGACCAGAGCGTTTTGTGTTCAAGCTGCCTGCACGCCGACATCAAGACGCTGTATCTAGCCGGACATTTATAGAGCGCAACAACCGTCGGCTGTCGACCTTCTTTTGACCTGAGTTGAAATACAGCTCGACAACGTTTTCAAGACAAACGAGCGGAAAAACAACTTTTCTCCCCTCCACTGGAATTTCTTTCAGCTAGCCAGACCATTGTAACCCGCGACGCACAAAACGGAACGTGACACCAATGCACCTCAGAGAAGCTCCGCACTTCGCTCCACATGGAAGGAGTTAACAGCGTGACGCCCCTCGTCGGGGAAGAACGGTTCTTACGGGATGTTTTCGAACGACTCGGAGTGCCCCGCTCGGAAAACCCTATTTCCGCTGAGCTTCGTGAATCTTGCTTCGTATTAACCTCAGGGCAGGGGCCGTTCCTGGGATGGCTAACTCAACACAGCCTTCCAAAGGCGATAAGATACGCTTTTCTGTATGAGGCCGAGAGATCTCATGGTTTCATGTATGGAATCGAGCCCGATTCTCAATGTACCCCGTTCTCGGTCGTGCAAACTCCAGCTCGTACTCTCCACCACGTCAATGATTCTGCGCGACGGGGCCCCTCGCGATACACGGGCGATTTAGACGTTGGTCCGTCGCCGTTCGAACCGCCGAGACAAGAAAATCCACTGCTAACGACAGGGGTACCTAACGAGTGGGTTGGAGAAAGGGAAGAAGTCGGCGGTCGTCTGACTAAAAGACTGCCTGGACTCCTTCCAAGAGTTATTTTTCTCCTCCTGGTCCGGCGAGCGTTCCTCAACGGAGTGCAGCCCCTGGAAATCGAGGAATGGCGAGTGGGAATCGAGTGAAATACGTGGGAGGAGCGAGATGTCAAGCTCAAGCCCTGCCAGTAACGAGCTCTAATCGCTTGTACGACTCGAGCCACGACGATAATGCTTGTTAGAGGTCTTAGCGGGCACCGCTCTTCTCTATGAGGTCGCTCGGACGCCACGGACTATCTTGTCAGTATTAGGGGTCGCCTTTCGTCGGTTCGCTCCTTCCATTCACAAAGACGACACACTCTCTCGCTCGCTGATTCACCGACTCGTTCATTGTTCCGTCGCCGTAATCAACCAAGGGTCTGCCTCAGCCCTAATCTCTCTATTGGCATACCGTATACTTGCCAACGTGGTCTATTGAAAGGAATCTTCTGGCCGGTCACGGGAACAGCCACTCAGACAGCTAATCCAAGATAGACTGATGGAAGAGATCGGAGATGGGTATGCGAGAGAAAAAAAAAGCACCGACGTGTTCAAGATTCACTTCAAGGTGAATAAATCAGAGAGAGTCCTCGCGAGCAGGTTCCTCTAGGACTGCTTCCTGGCGGTGACTCGACCTAGTGGTCTATTAAATACTCGAGCTGCTTATTTGTATTTATCACAGTTCATTATTAAGCCTCTTATCAACTGATACTGCAGTCAATATATATTCAGCCGAGCTGACATCGGCCACCCCCGAGACCTGAACTCCCTCGTCACGGTGAGCGGGAAAGCAAGCGGAAGAATCCCCCTCTAATGACGGCCAAGACTTTCTCGAGAGACAGCGACAACGGCGGTCCCCACCGCAGCACGGGGTGAAGACGTTGGCCTTCCCAAATTAAAATCTTACGACGTGTGCTTCGGAACTAATGCCGATGCGGTTCACACGGGCTCCAGCTCAATTAACAAGACTGTTCCACGATTCATCGTTTTCCGCGGAGAGCGACGCGACGAGCAGGTACAAATATAGAACTTTATTGAGGAAAATCACGAGACGAGAAACGGCATGTTATCCACCCGATTGATTTGGCTTCCGGAACGGGAAGATCTGGAATAACGGAGAGCGAGAGCGAGATACTACCGGTCAAAAACTAGGCTCAAGAGATGACATCCATATTAATTTTCAATACGAGATTCGAGGAGACTCCGATCCCATTGAGGGGGTTTAGGACGTGGCGTCACTAGGGCAACGCTATCATCGCTCTGGCTTCATGTCTCAAGTTTCTCAAAATTCATGGAACTAGCCCCTCAGGAATCGATATGTTCATTGATGCGGAGAGAAATCTGTTGATGCAGCAACTCCTTCAGATATGCACGTCAGTCCACGACGATTTTCCATGATGAGACAATGGGGGCCATGGAATGTAGCCCGCTCATGTACAAAAACAGAGGATACGAGCTAAGGGTCAAAAGATAGCAGTGAGAGTCTTTGCCCGACAGTTTTGTTGGTCGCGGACCTGGAACGAATATGAGAGGTGGAATATACGTTGGGAAGCCTTGACAGCACTGTACTGCGCTGGAATCATGCTTCAACGCTGAACAGGGACGATTCAGATTTCCAGAGGAAATCGATTTTCGAATCCGAAGATCTCGAGCGTTCGGTACAGTTTAAGCCAACGGAAGCGAGAGGCGGCCGTCGGCGAAGTTGCGCAAAGGAGCCTGACTGAGAATCGATTTTGATTCATTGCAGCGGTGCAATGTGTTTTTCCTCATCAAATCAAATCGTTGCGAATGTCGGAACTCGAACGCGCATTCGTTGAGGGGAACAGGCAGGGGCGAAAGGAGCTTGATCTTCGAAGGGGTCCTTGTTTCCGTATCAGGGCGATATCACATACGTTTACACACGCGAGCGCCTCCGCGGAGAGAGGGGTCTCATATTCACCCAGAACGCAGTCATACGTGAAAAGTAGCTGGTTCCGGACTCTGAGTAAGCAGAGTATCGTGCCTGTCGCCTGTCAGGGAGATCCAACCAACGGCACGGAGTTGAGTTGCACACAAAAAGCTGCATGACGTCGGCGGTGGATCTTGGCGAGCTTATTCAGACAGGCTGCTGGCTCTGAGCTCCGGACGGGGAAAAAGTCGAGCGAGCTAGGGAGTAAGATTCGCCACTGCCCCCCACCTCTTCTTTGGCCCAGCAGATCAACAAAACTTTCATTATCTTTAGAATTACTTTCTTGGGCTGGTGGAGGCGGGAGCAACCGAATCGACCGTAGAGCTTGACGACTGTCGCCTGACTTCCTCGCTCAGGCGCACAGCGCTACCCCCCCCCCCCCCCCTCCCCCCCCCGGCTGGCGTCGGTTTTTGCCCTGCTGGCTTTGAAATACGCTTCGCAGCGTGAATACTGCGGAACCAACAAAGAAAAAAATATTCAGAGAGAGGACTGCGGCGTTGGAGACAAAAGGCTGACGCGGCATCGATGCAACACGGCACCAGCACCCGTATTGGAGTAACATGAATCTCACGCTCGGCTGACGCATGCCAAAAGGATTTTAAGAGCCAATAAAGGAGCGCAGAGCTCAGTGAATGGCAGGAAGGTGGGAGAAGGAAGCGGGGGCCGTATTTGATTTGGCTGCTTTGTGATTCCACATCCGGACCTGCGATACAGAGCCGCTACTTGTTGGGGAAAGTCGTCAATCAAAGTTGTTGACGTTCGAGTCGTAGACTGTCGCTACTACGGAACAGCGGACAGTTTCGCACCTTCGAGTGGGATCGGGCGGACGAGGATAACATTGGAGAAAAGGAGCTATGCTGCACCGATGATTGCGGAGACCGGCGGACGAACGTAAGCTGTACGGCGACGACGTCGTCGACAACTGTGCGTGTGTGTTGTCAACGTGGCACGGACAGAAATGCCGAGCACGTCGAGCTTGGAGGACCGGTTGCGTTCCGTTTTGCGCCTGTTACTTCTTCTAAGGTCTACGGCCGTGGGCGGTGGGGGTTCAGGCTGACTCCCCTATCAGCTTCGGCTTCGGGCTGTGATGTTTTTCCTACGACGCGAAGAGTTGCTCACCGAAACTCGATTCTGGTGCTGATAACGTTTTGGTGACACGAAAATTCTTCTCCGGTATCTTTTGTGCGGCTGTGATCATGAAGTCGCGTCTGACGGAAATCCTTTCTTCATCTTGCAGAGTTTCGACAATGCTTATGAACGACGTCTCTCTCCTAGGACGCCAGCCGTCATCCACAAGATGCACTCAGCCTGGGTTCCAGTGGAGACTCTTACGCTTGCAGTCCGTGAGTATAGCTATATCCCGGGTCATTATGTTTTCGTTGCATCTTGTTTTTGCTTCGGGCGAATGATTCAACATAATCCTCCCTTGCTTCTGCTCTCTTCGACCTTTTCCACCACGTCCGTCCACTTGGAACTTTTGCGCCTACTCACCTCCGTTCTACGATATTTTCTTACTTTTTTCTTCGTTAACCAATTTCGCGCCCGCAATGCTCAGAGTTCAAGAAGCGGAACACTTTGCCTGGCTTGAGAAAGTTTTCGAAATCAATTGTTGCCCCAAGCCAAAATCGATGTCTTCAACTTCCCCAGTTCGCCGAACTTGGGTCGCCGACATCTGTCAGCTTGCCTCTCAAGTTACCAAACATCACTTGCGCTGTTCTCGTCGAATGTGCAACTCCTGTTGGCGTTGTCGTCCATTCGGGTAGGGTTTTTTTTCCACCAACTCCTCGCGGAAGAGAGTTCTACGGTTCCTGGAATCGTTTCCTGAGGCTCGATTCCCTCTCCGAAATTACGCCTCGAAAATTAACGAACACTTCCCAGGAATCGAGATGCCCTCGGAAGTCCGGTTGTTGCCCAGCATGCAGGACAGGGAGCTGTTGGAAGGGAAAGCTTTGAGAACCGTGAGAAGGGAGCAGCAAGAAGCTCGCCAAGAAGATGGGCAGGTTGGCTGGCAAGGAAACGGGCCATCTCGGATCCAGTCGCAATATAGAGCTCCGACCAGGCATGTGTGGCGTGCGAATCCTTGACTACGATGAACCATGGTCGACAGGGATGGGGTTCGAGTGGTCGTTGGGAAAACCGCCACTTTTTTTCTGGTTCTCAGCTCACAAAGTAAACCGTGTTGAAGCACCACAGGGAAGGCCCCCGCCCTCCTTCCGTCGGCTGGCGTATTCTCCTTCCTCCAGACATCCGCTGGTTCGGTACAACACTCGGGTTAGAGGCGGGCACGCCACCTCAAACTTTGCTCGTCACTAGCAACTTTTTTTGAAGCTGCTCCTCGGCTGGCTGGCTGGTTGGTCGACCGGCCGAGCTCGCTCGCAAGAAGGTGCTCGCCGACCTGGCTCACTGGTGGGCAGGCGAGCTCTCCGGCTGTGTAGTTGGCTAGCCTATTCATTACGGGTCAAGTAAAAGGCCGTCCTCCTGAGAGGACGACGGTCGCAAGATCCCGACAAGCCCGGCCGCGTGCCTGCTGCCGCCGCCGTGAGGGATTCGCTGTACTTTACGGCAGCAGCCACCTTGAAAAGCTTTTCTTCACATGGAGGCAAAGAGGCGCGCGACAGACAAACCAACTGCTTATAATACAGGACGAAACTCTTTCCCACCCGCAGGGAAAGCTTGTGTCCCTTAAGGTCGTCCTTTCGGTTGGTCGTACGCCCCGTTTCGTAAGACATGGACAACTGGGAAAACGTCGACAGTACGAGAGAACACGTTTGGTAACGTTTTCCGCCTTCTGTGTGTTCTATCTCTCAAAATTCACTACGTCTCATGAGCTTTGGGCCGGAGCTGCGAGTGGCGGCCCTTCTCGGTGCCTCCAGACCGGCCTGTCCGCGCAGCTGCCTATCTATCTGTTTTTTTTCGTTCCGCTTTTTCTTCCTTTCGTTACATTTGTTCTACCTGTAGAAATTCTCCTCTGATGTAGATTGATATGCACCGGAAAGTTTTTTGCACGATTTGCAGGAGAAAAGAGAATTCTTCTCAACTTTTCAGAGAGCCTGATTCGATAGCAGATCCGATGATAGCGCAGAAAGTTACACGATTAGATAGCATAACCCTAGATTTTTCTTGTTACGGGAGTTAGTGGACCCGTTTCGGACTTGCGATAGGAGCATATCTAGCCGTTCCGCGTTTCCAAATCTCGAATTGTTCTCTTGGTTGTTCTCCCCGAGTACTTTCCTGAACGAAGGGATCTACTCTGCCGAAGAATCGAAGGAGCTCCATTCCGATGTTTTTCTGAACGAACTGAGACAGCAATCATAGAGGAAGAAACTCTACGAATGTCATCTTTCTGAGCATCTCACCTAGCGTTAAATCCTCTACCCCTTTCTCTGAAACGGGGAATCAAATCGAAGTGTTTTCCTCTAATTGTCTTTCTTTCCTCGGAGGTGGGAAGCGGATCTTTGAACACGACGTAGATCGCTTAGCTGGATGGATCGTGATTCTTTTTTCTCCGAAGACTCTCTGTTAGAGATGTAGTTGATCGAAGCGATAGTCTGTATCAGCGGCAAGGGCCTGTTTTGTCATCGCTTGAGGCATTAACGTTGTTTCGAGCGAGCAATCCTTCGATGTGTGTTTGGTCGAGGGCAGAGTGTCCCATCGCGAAATTCTGCGGCGTCTTGTTTTTGTGCGTACATCTCTGACTAGTTTCGCAAGATCTCTCTATCATAGTGTCACTTTCCTCGAATAACATCAAATAACTCTCGCATACATCACATCTTGGACGTCGACCTCATCGTTGGAACGCGATACTCGACGTAACCTTGGCGTCACCTTTTCCGCCAACCTCGTTCACCGACTCCCACCGCGAAGATCCGTCAAGTGCAGAGAAACATCAGAAGAGTTCCGCCACGGCACCACCCGAGGACGACTTTACATGTAAGTAGATATTTTGTCATTCTTTCGCTTCACTCTTCTCCCGCAGGTTGTATAGGTAGTAGGCTTCTCTCCTTCGCAGAGTCCACACAGGGCTTGTTTGTGTAGTGGGTGCTTCTATTCCAGGTCTCAGGTCCTCGAGGCCACGTTGAGAAAATATGTATGAGCTGCGCAACGGAGCGATATGCGTGATGAGTCTGAAGCTGTAGTATTTCGGTGTTGAGCGAGCACGACGCTAACTTGATGGCACCTCCCGATCGTCATGACCATGATGGCGCGTCGTGCAGATCGACTTCCAGGGGGGCGAACGACGTACCGCTGCACTCCATGACTTTTACGATACCCAAATGTCCATCCGGTCGAGTATCGACTCCCGCCGCGAGCCGAGCGGACGGGAAAACAGGAAGTGGAGCCGGGAAAGAAAGATGACTTCGTGCGGTAGGCTTACAACGAGACATAAAAATCGACTCAGTCAGGCCGTATGCTTTTCGCAGTCCTATGCTAATGGACTGCGAGAGGGCTCCCGCGGACGTCTTTCCAGCCATTCATCGTTCACATGCATTCGTCCTCCAGTTCACCGTCCTTGCCGCACCGCTCGGCCGCGCGCGCTCCTTGGCTCTGGACGGCGTTCGCAGTTCCTCAGAAGCGCCGCATCCCCCGCGACCGCAATCTCCAAGCTTGGAGTATTTTATTCGAAGGGTCGATTGTTTCGCATGCCTCTGTGTCTTCTGGCGAGCCGTGTCAATCTCTCAGAGCGAACTCCTCACGAGTTCGCATCCCTCTGAGCAGGCGGTCTTCACGCACGAGACACGGAGTTGCCAGTTCCTTCAGAAACCGCGAATCGTTATCGATCGAGGGGAGAGCGAGACGTTTGCAGCGCTTGTTATGCACGGTTGATTGGATTGGGACAGAAATACGATATACGCTGAATACGAAAGGGGAGGAACCATCGAATTGACGAGATCCACGCTGGATAGGCAACGAAAGGAAAAGTTGTTGCTGCTTCTGCCCGGCGCGTCGGTCAGTAGGGTTCAAGTTGTTTATACAAATGTATGAGTTCACTAGAAACGGGTCGCTCGCACGCGTCTCGGTGGAAAGAGAAGCACCGCCTCGCGTATTAGCAAGGCAAATAATAATGAGACCAGAGCCCGCGAGCAAGCCGGCCGGCAAGTCAGTCGGTCGGCTTGGGTGGCAGGAAGGGCGTATACGATGCAGAAAGGGCAAACCGTTATTTGATTAACAACACTGGTAGGGCTGAGTAGGGCGGGGTGAGTTCGCGTGGAAGGGTGAGCAGCAAGGCAGCCTGAAGCGAGCACGCCGTCAAGCAAGCACGCCGTTAAGCAAGCGAGCAGAACACCAACAACAACACGCGGGGCTCGGGATGCTTTTTTTTCTCCGCTATTCCTCCGTTCGTTCACCACCTCCTTTTTGTCTTCCTTTCTCTTGATCTCTCCCTCGGATTTGGTCGCTCACACTCTGCATCCTCCTTCGCCAACAGCGGCGGCAGTCATAAACATCACAATATAATAAAAACGAGGGATTATAATATTATACCGCTGCTGCCGTTGCTTTCGCTGCTAACCCAGTAAACCAGAGCCGCGCAAAGAGCTCGCTTCGTAAAGGGGTGCATGTGGGACTCTGGTGGAAGTAGGGGGTGGGAGGGCGAACAAGAGGCTTGGAACCCGAGCTTCCTCCTTTCCGGAGCTCTCGAACGAGGAGAGCTCTTTCCGTCTTCTCCCGAGACTCGTTGCCCTCCGATACTCTTTTTGCTTAAATCCCTGCGTTCCGCAGTTTTTTGCGAAGCCGCGTATCACGCTCCATTATTCCAGCCGTCGACGAGAGCAACACTCGAGTTGTTGGTGCTATTGTCGCCGATATTAGAGTTGGTGGGTGACAGCGGTGGAACTTCGGAAGCTGCGGTTCTCGGCGACCTGGAAACATCGATTCCTATCCATCAGAAATTAAAGCACAAGCCGGACCTTAAGATGACGTGATGCCAACAAACTGACCGTCCCGCTCGGCACCCGCTCTGATCTCTGATTTCGCTTGAGAGAATTCATCTAATCCGAGTTTCTCGCGTGACCCCTGACCTTCTCCCGCTCGTCGTCAAAGTTCAAGGACACCGCAGTTTCCCTACCACTCAACGGGGAGCTTCATGCACCAGCAGCAGGTGAATCGGTCGCGGCCGCGGGAACCGCCACAGAATCCTCAAAGGAGTAAAGGCGAAGCAGCATGGAACCCGGGCCTGGACCATTTGATTACGCTGTTCGATTGACCTCACAGGGCTTGGTCGGAGAGGAATTCCAATTTTGATTGAAGCGCTGGGTGAGAGAGCTCTAGATCTCCAACCTTCCCCGGGCCTCGGTGTTTCCGTATCATTCCAAGGAGCTTGGGCTCACATTGGAAGATTTTCGATTGGACGAACCCCCGAACTGCTCGCTGCCTGGATAGGCGAGATTCTATAGCGCTCAGTGAAACATTCCATCTTCCGCCACAATCCGAATGCTGGAGAGCGAACCTAAAGTGGTCAACGGTGAACCAGGTTTGGAAAAGAAGCCCCAGCGAGCCATTGAACATGACCGTGAGTATCGGTCCGTGGCTCTGGTAGCCTTCAAGCGGGAACGTTCAAGGAATCGAACGCAAAATGGCGCGTCAGCGTGATGAGAAGTCTGGCTCCACCATCCACTCCATTTTCCGAAATGGTTGATCCAGGTGCAGAAACTTCACAGATCGGGTACCGGGTGCCATGCTCTTCCTCAGAAATTTCGCTGGATGGTATCGATCAGCGGGATAGTACCTTTCGGTCGTGTGAAACAGAGCAGGCAAATATGGAGTCCACTTGCACACGTTCTATACGCGTAACTCTTCCGTGCTCGGATACATCGGAGCTGTGACCGCTGTGGAGTTCCCGCGAGTCGGGACGGCCTGGTGGCGGAGGGCGACGGGATCGAAAAATAGACGCACGAGTGAATAGATCCGAATCTACGGCGGGAGATTTCTGATCGCGATCGTCGATGCGATAGGGGTGACTGAATGCTACATTGGGACGCATTGAGCGTAGGCTATTTCGAGCCATTCGCGCATTTTGTATCAATCGTGTCGACATAAAAATTGGCGATGCTTAGTCGCATGTTTCCGTCGCTGGCAAGCGTCGGCATTCGCAGGCGTCGTGTACGGCATCATCGTTGGTTGGCATCATCTTGGCCAACGCCGCCCTCGACGGCATATAAAAACTCGCCGCTACGGAAAAAGCGACTTCGGTTGTCGCCTTTCCATTTTTTCTGTTTTTCCGTTCGGGGGTCCGCTGTCGTTGCCGTTTTGGAAGACGCCGCGGAGTGGCAAGCGACGAGGAAGGATATAGGAAAATAGCAGCAACGATCGAAGGCGACGTTCACGGCTGTTCGACCGGCAGCAGAAGGCCCCTTTCTCTCCATCGCCGTTCCTCGACGTCTTTTGGCTTTCCATCGAATCCAGTGCCGCTATTCTCCCGCTAATGCTTTCTCCATTTGATGATGTCGTCGTCGTCGTCGTCGACATCTTCGCTGTCGTTGATGCCGATGTCGAATACATTCTGTTGGCCAGTTGGCCTCTCGTCGTCGGGGTTTTTATGCCGCGGATACAAGCGGGCGAGAGATCGACGAACGCGACAACACGTCAAACAGGGAATGAATACCATGCAACGAATAAATTTCCACCCGGGTCATGCGCACCGCTCGCCAAACACTCCCTTTCTCTCGGAACTTTATGGCCAGCTCAGAAGGGGCGAGCGCTTGAGAGACCTGGCAGGGGCGGAGTTGGCAGGGGGAGGGGGAAGACACTTGGCAAGGAGTAAAGTCGAGAAACTTGACATGAACGATCGGGCGCGCGCGACAGCGAGCCAACGGGTACGGTTGAAAGAGGTCGTGCGATCCCATTGTTCCTTCTCGGTTTGTTCACATTTTCTGTTTTCAAAAACGACGGCGGCAGAGGGAACGAGGCGCGAAAATCCCCTCCGCGCCAGTTCAAAGCCCTGCCTCCTGTTCTGATCCTGCTCACCCCACCCGGAACATGCACGGCCTGTAGCGCCACCTGATTTCGCTCTTCTCCTCCCGTTCTTGTAAACGCCTCGAGCGTTCCTCTCGTCCAAATAGCTCAGAGGGCGTTGGGAGTCCGGGGAGCCGGTCCAGGCCGGTCGGTCGGGCAACAGCCGAGCCAGGCTTTGGTTTGTAAAACCGGTCGTATCCCTTGCAAACTCTCAGACCCCTTTGAAGCATGGTAAAAAAGCTGTCGCGATTTGTTTCTCCTCTTCCAGCCGATCCGGCAGCCAAACAGCTCTTTGAAGAGCACGGGAGGCGCCAACAGGAAGGGAACAGCAGGAGGCAATGGCCTCGTTGCGTTATTTCAAATCAAGGAATCCTGATTTCCGGAGGTGGTTCTCAAAGCAAACATTCGGAGAATTTTTGATTCGAGCCGAGCCAAGACGACACCGGCGATGATTTGGCAGTATCGAACGCGTCCAATTTCGGAGCCTCTCGTCCAGCGCGCTTCTTGTTTACCCGAGAACGAGCGGGATTCCTCTCGGCTCTCGACTCTGGGTTTGATGGTTTCCAGCTAACTCCTCATGACCTCGCGGAAACATAGCAGAGAGAACTTCGAGACAGAAGTCCGTAGTTCGGGAAGAGATCGTGGTGCACTCAGAGACAATTCGAGCAATACGACTCTTGTAACGCTGCGGATCCAGACGGTAAAGTCGGCAAGCTCAAACTGGAATGCGACCCTCGCGATGGGATAGCCGGGAAATGAATTCCGGGGCGAGGGCTCCCGGGAAAAGCCGAAGGCATCGCGAAAGAATGTTTAGCCATCAGTGATCGAATCGGAATACCGTACCAACAAGCTGAGTTCCCACCTTTGGCTAAAGTTTCCTGCTATATCGATGATGTGCATCTAGCGAGGAACTGTCGAATAGCATCCATGCGTCCAGCTCCGAAGCCATGTATACCTGAAAACACTTTACCACGTGCCTTCTAAGCATTCATGTCCGTTGAACCGTGCGGCAGGAGGAGTTTGAGCGAAACTGTATGACGGGAGTATCCCCATCTGCTCTCCTGTAAACTCAACGGATGTCGGTGTCAGTTCGGCTGTTTATTTGTCTGTCTTTTTGTTTGTAAGTCAATCCCCCAGCGAGTTCGTCACTCTGTCAGTCGACCAGCTGAAAACACTGTGCTATGGCCCATTCATTCAGCCGGTTGGCAGGCTGTCTTCCCTAGTCTTTACTTACCGGACGGTGGCACGGCCTGCCCGCGAACGTTCTGCGGGACGAGGAGTCCGCCTTCCTTTTTCCCTGTCCTTCCTCTCTCGTCTCTATCCACCGTGATGCTGAGCCCTCGCAGCAGCAGACTGTCATCATTCAATCCTTGAGGGAGTGGACCTAGTGGACTGAGGAAAACTGTACGGCTCGGACTAGGATCGGTGAGGAGCGCAGGAGGAACAAGAAGAAGAGGAGAACGCAGCGAAGAAGGAGGGAGATGTGAGCGAAAAAAAAACACAGTCCGGGCAGTCGTTGGATCGGGTGCGGCTTTGATATCTGTTGTCAAGAGCGATTAGCCGTCAGTCTCAGCGAACGTGTTCACATCGAAGGGGGCGTACAGGCGGCTGATTTTCTCGGGCTCCTCATTTGTCACGGAATGATTATAGACCTGATCCACGCAAGAAACTCGTTCCTCTGTCAGACAATCGTTGGTAACTGGACCCCCGAAAGTAGAGGAAGGTGTTTGCAGCCGCTGAAACCGGGCAGACAAACAGCTTCAAAATCTACCTCGAAGACCGCTTCGCCGGTAATGTGCGCGCTCCGAGAGACTTGGGTTCCTGCATGTTGCGACATCCATGCAGCTTGTCCTTACGCAAGCCAGCAGGCCCAGCTAATAGAAAGAAGTCACGGTGAGGAGGACAGCCGACGCGGAGAACTTCCGCAACGCTGTTGCAACAACACCAAGATCCAAATTCAGGAGTGCAGTCCAGGGAACAGTCGGCGTCACACCCAAGCTCGCTAGTTCATGATCTACATCAATCTCTCTGCATAAAACGTCGAGTCTGTCACGGTGGAGGAAAATGTCTACACTAGGAGTGAGTTAAACACCCTCGAAACACCTCTGTGGCAGATACGTCCTCTTTGAAGTCGTGTCAGAGACGCACTCCTCGGCAGCGAGTTCGTTTGTCGTAATAAGGCGTGATCCTCTTTGAGCTTCCGAGTGCCGCCTGACTCTTTTTTTTTCGATTGCGTCGGATGTACAACAACACCGACCTTCGCCGAAGTTGCTTCGTATCCGTAAACGAGCAACGAGAACATCGGTGGCAGCGGTAACCGTCTTGAGAAGGAGAACCAGGAACACACGATATCATTCCCGGAATGATTCACGGCCGGAACAAACCTGTACATAGTTCGTTTTTCTGACGTGCATCCGCGCGAAGGGTCGATGAAACAAGTCACCTCTTCTAAACGAAAGAGGGCTCATCAACCGTCCACGGGAAGATTTGTCAACCTGTTTGATTGTGAACTTTTTTGTTCTCTCAATCGTCTGTCCTGAGTCCTATTAGTTGGGAGCCGAGTCCACCTCTGTATGGGGTTTGAGACTCGGTCGGTACGAGTGTGTCGCAAAGGATCCCGGTCCCCCAGGACACAGCAGACGACAACAGATCTACTCGAAGCTTCCATTAATCCAAGATCATGCAGAGCTCTTGCTACAGGACTCGCTGAAGGACTATCACCTCGAGCGCTTGGCAAGGAAGGCGACCGCCCACCCAACAGCCCGACAGAGAGCGGACTGTCCATTTGTTATTAAGATAAGCACCGTGGCTGATGTTCGGGGTGGCGGTTCCGCTCATAGGTGTGCCGTGGCAGTCACCCTGTGAGCACCGGCTCACCCTCCCGCTAGCTTCCCGACCGCCCGTCTGTTTGCCTCTAGTATGGGTGTCGGTCAGTCAGTCAGTCAGTCAGACTGACGGCCAGTCCGCCGGTCGGTCACAATGTTTGTCTGCTTCCCATATGTTAACGAGACGTCTCTCCATATTACAATACGCCCCTCGCTGCTGTTGCCCGGCCGTAACTAACGTGGCTGATTCAACGAAGCAGGCGGGTTTTTCCTTGTCGTTCTCCTTTTGTTTCCGCTTTCGGTTCTGGTGGGCAGTCCGGGAACAGCCGGCAAGAAGTTGAGTGAGTCAGTAGAGAGAGAGCACAAACTGGGAGTGTTGGAGGGTTTGCGTGCCGCATCTTGTTAGGCGGAGGGGGTTTTGCCGAATAACACGAAACCGCTCCGCAGAGTGAACCTGAAAGCCGAAGCACGCACAAGGGACGGGGAAATGTTTGCAAACGCACTTCACCGCACGACGAACGATGGCGCAACGGAGGACCAAGGAGGATGTCTCGGCTCGGAGGGCTGTGAGCTGTCGTTGTTATTTAGGTCCAGCGTCAAGTTGTTGGCAACGCTGCCGCGGTCGTGACAGACGCAGAGTATTGTTACCTGGTGAAGGAACAACTCATTCCATTTTTGCTTTTGATAAAGATTGACACATGTGGCTGCCTTTTGAGCTCCCAACGCATAATGCCTCCCGAGTGGTTGCTGTAGGCATGTGGTGACAAGCTGAGAAGTTGTGCGCGAAAAAACAGGCGGACGGGGAGAGGGTCAAATTGAAAAGAATGTGTCGTATCCAAATCGGTGACGCATCACGCACACAACGCGCGAGGATACATCCGATCCGTGCAGTTTCGAAACGACGTCGTGTTGACAGGTGTCAGGAGAGAGCGAGCAACTTGACAAAAACGGATGTTGTGGGATGGCAAGAAAAAGTGTTTCTCTGGAGAGCAGGCCCTCGGAACACGCTCTCGAAGACTCACCTAAAACTGGCGAGAAAATGAGGGAGGATTAGGTAGACAGAGGAGCTCGCTTCCGAGTGTGCCGACGGTGCAACTTTGCAAGGCAGAGCGCTCGTGAACGTTGAACCGGATCGCTGTTCAAAAGCCGATCCGCTACATCGCACGAACAAGCGCGCTCCGTTACTCAGATCTTCTTTTGATGTTGGATGAACGAGGTTCATGCCGTCGTCTCTGAGCCCGCCTTTCTGCAACCGCCGGGTGAATGTTGATAGGTGTATTGTCCGAGGATAACGACGCGCAACGTTAGGTTAGACGCGTGATTCCCCAGTGAAATTCAAGGGTCATCTGGGGGAATACGGAAGTTTTGGATCGTATCCTCTGTTACATCTTGCTGAGCTGTTCGGTGTTCTTCTCTTCCGGTTTGGGCTACGCCTGGAGCGTCCTTGCCAGCTCGAGGCAGATCCCGAACAGGAATCGCAGTTGGTTGTGGGAGACTCTTCTCATTATATCTGAAATTATCATCAATGCTCGATTAGATAATGCTCAAGTACTCTTCAAATAGCTCGGCCCTGGCAGTCCCGGGTGTACCCATCGCCGCAGCGGCATGACCTCGCTAGACATCCAGCGACAATATGGAGTAATTCCCCGCTTATTTACACCCCGTGCACTTATTGTAGCACTTTGAGGGCAGGGGACTTCGATAGAGAACCTGGCTGCCATGGCTGAGGAACCATGGCCGGGAAAAGTTCGATCCGGGAAGCTCCAGAAGGCAAGGTTATCTGCGCCTACAAATGGAATGACGAAATTTTCCCCAAGGAGCAACAACACAGAGCATCCCCCCGCTCCGCTTCGCCGTCCGGGAAGCTGAACGAACTCGTTCTGTTTTTTCCTCCCGTTATTCGCGTCCAAACTCCTTTGAATCCCCTCAAGAACGACTCTCTCCGCTACAGTCACGATTCTTCCAAGGTATGGTGGTTTTGCTGAAAAGAACGACTTCGTTCGTATAGGCTCAGGGCAAGTCTTTCCCAACGGGCTCGCCGACCGGACGATCCGAATCTGGAAACCCCGCCAGATGCTGCAGCTCCAAGTCAGCTTAAGTGGGTGCCCGCATTCCGTATCGGCACTGTCCCAAGCCCGGACATGTGCGTGTCTGGCATCATCTCCCAGAAACGAGCCCCGCGGCGGTCTTTGAAATTTCGTCTGTCGGCTGATGGCAGAAGAAGAATCATATACTATACATGGGGATGGTTCTGTTGCCGGGCCAAACGGGATATTTCACCGGCGTGTGGAGTGGGCGATTGAAGAGTAAGATGCATCTTTCCCACAGCCGCCATTCCTATCTGCTGGTTGAAAGCCTTGTGGCGACGCCTCGGACGTCGGAATGAGTGAAACTCATTGGTCCAATTAGGATCGCGCTGGGTGTCGTTGTCTGGGGGAAGCGATCAGGGGAAAATCTGGGTCTCCAGTGTTCTACAAAGTTCATCGGCGTTGACCGCCAAGCGCTTGAGACCAACTTCGTGCTTGGAACGACCGCAGAAAAATTCAGATATCGACCGCAGACTTGTCATCCTAGAGATTCGGCTGGCTTCCCCTTGGTTTTTTTTCCAGCCTTGACGAAGAACCGTCCCGTTGTTGATCACTCCGGTCTCAAACAGCCCTGTATTTCCCCTACCCGACCATATCGGATCGAAACTTCTCGAGCAGACATTTTCCCCCGGATTCGTCGGAAAGTTGAATTGAAATCTCTTGAGCTGGATCTCTTTTATCCCGGGTATCATGATTTGGATTCTTGACCGATAGAGGAAAACAACCGAAACACTGCGCTGGGACAAGGTTGATCCTCAAACATGGGGAAACGTTCCTTCGGAACGACCCCAAAACGAGCCTAACTGAATCTCCGGAGGGCTCGGGGCAGCTCCCCATAGATTCTGCTCTTTCCTTGCCTTTCTCCATCCTCTGTGTCCGTCTGCACCTCGGCGAGGAATCTTTCCAGGATATCGTTCTACTATAGCAGACGAAAGCCTCGTCCGCAATAGAATGGAAGGACGAACACTGAACTGATGGAAGTTATTGATGGAGGAGCTCTCTTAAGCGATGACAGGTTGGTTGGCTGCTGCGAACGGGACGGCCGGCGAAGGAGCGAACTACATGAGAAAATGTGATGAAGCGAAAGCGAGAGAAAGCATCGCGTTAAGAGCTCCTTCTCGATGATCCGCTGAAGTGGCCAACGGCTTGTACGCTCTCCGATCCGCTCGCTGTTTCCTCAGCGAGCGGAAGGCTCATCTCATCGGGCCTCCATCGGGCCTTGATAAATGGTTGTATCGCTCCGGTGAATGGCATTTTATTTTGTTGAGCCGATCGCGGAGTCTCAAACGATGATTTCGCGCTGCTTTCCGGCCTAGGTTTCCCTGCTATCATCGCGGGGCTGATGCGATTGTTGCGACCGAAATTCCCGGAGCCG
Organism: Phytoseiulus persimilis; assembly: GCA_037576195.1. NCBI lineage: Eukaryota > Metazoa > Arthropoda > Arachnida > Mesostigmata > Phytoseiidae > Phytoseiulus > Phytoseiulus persimilis. The sequence continues at coordinate 7,603,079 of CM075104.1, forward strand.
TTCCCCGTCAGATCCAGATCTAACACCCCGTTTCGAGGTTGAGGGGTTCTTCCACCGGTGGGCACATCAAGAGTTGCGGGAACCGAGTGAACGCCGTAGTGGTAGAAAGAGATCACAACCGCGTTACTGTACTCACGGTGTACAAACTGCAACGATATCTCAATCATAAAGGATTGGCGAGCGAGTGGGCGGGGAGTGAGCGGAGCACCGAAGAAGATAAGAGTGTGCTCAGTAGAAGTAGCGACTGGGACCAATATTGATGAGAGCTGCTCTCGCTCTGAGAGCTGTTCCTCATTTCCGCTGCATCACTTACATCATCATCGATGCTCTTCCGTATGTAGCGGGCCTTTCGCGAGGTCCATTTTTGCTGTTGCTCCGAGCACGACTCGAATCGAAACCTACGTCTCGACACCAACGGATTAAGGAAGGACGACGCAAAGAAACGCAGCGACGGGGGAGTGTTAACAGACCGAAAGACAGAAAGACAGTTCAGCCGACGACGCACTAGATCATACCGAGCAGTACTTGAATGCGTTGCCGGATCCGACGGCAGAAAATATGGCCATCTCACGCTTAGGGTATCTGGCCTTCGCTGTGGGCAATTCTCCAGGGCACCGTTCTATTGATGCAGACGCCGATTGATCACCTAGGCGTGAACGAATTGTAGCCAGACGCGTTCGGTCAGTTGGTCAGCAGCTCTTCGACGCCAGCATGCCGCCATATTCTGTGCTGGCTCGATAGGAAAACATAACTCGCTGCGGGAGCGGCACCTCAAAAGGAAACCTCTCGGGGAAGCGTTGCTTCCACTAAAAGATTCGCTTGGATATGAGAGGGAAATGCGAAAACCACAACGAGAATGATGATTACGGCGGGGAACTTTGATCACGCAATCGAGCAAAGGAGTTGCGGTCCATCAGAGGGGGAACAACAACAACAACCATCACCTCCGAGTTTTCGAGGAGCGTTTAGTTACCCCGCAATAAACGGCCACCCCTGTAGCCGAGCGCGAACCGGCGAGGCGTTGTAGCACCATTGCTAAGGTTATCTTTCCCGCCGCGGGAGAGGTCGGCGGATTTCCTAGACGATGTTCTCTCGTGGCGATTCATTCTCGCATATTTTATGACCTCGGCGTCGGAGACTTTTCTTTTCAAATGACCGGACATCGAACGGGGCATAGCAATGAGGATACGCCGCGGCGTCAACCTCGGGCGGCCAGGAGTTTCCGGAAAGGGTGTCGCGAAGCCAAATATTTCGCTCGCCGGCGAACACGAGGATGTGCGAACGGTTTTTCGTCTCTGAATGACTAGTAGGTTTAGTCAGGTCACTCCGTTTTTCAGTGAATACTCACTGAAATCCTCGACAATCGAGTTCTACGAATTACTCGCTGAGTTCACGAGGCCTCACGTGCGGCATTTCGCCGGTAGCTCTCCGATGCTCGCGACACCGCTCCAAGCTCTTCACGTAGGCGATGTCTCTCGTTCGCGGCGTCGCTGTCGCTGGTCGCATGACCGGCAGAAATGACGACAGCTGCGGCACACTGTCGTCAGTGCATATTGTGATATTAAACCAGAAAATTCGGACGAGAGAACTAGCGGCGATAGAGAGAACCACGCCCTCAATGCCTGGACCAACAATAAAGCTTTGATGGAGCTCATGCCAAGTAATGGGGATACTTTTGGAGCCTCCATGGGTGATACAAAGACGGCGGTGCCATTACGACATCGCTAACCGTCGTTTGAAGAACAATAGGTGCGGAACAGCCCCAAACAGACCTGGAAGAACGGCCAAGGGTCTATCAAGTTCGAAGCCTTAGGAAGTATTTACTCGGAAAAAAAAAACGAACCATGAAGTTCATTCAGTCCGGTTCCTCGGAAGATTCGTCTAGAATGAAGTCTCTCAGACCCGAATTCCTCCCGTGATTCGACGAACCACACACTGGGGTTGATCACTGCTGTATCAGACTAGCGAGCTTGACGTATCATGATGATCGTCATTATGTCGATGACGATAATTATGATCGAACTTTATGGGACGTCTTCCGCTGTGATCGCGTCTTCGTCCCTCATTTGCTCCGGGCACTCTGGCTCATCTTATGACCAACTGGATGGTTGGATGCTCTCCGGATTGCTGTCCGCTGACGTCAAAGAGGAATATGAGGCATCGAGAGAAGTGAGGTGCAGGGGACGCTGAAGGCAATAAATTATCTCCGGAATAAATACTCCTTCATCTCGTTTGCTTTTTCTCCTCGCAATCTCCGCTCATCTTCGCCCCATGTCAGCCGATCAACCGACGAACTTCCTCGCTGACATAGGGCGCCTGGCTGTTCTGGCTTTATTTTACTGCTAGCAGCAACGCGTACCGCATCTCGCGCTCCCTCGCTGCGTGCCACACTCAATCTCTCCGATGAGCGGCTCCCGGCGAGGAGAAAAAATGCTAAGAAGATATCGAGTACGGGGATTAAAATTAGTCTCTCTGGTGCCGCTCCCTTTCCGCTTTGTAGCCTTCTGTCTTCCGGGCTTTCTCGCATCCTCCTCGAGTTTGCTTCTCGACGACGGTCCGGAGCAGCATCAGCTGCGTTTTTGCCTTCCAGACGCTTCTTTCATACGATCGCGCTCTATTGTCCTCGTCGGAGTCGAAGCCGGGGAACAGCGGAAAGGCAACGGGGGCGGGCTGGTGAAGCACAGGCCCGAGAGAAGAAAAAGAGAGCGCGAGGAGAAGGACGTCATGGTGATTCCAATATGCATTCGTCGCCTTGGGCGATTCAAGTCCCGGCTCGTCCCGTCCACCGTCCGATGATGCTTATAGCCTCGTTTTCCCTCTTTGGACCCTTCCGCCATCCGACTCGCTTCTGCTATAGATACTCATTCTGTATTCCATTTTCCGCGCGCTCTGCCGCCATTTTGTCGCAACGATAAAGAGATAACAGCGCATCCCGCGTAGAGGATCCGCGCGCAACGCCAGAAACGCACTTCCAGTGTGCAAGCGCGCTGTTTTCCTCTGAGCGGGAGCTCTTCATGTTATGCCGCCAATCGAGCCCTGCTGCTTGGAATCTATAGCGTGGTTCGATGCTGCTTCTTTCCTGCTCAGCGAACCCGTTCCCCGCAGGCCCTCAAATGACTCGTAGCTCTCCGACTGTTCGGCTCTACTTCATCCTCGTTTGCTGCAAGCGGGGGAACTCGATGCATCAATGTCAATGGCAGAGCGTGTCGTTATCAGCACAAATCCCACATTTTCAACATCCCCGTTGAGCATCTGCAGTATCAATGTTGAGTTAGTCGGGAATCTCAGTCGAGCGTCTCCGCGGCATCCTCATGTCCAGCACTTTTGGCCTCATTCTCGAGAACGATTCGGGCGCCACCAGACTACCAGTCACAGACTAAGATCCTCCCAGAACACGGGGGCTGAATTCATCGAAAAGATCGCTCGGAATGTCGGGGTTCGCCCGCAGTTTTTCTGTCTGAATCATACCGATCTCATTCGGCCCAGGTGACGCTTGGTTTAGGTGTGCCCGGACCGCATGCCGCTGAATTCGTCCACTGGTTCGGCTTCGCTCGATCTCGCTTGGGAAATCCGAAAGAAAAAAAACCCATTCGTTGATGTGCGAGGAAGCAGTAGAGAGAACTTGACACCGGTGCGCAGTTGTCTGCATCTGGGAGAAACGTGTTCGTACGTAGGCGGTCGAAGCCTCTGTGGCTCTCGTCGGTTCGTCGGAAACGTCAGGGACGCTGTTCAATAATACAGGCGAACGCCTTTTGACTCACTCCAACGGTTTGATTCAAGCGTTCGTGGTGAGCAATTACGCCTTCGTCGTAGTGCGCTCAATGACATGATGATCGGTGTTTCAAAATAGGAAGCAACCTCTGGCTTCCTGACAATACTCCGCGATTTCCCCAAGATAATTCTTCTTATTCAAGGGGGGCCTTTCCCGGAGTGGCGCAGAGCAGTCGGACGTTCTAACACAGTCTTTCGCCTTCATATGTGGTAATTCTCGAAGATTCGTCCGCTACGAGCTACGAGAGCGCCGTGGTTCGAGGCGGATTCTCAGCCGGGCTTGCGTTTTTCGGTGAAAAAAAAAACGCAACGCCAGCAGTGTTCGCATCCGAGTCGGAACGCAACTTAGCGAATAACAAACGAAGAACGGTCTTGCACTGGATCTGGGGGAAATAGCTTGTTATGAACGTATTTTGGTCGGCTGTCTCTGAGTCGTTTGTTTGTGGGTTCCGGTTCTGCTTTGGTCGCAGTAGTTAGGTCGCAAAGCAGCAACCCTCGAGACAGGGAGCAGTCGCACACCAACAGTCGTTCGTCGTTTTCCCGCCTCGCTTCATTTTTTGCAAAACTCCTACAGTATACCTTCTAAGCCGAACCGAGTAAGCGTTCCGCCTGTGTTCGAGAGAACGTGGTCCGCACGGAGGCCACACGCAAAGCAGATGCAGTCGGTTCTTCTCTCTGCTCCGGTTGCTCCAAGGTTGGCGCGCTCCTTGTTCTCCGCCGGTACCTTCCACCAGCGGGCAACCTTCATGGCGACCAGCCCACCTACGACTATCTCATCCGGTCGCCTCCTGTTTTACTGCCGGAAGCTTGCCCGGCCTTCTTCACTCTTCCTGAGCTGTGTATCCCCCTATTCTTCTGTTCGTTGTTCCTTTCGGTGAGGTACTTTGTTGCGTCCTACTTCGTTTTCCCTCTCCTGTTCCTTTCCGATGTTCTGCCGGTTTGCGCCTTCTCGAGCCGCGTATCCTGTTCATGCGAGTCTGCGGGTGAGGCTCCTTTGAAACTGAGTAGTACATTGCAGGTGAAAGTATCGTCGTGTCGTCACATGATGGGCTACAGCGAAGTACTCGTGTTCTGGGAGAACGGGGCCCTCCGTGTGCGGAGTGAATGGTGAACGACACATAAACGGGAGTGTTCGCAGCACATTTTGAACCCTAATGTCTGCGGCTAGCAAACGTTCGGGGAACTCGACTGGCCGGAACGCTCAGCTCCTGCGAACAGCGGCAATATGCATAAGTGTGGAGTTAGCCTGATGCGTGCGCTGCGGGCACGACGCCAGCCTACCGATCGGCCGAGGGGCCAGAGCTCGGTTGCTTCTGCAAACCAAGCGAACCAACCAGCGAAAACCAAGGGATGCTCGCCCAGCGAGCTCAAGCGGTCCACCAGCGAAAGAAAAGAGGACTGTCCGGCGAATGTCATAAATATTAGAGTAATTAGTTGTGCCCAAAAGATCATCCTCCCCGGAACTGGTGTCAGCTGTCGCAGCATGGCAGACCGCACAACATTATCACATGTCGCGCGTCACGACTTCTTTGAGCCGGTCTCTGGATCTAGTATCCCCTGCTGGGTCACCGCGTTCCCAACTATTCACAACGAGTTCTTCCCCGGTAATACATGACTGCATGGAACCTCGTCTTTTCCTGGCGTTCTCCGCGGTGCGTTGCGGGAGAAACTGAAACGAGACCGGCTTGGCGGACTCTCATGGCCGGATTGGGAGCATGGGATCGCTGTCGAGATTGTGGGGGCGTTGGCAACGTTCCGTCGAGGCCGCGTCCCTCGGAGTGCACAGCGAGATATTTAGGTTGAGACCCGAAGTTTCCTTCGCTCATTTCTGACATGCCAGAACCTCCCATAGGGCAAAGCCGCCCTCCTTGAAGTTCTCATTCCAGGCCCACTAGTAACGTCTCTTTTTACTGTCTCTCCAGTAAAATAACCCGTCTAGTTGGAGGGGTGCGTCGTATCCATGGAGCCGCCTCACCTGCTGGTGTCGACTAGCGCGAAGCAGCTCATGCATCGACGAAAATGTTCCGCGTTGGAATCCGGAAACCGGTTGTCTTTGCAGACTGTAGCTCATCAGTTGGCTGAAAGGGTCAAAAGGTAACTGGCGAGGGGCAAAGGAGGGAAGAATCAAGGCCACGGTACTGGATTGAGCCTTCCAGGTCGGTCTTCGATGCTCTGTTGACTCGCTGGTCCTGCTTGAGACCTGAACACGGGCTGAAACATTCATCTGACTCAAACACCGTCTGGGCCGTTACTCCCCGAACATAGGCTCACAGTCGAACCAACGACGGTGCCGGTGCCATCGGTTTGCTCTGACAACACTCCCCCCTTCCTCCCCCTCCCCAGTCGATTCCCTGCTGCAGTATTATAACGCAGCTCGAGCGACATATCATCAGTAGTTCTTCGTGCTGTTTTACCCGTCGCATCTCTGATCGACCTCGGCCTGGTTTCTACTCACAGTGCTCTTGCGTAACACCGTTTTGCCCCGAGCGTGCTGACCGGTTCCAGCAGTCTGTGGAGCCCTTTATCTCGACCACCTCGGATCAATTTTGTAATTCCAGTAGTTGCCAGCAAACAGATCGGACTCATCGATGCTAGTTATAGGAGAATACGAGACGCGCGATTTCCGAAATTCGCCGCACAAAACACGCGGATAAGGTGACTCACGATAGAAGGTTTCGGTCCGAAAAGCAGGCGACCCGAAATGAAAATCGTTTCGAGTGCCCATGGTCCTGTGTAGTCAGAACAGCAGTCCTCTGTTTTTGGGCTGCATGACGAAGCACAGGGCAAGCTAACGATTCCTTCTAGCAAGCCTGCCGTTGGAAACTGTTCGTTCAGAATCGGGAGTCACTCACAGTTCGCGTCTTGCGATCGACACGCTCGCTAAGCAGCGGAGTGGCTTGCGTAAATAATTTGTTTCCTGAAAGTAGTTGCTGAAGTGGTGACAGCGAAGTAGCCGACCCAGGCCGGGCAAGTGAGACGAGCTGACTCGAGCCGAACGGAGTCCACCCGGCTGAGTCTCCATGGTCAAAGTCACTGGAGTGCTCGCTGGCTGGCTCGCTCGCCCGCTGGCGAAAGCTGAGGACGTTTATGAGACGAAGTCCATGGGCGCTGGACGTACCCCATCCGACCGGTCGTGGAGTCGAGCATTCAGAGCTACGTTGAGAGCTTCGTTGGCTTCGCTCGCTCGGGCATGAAGCAATCTTGGCTACGCGTCATCTCACCTTGGCTTCCGCTGGAGCAAGCTCGCTACCGCCGGCGCTCCCTCACCAAGTTTGTGCGGGAAACAAGCGCCGGCCCTTACGAAGGTCGGTCCACCCGGTGCACCGAGATTCGTGCTCCACTAGGACGCCTTCTCCGCCTCCTGGCCGTTGTGGGAACTTCGCTCATTCCGATATTGGAGTGAACTTGTCAAAGGCCGCTGGAAATAGACCCGGAAGAGCCAGAAATATATATCGAGGTGCGTGGAGACTGCTTCCCGCCAAACTCATGTTCGACAGCCGGAGCGTCCCCCGTCACGTCTGCGGCAGTTAATCAGGACTCCTTCATTACCCCTATTGGCAAGGTTGGCATTCGAGTTAATTGACGAAGAGCGCCGGTTCGCGTTCTCCCACACATGTGGACAGCCTCGCTTGGCTGCTCTCCTTACCCAAGTTATTCCTCTCCCACCGACGACGCTGCTGCCTCGAATGGAGCAAGAAGCAGCTGGAAATCGGAATCAGTTGAGATCAGACCTCCTCCTGGTACAGCTCCACGGCACATATTAGCGATTTTCGCCCTCCAGTGAAGAGGCCATAGAAGTGAAAGCATCGCTGAGAGGAGAAAGCGCTACAACTTCGTGGGTTTCCGAGTTGAAGAACTTCTAGCGGGTGCCCGCTCCAGCTCCCTCCGAGCGGAACGTCCTCCTGGATGACAGAGATAGAGTGGTCATGATGGCTTTGAGATTGGCCCATTCCCCCTCTTGAGTTTAGTTAAGAGTCCTTGAGTCGTCGGGGAACGAATCTCATTTCCCTATCGGCGGATCAGACTCACAATCACTTCAGAAGGTCTCGGAGTTTTCCCGAAAACAAAGACTCCTCGAAATTTCGGTCGAACCCATTTTGAACGAATCGAGCGGAGCGAGAAAATGCTCACTGAAATATTCGCTCTATGAGTCGAACGAAAATTACGAGATTCCATTAAAAATATCGGCTGGAGGCGTCGCGTGCTCTATCTGGAAGACTCTCAACCTTTCTCACCGCGGGAGATCTTTGAACTTCACTGGAATTTCGCGTGGTCTCCACGATGGCCTCCACTTCGAAGACTTCGGACTGTTCGCAACAAGAGCGATTCCCCCTCGAAGCTCGACGGCCCGATTCATCAAATCGGAGAGTAAATTTTGATCGAAGAGTCCCTCGTCGAGGTTTCTGAGCATTGCAGGCGGGAATTTTTCCCTGCTACGGATACGCTGCTCCCGTCAATTCATCCTTGAGTCTGATTGGCGCTCGCTTCATCAGGAGCAAGCTTGATCGACGAGGTGCTCGAGTGGGCAACGCGGTCTGCACCACCCGCGCTGATTTGCATGCCACTCGGACTTGCGATACCACAGCTTTCAGCACCAGCCCAAAGCCCAGGTTCGATCCCCACTGCTGGGGCTCCAGCCTTCCCCTCCCGAATGTAGATCGAGGATAGTCTCCATAGTTCCAATCTTTTGGTAGAGCCTAGACAGACGAGTCCCGGGCAAGCAGCCGTGGCTGATCGAGGAGTCTACAATCCTTTTTTTCTGGGTAGGTGGGACGAGGGAGAGGGGCAAAGCCGCTGCGGTATCATCTCCGAGGGAGGTGGACTGCGGTCGATGTCGAAGAATGACCACTATAACTTTACGGGAATCTCTGGCCTCCTACCTCCCCTTAATTCACCACTTGCCTGAGTCCCGGATGAGAGCCTGGAGGGCGTGGTTGGTTGGGGGAAAAGAGAGAAATGCAGCACCCGAGCGGAAGTCTCGCTGATTCATGTTCTTTCGAATGAATTGCTCCAATGAGATGCGCATGATGATTGGAGCCCCTGCTCGTCTGCGAGCTGGGAGGACTCGGAACGTGAGAGCAAACCACAACGAATGACCTCCGCCACTCTGAATTCCAATAGCTGTCGGTAAGTTTGGCGCCATACACAGGAAGCCTGGTGTTCAAGGCGGTGCGGTTGGTCAAGACGCGAATAAGAAACACAAATCACAGCGTATTGCGTTATTGGGCGCTCTCTGCTTCGCCAAGCTGCGTGGTTTTCCGGAAGGGTGGCTCTTGAGATCACTCCGGTATCTCTTTCGCCACATCCTCGTTTCAAAGTGGCTCTATTCGTCCAATGGCGCCATCGCCGCTGTCTCGGCCGCTTCTGCGCCACTGCTGGTGGTGGAACCCCGCCGCTAAAAGCACTTTGGCGTAGTTTTTTCTTTCCTCCTCATGTTCTCAAAGGAGCTCGACGATCAGAAAAAGGTGAAGTCGACTTCGCGAATCGGTCGCCTGCTTCATCCAGGGAGCTCCTCCGATTGAACTAACGACCGAACGAAAGCAAGCAGGCAGACGACATCGAGAGTGGGAGAGAGGGAAGACGCGAACGTCGTGCTAATCGTCTCCCCGGTCCTCATATCGCTGTGATGAATATGTGAGCTTGACGGAGTATCGAGCACTTCTGATATGGAGGAGCTGCTACATGTATTGCTTCGAACGACTGTCGATGTCGACTCGAAAATCAGCCGAATACGTGTCTCGGTGACCGAGCGGCCGACCTTCGCGCAGTTGCCGGGCGGGACGACCAACTCGAAGGCGGTCACAGCACTCGCCCATCACGGTTGCAACTTGCAACCAAATCCAGATAAATTCAACGAGGCATACCACCATGATGCTGAAAGTTCAAATGATTTGCTCTCGTTCGGCAGGTTGTTAGTCGGTCGGCCCGTCCATTTTCATCATGCTGGTCCGCTGATACCTGGTGGAAGTGAGGGATTGATGACCGTTCTCCCGCTGTAAGCTGTGGAGCAAGATCAGTGCCTAGCAACGCAGCTCAGTGACAGGTATCCAGGCGAAAGCGCTCATTCTCCCCGTCTGTTTCTTCGCATCTCATTTACCCACTTACTCACATACATACCCAGTTTATCGGTCAGTTAATCGATCCTTGGGCTTGGGACTCAAGTGATCTTTACACACTCGAGGGGATCCATTAATCTAGATCCGGAAGTACCGCCGAAAGTGGGAGTCACAATTATAATTCGCTACAAGGAGGACTACTCCCGGGGTTCGGGGTGGCGCGAATGTAGCGTTCGCTTCAGCCACGAGAAGGAGCGAGGAAAAACTTCCCCTTCTCCTTCATTTTTTTCAAACATCAGTAATGAACCTTTCCTGTCGAATGCGATTCTCTCCTGCAATGAATGTATTTCCTCGTGAACGTTCATTCTTCAAGTCTAGAGAGTAGTCGAACTTGAGGATGGTGCAGGTGACTTGTGTTACCCTGTTTTCTGGAGCCTACAAACCCGCGCCAGGTTCTCCGCACGCCAGGTCGGCTCCTCGGAGTTTCTGAGATATAGGGGTTGGAATCGTGATCCTTCCATGGGAGTTAACGTGAGGCCCTGGAGGGCCCTGGGCAGTCGTATCTCATTGGGCCTCTATCGACCTTGGATGACAGGACATTTCGCGGATTCAGTTCCTCATGGAGTTCCCGGTGAATGAATCCTGTGTGAAAGTCGATTGAACGTTGATTCGCGATGTATCCAGAGGTGCCCCGTAGAGAGAGAAAACGTTCACCGAATTCTCCGTGAGCTTCCGACTGGGACATCCATTGCGATTTATTCGCATTTCCCGAGCAGAATCCGGAAAACCAAAATTCAGAATCACCTTGCACACAGGGGTCGCTGTGTGCAAGCTTTCCGCTCATTGTCGCTGACATGGTAGTTACATGCAGAGCCGCGAAAGTTAGGCAAGCACGAGTTCTACCCTCCCATCGATCCTCATGAAGATATGGTTGGAGGAGTATCTGATGCAGAAATTCTCCAGCTCTCCCGGCAGTAGAATGTTATTCATCTAACTGCCCTCCCGAATCCTTTTATTCATGGACCGATCGAAGGGTTTCGATTCAAAATGCCTCAAGTCCGAAGCTCTAGTTGCTGGACACTCTCAACAGCCTGCCGTGACGAGCACCATGTTCAACGAACCTCCTTCGTAAGGGCCCCTCGTAGAACGAACCCCCATAGCCTAAGGGACCTTCGTTATGAGGGAACGCTTCTTATCTCTCCGAACGCTCATTATGCGAGGAACTTGAGCGGGATCCAAGACTTCCATCCTCGCCTCAGACTCGGGGTTTGAGTCTCGCAAAAGTATGCATCTGGTTTGGATTTAGTAAACGCTATCATATGGAAGTATTTTCTAGAATCTTCTCGTTCGCCGTCGCTCTCTCTCTTTCCCTCGGAAGTTCCCTCGAAATCTCCTCGCCCCTCTAGGAAGCTCCTCCGAACGTAATTTATGGCTGTCTGGTATCTTCAATGCTGACTCGCTGCCTGCTGGAAGAAACGTCGGCGGACGCACGCTCGTCCGTCTGTTTGTCTGCCGCTGCTTGCGGACCCGCCTTCGAGTCCGAATCTTGGCCGTAATACCACAGCTCGTCAGACTGATAAACGATCTTTCCCGGCGGCGGAAACTCAGAACTGATTGCTGTTTGGATGAAACGGGCCGGGAACTCGGAGTTGCCGTACCTCTGCTTTTTCTGAGTTCAGTCTTTGCCACAACGCCGGTTTCTGCCATCTGCGGTTCTGGCTGAGTTTGCTCCGTCCTATCCACTTTGTTCATTCGATATCGCTAGCCGACCGAGCAGCTTACCTGCTAGACAAGCGGTCGGCTCATTCCATCATAACAACGGAGCCCCCGGCGTCGCTTTTTCCGCTTCAAAAGTTTCTGATAATAATATATTTCCTTACTACAATGCCGCAATTTGTAAACTGGGTTCTCCCTGAGTTAGGAGAGGATTACGTCGTACTTGGGCATTGTGAGCCCCAACTGCTTTCCCGGTCCGACTGGTCTCGGAGGATTTTTCAACTGTTTCCTCATTCTTGCCCTAGGATACATCGTCGATCAATCATTCCCCCGAGGACCGGTACTCCAGCCTCGTTTTTCTCAATCTGCTTTTCCGGACGGGGGAAGTTTTTCGGTTCTTTCCGATCAGAACATTCGTGTCATTTAACTCCGTTGAGATCCTATCTCGAACTCGGTTCTTGATACTGTCTTTGATGGTGATTGACCTTCGATCTCTCCCTCCTGCCCCTACATCAAGAACAGCTTCGCCCGTTGACTCCGGGTTCGTTGAGTGACTCTACGAGGCTCAACAGTCTTGTGGGGTGACGAGAGCCGTCGCTACTCACCTGGCCGGGCGGTTGGCGGGCGACGTCGGTGGCCGCTCGAGGGCTCCAAATAAGATTAACGATATTCTTGACGTTCATCGATAACGTGGACAGAGCGGCGAGAAGAGTCTCTGTACGCCGAGATGGACCTGGAGGGAGCGTTTCTGGCCTCTGTGGGTTCTCCACCATTACCAGGTCTTTCTGAACGATCCGATGTGGAACCTGCAAAGTGAAACAGCACCGAAAGGCCATCGGTAATCATTCGAAATAGGGTTCGGCTCGCTCCTGATCTATTTGAGGAGATTTTATTGAATTTCCAACAGTCTGTCCACGACGGAAAAGGAGTCCACGGTGGCTCATCCGGTCAGAACATGACGTACGACAGGAACGATTCCCAGTGGAGATTACAGACGAAACAGAAACGTCGACGTCGCGAATCGGAATCCCAGTGTGAATTCAGGAGTCAGATCATAAATCTGTGCGGGAGGTGGATCGCACGTATTGTACCCGGGCAGTGGGCAGCTCTGTGCTCGAAACCGCAAACTGCAATGCTGTTGTCGCACTCAACAATGTCGTTTTGAATTTGAAATCAGAGCCCTGGGAGCGGGTTGCCCCGCTCCTCGGATCCCGCCACAGAGTTCGCTTGCCCCGAACACGACAGCCGCAAGCTTCGAGTCGGAGTTGTGTTTTGGAGCGCCAACCCGACTACCTTCGCCTGCTCGCAACGTTGCTTGTTGAAGTTTCTCGTCACGTGTTCCTTTCGTTCCTGGAGACTCGTACGCGTCCGGTCGAGGAGGGAAGGCAGACGACAGGATATCAAAATGTTTAGAATTTATGTCGGACACAACGACTGGAGGGGAACGAGAGCTGTAGAGCCGCGGTTTTGGATGCCTCCTTTCCTATTGCTTCCTTCTGCTGGGGACCTTCTTGAGACTCGAATGAGAAAGGAGAATCACTAGGAGAGGTTGGAGGAGAAGGAGGACACAGGAAGCGCTTCCGTTTCAAAATAGCCTCACCAGCCACTGCAACCGCCACCGCTGCCAGTACTCCTGGAAGTTTCAAGGACCCGTAACGCATTTTTCTATTCGTGTCCTGTTTCTCGGTGGTGCTCTCCCCATACTCCCCAAACTTCCCCCGCTCCAGGCCTAAAGCCTCCTACCGAGAAATTCCACGAATGCCGTTTTCAAGAGAGGAAAAATCTCAGATCTCCAAAAACTTTGATAAAGCATTCAGCAGAAATTCCTATTGCTTCTGAGGCAATGTTTCTCTCTGTTGTCAGGGATCGGAAGATAGCCGCCTCGAGATCCGAGAGCGAGAACAGCGCCCTGGCTTCTGTGCCCGTAATCGTCAATCCCTCGATATAAGAAAATCTCGCATGCGATTATCAGCAATCATATGCGTGGGCAATACTATCTCTCCATCTGAGTCAAGCTCAACCAGCCCACGAATGGATGGGAGAGTAGAATCACGGTAGCCATCGGGGGCATCCGATGCCGCAAACGGGCCGAGGTGGGGGAGGGAGGAGAACTTGAGGATGGTCGAGGCGGATGTTTCAGCTGTGTTCCGAGAAGGAACATCTTCAGCGTGTTTCACCGAGTGTAACCCGCCGGCGGCTTGTTTTTCCCGAATGCCCGGCTGGCTCGCTTGCTTGGCTAAGCAACGGAAGTCGCTTAACATTCATGATCCAACGCAAGTTAACCAGCCAGCGGCTCAGTTATGGGTGGTTGGCCACTCCCCCCCCCCCCCTCCAGCTGTCTACTTTGGCTCTCGGTCGGTTTGCTCAACGGCGCTCGGTCACTGATGAGTGACGCCTACGACCATCCGTTTGTCTGAGCGACTACTCCTCATCCGTCGTCGTAGATGACTTGAAAGAGGTGTCGGAAGGAAGAGTGAGGATGGACGGTCGGTCGCTAGTGCTCGCTGGAGAGGGGAAGAGGTGTTCAACACCGGAGAGCTGGACCCTGATCAGCGTTCTTGTTTGTGGGCTTATCCATTTCCCCGCTCTTCTCAAGCGCTCAGGACCGGCGCTGGACGCGAATGTGGCTCCAAGTGCAAAGTGGAAGTAGCAGGACCTAACTCGTTCCTAATGGCCCCATTTTCACATTTACCCCCGCGCGCTCAGCGGAGCAGCAGCCAGCAACTACGGTGGCGTCGAAAAGAGCTCAGGAGGCAGAACAGGACGAGGAAAGATCTATTCCACCTCGTCGTCCTTTTCCGCCATGACTTCCTCGACCCTGGGATTCTGTTTCCGCGTTGAAAGCTCCTTTCGCAACCGCTGATGGTACTTGAGGTGAGGCGCTTTACTTGGTCGACTGACCAAGGGACGTCTCAACAGGACGAGAGCTTCCCCGTCTCTCTGCCGGCTGCTGATTTGGTCTTGGCGTGGCTTTTGACGGTTTCATCTGTCCTTGCTCAAAGTCAGCCCTGAGACCACAATCACCTCGGCGCACAACGATTTCCAGCGGTCGCAAACCTTGGTGTGCAGCTGGCGGCCAAGACGCCCTCGGCGACGGCCGCGTCAACAGCCGCGAAAGGCGCTGCAGGAATATGGCTTCGCTGTGGGTGATTTATATCCGAGGATAAGAATGTCCCCTGACCGACCTACGAGGATGGCGCCCAAGTAGACGAGCAAGCAAGGAAACCAGAAGAGCGAACGACCGAGTAGCCAGCCAGCCGCGAATAACAGACGAACGATGCCATCAACACATCTATTTGTCTTAACTGAACGACCAGCTGCTGGGGACAACACCTGCTAGGCGTCTCCTTATAGATAGTCATCCTGATGGTGATCGTGATGATCGCGCGGAAGTCTCGGAGCGGCGCTGTCCCGTCGTGGATAAAACGAGGGTTCTAATTGAATTCCCACACCTCAAATGGACGAGGACCGATTCTGAGCCCCTGTTCGTCTCGCGCGTCAACGCGAGCGGAAAACAGGAGTCGAGATCGGATAGTTGGCAACAGTTTCGCCCCGGGGTCGAAGAAGAAGCCGCAGAACTGAATTCACTTCAGCCGCTCCTGATGCTTGAACACCGGGCTCGTCACGGGCGGCCAAGGAACAATCGGGGTGACTGCCTTACCAGACTCAAAAAACCTTATCCTAACTCTCGCGAGCCCTTGGAGAATACTTCCAGTATTGGCTGTCGCCCGTCTCTCCCTCTCCTCATGAGCCTCGCTCCCATAGATAACGCGGGTTGTTATTGGAGTCCCATCCAGTTTCGCGATGTCTTCCTTTTGTTCTTCTTTTTTTTCTTCAACCTTTGCTCCTGCAAAGGCAACATGAATCTTCCCGGGACTTGAGCTTGAATTCCTCTGACCCATGCTTCCAAAACTGTGATTCCTCCCCTGGTTCCAAGTCCTCGGAGCAGGAATTCCTCATCACGAAAGCAGAAACCGAAATTCTAGAACCAGGAGGGCCCTCCAGATAGACACCCAGCGTGAGGCCGGAGAGATGGTCTCTCGTGACAACTTTTTCCACATAAGTTTGAAGTTGCATCCCGCTCCTCGAGCTCGCTCCGTTTGCGGACACGATCGGTGGAGAAGACTGCGTGCCAAGTGGTCGGAGATTCTGTCATCGGAGATGACAACCCGAGCGGGTGATCACCTCGTGCCCTCCCGCAGCCCTTCTTTCGCTCACTGATCGGTCCGTGCAATCGCGCTGGCGCTCGCTCCAGGCTTCATGGGCGATCCACCAAATGTGTAAAACCTGGAGCTGCCGTGCTCATTATCGCTCTGAAAACGGCTTCCATCTTTCACACCTGTCAAATTCGCGTTCTTCGGCCGGTGGCTTTGTGTCGAGTCCGCCCCGACTCCTGAAATATCGATGTTCGGTCGAGCGAGAATCGGGAGCGAGAGAATAGCACAAATTACAACTCATCAAAAAGTTACGAAGTCGAGCCGATTGCGCGAAGCTCAAATGTTTTCTCCCGCCGCCGAGCGTGCCCGCTCGGAGCGAAGATCGGGCTCATCGCTCCGTCGGTCGCGTCTTATCTTTCTCCTTCATCCCTCACATTTAACTTCCCCCCGACGACCGCCGCAACGGGGTGAGATCACGGAGAGAGCGGATAATTCCGTCTGCATTTCTTTCCGGCCGTCTCTCTCGAATCGGGGTATCGGCGCGCTGTTCGGAACGTCTGCACAGACCGAATTACGCGAGTTTTCTCCTCCGGTCTTGGAAAATGGCCGATGCTGAGAACATGTTCCTTCCGATCGAACCGCTGCCAACCTCGATCGTAGCCCGCCCGCATCCAGTCTAGAGGCCCGGAGGATGAGCTCGGGAAACGCTTCTGACGGCCGCGGTGGACATTGACCAACTGACCCCCGAAGCGCTCTGACGTTGAGGTGCCGGGTGGAACCGGTCGTGAATGGAGGGAGCTTCGGTTATCCGCTACTTAAAAAACCGCTTTCTCCCGCACTGAGGGACTGCAGGGAGGGGAAAATATCCCGCCTCGAGAAATCTCCCTCACCGTGGATTATTCGCGAGGAGGGGAAAGAACTCACCGTCGTCTCCATCCCGGGCCACGCACAGAGTCAGGAAGATCCTCGAGAAGGCCAGGCTCAGAGGGGCCTGGGGAGCCGAAACCGGGCTGGCGTAGAGAACCATTCAACCAGATGAGGTTAAGCTAGGTCATAAATTCCCTTCGAGAGGAATTACGGCGTTTCGATCGGCTGTCCCTCACTGCTTCATCCGTTTGAGAGGCCGCCAGAGGGCCGACCCCGGCCGGCAGCTATGAGCCCGAATGACGTATTCTTTGTCGTTTCCTGGCCTGCGAAGAAACCAGGCCGAGCTGCACACAGGTCACACGATCCGATTCAGGGCTACTTCCTCGACTGTCCGACACGCGCCACGAGGCGGGGCTGTGTCGACTCAAATTTCATGGCGTGAAACATGGAGCGAACGAAACAGAAATCTCAGATTTGATAAAACTTGGGGCTTCCGGAGAGGTGGAGTTTACCAACGTTGATCGACTTGTGAGCCCACACATGCTATTGTGATGTGCTCTCAACATCTCGTTCACATCATAAAACGCGTATCCCTTCTCGAAGTGCCCCTCAGCGAGGAATCCGTTCCCCCAAGGAGTTCGTCGACTGTCGTCCTGCGCACAATCGAGCGGCTGGTGAATAATGTCAAGATCCTCGGCGGCCCACAGCAAGAGCCTTCGGGGTTCCAATATCACCATGTCTCCTTGAACACGCCGAATAGGTTTCTCAATCATCGACGTCCACCGAAATAAGGATTCAGAGCGAAACCGAAGGAATAACTCATTGGAAGGTAGGGGAGCCCATTCATACGGCGGCTGGCCGAACTCCGTCTGGTTTGTATGCTCCGATCTGTCCGGCGAGAATAGATTCGAACGGAGAAAGAAGACGATTCGAGGAGTCCATCTCATCCTATGGCTGTCCTCTCGCCTTTCTTTTCACTGTCTCTTCCATTCATTCGCTCATCGTTGAAAAATTGCAACGCCAGTAGACATCGAATCCAACGTCGAGGAAGCCAGTTTGGATCTCTGCAATCCACGACTACAACTCTGCCCGGCACAAACGCATGGGGCGGCGGTTGGTCGGCCGGATCGACGACTCGAAGAAGACACTTCGTCAAACGACCCTTATTTATCAGCGAGAAGAATTTCAATGAGACCATGCTAGAGCCTCGGACTCATTGCTGTCCGGCGAGCGAGCCGGAGTCGTCTGGGGCTTCCTTGCCTTTGGGACGCACAGACGATCCGAAGATGTTCGACGAGAGACACGCAATGCACATCGACGGCAAATCATCTCCGTGCTTTTCATCTGGAATCAGGACACCGACGGAAACAGATCACGAATTCCACATGTGCCCGACACGACCCTCGTCGCGACCTTGGGGTTTCTTCAACGAGTACGTTATGAAACAGCGTGTGGAGAGACATCGGGAGCTCGTCGTTTTGGACATTCCGCGCGGCCGGTTCGTCCACCGAAACGCTATCGGTTCCCAGGATGCCTCGTCGATTCCGGTGTCCGCTATTATCCCCGACTCTCGTTCCCTGTCGAGGATACAACGTCGATCCTTTTGTCTCCTTCGACCAAACAGAAACTTGTCGGATCTCCGACGCAGATACGGCGTCGAGACAGCGCAACCCGCAACGGAATTTTGTTCGGCGCCAGTCATTTCTGAACGCATTCGTCACTTCTGCCGAAACTCGAGAGACGATTCGAAAAGACCACGAGCCTTCGGTCGAAACACAGCTCGTCAACGGAGCGACTCGATGCGATATCCGAGAGGAAATGAGATTCGAGACGAATAGGACGCGGGAAGACTTTGCCGTCCGATTTCCTGGAAAGAACAACGGGTGGCCAGAGACCGGGAGAAAATGCATATGTCACTCCTTCCGGGAGCTGTCTTTCAACCTGAACATGATGGAGCATGGAATTCATCTCGGCGTAGTCCTCTGAAATGAAATCATTCCGGATTTCGGCTCAGAGCGGTCCGGGGGGAATGTTGCTCGGCAAAAGTCCGAAACTCTTTCGCACAAATCTATTGATGCAATCAAGCTTGAAACCCGACAGGCAATGTCAAGACGTCGGATCTCTTCCCCGGGAGATTATGAAAGAGTCGGGTGGGGGGCACTCTCGGACTTCTTACCACTCGCGGTGCTTCGCGTCAGGACGCTGTGACGCCTTCGGCGCTCCCTCTGTAAACTCTCCACACTTTTTCCAATTAGCAAACGAGCTCCTAATTACGATCCTATTGATTCCCACTTTTGCCCGGACTCCTCGTCACTCGTGCCGATGTTGCCGTCGTGGTCCCTCTTCCTCGAGTTCGATTTTTCCGGCGCGGCATGGAACCAAAACCCGTCTGCGGAACTGGGTGAGCGAGCGGGGGCTTCGCTTCCCTGCTTGCTCACACAGTTCCGCTGACGGGGGAAGGGTTCGACGAGTACGATGTGCGGCTCGGTGTCCTCCGGGTATTTGCAGAACTCCACCATCCGGTTAGTCATGCAGCCGAGCGCTCCGATCGCGCTTTGCTTCACTGCGCCACCTGGGTTTCTGCCCTTTTTTCCGTCAACCGGTCGCAGCCGTCCGGGGAGGGCTCGCTGGAGGATCGGCAACCGTAATTGCGACGCGAAGATGCCTAGATTAAACACGGGGACGGAGCCCCGGCCCTTTCCCGCCAGACGTCCAGCAGGGATAGAGTAAACTCGTCAGACTTGATTAACGCAAACAAAGTCATGGACTCTTTCGACTCTGTGTGCCAACCGCAGCACGAGCATCGTGAGCAGCCGATCGAGGTAACGTCCAGCACGTGCGCAGGTGTGCGATGTGGGAGCCGTGGCGCGTAATCCTTGCGAGAATCGCTTACGGTCGGCGGCATCCAACGATCCCGGTTCGACGGACCAGTGGACAAAGTGAAGCGCCATCACGCGAACTCCGTTACCTCGACGACAAAAAGTTTGTCGTGATTGTCGGTGTCGTTTACTCCACGTTAAACCTCACTGAGTCTCCGCCGCATTATTTATGTCATTTGCACTCCGTGCTGTCGAGGTATGCCGGCAGCGGCTTGATTGCTTCCGTCTGAACTGACGCTGACCCAAGCAGCGGTTCATCACATATGGAACGTTCTTGGCGGATCCCGTCCGGGAGCGCGAGGAACAGGTGGTGAGCCTCAGCCTGCTCCTCATTTGGTACTCCGAACTCCTGTTCAGATGGGAAGTCGCCGAATTGGGGCATTTGTACGAGGTCGCGATTTCGGTACCATCGATGCCCTGCTTGTCTGTCCGTTTCCTCTCCCGCTCGGTGCGAAGGAGGGCGTGTTTCTCCTGGAACGGTTCCGTCTTCAACCGTGCCAGCAACACGGTCGCACAGGAACTCTCCCAACCAAAACCGTCACCGTTGCTCACGCTCGTCACTCCGAGTCACAGAAAAACACGCTACCCACTTGTCACGGGTGATGCGGGACATGAGAAGCGAAGAGGGAAACAACAATTCATTGCGTGCATTGCACGCACGCACATGCCACACGAATCGCGGAAGACAGATAGCTCGCTCCAGACACTCTCCTATGGCATTGTATCCACGCGTGAGCTGATCGCGTCACCTTCGTCCCCTGTCCCGTCGTTTTAGTCGTACTATTCACCCCAAACCCCTGAGGCTGCATGAATTCTGTATCGCACGGCGAGTTCACGCCCCCGTGCAACTCAGTCATTCGACACCTTCTCCACGGTTATTGCACGGCACTCTCACAACATTAACCCCGAGAACGATGACTAAGGGGGAAAGCGAGAAAGGGGAGATGGTGTCGATGAGAATGGGAGTGTTTCCTACGGCAATCGAAGATGGTATCGCTGCCATATCGCCGCCGAGAAGGAACGTCGTAGCGGGGAGAAGTTTCGTACGCCGAGGCCGTGCAGAATTTTCCATGAATAGATATCGAGCTGATTTGGCAGCAGACAGCTTCGTCTTCAGATATTTGAGCTCGAACCGGAGCGAGGACTGAACGGAGGAAGTTCGGGCTCAAGGGCTCGGGCTCGGAAAGTCTAAAGCTTCAACATCGGGGACAGCTCGAACAAGTTCCAAGATGTCTTGGTTTCTGACACTATTCCCGGAGTCGTATCTGATCTCTCTTAGTTTTGTTGTCTGACTGGAACGCAGTTCGAAAACTTCAAGTTCCATTCCGATAATTGGGGCGGAATGCCCAAGAGAAGGGTGGACATCTTGAATACTTTGTTGGAGGAAAAACTTTTCCGCCCGGAGAGGATTTTCGGGTGAAACCAAAGACCTCCCGGTGACGGTGAACTCACTCTGATATAAATCTTGTCACTGGTAGTCGGGACTTCAAGGTCAAGTCACGCTGTTTCGATTCGGCGGGAGCTCGGAGAGAAAAGCATTTTTCAGAAAGTGCCTCCGCACGTGGGCCTTAACATAGATATCGTACGATTCAGTCTCGTTGATATTAGAATATTCTACTTTCGCGCAAGGCCCACCTCGAAGACGAATGGACGTGTTCAGTTTTCATTTTGGGTTGTGCGAATCTACGAAATTTGTCTTCACACGAGCCGACCCGAGATTCAGAGCATCTGAACTCTGTGGTCTCAGTGATCGTGGACAAGTATATGTCATAATGCTCCATGATCCTCCCCATGAAGGTCATGATCATTGTCGCAGAATGTTGTTCCTGTCCTCCCCTTTCCTTTGTGGGCGAAATCGACGGGGCCGCGGCATCGTCTCGTTTGCGTCCGCAGCGGTGTGAGGGTTTTAGCTTGGAGTTGGTTATGGAACGCTTGAACACTCTATTCGTATAGAAACGGTTCCACCAGCGGAAATATAATGACAGTGTTCGCTAACTTGTGACAGGCAAAGAACCTCTACCGGTTATGGAACACTTCGTTGTTCGATAACTGGGTTTCGTTACCAATTATGGAACAGCTGGTGTTCGATAAGTGGTGAGAGTTCCTCAAATGGTAGATTCTCCACAACTGGTACTCCCCATCTTCACGACATCAGTTCACCTCTCCCCCCCCCCCCCCAGTCTCCTCGGTAGGGGTAGCCCTCCTGGAGGGCCGCGGGAAGCAATCTGTAACGCCTTCCTCGAATGACGTGGGTGGGTTTCCGAAACCCAAGAAGGTCACACTCGACTATGATTGATCCCTCATCCGCAACGCGGGGAGAGTGCTGCAGTTCCTACGGACACGACTCCATCCCGACTCGCAGCAAGTACCTTACCGCTGAGGAATGACTCCCAAGGTATCCCAGCAGCCGCATAGTTCAGCGCGCTCGTCGGATGGCCGACCTCATCAATTATTCCAATCGCTTCTTCCGCCGACAGAAAGCCATGAACATGTCCGTCTGGGTTGACGTCGCCGCGACTATCACGACTGACGGGAGGCAAAGCTAGGGAAATGGCGGAAGACTTTTCGTGCCAACTTGTAATAGTGTTAGAGGTGGTTGCTTACTTTGGTCTTCTTCTGCCTCCACCCTTCCAACGGGCTTCATCGCAAACCCCGAGCGTTCCACGGGCGGGCAGCGAGCGAGCTGTCTGCCTAGCGAATCCAGGGTCGACGGCGACTCGTCCCAGCCCCCATAAGAAGAGTTCTCGTTCTCCGGCACCGTTAATTGCATTAGTGGGTCGCAGGGTCAACTCTCGCGGACGCGGCGGCCACCGCCGCTAACTCGGAGCAGAAAAACGACGACGGCGAGGAGAGGTCTACTCTGTCCAACATAACGCAAGAGCGGATAAATGTCTTTCAGTGACTGCCGCTCTGGACACCGAAACCTCCTTGCGGCATGCATTGTTCGCGTCGGCGAGCCTCACCCGCGAGCGGCTTGCACACCGGGGAAGGTAACTCACCTCAGTGCAATCTACGGAAGAGCTTCGGAAGATGCGACGCGGCCATGAGCCACGTTGAGAGACCCCGATCCTTTTGAGCTACGGGTCGCTGACATTCGTGTCGGTTCCGGTATCTGAATGGTTCAAGCCGTTTCTTCCTGCCCACCACTAATTTCCGAAGGGTCTTCTCGCGTTTCATCCAAGTAACCCAACACGGGTGATTGGATGAAACCGAAAATAGAGCGACCCTCTGCTCACTTCATCAACGAAATGTGTGTGTGTAGCTCTGAGTCGAATCGAGGCCGGGCCAGATCAGATCAGCATTCTTTGAGTCTCTAAAACTGATCGCGGAGAGAGTGGATGACCTTTTATTCGGGCTGTTGACGTTCGGGCTTGCGAGATCCATTTCTTCAACGCTCCGGGGAGCATGTGGGAAGTGAAGCGATTTTCTCCGAAAACTCGAAAATCCAGGGATCGAGCAAGCGCCAGATGTATATTCAGGGTGAGATGTTCACCACCATTAAAAGGTAAATACGTGTCGGGCGTAAATAGTGCGCGTATAGGTGACTTCATTGAAACCTATGCATTACTACTGATTTTCTTTCGTTCACATCGGGAAGGGGATATGCAGCTCCTTTTGTGAGGAAGCATCGAGTGCTGAGCGGAGGAGTCTCTCACGAGAAATATTGTTTCCGTGCTTTTGCCCGCCACTCTCCACCGGTGCTGCTTGACTACCCGTTCCAATTGGATTCGATGCACCTGTCTAGTTGAGGACCATGCTCATCAATGTCCATGGTTCAGAGCTGATTATATCTCAAGATGCCAGTATGCGGACTTTCCAGAATATTTCTCGGTTCTGAGCATCGGACCTGCTGGGCTCATTCCTCGCTTTGAGTATGATGCAAAAGATTTCAGCCTGTACACCGCGTGAACCACTTCTAGTTTTTCATGAACGCGGAAGTCTCTGGGGCCAGCAGGGAATCCCTGGAAATATATCCCCAGAACTCAGATGAGATCTGATTATTTCACGAAACGCTCGACGGAATCATCTTCCTCCCCGGAGACTCTAAGGTGACATGACAGACAGTCCGAAGTAGCTCATCGTCGGAACCTCAGCTGATTCGCTTTGCTCGGGACACCCCTACCCTGTTACATGGTAAATCTGAGATCCCGAGCTAATAGTCTTTTTTTATTGTGTTATCACATCGGAGAAAAGAACGAATATTCCCTGTCTTGTTTTATAACATAGAAACCTTGCCTATATGCGGGTGCCAGAGGCCTTACCGCATCACCATTCGGATTCAAATCCAGATTCGGATTCGAACTCGGATCTGAATCCACACGAGCATGCAAGTCGAATCCGGACTCGAATCAGAATCTACAGCCGAGCACGGAATGTTCGGCTTCGACGACCGCGGACTCGAATTGAATCGTCCATGCACGAGAATGCGCCCGAGAGCGATGCACCCTGTTCCACGCCTGGCTTCGGACATCGGACGTCCATCTCCGGAGCAACAGGCATGTCCTAAGCATCTGGTCTGGCCTTAGTGGACTCCCGATCCGATTTCTCGGTAACAGAAAACAAAACGGAGAGCGCGGAAGTGTGCTCGAGGCTGGCGTACGGAGGAGAACGGGAGGAGGTCCCGGGAAAAAAACAGACCCGATAAATCGGTAATACAACGATGATGACGATAGAGGGAAAAAGCGCAGTAGTGGAATCCTTCGCAAGGAGTCTTCGCCTCGCGTGTTCGTTCAATCGGTGGGCCCACGCGTCGGAAGCAGCAGCTGAAGAATGGAACTCGGGGCAGAGGCGTCCGATGCAAGAACATATGACGAGCACGAAGACGTTTTGAAGGGCCGATGGCTGGTTCACTTAGCAAAGTCATCAAAGTCGAGAGGCCGAGCCGAACAAACGCCCGATGTCTGGTCCACTTGCTAATGGTTGTTTTATCAATCACAGTCGCTCGCCTGCCTGCTTGCTCGCCTTTTCCCCCGCTCATCCACCGTCCCCCCCCCCCCCCCCCCATGATCCTCGATGCTACCGTCCCGATACTCCTGCGGGGGAGAAGAGACCCAGCGGCCGCCCTTCCCGTCAGTTCCTCCGCCCGTCTGCCGCATGAGTTCCGGACATCGAAGTGCCTCCGTCGCGTCCGTGACGTCCAGAATCCTTGGTCATCATTTTAACGTTTGCTCGTGGAGATCTGCCGTTGAGAGGGCAGCTTCAAGATGGCCGCCTCGCTCGAACGCGGCACTCGAACATGACGTCAGTTTTGCTGTCCGCTTGACACAGGAGTGGCAGTAGGGAACTGACAACAGAGAATAGCAGAGCTGGATTCAGACACCAAGAGAAACAAAAGCGGAAGGTCATCGAAGTAGAGGGAGGGAGGAACTGCGGGCTCCTGTCAAGATTATTCGTTTGTCCGCTTGGTCAGTTACAGTGACAAGGAGTAAAGCAGCTTTCTGGCTGTCATGGATCGTCATAGCCGCTTCAGCCCGTGGTGTCTCTGCTCTCATTTCTCCTGGAAGCAGATCCAACTGAGTAGATCAACATATTCGGCCAACTAGCCTCTCTATCGATGGACCACGACGTGTCGATGATGATAACGCCTTCAACGGGGACGGCACTCGTGTCGTTCTCGCTGCTGCGAGCGTCTGTTGTTGCTGTCGACGACGTCGACTTCGACGTTTACGTCTCGGCTGTCTCCGGTTATCCTGATGTTTCGTCGTCTCGAAGCCGAGCCGATGTCGTGTATTGCTCGATTGTCATATTTGACTCGATTCCTCTGTCTGTTCGCTCTCGAAGCTCAATTGTTATTATCGGACGGCTGCGATTTGCGATTTCATCCGATTTTCCTTTCTTGGTCCCGATTCGAGTGCTTCATGCGACGGCCTGCCTATTTCCTCGGCTTGTGATAGAACTGCGAGAGGGCTCGAGGATGGGGGAATATGGCAAGGATCTGGATGCTCTCCGCACGCTGCACTCATCATGAACTTGCGAAAAAGTGTTTTTTCTCGCGAACATCTCGCACATTGTGCGTATGTCTCTTGGAACTGGCTGACCCATCAGTTTCCATCCTTCCCCGATCGAGAGAAATGCGGAAATTCATTTGTTCTGCTTCCTTCCCGCCGTCGAGAGGCCTAGACAGCTCCACAGTCCCGGGAGGACGATTGAACTTCTGAGTTTCCCTCGGAGCATTTACTCGAAAGAACTCAGCAGCAGCAGATGTGATTTCCGCGGAAGTTTTCCAAGCTAGAGGGCGATACTCGCTCCGCAACTGCCGACAGAGGAGTCTACAGCGACCGAGCCGGCGGCATCGACGAAAATGACGCCGATGATGACAACGACGACGGCGACGAATTGACGAACAACGACAGGGAGTCAGCGGGATGTTGGCCCGCGTTCCCGTTCCTCCTCTCCCTCTCCGCCTCCTCGCCCTCTCCGCCTCCACGCGGAAGAGCAAGCGCAAAGGAGGAACGACAGGTGACAGCCATCCATGGAAGACGCAAAGAGCACAACGTTCCTGCAAAATGCAAAGGCTTCCCATCCATCCTTCGCCTAGCGCAGCCGTTTGCGAGAGAACGTTGACACCTCCCGACGCGCACCGTTCGTTGTCTCCGCCAACGCCTTCCTCGTCGGCGGCGTCCAGCAGCTCAAAATACAGCGCGCCGACTGCTGTGCTCGGAAAGTACAACTGGAGCTCTACAGGATGGAGAGGAAGACAAAGAAGGAGAACCAGCGGGAGGACAGAGTGAGGAGCTCCAGCCGCCTGGCCGGTTGTCTTCCCAGCTCTCCGAGTGTTCGGCTGGCTCGTTGGCTGACTTGCTCGAAGTTTGGAAATGGGGTGCGAAAGCTCGAAAAGGATGCCGAGGTTGGAAGAGGTGAGGGGAGGGGTAGCCGACGGGAGGGGTAGCCGACGGGCGGGAGCTAACAGCGGATTGAAGAGTCAGCGGGGCGTAAGTGCTTCCCGTGCGATTTCCACAGCGAGCAAATGCAGCCTCAGCGCCTTCCATTTCATATGGGTCGTCGTTCTCGGCAACGTTCCCAAGTTTCGTTCTCTGTGCTGCGTGTTCATAATCTGGCCTGCCTATGAAAAGGCTACCAGCGAGCCTGTCCAGCACTCGACTCAATTCGACCAAAGCCATGCCAAGCGCAGCCTTGCCCCAGCCCCGCGCTCTAATCGTTGTCGACTTCGCATGGTGACCGCCAGCCCTTTGTTCGTCGGCGGGGCGGACGGCGAGGAGTAACCCGACAACGGCGTGTCGTGGACAGCGGCGAGTCGACGACTAGGCGATACCCACGAAACTGCCTTCGGAATTAATCGTTCCGACCGTTGCCATCATATCTCCGCTCTACCTGGTTACTGCTGCTCTTGAGTCTGACCTAATATGAATGTCGGAACGGCGAAGCGCGAGATCAGCAAGTTGCTACTGCGACACTGCGAGTTCGAAGAGCGCCCTAATCTGTTCGGGTGGTCACCGGGGTGCGAGAAGGTCATTGAAGGGGGAGAAGGAGATTTCGGGAGAGAATATTTCCACCGACTCATCGCTACGACGACTGGCCTCCGGGCTGTCCATATTGCACCAATTGGGGACGATACTTGACGATGCCAGTTTCTTCTCGGTTTTTGGTTGTTTGCTACTTTGTTCCTTCAATCGGAAAAAAGCTCGATTCCCGAGGCATCCAATCTACATCTGGTTCCTCGCGAATTCACACGCAACCGATTCATCCTCGAAGACTTCGCAAACCATGGCGGGCTGAAGGACTCCTAGGAAAACCCAAGGACTTGGCTGGAAAGAGCTCATCAAGAGCCGGAGAGGGGAGCTTTTCTCCTGCGGGGTATCGGGCTGGATGGAGCTGGGAGAATCGAGGCTGAGCGGCGTTACTGAGCATGATTTGTGAAGAGTTGAGGTTTACATCGAGCAAGTATACAATCGGCTCACTAATCTTGTGAACAAGTCCCGTTCTTCTTTGTGCCTCTCCTTCGTGGTGGTAAAGCAAGGATCGAGAAGCTCCCCCTCCCATCGCTCCTCCCCGGATGGGGGAGGAGAGGGGAGGGGCTGCTATCGGGCTTAGAGGGGCGCCGCAGGGTAAGGTAGGACGGGTCGAAGTCGGAGGAGCAAAACGCAGACTGTCGCCGCTCTGACTCCGATTATTCCGCTTCCTCCATCTCGGTCGCTCGTACTTCAAACTTTGCTTTGCAGCCCAGGATGGCCTCCGCGTCGGGAAACAAATAAAATTCGTCTCACGCCCGTCAGTCTTGCGCCCATTCGAATGCTTGGTCCTTCTGCCGGCGACAACGACGACGCAGACATCCCGGCTCTCTCGGTTCACTTGTCCAACGAGTTGTGTTCCCTAGTCACCCATTCCACTCTTCCCGGTCCCGCTTTCCTCCTCCTCTCTCTCTCTCTCTCAGCGATCCGCGGATCGTTTCGAATCGTGGTGGAATTAAACACGTCGACAGGGAACCCGATAATGAGCTCGGCGTGGCTGCCGGTCCGCCCGGCTGGGTAGGTGGATGGTCGAGTGTCGCTTTGGACAGACGTGCTGAGAAATGCGAGCCTAATGCATTCATGTCTGAAACCCGCCATCGTACGATTTCCGCGCGATCACGAGAATCAGAGCCAGCCAAGAAAGGGCCCCGGGGTCTACTTCCCGCCCGCCTGCTCCATCGCGGATTCTCGAGTCTGACTGTGTACGGCACCGGTCCTAATACGCCTCGAGGATTCACGTCCTTGAAGGCTGAATAATGATCCTCCGCTCGGTTCTCAACCTCACATGAAACTCCACTCCGTCAAAGATCCGAGTCAGATGATGAGATGATCATCGCCTGGTGGTTGTTCACTTCAGGTTCGGGGAATCGAGCCCTGATTGTTAGCAGCAGCCGCTCAATCCCGAACTTTGAACCCAGAGAGGGAAAGGAGCACAGAGCAAGGTCACCGAGGAAGAGGATCGCGCGAACCATCGCAGACAACGACAATGGTCAGTGGGGGGGGGGGGGGGGGGGTCAAGACTGCGGGAGCCCACGTCACAAGCACGACAGAGAAAATGGTGCCGCCGACTCGGACTTCGCGGTTGGACCGAAGAATCCGAGACTCGAGCCGCGGCTCGCTGGAGGGAATCATACAGAGCAAACCGAAGAAAAAGGGTCAGGAAGCGATGAAAGCGAGGGGCAACGATGAACAGGACTACGCTCAATTCGCGGGGTATCCACGCACGGGGGAATCGAGCGCTTCGAACGAAAGCTGGGATCAAGGAATCGGAGTCACGGCTCGGGGACTGAGAGGCTTGAACGTAGGGGCACGGTTTCAAGGAACGAGGTGAGGAAGCAAGGGAAGGGAGAAGTACGAGGTATGGAACTCAGGCTTTTGAGCACGGAGTCAGCGAGCCAACAGGGCTGAAAGCAGAAAGACCGCGACGGATCACGCTTTTAGAGAATAATCATCCAGGTCTTCGCGAGCAGCGTACAAATCGAGAAGATAGCATAGAATACCCTCCCCTCAGCTCTGCGCCGTCGTCGTTGGTTTCTTTTTCGTTTGGCCGGAGTCGTACTCGTCGTCTTTCCTTCGGAATCCAAAGAGCTTCCTCTCTTTCCTCTGCGAGAGAAGTCGATAAGAAACAAAGGATGGCATGGCGTCCTCCATTAGGAGATTGGAGTGGCATGGCGTCGGTACGCGCGGCCGGCCCGCTGACTTGCTTGTTCGCCCGGCTTCCAATAGGAGCACATAAATCTAACGAATAAGCGAACATTAAAAATTCCCTGAAAGGAGAATTTTTCTCCGACTCGCGCTGGATATCGTCTCTCTCCGATTCGAGCGCTCTTGTTGCCCTCTTCTTGATCGACGTAGCCGTTCTCGTTCATCAGTTCAGATTGAACTTTCTTCTTTCGGAGCATGGGGGACCTTCGAGCTTGACCCTGTCAGCCGAAGATTCACTCCCCCTCTCGAGGGGCTCCCTTCACTTCAGGGCCTTTTCGAGGATTTCCTGCTCGACGGACGCCCCTTTGAATGTTTCCTGGAAGAGTTTTCCCTTAGGTCCCCGGAGGTCGGCGTTTTTCCGAGGGTTTCGACCTCCTCCGTCCTCATCCCGCTGAGTTCCTCTTACCAGTCCTCCTCCTTTTCCACTACTGTTCGCGACACATTGTCATCCGGGGTCAGACAATGCCTGACGGCGGCGGTAAAGATGGCTTGGAGGGCTACGTCACTCCACAGAAGGCCATCGCACAGCAAGGTGAGGGAGCTTCTGTTCAGAGATGATTGTTCCGGCCCGACGGGTACGATGTTACTTTTTATGGGAACGAGCGGCGGCGACCGGGAATGAGAGACGTCGACGATCTTACGGCAGAGGCACCACCGAATAAGCTGGAAGAGCAGAAAGGAAGAGAGAACGGAAACCTACTTCACGAGAGAACTTCTCCCGATATGGCTGAGGTGAGCGCCTCGCTCCCGGTGAACCCCGCGCGTCCCGGTTGTCGAGCCACGTGCTGCTCATGTTTACCCGGTGTCAACGGCCTTGTCGGACAGAGGATCGAAAGGAGCGCCGCAGCGAGCACCGCGGCATCTCCGTCGGCTAAGGGATTCTTCGCTTCTGGAGCGCTCCTGCCAGAGTGAGTTTGGATATAGTTCATGGCGGAGCCTCGAAATGGACGGCAAAGTTTCTACAAGTGAGGGCGGGGGGACCACAAAAAAGGAGAAAAGTTTTGGGGAAGATGGATAAGATGATGTTTGAGGAGGAAAAGGAGGGAAGCCGCAGAATCGCAGGAAATGGCAGGATGGAAGAGCCGGCATAAAAAAAGAGGACAGCATCAAGCGCAGTGGCGGGGCGTTGGAGATCAGGATTACAAGGAACGAAGGGAGAGGAGGAAGGAGTGAATCGAGAGGTGGGGAACACGACACGGGACGCAGGGATAGAAAGTAGGAAAGGAAGAAGTTTGAGGAGGACGTTCATGGCTGCGACAGAGATGGGGAACAAAGCGTCTCGGAAGAGAGTTATGAATACGGAGTCATAAACGAAAAGGCTCAAGTAGAAGAGCACCAGGTGAGAGCTTATATCAGGAACAAAGGGAGGCAACCGGTGCCTGACGACACTTAGCCTTCAAACATCTCCTAGCTACCGTTCGTTCCCTCTTGATTCCCTCCTTCAACGAGCAGTGCATTTAGCTTCCTCCGAAGCTCTCTAGTGTCAGATCCACTTACGGCCTCGGCTGAACGAGTTATCGCAGCAGCTATGCAGTCATTTAGTCAGAATCGAGTCGAGTTCCGGAGTGAGATCAGCGGGAAATTCTTGAGACCGAAATCCATTCATAGAGCCAAGGATAGAATTCGGACAGCAGAAAAATCGGAACACCTGGCGAACCTTGTTTACGAAGATGGGGTTTGGGCTTATGTGGAGAACGATGTCGGTTGATTTCATTACTGCTCCTGTTGTGTTGATGGTGATTATCTCGTTATCGTTGTTTGTATTATTAGTTGTAGTAGTGCGACGCTGACGAAGGGTTGGTAGAAGCTGCGCGGTGCCAAGGCACGTGGTGAGATAAAACTTATTAAGCGAGGCCATGCGTTATCTTCGCGAGGGGTATTCATTAATAATCCGTTTATCTGCTGCTCTCATCCGAGAATCAGGGGCCAGTGGAGGGGGCGATTCCGGGATATTCAGGAGAGCCGCGCGAGAACGGACGAGGATCTCTGACGGACAGACAGCCGAGACCGTATGGTCCCACTTCTTCTTAGATTGGACAACTTTTTAGTAAACACCGGCCTTCTCACCCTGTTTGCCTTCGACCAAGCAAGCAAGGTAATTTGGTTCCTCGCTGGCCGACGGGGCAGCGCGCCTCCTTCTCTCCAGAAGAGCAATCTGCCTCGATCGCACAACAGGCCAGTTCGCCTGAGCGCTGCAACGTTATCGGCAGCTTGTGTTCGCCTGTTCGTCAATCGGAAGATTAACAAAGTCACCCTTAATCCCAAGCATCAGGAGCTATCTCGCGTCTGGCTACGGCGCGAGAATGCGCAGCTTGCGCGTATCTCAACGTTCCCTGATCCTCGTTGCGAGCGAAGCCGTTCGCTAGCTCGAGTAAAAACTGATTGAATAGGGTGACTCTCCACTGGTTATACAACTTTCGGAGCGCGTGTTTTGTCTAGGAGATCCTGACCGGTCCCCGAGGTCACGAAAACTGGTGATCGCAGTGCTCCGGATGACACCCAGCAGCCACGTCCAAAATGTGTGTGTTCCATGAGAACGGGCACCACCCTCGCCCTCTCCTCTCGATGCAAACTTCGCTCCGATGGGCTCCGGGTGTTGAGACAACTCCTTAGTGGCTGAGTCGGGTCCCACCATTGCGACGGGTGCATCGGTTAGCGACTCCATTGTCGTATCTTCGCTGACAGGTGCCTCGTAGCCTGGTAAACGGTGTGCGTGAACGACATCAATTCGTCCCCACGATATGCTCTGATTCTGCTGGTTCGCAGACCCCACTGCGGCTCAGGAACTGGTCAGATGATCATCCGCTCTACGAGGCCATCTGTATGTACATATTATCCTCCATACGTGGCTATCTACATGTTTGGATCTGCTCGCCGAGTAGCAGAGCTTGTAAACAGGTGATCGCCTTGGTGTCACACGTAGAATAGTAATGACTCTTTCGTCTGCGACAGCTGACGACATATCGTTCATACGGAACAGCACAACTTGATGCCCCTGTTGCCGATGTTGCCGCCGCCGCCGTTCTTCGCCGCGCTCGCTCTCGTCTGGGCTGTCCGGTGCCTGGACCGAGCGAGCAGCTGAACCTGAAGCCGGAATGTCCCAAAAACAAAACGTGCACAGCGACGATAAGTCTGATCAGACTGCACGGAATCCGACGAACGCTCGAGCGGGCGAACGAAACGATAACAACGCGCAACTGGGTACGCAGAGCATTCGTTGCGTTCTGGCGGCTTCGATCAGCTCCCTAGTCCGCCGCTGCAGCCGCTCCCGTCACTGGTGGCAAAAATGAGCGAGTTTGAGCCCTCGAGTTCCGCACAAAAAAACGGGGAACGGATGAGTATGCAAGCGAGCGAGCCAACCGATCCGCTCGTCTGAACGAAGAATAGCCCAGTGGGAAGATTACAGTCAGCCGTCGTGCATTAATTGTCAAGTTATATCGTATGCACGTGCGTTCACTGTCACGGATCCGACAGGAGGAGCGCGGCTTTTTCCCTGATGGTGTGCCGAGTGCCTGGCCGGCATGTAGCATTCGTTCGTTCTCCGCGTACAGCGCCGAGGCCTATTGGACACGTCTCCGAAATTGTTTTGCAGGGACACGAACGGCGTTGAACGACAGAGCGGTCTTTGAGTCGTTTCCGTCATCTTCAGGAAAGTTTCAGAGAGTTGTCATGGAAGACAGATCCAGTGGAATCTATTGGACCACCGGTGCATAGGGTCTCTCAGTGGGCTTGGGGAGGGGGTGGGAGTTTCCGTGAGCGAAGACTCTCGGCCTGACCAGGTTACTCCGAGAGTTTTCGGTGAGCCTCATTCGAGTCGTCCGATCGCCCGCTAGGAAACGTCGCGCTGTGAGCTTAGCGATTGGTTCAAAAAACTGAACAATTGCGGCCAACCGCAAAAGCTTCCAACGACCCGAGCGGCGCAGGCAGCGGCATGAGTAGGTTGAGCGAGGCACGAGATGTGTGGAGGCGCCGCTAAAAACTAATGTTTGTCTGAGATGAAATCGAAGTGATGGTAGTAGCGAACCGGAGTAGCGAACGAGCAGGCGAATAAGTCGCAAACCAGGGAACGCCACAGAAGCAGGGGACGCGGAAAGTCGTACGCGATTCGAGCGACTACAAGTAGTTTTCTCCTGCGGGTGCTGCTCGCGGGATTCGGCGTGCGCGCCCGTGCCCACCCTTCAGCGAGGAATACTGCGAGCTAAAGTTTGCGACATCGCACGATGTTTTACGAAATTCGGTGCAACTTTCTGCCTGGCAAAGAAACGGGAGAAGGAACGACGTAGAGAACATCACGTTCATAACACGGAGTGGCTCAGAATCCGGTTAGTAGTCAACGCGAGCTGATTGTATTGCCTCCGTCGTCATTCTTTCTTACGCGGCCGTTGTACACTTCGTTGCCGGTGAAAAAAGCAGACAGGGGGTTAGCACAGAACGGATCGAGATCAAAAAGATCATGCAGCCATCGATGTTGTGTAAAAGGAAGGCTCAGGATCGACTTTACGAAACGGACGAATCGAGTCGAGGACGTCGAACCTGAGTGCATTGGGGAAGCCAGGAGCTGTATTTAGAGATCTCGTTGCTCGGATGCAATCGGTTCCTATAATCTGTCTCTCTCTGCGCCATATATTAGGGACTACCGATGGGGTGCCCTCTCTGAAGAAAGAATAGTTCGATGCAGTAGTTTCAGGCGTACAGGTGTGCCTCGCAGTAACGTCTTTCGATTCCACTGACTGATTTTTCCATGGAGTTGTTTTCTGTGGCCCTGGGAGCGCTTCCGGAAGATCCGCACGTAGCAGTGGTTCGAAGAACGGAGGGCAGTATCGTACAGAGCTGCTATATTTGGCTATTTCTTCTCCAAGTCTTGTTGTTGATACAGGCCCTGGGATTGATCGAATCGTTCAGTTCTCCAACTGTTTCAGTCTCACAGGTTCCTGGCCCGACAGGGGTCTGGTCTAATGAGCTTTCGCCGCCCTGAAACCCTCGAGTGTTTCCCCGGGGTCTATACGGGCCGGAGGGGCTCAGTCTTCGCGGCAGCGATTCATCCATTTGGCCCTGGATGTATCCATACATGAAGGATCCGAGATCGAAGGGTTCTGGTGATGGCAGTTGTTAAGCGTGATCGATACTAACGCACGTCCTTTTTCATGGGTGATTTTGCTCTCAATGAGTTCAGCCCGATGTTTTGCCAGACTTTGCTACTCACGACGAAGCTCGGCTGGCCAAAAAACTCTGTATCAAACAAAA
This sequence comes from Phytoseiulus persimilis, assembly GCA_037576195.1. Lineage (NCBI taxonomy): Eukaryota > Metazoa > Arthropoda > Arachnida > Mesostigmata > Phytoseiidae > Phytoseiulus > Phytoseiulus persimilis. The sequence continues at coordinate 7,637,443 of CM075104.1, forward strand.
TATTGGAGGTTTGTGGCTGGAGAATCTGGTGCTCATCCTAGCGGGTAGACAATTAGTGTGAAGCTTGGCTCAATCAATTCGCCAACGCATCCTGTGGCAGCTCTGAGCTGGCTATAGTCGATCCGACTCGCCCACAAGAACATAGCAAACTTTTTCTAAGCCGGTTTTCATCCGCCATGGGCTTGAAGTCGTGTTCTCCCTCTCCTCTTCCTTTCCGTCTCTCCCACACATCGCACTCTTCCTTTCTCAATCCTCGTAGTTCGTCGTTCCCGGTCTCATCTTTCTCCTGAGAGACTCTTTTCTTGCGAGTTCTGATAAGTCCTGAGCGCGAAACTTATTTTCTTTTCGTGGTGGCAGTGGCGGCGGCGACTGCAGATTCGCTCCTCGTACGCCCTTCTCCCTTCCCGTCGTCGTTTCTATCCCCAACTCTCAGCCCCGTGTTAAGGTTTAGTCGCAAAGAAGATTTCCAAATTGTCCGGCTGGATAAAGGGTGGCGAATCCGCTTCTCGGAGCCAGCTTCCCAGCTGGTTGGCAGCGATTCGGCGGCGGCTCGGCTGCGGGTTGTTGGCGGGCGGGCGGATTGGCTGCGGGTCGAGTCGCCCGCTCGCTCGCTCGCTTGCCTTTTCTCTGGAATTTGCATTTTCCTAATTTGCCGTTGGCACAGGCGATCGCGTCCGGGCTTCCGAGGATGAGGACGATGAGGAAATCGGACAGCTTCACTCGTCCACCCGCTCCCGGCCCGCCGTCGAACCCTCGATACGTCGCCCTAAAATAGAATTTTTCGACTAGGCCCGAAAACATCGGGTGGGTCCATACGAATGAGCAAATGGTAGGTCTCTCTCGTCGTCCCGCAATTTACCCGCAGCACCCGTTCGCCATCCGCCGCGAGCTCCAAACACAAAAACTCGACCCGCCCGCTCTGCCCCATCTCATCAACGGGTTACTAATACGAATTTCGACATTGGAATTGAAAAACACCACTCGGACGAGAGCACACAGCCAGCCTGTCTTCGTTCATCGATCTCAGGGCGGGCGGGCGGGCGGGCAGCCAGCCGATCATTCGACCGAGCAGAAGGGGTTTCGGCAGTAAAACGTGATCAGCACGGCTCTCGTCGGATTTCTCGTTGGATATCGCCCGCTCGCAGTGGGGGGAGTTCGAGCAGCATTCAGCGTGAGTGGTCTGTCATCCTTCGAGAACTGCGGCGGAAGCCTGAATTTGTCGCCGAACTCAAGGATGTCTACGAGCGATCGAATCAACTGCGCGAGTTGCAGTGAATTTCAAACGAGCAATAGCAACGACGAGTGAACTCCGAGGGAAACATCACAGCCGTGTTCGCTGCAATGAAAGATTCACGTGCCAGCTCGCCTAATCATAGAACCCATAGATGAACGGCTGCATGCCGAAGAACACGCCCCGAGATGCTTCGATACGCACCCAACATTCATGCACGCACGCAGCACTACCAGGTCTTTGAGAGACTCCCGATGCGACGACGATGACGCATTACGCTGCGGGCCTGATTGGACTCCTAGCGGATAGACTTCCTTCGGAAACTCGTCTCCACTCCCGCAGTTCCTGAAACTTTGATCAATGAATGCGTTTGAAGCATCGATTTCCAGCTACCATCTGTGATGAGCGCTGGCTGAGTTCCGAGGCATCAGGCGGCCCGCCTATTCGGGATTTACGGGAAACCCATTGTGTTGCGGAGTACATGCTAAATACGGAACTTGACATGCACAAAAATATGCCGAAGCGAACCATAGAGTGCAGCTCAGCACCGTGGTCTGCGTGCAAGCACCAACATATGCGTATTCGCACAACTTCGAGGCTCGAAGTTTCAGCTCTCGCACGGTTTCTATTCTCACAGACTCCTTGTCTCCGGCATAAACCCGGGGAGGATGTGTACGATAGAAGCCATCCCCGTGGCAAGAGCCTCCGTGGTGCGATTCGGATCTACTTCGATGCTCTGACCTCCCGTTAGAGACGGTAGTGCCACAAAGCTACCGTGGTACCAGTGAGCGGTACCACAAATAACGCCACACACGCCATGCGTGGTTCCGGCGATGGTTTCGTCGCTGAATATCCTTTGTCAACTATGCTTTTGATATCGAGGGACTCTCTGTAAGTCTCCCTCCCATCGGTTGCGGACGCTGTGCGAGTCGGTCTTTTGGCTCACTGTTAGGCTCGAAAAGTAGGTCGCGTAATGATGCCCATTGCCCGTAGGGATATTGAGTCCGTAACAGGAGGACAAGCGTCGGTGATGGAGAACTATCTCTTGAATCTGGCCCTCACAGGTCTGCAAAAAATCCCAATCGAGTTAGAAAATGGACGGCAAATCCCTAAGAGAGCATTCTCGATGTTTGATAGGGTCACGCGGGAAATCGTCCCGGACAGAAACGCGCTTGGAGGACCGGCCGCCATTTCTGGAGAACTCAACGGATGGGTTGACCACGTGTGGGTCCTCAGAGTTACGGCAGGTTGATTCGCTTGTTTTTTCTTCGTCCTCGTGTTCCCTCTGGCCGTTTGCTCTTTTTGCTCCGATCAGGGACAACGTCACATCCCTCGTTTCCTCTTTGACTAATAATCTACGTAGCGAGCGACTACGGGAACGGCTCGTGAGGAAGGGAACGAGATCGCGGGAGGAGGGAGCGCGTCGAGGAACAAGCAATATGAAGACCTGTTGAAGTGTGACAGAAAGGAGAGCGGAGGGATTTCGGAGGAGAGGCGCGAAGAAACCAGCGACGGGGAAAAGTAATGGGCGATCTTCCAGAGAACGGAAAGGATGAGAAAGGAATCCACCGAAGGAAGAACGATGGAAAACGATTAAATTTTTGATGGGGTCACGACGAACTCGCGAACGCGGGAATGGGGTCAGGAATGAGAAGAACGAATGGCAAAACGAGAGGATCGGAGGGAGCGGAACCGCCGAGAGGAGTAGAAAGAACGAAAACCAGAGAGACGAAATTGGACGAGAATTTCGAGCGGAGGAAAATAAGAACATATCTGGAGAGAATATGTAATCTCCCAACGCTAGAATGTATGGAAACCGGGAGTTCCAGAAAGAAAACAAATAACACTCTTATTTGAATTCTCAAAGCTTGAGTCTAGGGAGAGGACTAAATTGAAAGAAAACAGAGCCCCGGAGGGCAAATGGGATGATAAGCAGTATTGGAGGCGTAATTGATGAGGGAAGGAATGGAGGGATAGGGAGACCAGACGAGGGTTATGTAAAAAGTTTTGTTTCCGACGATCTTCTCTGAGGCTAAAATCAAACAGTCTGGAGGAAATTCCCGATTTCCGTGAGGATCGAGGTGGACGAGTTGGAGACGAAGCTCATCCGAGAGCAGAGAACAAACGAAAGCCATAAAGAAGGGCAGGTCGAGAAGGAAAAATCAAGTTTTTCCCTGGGGTCGGGATCAGCTGCGGGGGAAGCGCTGAGACGCTTTCATTCACGTTTGTGTTTCATCTGCCTGGAAGTCGAGCCATTTGTAGGAAACTCTAGAATATATGACGTTCCGCTGCGCCAGAGCTCTTCCCCACAGCCTCACCAACAGCTCGGGCTGACGCGATCGGTTTTTCTTTTGTTCTCCGTTGCGTCCCGACACTGGGACAGTTAACGATGTTCTCCTGAGCCGAGTCCCGACCCCCGAAGACCACGGCTCCGGATCCTCTTTCTGACCGTGTTTTACACAAGTGAACTCTGAGGCTTCAGTGTACGCAACAGATTTGGCTCAACACAAACTTCCGTTCTAACTACGCTGGCTGGCTGACTTCGGAGCACTCCCTGAACAGCTGGAAGAAAGCTCCATAAAAATAAATAAGAAACTCCGTCGGTTCGTTTGATTCAATCACTCAGGATGAAGTTGTTCAGTTTCTTATCGCTTCGCTTCGGTGAAACTGTTCACACGTCTGCTCTGGAGGAGAAAAAACCTGCAAGAAGAAAAGGAACCCTGTGCGGAGAGGTCGCTCGACAGACAGACAGACGTTGAGACGTACGGAAAGACGTTTGTGCGGAAGGCTAGCGATCGCGCAAGGAGGAACTCGAACGGACGCAACAGGCCATCAGTCTTGTGCGCTGCGCTGTACTTTTAATACACCTTCGTCCGCCCAAACAGAGCTAGCGCCTGTAACCCTTCTCTCCTCGCTCCGTCGTTCCCTCTGCTTTTTTTCGTCTTGGATTCCTGGGCTCCCCGTCCCGATGCCAAGCGCTGCTCAGTCTCTCTTCCCCTCTGCCGTTCGTTCCTCAGACGAAGCGGAGCAACCCTTCCGGCTGCCAACGTTTCCCCGGCCTTTTCGTGCCCGATCTGGCCGGTTCCTCCACGGTTTCGTCCATTGCTTGCGTTGAAATATCTCCCGACGTAGCGCACAAACAAGACCGCCAGGCCACTGTCCGACCCCAGACCAACTGCGCAGCGTGTGGAGCGTAGCATATTTGCTCTATTGTGGCGGTTCGCAGGTTCCAGCGCTGGCAGAGGTTAGCCTTCTGTTTTCCCCCCTCTATTCCTCGCCGCTGCAGCGCGCACAGGAACAGGAAAGGGAGAACCCTGGCTGCGTGGGAAGACATTTGTTGGGAAGACAACGTGGATGCATGAGCTTGACGTCGTCGGTCTGTCAGTTAGTGTTTCTGTCGGCTCGTCTGGCGTCTCTGCTGACAGTGCGGCCGCTTCATTTTCTAGCACAGGCTGGAGAGGCGCGGGAGACGAGCGGGCTGCAGACCCGAGTCCACAGATGGGAGGGATCCAGATTAATGTTGTTTGGACTCCGCTGTTATACACTGTCAACAAATGAATTTGATGTTGTCACGTTCGGTCGGGCACGTTCGTAATTTGAGGGAGATCCCGGCCGGCGCCATCGCGAAGACGTGGCCGACTTCGTCGAATCCCTCCTGGGCAAGTCACACCCGTCCCGGCTCGCAAACATTCAGACATGGATATTACGCGTGTCCCACCTAGGCACCCCTCCCATCGGTGCCAGTCGTGCGCAACGTGGTGGGCTCGAAAAAGTTATGAAAGTTTTCATTGCTGAGTCCTTGATCATCATGAGCCGCTCACGCACCTCGGTCCTAACTCTCGACCGGTCACTTGCTGACTGGCGGACTAACTGCCCAGCCCACTGACAGTCTGCCGAGGCTCCTATTAAATTGTGAAGATGAATGTTTGGAGCAATTAGGGGCCCGCCGACGGAGACACAGACGGCCAGCCAGGAAATCCAAGTGAGCTTGTGCGCGGAGAAGAGGATCGGTCAGTCAGAAGAGGCTGGGCAGAGAACGATTCGAGAGAGAGGAGCGACCGTGGGGGCTGAACAGCAAATTTGGCGGTCTTGCGGTCCTCCAAACACGTTGGTCACCCTGTCGTCCGGCCGGGCGTGTGGAAGAGGGAAAATGAGGACAACGTAGTTCTTGCCCGGAAAACAACCAACTCAGTCGGATTGAAAGTGATTTATTTGTGGGGCCTTGTTAGCGACATAAATTCTCTTTTTCCTCCGCGACGGTGACATTCTGACAGACCCCAAGGACTTAAGAAGCAGTCGATGCGACAGCCATTTCCGCCACGGTATCGCCGCCGATCGAATTATTTCTATTTGGAAAATGATTTCCAGCATTATACTTGCAACTGCAGATCCTCCGCATCGAATTGCATCAAAGGCTCAGAACATCGATAGTGCTCACGATCTACAGTTTTCAGGCACTTTCTCAAACTCGACTCATGCTGGCGGGAAAACTGTCACGGTTTACCTGTTTGAGCTCCCGAAATATTCGGGCGAGGCCAGGTTCGGGCCTCGTGAGCCCCCTGATTTTTGGGATCCAAGACGAGCATTCTTCTTTCCCCGGCTCAATCGCCCTGGAACTCGTGTTCTCTGGGACACCGCTTCCGAGGGGAATGAAGGAGTTCACAATGTCGTGTGTCTTCTCGGACTCCGGAACGGCCATCCGTGACAACACGGTGTGGATGAAAATTCCTTCCCGATGAAATCGGAGTTATAACTTTTGGAAATATTCGCTTCCGGGACCCAGGACAGGCATTCCCAAATGACCGCTGGCATCAATGCTGCAATTGGTGGAGATCTTCTGACAAAAGTGGAGCCTCGGTAATCGTTGTAGCTATCCTCCTCTTCAGCTTGTCGACTCGTATCTCATTCGAGCTCACCAAGCGTCCATTCCGCTGTCGCTAGCCATCCCTGGAGTTGATCGCCGGATACGTATCAACGCAACTGACCTATCGAATAACACTTTGAGACGAAGGCCTTGGAATGGCTAGCCATTCCCCTCGGGCCGGACGAGATGGCCAATCTGAGAGTGACGGGAATGTTCTTGTCTGTTGTTCTCATTGACATCGTAATTGCGAGGATATACCATGTGCCGGATCGGAGCGACGGAATTCCGGCCCAGCTCTCAGCGAACGCAGAAGAAACGGAAACGTCCAGACAGCAGCACCGGGCGTCTTGGCTCTCAACCGTTCCATGACGATGCGCCGCGATGCAATCATTCAAAGATGCGATTCGGGGTCGTTTCAGGCAGAATCGTACAACCCGAAAGCGAGACCGTAGTGAACGTAATATACTCCAGAGCTCCCGAGAGGAGCAGAACTGTGTCGACTGCGGCCAGAGAGGCTGCAGTCGACGCTGAGGATCTTTTGAGCGAGAGTGGATTTTTTCATTCAAACAGATGCGAATCAATCTACATAAGAATAGCTGCTGCACGAGCACCGGGGTAACTCCAGTCGCGGCATCAACAGCTGCCCAGATGGTGTTCGATAAGGCGACGGAAACAGCAGCGCTCTGAGGCCTCGCTCTGGCTGGCTGCCATCCCATGGAAGAGCTAACCATTCGATAGACATCTCCGTGAGCTCGTCATCGAGTCGCTACAGGTAGCCGACTTCTCTCTTCAACTATCTTCTCCGCTCGGTCGTCTCTTCAAGATAAGAAGGCCTCACGCTTCCGGATGCAAAAGAAATTTTCCAGCCTCCTTCCGAGCATTTTGCCTATTCCCTCGATCCCATTTACCAAGACCGACCTGGGAGCAGCCTTTCGAACCGAAACTCGAGCGAAAGCATGATCATAAGCCAATGGATGACGCTTTCCCATTGCGTTAGATACCGAAACGAGCCCGAAGTGCAGGATAGGGAAGGTTTCGGGGCGGGGAAGGTAGAGTAGCTTACACTCGAAAGGAGGGACAGGCAGAGCAGAATGTATAAGGAACAGAGGGGAACGAGGACGCGGGGGAGGAGGGAGAGAGGGAACGAAAATCAGCAGCAGAAGCAGCAGCCGGAAACCGTCGTCATTGACACAGACGACAAAAGATGAATAACACCGCGCGTCAGAGAGCGGCTGGGTCGGTCTGAAAGGAACGGAGAAAGCGAGAGTAGATGAAGTTCATTCGAACGAGCCGGCTTCAAAGTGAACTTCAACCCAATTGAGAAGGTCGTCTGCTTCATTGCCATCGCAGAAGGGAGAAGCACGAGTAGGAAGGGCAAACTGCTGTTGCCGCTGCTCTGGTAGGCCGGGACAACTTCCAACAATGGATCGGACGCGAACGGAGGTCCAGGCATCCCACGCCGGGCGTTTCCCCTCTCCGAGACGAGTCGCCTGTCCGCTTATGCATCCATAACAAATTCGCAGCAATTTTTTTCCGAAAAAGTTCGAATTCGGAGCACTTAAGAGGAAGCAGCTACGCCTCTGTGACCTTCACGGAGCTCTGCCGCTGCCTGAGCGTTAACTGGGTAGCGGTGCAGGATCCAGGACACCTCATCCTTCAGGGGCGGAGTATCTGTCAAAAGACTGCGTGAGAGTTCACGGACCCTGAGGGGAGTGGAAGAGGTTGAAGGACATCGGGAGCATCGAAACCACCGAACGCACGGGCCGAGAGGAGTTGGGACACGAGGAAGGGTCAGTGTCGTGATTCGGGGAGAAGACTGAAGCTCCTAGCCGCGTTCAAGAAAGCGCCGGGGCCGGGCTGACGTTCCGGCGGAGGGAGCCTTGGAACGATGAGAGCAGCAAAGTGCCCAGACGTCTCCCCAGCAGACTGATGCTGCGGGTATGTCTTCCCTCACGGAGACGCATCTGCTAGAGAGTATGGACATTAATTTCCGTGTCCGAGGCGTCGCTCAAGGCGCCAGCTAGCTCGACCGCGACTGGAGGATGAATAACACTCGTGTTTCGCGCGCACATCTAAAACTGACCCGTTTTTAGTTCGTGAGAGGCCCGTACGGGCGGACTGAGAGAGACAGACTGCCTTCCTGTCTGCCACTCAGCCATCCAACGAACACGAGCGACGCTTCTCCCACTGAGATTACGTATACCGAGTAGAAATTAAATGAGCCAACTCCACGTGGGCCGACCTGAATACAAGCTTGGCGGCGAGGAGGAAAACAATTCAGATGGGAATTGGCGTAAATTGCATTACGAAGCGAGAAGTCGGCGCTTCTCCTCCGGTTCGGGCCTCCCCCATCTTGAAGTCTGTCGGGCGGTTTTTTTCCGAAATCCCTGTCTGGGGCGGGTACGACCGCGACCCCGGTTTTTTCGTGAGGGGAAAGGCACTTACTAATTTAATGACAACCGCAATTCCCCCTCGAAAGCCGAGACGAGTCGGATCCGGAGCGTTTTTTCCAACGTTTTGCAGTCTGCTCTATTCTCAGTACTTGGAGAACACCGCGGTGAGTCACGAAATGGTCCCAGTACAAGTTTCCGCTGATTCGGCAGGAGCGAATCCGAGAAAGTCGAGATCGGGGGATTCTTCACGGAGTACCGCTCGGGGTTCTTCGATGAGATTCGAAGAGAGGTTTTCAACATCGAGCGTGCTGGAAACCGAGGAGCCGAGTAACTCGCACTGGCTTACAGGAAGCGCAATATTTACTCAAAGTGGTCCAATCCCCCCCCCCCCCCCCCTTGAAAAATGGTGTTTGTTCTCAAACGGACGGCCGACATCGTTTCCGAAACACTATACTCGCCGAGAACGCAGTTCGCCGGTTATCTTGAGCTGCAGCCGCGGCCATAAGAAGGGGATGACCTTCGAGCGGAGCGCGCTCTTCTTCTCTCCTGACGACGTTTATCGTGTTGCAATAATTCTGTTCGATTCGTCCCCGGGCGCGCTCCTCTGTTCGTTTATAATATTTTTCAAGGAACGACTCCCGCGATTTGGAGAAGGGCTTCCTGCACAGCAATTCAAAATTACCGTAATATGTTTCACGCTTTTTGATTGCCCTGCTGAGCCTTTATTGTTCTTCCCGGTCCTTCCCTTGGCTACTTGGCCGAAGGACTTCTCCTCCCGAGTTCCTCCCTCAAGATCCTGAGGGGGAATGCGTGGAACCCTCGAATGCCTCCTGCTGCCCTTGATCCCCGAGAGTGTCGCTCCCTATTTCTCTGCCCATGAGCCCCCCCCCCCTTTCCCCCGGGGTCCTAGAGAGGCCCCTCTCCAGTGAACCGGCGGTCCTCCCACACAGCCTCCACCGGCTTCATACGCCCCGACGATTATTATTACGGAGGTAATCTTCATGGATGTCACAGCCCCTCAGCTGCTGTGCAGCCGCGGCTCAGATTGGTGCCATTTGTTCCCGGAACCCAACGACCACCAGCGTTCGAAGGTCAATGATAGATTGGTGGGAGAATATTCAGACGAGGGCATCGCGAGCACTGAGCCCCACGGACGAAGATACAACGTCACGAATGTTGAAATGAGGTGTAGATTCTGTGCGGCCGTTCCTGAAAAAGTCGGAGGGCTGGTTCCGCGAAGAGTATGAGAATCAGTCTCGTTCTCTACTTCCAAGAGCATACCGCTGTCGAAAACCACCCGACAATCCTTGACGCAACTACTAAGGGATCGCTGGGAACGACTGGCTCCAAGGAACCGGTTCTGCGACCCCTCCGGTCCCCCGCTTGGAAGGTCGATCAAACCGTTCGGTCTTGGTCACAGCTGGGGAGGGACAGGGTGACCTTTCACGTAGGTCTCCGTTGTGTTGTCGACTTCCCGCACGTTCGGCCGCCCGCCCGCGCGTTCGCTCCTGGAAGTCTTTTGGGGTCGTCGTCGGCGCCGCCGTCTTCTATTGTGTCCCTCAAGCGCGAAAAGACCTGCGGAGGTCCGCCTGAAATGCAGTCGCCGAGCACAAAGGATACGACTCAATGTAACCAGTGCTCGCCTGCAGCACCGGGTCGGTTGTCAATTAATCCGCCGAGCTTCCACTTCACCGGTTTCTCAGCGCCACCTCGAACCCGGAGCGGGGTTGAGATGCAAAACCTATCCAGAGTCGGACATGACATCCGATCGCATCGTGGGATCACCTCCCTCTTGACGACATCGGGGCAGAACAGTTCGTGTACAGGGCTCCGAGGGAGACGTTTGCCGGGTAATTACTGAGGAACCGTCCAGGAGTTTCATTAATCGACCGGGAGAAGCGAACGGACTCAACGGACCGTGAGCCATAGATGCACCGACTATGGAGCGCAACCGTCGAGGTATCGTCACTATCACGAAATCGCCTGTGTGGAGTATTCTCGAAAATACTTGACAGCGCTGCGCGAACAGCACCAGCAGTTCCTCGGAGCCCATTCCAGACCTCCATTAGCCAGAGCTAATTAATATAGCCTACGATTTTTAATCGACTCACCGAAAAACTTCTCTTCGCATCGAGCGAACAATCGAACTCTGATCGGCGTCGGCTCGGGGAGAGTCGAAGCTCATTTCGCGAACAACTGATCGAACACAGTGTTCCCCTCATGTTCGGCGATTCTTCCGGCGAGCCAGCAGAACTCGAATCCTGGATGAACTCTCTGTCAGAATCGTTGACGACCACGTGAGGATAGAGGTTGCCATTTAGCAGAGCTCGCGGAGAGGGCGTTCTCCTCGTTTGCCGCACGTCAACCCCTCGGGAAAAGAGGTGAGCAACTGGCCGCACGGTCCACGCGCCCGCCATTTTCAGGGCACCGTAATGTCCAGATGCACATGGAGAGTCTACGATGAGTGCAGATCCAGGTGGTTTACGCACGCGAACCGTCCACTTTTCCACGACCTTGGGCTTTTCTTCGTCGTTGACGTCGTTGCATAATGAACGTGCACAGCCTTGCTCAGTAAATGCACGCACCCGCGCCCGTCGCGTTCGTCCATGCTCTGAAGCAAGAATTCATTTTTGACGCCACCAGGAATGGTGAAGAATGGCGCCAGCCCACGGTTCCTCCCTCCATGGAGTCAGAGTTCGAGTCGGCGCGCAGCGAATGACTCCAGGCGTTTCAGTCCGATTCGGAAAGCCTCTCGGCGTTTTTTCTTGCTCGTTTTTAGGAATCGAGAGGGAAAGCTTGAGCAACAGTATCTCGTTGGAATACTCCCGCATCGAGGAGGCGAAGGATTCCAACCGGAGGTGATTCGGGGTCGAGAAAAGTTCTCGACGCATCAAAGAGGTGACCGAGCGGAGGAAACCGGAGGGTCGGCACCGTTGGCCGATCGGTCAACATTTTAAAAGCTGTAACAAAAAGTTCATTGCTTGCTCACACGCCCCCTTTTGATCGTTTCCGACTGAGGCCGTCGGACAAATAAAAGCGGGAGTGTTTGATCTTTGTGGCGTCTATTGGACAATTCGAGATAGGACAGCGTAACATTTGAACACGGATTCGCGAGGGGATGCCGATGACCCCGAACGGTGAGGAGACCTGCGGGGGAGAAGACAAAAAATCGCAAGAAAGCCGCGCTACGAAGGGAAAACAAGAAACCATAGATGACCGGACCTCGGAAGTTTGTGTTCAATAGCTTCCGAGTGCGCTGCTGGAGGAGGGAGAGCACGGGGTCGAAGCGAGGGGGAAAAGTCTTTTGCCTCCGGTCCTTCCTCGTTTTTGCCGTGGTGGTTGCGGAGGAGTTAGTTTGAAAATGGAAAAAAGTGAAACGAGGCGTTACCACACATTCCGCTTGCCTACTGCTTTCCAGCAACCGAGGAAGTGAGTCGGCCTTCCAAGTCTGCGTGCCACAATGCACGCCCCGTTCCCAGTCGGGCTGGCGAAATCCGCTCTCCGACCGGTGTTTCGCCCGCTTGCGGGACATGCGGATTCCCTGTGTCGCGGTTCACGCTCTCTCGGAGTTCCGTCGTGATGCTCCGCGCGGGATTCTCCTTTCGTTCGGCGATAACATGGCGAAGCGTTTCCATTCAAAAGACCCATCCACCGCGATAAGTGAAGCCATGCGAGGCGTACGACCTGGTCAATTCTTTGAGCCCTGCTGAATCCACCCGGGAACCCCGGGAGGTTTCCTCGGTTCAAGTGGAGGATCGGTCATTTCCTTCCTCACTTCCACTCTACTTCGCACCCGGTCGATGGGATGGTCCTTCTCTAGCTTGAGGAGCTGAGACATGCGAGCGCGGAAACCGCCATCGGACCAAGTAGGACAGCAAGCAATCTCTCCGGTTTCCATTCAACTTGCTCCGCTGGATTGCAGAGGAAAATTCTCGGAAAGGAACGAACTCCTCCTCGTAGGCCTGAACGAAAGGAAGTCCACCGGCGCGTCAACGTGATTCTTCACATCTTTCTCTCCTCTGAATTCCTCTCTTCCTCCTTCCTGTGTGCTTGCTCTGACTCGCTGGGTCGCCGGCCGAGTGAGCGACGTAGAGAACCGTCCCCTCTCGACCTGCGCGGGATATCGCCTCCGTCGATCCCTCTCCCCGATCCACCATTCCACTGTGTGTCCAATTCTTCGGCGAATTCCGGCGAGTTGGTTTTTATCCGCCATCACCCGTTCATTCGCTCGTCGTTGGTTTTGTGGGTGCTTGGGGACTCCGGCGGATCGACGGCGGGCGAAGCCGCACGCGAAAGATGGGGAGACTCTTAATAAATGTGCGGGCAGCCAGGCAAGCGGGCGGCAGCCCCGCTCTTTCCCTGGAGTAGGCTCTTCCGTTCGCACATAGAGCTCGCAGCGTGGTCGGCGCTCTCCCATTTTTCCCCCTCTGAGTTTTTAAACCAGCTACGGAAAGATTGAAACGCGGTAGTTCCTCTTGCTCACTCCAGGAAACTTTTGAGAAACTCAATGCTCACGCGCGGTTCATCAACAGTTTCGGGAGGTCTTACAGAGCTGTTTGATGCAGCAGTCGACAGAGGGCCGAGGACGGTAAGGAGATTCGTAGAAGATAAGCCGAGTCGTTGAGCCTCGAAGCACGTATGTAGGGAAAACAGGAGATCAGATCAATTTTGAAGACTTGGCGATGCGCTCTGCAGACTCAGACTACGTCCAGAGCCTGTTAGGTTACAAAGTGTCTGGGGATTCGAGAGCCGATTTGCTCGATCGACGAGACGATGTCAACCGGGGCGATGTATCATCTCAAGTACGATCCACGTCTCCCCTCGGTCTCGAGCAGTGTCTGGTTGGATACTTTCTGCTCTTCTCCTTTCTGATCGGATCTCAGCCGGCTGTCCCAACCAATCCATAATTCACAGAGGTGGCCGCCCGCCACCGTTCAAGAGATTCAAAAATGTTTTGAGCGTTGCTCCCCTCCAGGCAGGAGATTTTAGTCAGCTCTGAAATCGGCTCAACCTGTGCTCACAACACTCACCTCCGAGCGGGGAAGCTGAGCGTTCGAGACGAATCTATCCAGGAAACTTTTGAGGGAACGAGAAGCGTAGGTGGTTGCGAGTTTCTGTTGAGCAGCCGCAAGACAGCGAAACAAGAGGCCGTGGCAAACGAGAGGCTGGGAAGGACCACAAGACGCTTAGTTGCCTCCAGTTTGCAGAGCATGCAGAGGCACGCGAGATGTGAACGGAAGCATTAAGGAGCACCGTCATGCCAGCAGCAAATGCCGCAACCAGCAAGAATTTCTGCTGCGAAAGAGGAGATTCAGACGCGGCAACGGCACTTCATGTTGTATGCTCTCCGCTGCGCTGTGTTGGAAGTTTGCCCGCTCGCTGCGTTTGGCTTCAGTCATTCGGTCACCCGCCGCAGCGTCCGTTTGTCGGTCTGTCTGTCTGGATGGTATGTCTAGCTGGCCGCTCGCTGGCTGAATATGGTTCCCGAGCCATACAGAGCCTCATAGAAATTCATCCATTCATGAGAAGAAGACCAACTTTTATGGCGTTGCGGTGGCGGGCGCTGTGTTGTTCTCTCAACGCTCTGCTTCAAGATGGTCTCCTTAGAGCCCGGCATGGTCCGTTCGTTCGTTCGTTCGTCCGTCCGTCGAAGGCTCTTTTGCGGCGTTTGTGGGTCGCTTCGTCTGTCGGCGCAGTTATCTGCGCCCCCCCCCCCCCCCCTTTGTACTTCGCCGCTTCTGCTGAAACTGCCTCTCGTTGTGGCTTTCGTTGCTGCGCACGTCGCCCGTTCGCAGGAATCTCGACTTTCGGAACTTTATCGGCAAAATTTCCAAACAGAGAGGTTTCGCGTTGAGCCGGGTCGTCGATAAAGCCGGTTCCAAGTTCTTCCCCGGCATCCCACGCTCGCCCCTCCCAGGGCGCTCTCGGGATCTGAGTCCCGCGGCTGAGCAGCGGATTCGAGGGTCAGAGCAGCAATACGCTCGGCAGATCTCGCGTTGCATGTCAAGTAGAGGTCTTCAGACCTAAATTAGGCGACGGTTTGTCGACAGCGCATCTGACGACAACGAAAGCCGCGTCGGAGTCGACGACGAAGGGCTCCTCCGTCCTTCTTTCTCTCCCTTCCGCTATCTTCCAGTACCTCGTTTGAGCAAACGACGTTCCTGCGGTTGGCTGCTCACAGCGTAGGTTGGCGTATCCGCGGGCTGTACTCTGCAGTGGGAGCGACTTCATTAATGAACGCGGGAGCGCGTGCAAGGCCAAATCGGCAGAAATTCCTATTCATACGCTCCAGGGAGATACCTCCTTCATTGTGCGTGAACACTGTCGTCGAAAATGTCGCAACCAGATCCTCAATGGCCGCGCTTTCGGCGGGCGGACGGTCGGACAGACATTGAGTTAGGAGTACCGAGTGATAGGGAAGACGTGCGCTGCACTGCAAGTGTCCAGGCCCGTCTGTTGTTCTTGCGGCCAATCCCCAGTTTGTCCGTCAGCCTCTGTTCAGCTGCATTGCCGCTCGCCCGAGCAAACGGCGAGCTGACCGAGCGGGCGACAGAGCGGTTGGGTGGTTCGAAAAGTCCTCCGTTGTCTCGATCTCCCGATCCGGTCGGTCAGCGGATGAATATCGACCAATAGGAGCAAGCTAGAGTGAATCACCAACCGAAAACCCCTCGGAGTTTTTATGATCTCGCTATTTTCTTCGTTGTCTGCTTCTTTATCTGAGACAGAAGTGAGGGCCCGCGTCCCGGGCGGGTTCGTCCCCCATTCGCTCGTCCGACGAACGGCGCTCATGTAGCTGAAACCGAGCCACGAACTTGAAGATAACACTACAGGCTTTATTATTTGTGCCAGCAGACAACTGCAAATGCGTTGCCTGACAACTTCGAATGCCAACCGTGGTCGGCTCGCTTTTCTGACGTAAATTGAGTTTCAACGTTTGCCGGCATCCGCGGGTCAAATGAGGCCGAGCACGCAGTAAGGCAGAGAACTACGTGCCGGCCGGCCGACGGGCCGAGAAAATTACGCACCTTAACCTCGCATTATTACATGCCTGAAGGGTTGTTTTCAGCTCTGTAGGCCATTTGCTCGGTTCGGGGCTCCGAGAAACGACCTTTTGAGCGGCACTCAAGGTCAGCTTTGTGTGTGCAGCACCGATTCGGGCGCCACACGGTCGGCAGCCTCAGGTCTTCCGAATTCCCCACTTCCTCCATGATCTCTGTGTGAATCTATCGCTCCTCGGCACCTGAAGCTCCCCCTAATGAGAGGCGAAGGAGAACTAAATTTCGACATGAAACCGAGCTCTGTACGCTTTTGCTCGAAAATATGGATGGGCGAACCCATCTCTACCCGATCTCCCACCGCAGCGGGTCGGAACGTGGAGAGAATCGAGGAAACGGAGCCCGAGGGCTGAAATGAGCCACGGTTACCTCGGAACATGGGAAGAGGGAAACGCAGCAACTCTCTCAAGCAACGTTAACTCTGGGATACAGCTCGCCAAATACTTGATAGCCGGGTATCTTCAAAATTTTTGCATATATTTCAAAAACTCATGAATAAAAAATTGTGCTCGGTACACCTCAGCACTCGGGCGAACACACTCCGTGTCGATTCCTGAACTCTGGAAGCGGAGGAATAAGGGAGGGGAAGACCGAGGGGGGGGGGGGGGCTGAGGCAGGATGGAGCGATAGTGCGAAACAGAGAGAAAGAGTCCGATACGAGCAAGTCCGGATTTTGAATATTTTTGTGCAGCGTTCGCCAAACCGTAACACCGGAGAGAGCCATAGCGGAATAATGCGCGTACGTCTCTTTTCTTCCACTGTCAGATTCTCCCCAGTTTTTTGATGAATAAAGAATTGAAAAACTCCGGGCCCGGGGTTCGGAAACTCGAGATTCGGGGGAGGGATTGGGATCTCTGCTTCAATACGTTTGCAGGGGAACTTGCACACTCGGAACGGTCTCCTGCTCAATAACCGTGAGCCTGAGAGGCTGCTTAACGGTTGGAGCGGGATACCCGAGGTGTTCAGAAATGCATGTTGTGCCGGATCCTCTGTAAATATGCTACTCCCACGCAGTATATCTCATTGGTGGGCAATCTCTGTCAAACAGGCAGTCTCTGTTGAACCGATATCCTATATGACGAGCACCCATTAACAGACTGCCCAATAAACGGGTACGCGTTTTCCCTCGTGAAGACCCGTGCTGAGAGGGTATACTCTATCAGGGATTCTCATTTTTTTCTGATCAGATGAACACGCTGTGCGATCAAGATTCGCGTTTTTTTGATAATTGTTCTGGGCAAATGATTGATCAATCAATGGACACGATTACGCCATGATTGTCACCATGTGGTTTGCTTCCGTGGGTATTTACATCAATTTGAAGACATTGAAGACCATATGCGTGATGGCAAGATCCTTTGTTCGACAATCAAGACCATTCGAAGGATAGCAGCACTTTTCCTGCATACGCTCATCTATGAGTCTTGCAATTCGGAAGTGACGATGAGCACCTTTGCGATAATACATGATCTTCCGAATAAGATCATCCGGGAGAAATCTGGATATTGGCAAAATCCGTTATCATGGTTACAATCATAGCATGATCGCATTCATGATCTTGATCGGAGAGTAGGCTAGTCATACGTAGAGTCACCGATTCCATCCGCAGCCGGTCGAAACAATCAAATCATGGGCTCAGAGCGTATTCATATCTGTAATGATATTATCGATCACGACTTCTCTAACAACGGTCTCTAATAGAAGGCATGATTGAAATGGGATGGGCGTTCCGTCATCTGAGAATATCCGCTACCAGAGTCCCGAGCGGGGTTAAGAGTTCGATTCCCACCGCTTGGAAACACTCCTGATGCTTAACATGTGATGCGTCATGAATACTTCAATGACGCCGTCTGTATTTCTTGTTCCCGTCGGGCGTGTGGAACTTTTCGGCCTCAGCTACCCTAGGTGCCTGCCTCCCTCGGCAGTGACCAGTAAGGCCCACGGCAGGTTTATGAAGATACCTTCATACGAATGGGCGTGGGCCGACATGAACGACATCGGACATTAAACGTTCGTCGCGGCTTGTATTGAGCTCCTCTAGGGTTTTCCTCCTCAGAAATTCTCCTCATGTTTCACTGCGCTCGATTGAGAGTTACAATATCAGGATGCGGAACCGGGCTCGGAAGAACAGTCATGAGCGGCGGGGCGGACCAAGGTTTCTGGCGCCTGTATCAAACATATATGCACATGAGAACATGCGAGGAGTTCCGACTTTGACGCCTGGAGCTCGCGACGTCGAGAATCGGAGGAATTACAGTATCTGCGATCTACAGCGGGATGGAACACCTCGAAGCCGTCTCCCACGCATTTTCAGGTAATTGAAGCTTTTTCTGTGGGATGTCCGGGACGGAAAGAGAGTCAGACTCCCTCCGATCCGATGCAAACTGCCCCAAAGGAGCTTTTGTCCAGGCCAGTGGAGAGAGCGTGTGAGTGCAGCACAATTGACTTCGAGACGCTTGGTACCCGCATGAGGGAAGATTGTTGAATAGCAATCGTAACGGGGACTCCAAAACAGCGCCAGAAAATCGAAATAGAGTTTCGATCATCTCATGGGCTTCCTGGCTGCTCCGTCGGCTGTTTTGTCGGACGGCCTGCCAACCGGCCGGCGAGCCAGCCATTTGCCCGCTTGCCCGCCCGCCTGCCTGCCTACCAGCCAGTGAAGCAGTCGGCGTTCGTTGCTACTTTCGAGACAACGGGGTCGAAACAACGTGTTATTTTCCGCCGTTGAAAAGGCCTGTATTTATAGAGCCGCCCCCTCAGCAGCTCTGTGCTGCGTCTGTGTCGACACCCTTGACGCCGCAGTTGCTGCCGAGATTCTGTAACGGCGGCAATGGAGCCGAGCTGAGGCAGATACCGCTACGAGTGAGCCACTGAGTGAGTGAGAAAGCAGAATGAGTGAGCGGCGACGCCGGAGGGCAAGCGGGCAGGATGCCGAGTCCCCCTCGCCTCGCCATCGTCGTCAACTAGAGCATCTTCTGCAGTAGAGCGGACAAGCAGCCAGGCTCCCTTGAATCTATCCTCCTTTCCTTCGTCGTTCAGTTCGAAAGCTACAATTTGGCGGCTTCATCGTCGTTTTCGTCGCACTCGCAATGGAGCTCGCCGGAGGACGCTCACTGAACCATCTATAACTGACACGATGAGCACTTAAAATCATTTCGATGAGCTCGTTCCCGAGATGAGGAGACCAACCAACCAAGCTAGGTCTCTCTCGTCGTCAAAGCCCTCGTTCACCGTTGCCGCGCCATACCGCAACCGGAATCCTGAAAGGAGAATATAGGAGCCACCGGGAACCTCAAGCGTCGGAATATTGGTGGTCCATATGGGTGGATTCGTGCTTCTTCCCTGGATTGCTCAGCTTTTGTAGCAATGAAACAACTTTATGGATATCCCCATACACTCATCCAAATCTTTGATCGTAAATGGATGTTGATCGAAGAGTACCGCTCGAATTCCCCAGATGGGCTGATAACGAGAGAGGATTGGGGCGGTGGGAGGAGAACTATAAAAGGGAACAACGTTCAGTAGAATCCTGAGAATCCACACCTTCCGCTATTTGCTATTCCCTGCAGTCTCTTGAGATTTTCGGTCGATTCGGGCCCAACGTTGAAGTATTCGATGTTTCGGAGGATACCGATCTTTCCGCACGAAGCCGAGAGTCCGGACTCTCAGGTCAAGGCAAACCACGTACTCCTTCGACCAGGCGCAAGAAGCTAACGCATGCTCCGTGAACCAACGAAACGAAACAATGAAGTCGTTTGACAGCCAGCGAAATGAACAGATCAGCCCCTCACGACGATTTGTAACAAACAGCGCTGTGATGCGTTTATTTCTCCATCAACTCGTATCTGTGGATCGTGACGCCTCGATCTAGTCGATCCGGTGAATGCGACTCGTCAACAACGCTCTTTCGGCCAACCAACTGGTCAGCTATATGTCTATAATCAGTCGGAAAATTCGCCATTGTCCGATCCCCCCCGCCGTGAAGACTCTCTCAATTATTTGCAACCAGCGGATTTTTCCGAAAATTTGGTCTCGAGGGATACGTATCATTGGGGATGTACCGTGTGTGATTGACGGGAGAGAAGATGAGATTGATGGGATAGATGAGAGAGGAGGGTAATCCGGGGATGAGGATACATAGAGAGAGCGGGATCAAGAGGATCAGAGGGAAAGAGGACCAGACTGAGAGGAGGGTTGGTGAGATATGCATGGGGGAGGGCGGAAGACTCGTGACGATTAGAGGTGAATGAGCGAGGAATAAACAAATGAAGAAAGGTAGGAATGGGCGAACAGATGAATTAGGAGGATGAGGGCAGGAATTAGCGAGAGATTCAGCGATAGAACAGAGGGACGAGAGGTTGAGCATCTGATTCATGGTCACGAAGATGATCATCAGTCGATGCCAAGCGAGCACGAGGGGAGCGGTTCGTGGGGCACACTCAGTACCGGGGGTTAGCGCCCACTGGAGGCTGATGACTGTTGATACCGCGCTGACTCCTTGAATGAATCTCCAGGGCGGCGCGCAAGGAAATGTTCACAAGATGAAGTGCTTCTGCCAGTAGATGGCACTACAGAAAACAGAGGGATATCAGATTGTGGGATGCTGATGAACGCGATATACGGATGAAAAAGACGGCGATGATGATGATGATGCTGATCTTACCTGAAAGCTAAGCCGAGCTCGGAGCGGGCTCGTCCTTGATGAATGACGATGCAGCTGAAACATACATCCTTAGCGTCCTCGGGGAGGAATTGCGCCCGCCTCTCACCCCCGAATGGACAGAGGAGCCCGAATAATTGAGATTGTGTGCGGGGAATTGATTTTCAGAGACGTAGGGTGATGCTTGAAAAGTTGATTGGAATTAATCCCTTCTGCGGGCTCGTAATTCGTGGATGTGTCGAGTAGTGTTCCAGGGGAGGGAGGGGAGAGTGTACGTCTCTCTATGTGTTTGGCACTGAGTTGTACGCCGGAGAGAACGCGCGCATTGAAATGTCTGTCTTCAAAATCTGAAACTGAAGCGGATGTCTCACCGAACTTGTGCCCTTCTCGGATGCAAGGATCATTCACGGGGTATAAGGGATTGTCCTTTAGGGACCTGAGCTATAATATGTCCGTTACCCATCTCGAGAATCTCCGCCGAGATGACACAGTTCTTCGTTTCCGTAAGAATTCTGCGACTTCAACACAAACGATGCGGCGTCGAACCCGACGAGAGGTGAGCTGAGGGGCGGAGGTCAACGGAAATCAGGCATAAACATTTTACTCTTCCCTCGATACTCGAACGAATAGCCCATCTATGCAGTATAGCCAGACGACAGCATGGGCTGCAATACGAGAAAGATCAGGACGCTGGTCAGAGAGAACGTTTGACGAAGATTGCTTGTGAATCCGCTTTTTCTCGTTCCCTGGTGTTTGAAGACGGAGCCGACGAGAGACGTCGCTACAACTGCAGAACTGGCGTTTTTACAGCCGATTCTCGACGGTTCAGTCGTTCCTTGTCCCGTCTATATTTTATTGCGTTGCATAAATATTGGACCTGAAAGCTCGTGGCGGCAGCAACCGAACGCGGGAAAAGGTTCAGCCATTGACAGGTTTATGGTTGCTTTGACGGGCTTGCGAGCTTGTTCCAGCCAGGGTGTCTCTCACTCACTTGCTTTCGTCTTTGCTTGCTTCAGCCTTAATTCGATTTGCCGTTGGAGTTTGATGTTCTGGACAGGCACGGCGGGTTAGTTTGCTAGCTGCTGTCGCTCCAGACGGAGCTGGTGGTTTCCCTCCTCCTCCTCTCCGACACCGCTGGCGACCTCCTCCTCGTCGTCGTCGTAGTTTTCATCGTCGTCGTCGTTTTCGTACTCCTCCTCCAAACGAAGTCTAATGAATGCTGCACGTACTTTGAATGGCAACTCTTTCGGAGTCTCAATCAATCTGCCCATTCACCCCTCTTTCATTCCCTAATAGCCTTGAACTCTCGTAGCGCCCGTCCTCCCGCCGCCATAAAGCCCCCCCCCCCCCCCGCCCTCGCCCCTCCGTCGGTGCTCTCTCCGCGTGTTCCTCGCGGCAGGTACCACATAGTTTGACAACAAACAACTGAGTGCCAATGGCGTCGCTCGGATGCTAATTTCTCCTCAACTCGCTCATTGATGGAAGTTTGAGTCAAATTTGTCCCTGTCCTGGCTTCCCTCTAGAGACCCTCCGAAACCGAGCTCGTCTAACGGACGCAGTTTCGAGAGGTACGGAACGGAATTGCGAGTGAGCCTGCTCGTTTCCTCCGCCCGGACTCCACCCCCCGGGTGGAATGTTCGGCTCACTCGCTCGGAATAGAGAAGTACCGCGAAGACACTGAGCGGAGTCTCGAGAACTCGCCCCCGACATCTGGACGCCTCAGCTCCAATATGTGCTAAGATGGGATGTCGGGTTCCCATCACAGCTCTGGGGAGCAATTAACACCTCATAAAATCTACGACGGCCTCAAATCCAAGTGGCGCTCTCGCCCCAGTTGAGGAGGTGATTGTGTGGCTTCACGACTTTTTCCGAGCACGCCAGGTCAGCCTCTGAGCAACCGTTGGCGGAGGCTGTAGCGCCCGATGCGAGTCGAGTTTGTGAACCTAATCCCGATAATCGCTGCAGCCCCAGCAGAGCTTAGCTTCTAACCCGTAATTTATTATGGAGTCGTATATGTGTGCTGGTGACATTTTCAATTCGGTGCTCTTGCCCTCCCGCCCCGCGCTCTCAGGCGGTAGTTGTTGCCGCCGCGCCGTCTCGTCATTCCGCCGCTGAGCTGCCCCCCGATCCCCATCCTACTTTTCGTTTGAATCCGTTTCGTATTCGCGAACCAAACCCAGCTCACCCACCTATCGGCACCTTTCCCTTCCTTTGAAAATTTCCGTTCTCGTCGACAAGGAACTAATCTTCTTTTTTCTAATTTATTTTGGATTTGACATCGTTCCTGTGGGTGTACCGCGCCACAGAACCCACCTCCATCAGTTGGCTCCTCCGTTCGAACAGAGAGTCGTAGAACTTGGATGCGAGCCGGTATTAGAGTCTGGCTTTGTGATTCAAATATTCCTCCTCCAACCGTTGATGAACAAAGATTGGAAATATGCGGAAGTCGCTGTATCTGCGCTTACGGTTTACTCCGAAGGAAGAGACGTTCATCAACCACGATGGGCGATCTGGAATCTGGAATCAGAGGGGGGTTGCGCATGAGGGCGAGGTTCCGCACGGAGGAGGGAAATGCAACCACGGCATCATTGGCGTGGTTCACTCCGGAGATGACAACGATTCCCGCGGGGCTCGGACAACGGCGACGCAAGTCTTCGCTGTTTCGGATCTGTTCTTTTCCTTCTTCGTTCTCGCCTCCGCTTGCTGCCCCTCGTTCGGTGTTTCCCTCTTCTGTTCCTGGACCGTACGTCCTCAAACGCGGTCTATCCCATTTCAACCGCTCCCTTACAATTCGCATCATACTCTGGCGCCAGTAGTCGCTGCGGTTGCGGCGGCAGCCGCCATGGCTGTTGTGCTCATCTAGCCGCGGCCGTTGTCGAGAACGACTCAGAGATAGCGTCCTTGCGAACTCGAAGAAAGAGAACTTTGCTCGAAGCTCACGGTGGCGAAACACATGTAGACTTGGCGGGCGAACCGAGGTCTGATCAACTGAAAGCCGGGCGGAGAGCATCTGAGGCGCGTTTAGGGCTCAGGAAGCCTGGGGGCTCGAGGCAAAGGGTCAAAAGAAGAGAGAACGGCATCTTCGTCTTCTTCCTCATCTCAAAAGGCTCTTCTGAAGCCACTACAACTTCTACTAGTTGTCTCGCTTTGCTTCTGCTGATGCCCCGGAAATGAGAATGCCCGTCCTCCCGCCTACCCGCCGTCGACCCGCCTGACTGCCCCTCTTCGTCCGTTCGCCTGAACCGACTGTCTATGAGGTACCGCCGATCCTGCTAACAGACGCAGCAGCGGGCCAACTCACAACGCGTTGTTGTTGTTGCTGCTGCTGTTGGTGAAAAGTGAACGCAAGCAACTGTGTTGAAGGTTGCGTTTGTTCATTTCGCTGTTTTCTTTTTGGGGAGCCACATGACGAAACTTTGGGCCGCTTTCGTTGCCTAGCATGTTGTTGCGGTGGCGTTGGAAGACCGTGCGGCGGCGGCGGCGGCGGCAGCCAGCCGTAATCATTCCAAGCTCGCGGGTCGACGAGAATCACTCGGAGTGAAAACCATTCCACAAAGTATTCGGCTCGAGCTGAGCGAGCTCCGCACGTGGAACTCAGAAGCGGCCATGCAGCACGGCCAGGGACGGCATGACTGACATCTTGCGTAAGAGTTTTACTGCGATTGCTGAATGTCAAGCTTAAGCGCCGACGAGCTGAATGTCAACTTCGGTTTCATAAGCTGCCTCGCTACAACCTTTGTCAGCCGACAGGACATATCTTCGCCACTTGTAGCTCGCTGTCGACTTCGCTCGACCGGGCCGATGGAAATCATCATAACAATGATGATAACAATTTGACACAAGCACTCCACCCATTCGGCCGAGCAGCTTCCCATTCCAAAACTCTTACTCAGGACGATAACCGCGGTGGCGGGAGAAGCATAACAGATAATTGAGTGAAAGGAACGCTTTGACGCACGACGGAGCGTGCGAGCAGATGCCGTCCTGTCGCGAAAGGCAGGAGAATGGAACTGTGATCTCTGTGAGGTCGTAAACGCCTCCTGAACGAGGACACATTCGAAGCGAAGAGGAGAGGAGGAGGAAAATCGGCGCGAGGTGAAGCAGAGATGGCCATACACCGCGTGCAAATTGCTATTCAAAAATGATAACGTCATACTCTGAGCGCGGAAGTATGTTCTCTATGCAAATTTTCACGACGGCTGTAAAAAGTCAATGGGGTTGTCCTCCTATTCAACCCCGATTGAAAACGTACCTGAGCCCCGAACAATCGCTGCTCGTCTTCGCGCGGGCTCAGCCCTACGCATCGTAAAGTGGCTCTAATGATTGGGACGGTCAAATCCGTAGGCTGGGAGAATGAGGTTATTAACACCGCTTTTTGTTCTTTCCAGGTGAGTAAACGCATCCGCAGGTTCAACTTTTCAGCATCATAGTTCACGTCGGTTATCCGACAATGCTCTCCAGCGTCGCATTCCTCTTGTTCGAGTTCCATATCGTCCGTGAAGCTTGGGGTTCCTACGGGGTCGGATGACGTGCAAAGCCTGGGCACATCCTGTTGTTGTCGAGGACTGATCCGTAATCTTCTCGAGAAACACGTGTTTTGGTTCGAGTCGGTGGTAGGCTAGCGAAAACCGCCGGGCTCAAGCTCGGCTCACCCCTCGGATCATCGATGGGCCGCTCCACTGATGCGAAGTTCCATTCATCCAGCTGCCGCACGTTCGTGGATGCTGCGGCGGAAATTGATCAGAGGGGCGAGGAGTAACTTTTTTCTCGATCTCCTTTGAAAGTTATGCTTTTTTTCGCAAAGTTTAAGCGGCTGCCGGCGCCTCCATTCAAAACGAGAATGGCCACGACGACAACCCGTATGGAGAGAGAGCGCTGGCGTAGACGACGACTCGGCTGAATACGACCGAGCAAAATTTGCAAGAAAAAGGAGCTGGAAAACGGTGAAAAAAAACTCCCTTTTCATCACGCGGAAGTAAGTAGCGGAGGACGTACGGAGCATAAAAAGGATCGGGTCGGAGGTCGGAAGATCGTTGTTCTATCAAGTGGGCTTCCTCGAAACGATGCAGTCCTCGTAGCGAAGGAGCGATGATGGGGCTGATGATGACTACTACGATGAAGGCGACAGCGATGAAGGCATCTCGGTTGGAATGAAACGCGCGTCCGTGATTATGGCAAGGCCTCGTCAGATCGGAGCATATAACTCGAAGGGCGATCGTTAGGACGTTCGTCGACAAATGAATTAACGACGCCTTTTCGTCTTGACTTCTCGTTCCATCTCCATTCGCCGTCTTTCCATGCTGGGTCGGGGCTGGGTCGAGTCCCGGGGCCCCATCTGTTCCCGACCGTTCCTGGACCTAAGGCTCAGTACTCGCCTGGAGAAGAACTGGGAGTTGGCCTGGCGGTGTATTCTCCCCGCGCCCCGACCCATCTTCAGGGAGACGTATGTCGAGCATCCACGACGATTGAGGCGAGGGGCGATGAACACAGAGTGTTGTTTCCGTCGTCGTTGGTCAAGGTTGCGGTTCGGCTGCGTCTCCCGCTCTGGTGGCCGGGGCGCCGTTGCCTAATGGCTTTCTTCAAAAAGTTTGTCGCGTCGATCTCCATGCTGATCGCCTGAAGCACTTTCTATCAGTATTATCGCCGCGCTGCTGTCGTTACCGCCATGCCTTAAAGTGGACGGTCATCCCTTCTAAATCTCTGGCGGACCGAAAAGTCGAACAGGCTTCCCGGAACAAACGGCCTGAGGTCGTTCTTCGTCGTCGCCATGCCTGCTCGATGATGCTTGTTGGCGAGCGGGTCAGTTGAGCGTCGATCCGCACAGGGATGAGGACATCGGCGCAAGCGGCCGCCAGTCGAGTAGCCGACGACTTAGAGCGGGAAGCGAGCGGGCGAGCGCGCGGGCAGCTAGATCTACAATTAGTGTGCAAGAGTAGCACTTTCTCAATGAGATTCTCCTTAATGGAACTACTAATGGTCTGTCTGAGCAGGCGGTGGCGGCAGCGGCGGCGGACAAGCGACGCAGCGACTGACCGACGGAGCCGGCGAGACCTTTTCCGCGCACTCGACCACTCGACGACAAAGACGGCCCGCTCCTTTCCGTCAGGACAAAGCTCTCGACGGAAACGCAAGCGGGAAAACAGAAAAAGAGAGTAGACAGGAACCGAAGGTGAGGTTCAGGCTTTCTTTTAGCGGCGAGCTAGTAGTGAGTGAACTCCGCGTTCTAGGGACCGTCACATGGCCGCCCTCGAGTTGTGCTCGGAGAAGAACACGCCAACGAGTGAACCAACGAATACACCGAATATTTTGGCTCGAGTTTCATCCTCCCATCCTTTCTCGTCGCCGCTGAACGTGGTCAAACAGACCTTAATTGGTCGTTAATCCACAGTATCTCGCCGAACGGAGGGTTCAATTCGTTTACCGCAAGGAGGAAATGTCGCAAATGATGTTCCCGGCTCGTATACCGAGGCCCAGTTGCCTGGTGTTTCTTTTACGAATTTTCATGCATTCATTGTGAATTTCTCGCGAACTCCGTCGTCTGCTCATGAATACCGAACCAAGCGTTAGCATGCGAGAAGCACGAGGATCCAGAGCCCGATGAACTATCACCTCCCAAAGTTCCAGCGAAATCGGAGGGATCTCGGTTGCGTGAGATCCTCGTGGTAAGCCAAACTTGGGTTTCCCGCTCGCGAGCAGACTTTGTGGCCCGGAGGCAACCAAACAGACAGCGGAATGAGCTCATTGAAAAATAGAAGTCGTTTATAAAACGTTACTCCAGGGGGCGTTCAACAACGACGACGATGGCAAAGAGACGGGGGACGAGGTGGGGTGGCGGTAAGTGGCCACGGTCACGAGGACCGACTTGGGCTGGCTGGAGAGTGCGCGAGGAGGGGGTGGGTGGATTGGAGACTTTACTTGCTAGATTGAGATTGGGTAGCTAAAGCCGGTTGACGGTAATCGTTGCCGAGAAGCGGGGAGCCGCAGGGTAAGCTAACCGGAGTGGGAAGAAGTCGTCTTGTTCGAAAACTATCCAGTCGTCCGGTCAGCTGTCCAAGTAGCCCGGGGCAACCACTTGTCGTCGTTGCCTCTTCGCGAGAAATGGGAACGGCAGCGGTGGGAAATGGACTTTCTAACAAGCCAGCGGTCGAACAAAAACTACGGCTCACCGTAATCTTAAGCAGGAAAGCTCATCTCGTTTCCGCCGGGCGCGCTCGACCGATCGGGAACTACAACGCGAGTTGATCCGCTGCCGCGGCCCCAAAAGCACTCGGCTGCTGGTCGGGATAACTCCCACCGACGAGGCGAGACAACAGCGTGTCCGAAAACACGCCCGCCCCGGGCCGATAGTTGATCCCCGCGTAGCAGGATACCAGAACGGCTGGAAAGCCTCGCGGGAGCCGACATCGCAGATGCTAATTGCCACGACAACTTTTTACAGCGTTAGTCAAGACGGCGGGAGGGAGAACCTTCCGGGCTGCTCGTTGGTTCGCACCGAATCGGACAGCGAGCGCAGAACACGAGAAGGAATCGCGGAACGAGAAAAACCGAGAGAGAATAAACGCAAAGTGAGAGAGCAGCCGAGCCGCCCGACCAGCCGGCCGGCCGGCTTGCAGTCCGACGGCGGGCCAAGTCAACTTGCCTTTTAGCCAAATTGTCGACCGAGAAAAAACAACAGGATTCAGCCGTCGTTTGGTCCGCGGCTCGCGTGATCGTTATCCTGGTGACGTTCTTTCGTTTGTTCTCCCCTCTACCTGGGTTCGGGAGTCACACAAACAGAAACACGCACAGGATCGTCCGCGGTTAGACATTCGCTCAGGAGGGGTACGCGATGAGCCCAACGAACGGGCAGGTAAGCGAACGGATAGAGGAGATTCCCTCCAAGCAGAGAGCACGAACCGACGAGCGAAGGGACCCAATTGGGTGTCGCCGATTTGTCTGTCCGTGCCGTGATCGATTGGCTTTGTTCCCATGTTCATGACCATTGCCGCCTACTCTATAAATGGTTCTAATCTTGCCGACCCATCACAATCCCGCTTCAGATATTTGCCGATCGATAATACGGCACGTTCTACATGCATGGTCGAAATACGTGCCGGAGTCCGTTGGTTCGTGCGTCACGTCGCTATCACAGTTCATCGCTACAAGAGTTTTCGATACAAACGTTCGATTTCGGTCTTTGATACACGATTCGTCGCACAGCTTCGCTTGCCCCGGAGGCCGGCGTGCCAATCGATCAGAAACGGGACTTTCTCGAACTCGGTTTCGTCTGGGCGCGAATTCCGGGTTTCCTGAAACATGGGCAACTGCGAAAGCTCAGATTCGGTTCCTGGAATCAGCTGGAATGCGCCCGATTTGAGCCGACGTGGTATGCGGCGCCCGGAGCACGATGGCTTACGCCAGAAAGGAGGAAGGCTCAAAACTGGTAGTGCCGAACAGCGTTTTCGCTTTGATGACGCGCATGTATGCAGCGGTAGCAGGAGCGGCTACACCAATGGCGACGGTGGCATTAGCGGCTAGCCACCATGAATAATGCATAGACTTATCTCATGGAATATAGCGCGAGCTTTGGACGGCTCAATGCTAGAAGTTAGCCAGGAGAACGCACCGTCAGAGAGAGAGAGAAACTCTGGGACGGGCCGGACTGCGGGCAGACAAGCGTTCCCGGTCGCGGTGGTCCTCTGCGAGCGGTTCCTCTCGGTAAATCTTTCCCAAAGATTCATGTCCACGCCCAGTGAGCGACGAACAGGCGGATGGACCACCGTGCTCGCCAGTGATCCAGAACAGTGGAGGGTACGAGCGCAGAGGGAGCAATTGGAATCAGGGGAATGCGGGTCGTGCGGGATGGAATGGAGAAGAACAAAGTAGTATGCCAACATTTCGTACCAACTGCACAGTCTGGAAGGCATCCGGGTGACTGTCGCAGCCAACCTACCCGGTCGTCGAATTCAATGGGAATTCCGAGACCGCGGTTGAATTCTAAAAGCCGTTTGCCGAGAGGATAGGTGGCATTTTAATTAGAGATTCGTCCTGATTCAATTCCGCCGATACTCTGCCTAATGAAAGAGTACGCGGAACAGAGAAAACGAGGAAGAGAGAGGCTAGACGAGGTCGCCGCGGAAGCCCCCGGACAAGGAAGTCGCGGGAGACACAACGGGCAGGATCAAAAGCACGACTTCAAAGAATACAACCTCGGGAAAGCGCGGGGAACGAGTCCAGGTCTAGGGGGGCAAGGGCTCGGAATTGAACCACGGGGAAAATTAGCTGGACCGTAGTGATCGAAAAGAACGCGTCGGGTATGGAAATGAAGGTACCCCATGTTCGAATGGCGGTTCAGTTGATGTTCAGAGGAGCCTTTAACCGAGTCGGGACCACATCCGCGGCGAATTGATAGAGGAATAACCCTCATGTTTCCAGATTCCAATGGAGCTCCGGCCCTTAGACAGTTGTTGATTCCGTACTCGGCTATTGGGTCACGTCCGGTTTGAGCGATCTATCTGAACCACGGGACTAACGAGCCAGCGCAAACAACCGGATAGGAACTCCTCGATCGGGTATCAGCACCAGCTCGGGCTAAACTACCAATAGGCTTCAGAAACGGAGCGTAGACGTTGTGATCAATGTGTTTACTATCGGTTCGACGACTCCATTGCCGCGAGAAACCGTGTTCGCTTCCGATACGACGCAGGAGTAGGTTCCTACACTTCTCCAGATTGAAATTCTGTGTACTCCGCAGCGCCGGGTTGGGGGGGGGGGGCTGCGGTCGATCCAAAACATAGCTTTGATGAACAGTGTCGCAGTCACTGTTCCGAAGGTGTTCATCCATTTATCTGTCAGACCGTTCGCCTTTTCCGCGCGTCGGGACGCTTATTCGACCGGGCTGACCACGTGACTCGGATGTTCCTCGTCCTCCAAGCCCGCCGCATCAATTATTAGAGGAAGTTCGTCCACTTTAAGCCGTGCGTAGTTCCACGAGGGGTAGCGCAAATCCTACAGATCTGGCTTCCGTTCTCTTGTTTGGTTATGAGATTTGGCTTCCCAGGGCGACTTGGGAAGGAGCAGGATGAGCGGAAGGAGGAAGAGGACGGCGATGATGACGACGGCGACGTGGATCCCGCTGAAAAGGCGAAAATATTCACTTTTCGATTTCCGTTACGGGAAGAAGAGTCAACCAGCGAGCGGACGACGTGTGTAGGCTGCCCCGGTCGAAAATATCGAAAGAACCGAAGAGACGAACTGTCGGGAGGACGGCGGAGCCGAAATGAAACCGTTCTGGCCGGGCCGCTTCGCTGATATCGGATCCTCGCCGAACCATCCGCGTCGCTCATTGCGTACACGACGTGCCAGGACACGGTATCCACACATTGACAGACCGTCGAAACCGATCCGACGACTGACAAATCCGCAAGAGAACCGATCAGCGGATCTCCCAGAGTTGTGTCGAGTTTCCTTTCGCGAATCCCTCGACGAATCGCGCCGCAAACGAAACGTTCCACGTTGTCCTGTTCTCCTGGAAGGAAATTCCCGCGGAAATCCTAGATCGATCTTCCTACGGGAGAGGAAGGAAACGGCATCGCCGAAACCGCAGTGCGCGATGCTAAGTAGCTGGTTGTTGCGCGGGACTCTCTCTCCTTCATCGTCATTGCTGTTGGCAGAGCGGCTCTGTTGTCATCTCTGTCGTTGTTGCTGGCGTCCTGTTGGTTCTCCTGGAGTACTCCCCTGAGAATCATCATCATCTCCATCAAGTTTGTCCTTTCACCGGGGAAAGCTTGTGCGGTTACGATTCCGGTGTCTTCAGATCGCTGTCGGAGAGATATACGAAAGGCTCAGGGACACGCATCGATGATGAACCGCGGGGATGCCGTCTGAATCGTCGATTTCCTTAACAGACGAGGCTTCAGGCGGCGTCAAAGTTCATTTCCGATTCCCGATTCGGGAGAACCGAGTCTGCGGACGGAGGCCCCAGCGGAGAGAAAGGCAGACCAGAGAAGCGCATCTTGGGGGAAGAGGAAGCAGGCGTGTAATTGAGTTGAAACGACAAAAATTAACTTCCGTCCGCGCAGAACGGCTGGTGTCGTTCTCGTCCGGCTCGCTGCGCGCGTTGTTCCTGTCGGACGTGTTGATGACTCGACGGGGGGAGGGAAGCGACTGAACGGTCACCTCCCTCGTTGGCGAAAACGGCTTCCCGCGAAACCTCGCATTGAGAAAGACCATTACGATACGCAGCAGCCATATGTGGATGGACATAACCCGGCGCTCGGTCTTCTCGTGAAAGGTATTCGTGGATGGAGTTGGCGCCCGGCGTCACGCTCAAATGTGCTCTTTCGCTGCCGGTCCCTCCTCAATCGGCATACTCGGCCTTCAGCACGGCTCTTGGGAATCGGAGGTGGAGTTGCCTCCTCAAGCTCAGCCTCCTGCACGGACTCGCGACTACGCCGCAAAATGCGGCTCCGATGTCGCATGCAATTCTGGTCGAAGGGCAAGGACCGCGCTGACCGATTGCTTGTCAATGTTCGCTACGACGACCCTTTGCCAAATGACGAGCATTACCACACTGCTCGCGGACGCCATGTACGGTGCGAAATCCTCGCGGTTTTCCAGAAATTCGCGGGTTGGTTCGCGCCATTCCTGACCACATTGCATGGCGGCATCATCCTCTTCCTACATACTACCTCCTATTCTGACGAATATCATCGACCAGTTCATGCCTTCCTTGACGTGGTTTACGTATACCCCCCTACGAAATGGTCGTCCGTAGTTCCTCTGTCAAGCGTTACTCTCTGTGTTTTTCCCGCCTGGAGAAATAGGAGAACTTGAAATTGCTTGGACCGCATGCAGGAGCTCCCGACCTCGGGAGCGATCAATGAGAATTCAGAACACGGAGAATGTGTTCGTGTTTCGCAACCAACGCGCGTATTCTTCCAACTTCAATCAGGTCCGAATCTTTCGGCACCGAGCGCGTCGGGGAAGAATTGCCGTGGGAGCGCGGAGCCGCGCCGGTCTTTCGAAGATGCGTCTACCTTCTTATACCTGGGTGTTGCACCGCTGCAGACGGTCGGATGCTTCTGATTCCATCGTCACCGTTCGGAACATTTGTACATGCAGCGTGTCATCACGAGACCGGTGAATCTTGAGGCAATGGCGCGTGAATTCGCTGCGCCTCTTGAAACACCTCGAGCTCCTCTACGTTTCCCATTCCCCGCCCGGGACCGCCTGGGAAAGGTCTTGGACGGTTCAGAGTACGGTCGGCGGCGCCGCCGTGGTAGTTTCAGTGGTCTTGGAAGAAGCAGTCACTCAAACACTCAGTTGGTGTCAGTCTACGAGCGGTGGTGGCGGCCACATACTGTATGAGAGCATGCGGACTCGGTCGGGGCAAACCCTGTCCTAAGAAAGCCAGCTCGACCGGCGACCGCGGCAAGCGGCCATCGAAGCCGGTATCGTTGCCGGCATCGATTCAGCTCTGAACGGAAACGGATGCTTCAGAATTTGATGGCGGCGTTGGGGAGAATCGTCGCCTGATTCAACGTGAAAACACGTTGTCGCTTTCATGACCATTGTGAGAAGCGCCGCCATCGGCTCGTAGAGTAACTATGGACGGTGGCTGTGGCAATGCTGCTGGCGGCTATGGCGGCTGTGTCAGCGGCAACAACGACGACGACAACAACGACGGCGGCGGCAGTCGTCGTCGTCGTCGCCATCGCCGGGGGGAGGGGGGTTGCTGCTGCTCTGCGGAACCGGAAGAGGAGAATGAGTCGGAGGAGAACGCAGAGGAGAACGAAGAGGAGGCAGAAGAAATGAGGAGAGCCATCTTCCCTCCCCCCTCTGCGTTGTGCGCGTGCGCAGCGCCGTGCTTTCCCGCTCTGTGGAAATGGTCGGCGCGCGCGTTTCCGACCCGAGTGTGTGCAGTAGGCTACAGGGCCTGAGCCAGGCTGGCTGAACGTTGCCTCTCGGTCTGGCACACAAAGGGCCATCCGGAGCACCTGGACTTGAACGGTAGCCGAGAACCAGCAAGTGTGCCGCTCGGCGGGCGCCGGCCCCGCCGCAGAGTGGTGGTGATTAAAGCAAGTTCAACGAAAGAGCCAACAAAACAAAACCTAAGAGCTAGCCAGTTAGCCGACGAGCTAGCTAGCTAGCCAGCCAACCAGCCAGCGAGCAGCAATCGAAGGAACGTTCAGAGAGTAAACATCATCGAGTGATTTTAGCGCAAGCGACGGACGGGCGCGAGGAACAAGCGAATCCGTGAGTGAGGTGCCAGTGATTTTTGAACAGTGATGGGGACATAACCGGCGGAAAGTGTTGTGCCAAGTGGTCGAAGCGGCTCTCCAGCTCGGCAAGCTGACGCCTCGACGGAACGTTCGAAAAGCGACGGAAAAACGACGTTCAACCTCAAGAAGGGGGGAGTGGAGGAGGTGAAGTACGGTGGGGTGTGCAGCAGGAGCGTCGGTCGAGGAAGCGTATCGAACGGTGTGTGTCGTGGCGTGCAATCCGTTCATCTTTGACAACACAGAGGCAGAGATTTGCGAAGCCGCCGCCGCCGCCGATGATGCGATTCTGCTTGCTTGATAGATCCTTCTCGTCATCATCAACGTTGTTGTTGTCGTCGGGGTCGTCGACGTTCTCAGCTACAAGCAGCAGCAGCCGAATCCTTGGCGGATCCCCGGTTTTCCAAGCGAAACACTCTCTCAAACGAAACGGCTCACTCCGAACCAGCTGAATCTGGGGCAAAGCAGCAGGTGTCAAATCCAGGAAGCAGTTGATGCACGATGCGAAGAAACCTCGGCCTGAAACCCCGTTGGAGTGACGAAGCGTTTTCACCGACGTGAGCAAAGACGCAGATGAGAGAAAGGGGGGCGCACGACGAGAGCCAACGCGATTTTACCTTTTTCAACTTACTCGACTTCGCGCAGCGGCGGCAACCTTCGAGAGAACGACGACTCTCCTCATCCGATTGAATTCCTCCGTTTTGATTGACTAGATCGGCGGCTGCCGCAGAACGCGACAGCAGAAGCACTGCGATCCGAACCAGCAGCAGAACCCGAGATTCAAACCCAAATCGCTATCTAAGCAACCGCTAAATTCTGGAAGTGATCAAAAAACTCAGAACGCAAGCAAGCTAGAGTCGAGAGAGCGCCGTTCCTCGAGCTGTTCCTGAACGAGAATTGTCGTCGTCGACTCCTCGAGCGAATTCTCAGACAGTCAGTATTACTTCTCACCACCCAAGCCAAAGCGTAGGGTCTGCCTGGCGCACGCTGTTCCTCATCTTCTACGACAAGCACACGACGACGACGACGACGAGCAATCGACGTAATCTTCAGAGCGGCACTCTACTGTTTGCTGTCTCGTTTCCCTCTATTTTGAAGCAGTGATTCGCGCCGGAATCCACGTCACGCTCGCTCTCCGCGTCCCTCCTGGAAAACGTGACAGCGTGCGTGGACCGAAGCGAGACGAGCCGAAACAGCGAGCGAGAAGTCAAGTTCCTTGGAACAGTTTCCTCTCCAGAAATCTCAGAGTACGCTAGTCAGTCAACGAAAGCAACGCCCCATACCAAGGAGAAGCTCAACATCATTCACCCTGTTTGTCTACAAAACTATATCTCGTCTCGATCGCTCTGAGCGGATCTGTTCAGAAGCCCCAAGGAGCTAGCTTAACGATTGATGCGAAGCTCAACGACAGCAGCACTGCCGATTCGTTGTCACTTCGGTCAAGTTCAGTGAACCCACGAGAACAAATACTCAGCAAACGAACCAACCTAGGACAACTAGAACCCGAGGAGTATAATCAACTCCGTCGAAGCCACAGGAGCGCTGACTCCAAAGTGTACGAGCTGTGGGAAACCGAGCTCCATAGCAAGCAAGCAATCTTCCAACTACAGTGTTCACCAAGCAATATCTTCCGTAAGACGTTTCCGTAAAGTTAACACCGTAAAGTCCACCGACTTCGAGCGAAAAGAAAAAAAAACAACCGACAACAAAGAGCGAAGGATTAACAACGACAACAAGGAGAAGCACCACAGTAAACCTTCAACGAAACTGCTGGCGCCGCGACCTCGTGCACTACGTAACTGAAACTCCAAAACTTCACCGAACTGTTCCGTGCCGTGAACGCTACCGGGATCCACTGTTTCCAGCGAAGCCCCCCGGTGGTACCAAGTGCGGACAGGCCGTCAACCGATCGACGCTAAAACGGACCAACTAGCCACTGTGTAACTTAGAGATCCGGAATCGCGCTGCTTCATTCTCCCAGCGGCTAGGAGCCAAAAGACAGCTCCCGTTCCAGGTTGATGGATATCGGTTACAGCACGAGCCAGCGCCAGGCTTACGAGCAAGCCCAGCAACAGCAACCTCCGCACCAGCAGCTGGTGCCACCAACAATCTCGGTTACAGTGTCAGGATCAACCGGCACAACGGCGTATACAAATCCTCCACCGCCGGTTATTCCGGTCAACCCTCCTCCTCCGGTCCCTCATCCCCCCATGACCACGTTGATTCAGGAACAGGCGAGATACTCCCACCCACCCGGTCACCGATGGATGCAGCAAACCAACGTCCCACCAGGAAAATGTGAGTTCGAGCCCATCATGCGAACGGCCGGGGGATGCGCTGCCCCCGTCGCGAGTTCTCCAGGAGTTCCGTTCTCCTTTCCGTTTAGATCCCATTCACTTCCTCACTAGCCACTTGGATCTCTCGAATCCTCATCCGCGAGTTCTCGACACGACAGCCCCAAACAGAAGCCATCCGGGCCTGTATCTGGAGAGCGGTGTTCAGAAGTGCTGCTCCACACCCGATGGATGGATCCCTGAACCCGATTACGTGGATTTTGATGACTCATTGGTCGGGGAGCAACACCTGTTGTTGGTGTGATCCGACGACGTTGGCGACAAATCGGCTCCAGAGCGTCGGTGACGACCTCGCACAGGACTCTATGAGCGCTCTTGCGTGATCTACCACCAGAGGATGGTATCGGAGTACCCCTTGGCAGCGATCCTACCATCCGATGCAAACCCGCTCTTTCTGGCAACCACTTGGCGCCACGCCGCGGGCTGGGTTGAATTTTCTCAACGGATGTTGGGTAGCGTGTCAGACGCCTCGCAAGTGTCTTCTTTTTTCCACCAGTTTCCAGAGTGGGTCTGTTCGAATCTCATCGCCTTCGGGTCTTTGTGTTGTAGAACCTGTCTACGTGAGTGTGGCTCTGTTTGTGAGCATGTTCGTTAGCTCGAGAAAGACCGGCTGCTGCTCGGGCGGGCCGCCGGCCGGCCGGGCCACAGGGTTTGGTTCGGGCCGTGCCCGGCTGGCTTTTCGGTTCAGCCAGCCCTTTAACAACCGACAGCCAGTCGAGTGGACGGCCCGATTTGGCGGGCATTGTTGTGAGCCGTGCCCGAACCACCCGGGGCAAACTGGTGGACCAATAGAGCTTCCAGCGACGATTGTGAGTCGTCAGATCAATCTGGTCAGAGCGGAATTTCCCTCGAATTCCCTGCTCGGAAGACAGTCGGTTTATATCATCCAGCTCAAGACCGCCGAGAACGACGACGTCGATAACTGTTTCGCTATCAGAAACTCTCGTCTTCGAATGATGTCTTGTCACCTGTCAGTTGTCCACTCACTCGACCAGTCTCTGGGTCAGCCGTGGCTGAGCAATGTGCCGAGAGAGAGAGAAAGAGGGAGAGACGGCTATCAACGGAATTTGTATCTTTAGCGGGAGTCGAGGTGTCCAACATCAAAACAGACACGAGAATCGGTCCCGTATCAGCAAGACGATCCTAGGTAGCGGGTTTCCACGACCATGCAAGCACCGGGTCCACTCGAAGAGCCGAGGAGCGGGCGGTCAAGAGGAATTTCGATGTTCTGTTGGAAGCAAAGAATTCCGAGAGAATCTCCGCGAGCTCGGAACTTCCTCGAGATTTCTATCTCGTCGAGATCGTTGTTGACAGACGGTTTCAGACGGAGTTCCAGATGCGTGTGTTCTTTGTGACGTCACCTATTTCGAATCCGTCAGCACAGTCACGGCGGCACCTCGTCGTGCTGGAGTTCGCTCGAAGGTTCCTGCCTTTGCCGGCAATCGCAAGGGTCCGCTTTCGATTCATCAAGGCCTGAATGCTGCAGCAACACCGTCCTGGCAACTCGCGCATACGAAAGAAAAGGCAGCAGTATTTAATTTGCAATAGAAGACGGGGAACGAACGGGATGCGCGAGCTCCTCTCCGAGGAAGGCTCGTTCAGTGGTGGATTCCTTCGGAGGGAGGGGCGGTGCGGTGCAGCTGGAGCGGCATTCTAACTCGGAGGCGCTGGCTGGCGCGACGGGCTGACAAACAGACAGGCACGGATAAGGTAGCAATGCAATTACCAATGAAGACGTTCGCGTGCTTCTCGAGTCGCTTGATGAATACCTCATCGTCATGAGCTGAAGGAGTTTCGTAAATATCCGCGGGCAAACTGAGGGAGCGATCGAGTGGGGTCGACTGTTGCAGCTGGCTGCCGAGTGGTCGACTCGCGCTTCATTCCGACGCACGAGAGGGAGATATTCCTCTCCGCTCGCAGGAGTAGACCCCAGATCGGTCTTATACAAATGCAGGCTCCGGTCGCGTGATACAGGAAACCTCCTCCCGCATCGCCGAGTCCGGAAAATACTGCAAACGGAAGAGATCGAAAAAGAGAGGCAATCCTCTGGCCGATTAGCCCCGACCGGGGCCGACATAAATCACTTAGGTCTCATTGGCTGACGTCGGCTCAGCTCGACCAGAGTTCGAACACGGGCCGAAGCCACCAGGGAAGCTCGAGCGCGGAATTCCGGCCCGAAATAGAACGACCGGGGGAGGGGGCGGGGACGCTACCGCACGACGGAAACCAGCTGATTGATATGAGTGCTCTACCTGTTCGATCCCAGAAGTCATATCGAAGCTGTCAACGGCAGCGGCAGCAGCCGCCGCCACCGAGCTCCATAGAATACGTTTCCCCGAGGACACCACCCGGTAGCACAGCCATCGAAAACTGTTCAAAAAGCTGCGAGCGTTTCTCAATTTCAATCGGGCCGCACGACGATTGGGAGTCCTATTTGATTCTGTATCACTCCGGCGATCCATTCCGCCAGTACCGACCTCAGATCCATCGAATAATTCCGCAAACGATCCTCGGAGCATGTCCGCCGCCGCGGCTTGCCGATAGGGGCAGACGCGGCTCCCGAGCACGTCTTGGGGGTTGTAGAAGACATGCTGCTGCCGCCGCCGCCGCTGCTGCAATCTCTGGAAGTTTGCTTTCCGTCGCGGGTGAACTATCCCGGCGAGCCGTGTTCCGTTTCGAGCGGGGCGGACGGACGGCGGGCGGGAGGGCGACCGGGCTGTTCGGAAACGCTGACAGACAACATCCTCATTCGTCCGGGTCCGAAGTTTCGTTGAGTTCCGCGCTGTCTGTTTGCTCGCTCGTCGTGGGCCCACCGAGCCTCGAGTAGTCAGGAATTTGCATATTTATTGCAGAACACTGGTTCACGCTGTCATTGAAACGGATGTCGAGTGCGAGGAGGGTCCATGGGGGAAGTCTACTTCAAAAGCTACCTCGTCTGCGCACGAGAGCTCTTCCAAACCATGTTTCACATCGAGCCGTTGTCCGAGACG
This sequence comes from Phytoseiulus persimilis, assembly GCA_037576195.1. Lineage (NCBI taxonomy): Eukaryota > Metazoa > Arthropoda > Arachnida > Mesostigmata > Phytoseiidae > Phytoseiulus > Phytoseiulus persimilis. The sequence goes on from CM075104.1 coordinate 7,676,249, forward strand.
GTTCCGCCGTGAATTGACTCGCTCCCAAACTGGGGATCAAGGGCAGTTGGCTGCCCGGAAGTTCAACAGGAACGAGTCTCCGGACTGGAGTTACGCTAGCTCGTTCGAGCTGGAAGGCGTCCTCCGGTCTACTGATCGATGACATCTCGGACACCGAAGCAGTTAGTGAGGGTCAGCACCGAGTCAGAGAGTGGCGCGGGGTCCGGGCTCAGGCCGATCGAGATCCCGCACAGCCTCCCCACCCTTGAGCGCGCCGAGGATGGAAGGACGACGACGACGACGCTGGGAACGGGAGGCTGTGTCCGTCGAAGACCACATTCTTAAGTAACCGTTAATCCAAGCTAATTGCGGATCTTTCGCCGATTTTTATGCTGTAATTGGATCTATGGCCGATCGTGAGGCTCATTCCATATACAACGCTGCGGTGGAGACGGCCGCCCAACCCCTCGCTCTCCTCCTGCCCACCAACCCGCGGGCTCAGACTACGTCTGTGACCGGGGAGGCTGACAGGCAGGCCGGGCGGTCGACCGACCCACCGGCCGGCATGCAGGAAGACAGACGGAGGATCTGGCCAGACGGGCGTACCGCGGTGGGGAGAGGAACTTTAGCCGCAGCGTTCGCGGAAGAAGAAGTCAAGAAGACTGCGGCTTAATTCGATCATCAGTGAGAGCGAGAACGGCCGAACCAACTGAAAGAAGAAGTTCGCCCGCCTGCTGCCAGCGGTCCCTAGCCACGATAGCGCTAAAGACGAGCTGCTGCCGAGACTCCGGCTGTGGCGGTTTGATAGCGGCTCTTCTTTCGGGAGTTCGACGAGCTGAATTCGAGCATATGTCGTCTGCTGCCCCCTCCTCCGATCGCGCTGTCGCCGATCCGGACCGCGATGGTACATGCCACGAGCCCCCCTGCCCTGCCGCGATGTCCCGTCAGGTGAACTGCTGCTGCCGCTGCAGAATTCAAAAGAGGAATAGAGACGACGACCAGGACGACACAGAGGAAAGACTCCCCTGGGACGGACGAGAAGCGAAGAGGAAGCTCCGCCGTAATGAGACTCGCTGGGGATACACCTGCCGGGGGAAGTCATGGATTGACGATTGAACTTCCCGCCAACGGAGCGGGCGAACCATCCGCAACGGCGGCGACGTTTAGCGCCAGCTCAGTTGGTCGTCTCTCCACGACCGAGCCCAGGAGTCGGAGGGAGCTCGTTCAGGAGCGCTGGCCCGCCCGCCCGTCCGCTTACCCGATTCGTGAAAAAAAGTCGAGTCAGCTATGCGCCAGTGACGTCGTGGCGTGACCGGGAAAGCCGTCAGTGGAAACGACACGCACGGCGATTCGTCCCCTCAAATCCTTCCTGTCCACCTCTGGCCGCATTATCTCATCATCGTGGAATCGTGCCGGCAGATGATCGTATCAACTATTCGGTCGTCAACTTCTCTTCCCTCGACCCCGCCTGTGACGCGGACGTTCGGACGCCGGTCGGGGTGATGTCCTCCGGCTTTTGCCCGAACGGAGTCAGGACACTGTGAATCTCTCCGGTGGTGAGAGCGTGAGCCATGAAAAGTTCGTACCGGGGTGAAAACCTCCGGTGGACCGGCTCCGGGAACCCTGGCCTTCGAGAGTCGGCCTCCAAGCTCCTCCAGGTGTTCTGTAACCCAGACATTCGCTCGTCTGGTTTGCTTCTCGATCGGCCGAGGAGCGGGCTGGTCTGCCAACAGGCCGGCAAGTCTGCAATCTCACCTCATGTCCGGCAGACTCAGGAGGAGCCTCGAGCGGTGTGGGAGAGCATCCACCGACGTGCTTAGAATCTCTGGAAGTGAGGCTGTAAGCATCGATCATGTTCTTTCCACCGGTTGAGGTCAAGAGACGCCGACGAACGAACGAACGAACGAACGAGCGAGCGAACGGGTCCAGAGACGAGGCGCCCGTTGAGGTGGAGGAGGACAGTCAGATGGACGGCCGAACGAACGAACATCCCAACAAACGAATCGAAGAGCTGGCAAACGGACCGCCACACTGAGAGCTTGAGGGGACTGAGTCACTAACACACGGCGAAACCGACAACTCCTCAGAAAACCGGTGATGTCGCCGTTCCAGCTTACTGAGACTGTTCTCGGAGCCTGCGGCGTCAGAAAGAGAACCTGCACGGGAACTCGGTCGAGTTTGATAGTTCCGTGCGAAACTTCGCGGGAATACCCCGGCTCTCGGGTCACAACCGTCTTGAGGGTCCGCGCGGACGGTTTCCGGCGACGCCTGTGGTGCAAGGTCGATCGACGTCCTCGAGTCGAATCGAGAAGTCGCTGCGACAAGGACGACGTTGACGACGTGTTCCCCGTTCTCGCTTTCCTCGCAGAGATTGTTGTCGTTGCTGACGACGTCGTTCAAGGTTACCCTCCGGAGAGAACGCCGTCTCCTCGAATCACCCACGGAGCTAATCACGGGTGTTAATTTCGGAAGGAGAGAGAGAGACTGGCTCGCTCGCGGGCAAGCTAGTCGCCGACTCGCTCGTTTCTGTATCGGATTCCGTTAACGCTTCGCGCGAGTCGTTCGAACTCATAGCGGGGCTCGGGTGTCCGAACGGACCGGTCCCCTCGCTGCGGCCATCGTCGTCGCCTGGCCCAGCCGCTCGTCCGAAATCCGGCGATTCCTCGCCGTCTTCGCTCAAACCGGCACCTGCGTACCCAGCAGTACCGGTTCGGGACTCGTGTGGAGAAGCAAGTGACTCGCACAAGGTGATGAGTGACGAAGGGAGCTTCGGAATTTCTTCGAAAAATCCGTGCGCCTGGCCGGAAGTGTCTCATAGTTGCGGGATTCCGAGATGCAGGTCGGGGGAGGGGAGGGGGGGGGGTCTCGGAGGGCGCGATTCGAACCCATGTTCAACCGCCTGAACTCTTTGAGCTCGATCTGTAGCGGGCATTCTAATAGTCCAATTATTCGATAGGCTGTCGAATGGGATCGTCTGAATCTGAGTGTAGAGACGATGGTGATGACCTATTTTGAATCGCTCAGGCCAGGTACGGAGTTATTAGGCTGCCTCCTCTTGCGGAACCGCAGGCACTGTGCCTGTCTGCGTGCATGCCTCCATCGTTCTCCCCTGAACGCAACCCCCCCCCCCCCGCCAACAATCATGGTCGTAGTCGCTGCCAGCATCATGAGCGTCATCCTCCGCGATGAGTCGGAGGATCCTCCATTAGAGTGACAACCTCCAGTGATTCCGTTTCTCGTGCTCTGCGCAGGGAACTAACCTGCGCAGTGTACAGGCATTCCGCTACACAGAATGACGCATCTGCGGCGGCCTCGGAACGCGTCTCGCTGCCGGCCTTGCGCGATCCCACAAAGCTTGGCCAGCTCGAATCGAGCCGAAAGCCCCACTCGTTAATCAAAACCTTCAGCGTCGCACAGCGCCGACCGAACGGGAAAAGATGAACGCTGTTACGAACACGGGGAAACGGAAAACTGCGAGCTTCCGGAACTGAATCACTCTCCGCTCGGAGTGGATTGTTTGAGGAGCGTTTGAGGGGCGTTTTAGGGATAGTCGGGGCACGAGAGAAAAAGCTATCGTCCTTCCGCTCCTCGGCAGAAGGGCGGGGAGGACAACTCGACCATGCCGCGGGGCCGTCGACGGCCTGAGCCAATCAACGGGAGTCGGAGGATCGTTTAATCCTCCCAGTCGACACGAGGCTGCGGACATCAAGCGCTGTGAGTGAGACACTCGTTTGAGTTCGAGGAGTTGGACAGGATTGTGTGCAGTGACGTCAAAGGCTCGACCCGACTGCCGTGGTCCAGCCACTTGAGGGAGCGCGGGATTTCCAAATAAGGCCTTAAGCTGTCCTCGTTGGGATCGCTCCCATCCATCAGTCGCGGCTATTATCAGCGAATCAAGGATAGATGGCGAGCGATGCGTTGCGATTCGCTGGATACTCCGCGGCCCGACACGCTCCAACATGCGAGCGACGGTAGACGACGTTCGGCTTCCTGATCCTGGAAAAAACGGTGCTGATATCGATGATGACCTCACTTAATTAGCGCTCGCTTTAGAGCAAACTAGGAGAAGTTTCCGAGAGCTCTCGATCGATGGCAGAGTCCGCAATCAACCGATGCCGCATCCTTTTGGGGGCGGGCAGGGGGAGAGGCCGGCGCGTTGCCTGCTCTCGACGCATCTGATTGATGGCGTTCTTCTTGTGTGGTGAGCTGTTCCAATCGGTGTCGTGTCCTCCGTTTGCCCGGTTTCATTTATGACACCGCGGCGAAGCTGGAGCCGCTATCTGGTCGCTCTCACCTCGGCGCTCCCGGCTCTGGTCCCGATCTTCACTCGCGAATCTGATTCCTGAACTCCGGCTGGTTGATCGGACAGGCGGGCGTTCGGTCGGTCGGGTCGCTCGATTGATCGGCTTCTTCGCTGGTTTAGTTGCGTAAAAACAACACAATGAATCCTCCCTGGCTCGCTCTCTCATTATCGGGGGACAAGGGTTTCCCGTGATATTCCCGCTCGCTCGCCTGACTGACTGACTGACTGCCAATTCGCTCGCTCCCCGTCCTTCTCCTGTCTGTTCTCCTGAAATCAGGGACCAGCTTCATTGCCCGACTGGCTGGCTGCGGAGAACGGAGATTGCACCCGCTGCGGGAAGAGGAGGATGCTCTGTGAAGCTGCGAAAGCGATAACGAACCGGCGGAGCTGTGGCGGCCTTCCCCCTCATGCCGAAGACACTAGGTAGTGGTGTGGATTATCGATCTTATCTAGGTCGTGTGCTCTCACTCGTGCTCAGGCTCCTCTACACCACGCCGCGCGGATCTCCCGCGTGCACGTGCAGGTTTTGGGAGATATCGAAGAAGTGTTCTCAGTCTGTACGCGTGAACGTGGAGGGGGGGGGGGGGGGGGGGGAATCGGGGCGAAAATGACGTCGGGACGCAGCGACTGGACGAAAAAGAGGAGGAACATCTAGAACAGTTGGAGTTCCGAGGCAGGGCACGAGCGTTGGACGTCAAACGAATGGAGCACGAATGGTCCATTCTCAGGAGCGGCCCACTCCCGAACGAATCGGAGGAGCATCTGCGATGACGAGTTCAAGATCAGCTTTCACGTGTAGCTCGTGCAGCCGGGAAGCCCCTCATGCCCGACATCGTTGTAGCTCCTGTTATGATCTTTGAGAGCGCGCTCCAGTGAACCAGCTCGATGCCCATCAGGGAACATCGATAGGAGGGGGAGGAGGGGACGCGAAGAGATTGCCGTCGGATGGAGGTTTTTCGAGTGAACTGCCTCATCACGTACGGAACAGCCGTGAAAAGGAAAGAGCTCATTGCATTCGCATTACTCGCCGTCGGTGGTTGCTGCACGCACCTTGTTGCAGCACGAGCCTCACTGTGGCGCAAGTTCATCGTGCTCGCTGCCTCGCTTCGTCGGACCTGGTCGGATGTGGAAAACACTGCGCCGTTCGTTTCGCGCAGATTGAGGTGCGGGAGATTCAACTGCGACTGTTGCAACTGTTGAGATGGTGATGAGCGATATGCAGAACGAGCTCGCGGAGTCGTTGCGCAGTGTGGGTCCACCGAACGCTCGGTGTCCATCTCTGAGGTCTCGGAAGGAATATGAAGAAAACAAAACTCGCCAGCACCGCCGCAACCACTGCCCCACTCGCACGATAGCTGCTCGCCACTGCCCCGGGCGGCGAGGACTGGAGGAATGGGGGGTGATTCGCTTCCGCTCCATAAATTATGGAAATTGTTGAGTTGATGTTGTCGGCGCAACCGACCAACTCCGCCGGTTCGCCTTCCATCGTTGGTTGGAGGGAGCGAGTGCCGCGCGCTTGTTTTTCCTCTGACCCGTCAAACAAAGAGTGGATCTCCCGTCTGCCGGTGGGGTCGGCGGAACCCTGAGCCGAGGACTGACGGCAGAACGCTCCGAAAGGGCGCGGAACGATGCCCCTCCCCCGTACCCCCCACTCTTGCTCGGGTTCCCCGCGTGGGCGCATTCGGAAGCGGAACTACGCAGAGCAGGTGAAAGAGGCTCATGGGGTTCAACTTGTGGAGCGGTCCGTCGCTTTGTTCGCTTGCCGTTCTCGTTCCGTCCGGTAGTTCCTTGCATTCTCGCATTATGGGATTTGGATTCAGGTCGGAGGAACAGGAGCGAACTTTGGAGACTTTTCACTTCCTCAGCCGCTTGTGCCTCTCTCCGGCTAGCTCAGCGTCGAAAGCAGCTTAGAGTCGAGGCTGGCCACTGGCGGTGGTGCCGCTGCTGCTCGAGAGGGATGAGCACGAAGAAAAGAACGAAGACGACATCGTGTATTTTGCTGGAACAGCCCACGACGGAAACGAGGATAAGAGAGCATGAGCGGAACGAGCGACGGGGAGCTCCACTTCAGGCCAAAGCAGCTTACCCAAGAAGTTGGTCGGCGGCGGCGGCGGCGGCCTGCTTCCCACTCGCCCGAGACTGCCCCACGCGATCCAAGTGTCCATGTCTGCCCAGCTACAGATTGCTTTCCTGGTCACTCGATCCCGATACACGAACTCGGTTGCCCGCTCATCCAGACTCGGTGTTTTGTCGTAACGATTGCTGAGTGGGAGATGAGCAGGACTTGAGAGGGAACTCTCCGCCTTACCCAAGTTCCTCGGACCACGAGAGGAATGCCTTCGAGATCCCCCGCCACCATCGTTATTGTCATCTCTGGCTTTGTCGTCGACGTTGTCTGTGGGGCTCTGTATGCTGTCACAGCGGCTGGCGCTGTCACCATCAGCAGCGGCATCTTTCGTCCAGACTAACACGCTTTCAGAACGCCGGAAGCCCAATCTAAACTTTGTAATCCTTTCGAGCTTCGTTTCCCTCTCCTTATTCCGCCAACGCCATCGCGGGCGCCCATCGTCAGCCTGTGGCGGTGCTCCACTTCGAGCCTCTCCTCTAAAGTGAGGAGGTGATATGGATCAGGGAATGATGTAATTAAAAACTGGGCCCAAGGCATAATAACGCGCGTCGGCGCGATCCAATGGAAATATCCTCGACGATGAGCCATGTGCGAGTTCATTCGCGCTTATGAAAACCGAAGACGAGCATCCGTTGAGGGAAAAGGTCCGGAGCGGTGCAAAATCTGCTCTCTGCTGCGGGAGCATTCCGGGAATCTCAGAGTGACGTGTTCGTCGCTGAAACGATTATTCGATCTGTACCCCGTTACCCCGGATTCTCCATGGTTGGGTGTGAATGGGTGAATTCGTGTGAGATTCCGTGCTCTTACCTTCCAACTTACTTTTCAGGTGAGTATACTCTTGAGATCGGTCCGGTACAGCATCGTAATCAAACTCGAAGTGAGCTCAAGCTACGACATCGATTGGTATCGTTATTGATTTTTTTTTTGAAAGATGGTGAATTTATTATATTTGATGATCGTTTTTAAATATAAATGCAATACGGGAGACTGGGGAGTCCTCCGCTCACAAGCTGGAGAGGAGCTCTGGGATTTCATTAATTTCCGGCAATTAAAATCGAACAATCAGGATCGAGGGTTGCTCAGCCGGAAGCGATCAACGTCCCGCTTCTTCTGCGACCCCCGCAAAAGAAATCAAGCATTCAGCTGCGAGCCAATCATCGATTCAGACCGAGATTCCGTTTCCTCTGAAGAAGAATAATCCCGCTGGAGTGTTTCGGGGCTCTGCCCTTTGTGTAGTGTCGCTCAGTGGCTTCATTAATGTATGCAAAGAGTATTACGGCGCTCGCTGTCGTACACACACGTTATTCTGAAACGGGATCCTTTTTCGAAGGGAATCGCACGCCGCTAGCTTGTCGAGCTCTTCTTCCCGGAGGTCTGTGCGTCGGCTTCGCTTCAAACTGGAAATCGTTGAAATCCCCGAAGGCTCGGTGGATAGTCAGGCGAAGCTCAGGAGGTTTCGTCTCGTTCCAGGGTCGTGACCTTGGAACTCGATCCCGAATCGAGCGAACAGTTCCAACAGCTGAGATCTCTCATTCCTCAGCCATGGTCATCGGGAGCCCAGCGAGGCTTGCCGAAATCATTCGGTATCGGGCTTTTCCGCCACATGTAGTTCGTCGCTTGAGATCCGAGCTCTGGACAAAATCCACAGAGCCAATCCACAAGCCAATCGTTCGACGCGGCCCCGCTCGTGGAGCGATCCCTCGTTCGAGATGCGGCCGCTTCTCATTGTTCCGACGTACGTCAGGAGCCCGCTGGGCTCGCTGCATGACACGCCTGCCGTGTCGGGACAACGGAAACTATAACGCCGATTTGATTGCGTTCGCTCCGTCGTTCTGGAAGCGACGTCATCTTCGCGATCCAACAGCTGTTCGTCGACCAACTGCGGAACCAGCTTTCAGCAACGGCGGAGAGCAGCGGTGCGGGAACACAGACGGACAGCGCCGGGGCCGTAGCCCTGGGCCAAGCTTGGACTGGGTTTGATAGCCTTGTGTGTTGTTGCCGACGTTGTGGACGGTGCCGTCGTCGTTTATTCTCCGCTACCTGGCCCTAACTCGGCCACGACTTGGCTCTGACCAACGTCCCTAGTGTCCCTCGAGCGTGGCCTTAGCGCACTGCTAGCCTACAGAAGTCCACTTCTCTGTCCGAGCCATTGCGGAGTTAATCAAGCTTTATGGCGCAGCGAGCACCCGCTTGCTTGCCAAGGACAAGCAGATTTATACCTGCTAATATCCCTACAATTGGATTCTCCCGCTAGCGGCCAGCCGGCGAATCTGCTTGTTTCTCTGCTTGCGTGTCGAACACCTAGTTCCCTGGTGGTCTAGTTGGCAGCAGGCTACGAACGAACGAGGGCGAAGGGGCGGGCGGGCGACCCTGGCTCGGATATGGGAGCGACCGCCATCAGCCCTCTGCTGGGAACCGATGGGCTCACCCAGCTTCTCTCGCCCCGCTGGAAACATCATGGAGGAGATCGTGACGACAACTGTGTGCCAACTGACCAAACGCTTGTAACTGTCACGACCCGCTAGTCTGTTGGGCAGCCTGTTGCCTCAAACCACGTCGGGAAACAAACACGCCCCGATGAGGCCGAGATGCACGTAAATATTTCCCGAGTCCATCGAGAGCGATCGAAGGTCGCTCTCACAAATCTCTAAACCCCGCGTGACGTTCTTGAACCGACGGCAATATTCTCGGTGCCAAGCGTGTCGACTTGGAACTTATTGGCGCTGAACACAGACCTTAAACCGGCCATTCGGTCCGAAGTGGATCTCCTGCTCAAACCCGAATGAACAGTTTCTTTGTATATTTCCCGCCGAAAACGTCATGCAACGGTCCTCGACGACTCCGGGATTCGTCCTGCCTCAGCTTCAACGCGGGTTCCGTTCTCGCGGGAGTGTGGCGGAGGATCCGCGCCCCACTCGGAAGAGACCTCGCTGGGTTAGTCGCTCACTTCTGGGCTCAGCCTACGACTCGGCTCCTGAATTCAAATCCACTGCGCTGATTAGATCTTGTTCTTCTCGTCTCCTCTTTGCTTCAGAGGATGTGTACGAACGCAGCCTCCTGGGAACGGCGAGGTATCCTGTGCGGCCGTGCCACGTCGTCGTCGTCGTATCATAGCTGCATAGTCTCTTCGCGCGAGCAACACGCGCGTCCACCGAGCCCGAGACGGGGCTCAGGAGGAACCTCAGGAGATCAGTGAATTCCCGTGGCGAACTGCGGTCGCTTGCCGAGAGCGGAGCTCGGTCGCAGCCAAGCTCTCGCAAACCTTGAGATTCGTTTTCCTCTCCGGTTGTGCCGAGGCGAGAGAAAAAAAAAGCCGTAAAACCTGCGGGTTCACAGGTGGAAGCGCTGACTCAGCAGGTGGGAAGGAACGAGAGAGAGAGGAGAAAGAAAAGCTGCCTGCCGTGAGGAAAGCCGGCGCGGACTGTTCGACTGCAGTGCAGCTGCTTATCCTCCACGACGCGAGTCAGTCCCCCCGCTAGCGGCGGGTCAATAGGCCTTCATTAATGGCAACAGCTCGTAAAAGAACCTGGCGACGCAAGACGGCCGCGCACACTGACTTCCCGGCTGACGGGTGGACGACGACCAGATTGGCCCATTCAAGCGAGATTGGATTTTCGCCACCCCGCTCAAACCTCCGACAGTGGCGCGACCGCACCATTGGCGCAGCCGCCTCCGAGGACTCCGTTGTGACCGGAGTCGATCCCGACTCGAGTTCCGGGGCTCACCTGAAACCTCCGCTTGGAGCCTCTCCGATAAAGAGCTCCTTGAAGACCGACGAACTCGTGAGCGGCGGGCCGAGTCCTGCGGAGAAACAGTCCGTGAAGACCGGGCGTGGGTGGTTAGCTTTTGCCGGTCGGGGCCTTGACGGCGGCGGACGATTCCAGACGCTGCGTCAGCAGGTCGCGGCGAGGTTCTCACCAGCCCCCGGGAAACATTGGTTCGACCCACGCAGTAAGTCGATCAGCGCGTTTTCCCGGAACGGGTCCGACTGCTGTATTTTCCCGCACGCGAAACCAGGGTTCGTTCAAGGACGAGTTCTCCTCTCCCCCCCCCCCTCGTGTCTCACTGTCATCCTTGAGTCGAGGAACGAGCGAGTGACCGGGGCATCGACAGAATAGCGTTTGGTGATGCGTGCCGTTTTTTGACGAGCTCTCGCCGCGGATTGCTAAAAAAGGAAGGGACAGAAAGGCGTGTGTGAGACCTCAGCCCGGGGATTCAAGCCACGTACGACTCTAATAGGCGCCTTCAGCGACGAATACGGAATAACCAGGTGGGAAACGAACTCGCCCAAGCCGCGGCGGCAGCTATCCCTCGGAAACATGAATAAACAGCATCTGCGGCTGAGCGCGGGCCGACGGAAGAGTGCGAGACATCCGCGGAACGAAGCTAATCCCGAATCCGGCCCGAAACGAGGAAGGAAAACATGCGCTTTTCACCAGAACATCGCCATTGCTGGTACCGCCGGCCGCTTCATCTCCCACCGGTCCAGAGTCCTTGCGTGTGAGCGCATGCGAGTGTTTTGAGAAGAAAGTTCAGGAGGACTCCATCCAGGACCATCGAATGTCTCTCACTGCCGGTCGTGGGTTGATTCTATCGCTCGCTCCACACACTCGAACGACCGAGCCGCGGTGTTCGTTGCCCGCCGCTTTTCCCGCGCGCGCGCCGATGATGTTGCACAAGACCGTAATTTGCGGATGTAGCAGCGACGGATACGGGTCTTGAATGGCTCCGCTCCGGAAGGAGCGAGGGAACTTTATCAATAACATTTCGGGCGGCACCGCTCGAATCCGCGCAGAATTCCTCGCGCTCGTTTGCCTGTCACTCCCTCGAGCTCCCAGATTATTCCCTCGTTCGCTTCTTATTACTCCTCCTCGCTCCGCTCCCGTGCGTCTTTAGCTCCTCGAAAAGCCCTTCTGTCCGGCAAGCGACTCAAGCGAAGTTCTCTTTTGAAGAAGCTCTTCAAGTTCGCTTTCCCCGGAAGAAAGCGTTCTCCAAAGGGCTTCGTTCCAGATCCCGGTTCCGTCTCCGCTCCTGTGCCCACCGCCCATACTCCTCCTTTCTCCTCCTATTTATTCTTCATTCAAACCTTCCCGGGTTCTGTATAGGAGGAGGTACCAGACAGGAGAGCTAATGATTTGCTTTGAGCGCTTCTCGACAACTTGACGCTCTGCCGCACACACGTAAGATATCCAAACACACGTCTTTCGATGCCGTCCCGATGTATTTGTCTCGATCTCTCTTCGGATATGAACCCGGTGGCGCCGCAAGATAATCGAACGGTGCTCTCCCGGAAATATCAGCCCTCTCCGCTTGATCATCTGCTCGCGTTGGAGCAAATCGAGGAAATGTGACGAGCTCGACATGGAAACCGCGGCGCGCGGAGGTTTTTTCCAGCTCCGCAATGGACAACGCTTCTTTTGCGCTCCGGAACGCAGAACGGAGAGGAAATCATTGGGGAACATGTTCAGGGGGGGGGGGGGGGTTGCTCCGGATCCGTCTACAGCGATTAAGCTCGCGGAGAAGGAACGGATGCAGTCGCAGGAACAAAAATGACTGTGGCCCCGTGTTTGCGTGCAAGCTTTCATCATAAGGAGCTCGGCTCGTGCTTCCCGTCGGCGTGTCCCTCTGGTCCCGAGGAACGTTCTCGCTTACGACTGTTGCTCCTGGGCCCCAGCAGCAGTTGGACGTTAGGACGCCCTTTCTGCTGGCGAGGCCGACACAAGCATTTACCGGGTGCCATATGGGGCGCCCTTCCGTGGGACGCCGAGTAAAACCCCCGTCGACGAGCTCCACCTCGATCGGACATTGATTCGTCGTTCTGGTTTCCTGAACGGGCGGCGCTGGAGCTCCCTGCGGAAATTCCGAAGTTCCGGGATTCGGGGGCCAGAGCTCCGAGATCCGGCGACAGAGTTCTAGAAGCAGCGGTCGGAGCAGCCCGCACCTCGGTTGCGCGTGCGCGAGCCGGTTCAAAATGTCCGTTATGATGCGTCTCCAGTCGAGTTTGTTCCCTCAGGGTCGGTTTCCATGGAGGAGTCGGCGAACGTTCGGGGGGAGAACCGAACGGCAGCCGAGGAACTGGCTGGCTGCGTTGCTTCACAAGAGAAGCGACACAATGACCGACCGGCTATCCCTCCCAATGGGAAAGATTATCAGTCCGATGGTCAGACTGGGCCGCCGGGGATTTTTCCATTGCGATTCGGGGGCCAAGCGAGGGATACTTGCTTCTTTTTGGTGGCGCGCTGACAAAACTTTCGTTCTCCCTTCTCTGGGTTTCCTCTGCTCGGCCGCGAGAGCGAGCCGGCAGGAGACGAGGCGTATTTTCGCTCTACCGCGTTATGGACGGACCCTGCTCCCTATGTACATCGTGATAGTGCTCCTCCTCTCGGTAAGTTCTTTGGGCCTCTGAGAAGAAACTGCGCCGCTGCTGGTGAGCGGATGATGGAGGAACCCCTCGAGGGAAAACGAGGCTAGATTCGGTGGTTGGTAAAGAATTCAAGGGGGACCCTTCCTCGCCAACCAGGAGTCGAGGACCACTGGGCTTCTCGGCGGGTGGATCGCTCCCGGCAGGCGGGCGGGCGGGAGGAGGAAGCTTCGGGAGCTTTTCAGAACATTCCCCGTTCAGTTGACGGAGAACACCCAGAGTTTCTTTCACGCCCACGTTACCCTTGCCCAACGTCGTCCGGTGTGGGCCAGTTGGTTGTTGCTCCTCTGAGGGGCCGGGAGCCAGGCATCACGAACGGGGGGATCTGAAGGGTATCCCAATATTTCAGTTCTCCTGATCTCCAAGCGTGCTTGAATGCAACCGCCGGCTGAGCACAAAAGCCTACTTTCCATCAGTCATTGGCTGTGAGTAGTTATTATCCCCAGCGGAACGACAACGCGAGGACACAGACGAACCAGTGGGAGGGAGGGGACAGCAGCAACCAGTCCGACAGTAATAGAGCCATGCATATATAATGCCAACCCGCTAAACCTGGTCTTCGGCAGCCGCCTCCTGCGCGTCCGTTGTTTGGATGTCGCCTTGCTTGTCGTCTCACCGCCAACAGTGCTCAGACGCCTCTACTAAGTGCGTTGTAATGTTGTCCGGCAGCGAAACGAAACCAATCCCATGTGCGGAGTGGAAACAAGGAGCGTTCTGTGGGGAGACGCCCGGACTTACTGGGCACTGCTAATCGAGCCGCTTGTGGACTCTCGTAGGGGGAGGGTGAGAGAAAGTTTGAGATGGAGCAATGCGGCTGCTTCTGCAGAAGCGACCTCTTTCGCGAAGTGTTGGGCGAAGGAGCTCGACGACATTCCCTCTCATACCAGCGCCGTTCCTGATGACTGTAGGCAAACACCTCCGAGGTATTGATGACGGCTGCTCTCGAACCCCCCGAGAAGAGGAGGAGTGGATCGAGCGAGGACTACAGGAAAACATTTCCAGCTGAGACCACTCGTTGTTTTGTGTATCACTGCCTGGGGGACTCTTCCAAGTAGTTAGGGCGAGGCCACTGCCGCCTAGCGAACGAACCAACGAACGAACAACTCACCGACCGACCGACAACCCGCGTGTTCGTCCGCGAGCAAGTGCAGCAACTGCACAGCTCGTTGTGATGGCAGCTTTGTCGCTCCCAGAGAATTTTCGAATTTCCGCGCCTTGATATAACTTTCCCAACCGCCGTGAAACTCTTGGGAGAACGTTATCCGTCTGCGACGATGACGACGATGGCGGCAGTGGCAACAACGCCAGCAACGTAAAGAACAACGTACTCGACGTTGCTCTTAAATTATTAACCAAAGCAAACTTCCGCTTGAGGGACAGGAGAGTTGCCACGCAGGCCCGCTCGTCGGTCATACTGAAATACGTTTTTGATGGGCAGGCCCGAAGCTCGAGCAAAGCCCTTGAATCTCGTTGCGGAGCCAAGGCGGCATTAGCTGCGACAAAAGCATCTCTCTCTTCGCAAGCATGACCGGTGCGCACGAAGGAGCCTGCCGGTGTTATGATTCCGGGAGATACCTCTCTCCGGTTCACCGCGTCGGAGCAGAGCGGAAGTGGAGAGAAACGGATGGAGGAGGCACCTGGAAAATATCTCGGATTTCCGGTTCCTTGGGCTTGAAGAACTCGCATTAGGGGTCTCTCGCGCGTCGGTTCAGCCATGCGCATGCGCGCGCGCGGCTCGAAACAGAAAGGATCCGCCATCGGTCCAGAACCCCGAGGCAGCTTTCACTTTTGACCGTTGCTTCACCGTTCAAGTCGACACTTCCAACGACGGCCTGCCTTGTCCGTCCGCCTGCTCGCCGTCGCGCTTGTTTGCAAGGCTAACTGCGAGGACGAATGGATGGATGGATGGCTGACGGAGTCTAATGTGAATTTTTCATTACGTTCACTTTGCCCATCGTCGTCGTGCTGCTCGCGCTCCCGCCGCTGCAGCCGCCGCCATAGCCAGCAAGTTAAGAGAGTTTTTCTGTCTGAACAATGTTTTATGTATCAAACAGCGGAAGGCGGCGAGAGTAAGGAAGTAACACGGAATGAGATACATGCTTCCTTATTTCCGCGAGTTAGTCTCCCACCCGGTCTCTCTTGAGGCGGGACCGTCTCCGGTGGTTGGGAGCGGCTTCGCGAGAAATACGGAATGGAACTGGAGGAAACGAATTTTCAAACGGCGAGTGGAGCTGCGAACGAGCCAGCTAAAAGCTTGATGCAGCCGCCGCCGCAGCTTCAAGCTGATCTATAATGGTCGTGCTGGAACTCCAACGACGACGCTCGCTCGAGTTCCGAACTCGGGATCCGGCGCAGCGTGGAGCTTGGATCTGAAGATGTCCGAGTACGGTTGGAGAAGGATCCGATTTCGTTCTTTGTTCTTGAAAGTTTTGCGATATGATACAACATAGCCTGCCGTGAAAGCTCCGACAGACGGGTCGCTCAACCATTCCTGGTTTCTCCCGAGGGCGCCCGTCAAATGCAGACTGCCCGTCGTTCAGAACATTCACGGTCATAGAACGAAGAGACAGATTCTCGGGGATACGGCCAGAACCGAGCGCTCGGAGACGATTCCGGGGCACTGAGACCGCTCCGCGGACCGGAGGGGAATCCGGCCCCGACGACGGAGTGAGCCAGAGTCGGCCTGGTCAGAGAACAGCGCTATCTCTCTGACAGGAGGTTCATCGACCGCCTGAATCTCGCTCGATGTGTTCCGTCTCGCGGAGCGCCCAGACACAAAGGAGTGGGTGAGAGGCTCGATAAAATATTGTGCTCTGCACTCCGACGGAGCAAGCGTGCCGCCGAGCCAGACGGCGTTGAACACCACCACAACTACCAAGACCGTCGTACAGCCGTCTCTAAACGACAGAGAGACAGAGAGAGAGAGAGAGGAACGGGCGGGCGGAGGGTGAATTTCTCTCGAATCTATTGTTTCAAAGTTTTCTCCTTTCCAAGAGCTCCGAATAATGACCACGGCCTCACTGACTGGATGGTCGTTTGCTCCGGTGGTCGCTTGGCTGGCGGTCACCACCTTCCTTTGCTCGACTGATTCCTTTCAAGCGCGTTGCTGATTTGGCACTGGCGCTCACTTTTGCCTCCCAACAGCCCGATTCCGCTCCTAGGTGCTCTGTGCCGACGAAACCAGGGAATTCGATTCGAGCATCCGCTCCTCGAGGGAGCCTCGCAGAGACACTAGAACCCATCGAGAACGGCTATTGTGTTATTCGAAAGCTCCTCTCGTCGTCATCACAGCCGCCGCCCAGTCGCAGAGATAATCGGCCTCCTGGCCGTGGAGATTGTGATTGTAAGCTGAGATTAATGGAACGCCGACGCCGCCTCAGGTTTCCGCCGGAGCTCCCGTCATCTGAACGCACGAACCATTCAGGCAGACGGTGGACGAGCACACCGAGCACGTCCTAGATCCGTCGAGGATCTGACTCGAATATTATTATGAGAGCTCGTCTCGACAACGCCGCTTTGTAATTAGTCGGATTATCTGACGTGTTCGCAACTGTATATCATTGTCCAGTTTCAATCATCTCCATTTTCGACGGCGGAGTTCCTGGCGGACATGTTGCGACTCACGAGCAGTGACCGAGTTCGGATGAAGAAGAGAACCCAACTTACGCGTCCACCAAGAGTCTTCCTCTCCATCTCGGCCGGAGGCTCTAATCGCAAGGCGGAATACGTTGCCCAGCAATGTCTGACCAAGCAAGTTCTTCAAACGTCGCTGTCGTCGAGTGCCTTGCCAGCTTTCGTGCTCCGGCGAAGAGGCTCAAGAGGGCCCCTCCGAGCTCCGGAACGAAAGGCCGCATTCCTCGGACAATAATCCGCGCGTGGATGGCGGAGTCCAAATCTATTCCACGCCAAAAGGGGTCCAGAGAGAGAGAGAGAGAACGTTCAGTTGTCGCGCACGTCGAACTCGAGAGGTTCCCATGAGCGACGCACTGCGCGGTCGCCTCCAGGGAAATTAGGAACTATCGCCAACCGAGAATCTTGTAGACCGTGGAATTCCATTTGGGCAGTCCGTCAAAGTGGCAGTTTTGACTTGTCCTTGTTACCTACTCCCTCTCTCGCCCGGTGGGAACGCTAAGAAAAAGTTCTCCTACCTTTTTTCGTCAGACGGAGACTCGGCGCTCGAACCGGAGCTCTCCGTGCGGGTGTATTAGGCCTGTCAGCCGGCCGGCTGCTGACTAAGGTACCCCAATGTGCCGGCTCCCTCTAAAGGTCTCCGCTTGAACTGCTCTGCGGCTTCAGGCTGCAATGACGAAAAAAATGTTGTTATCTCAACGGCAACGGCTGAAGTGGACCGACGCACGAGGCAAAGTGGACCGAACCGCTCCTCGGAGAAGCGGCCGCCGCGTAGCTGACGAACTTCCCGCAGCCAGACCGGCGAACCCATAGGGACCTCGCCACTGATGACCGGGAGTTTGAGCCTGCCTCTCGCTGTCCCTCATTGTGAAACATTGAAGACAGGAAGCCCTCACCCGCTCCCCGTATACTTACAGCTGCACGGCGGCGAATGTGCTTAGGGCGAAGCCCCCGAGGAGGGATCGCCGGCCTGGCTAGTTCGAGGGGTCGAAGCTCCCGGAGAACACGAAACGAACTCCCCGAGGTACCCTTCAACTACCTCAACTGTAAAACACCGTTTCCTCGCTGGTCGGGATCAAACGGCGCGCACTTCCGGCGTTGGAATTGCTCCCAATGCTGACAGTGTCTAACAGCGGCCGCCCAAAGCGGACGTTTCGGACTCCTCGGGCAGAATGTCGGGTCGGTCGGTCACCGAGCCACCCGGCCGGCAGACGGGCGGGCGGGCGACTCCTTCGGAAGATTCCGTTTCTGCAGTTGTTGGTCTCGACGGGCAGTTCCGACCGACTCAGAAGCGACGTCACGGCCGAGAGGAATTCCGCGGGTCCCTCACGGTCTCGACCAGTCGCAGGGGAGAGGGATTGCGAAACGGGCGAGAGGATTAAATCGAGCCGTAATGAGAAGGAAAATGGCGTTCCTAAAACCCTGAGAGTACCCTGGAGAGGTATTCAGACGACGCAGCAGCAGCAAATATTGAAAGGATTATCCTCGGCGTGGGCCCGAACGATTGAGGAAGACGGGCGGGGCCGGAGACAGACCAACTGAGAGAAAGTCGAGTGACGGAATCACCCGACATTCTGCCTCCAGACTTTGAGCGGAAAACTCGTGTTCGAACGTCTCTATTGAGCGAGTCGCTGCAGCGCTTTGTGCTGACAGGATCGTCCGGAGCGGGGACGAGCAAATGGATTTGCCAAGTGACTGACTGAGTGAC
This sequence comes from Phytoseiulus persimilis, assembly GCA_037576195.1. Lineage (NCBI taxonomy): Eukaryota > Metazoa > Arthropoda > Arachnida > Mesostigmata > Phytoseiidae > Phytoseiulus > Phytoseiulus persimilis. The sequence continues at coordinate 7,694,418 of CM075104.1, forward strand.
GAAGCTGCGAAGGTTGAGAGAAGGTTCGATGCTGCGCTGAGTACGGCCTGACGGGAAGAAAGTGGGGTCGTTCGCAGCAGACGCATCTTCGGCCGCAGGAAGCGCTCGCCGCGACTAGACGGCAGAGCGACGTTGCCGTCGAAGCAAAGCGGAGATCCTCGTCGTGGGAATCGTGGCGTGTCTTGTTCCCAAAAGTGACTCAAACCCTCTCTTGCCAACTGTAAGTCCGCTCGCTTCACCGCTGCGGCCGGTTTCGCGCGCGCCATGCGTTACTGGAGCTGTCGTCATCGGATTCATCCGTCTCGTTGTGGAGCTCGTACGACCCCTTGTTTTTCCTGAGGTCTCCGCCGCTATCGTCGGTGTCGGGACACCAACCGCGCTCCAGCCGAGTCAGTCTAACGGCGCAGCCTCACAATGTCGACGGAAACGTGCCAAAAACTCATCAAGCAAAACATCAATGCCGACTGGGAAGTTTACTACACCACCTCGAAATGTATGTGATCCAGCACTTGTAGAGTCTTGTTATCCGAATCACTTCTCGCCCAGTGGCTCCAATTCGAGCCCAGAGCAGACGATGAGCGATGAGGCGGCTCAACCGATAGCCGGGATGCCGCCGGTGTTGCAGGTGAACATTTTTTTTGCTAATTATAATAATGCTCAGGAGCGGTACTGGAACACTCAGAACGCTCGGGGCTGACTCACTGTTTACCTGCCTCCGTTGTCGCGTTTGTGTATGTTGTCTCCCGGTACTCGAGTCCCTCACCGCTCCGTACGCTCCTAACCCACCCGGTGAGGTGCCTCCCCCCCCCCCTTACCGGTGGCGTCATCCAATGGGTACATGTAGTGGAATGCACGGCCCGCTCTCATTGCAGCATATTACCATCCACTTCGTTCAGCCGGCCATGATGTTGCATCCGCGGATGGTTCCACTGTTTTTAGGTGTGTCATGATATAATTCAGGAAAAACTCAGCTACGGCGGGACGATTCCCAGTGGCTCGAGCGCTGTTCGCTGGCCCTCGCACCCGCATGCGGCCCTCGCATGCATCAAACAGAGTTCATGACCGGTTATCGTTGGCGAGTCCGTACCCTGATGAGCTCGAGACGGCGAGCCATTCTTCAACGGGAACTTCGCCGTCCGGTTGTCTGCGAGGCTTCGCGAGATGCGGGACCACTTGGTGCGGACGCCGTGGGCGATACATGCGAGCCGATGGCACGCGGAGCCGCCTTGCTCGCCAAACTGTGGACCCACCCGACGGGCCAAGTGACCCAGCTCGGGTGCTGGAATCTTCGCCGGGGGAAGAGGGGGAGGGGAAGCTGCCGCTGCGGTCTGTCGCAAAGCCCGGGCTGAGACGCAGATAATGAAGAGGACACAATTTCCGGCGGCGCAGCCCGGCGAGGAGCTTACTCATAAGCACATGATCCCTTCTTCAATTGAATGTCGTCTTCATGGACATGTCTCCGCCTCTTTTTCTTTCTTCTCCTTTCTCTTGCGTTCTATGAAAAGGAGGGAAAAAGCGACGACAGCGGCGGAACGACAACGAGTCGCGAACAGCAGCAGAAGAATACGAAGCGTTCCACACGAGAGGGGAGGAAACGAAGCATATCCTCATCTCGTTCATGTTTATACAATATTCGCATATACTCGCGCCACGTGCAAAAGGTCTCACGACGGCACGCCGTGGCTTGGCGTATCTATTCATCCGCCTATCTGAGCAATGAAGCTCACGGACTCACAGAAGCGCACAGCGACTGCTCACCGGACGGGGTAACCGAGCAAGCATCCCAGGGGATTTTTTGTCCGCCTGGTCTTTTGTCGTTGCTGCCGACGACGGTCCCATTATTTGAGCAAATCACAATGCAAAGAATTGAGGGAAACCTACGCCTCAGCCACAGCTGTTCACAAGTGGCGAGGGCGGTTGAAGCTGGAAGGTTCCGAGCGGGTCGCGGTTCTTTGGCCCCGCTGGCCGCAGATGGGAAACCTCGAAAAGGAGGAAAATGAAAGGAATAAATCGCAACACGAGCTGAACCGCTCGTCAAAGTCGGAAATCGTCGCTCTCCTCAGCTGCTGACAGCTTTCATGCATACGTTGCCGTACGAACCGGATCGGGATTCATAACACAGCCGTTCGTGCACGGAGTTACCGCACGTTCTCGGCCTCCCAGGGCCTTGCCATCAGCCCCTCTCCGACTCTTCGTTCTCAGGCAATCGATAGTGTGGGGCGGGAAGTTACGAATTCGTGCAGGAGCGATTCATGCTGGTCCGGTCGTTCGGCGGTCTTCCTCGTGCACGTCGAGAGCGGGGCGCTTCTGCTTCAGAGTGATGTGACCGTTGGAGCCCGGCCGCCAGGGAGCAGCGCCGCGGAAGAAACACGGCCTGCGAGGGAGAGACAAGCTCGGCGATGGAGAGCGGGGCTTGAAACTGGGTTGGAAGGCGTTTCATCTCGTTGACCGGCCGCTATTGTGACACAGTGTCTCATATACGAATGGCCGCCCAAACAAAATGGATCTCTTGGGATCTCATGAACCCACGGAGCCTATTGGGCGTAAACGACGAGGTCCGACCCGGAGGGGGGGGGGAGGGGCTCATCGGAGTCAAAAGGTGAACGTTGAGAAGATATTCACAGGCGCCCGCTGTTCCACAGCTACGTGAGCCCGCTGGTCGTCGAGCTCCAACCTCGAATAAATTCGACTTCGGGTGGCGGGGCGGCTCCGGGATGTGCGAGCAAGGGTGGCAGCAAGTTGGGATTCATTAGAGTTTTCATTAGCTCGCCTCTTTGTTCCCGATGCGACGTCGGGGCGGAACGAGATGGCCGACTGTCGGTAGGCTGCTTGCTGTTGAAAGAGCACGCTCTGCCGCTACGGAGCCCGATTTCGTACAAGGATGTACATCGTGCGCCGAGGCGGACCGACACTCTCCGCGTCCAGGATGCCGGCTCCGATCTGGGCTTTGAAGAGACGTTCAAGACTGTGACACGGAGCTCGGTGTGGGGGAAAGCGCATCGCTGCGGGAGATCCCGCTCGAGAGGGACATTCCTTCGTTTGGTAAACCCGGTTGGCCAAGGCGTGCACTGAAGCGTCAGCGGTGGGTGAGTGAGGGTCCGGCCACGGGATCACGAACGCCCCGAATCGCCCGGAATCGACCAGCTCCCCCTCCAAGTGTTCGGGGTCTCGACCCACCCCCACCGCCACCGCTTGCGCCGCATTGAGCCAGCAGGTCTGCCAGCGAGGACTGAAAGTCAGTCACCCGCGTGGTCCATCCTGTTCGTTGTCGATTCCGACGAAGCTTCCTGACCGGAGAAGTCCGACTAGTCGGATCCAAGGAGAACACATGGTCGCCCCAGGACTCATGCGCCCGCCAGCCACGGACTGATCGAGCAGAGGACCGCGGGGGAACAGCGCGAAGTTGGCGGCCCCATGCCCGCTTAGAGACACGAGTAGACATCCCCGGACCCCGTTCGGCCCTGACAGGGTCAAGTCTGACGAACTGCGAGCATATCGATGCTCACGCAGTGATATTCGAAATACTCTCACAGAGAGATGTTGATGGATGTAGTCTTTCTGGGGCTGTCGATATCGCATCTTGTCCCTCGCTGCCGCAGAACGGGCACCACAGATTAATTATTGGCCCCATTCAGCGGCGAACAGATGCTGCGACCGTTTTCGTGCAATCGCAGCTTGACGGCAGATAGAGACTTCTCGATGTGTGCTGCTTCGTCGTAAAGAGGAGAGAGGGAAACGGGTCGAGCCGGGCAGTCCGTTCTCTAACAGACCGGCTGATTGCGACTTCAGCGCATCCTATACAAGAGGATAATTCCAGAAGAGGCAGCAGCCGCCACCGGGCGCGGCAGCGGGCCATCGATAGCGGGAACCAAAGAGGAGTTCGGAAAGCAATGGGCAACATCATTAAAAGAACAACACGAAAGCTAAGAAGGAAGACAATAAAAACAACATGCCCGTGTAGAAATATCCTCTCCTCTTTCGGCTGCTCCTTAGCCGATGCTGGTGCTCTCCAGCTCGCAGAGAGCTCATTTTTTTGGTCCAACCAGCAGCGGAAGAAAAAGTCAAGGCCACTGACAGTTCGGTCTTTGTCCATTTCCATTGGCAGGCCATCCTTGCGATCAGGCCCAGCAATATCCTTCTGCATGGACGCCCCGGACACCGGGTAAACAGAGCCGCGGAGGGGCAGACCGACGTCTTCCAGTCAATATATCCGTCGAGCCCGCTTTATCCCGCCGCTGCTGCTGCGATAGCAGAAAGCGATCAGCCGAGAGGAGAACCGACAAGACCGCTACCGCTCCGTCTGTCGAAGCTCTCCTCGTCTTCCCTGTTAGTCCTTCCGGGTGTCCATTCAATTGATGACGCTTTCTCAAAACTGATAGAGAGACAGAGAGTTCCGTTTGCGATAATCCGAATGGTGTGGCGCTACTATGGGGTATAGATACGTGGCGTCTAAGGCGTAGAACAGCGTCGAGAATAATTCCAGTCGAGGATCTCCCCGGCGACTCTGGATCTCACTTCTAGACCTTCAGAAAGCAGTTCCGCGGTTCCTCTATTGGGACTGTGGTTCAACGTGATCCTTAGAAAACCCCCTCTCCCCTGCTCCTCTCAATCTCTCCCTCTCGCTGTTTCGTTTGCCAACCTAAAACAGACCGAAACTGTCCCGAACAGGAAGGAAACCACACCAACATCCTGAGCTGAGCGAGAAAACGACGAAAATCCCACGGAGTGGGATGAGTGACGGTTACACTGCTGTCCACTCACTCAGCGACTTGGTCGCCCGGTGCGGCTTCCGTTTGTCGGGCTGCTCATGAGACGGGCGGTGGGACCATCATCGAGACGCTCTCGTCCGTCATTGTGGAGTCAAAACAGTCCCATTGAATTCTCTCACTTGCCGACCAGCTCGCCCCCTGTCTGGCTGGCCGTTCAGTTCCCTGGTTGTCCAGTTTCCTGGTGGACCGGCGAACGGCTCCAGTCCACGGCTGAGCCTCTAAGATTGATATGTCATCAGCCGCTGCAAAGCCAAGTCAAAGATTGGACTAGGCGGACATCTGTCGTTGAGAGCAGCGAACGTGACTCATGGACTAGATGCAGGCGAGCAGGCCGCGGGCACGTTGGACAGTTGGCTCCTGTTCTTTCGATGCGCGTCACACATCGTCCATCCTCCGTAGCCACCCCTCTCCATCAAGCGGATCCTTGCGTTTTTGCCCGCGACGTCCCAGCTTCGGTCGTGGTGTGGTGAGCCGTCGACTTTGATCCATTGGGAATCGCTTTTCCGCGCGAACCATCTGGTTGAGCGCGGCCAATTGAATGTGATGAACTTCTCTGGGCCAATGGACATAGATAAGCTTCCGACAGCATGTAAGAACAATGGCTCTGCTCGGGCAACGTCCATCATCTTCACGATACGTGAGTGGTTTCGGAATGGCTGTCATGCGCAGCCGAGGAATTCGGCAGATTGGGTGACAGATCGAGCGAGCAGCCGCGAGCTCCAAGCCGGGGCAGAAAAGCGGAATCAAGGAAGGATAATGGTCAGGGAAGAGGTACACACACCCACATTATTGACGGTCCATCCAGTCGCACGGATAAGTTTCAATAGCCTCTCGAATGACCTCTTCTCTCTTGCTTGGCAGAAGTTAAGAGCAAATGGAACGATCTTTACGTGACCTGATCACTTCCTTAAAGCTCATCTCTCTGTCGGATGGCGTTCCCTCGCTCGCAGGGCCGTCATTCTTCCTGTTCGCCCCTCGGCGCGGCCCCGCCCCCCCGTTCGCTGCCGACTCGATCGTTTCGAACCTCGCGATAGGGGTAAAAACACTGTCGGTCGAACCGAACGGTACCCGCGACCCGGAGCCAACGATGTATGTATACTTCAACGTTAAGGGGTAATTGAGATGAAGTTCGCTTCCATTACAAACACAGCGAGACCATGGACACTTCGTTCGTATGCTTCGAACGTGGCGGCCGCGGCCCACCCAGTTTTCCTCGAACAAGACCCTCCCCGGAGTAGCTGCCGTCCGGTCTCGTGTCTACAATACGTTCGCTGGACCTTCAGCTCCATCGGAGCTGCTTTTTGCTATTGTGTTCGTGGAGCTCCCCCAGCATTAGCGGACTCTCGTTACGGATTGGACTTTCATAATGGAAATGGGATACTCAACTAGATAAAGCCCATCTGTCGTTGCTCGCCGAGTCGCTGTTCTGCGCCGGTTACATTGAGGTAATGCGACCGTGGTCCGCAGTTGTGCTGCCGTCGGTTTCATAAGCCCAGAGACACCTCAGCCGTTCTCCAACGCAGTAGGAGAGAACGAGCGATGAATCGCAGATTTCACTCCGAACACCTTCGCTCCGCACGGGGAGCACGAACCGACGAAGCTCAGGCAGAGTCGCTGGTTCACGCAGGACGGCAAACAGGCCGGCAAGTTGCTCGGTGGAGTAGAGGGAGGACGAGACTTGAAAAGAGAATAGAGTCCCCTCTCGCAGCACATTTCAATAGAAGTTAAACTTTGGACGGGGCTCAGCGCGGGCGATCACGACATGGGCGTGTGAATGAACTGAGCAGCTCAGGCCCGATACAGGCTCGCCTGGTGTAGAGGGGATGCGAGGCCTACTCGTTCGCTGGTGGTAATGACCGCAGTTGCGGCCAGAGTGTTAAGACTTTCTGTCTGAGGACGGCTTGCTGGCTAACAGCTGCAGCACCCGCCGCTGGTAAGACGGGTTGGCCACTTGATCGGTGCAGATGACATCCCACCCCACAGACACTCTGAGTTAGTCGGCTGCGAGCTTGGAGGGTGGGTAGGCTGGCTGACTGCTTGGTTACTTGCCTGATCGGGCGGTCGTTTCGGCAAACCGGGTGGTGGTGATGATGGTTGACAACATGACGTCCACCAGTCAGTCAAACAATGTGCTGTCCATTCTCTCAGTCTGCTGCCTCCCGGAAGAGCAGTCCTGCGGGCGTCGGGGCGGCGAGAAGCGTGCGTGTGTGGGTGAAAGAGCGATCAAACAACGCAGGAAAGAATGAAGCGTTGCTGAATGATCTCGGCGACAAGATCGTTCCCTCCTCCCTAGAGGAAAGCTTGGCCATGGAGGCCGTTCCGGGTGTTTCACAGCAGAGGACGATGGTCAGGCCGCTCGAACCCTCCAGACGGAGACCGGGATTTTGGTGGGAACGCTATGGAAACACGTTCGGCGTCAGCGGAAGGGTCCAAACCGAGTCTGGCGGTCGATCCGGAAACACCCGAGGAAGTTTTTTCGTCGTGGAGACGGGTTCCGGAAATTTGGCCGTTGGGCTCTATAAAAACGGACCGGCGGGCGGCCTCGAGAAGCGGGAGCTAGAACATCGTTTCCCGGTCGGTCGTGTGATGAGGAACGAATGGTTGATGGCTTTTAAATTTAGCTTTAATTGCCAAGCATCACGTGGAAGCGATCAAACAACGCTGAATTCTCTTGTTTCGGTGGCGTGCAGGCGTGTCCGTGCGCGCGTCTTCGAGAGAGCAGCTCGTTGCACATCGCCTGTGAGTAGAATCGAATGTCCGAGCGAGCAGGGTCTTGGTTCGCTCGGAAGCCGGTTGTGCCATGTACATCGCCGGGCTGGCCGGTTAGCTTGTTGGCAAACAGACGGACATCGAGATACCGCGTTCCCCATAACAGCGTGAGAGAAATGATTGCCCTGTCATTTCCTCTTTGTCCGTCTCTCCGCTCGCTAAACAAACGAATCGAACAATGAGCGGAACAGGGACAAAACGACAGGTAACAAACAATCCATCTGCTGCAGCATACAACGACGATGTCGGACTACCAGTTGAGCTCGCTGACTTCTTTGAACTGTTTGATTCTCGTTCGTCTTCGGGATGCTGAATAGGTCGTGTGGTTTTCCGGTATCTTTAGCTTGTCCCTTCCATGTAGAAGATGAACGAGTCCTGGAAAGAGCGCAAAAGTCCCCGGTTGTGGAGGTGGGGACTCGAGATAACTCGTTTCCCCCCCCCCCCCCCCCCGATATCTCTGATGAGTGCGAACCGTTAAGTGGGGTGAGGGGGTCACGAGCGGGGTTGCGTCGACTTTGTGCTGATCAGTACGAGGGTCAGATAACACGAAATGCTGAATACCGAATGATGATCCGTCCCACTTGACGTGGTCGTTTTGCCCCTCCTCCTCCGACTTTTTCGTTTGTAAATAGGAGGACAGCACGGGCTCGAAGTGGGAAAGCGAGACGGTGAGAGTCGTTGAGAGGACCCCTCTGAGGAACGGGAGAAGCACACGAAACAACAACAAGGGTGATCACTCACTAAGGCCGCGGCATCTTTCCTCGGTGGCTACAAAATGATAAATTGCTTCACAAAAATGTCACCTGTTGGTCAAACGCTTGAAGATGGCCGGCTTGCGGGGCACACTGAACAAACGATTGAACGGCCGGATGGATGGATGGATGGAGGAATTACCGACGGGCTCACGACTGACGAGCAAACGAGATTTACCGCGAAAAGTGAGCACTGGCCATTGACAACGGGGCGAGCGCTGATGAATGACGATAATTCAATCAAATTAGGCAGGATGAGAGGGGTAACGATAACGACGAAGACATCGGCTCAACAAGAAGAATGGCCCTTCGACAAGTAGGGAAAAAGTGGAGCTCAGTAGGAAGCTTTGTCATGCGTCGACAGGTTGCGATACGACGTTCTCTCAGCCGATTTTGCACTGATCCGGCTCCTAACGCCTCCCAGCTTGCCCTTCGTCTCTTGATTCAGGAGATCGCCTGGATTCCTGTGATCGAGATCGTTATCCTCCGATGGAACAGTCTCGGTGGCACTTTCCAGACTCTGGGCCACATAGAAAGCGAAGATCCCATTCGGAGAAAGAACGGTGACTTCGTCGGGCCTGGTAAGCTCCTGATTGTGGGCGGACGGGGGCCGGCTCGGAACTACTGGAGCGGAGACAGTTTGACAGATAATTCGTAGGATACTTGGTCAGCGAGGCGGGTGGTGGGATCGAGAAATGCTATTCGAGCGAGCGAGCGGGCGATCGGCTCTAATTTGCCTAATCTCGCCCGTTCCCGGAACATCTCGGTCACAGCGGTGAGCTCGTGATTCCTCTCTGTTCGTTAGAGAGTCACACACGAGTGCGGTCTATTGGGGAGCCAGTCGCTGACCATTGTTCGGTTGACAGTCCTCGTGTTCGGGTTTCGCGCAGGAGACGGACGCGCGAATCGACGAACACGGAACCCACAATAAACGGTGGCTGGAAGAACAATGCTTTCCGCCAAAACCTCTCTGTTTCACTGAATCGGCCTCTCGACCGGCCGATCTGAGTGCCGCGTATCTACTGCCTTCCTCGAGATGAAGAAGATTCTATCTACGTTGGCACATGTTCCTTCCGGAACCTGATTGGCTTCAGGGTTTGGGCGCCGCGTTTCCGCGGTTGGACCTAATTCAAATATCCTCGCCTTCCTTGCTTCCCGCTGGCAAGTCCGGTTATGGTCGCTGGCCCGAGTGCCGCCCGCATTGTTTGATTGCTTCGACTAATTTTCATTTATGAGCGATATCGAATCAGAAAGATCGGGAATACAGCAAACGCGGACCCAGGGCTCGGACCGAGGTTTGTTTGCTTCAGCAACAACTCACCGAGAGATTCCCTCCCGTGCGGGGAGCCCAATTGATTTGCTGGCTGGCAGGCAGTCAGGGTGGTTGATCATCCGGTTCAGCTGGACGGAGGCTTCGCTCGTTCAGAACTGGAGTGGAAAAAGCTCGGACCACCGCGGCCACCCAGCGAACTGCGGTTCGCGGCATCGACAGCGAAGCGCGTAAGTCAGCCAGCAACGACGTGTTTACTCTTGTCTGTTCGATCTATCTACATCGTGATGCGAGCGGATGAAGCAAGAAAAAACTCGGATGAGATATTACGACAACACTAGGGCTCAGGGCCGGCCCGTCGTTGATTGAGGAATATGGCGAGAATCAGCGCGGAGGAAGCTTGACGAGAAACCAGAACCTCGATTGACCCGATCGCGGGGCTGATGGACTCGTTAGTGAACTTGTTCCAAGAGCCGTTTGCAGCGTGCCTCGCGAGACTACCTCAAAACTGACGACTCTCTGACAGCGGGCCTTCTTTTCACTCACACTTTGTGTCGCGTTCGGAGAGTTTCCGTTCGCACACCCTCGATGCCGACGTCACTCCACGGTAAAACATCGGAGGCCATGTGAGGCTCGCGAGTCGGGCGCCCACCAAGATTGGAGACAAGGACCGTGAGTGGCTCGGTCTGATTTCGGTCAAAACCCTCGACTTCCAAAGCGTGGTCAGGGGACACACGATGCGTGGTTTCCAATACTTTGAGGCTATCTTCGGAGTCTAGAGCTCTCATTGTTATCTGACCGTGGAGCGGTTTGAAATAACGCGTCTTTTTCTCCTTGCAGGTGAGTTGTTCTTAACAAGAATACTGTCCATGGTTCAGCACGCTCCCAACGTAATGAACTCCATCAGCGAATCATGATTATGGGCACGTTTGCTAGAAAGTTTCTTAGCGAATTCATAGGCAATCAACCGATCTGATGGAATTGAATTTCATCACTCGATCAGTTGATTGATGCACTCTGAGCGTCTGAAGTTGTTTGCAGAAGGAGCGTATCACGCTGGCACATAGGTACGGTTTTAGTGCTCATCGTTTTGAGAATTACCTTATTTGGGTTCTGAATTCCAGAAACATCAAAGTTTCGATAATTTCGAATTCTAATGAGACCATCGAAGGTCGTTCTGGGCGTCAACGGGGGGATTAGTCTTCGCTTCTCTCCCGTTGGGCTTTTGGTCACTCGACAAGTGTGAACTTCCGCGAACTTCAGGGATAAAGCTCCGTTACTCCCGGGGGACTACGTCAAAAATGTAAATTTCCGTCGGCAAATTCAAAGATGGACCAGCTTGAAAGTTATCGTTCCACTGAAGAATGGATACTTTGCGTTCCATCTCCGCCACCAACACATCCTCCAGCGGAGGCGACTATGGAGTCCTGCAGCGGTGAGGGCTCCACAGGCAGCCGAAACATCAGATAACGTTATTTGCCACGATCCTGTCGTCTGAGAGAGAACTTGAATCGACATCTAAATGTTTTGCCCAATCGAACGAGAGTTGGGGAGAAAATAGTATGAGACCGGAATCTCGCCCAAGAACGGACCGTACGGCGCCTTGAAAGCAACGGCGTCATGACTCGTCACATGCCGTGAACAGGCGCCGGGATCGCTGGATACATGGCAAAATTTGAGAAGAACATTACGCCAGCATGAAAAACATGAATCGATACTCGAGGGGCCAGAGCGGTTTGGGAGAACCCGGAGCGGATCCCCGAATCCTGGAGTATGCCCAGCCCGGACCTCGTCGATACCGCGACAGACTTCCGCCATTCGCGGGCGATCATTCCCGACGCCTTCCACTTTCTCCGCCGAGCAAATACTCCTTCCGATTTTCGCTGAGGAATTCCTCGGATAGTGCTTTCATCGCCAGCGAAGAATGCTCATCGGATCGCTCGGGCACAGTTGGGCCGATAATAAATTCGCTTTGAAAGCGGTGAGTTTTGCCGTCTGCAATTAATTTTAATCCGCCAGCTTGGCGGAATGTCGTGCGACGTACGTTGGCCCGCCCGCCGGACCGCTCATCTGTCCTCTTGGACTGGCCACGGAGAAAGTTTTACGGCGGCGCGGCACTGATACGCCCAATACCCCCTGTGTCGAGCAAACGTTGCGCCCAAGCTGCCCCCAACGCCATTTTCGATGTTTGCCCTCCCCCATTCGAGCGGAACCCCACCGCCATCTTTATGGTCACCGCCGCGCCGTGAACTGCTTGATGATGATTCGCTGGCCGCCTGGGTCCTCTGGCATCGTTTCCCAGGAGTCCCGCTCGGGTTCTCCGTCCGTGTTCCATCACCGTGGGCGCGACACGTCTACCCGCGGAAAGTCTTCGTCGTCGGGGCTGTATTAGTACTCGTGTCAGCCAGAGAGTTCGTATCGCTCGCCGGTCAGTGAGTTGCTGGTCGGTTGGGTGGCTCAGTTGGGCGACGAACGGAAGGGGCGGCGGAGGGGTAGGCCAGGGAAATCGAAGGCTCGCTCGACACGGTCTGGCTACGTGGATTGTTCCCGATGAGTTGCCGGATAGAGGTGACTGCGAACTCGCCACCGCGACCCAGGCTCGGTGCAACACCGCATACAGCAGCACATTAGGCTCATCATTTCGCACGACTAGCCAGCCAGCCACCATGTGCCCCACTCACGGGAAATTCTCACACGATTGCCGCCCGAGTATCATCACACCCAGACACAGTTCGGAACGAGAACGATCCAGCGACTCGATTATGTTGGCTCTTTTTCGGTAACATCCTCCCAAAGTACATGGGGGTGGTTCTCCGGCACGTTCGGGCGGTGCGGAGCCTGTCCTGGTATCTGAAAGCTGTATTCTACCTGCACGACTGCCGCGGCTGGCGGAGCGACCTGAATAAGTTCCTGTTGACTTTGTTGGTTGTGAGGGCTTGCTGCCCATGGACGTGAAGACGTGTCCAGAAATACGTCGACATTGTTCACTTCGGCGGTGGTTCCCTTTTTCTGGAGCAATCACGTCCGAACGAAACGGAGCCCGTAGGCTATCCAAGAAGGCCAGGCACTGGTCCCTGTCTGGCTGTAGTTGTCGTTCGCTTAAGCTGTTAAAAGCTTGTGATGGCACTTCTTCGCTTCGTCACGAGGGCTCAGATCGTTGCTGGCCGACTAATCAAACGCTCCCGAATCGGATGGACTCGGTTCGGCAAGAATCCAAGTGTGGTAGCCGACGACGCGACGCTGCATCGGAAAACGAGTGCTCCTCTTTGAAGGCTGTCCTCGTCTTCCTCACCCGGAGAGACACTCGTTTGGTCGCTTGCCTCGTCGATCTGTCGGTGGGTGGGTGGGTGCGTTCCCCGCCCAGGACGACGTCGCTGACGACGATAGGAAAAGAGGCTCGGAAAGAAGAACTTCAACGGGAAGAGGGGCTTGATTTATATGCCACACTGTGGTGGGGTAGTTGGAACCTGACTTCAAAGTTCTTTTTCTTCCCTTTTCCCTCCTGAAAAGGCCAAGGATCGCCAGGATAGATGGAGTGGATTCTATTTTACGGCCTCTCACTGAGTTTGCGACGGTCGTGGCGGCGGATTTACTGCCATTAGACAAGGATAGCGGCAGCCAGAGTCGACTCGGTGGATTCGTGGGTGGATTCCATTGGATATCCCGCCGGTGGATGTCTGCTTGAAGGTTCGTTCCCGCTCGGAGCAAAGGGGACATGTCAAACGAGCCAACGAACGAGGCAAAGCTTGGCTTTCAAGGAGGAAGAGCAACATTTGAATTGCGCGCCGCCGCTACTGCGCCCGCTGTAACCGGTGGATTGCTGGTGGATCCAAAGCTCGGGTTCCCCTCGTCTCTCCCGCCATGTGAAACGGAATGAGTTGGAGAGGAAGATAAAGGAACCGATCGTCTGAACGTCGCTATGGGATAGCTTGATCGGGTCGAGTCTAGCGACGGGGACGAGCGTGGACGCACAGCAGCTCCAGAGACAAAAACTACAACGGCTGATCGCTTGCTTGGTTGAATAGCGGCAGCCCGGCTGAATGGTCGACCGGGCACGCAGCCTGTTCGCAAAGTGGCTGGCTGCGGAGGAATCTTCCGGAGCCGTTTGATGGATGTGACAAGAGCCATGTGAGCTGCTGCTGCTTCAAGGAGCAGCAATGAACGAGGTAATTTGATGATAAATACCATCCCGTCCTGGGCGGCCGCCGCAGGTGTTCCCGCGAGCTCCGGACGGGTCGCTCCCGGCACCCGGGGGAGGCGGCGGCGGAGGTGTCCCCGAAAGTAGCTGAGGTTGAGGCCTGTAGGCGAGTCTCGAATGCCCTCCCGCCAGTCTTGAGTGACCGCCGGGATAGAGGAACCGAAACGAAGAGAACGTCAAGGGAAAGTACCGACTGACCAACCTGACCCGAACCAACCACAGGATGAGGGAAACTAGCTCCTGACTGGACAGCCGCCTCCTTGACTGTCCGTCGGTGAGTCGGTCGAGCTCACTCGCTCGCAAGCTCCTGGATAGATAGCGTCCCCGGGCAGTTCTTTCTTAATTAAGCTTCCTGCGGCCCGCGCTCGGCCGCCTGTTCGGCCCGTGGCTCGGAGACGGCCAAGTCGGTGTTGATAGATGTAACGTACCATAATACTCTCTTTGAATCCCCTCCCATCTTCGTGCTGCTGCCGCCGCCGCCGTCGGTCCTCGCGATCCCGCCGGGACTCTCGCAGGCGTAGTTAGCGATAGAGAGCAGCTCAGTGCCTTTTGTCGTCCACTTGGTTCGGAGTCGACTTCACTCGACTCCAGCGCTCACAGGCATCTTCGGTCAGCAGACTGATTGAGTGATTTAACCGCTAGCCAACGACGACAGACCAACCCGGTCTGAGAGGCTCAAAACGTCCTGACGGAGGTCAGGACCCATCCCATGTAGGATTCTCCCCGGGCGCTTCGACGACTCATAACAGTTTCTTGTCCGCGATACCTGTCCTCCACGATCTAGGGCGGGATTTCCAGCACCGAAGCAGCGCGTTGTTCCTCGTGTCGCGCTGGCCTGTTCCGATTCTTTCTCCTGGCGCAGGGGAAAATATCAAATTCTGTTTGCTCTTTCCTGCTGCGATGGAAAACGTATCGTCGCTCGACCGAGTTGAATTGAAACGCAACTTGCCGCGCGGCCGGGGAACGAGGTTTGGAGTGGTCCGTCCTTCTTTTCGTCGTCGTCTTCTCCTCTTCGCCCACCCGGACTCATGATGTCGGCGGAATCCTATTTCCTCTTCTTCGCAATATGACCAAGTTCCTGAGAAAAGACAGCTACAGAGCGAGCCGGAGGAGGAAGTTCTCATAGAGATTCTTTTGCGGTGCCAGCAACAGTCGCACAGCACATTTCTTAAATAGTGGAGGAAAGGAGTCACGATTCGGTCCATCTCGCTAAACATGGTCACGTACGCTGCGAGCTCCTTCTGCTTTTGACGAGCTAAATGCAACCGGGATGATGCTGTCCAACGCTCTGCTGCCAGTCTGGTCGGGCGGGCGGGCGGGCGGTCAGTCAACCGGAGAGACGAGAGGAGCCAGCTCGCCAGCATATGGCGCAGCGTTCGGCCACATCCACCCTTTTACAGATGAGTTTCCCTCGGCCATGCGTCAGTGGTTGCGGCCTCGCAGAAGTGCTACTGCCGGCTCCACTGCTAGTAATAGTTATGGTGGTGGTGCAAGTAGGCAGCAGTTGTAGTCGGTAGGATCGCCGAGAGGAGGCCTGCCGGTGGTCTTGGCCCGGCCCGGTATGTCTTAGCAAGCGGACACGCAGCCATTTGGGCTGTTGCATAATTGAGAAGCACTTCGTCATTTTGGTAATGCTCTGAAATATTAACCTCGTTACTGCGGCGGCTACTGACCCAATGCCTGATCGGCTGAACGCCGTTTGCGTCTGCTTGCCGACCGACGCGGAGTTCACCCACCTTCGCGACGCGCCGCGAGCGCTCTACGTCGCCGTCGCGCAGTGGCCTATACGCCGCGGAGCCCTCGGCGTTACGCTGGAGCATCCGCTCCGCAACTAGTTCCTCCCTCCTCTCCGTCTCAACTGATCCACGTGCAGCGGCGTGGAGTCGGGTACTCGCGCATCGCTGAATGGACGAATGCGTTCATTTTCGAATGAGCGTGCGATCGGGAGCTTTTTCCTCCCTCGTCGCTCCGATGATGAGGCAATAAAGCCCCGATGCCGTTGGGGTTCAAGAAACGGACGTGAACATTTAGGTGTCCAATTATGGTCCGAGACGAACGCCACTTGCAATCCTGCCGGAACGACCAACAACAATCTGTGCTTCTCGTGCTCGCCTCTGCGAATGAATGCCTCGATCGGGATCGTTGTTCTCGTGCGGGTTTCCCTGATCGTTGAGTTTCCGCGGGAGGAACTCGAGGAATTTTTATTTTCTTCTGTGTTCAAGGCACTTTGCCGCGTTCATGACCCGAGGAGCGTTTTTTCTCGCGAGCCGAGCGTGAGACCCGCTTGCAGATCAAACAAAGGAATAAGGGGGTTACTTCACCGGAGTAACCCGTCGTTCGCCGTCCGTCCGACCGCCGAGCCCCGGCCGGGCCCTGCAGACTGCTCGTCCTGCTCGATGACCTCCTCCTCGTCTGTGGCCGCAGACTCGAATGCCCTCCTGTCACGTCACCGAATTCCGTTCCAGGATTCTCGAGATCACTATGATGAGAATTTTTCCTCCGTCCTCTCTTGCTATATATAGTATGCGGGATCTCGTTCGTTCGGCTCTCGTAGAGGACAGCAACCAGCCGAAGTGGATGTCCCAGAGCAGAGGCTCGGACGTCGACGTGATACTCGGCCGCTCCACGAATTCGTTAAATTATGTAAAAGCGAATGTCAACCTCAGCTGTGATTACAGCCGCTATCGCTGTCGACGACGGGACGCGTTTGTTCGTTCTCGCCCCGGTCGACTGTTCCTGAAACTTCTCATTTTCCATCATCTTACTGTATCTCATTCTTCCTGTTTCGGCTGAACTTGTGGATTTCCTATCTGAATACGTTCTCATAGACTCGCTTCTATTTTCACTTCACTGACCCATCGGACTGCTTCGACGAATCCCAGTCCTCGGCATTGATTCCCGCACATTCCTCCCCGCACCTCGAGGTGTTCCATTCTGGTATGGCTAGTTTTCCTGCGCATGCGAACTTCGGATTCGGCGATTGCAGGGCCACCTTGTGACTGCAGATTCGATTCGAATATTGTAATGTTCCGCCTCGCATGTTTCAGCACTCTGGGAGAATGTATTCCTCGACACCCCCGAGATGCTTCGCCTGCAGTCTTGCGAATGAATATGGACGGGGTTCGCAATGTTTTCTCCGCTCAGAACATGCTCAAATCCGAGGCACTCGTCGCATATTCGTTGCACTGGATCCTAGACTTCTTTCTCATAGAAACCCCGTCCTCAAACTTCCTCCCCCACGCCTCTACCCCACGCTTGAAGTGGCCATGTGAAATCTCACGCAGTCTTGCTACCGCTTCCGTTTTTCACTCTATTCGCTGCTTCGTTGCTATTGGTCTCTGTGTGTTCGCCATCTCGCTGATCGTCACTGCTTTTCGCTGGACTCCCTCGTTACACAATCTTTCTCTATTCTCCATCCTCGCAATCGGTATTTATCTAACCGGTTTCATTCTTCCTATTTCTAGTCGGCGAAGAAAAAGGTAAGAGCATTTTCTTAGTATTTGGAATGTTCTTGACAATCTGTCTCTCTTCAATATACTATTAAACGGAACTCGCCTCGCAATGGTAACTTGGATCATACACTCTTAGATACTAGAATAGTCTAGACTGCCGACATCCAGCTCGCCAGAAAAGCCTGAAGAGGCCGTTCACCTGCAAAACGATTATGATTCGATGGAATCCAGCCCGGGTCGTTCTGAGAACGAACTGTGGCACCTCAAGGATTTGGGAGCTCCCGAGAGCACTTCGAGATCGAACGGATGTCAGTTGTGAGCACACTATCTCTCTCGAGTTTGTTGCAGAATACTTTCATGGGAGCATGGCGTTTTGGAGCTCGTTGTCGCACATATGAGCTCAGGGGAGAGGATCTCTTTGACGTGAGGCCATGAAGGCCAGATGCGACTGATAAGGCTCCGTGAGATCCTGGCGGTGATGCCGATCGATGCGAGGCAAACGAGCATCAGATATTGGTGGGGGCGGTTGCCACGGCTGTTCATCGAGGATCTTGTCTCAGGTCCTCCTAGCGCGCAGGGAGCGACTGTTTGACCGCGCTGATGTGGCAGATAACGACGGTCGACGCGTCGCGCAGCTCAGCTTTCCCGCTGCCGCAGGAAAGCAAGCGCGCTCGCTTCGAAGTATTGCCCGCCATGGCTCTATCTGATTCCGTGTTTTTCCCTCTCTCTCATTCGCCTCCAGTGAGCACACCCGGGCGTCCGGGAGTGCGTGCATTCAAACAAAGCCTCGCAAGGAAGGGAACTGTCAGAAATCCGACTTCATTCTGTACTCTTCCACTCTGTCACTCGCGGTTCCCTTCCCGTTGTTTCCTGGGACCGTTTTTTGAAACGGCGACTCTTGCCCCAAAAGCCCTTCCGATACTGTTGTTATCAGCCTCCGTTGAGTTCCACCCCGTATCAGAACGGGTCTGACTTCCACACACGCTTGATGAGTTTGCTCCGCGTGCGCCGTTTTGACAGATACATGAACCAATGTCCTCGCACGGAAACCGCGCACAAACCAGCAGACGGACGGAACAAAGCGAGGATAAGAGGAGTAATAACAAAGAAGTTCGCCGCATCCTCGTCCACGGGTGCTCCCAATCGAATCCTGTACCGGAGCCCGGCGTCGGGCACGCGAGCTCGTTCTCCGGATAGTTTTTGATGCGGGCAAGTCCCGCAAGCTTCTCGTGGAGTCCTCCGGCGTTGGATTTTTGAGTTTCGAGAATCGTTCTCCTCACCCTCCTTGAAATTAGTGGGAGAATAGGCACTCCGGTTGGCGCCAGAAATGGTGGGTGTAGTTTCGGAGACCCTCATTCCTTTGTCGTTCCTGTCGGGGGTTGTGCCACGTCAGATTCCCCGTGAGGGAGGCGAGTGCGGCGAGTTCTCTTCTGGAAACGGCGGGCCAGGTTTCTATTCCTGGATTCTCCGCCGCTCTGGTGGCGAACCTCGTCGTCTTGATGCGCTTCATCTCTCGCGCACCCCGCCTCCGTCCCCGTTCTCGGTCGTCTGTCGCGTCCTTTTTCCGTCGTATTCGGCCGTTTTCGTTCGCAGGAAAAGCGGAAATGACTGTAGAACCCGCAACTCACTGCCCGAAGGCACTTCGGTACTCGAAGCGAGGCTCACTTGACTCTTTAGAACCTACGAGGAGCTTTTTGGAATCATACCCATCTTGAGCTGCTATCCTCATCGTACCGACACTCGGTCCGTCTCCTCCCCGCCCGGAGGACAGGAAATGGAAAAGCTCCTCCATTGTTTCCAAGCTCTCGACTGATGGCTTTGTTGCACGGAATTCATTTTTCTTGCGCCTGCGTTCGTTCCGTCGCTCTCGTTCCCTCTGCCGAAGAACGCACTCTTCTCGTCGGTCTTCCGGAGCCCGATTCTCCTTCTGAAGTTAGCCGACTGTAATTGCCAGAGCTCACGTCTGGAGGGAACTCGTGGGTCACGAGCCAGGTCCGGGGAAGTTCGATATTCGTCGATCGTTTCTCCGATCGGAAATCTTCGAACTCCCGGTTGTGTTCGAAGTTTTGGCCGTCATCATCGGACAGCCACTTCTTTTCACTCATGACCATGATTTATGTACGCGAGGAATCGATCGGGAACTCCGATTTCGAGTGAGTACATGACCGGACTTTAGGAGTGCTTCTGCGGGGAATGGTTTCGATTCGACTGAACGCGGAGACTTTGACGATTTCGCGCTTGTCGAGTCGATCGAGTGTGAGCTCGGCGAACGATGGTCGATTGCTGGTTTGAATATTGGACGCGTGCTCAGACCAGAAGCTTCTCGGTCCCATGCCTGACCATCAACTCGGACGGGGAGCGCGAGTCCGTGGTCACGTCGACCAGCCAGGCTCCGAGCCCAACCCGGCGGGGAGAGCGGGCCGAGTCTCAGTAATATCATCGGTGTGCTGGCTTGAAGGAGACGTCCCGGTTCCGCCGCGAGAACGGAAGGATTTTTTGGAACGCCAGAAAGCCGAACGACCGGAACGAGGCGAGCTGTACTCTGGTTTCGATTTCCCTCTAACACAGGTCAAACGATCGCCGCCGCCCACGAAGATGATGCGGATCCGTTCCCTGGAGCTCATAGGACGACTGCTGACGTCAGGAGCGGAAGGAGAATGTGGCGCAATTGTGAAAACTGGGTCGGGACGGTCGAGCGGAACAGCGCAGCAAAATTAATCGAACTTGTAATATTCGATGAGAATGAGCCATCGGGGCTGGCCGGCCGGTCGTGCCGCTGCCCCCCACCGCCACCTGGGTCCGGAATATTGTTAATTGTCGAGAGGGAGTTCAATGACAAAGACACGCTCGGAGTCGTGCTCGACAGCGCTCCGACAAACAGGGGCTCCTGAACGAGCGCGTATGGAGCTCCGACAGAAATGAAATTGGAATTGCTAATCGTGCTGTTGCTTAGGAGAGCGCTTTTCCCTCTGCTCCTGGTCGCCGGCCAAGAACTCAGCTGTCCCGATTGGGTTTTTTCCGAGCCTCTCATGGTGTCATCGCGCGCGCGAGCTCGTCTGCCCGCCGTCTCACCCCGCGACCATCTTGATATTATGCGCACCGCGAGTGGGTGGACCCGGGGTTCGTCATTGTGTTGTACTTATTGATACGTCGTGCATTCCCCGATCGGGAGTCGTAAGGGGAAATTGGCGAGGCTTGTTAGTTGTCGTCGTGCTTGCCTAGGCGTTAATATCCGTCGCAAGGCAAGAAACTCAAGCTGCCAACCACTTATAGCATCAACCCGGCAGCTCGATATGACAGCTGCTACAAGCCGGAGTGTAACCGCGCTTGACACCGTCGAAGGCTCAGGTTAAGCGAAGCGAGCGGGCGGCCCACCCCACTCACCGTCGCGCGGATGGATAAATGAGCGGAGGGAGAACGAATGAAGCGAGACCCGCCTGGCCACGAGGCGAGACCCGCGTGGCCACGAGGCGAGACCCGCGTGGCCAAAGGGTGACTTGGGTTGAAACGCAGACGGCGAAAACCCCTCCGCGACGTTCGCCGCTTCGGACTAACCACGGCGAGTTTCGGCTCCGACGTCCGTTCGGTCGTGGAGTTTTATCACTCTCTGTCCGGAGATCAGCGCGGAGTTGAATAGGGCCCGAGCTTGCGGGAGTGTCTGCGTGCTCGGGAGCCTCCGATGCGGCTTAGTCCACTTTTACCATCGTTCCGGGAACGCCGGTTGGTTGCGTTGCGTCGCGCACTATTCCTCTCCCCGCGCCATGCCTCGAGCGGACGCCGCTGGGGAAATACACTAGGAGTTTTGTCACCGTGATAGCCACACTTTTTGTTCGGATGCTCTCCGACCGGGGTTGGTCAAGCAACTGATCCGACGAGGGTTTAGCAGCTCACATGCGGCCAAAAATAAAATTAAATAACAAAAGCCGAGTCCTTTTTTTCCGAACGGAGTTCCACTCCACCCGCGGGGCGCAGCTTCTGCCCGGGCTTACCGAGGTTGAATGACGTGCCGCCCCCCCCCCCTTCCCCCAGAGCCGGAAGATTGCAGGCGCTCGAACTCTTCGAAGAGAGCAGATTTGTTCCGAGCTAGCTGGCTGGTTGGCTGCTCGTTCGTTCGAACTAAACGCAAACCTTCATACGAAGGCTTTAGCCGCTTGCGGAGCCCGCAGCGGCGAACGAAAGGCTTGGGATGCGTGCGTATGGCAGGCCTAAGCAGTTTATGTCCAAAGTAAGCCCCACTCGACGTAAACGTGAACGACGACGAAGACGGCGGAAGCAACGACATCCGAGGGTGCTGAGGTTGGCTCCCAACTCTTGGTCCTGCGAACGCTCTGCTAGGAGCCAAATAGCCCTGCGAGCAGGTAGGCCCTGCGAGCTAGTTTGTCGCCACATAAAGTGTGTGCTCTCGGAAAAATGCATTCCCTCTCCTGGGCCCGCGAGATCGGGACAGGTGAGCACTTGGCGCTGTCGACGACGACTAAATGACTCAGTCCAAGGGCTCTCCGGGCCGGTCGGTCTGGCAGGGATCCCGGTTTCCACGCGTGAGCTTACACACGCACGGCCGAGCTGTGCCTGAAGTCCTCATCTCACAGAGGCGTTCGAGGGGACGAGCTGTGTCAGCCCGTCGACGTCGCGAAGGTCACGCGAAGGCCGATTCGTAAAGAGGCCCCATTTCGGACACGCGAGAGTCTTCGGGCCGCTTTGTTGCGTGGTCGATGGCTCGAGGACGGCGGCCCCAGTAATGATGTTGATAGACATCCAATGCAAAGCACACCAAATATACTCAGAGCGTGTTATCCGATGCGTGCATAACACTACTGCCAACACGTCCCAACGTCTCCGCCATTGGCGAACCACGTCAAGCGGCAATATAAAGATTGGATTTCAAGGCGACCGTTCCATTGGTCCGCTAAGTCAGTCAGTCGGTCCGTCGGTTTCGCCGCGGAGGACTCGAACCCCGTCCCGGGCGACGGGCTCCGTCTGCACGGGGTCAGCCTGGGGAGAATTGAATTGGCGAACGATGCACGACGTCCGGCAGTCCTCTTGCACGCAACTGCCAAGCCGACTGTTCTCCGTGCATAAGGTACGGATTGGAGCCTACGACGTGTTCCGATGTGAAACATCCAGGATGGAGTTTGCAGAGGAGTCAGATCGGACGGACTGCACGGAGTGAACGACTGAACGTGGAAGTAGACAGGCGAATGGAGGAAGGAGGAAAACGACGGAAAAACGCGGAAACGAAAATGCGCTCGTTTCACCTTTCGGCTGACTGAATCGATTCCAGTCGTTTCACTCAGTCACTCACAGACGGGGAGACTGACTGGCTCCTTATCCGTGCTGGCTTACTTCAGGAGCTCGCAGTAGTGAACGAATGCGTTCGGGCAGAGAGGCGAAGCAGGAAAAAACCCGGCAACGGAGAGAGATGGCCAGACATGCAGGCAGGAAGCCCGGCGTTCACAACACATCGAGATACACTTCGTCCTTGACGTGTTCGTTCGGAAGTCCGCTCGGGCCTCGTCGCTCGAGCGGGCCGGCCGAGGTCTCTTTGACGTAGGAGCGGAATCCGGCCTCCAACCTTCAGAGCAGGTGTATCTAGAACAGACGACTCTTGGAGCATTGCGAGCGAGCGCCTCCTGGCCGACCGAGAGAACGTCTAGTCGTCCAATTCGTTCTCTAGGCCCACACTCCATTCATTCCGAGCGAGTGCCGCACACTTCCCAAAACGCCCGGGTCGAGCCCTTCCCTCAAAACTCGAAAACTCCCGCGGTGTCGCGCCCTTGCGCTCGGGCGGAGATCGGGCAACGATGTCTGTTTGGAGCGTCGCGCGCAGCGTCGAGGCGGCTTTCGGTGTGCGGCCGTGATGCAGGAAGGTTCGTCGGCACGTCCCGGGGACCGTTCCTCGGATCCTCCTTCCATGTGGTTCGTTAATAGCACTCCGTCTTTATAGATCTGATAGGCTATCTTGACGAGCACGAGGCTTCTTGTGCACCGGCGTATCTCCTCCAAGTGGCTTCCTCGATAGTTTCCTCTGCGCGCTCATCTAGAACCGAACGAACTCTCGTGCGCGTTCACTCTCATTCGGTGGGAGGAAGCGGGACGGGAATCTCATGCCGTCGCTCCAGTTCGTGACCGAAGGGATCGAGCACGGGATTCCGTCCGTGGGTTCAAGAAGAGACCGCCGGCGAACAAACGAGCGGAGTGGATCGCACTGTTGCGAGCGGTGCTCGACCCAAGCCAACGGGGATCTTGGACTCTGCCTCCTCCCCCTCTCCAGATAAGCTTTTCCCGGGCTCGTCCGCGGAGTGTGCGGAGGAGAACGCTGTGACCAGTGGCTGTTGCGGGCGCTGCTGCGCGGAGAGGAACACCGGGCCAAAGAGGGAGCGAGCCGAGCGAGAAGAAAGCGAGGAATAAGAGTACGTCGACAGCAACGACAACAAACGAAGATCTCTTGTATGTAATGTCCCTTCCAACTAATGGAACTAACGTGTCGCTGGCCGCCGCGTCAACAATTTAGAGCTGCAGCAGTAGCCCGACAGAAGTGCTCACACTAACGACCGCCACCAGCCCGAAGTTCGCCGAGAAGGGATCGAGACGATTCAAGCGGCCGGCAGCGGTTGTAAAGCTCCGTCGAGCTCCTCTGGAGCCGAGCTCCTCTCGTTGCCCGACGAGGCCACCCGACCTCGGGGAAACGTGTGAGCGTCCAGTATTTGGCACACGTATCAAGTTTCGGGGGAACGCGCGACGAGCGAAGGTCAAGGGCGGCCGTCCTTTCTTCGCGAAAGCTACACGTCCTCCCGGTTCCTGTCTCGCCCACCGAGCTCGGCCGATGGTCGATTCGGTCACTCAATCAGTGATGTCAGTCCGGACATCTCGGTACCACTACGTTCGCTAATCAAGCCTTCCTCTGTCTGTCTCTCTGAGAGAGATTACGAGGTGTCCTCCGATCGCCTAATTGGCCCCGCGATAACGGAACGCCACGTCGTTCGTTTAGTCGGTGGCCAACCGGTTGTGCTTGCTCGTTACAACAGTTGGCAGACCTTCCGCGTCGGCTCATCGATCGGAACGAAAAGATAGTCGGCCGCTCCGGCGTTCCTCAAGTTCGGGGCGACGTGGTCGTCGTGACGGAATCTACTAAACCGAAAGCCGACAAGGGCGCGCGGACGGGAGGAAACGCGGGCGAGGTACTCGGCGAGGCTGCCGCAGCCGCCGCCTGCCTTCAATGGCCTATCTGAAGGGGTTGCTTATGCGGAGCAAGTTTCTACTCGATTTCCACGCCGCCGTTCTGCGCGAGGGGGGGGGGGGGAGGGTTCCAGGCAGCTCGAGCTCTTTCTTGCGTCCACGAACGGCGCCGTCGTCGACTCGGTGTCGAGACCGCGTGAAACCGGGACGTCGGCGGCAACGACGCCGTTTTTGTCGTCATCATCCTCATGCACAACAACGACTGCTAGTGAACATCCGACCGAGGAAAGCGTACACCGACGATAGGAAGGGGCTGCGCAGATTTCGCAGATAGGCCGGGCACCAGCGGCGGCAAGGCAAACCCATTCGGCTTCAGGCTTGGATGGCCAGTTTAGCGAACGCAACCGTCTGGAAGAAGGAGAGAACGCAGCCCGCGGCTTTGGCATGCAGGGACATGTCCGTGCTGCTGTCAGTTAGGTTGGAGCAACGACGGTCAGTCACCCGGCCGAAATCCTCTTCTCCGAGCGAGTCGCTCACTCACGGCCGAGGAAAAAATCCCCATGAAAAAGCCCGGCGTCGACCAAGGACGCACGCCTTGACAACGTCTCCTCATTTTCTCTTATTCCTCGCTGCTGTGTCGACCACCGAAACCGAGC
Organism: Phytoseiulus persimilis; assembly: GCA_037576195.1. Taxonomy (NCBI): domain Eukaryota; kingdom Metazoa; phylum Arthropoda; class Arachnida; order Mesostigmata; family Phytoseiidae; genus Phytoseiulus; species Phytoseiulus persimilis. Next base: position 7,719,460 of record CM075104.1, read on the forward strand.
AGGAGAGAAAAACTCCTGAGCAGTGAGAAAAAAAAACGGCTGCAGATGTGCTATTCCCGAATCCGGCAAGAGCACGTCATTCGTTCGTGTCACCCATGAGACCGAGAGTTTCTTAGGCCGAGCCGATGCCGAGTGGGTAAGGATAGCCGAGGCGATAACCGCCGTCAGCGGCGCCGGATAAAGACCGCTGGATGAACAGACGGACACGCGGCGGCGGACGACGACGGGTCCGGACAGCGCGTTATGGGGCGCACGGGCGTACACAACTTCTCCCAATTACCCATGATGGATAGAAGCTCGCTGCTGGCCTCTGCTTCCGTCTTTGGACTACCGAGGGAAAAGGGAGCCAGATCATGCAAGTGTTGTGGACAAAGCCATCCGCGACGTAGAAAGAACACGAGGAAGAAGAAAAATTAGGACTAGGCGTGGGAGGCGGCAACCCTCACAAGTGTTTCACGCACCCGTCTTTGCATGTTGTCCGTTTGTCCATGTCGTCGTCGTCGTTCATCTATCCATCCGTCCGGCCGGTCTTCGCGTCTGTCGACAGGCCTGAAAGAAGAGTCTTGTGACGGGTGCTGTTACTGCACCACCAACTGCTGCCGCTGCTCGTTAGTGAATATCAGATTGTTATCTGTTTTTTGTTTCTCTCTCTCTCTCTCTCTGATCTGCCGGCGTCTCGACCGGGCCATTCTGCTCTACATGACGTGTCCTCGACCAGCGACGCAGCCGGTGATGCCGGCGAAGCCCGCATGCGGGTCTACCGTCCTTCTCTTCCCTCGTTTTCCTTGTCGTCGTCGTTGCTGCTGCCGCCGCCTAACGATGTTTGTTCTCCTAAAAACTGGTTGGCTGTTTATTTTAGCATAAAAACCTCTGGAGCTCAACGAACGCCCAGATGCAGGCGGCAACGGCCCGCGGCTAGCGCGAGACGGCAGCGAAGCGTGCCGAGGATTTCTCGGGAAATAAATACATGACGAAAGGGAGAAGAGCAGCAAGAACTCTCCGTAAACAGACTAGTCGACGTTAAGAAACCGTCGGACTCAGCAGTTGCCGACTCCAACGAGGAAGGCTGCCGTCTCTATTTTTTACACTTCCCGAGGAGTCACATACGAGCCAACGACACCGCGGCTCTTGTTGTTGCTCGAGACATAGTCTCGACGAGCGACGGTGGCGAACCGCTCGGCCGTTGGGAGAACTGAGACGAAACGCGACGTCGACGACTAATTCGATGCCGTTTCTTCTGCCAACGGTGAAAGCAAGAAGAGGGTGAAAGTATTCGAGTATATATATACGCCCGGCCATATATGGTTGTAACCATATGGAAACGTGCGTTTTCCCGCCCCCTCCCCTCCTCGCTGAGGCGGCTATCAGTCCCACTCCTGTCACCAACCGAGCCAGCGGGACGGTTTGGCTAATTCACTAGAGCTCTTCAGAAACCCCTGCGTCGGGTCAAGTCCGCCCGCTTCGGCCGACCGAGCGGTGAGGACACTCCGAGATCCCTCGGGGAAATCGGTCGCAGCCCCCTCCCGGGAGGTGAGGCGCGAGGAAATGCTCCGGATCCAGAGTCGAGTTCCAATATTCGACACATTCGACTGTTCCTCCCGCCTCCTAGGAGGGCTCTTGAAGCTTGCTGACGTCCGCGAGGACGGCTTCTTCGTCGAGGGCAGCTGACGTCCTCACTCCATGCCCGTAGACTCTTCGCATTCATGGGGTTTGTTCGCCATCTCGAGATTCTTCGGCAAATACACTCACGGAGCGACGGGTCCTGGGATCTGTGTCTCCTTGACTCAACTCCCCCGCTGCGGTCGTGGCAAGGGGTGAAAAGCGGCCTGAGTTTAAGATGTGCTGAACTATCAGTAGGTCTTCCGCACTCGGGACGGGCGCTGTCTCCCGCTCTTCATCTTCTCACCCGCCCCGTCCCTCGTATATGGCAGTCCAGGACACTAAAAGCCGTCTTGTTCAAACACTGCTCCTGTTTACCGTTCCCCTTGACTGCCAAGAAAAATAGCTCCACTTTCCTGAGGAGGCGAGGAAAACTAGAGACACGGAAAAGAGCTCTACTGCAGTAGTGGAGAAACCCCTCCACCTGAGCAAATCAGCCCGCACCCAGGAATCTCACAAGGCGGGAGAGTTCTGAAATCATGTGGGTGACTGAGATTTCGAATGTTGATCCAGATTTCGAGACATTCCACCTTCACCGTGCTTGAGCCGGGTTCATTTTCCCCGGAATCTTTGGAGAGATGTCTGAGAGGACGAGAGGAAAGAACGGACAGAAGCGTCATCAAACCAGAGGCATTTCGATGGGGGCGGGGTCGCCGGAGGTAGCATTTGCTCTTGCAGTTTGCGTGCTACGCAGAGAACAAGGAAGCGCTAACATGCAGGCCGGAAGTGGAGCGAGGTATCCTGGAGAAGTACACGGTGTGAGCCTGTGAGTGAGACTACTCAAGTCGACCGGGCTGGTTGACTGGGGAGGAGGGGGGGGGGGGGGGGGGAAGATCACTTCGAAAGTCTTACTTATCTCCCAGTCCTAGAGCCGTCTGGCCAAGCCGAGCGAACGGAACGAGAGGTCTCCGGCTCTGACGAACTTGAGACGCACGGGGGGAAGCCAGACGTGCGCGTGCAAATGCTGCAAAACCAAGTGGTCATACACAGCTGCATTCGCAGAACGCGTTCGCGCGCCGTCATGGGGAATCCACCGACCTGCGAACGCCAATCGTGATGCCCCAGATTGTTCAGGAGATGCGTTCTCCAAATTAAAATCGACTCCGCGGTTTCGACTCGGGTCTGCTGTTGTTGAATCAGCTCCGGAAAACATTTCCGCGTGTTCGGTAGAGACGGTTCGCCTCGTTCGGCTGCAGAGGTTTCATTTGCTCAGGTGGAATCCGAGCGATAGGAGTAAGATTGATTGTTCGCGCTCAGAGCACCGCTCCTGTTCTGTGAGTTCTCCTCCCTGGCCTGGTTCGGGCGAATAAACGCGAGCCGGAGCATCGAGCGAACGCCAACATGAGAAAAAGCTCTCCTCCGCCCGGGAAAACGAAAACCTTGTAAAGATTGAAAGCACTTAGATCAGTGTTCATCTCTCACAGCGATCTCGGCGCACCTTCCCCCCGGAGTGGCTTTTCGCGAAGCTGAACAAGCTGTACGCAGTGTACCGCTACCGTACTCGACCAACGCTCCTGTAGACTCTTTGCAGTTTGGAGAGATTGCGGACGTTTTGTTCCGTCTCGGTTGCAAGGAATGACTGGCAATGTCTTCTCGAAACAAACAGAACGAGATGTCGTTAGACGTTGTTGTCCGCTAAATAGAATCTTTTCCCGTCCTGTTTGCCGCGCGCGCGCGCTCACGTCTCCGGGAGGCTCGTTTGTTCCTTGACTCAATGGCCTTGTTCTGTCGACTGGTTGTTCGGAGTGGTCGGCCGGAGTCGGTCTGTTCCTAATGTGACTTTGATAGGATGGATGCGTGCGCGCTGTAGCCGCGGTATAAATATACAAACTCTTGGAGCGAATGCGATGCAATTGACCCTCGACTTCCTCTACGGTCGGCTCGAGAGGTCCGGCTCGCGAGAGTCGATGTCAGGAACAGACCTCCCCACTTCGCGCTGACGCAGCCCGCCGCCACCCAGGACCGTCGGTCGAGTCTCGGCAAACATTGGAACACAAAAACATCGCGAGGACGACCGGGGCGCCGGAGAAATCGCCCGACCCATTACTTGGAGGAGAAACCTTGACTTTGGAACTGTCATCGCGAGACCGAACGGGCGAAGTCCTCCTCCCAGCGGAGGCAGGAGATCACCACTCGAGGCGGACCGAAGTCGTCAAAACAGAACAATCTCGATATGGAAGTAGACCGAGCCGCCGGGATGGAAGAAGAAGCAGCGAACTGATGGCCGGCGAACGTAAATTGTGTTTTGAATTCACGCGCTGTTAGATCCAGTCGTAAAACGAGAAATTGTGCCGTGAGTGCTTGCTGCTGGTGTAAGTAGATTTGGCTTTAGACTTGCCTTGGGCTTGCTGCTCGCTCGGGAACGCGGGAGGAGTTCGTGCGAGAGAGGAAACTGGGTTAACCGAGGCGCATGCCCACCATGCGGCAGGATCAGATGCGGGTGGCTTTTCGGCGAGCGCGATGCCGAGTAGACGCAAGCGGAATTCCTCCATCTCGTTTCTCGGTCGCTCGAAGCGATCGCAGTGAGTGAATGATCAGAGTCGGGGCTGTCATCGTTGTTGAGAGAGAGAGAGATGTTCACCCAGGGCAGGCGACGTACGGTACGCTTTGGTGGCCGCCCTGAAAAGAAGGAATTTGGATGATGCTCTCAAATCATTCAGACACACAATCCCCGAACGAGATCTAATTACGTTCGGGGCTGCGGCTTTTCTGCCGTTCCCGGCTTTGCGCTACGAGAACGCGGAGGATGCGAGCGGAATGGAATCGTCGAACCGCCACCGCGCACGAGATGAGCGAACTCGTTGCTCAGAATCCTGTCTGGTGGTCTCCGAATGTTCCTCCAAACTATCTCGGAGCTCTTCATGACGTCCGGCGGATCCGGAATCGATCCGAACGAGATCCGTCGAAGCGAAGTTCGAAGTTGTTTTATTCCCGCGCAGCGAGCGAGCCGAGATTTTCCCGCAGAGGGAACAGAACGAGCGGGAAGAGGGAGAACTCGGAGCCGGCTCGGGTCCGCTCTGCTCCTTCGGAAAGAACTCCGATACAAGGTGGCAAGGAGAACTTAATGGATATTAATCTTGCATCCATTTGCACTACTCGCGAAGATCCTCCGATAAGGTCAGTTGTTCGCGTCCCTGAGGTCATCAGGTGAGAACGCGTCCGGCGAAGTTCGCGTGACTCCTGGCAGCAATGAAAGAAGGAGAAAGAAAACTGTGTCGTGTACGAAGGAGATGGATAATTGTCTTCCAATTACCCTCACTAGCGAGCCACTCCGCCGGCGAGCCGCCCGCTGCGAGTCAGTCCGTTAGTCAACCAGCCCGGTAAGCAGAGGCGATTCGCAACTGAGCCGAGGGAATAAGAAATCGGCCACCTAGTGAGGGCGGCCGACGAGGCTCTTACACGGCACTTTCTTGGAGTTCTTGAGCTCCTCGAGCCGACGTTAACTCAGTCGAGGGGGAGCAATTATCCACAAAGTTAACTCTCCCTCGCTTCGTCTTTTTGGTGACCAGGAGTCCTGTGTATGGCTCCCGCTGCCAGGACGGAGTAGTTCCCGTTCCGCTCGCGAGTTCCCTACGGGGAAGCGCCTTCGGGACGCCAAACAGACTTCGTTTGAGAACCTTTCCGGCGAAAACACTCCGCTGGGTCATCATGAACCCATGTTTCCCGTGCTCGAACCGGAGTTGACGAAGCCGCCCGCCAGACGACGAGCTCAACTTCTCACTGTCCGGCGAGCGAGTGCAGGAGAAGAAGGACCTCCTACAGTTGGAGCGTTGCGACAGGGTACGCGATCCCGCAGAGGCAATAGCGGTGGTCATTCTCCTGGCCACCCGCGTGGCGTCTTGTCCGAATTCCGGGTCTGAGGGCTCGTTTGCTGCCCTTCGAACGAACGCAATCGATCAATGAGAGTGAGTCTCACTCGGTGAGAGGCCATCCCTCAAGCCGACGCGACGTGCAAACTCTTCACGCCCGCGTTTTTCGCTGCGACGAAGAAGCTCTTGAAGAAGCCGGCCGGCCGGACGGCCTTTCGGTCGCTCGTCCGATCGGTTGGTCGAGAACCACCTCAGGAAAAAGGCCAAGGAAGCCAAAGGAGAGAGCAGCAGGAGGATGTAACGAGAGCCTGCTGCAGGCCAGCAATAGATTCAGCCTCCATCCGTATCGAGGGGAGAATCCTCGCTGCTCCCCTTATGCCTCACCGAGTTCTCGTCATGTTCAAGAGCCTGCGAAGAGCTCGCTCCGCGCAGAACGTGCGTTCAAAGTCTCATTAAGGAGTGACCTCAGCCTTCCCTCGGCGATTGAACGAACGAACGAACGAACAGCGGGTGCGGAGGAGCCAGCCTTCCATCATAAAGTTCGTACATAAATTGATGCAAACTCACGAACATATAGCCAGAAAGGAGAGCGAGCAAGTTGATCAGCTGTTGTCTGCTGCACACCTCGCGGCCACAGAACCCCTCGCGCGCGGTCCTCTCCGTGCCTTTTCATCAGAAGCCGCTGAGTTTCGGAGCATTGTCCCTTGGTTCGTTTCAGCGTCTGACGACATCTTTCCGGAGCATCCGTTGAGAACGTCCAAACAACTCTCTGTGATGCCTCGCGGAGTTTCTTCTTCTGTTGTTGATAAGTCGTTCCAGACAGGAGGGGCTCGCGACGGCGGGAGCTCCCCGCTCTCCCGTAGTGTCCACGTGTTCCGTCTTACCCTCAGCACGGTCCACGTCACCCACGACGGCTACGGCGACCGAGTCCGCATTGACTGAGCTCCGGAGAAGCAATCACGGAGGGGCGGTCTTCGCTGTCAGCTCCAGTCTACGGTCGCATTGAGTCGTCTGAGCAAGCCCTGCCGGCATCCAGTTTGCAAGAAGAGCCGAGTGAAGGGCTTACTCGCCGGCCCGGCGAGCAGCGAGGCCTCCTCGCCGCTTCCCGACTTCCACAGCGAGCGAAGCATAAAAAGCAGGCGGCGGCGCTGGCGGCAGGACAGCCGTCATCCACAAGGCTTTACTCCGGCCCGACGTCGTGATGGCCAGTGGCATCGCCGCTGCAAATGATCGCGGCCGCTATGTACCTGCGCGCTGCTCAACTGACTGATTGCGGCTGCGGCGTCGGTCGGTGGTTTCGGTGCGAGTGCTCTCTTTTTGGCCAAAAATCAGCGAAGGCGGCGGCAACGGCCATCTATAACGGCGTGTTCAGCCGACAGGCTCCCGCGCCGCCATCGAACCTAGAGGAATTCATCCATTCATTCATGAAGTTCATACAGGCACAGCTGACTCGGATCGCGAACGTACGCCGCGTCGACCACCGGTCGCGGAGCCGGCCGAGCGTCACCCGCTCGAGCTGATTGGTATCACATGAAGTTGCCGGTTGAAACTGCCAGAACTCCGCTGCTCCCATTGTTTCCAGCGGCCGCATCAGCGCGACCTTCGCAGGGAGCAGATCCTTAGCAGAAGATCCCCCGACTGCGGACGCACATTCAAGCGGCACTGCACTCCGCCATAATTGGGACCTCTTGCTTCCATTTCGACCAGCGGCACGGCGGCAGGCCCCGGAGCAGAATCAACACTGCCTCGGTCAGAAGCTCCGGAGGCGAGCCACGACCAACCACCACGCGCTCCACGGGGGCAGCGCAGCGGCGGGGAGGCAATGACGGCCGGTAACAGAGGAGAACAACAGCGCTCCTATTCAGCCATTCAGTGCCTCCATTCCGCCGCGGACGCCGCACCGTCCTCTCGATGGAGATCGTGAGTGGTTCCTCGAGCCGCCGCCGCCGCTTGTTTTTCTCCCCACTCTCGTTCATTGTTTCAGGAAGTAAACTCGCCGGTTCCGTCCTGTGGGAGCGCAGTGACGGAGGCCAGGAGCTGGGCGAGAAGCGGGAATGGACGAGCCAGCGCTCGCAACGGAAATTCGTACAATGAGCAAGTGGTCACCATCAAATTTTAATGAGCACATGTGGTCGACCTCCACCCTCTATTCGAACCGCCGACCTCTCTGGCGTGCCTGGCACGGAGTGGCTCCGAGTTTCGCCTCTGCTTGCGAGCTTTACGGCTGTTGGAGGCGCAATGTTGAGAAAGTCGACCTGTGACTGGATCGCGTCCTGTTCGGCCGGAAGACAGGCCGATGCACGCAGACTCTATTGTGCTGCGGCGACGTGCGATCGTTTGAACATGCCCGGACATGCCAGGGCGCTCCGGGAGCTCCTGACGACGCCCTCGACCAGAGCCGAGGAGCCATGATCTCTCTTGTGGCGTGCATACCCCGGCGCATGCCGCCGTTGTGCAGCCCACTTGTTGTGGAACTCTCGTGGCAAGCGGGAGCTGCTCACCGACCGAGTTGTGGCGTTCGCGTCCATTCTTGCACTCAACTGTGAACTAATTGCGTCTAGTTCGGTCGTGCGAACACGGCACAGCCAGCCGTGCTCACCAACGTGGCCAGCTATGTTGGACACAAATTGCTATCCGAAAATAGTAAGAGGTTCGCTAACTTAGCCCTCCGCCCTGCTCGGCCACCAGCTTGCACTTTCGCTCGTGTTCATGGACATGTCATAAAGGCTCGTTCGCGCATATTATCCTATCGGAAAATCACAAGCGGGGAGGCAGTCACGTTGGGGACCCCGTGGGCACCGACTCGACGGCGGAATCACTAAAAACAAAAGGGATCCGGCGTTCGTTCTCCGGGGATCGCTTCGGGCTATTCCGAGCACTGGAGCGAGTCCCGCTGAGATTGAACTCGAACGCGCGGAATCTCGAGCGCAAAATGAATCAGTCGCGAAACTAGTTGAACCGAGAGAGTTTCGGGACGCCTGTTTGTCGTCGCCTCCTTTGTTGTGATTCCGCAGCGACACCAACTAGCTCCACCAAATGAGATACGGGGCCTGGCGGCTGCGGACGCCGAACTGAATGGGAGAGAACATTGAGTGGTACCAAGAAGGAACGAGCGTGACTCTTGATTTATCGTTAGGCTTCCTGAAAGTGGCAGCGGAAGTCCTGGCGGCGCGCCGCAACACCCGTTTCCGCCAACTTTAATGACAATCTAACTTCAAATGCAACGAGGGTCGAGCACGCGAACCGAATCTGAACGGACACTCCACCAGCCGCGAGTACGTGTGGGAGGCTTTCTCGCGAGTCGTTCGGACCGTGGTCTGAGTTCCTTGCTCGATATTCAGTGTTCTTCGTTGCAAGGGTGGGTCCTCGACGAGGATTTCGATCTGAAAGCCTCGGCTTTCATACCGGGAACGTTCTCGCTCCGGGAGACAGGGCTTCCAGGTTCGAACCCGCGCTCGAGAAACTTCTCGCGTCTGAGGTTCATGAGCCGGTGGAGGGGCCGCCGATTAGGGTATTCCGAAATGAAAGCTCCGCGAGCCCCTTCGGCGGGTTCAAAACGGAGTCGAGATAGTTTGCTGCAGGAACAAGCTCCTCTACGACTCGAAGTTTCCTCGCCTCGTTCCGGAGCAGTTTAACGACCCTCATTAGATCGCAGGTTAAAGAGAGTTTGCTCGAGTTGTCGCCGCTGCTGACGCTGCATAGTTCAACGCTATTTAGCCGGCAGGCGAGCTAACGCCGGAGCGACCAAACCAGACAGAGCCCGCTCGGGATCCTCTGCGCAGTCAGTGCTCGGGGAGACTTGCCAGTTATCTCGGGGAGAACAAAGAAAACGAGGCCAGGCGTTTGAAAGGCAAAAATGTTCGAGAGAGTTCGGAATGGATCTCTTGAACTCCTTGTTACGAGTCGGCTCGGATCAGCAACCAGAGCAGCGAGCGCGATGATAACTTTCGACTTTAGGTTTGAAAGCCCCGCTCCGCGGAACTTCCCTCGAGCCCTCCTTTTGCGATCTCACCTAACCGTCCTTCTTCGGTTCCCTGCGTCCGTTCTTCCGTCCGCCTGCCTGCTTGTTCGCCCCCCCCCCCCTCCCCCATCCGGCTCACTCCCGGAGTTCGCGCGCCGTCGCCTCTGCCGGTCGGCCTGAAGTGGGCCAGCACGACGAGGAGAAGTAATGTTATTATCTTGAGTGCTAAAGAGGAGCTTGCGGCTTATAATCCTGAGATAATTAAGGTTAAACCATCTCGTGCGCACCTTCTTACGAACGCTCGACCTAGCGGCGAAGGTGGTCGGAAGGGCCCCAAGCGGCCAGTCGCAGGAGACGAACGAGGATAGGGGAAAGCGGCCGACCTACACCAGTAGGCTTATGTAAATTCTGAAGATTTTCGTGCGATGGCTCCAGATAAGCTAAGACCTTCGAGCTCGTTGTCCGCCTGCCTGTCGTAGACGATTGCCCGGTTAGTGAACTGCTCCAGATGGCTGGAAGAAAGTAAGCTGCTATTCTCTTCGGGGAACCGTTCTCCAGCCGAGGCCGACCGTCGAACCCACCACCGTTCTGCTCGGACACCGGTCAGCCGAGAACCGGGCTTCTGCCCTGAAAGACCGGTCTCCATATTGTTATCACCTGGAAAGGAGGCCCAGGTCTCGAGGGATTATGCCCGAGCACAGCGTTCTGCCGGCTGGACAACCGATCGGCAGGGTAAGCGACCAACCGAGCCCCCGAGTGGCAAACGGAGCTAGAGACCAATCGACGAAGCTCCGGCTCGAGGTGGGCCCCGAACACCCGACTGAGGAAGGCTTCATGTTCCCGATGATTCCGGCAGCCATTCGTTAGCTATAATGGGAACTCCTCGCCGCTTTGCTTCCGTTGGCAAGTCTGACAGCATCAATAACGATCTCCAACGTCAACGAACGATATCCACTAATTACAAGAGCTCTGAAACCGTAGGACGTGGAATCGCCCGGCCTGAATGTTGTGCTCCCGCCCGCCGAGAGATTCTCGAGAGAGCTCGCTGGAGGTCGGTCTGGGGCACCGAAACCCGGGATCAGCAAATCAGGTTTGGGAATTTGCGAATTTGCAGCGTGTAACGTAATTTCCCGATTTATTCGCGGCTTCTCCGGGCGGCTTCCGCCAACGAATACAGCTTACCTGCGTCGAATGCTTTCCTGCGTGCTGTGCTCTACCTTCGGTAGTGTGCAGCATGCATACAGCCCACCCAGTCAGGTGTGCCATCGCCCGTTCGAGTACAATACACGAACATGGAGTACACACGATCCGCACCGTTCCATGCCGGTGTGTGGGCTCTACATGATGTGTACGTAACGTGCCCACAGGCAAAACGAGCCATGCAGGATGACAATTGGTTGAGTAAACTATGAGAGACGAGGAGGAAGCTTTATAAAATATTCGACGGGGCGCCTCCGAGCTGCGAGTATATTTCGACGCCTCGGGCTTTTCGAGACGTGAACGACGACGAGCGCACGGACGCTCGGATAGATAGACGAGGGGCCTTACGGACGAGCGACATTTTACGATGGGTTCGCTACGTGGTGCGCCGGGAGAGGACAGCGCTCCATGGCTGCCCGATCGGCAAGCAAGCAAGCAAGCAAACGACCAACGAAGTCAGAGTGAGTGAGCGGCGCTCCAACAATTAGGAATAGCCGCGGGCCGTCGGCGACCGACGCCCACCAATTTAGTGCTCAATAAATGATCAATAGATTCTGTCCCCGAGGGCGAAAATTCTCCTTCTTGCCCTGCTCTTCCACGTCATCGGCGGCATCGTCGTCGTTGTTCTCCCCCTCCTCCTGCTCGGTCGGTCGTATAATTCGCCTCCTGGTGACCTCCTGCGGCGGCATCTGTGGGGCGGACAGGGGAGGAGTCGGGGCCGGAAGGAGGCGACCGGCACTAGAAACGAACGACATTTGAGAGAAACAAAGACAGTCTCCTAAGAATCGCCCAAGAAACCCTCCGAGCCGACTGCGGGCGCTTGATTGGACCAACGGGGGTTCGGGCCCTCTCCCCCTCGATTCGTTCGAACGATCGGACCAGATTCTGACGAAGGGGCAGCGGTCGATGCCGGCTCATCTTTGGCGAAATCGGGCGTCGTTCGATGGAACCTAATTTCCAGCGGGCGGTCGCCGATCGCGCCGAACAACCCGAGATAGTTAGCCCAGGTAAATAAGAGGAGGATAACGGCGGAAATCGGGCAAACACACTGTGGGTTGCCTAAATCGGATCCTCTGCCTGCTTTCATTGAGAATCGACCGATTGCTCCCACGTTTGCTCGGCCATGCCGAACACGCACGGCCGGCGGGTCATCACGTCAAGACGGTTCCCAGTTCAAGGCCAGCACGAAGGTGTTCAGGATGAACCCAATAGCGCGAAGTTGGAAGTGAGCTTGAATCGATAACGACCTGCTCCAGCTTCTCCTCTGATCCGGAAGGGAGCCCGTTTTTGAATCACTCGTCCCCGCGAAAAAATTGGTGTCAGCGGATGAAAGGAGTCGGATGATGCCGGGGCGAACCGAGGAAGTGGAAACGTCGAACCGGCGTAGGAATGCGGCTCCACGTGTCCGATGCTGAATCAGGAACATTTCATCTGCTGCGTTGGCGGGAGTGGTTCTCCTCGCTCATCCTTTTCTCCCCGCGACCGACTCTTTCGCTTGCTCGTTCACTCTGGGCTGTTGGCGGGGCTCCTCCGCCGGGTCGCTCCGGTGGAAGGTAAAATATTGAAAAGTTTTTCGACGGCGGATATAAATTGTTTTTCGGCCAGCTTGCCACTTCGGCGCAGTGCGTCAGCGGCTGCGGTGGTTGGCGTTACCCCGCCATTCTCTTTCGATTCTTTCCATTTCTCTTCGGCGATCGCTATCTGGCTATCTATCGCTCACTCTAATGCAATATTTAGCCGCGTTTGTATATAAATTGCGCATCTCAGAATTCGGAGCGCAGAAGCGAGCTGCTCTTCCCCACCCGCGCCGGCCCGTTCACCCGTCAGCCGGTCTCCCTTTCACCGATGTTTCCCTTCTCCGCCTACCTCGGAGCTTCCTCTTGTGGATTCTCTTCTACGTTTCCGCCTTTCTTCGCCCAAGTCGAAGCGAATGTCACACAACAGCTTCGCTCACTGCTGCTGAGGCGGGTTCGTTGTCATTTAAATGCTTCGCGTTGAGACTTATTCTGTTCGGGCGATTCAGGGCACCAGGCCATTACCACTTTGCATTCACATCGATTCCTGGGTTCGTCGGAACTCGAGCTGACTCGGGCATCGCAGTTGGGCCGGCGCAGAGTTTATTTTTTTCCTTTCCTGTTCCCGAATCGGGGTTGAGGGCAGAAGAGGAACGGAAAATATTTCTGCTCGAACTAGAGCGCCGATAGGACATCTGCTGCGGCAACTTCCTCCTATATGCCACCCGAGAGCTACCGAGCCAATCCTCAACCGAAAGTGCTGACTTCGAATGAACGCTCGCAACTCTGCTCTCACCTCCCCCGTAGGATGAATTTAGAGCAACAAAGTATTGGGAGCAGAGCTCAAGTTTCAGATCGGAACCGCCGGCACACCGAGAGCGTTCCTCGCCTGTGAGAGGATGGGTGGGGGAGGGGTGGTGGAAGGGGGTGGGGGTAAAGAAAGTTCGGCGCTCTTGGCAGTCACCCCCGTGCCAGAGTACGACAACAAGACAGCCAGCTCTTCACGCGGCTTCTGTTTGTCCGTCTTACACGGTATGGTAGGGCAGCACGACTTCCTCTCCGTGGGACGAACGCAGCTGCGCCGCCCTGAGCGGAGAATTTTTTCTCGCGAACTCTTGCTCATATATTCCTGTATTTCATCCGAACTCGTGAGGGCCTCTGCGCACTGCAGCCGAGAGACGAGGCAAGCGGCTTAAAAGTGGCTGGGAAACGAAAAGCCGAGCTCTGGCATCCGCTGTTGTTTACAGAATGCTGTAGAACTTCGGGTGTAGCGGAGACAAGGCATTGGGGAGTGGATCAAGAGGAGGAGGAATTGTAGCGCCGAGCATCGAGGCGGGAAGCGGAAAAGTGGGCTTAGGCCGTAGCCCAAGCTGAAAGCGGGGCGATGTTCAGTCGGGGGTTCGGGCTCGGGCGCGAGGGGGTGCGAGCGCTAACAGGTAATAAATTGCGTCGTTGTTCTCTCGTTGTCATAGGCTTCTTCTCGACGCTGAAATTGCCACTGTACCGCCGGCGGCACGACTCCCTGAGGGACTTCAATGAGATATGGGCCCCGTGTTCGTGGGACTGATTGCAGGCCCTCAGTGCCGCTGTCGGGACGACGTTCGCTCGGTCCGTCTATCTGTCGACTTTCTCCCGTTTCGTGCTCCCCATGTCAGCCTTCAAGTTTTCCCAGTCGCGATTCTCCTGGAAGCTACAACGAGTGGCCTTCCTGTATCCGAGGCTCGGGAACATTCCCGGCAGCTGTAGCTTCCTCGAAGTTTCTCAGGAGGCAACCAGCGCGGAAAGCTCCACAAACGCGGCAAGCTTCACCAGCCTGGTGTTAATGGCGAAATCAGGTTGTCGCAGCCAGCGTAGACGAGCGGGGTGCCTTCCAGGACGATCTCTCGAATCTCCGCGGCTTCCAGCAGCCGGATCCCGTTGTTTTTACTCAGACCGCCGAATGGGAACGAACACACGAGTGAAACGCCGCAGCTCGATCAAGTCGGATTTTCGCAGAAAAATTTCGTTCCCTCGTCCGCTCCCGTTCTGAGTACTGGAAACCACCTCAGAAGAGCTGCGGATGCTCCAGAGCCTCAAGAGAACGATTTGGGAGCGCATCTGGACTCCAGAATAGTTTTCGTGATAACTCGAGCCCCAGCAAGACCCCACCCCATCCTCGAAGAGAGGCTCGTCAGCGACCCCATTGAATAAAACTCGAAGGCAAACTAGGGCAGCGAGAAGTTCCGAGGCTGTCCGCATCTTCCCGTTGAATTGAGGTCTGAGTGCGTCTCTTTTGCTGCGGGAGCTCCCGCTGAGAGGAGGAGGACAACTTGCTGGAAAACGAGTCAGACATTCGCGAATTGAGATGCGAGATTTTGTATGCATCGAGCGAGAAGCGCAGACGATGTATCATGCGGCCCCGGAAAACGAGGAAAGCGGCGCCTCGCGACCCTCCCGCGCCCTCGAACGAACGATATTCTGATCGCGATCCGGCGGTGGTCTAACGAACATCGTGATGATCGGGCTTAGGGCGCGTCGCTGTCCCTCCCAAGCCCTGAGCAGCTGATGGAATACCGGGGCTGATTAAATTTTAATGTGTATTTAGCACAGCCAATGCATCTATTAATAATCATTCTCTGCTTCACTCCCGGAACCGTCTGGCTTTTCTCATCGCACACCTAAGCCGTCCGACGGCCTCCTATTATTCTCGTATTCGATTCTAATACCGACCATCGCCCGCCAAAGTACCCGCCGGGGGATGTGCGAACGACGGGCAGATCCATTTTGACGGGAATGAAAAATGAAGAGTTGAGCTCTTCCTGAAGAGCAGCTTACCTGGAATTACGTCAAGGTCACGATGCTGCTCCCAACGAAGGAGGGTCCCGATGCTCCCAGCGCCTTAATCAGGAAAACATCCGCGGCGAAATCAACTGGGACAACGGATCGCGAGTTTCCAAGCAGGCGCAGCGAACGAGCGTCCCTGATCGCGCGACCGTGACGAATTCCCTCGCTCACGAGACGCTGGGTCCCGAAGCTTGGTATCAGAGGTGCCAGTGGCCGAATCTCGATTCGCGCGCAAAGCGAAGGCTCAGCCGGAAAACCGTCGCCGGCTTCCTAAGGCTCTTTCCGTCCGTTCGGTAACGACGCCTTGCTCAGTCGCTATCTGCGGCGCTGTTTCCCTGCCCAGCAGCTTGACCGGCTGCGAACGCTGTATTATCGCGTTCACGTAAAATCATTATTTGCTATGCATACATTACGAGCGTGTCAGGCTCAAGCAAGCTGTTGGAACGAACAGAGCAAACGAGGTAAGGCAGCGGGCAAGCCAGCTGCTCGCTCACGCACCTGCGAGAAGCAGGAAGAGAAATAACGGTTCCGCACTTGGAACATACATACGTTACGCGGCGCCAGCAGTTCCAGCGACACCAGTGGAGCCCGACGGAAAAAATATCGTCGTGCATAATAAACTCGCCTAAGGGAATCGACACATCGGGCTCCAAGTGGAAAGTGACATTTTTCCTTCTCCGGAAACGAAGGCGCGCGCTTGCAGAAGTTGCTCTAATGAGTTCACTTTCCGTGGGTCGATTTTCCCACGGCGCGATCTCTGCACACGCAGTCTGATCGGGCTAAACGATGTGCTCTCCCTGAGACGCTCGAGTGGCGGACAACCTGGGAGTCCATTTGAAGAGAATCGTTGTTCGAAAATCGAACGCTCCTCGGTGGATCCGCAACTTCCCTCTACTTGAACTCTCTCGTCCGAGTTGGGTTGCAAGAAAGATAACCATCACGGTCATCGCGATTCCGTTGGCCATCGTCAGAAAAAAAATCACAAGTGAAAATCGTATATCAGAGTGCTGAAACACGGTGATACATCTCGGAGCCATCCATCGTGCTGGCTGGTTTCCGAGTTGACCCTTTGACCCGAAATGTGCTGGTCTGACTGAACAGCAGAGGGGTACGCAAGAGGAGAAAAAGGATTCCGAACGGTGGATCAGCGAGGGCGTGTGCTGTAAGAGGTGGGTGTCTGGGTTTTTTCGTCCGTTGGACCCTCGGTAGATCTCGGCGGATGGGCGCGTGCGTGGGTGGGTATCTATGTATGACAAAGAGAGATATTCAGCAGCCGGAGCCCAAATGGAGCTTCATCCATCAGCTATTTAAACTTGCTGCTGCTTAAATTCGTTTCCCGCGGCGGCTGCTGCGACAGCGACCGGGCGAGCCATCGGCAACGACGGCGACCTGCTCGGGGCTGCCTTCTATGGGAAAGAAGAGCCGCGGCGCCAACTTGAAGGATCACCTCTTCTCATGTTAACGAGAGGACGCATTAGAAATAGAAAGAAGCGCTGTTCGAGGCCTGCCGCTTGGCCGGCACTTCGACATTGCACTCTTCGGGAACTTGAGAGCACAAGCCTAGCCGGGAGGAAGAATGCACGAACCGTCTCGAGGATGGGCGCGCGCGTTGGGAGGATCATGATTCACATAGATTGGCTGATCTCGTTCGCTACCGCAACTCGATCGGCACTGAACGCTCGGTTGCTACCCTCGAATCCCTCGCACTTCTAAGTCTTCCCTTATCTATCTCGTTGCAGGTGAGTTACAGAGGAGAGTCTTCGGATTGCATGAACAACTCCACCACCTGACGAATGCTTCAACTTCCTCAAAGTCCTGAGCTCTGATCCTACGATGTACGCGTGGCCCGGCAGTCGGCTGCCACAACTTCACCTCAGGCGGACACTCCACCCAAACAGGAGTTTTCTGTGAGCTCGCGCAGCAAGTCGAAGAAGTTGCTTGTCATTAAAGAGTTTCGCCTGGCCGCGCTCGAATGTTCAGAGGCCCGGATTCAGTTCGGAGTTTCAAGCCCCAGACGCCATGTCCAACTCCTTTCAGAGGAGGAACGCCCTTCGAGCGCATCCACGATCCCTTCACTCGCTTGCTACCTCTCCTCAAGGTGTCTCTTCTATTACGCTCGTTCTCAGATGGCGTCGTTCTCGAGCCGAACCAAATTGACGCTCCGTATGTGAGGCTTTGGAGCCGAGTCGTGTCCCAGCGAACCCGCCGGATCGAAATTGGTCAGGCCGAAGAACAGGCTTGGCTGCGTCGAGGCGCTGGGAGAGCGCACCGCGCTGGATCCTCCTTGAAGCTTAGGTTCCTCCTTCATTTGAGGACCTATTGCATACAAACACCACGGTTCCTTCTGCCCGCATCCTGCAGGACTCACGGGCGCTCCTGTTCAGTCACAAGAAGGAAATAAACTGTTCCGGAGAGCAGCAGGGGGTTAGGCCGCGATGTAAGCCGTGCCTCGCACAGCACTGAGTAGCACGGGCTGGTCAAGCAAGCGAGGTGTCCGCATACCTCGGGAGCGCAACGCAAGCGAGAGCGCGCCGACGCTCAAAGGAACACCGAGAGCGGAAACTGTTTTTTCCGCTGTCCTCCGTGAGCGTGGCTCTATTATATCAAAATGAGGAAGGCTTTAGGTCGGCTCGTTGGCCGTGTGGCATAAACCAACGCCTTGGGTGCCACGCTAAGCTAGCAATCGCGGGTTCGATCCCCGGCCGGGACAACAAAATTTCTTAAGTGGTAAAAAAAAGATTTAATTTACATCAGAATTAAATCTGAACCATCTTAAGACCCAAGCCCACCGCCCGCAATGGGATTTGCGAGGCGATAGGGAGTGTCACTGAAGCAATACCGAAAGGTGATTCCGGGACACTCCTGAGGGCTGGCTGAGAGGTTCAGCCGAAAACAGAGGAAGGCTTTGTTCGGACAGGGATGTTACCACGACCTGTCTCGGCTGTTAGATTCAGCGCGCCTCTCCTCCGGCTTCGTCGGGGGCAAGTGGTTGTTAGGGAACCAAACAGAGGATTCGGAGTCGTGATTCTGGTCTCCTGTTTCTTCGTTTACCGTCGAAGCGTTATTGAACATACCTCACTGTCGTCAAAACGATTTCTCTTTTTGCCCTCCGGTGTTTCCCCTCTGATTGGTTCTGTGTCGAGCCGTTGCACGCCGGGCAAGCGTAACCGCTTCCGCTCGAACGCCATCTCCAACGGTAACCCTCCCAAAGCCCCGGCGTCCTTGTCCTCTTCATCCTCCGAGTTACTTGTTCCCATTTACGTGATGACGTCACGAAAGAGGGGACAGGGTTCTTGAAAAGGGTTGGGATAAGAAGAAAAGACGACGTCAACGATAAGAAGCAGCGACTGCGGTCGCGGTGATGGCCGACGATGGGTGGAAAGTGCAGCGGGGGAATGACGGCGGTGGCGTCGGGAGCAACGACAGGAGGTGCTTCTAAATCAAGAGTGGAAAAAGAGAGCGGGCAGGACGGAGGGGGTGCGAGTGGTCGGGTGAGTGAGTGGACAATTTCTTGATCGAGATTACGGCCACAAAGGAAATCCTTTGAGTGTAATTGGCCAATCAGCGGAGCGAACCGCCGCGATTTGGCTGCCAGAGGAGAAGGAGCCACGGCGAGCACCAGCAACGGACTGGTCGCTTAGATCTTTCGTTCAGTCGTCCAGCCGTCGTTTCGTCCGCCTCCCCAGCCGTTGGTTCCCGGGTAGAGTCGCCCGCGCAAAAAGGGAAACCAGCGGCACGGGGTAAGCCTGGCGAGCCTACAACGGTTTGCTTCGTTGGAGAAAGTCCAGCCGCCGCCGGCCAGCGCTCGAGAACAAGGACTCCGAAGTTCCTCTTTTCGTCTTCTTTCGTCCACGACGACAATCGATTACGTTGAAGACCTTTGTGAGGTGGCTAAGGGCCTGCAGTGTCCGATAAGACGTTGTGTTTACTTTCCTTGTTCCTCTTTCTCCTCTTTCCCCTTTCAAGCTTTTCCAGGAGCTTAACCGAACACGGCTCGTGGCCCGGCGGCCGATCTGTAATATACCGGGCCAGGTCTCTCGGCCGGTCCGGCGGCCTTTGAGCGTGGGCTGTAACTCCGCTCGCAGTCTCGGGTGAGGGTCGTTCGACGTCAGCGTTTGAAACCCTCTGTCGTCAACGATTTCCGACGCGCATTGTTGGAGAGGGGGATGTTCATCCGTGACGATATCGCGGCGTCTGGAATTGTTCGCACGGTCCGCTGAGTTCCCGCCCGTCCTGTATCCAAACTCAAAAACAGATTGACTGATTGACTGGATTTGAATGTTTGTTTTCGGATGATTGGACGCGATCGTCGACCGTTCGCTTGCCTCATTGTTCACATTGTCGGAAATTTTCAGTTTCCATCCACTGAAGCGGCGAAACCCGAGGATTCTGGAGAGAGGGAGAGCTGGAGGAGGGGTTGGTGACGGCGCATACGACTGCGAGCCATTTGCATGAACGAGAAAGTTCTCCGAGCCAGTTCATTGTAGTTACGGAATAACGTTGCATCGTTAGACGCGAGCGGGAGAATGCATTCGGAGCTCGTTTGTCATCATTTGCGAAACTAGCTGAACTCCAATTATCCGAGCTTCCTTTTTTCTTCCGCACTCCTCGTCTCCTGCCGGCTCAACTCTTTGCGGCTCGTGCCGCCCGTCCTCTACTCCGGAGGGGGCGCGATGGAAGCGCGCACGGAGCCGGATCACTCCAGTTCCTCACATCTCCTTTGAGTTGTCACCTCGATCATGTGTCGGGAACAATTGCTCTGCCGCACAGATGTCACGTTCGCTCTCTGTCTCCGAACACAGGAGTGCAACAAAGTGCGATCGTAGCAGGCCGAGCCCGCTGCGCTCATGTCCTACATGCGCGAGGCGAGTCTTTCATGAAATTGGCTGTCTGGCCCTCCTTTCCTTCGGCTGAGGTGGAATTGAATCTGTTTTCTCCGCTGTCAAAACATATTGACTCCCAACTCGGGGCCAGCTCGACCGGTTCGCATGTGGAACATATTTCTCCTCCAGACTCCTCGAGGGCCTCGCGTGTGGCACGCCAGCCGAAGAGTTTGTTTCGCCGCTCGCCGGACCCCTCGCTTGTTGGCTGCTCGGGGTTCGCTGCAGTCCGTCGGTGAACGAGTTATAGGAGACGTTAATACTCCTTCATACTCCCACGCGGCCTCTACTTTTCTCTCCTGGGCCTAAACGCTCTTTCTACTCCTCTATCTGGAACCGATGCGAATGAACGAACGTGGCACCGACGCAATCCTCTATAGAAGCATTCAACGTGTCACAGAGATTACACAGTTGCCGAGTGGATCACGTATATCATAGCCCAGCGAACAAAGGAAATTGACACACACACACATACACAAACTTAGAAGCAGACAGCTGAAAGTTCCCGTGGGATTGCTCCTTGGAGCCGAACATCTAGGTTTGCTCGACGACTTTATGAGAAATCAGAGATGCCGGGAATTTCGCCCTCCTCTGCGCTGAGTATGACTCCCCCAATCGGTGGCTCAAATTCACGACTATGTATTCTGGTGAGCTGAACAACAACGCCTTCGATTCACCCGCGGAGACTGTCGTCGTTATTTCTCTCAAAACTTTGAGCTTTCCGCGAGAATTTCTTGGAGTTCCGGGGGGAAGGGCAAATAAAATGAAGTTATCCGAGCTGAGCTGGTTCGCTCACCCAAGTCCCTCCTTTTCATCGAAATTTCTCGTCGTGTGTGTAATGATGGTGTGCAGGGAAATGTCGAGTTACTGTACGTACATGACATGCCAAAAACGGTCTGCTGAGAGGATCAGTCGTCCGGGCCCATGGAGGACGAGGTTAGTCGCTGTTGAGTCTGAGCGGTCATCTATTAGGAGTTCAGGGTTCAAGCCAACTCTTTTCACGACGCGCTACACGTTCAGTAATTGAAGTTCACTCTCCTGGGCGGGAATCTCGGACCAAACGTTCGAGCCCGCGATCACCTCTCCCTCACAGCTCCGTCGCTCCTATCTTTAGTTGAGTCCGCACGCTGAGAGTGAGAACTATGACAGCCGCTGGTGCATGCCAGTGAGCGTTCGTTGCTCCCTCCGGGTTTCGCTCCGCCAGTCAGTCACACAATCGGTCACGTCCGGCGTAAGAGCAAGCGCCTTCTGGGTCAATGGTACCAACTCGATTAGTTGAGGTGCCACGCACCGGCTGCAACGTAGACCGCTCCCGAACAGTGCGAGGAATTTGAGGAATTTAATTCAAGATGTAGTGGACGCATTCTTGCCGCAGCCGCCCGTGCCTGAAGAGGAACGACTGGCTTGCCACCCGGACATCCACCTGTCTGTATCGGACACACCTCCCGAGAATGGGAACCTCTCGAGAGGTCAAACAATCATCGACGCCCGGGCAGTGAACGAGCATGAGATCCAGACGAGCGATGGAAAATCGGATACGCGCAAGGAAACCCACGACATTTGGTCCACCGTCCAGTCTGGGGACCCCAGACTCCACAGGGTCGCTCTGGAATTAGGTTTCCATGGGGAGGATCAAACGCAGTCCGGAAGCGGCCATTTTGGCAGCCGTAGCGGGGGAGGGGGGGGGGCGTACGGCCCGGAATGAAGCTGAAGTTCGAGGGGAGACGAAGGAACGAACACGACACCGCCCCCAAGCGGCTGTTGGTGAGCGACGTGCGAACGCGCTTAGGCAAAAACTTCCTCATTCCGAAGACAATATCGAATCGGTGGGGGTGCACAGCCTGTCTGCGCGCCTTTTCGTCCGCTTGCTCGGGCTCCAGTGACGC
Source organism: Phytoseiulus persimilis (assembly GCA_037576195.1). Classification (NCBI taxonomy): domain Eukaryota; kingdom Metazoa; phylum Arthropoda; class Arachnida; order Mesostigmata; family Phytoseiidae; genus Phytoseiulus; species Phytoseiulus persimilis. Next base: position 7,741,192 of record CM075104.1, read on the forward strand.
GGGCCACCCCGACCGCCGAGTTTGTTGCCGGCCTCGCGGGCGCCAAAAGCCATAAGACAATCCTTCATTTTTTGCATATTGCGTGGAAGACTCCAAGACCGAAGAGCCGCAGCCAAGCAGCAGCGGGGTTGGCGCCCATGGTAAGATGGAGGAGAGGGAAGGAAAAAATTGAACGGGCTTTCAGAATGCGCGTGGGAGGTGGTGGGTTGCGGTGGCGTGAGTTGAGGAGTCAGGAGCACTCACTCGAGGAGTTTGCGGGAACCTGATCACAAGCGCCGCCACTACTCGAGGGTAGAAGCTCGAGGTGGGCAACGCGAAGACCAGGAGATGGATTCGGGCGGACACTTTTGTCAGTATTTTTCTGTAAAACTTTCGACTCCCTCTGGAAGTGCTATTCTGCTCTTGGCTCCTAGTACGGCCGAATTCGCCGCAACTGCCGCCCCCGCTGTCGCAGTAGCCGTTACTCCTAAGTCGCGACGCTCTCGGCTCCGACACATCAAAAGTAATAGAGATTGTCTCCACGTTTCACCTCCTCCTAGAAGTGCATGTGCCGTCGAAGCTCATCGGTCTATATGACGATTCATGGATCGTCTCGCTCGTCCTCGTTGCCTTCAACGAGATCGACCCCTCCATACGCCTGTCGGCTCGCGTTCCGTGCCGTAGCCATGTCGTGTAATGCGTGCACTTCAATCGGAACGACCGTCGGCAGCGGATCCTCCCTCTGCCGGCGACGCTTCTCCGCCTCGGCTCGCAGATCTCCTGCGCGATATCCGATGGACACGACTCGGAGTCAAATGCGCTCTGAGCGAAGGGCGGGGGGATCAGATTCGAAGCTCGGAGAAGTTGATTCGAGAACCTTCCGATACACGGACGGTAGAGTTTTTCGGCGATTCGTGGACGCTTTCGACCTCGTTACCTCGATCGAGGCTGACCGATACTGTACGATAAGGCAGACAAGATTAGAGAATTAAAGAGCTCGGCTCCGAGCGGCGACTTGTCACGCCCCGTGGCTACTTGTCAGCCTTGGATTCCGCTGGAGCCATCCGCGGCGGGTATGAACTCATTAGAAAACTCGTTCAACACCTTGAAAAAAGTAAATGAAGTCTTCGTCATCGAATCGGAATCTCCAAAAAACATTACCAACGGGGTCTTGATTCTCGAGCACTGATCATCTACGGATGAGGCTCGCTCTTGCGGCAGCCAGCAAGTGAGGATGATTATCAGGAGAACAGTTAGCGGGAGTCGCGGAGGAAAATAACTGCTTCAACCCCGATAGTCAGGCTGGCTGGCCTTGGAGAGAAGTTCGGCTAATTATTCATCTGGCACGTAGAATGAACCGGTGCAATTTCATTAGTACTCTCTTGTTCAATCAAGTCGCTAGGTCCGTCGCTCGGTCGATCGGTTGGTTGGTTGGTTGGTTGCTCGCTCGCTCGATGGTGAGGTCTTGACTGTATCAGAAGCGAGGAGATCACTTTCATCGGCAAAGTTGCCACCGCAGCCGCGGAACTGTTTGTCATTGTTCCATTTCCATATTGAATTATGACGGGCTGCTTGGAATCGTCGTTGGCTGGCTGCTTGCTTGTCTGACTTCTCGGTTCGTTGTGCTTATATTGATTTCATGATGAAATCGGATGATGCGGCCTCGGCGGCCACACTGGACGCCGTCGTGGCGTTCGCACACATCGGCCGCGCCTCACTCAGCCGCCACCTAATACGTCCGCCCGCGTGGCTCGTCGTGCTTTTCCGCAGACTGGAAGGCTGGGGCTTGACACCGCCTGAGGCTTCGGCACAAAGAGCTCTTCTCTAGTCGAGCCCCAGTCGGTCGGTCGGCTCTGGCTCCGGTGGGTTTTGTTATTTGCTCAAAGCATATTTGCACTCGGAGAGATCATATCGCATCATCTCTGAGGCGGCGACTGGGCGGTCGTCCTTCAGTCGAGTTTTCTCCTGTAGTTTGTGGACTGGTTGGTAGATTCCTCCTTTCACGTCTCATGTTTCGAGCAGACCTGCGTCGCTCGGGGTGCGGGCTCCGGAAAGCGCGTCCTTGGAGAACACAAAACAACCTTAGAACTCGCACAGGTTTCTCTTCGGCGTCCGAGGCTCTCTCAAAGGGTCTCACCAAGCTGACAAAACAAACCTGAACCCCATCGGAGGGCTGCTGTGAGATGGGGGAGTTTCGCTTGCCCTGACCCGAGAGCGCCATTCCTGGCTGAAGACACTCCTGGAACAATACCAAACATGTGCCAAACCTGAAGCGGGTTCCCTTCGCCGGAACCGAACTGTATATGAGCCATTAAAAGTTTTCTGAAGGAGCGACACGTGGAAGAGCTTCCGGCACTGGCCGGAATGGCGAAGAGCGATAAGCAGCTTGAGCTTTTTATCAATCCCAGAGCGCGCAGGACGCCCGGAAAGCTCCCGCTTGCAGGGCTGCTTGCTTGGATCAAGGCGGAGTTGTTGTTGTTGCTTTTATTGAAACTAATGAAGTCACTCCGGCTTCCCGCACCGCTCTCCACTTGGACTGGGCCGGATCAAGGCCGTCGAGGCGATCTCGGCGCTTTGTGGCACCCCATTACGGAATCTCGGGAGCTTTGGGCGCGGAAAGTGCCGCGAACGCCACCACTAAACGAACGGACCGAGTCCCGGTAGCGATACCAGAGCTTTCTGGAAAGTCAGGCAGGAAAAACCTCGACGGACTGCCGTATATCGACGCTCCAGTCCCCTCGCTGCGCCGGTGGTCGACGCTCGTGGCGTGGACTCTGTTTTGGGACTCGGAGGGGAACCGGAGAAACTAACAATAGAAACTTCCCACGGGGGGAAAAGCCCCCGACAGATCGAATCACAGGGGATCCGTCTCAGTTTACGGCGATGCGCCGATCTGCCAAGGGACGGTAACTCGGGCTTCGTAAGGAATTTTTGTGGAAGCTCACTGTCAGGCTTGGGAGGACGGTTTGTTCTAGAATTCTCTCGTCACCTCGTCGATCGCACGGGCTTGAAGAGGAGCCGAAACCCCGAGTCTTTCGAGGGAGCCCCTGTGGAGAGTTCCGAAGGTACAACGCCAGCAGATTTCTCCGATGGCTGAGTCGGGGCGGCGCCATATTCCAGCTTGGGCGAGCACTCGCCGACGATCCGATGTTGGAAAAAATATTATCATCCGCGGCTGGTCGTGTTACACGAGGAATTAGGGGAAGGATTCGGGTGGTTGGTATTACGAAATGGAACTCTCTGTTCTCCCCTCCCATCGCAGAAGCAAATTACCCACGAGAAGCGCGGACCCGCAGCGTGCGCCAGTGGTAATTGAAACCGATGGAGAAAAGTGCTGAGGTAGATCTTGCGGAGCCTCGGACCGATGAGCCCGTCGAACGACCGACGAGCTAGCAACCCACCGACTGAGGGTGGAAGAATCTTCTCGATCCCTCCAGGGAACTTCGCGTTAACTCCAGAAGCGGAACGACTACAATTCATGAGAGGGGAAAAAGCGAGCGAAACTCAGCAACGAACTTGTTCTCGATTCACGAGAATTCTTTCGCGGCGAGCTGAGAACCTCGCCGACCCGATAAGTACCCTGCGAGGATCACGCTTTGAACAGCGGGCAAACACGATCGCGGGAGTGCGAGTTCTCTGTTTCAGCCCACCCGTCCATTGACACCACGCGGTGACATTCTTGGAAGAGCACCATCTGTCCCCGAATTCGTCTGAATGTGATATTACTCTGCCGCGTGTGCGCTCGTTCCCCTTGTCGCGAAAAGTTGTTGCACCGAAATGTGTTCAGACGCTGGCGCTAGTAGGCCGCGTGAGGCGAGGTCTGGTTTTTGAGGCACTTAAGAAGCCCCGGCTGACTAACGGGCCCGACGGCCGGCTGCTCCGTCGGCTCTCATTTCTCCATCCGCTCGCAAATCCGTCAAAATGGCAAACGTAGCCAACCCCGACGAAGAATATATGTTCAGCGGAGAGACTAATTCAATTATCACTATTAAAGATGTCTAAGCGGGCTGGACCGGATGCCTAGATGAGCACACCCAAGATGACGTCAGAGCAATTTCCTTGCAGCGCGGCGCTTCGAGCGACTCGGTAGAGGTCCCAGCTCGGAGCTTTATTTCCAAAGTTACGGCGAGTATTAAACCGGGAGCGATGGCGAAACAGAGGGCTGAGGCGAGCAGACTGCAGATTCCAGTTAGCCTGGACCGCGCCCTTAGAGAATCGCTGACTGTGGTGGCGATTCGCGAGTGCATCGCCGGCGAGCCGCGGCCATCTTGTCGCTCTTTGGAAAAGTCTCCAAACCGCGGTGTCAACAGTTGAGCGCGTTGCGCTCCAGAGCGGTTCTCACCCTGGAAGACGTATCGCAGAAGAGCTCAGCTGTCGACTGAGGATCCATCTCCTCTGAGAGTCCGCCAAAGCCAAGACTGGGGCCACCTCCGCCTTGATGCAGATGCTTTTCTAGCTGAGAGGTGTCCCTGTTCGGTGATAGAGTCCAGCGAGTTCTTCGACGGATCCCGGACCCACTGCTGCGTTGCGATTGTTTCTGAAAGAACGGCAAATGGCAGACATACGAGTTCACAGCCCCATAGGAAAGGTTTCGAGCGGGTTCAGTCAACAGTGCGATAGAGCAAGGTCTCGAAGCTTCGGTACCGCTGTCGGCTGGGTCATGGAAAGCAGCAGCGGAAGAGGAAAAAAGCTCTTGTCCGTTAAGTCTAATTCCATTACAATGTTTCTCAGCTCTGGTCATGGCCATTACTGCGACGACGGAGAATTTCATTACATTGTACTTTATATGATTGCGAATCATCCAGGAACGTTTTGCTCAATGGCCTTTCATCTCGCGCCGAGTCGCGCCAGCTCGATTCACTGTCCGCCTTCTGCGCCTGCTTCCGTTGCCTCACGAGCGGGAAGCGAGTTTCTCGGCTTCGGAGGAACAACGGTCGCCGACCAAGTTCGGAAGGCAACAAAAATATTCCGGCGTTCGCCATTAGGGAATTATTCCCCCCTCCTCACGTTGCTCTTTCTACTGCTCCTCGAAGTGCTGCTGGTGTCGTCGTCATGTAGTTGTGGTGGTGGCGGCAATTGCCTTTTGCACAGACGTCCCGCCACGCGTTTGCCCCCCCCCCTTCGGCCCCTCGGCTCTGCGTTCGCGCCCGCTTCGCCCGTTGAGCATAAAAACCGCACTCGCTCCTCCTTGCGTATATCATTTAACCCACATAGTCACCCGCACATGTACGCGACTGCAGGGACCGACGAGCGTACATACATACATACATGTATGCCCTCCACAAACAAATGTTCCTCCAACCGAACGAACGACCCAGTGTCTCTCGCAGAACGTTTTTGCTCTCGCTACAATTGTCACCCCTCGCAGATTCGGGCCGAGCCGCCGCCGTCCCGATAAAAGTCCCGCGGAATACCATCAATTTTCCAGATCGATAGGACCGCTAATGAGTGAAATGGGAAAAGTTGAGCGAGTCTGGTTCTGTACAAGAGCCTCGCCGGTCCGCAGGTCCTGTTATTGGCAGGCATATCGCAGAGACCGTTGTGGAGTAGAGCGGCAACGACGCCATTGTTGTTGTTGGTGCGGCGGCCATAGCTGCCGGTGGTGCGGTCGTCGAGTGATGACCGTCGACACCATTACGGCATTCCGGTCGTTGCACAGATCTCTCGTTTTTTTCTCGACGCACTTCGTCATCCAGGCCAGAATTAATTTGCGGTGGCACTCAGCTAAGAAACGTGACTGTTCTCCCGGGTCGTCGGAGTACGTTACTACGCTCCAGGATGCGATCGTTGCTTCGTTCCTTCTCCCCTCAACTCTCGAGCTGCGTGCTCATTACAAAGGTCTCGGAATTGACAACCGAGAAGGAGAGAGCGTGGAGGGGGAGGAAGAAGGTCGGACACTGTTGCTCTCTTGGCGCCGCTCTCGGCCGAGAAGTCGTCGCTTCGCGTCTCAGGCCCCAAACTACACTGCGCTGCGGCGAGCTTCCTCTGAATAAGTTCCTGAGTGGTGCTGCTCGAGTGAGCGGATGAGAGACAGAGGCCAGGGAGCTGGACGCAGGAGCGCCCGAATCCCGGTAACCGGATTCTAGGTTCCCTGAAAAGTTTGATCGTTAATTCGTTTTTATTCTCGGTGATTCCCGGACCGTTTCGGCGGAGCCATTCGACTTGCCGTGTCATCTGTAGCTTTCGGGGAACGGAGGCAGATTGCAGCCAACTTCGAAGGTCTTTCTTGACTGGAGATAGTTCATTGCGAGCGTTCTTGCCGAGAGGCTCCTCTACACACCGGCGACAACGACAGCTCCTTCTTCCCCGGGTTAGGGGAGGGGAGGGAAGAGCAAATACTGCGAATTCCGAAACGTTTCCGGGAAAAACAAAGCGGGCGCGGGTGGGCGATGTCGCCACCGGCCCTCTGTGTTGAACGGCGACCCGGTTCGATGTGTAACATTTCGAACAGAACCGTAAGCGAGGGCGATGTGAAGGATTTGCCAGAGAGCTTGATTACAGCCTTCCGCATATCGTGTGTCCCCCCCCCCCCCGTCCATCCGTTCCTCGACCGAGGCTTGCCGACGTCTACAAACGATAACCGCCCCCTTCCTCGAACGTTCCTCCAGACCTACGATGCGTTGGGGTTCGCTCTTCGAGCAAAGTAGAGGTTCGCGAACGATTTTACTTACTTCATGGAACATTCTGTGAGCTGTCATCCTTTTGTCTGATGGCCGACTCAAACAAAGCGTTGCTGAGAGCGCGGAGAACCGGTGGCGGCACCTCTGACTCGCTGGCTCTTTTTCTCGCCCGAACCTCGAGCATGACAATGAGCCCGTCTCAGTGTCAACCTTCCCTAAAAGGTTCGCGTCCCCGTGCAGGACTTCGGGGCTTCTGCGGTCCGAAACGTACGCAGTCGCAAGTTGACGTTCCGGAAAGCGGTGGATTCTCGAGGCGGGGGGACTCCCGACGCGGGAACACTCAAATCACTAGCTAAACGCTTGAGGTCCATCTCAAACTTGAAGTTCAGCCCTCAGGCCCGAGAAGACGTGGGAACGGAGTCAATCAAACGGTTATTATAAAACCGAAGATGGCTTGAGATCTCCGCCAAGATGGGAGCGAATCGTACCACTGGCTGCAAACATCGTTTCGTGATGTTCTCGCGTCAGAGCTCCGCTGCTTCACGGCTCCCGCTCTCGAAACTCTGTTCCTGCCTCCCCGTCCTTTCTTTTGTGCGTCGGCCGACGTCGTCCCGAAATCTCGAATCCTCGATACAGTGACGGCTGCGGTGAAGACTACGACGAACCGGCAGCGGCAAGCCTCTCTGTTCCAAATCAGCCATGCGGATAAATCAAATATTGAGACAACACAAAAAGGCAAGCCGAACCGAGGCCCGACAGAGGAAAGCAGGCGAGCGAGCGAACGGACCGCAGTGACTGATTCGGGCACTGCGCAACAGAAATTTTTGAAAGCGAGCAGAAAACTTGGAAGGGGGTGGCTCCCAATATGAATGCTTTCGAGCAGAGTCTTTTCTCTCAAGCTCTCTTCATTTTTCCCGCTGGTTCAGAAGCAGCCGCTTCGGCAACGATTTTTTTCGGACATATTGTGTATGGAGATGAGTGCGACGCGGCTTCATCCGGGAGTGATATTGGCCGGATGGTTACACCATCCACATTTCAGATGAAAGCGCCATCTTGTTTTGGGCTCCTGCCCCATTCCGGATGGCGCCGCCATCTCGAGAAAAAACCACGCGGCTGACTGCGGAATTAGACGACGGCCAACAAACGGATCCCCTCCTCGGCATTCTTCATTTCCTGCCGAGAATTCTACTCCGCCTCAGAGATCTATGCCACGACCCACGGTTCTCCTTATCGCGTTCAGGGTGGCGGATCCGGCTTGTCGCTCCGTTCAAGTGGCGAGCCTAATGAAGTTCCCAGCACGCGTCTTCTCAATATCGCGGCCGGGAGCCTCCTTGTCTCGGTTGCCATTCATCAGAGAAAAAAAGAGCGAAGACCCATTGTGCGCGCGGGTTCACTTCGCTGTAGCCATTTCAAATATCAACACCTCAGTCTCACTCCGAGAACCTCACGTAGCGGGGAGAGGGGGAGAGGGAACCGCGTTTCGGAGATCGGCGAGCTCCGTGGAGCGAGGGGAGAAACAGAGCTGAATGATCACAGAATTCGATTTCGTTTTCAGGTAAGTCGCACCACCAGTCGTCCTCCGTGGTTCACTCGGGCAAGAGGGAGGCCGTAACACCGCGCGCAGCCCTTCTTGACCCGCATCTTCGTCACTGATGAGGAAGGCGGGAGAGGAGGAAACGCAAGACTGAACGGAAGATTTCAGTTCGCGCAAACTTCACGGGGAGCAGGAAGAATCGACACCCATCGGATGAGAGTCTTCGATATGATGTAGATAGGAGGAGATCTATTTATACAGCACCCATATAAAACCTCAAAGGAACAAACCCGGAACCCGTTTCCGAGCCTCCCCTTGTGGTAGATCGGGAAACGAAACATGACTCATCTACGTAGGTAACGCGCAACGACTATTTGACGGCTGCTCTTGAGCCGCGTCGGCGAGTTTCGCTGATCAGAATGTGAGGGTTCGGTGCAGAGTATTTCTGGAAACCGTAGTCCGAACCCCTGTAAAAGTTGCTCAGTCGGATGCGGGTCGAACACCGAAGAGAATTCGCAAATGGACGACGCGATGAACTCGAATGAAGGAAGAACGCCCGCGTGACGCCAATATCCGCTGGTCATCGGAGTGCGCAGTGAGATCGTTGAACGAGGAAAAGGTCAACCGTTATCTACTTCGTGGGATTCCCGGCCGTTCGCAGACAGACGAGCCCGGTCGATCGTTTCCATCGTTTGTCTCTACTCTTCCAATGGGAATGTTCTATCGGAGCGGCTGATATCAATGCAAACGCGATGTTGAACAGGCGACATGCTGTAAATGAAGGAGAACTAACGGCCGCGACGGTGTCCGAGGTGGACGATGACGGTGGTCGAGAACAGGAGACGACGGCGACGACGACGACAGTTGCCGAAGGGACTACTGGACGGAGACAGCGGCGGAGACGTGGGCGGTCGGGAAGGAAGACGAGTGGAAGGCCGGCAGGGAGGACGAAGGTGGACGTTGAGCAAGTGTCCTCGATACTAACTGATTCATCTCCTTTTCTATCATCTTCTCTCGATACCTCTGGCTTTCCGTCGATTCAATCATGACCGAGCGACCTACGTACCTGACAGCAGTTCCCTTGAGGGATCAATCAGCTCTATTAGGCAATGACTAATGTGAGTGAGGATGTTACCCATCCTGCGAGGCGCAGCGAAAGAGAGAAAGCTGGACAACGACGACGACCAGATAGAGCGGTGGAGCCGAGTGCAGTGACACTTACCCTTGTCAGGCCCTTGCCAAGCAGTAGCCCGGTGAACTGGCTTCTGCGAAGTGACGTGGCCTTCTCGGTCAGGAACGAGTCCTGCAGCTGCTCAGCCGGATGGAAGGTCGAGCACCCGTGTCTGGTCGCGGAGAAGTCCTTGGCGTTTCGAATCGATCGGCTCGAGTTCTCACCCGGAACCTACTGTTCTCCGTTGACCTGCGGGAGAGGGGAAGACCGAAGGACAAATACAATAATTCCGGTCTCCCCTTCCCGAGGCTTCTAGTTTGGAGCTGCCCTGAATTCCCTTTGCTTGCTTTCGGTTATGTTGTTACTACTGTTGAAGCGACTCGTGCGGCGAGGGCTGGTCTCTCACCATTTTCGATGGAAATAGAAGCGGCACGGTTGGTGCTTAGAATCCCAGCGGCGGCAGTCAAGTTCGAATTGGAAGTCGACGTGCGCCGCATGCCGGGTGCATTGCGAATTACTCTCTTGATCGCAACAGCCGATGCTCTGGTGGTTGTTGTTGGTCAGCAGCCCTGCGAGATCGAACACTCCGCATTCGACAAACCCACTGAGGGAGAGGACAGAGGGGATCCACCGCCTCGGCTCGAGTGGTCGGTGGAAACAAGTCGAAGCTTGCCAACAGGGAGCAGCGTTCTGGGACGAGCGCTTGAATCGAAACGAACGCGTGGTCTCTGGCATGTCTCGCGACGATTCGGGCTGACACTACCGAGGCACATACGAAGCAGCAAACTCGCATCATAATTGACATTCTAATTTCGAAGAGCTGCTTGATATCCGGTGATTCGGTGTCTGGCTGTTCCCCGTGATCGGGATTCGCGATTCATGGTTCGGTCGGCGTTCGATGCGGCGATAACATCCTGAGAGCGAGCTGGCACGAGTCCGCGGGCCGAGCTCACGAGGAATTCCTCGCACTGCCCAAGTCGTTCTGCAGAAGTTCCTCCCCCGAGTATGTCGTGGTCATCTCGACAGAGATCGTCGTCATGGTCACCCGTCTCTGGCCGCCCGTAGCGGCGGGACATTGCGGAGTTGACGATGGTGGTGGTGGAAGAGACAAATTTGCAAATAAATCACTCACCACTGCCGAGAGCGCGCAGGGGGAAAACATCGTTGAACAAAACCTTTTGAGTGACCGTTGTCGCGGCTGGCCGACATCATCTTCTCTTGCGTTCTCCCTTTTTCTGCGCTCTCCGGCGCCGAACAATGGAGCAGCAGACCAGCTGCTATTTCGCACTCGCGTCACGGAATACCTCAATGGCATTCTTTCTCTCGAGCTTCAGCTCCCGTTCCCGTATTTCAAGCTGCTCTACTCGCACCGTCTCCAGGAGTCCTTTGATAAGCCCCCCCGAGCTCCTAATCGAGCATCCCCACATCGGCTGCAGGACAAAACGTTGCGCATCTTGCCCTAGATGGCTCCCCACTCGACTTCTATAATTACGAGGTTCCGGTTCGGGGCTGCCGTGTGGAGTTCGCTCGCCCGAGCGGAGTTCACAGCTATTTCCGCTCGTGGCGATCGAAGGTATTGTACAAGTCACTCGTGTTTGCTGAGTGCTCGCCTGTCACCATCATCTCTCAACAGTCCCCCCCCCCATCCACCGTACAGCAGTTGGTCGGCGGGTCGACCACCCACCCACTCACCCATCGAAGCTTTCAGACAACGACTACGGTACCATTAAGAAAGCGACATTGTTCTTTCTCCTTTTTCAAGTCTCCACCCCACCCATTCAAATCGAGCGAACGACGAAGGGAGATAGTATCGCGAAGTCGAGACAGACAATAACTGCACCGAGCCGACGTCGCGAGCGCCGTCGTTGTCGATTCCGTTTCCCTATTCCTCGAGCTGCGCTCCGTCCGCGGTTGTGCTTAGTAGATCGGCTGCCTCCCTGTCTGTCTGCTTGCTCACTCACTCAGCCGGCCCGAACGTCGTTGGTGGCTCTGTCTTACTCCTCGATCCCGTCGTCGCTCTCGGAAACTGTAGAGTGACAACGCTCCCGTCGAAGGGCCCCGAAGTTAACGAAGACAATGGGTCCCGAGATAGCGGTCGGCGGTGTTCCCTTCAAATATTTCGGCAGGGTTGGCGTTCGCGGCATCTTCCTGCGCGAAAGCGATTCGAGGCAATGTATCTATCAATGCCACCTTCTCTCGCCAGTAAGCCTTGTGCCGAAAAGCAGACGATCCCTGGTGGACGATATGCATGGGGAGTCGGGGCGACGTGCACCGCGGACCGTTTCCGTTGCTTGATTCGACGCGAATCCGAAACTCTCTCACCTGCTCGTGCCGCTGAACCCCTATTCCACCGAAGACGGACTCTTAGTCGTGAGCGAGGCTGCGCGAAATTCATTGACATCACCGTCCGAGTGATTCGCGATTGCCAATGTTGGAGCCGCAATTATATCCCGACTCACCAGGGCGGGCGACAGCTCTATTCGGTTACTTCTTACGCGTTCGGCAAATACACGCACGTCTCCCTTGATGAGTGTGTCATCTTGCTGCTAGTCGCCCCTCCGACGAGGTGTTGTACCTAGTAGTGTACACAGAGTCCGTATGTGTCTCGCTGGCGTCCGTGCACACGCGCTGAGCCGGGCGACAGCTCGTCCTCTCTGCAAACGAATTTCCTCAGCCTCAAGCCCTTCGGAGGATTAGGACATTTCATTATAGCTTCCTCCGCCCACCCCGGAGGTGGCGGGCATTTGCCTCACAGGCCTGTTGGCGGGCAGTCGCTCAGACACTCTTGCCGCGCATCCAGTCAGTCACTCGGATCCGGCGGGGCGTAAAAGAAAGATAATAACAACGTCGATAAGATTAGACGCAGGGCAGTCGGAGCCCCGTGAGCGACTCGACGATTGAGTCGCCCCCGAGCTCCCCTCTCGCCGATCCTGTCATTGGTTTTATCTCCGTCAGCCGTTGCCTGGTCTTCTCAACTCAGTTTTGAACAGAAGCGGGAGTTTGACCACTGCGATCGAGCCAACCAAGCAGCGGGGATTGGTAACGGCTCACGTCGAGCGATAAGCTCCTCGATGCGAACCAGTCGAATTGATCAGTGAGCTCTCCGGAGATTATGGGCCTCCTACTGGACTCGTTGATGAACTCCATGCTAAATCTGAATACGCAGAAATATGTTGCGGGGCGGGGAAGAACAACCCAACCAAGTCTCAGAACGCCTTTCCGGCCCGTGACGAGGTCGGCGCCGACTTAGCCGACATCAGATCGAGTTTCACGCGCCATCCAGGTGCTTTGGCGCCCAAGTCGCCGAGCGGCGGAGTGACAACCGTCTTCCGTCTCTCGTTTTGTCTCATCAGTTCGCAGCCCGCGGCCGAGTCGCTGAGGCTGACGGAAGTAGATATTCTCATCTTATTTCCCTCCTGTCCCCAGCACATTCGAGGGGGAACGGAACTTTGGGTATGGTTTGACTGACAGCACGATAAGCGATCCCTCTTATGCCTCGTCTCTTTCTGCCTTCCATGTTCCATCTAGAGTTTTCGGTCCATTCCGATCTCATTCTGATGTTTCGTTCGTCGTCCCCGACGCAGCAGGAACGATTGTCGGGCTTTTCCTCTCGGCCGGGGCACGTATTCAAAAATGTTTTTTCGTTTCCGCACGCCTCTTCCATCAATCACTTATTCACGCCCCGAAGAGAACGCGGGAAATGTACGACCACCTCGAGAAGAACAAAAGTACTCGAGCATCTCCGACACACGTATGGGAGAAAAGGGACAAGAAGAACCGCGTCAAGCGGGCGCAGACAGCGACGACGTCGACGAGTAACGCAATCTCAGCTTTCTCGAGCGAACCGTGAATTTTCGAGAACAACAGAGGCTGCGCAGATTTCTTTGGCTCGGAGCGAAAACATCAAGACCGTCGTTTCGTTTTCCTCGTTTGCGAAAATCTCAGAGTACCAGAAAACACAAACTCGCGGCACTCGTTTCCCAACTGAGCTCGTAGCGTTGTACAGACTTCTCGCAATGTTCCAGGATGGACAAGGGTGTTGATTCCCGGAGTTTCCAAGCCGATCCTGCCATTTCGAGTGGAACAGCCCACGTTACTTCGCTGCCGAACATTCACGGCCCTTCGCGAGCGATTCCCCCCCCCCCCCCCCCCCCCCACCAGGACTCGTATGAGCTGTGCTCATGTATCGTGGGGGCTCCACTCGTGCGCGAAAATTTCCCCTCTGTTGAGATAACCCCACGCGGTCGTCGCTACACAGTCGAACCGTTCCTGCACCTCATCTATCAGGGATATCCTGGACTGCTCACTCACGAGCGCCGTTTGGGGGAGCCGAATACCGACCAGTTGGAATTCATTCCCGTTCCTTGGTTTTGTCGCCTGAGCAGACAGATTTGCCACGTCCCGGGACGTGATCAGGCATACAGTGTACTCGTTCGGCTCGAGCTGGCTCGCTTCGCCCACATTCTCTGGTGGGTTCCATCGTTGATGTGTTCATCGCCGCCTCGAGTCGCTGTTCGGCCAACATAATTTCTCGAAGGGGAGCTGGAGAAAAAATTCAACGACTCTTGCCACTTGGCTGTGAAGGAAAAAATCGAGAGCCTGGCGCTGAGATGTCCTCGCTGGTGGGCTCCTTCAGCTCCTGCCATTCCACCCTCACAGCAGGGTAAACACAGAAGCTAGCAAAATGCTGTCCGGACAGAGTTTCCCTGGACGTCGGTATGAACAGGAGAGCTGAGGGTGAGGCTCTTCATTGCGGTGATCCAGCTCAATTCCCAACGCCACTCATGGAGAGTTGAGACAAAGGCTGAAAAATCACAAAAACGTTCATGATTGTGACACTGGCAGCCACTGGTATTGAATTGGTTCTCCGCCGCGGGCTCCCGTTGTCTTCCTCCCCGGATCCTCTTCCCCCGTTCTCCGTCCTCTTCGCTCACTCCGTATAATTGAGGAGCTGGAAACGACGGCCACAGTTCTGAGCTCGGCGCAAACCTCTCCTCAAATAATTTCACAACTGTTGGGGAACAAGTTCGAGAATAATTCCGCCGAGCTACTTGGAGGGAGCGGACTCGGGGCTCCCCGAACCTGATGTTGCGATGATTCCGTTCGCGACGGTACGGAGGAATGAGACAGAAGAATGCAGTGGCCACGAGGAACCGTCAGCAACCTTCTGCTCCTCATTCTGTCCGAACGCTGTTCTGTCCAGCTCCTCTGAGTTGAAACACAAGATATCGCCCTAATATCAGGGATTTTCGGAACCAGGGCGAATTGACCGGACCTCCTGAAAACTTGGACAAACTCTGGATTCGTTCAGTTTTTCCTCTCCGTCGCCTCTCGAACAGGTATTGGCAAAACGGGCGGCTCGCTTTTTCCGTCTTATGGAATATCGAACTCTGTTAATTAGTAAATTATAGATTTCCGCTGGCCCGCGTCCCGTTCCGCCCGCGCCGAGGGACGAACCCTGGGAAACGATGTAGCGTCGACGGCTGAGCTACGTCCATTGGGCTGGTGGTGGTCTGGGGAGCAAACAACGGGCTAACCGAACAAAGAGGACGAAGCAGAAAGAGAGCACCCTGGCTCGCATCCCGGTCGGGTGCTGGATGGATGTACTGCCGAGGGATATCCTCGATAAAACTTCGCTCCCTTGGCTGGCCGTTCGTTTCTTCGTTGCTCGCCATCGAGTGAATTATTACCGGCGCCGCTGAGGTGGTGGCCTCATCTCATGGAGACGAGGGGCGACGGTATCGGAGGGGTGAACTTTTCGGCCAGTTTTCCTCGATGTGTTCTTCTGTTGAACTTCTGCTCTCGCTGGCCACGTCCCATGTGACTTTCCTTGCTAGTCATCATCCTCTGAGCGGCGGCGACGGCGGCTGAGCTCGGACGCTCATCCGTTTGCCACGGGGCTTGGGTGGCCGCTCGGGGTTGGCCGCTTCCCGCACTCGATGCGGGGACGTGGAGGTTGGGACGAGTTTTCCGATAGAATTAATTCCACTTTAGGTTTATTATCCGTGACCGTCCTGCGTATAGCGTCGGACGGCGTCTCGTCCGCAGTCAGGCCACGTCCGGAGGATTGTCCTAGGCCGGACGCGAACTCTGAGGGAAGACCCGCTACTTGCCTCTCCTCACTCGTTGTGTGTATTGCCAACTTATTCGTTCGTCCGTTGCTCCTATCTAAACCGGTTCCCACTCAGTCAGTGTTATGGTTGGATAAGGACAGTGCGGCTCGTTGAAGGAACTACACTGTGTAGGCTTTGATTGGGCGTTGCATCCAATGTATCAGCCGGTTGGTCGGCCGGTCAGTCGGCAGCCCAACCGTCTGGCCGACTGCTCCGGTCTCTCTCTCTCTCTCGGTCGGTCGGTCGGCGAAAGAGTTCGGCCGACAAGCGCACATGTCAGATAACCTGAAACCGTTTGGAAAAACGATATCCGACCGAAGCGACCTGAACACAGCGGCTCAACCGATAGTGCCCCGGCACACAAAGGAACGATGCTGTGATTATAATGAGTTGCTCAGTGATTTTATTCCAGAAAAAGTATCCGCGCCCGATGGTGGCAGTAGTCGGCTAGGGACTCGCTGCGAGGGCCTAGAGCCGTGTTCGAGTCCTATGAGGGCCGATTCGCTTCATGCGAAGGAGCAAAAACGTGAGACGAGACGAAGAAAGAGGAGATGGAGGAAAACTACGAGATCCTTGACGAAATTCCTCACTCGATCACTGGGCCGGCTCCTATGCAAAAAAGTTCCACTTTCTCTCCTCCTTACTTCTTCGACCTGGCTGAATCTCTTCTATCTCACGATCAGTAACTCTGGTGGGTCCGCACGTTGTGTACGCAGCCCGGTTGGAGGGATTTGAGATGAAAGTGGTTGCGTGAGACCGAATAGCCTGTTTCCAGGCTGATGACCGTACTCGCGCCCTCGACTTGACATGGCCTACCTGCAAAACAGGAAATCGAGGCGGACACGAATTATCACCGCGGATAACGACGATAACAAATGATGTTGACATGTGCTCCGTCTTGTGCGGGCTGACAAGCAAGTGAGCGAACAGGGGAACGAATGTCCGAACGAACCAGCCAGCGAGGCAGGTGGAGAGATGCAAGTGAACGACGTCGCGGGCCTTCGCTCGAGACCTGTTTTATTTTCGTACTCCGGCTCTCCGTTGGGCACTCGATGACGATTCCTCGCCCTGCACTCGCAAAGTTCGGTCAAAGCAGAAGCTTCGGAAGCTCAGCTGGGAAGTCGACCAATCCAGGCCGACCGTCAGAGGAATGAGCGCAGGAGGAGGGGAGGGGGGTAGGGCGGAGACCTCGCAGACTGATTTAAGCTCATCCAAATATAGAGAACGAGAGATTTCGGACCGGGCTCGGTTTGAGCGCCGCAGACTTCGTTTGGATGGGCAGTCAGAGTGGAAACTTGATCTGTTGTCAGCTCGGAGAGTCCTGAACCGTGATGAGATTTTGATAGCTTGCGCCGCTCTCAATCGGACGACTGGCGGGGGGGCGCACCGTTAGTTGTTGGAGTCGTCTGTGTTCATCTCCAGCGACCGCTTTCGGCCGACCTGAAGAAAGAGCTTGGTGTCAGGCCAGTGAAGCTAGCTCAACATTAGGACAGCGACAAGGGAATGAACGTCCCCGCAGACTTGATAGTTCGCTATCATCGTCCGTAAATCGGTTCCTCCCACATCCATTGAGACCTCGATGCCTCGAGCAACGCACTAGCTCGTCACGGACGTCCCCTCTTCCGCAGGGAAAACAACACCACGTACAAAAAAAAAACGCGGGACTGAAACGTTCAAGCGGGAAATGCCCGATTCGGTGAGTTATCGAGAAGTAGGACCAAGAATGGACCCCGCGCCCGAAGTACGCTCAGAATCGAAGCACCCGAGTACGGCTTTGTGGCAGTTGTCGACTGCACGGCAAGTGCCCGGATTCGCGGTCCTTGCGGAGACGCTATCGCTCGTTATCTCCTCCATCCAGCTCGCTCCAGCGCAGGCAGCCGGGCGGCTCGCCGGCTGCTGGGGTGGAGATCTGAGCAGAAATCTTATCTTATCTCGATGCTCCTGAGCGTCGTCTCCGCCGCCCCCGTCCTGCTCTAACTCCCAACGTCGGCCGCTGTTGGCGCTGCCATAGCTTCCTATTCTTTTTCCACGGGAAGCAAGAGATACGCAACTTACGCTTCCGCGTCCTGGGGGAAAACCGAGAGGGCGCTCGGAGCGGAGTCTCCTCAACTCACTCAGTGAGGGAGATGCCACGAAAGTCTTATTTTCTTGTTCTCTCCCGTTGTTCTCTCCGCTCGACTGACGTAATGGAGGGCCAGACCGGCTTCCAAAGGACTTTCGACCGATGACAACCGTGATGTTTTCCATACGGGAAGGCTTTCGAAACGGCGCAAGTTTGAAGGTCCCGGGTGAAGTGCTTCTCCTGAAGAGACACTCTCAACTTCAACGACAATCAGCGAAATCAGATCGACTGTATTGTCGTCGTGCAGCCATCAAACGGCGAGCTCGCTCCTCACCGATCCATGCCGATCGCGGCGAAGGAAACGCCAGCCCGAAACAATACATCTCCGGAGACACTTTTCCCGAAGCCAGTCCGCTCGTCGGTCGGCCGATCGGCCAGCCGGCCGGCCCGTTCTTCAGAGCCCCTCCGACTGGTTCGATGATGCAGCGGCTCGCAGCTGGCCGTGCTTTCGCTTCAATATCCAAATGCAGTCCTCGTCCGAGCGGTTTCGTTCGTACTCGGTCGGTCGGTCTGTCGGTTGTTTGTTCGTCTTCCGGGACTAGCTATGCATGCAGTCTTCGGGATAAAACACAAAGTCCACAGGATTCCTTGTCGAGCAGCTGCTGAGGCACTAGCGAAATGACGCTCTTTTGAGATCTGCTTTTCTGTCGCTACTGCTTTGCCGAGGGAAGGATGGAAGCAGGAGGCTCGCGAAGCTCGAGCCTTGTTTCTCATATGTAATACTCCAGCGCAGACTCGACCACACTGGCTGCAGCGCTCGGGTCAGGTGGTCAGCCGCCCGAGTCGCAACTTGTTACACAGCGCGCATTTCCACCACTCCTTGACGCCACGGCGGCGGCGCGAGAAAGGATGCCATGATGCGAATATGCGACAGTTGCCAAGAATCTTTCGATGCGGCGAATAGCTCCGGAACACTGAGAGATTGATGGAAGGGGAAAAGCATGGAGAAATAAGAGAGCCAGGGGATAGGTGAGAGAATGGGGTGCTCGACATGGCAGTACTAAAAGTCGCTAGCTAGGCGGCGAGCCATAAATGGCCCACAAGGAGTCAGAGACAGAGGGCCAATGGCGAACGAGCTGTTCCAGCGGAAAAGGACAGAGGATCCGTTAGGAGCAGAGAGGGCAGAGCAGGAGAGCAGCGGAAGGAACCTCTTCTGCTTCAACCACCCCCTCAGTCAGTTTGGAAAGGAAACGCTGAAAGAGGGAAGAAAATGACAGCGACTGTGAAAAACGATTCCTCCCCTGAACTGCGCGGCCGTTCCTGTCATCGTCTTCTTCTCCCACATCTTATTTAACGTCGAAGGGAGGGGACGAGGAGGAAAAAAACTGAAACTAAAAGAAGGGTGCATTCAGAACGCGATTGAGCCGCCCAATTAGAAAGACGGAACGAGTTGAGATGAGACTGAAACGGGGCGAAAAACCAACCCGCCAGCTCCTGAACATCATCTCCTCCTCTTTTAAGTTCGAGCTCTCAGAAAACCCTGCCGGTTTCGCTCCTTGCCCCCCCCCCCCCCCCCCCTCCCCCCCCCCCTCCGCCATCTCATCAGCCTCCTCCCGCAGCCTCATCAGAGCCGGTTTCCCACCCTATCGCTCCTCCGAAATCCTCAGGCTGACCTCTTCTCCGCGCCCGTGATCCCACGGAAGCGTTCGGGCTCAGCTCCGGTGCATTCCAAACCAGCTCTCGCCTTTGACAACGAACTGTTCCGGAGGCCCTTTGCACATTTTCGAACATCGCGCCCAGTTGCGAGCTGTCCGCTGGCCTCTCGACACAGCTGCAAGGCTCCTCTTACTCGCTATCCATGGTCGGCCTCACCTGATTACCGCCTCGACCTTCGAGAGAGTTCCGCTTCGGAAGATTCAAAGACATGCACGATCTCGGGTTACGCATCACATTCGATTTGTGAATGTCATGGGACTTGAAAGCCGTGGGTGAGTGGTTTCGGTTTGAACGAAGATGGTGGACGCTCGGGAACCGAGGTCGTCGGCGTAATCAACGACCCTGACCCTGCAGTTTCTCTGGTGGTCGTTGAGGAGTTTGCCACGGTGCGCGTCCTGCTGGATTCATCCTGAAGCTGGAGGGCTGTTGGTGGTGCCGCTCTTTTGCTGAAGCGCCGGCAAGCCAGAGAACGAACAATGGCTTCCGTACGTCGACCGGCTTGGCTGTCTCTCGCCACACCCCCTTCCATCGACGCCGTTCTTCTTTTCTGCGGCGACGTTTTCGTCTCGCTCGTCCCCCTCAACGCCTCCTCCCGTTCTCCTCGCGGCCAACGTCGTCGGTGCCCTCCTTCGTCGAACGTACTGAGTTTCCCGAGAGCGTTCTTCCAAGGAGGCTCCCGCTACTCTGTCGCGCGGGCTGTCGGGCCCTCGAGCGGAAGACAGCGGGGTCGCGAGGGGACAGACTGCAACTAATTTCTTGTTCACAATAGCTCATCGCAGCAGAGCGTCGAGACGAAAGGACTCAGCAGGACAGGAGAGCAGAGCAGGACAGGACGGGCGGACGTAGCCGCCCGCCCCATCCAAAAAGAACGTCTTTGTTCGACTGTGGCTGCTGTGGCGGTGGCGGCGGCGGCTGCTGCTTCTGCGACTAAGTCGTCTCCCATCTAGCGTTCCTTTTCTTCGGCGTCTTGATCGCTTTTATCCAATCTGCGAAACCAACCGCCGCCGCCGTCGCTGCTGGACGGTTCGAGCGAGCGAGAACTCTACGACTGGACAAGGCGCTGAAAGAGACCTCCTTGCAGCGGAAGGAGTTTTAGTTCTGTGAATCATTTCTCAAAGCTAGTCCAGCGACCTTCCTCCCCTGACTTGACCAAGATCTCGCATCGACCGACAGCTGCACGACGATCCCTTTATTTCCATCCATCGGGACGTGTCCATCTGTCAGTATGGCTTCGAACCAGCAAAACATCCGCTCATGGGTTCGCCTTGATCTTGATATTCTCGCTCCAGCACGATCGATTAGGAGACAAGGTGGGGACAGCTCTTGAACGATTGAGCGTCGTTCAACTAGCGCGTCGGTTTGTTTGTTCGCCTGACGTTGTATTGGGTCGGCGTTTAGTCAAGGCCACGCTCCCTTGCGCTTTGTATAAAAAGCGCTCAGGACGCTTCTCCTTGCCATTGTCCTCTCTGTCTTCATCTTCCTCACGGTTGAACGGCGGCAGGAGTCGAGGCGGCGTCGTCCTCCTTCTCGGCGCTCGTTTGTTTGTTCGTTCGACTCCTCCAAATGCACTTTTATAATTTGGCAGAAAGTATCCGTTTTTCTTGCTACCGTACCAGTGTTCAGCATGGTCTGCTGTTGGCCTCATTTTTCCTCTCGATGGAAACTCTTCTCCGCCTAGCACATGCAGGACGCCTACTCTGTTCTGCGCCTCTTTCAACCGCCCTCTGTGTCTCAGACTCCCGAGCTGATTGTGGCTCGAGCTGTGCCAATTTTCCTCAGGACTCGAAACACCCGGAAACAGCCTCGCGTTGACTTGATACTCGAGCGATTTTGAACAGGATAGCTGTTCATGCTTGAGACATTAGCAGTTCCCATGTTGGCCTTCGGCAGTCTGCGTCCGCGGCTGGATGGAAGCCGAAGAAGTTGCGAAGGAGTCTGGGTACAAAAGCCTGAGTTTTTTGCGTCCTGCCGGCCCGCGCCGTTGAATATATGTCAGCACGTATGCGCGTGCGTGTGTGCGCACCTCTCAAATCACCCTCACCAGCCGCCCCTCAGACCAGCGAGTCCAGGCCACAACGCCTCTGCACTCCTGTCAGCAATGGTGCGACCTTAAAGATGGAGCGCTTCCTTTCTGTAACGATCTTTCTAATGTTGCCGAGCTTTTGTGCCGCACGACACTCTCGCTCTCTCCTCGACTGGCCGCGACGACCCGACTCAGTGAAATCTCCAACTTGACTCCCTCCTCCTCTATCGTCAAATAGTTTCCTGGAGAGACTTCTTGACGTCATGCCAAGATGTCCGCGGCGGTCTGCGTCGACGACGTTGGGACCGCCAGTGGCACTCTGTGTCTTAGCGGCGACCGACCGGCCGACCAAGCGACCGCTCGTGCGTTTCGTTGCATTCGGGGCACGAAACGATCAGATGAGCGATAGACAGCGCCGAGGCTTTCGTCTGAAATATAGTGCAACCTTGATTCGTCTCCCTTCGTGCTCGATCACGCGCGGTCGTGTCCGCTCCTGCTCTTTCAAGCTTTTGCTGCGATGTTTTTTGCTGCTCTGAGGCGAGAAACAGTCACCGAGAAAGCCCGTTGGTTAGTTTCCGCAATCTATTTCATACATTCTCTCGAGTGGGGGAGACGATGTAGCAGAGACGCCCGGGGCTGGGGGGGGGGGGGGGGGGGGGGGCCTGGTTTTAAGAGCGACTTCCTTCCTCGCCACCGGAGCTCTGGAAATCGACCGAGCGTCCAGCGAAAAACTCCCGGGTAGACGGGAACGCAGACATCGACGGCGGAATTGTGAAGAATAAAAATTATTATTGCTCCGCTGAATAAAACGTGGCCAACACTACATGAGCGAGCTCTGCGGCGCGGCGGTCGGTCGCAAACCTAATGGCCCTGCGGCCGCCGCTTGGCGATAGAATTTCCGAACAAATTCTTAGGACGATTATCCCGCCGAGAAGCGAATCGAGTTCGTCCTTAGCCAAGGTTCCATGAGGGGAGAAAAATTTTCGGACCCGCATTAGAGTCGTAATTGACCACGGAACCGGCCGCGAATTCTCCGGCGAGCGCTCGGCACATTTCTCGAAGTTTCCGCGAACACTCCGAGAACGAGCTGGAGTTCAAAAGAATCGACCGAGCCAGCCCCGGAGGTCTGAGGTTCGAGACCCGGGCTGGATCCAAATGTTTGCTTGCTGTGATCGACCCTAGTCCGATCGGAAGGCTCGACCTCGGATCAGGACACTCACAACCCGTGACGCTCGAGGTCCTCGGCGACCGACTCGGGGCTGAGTCCACTGCGTATGACGTTAATACGAACGAGAACACGGAAACAATCCAGCAGGCTGCAGGACTACAGGCTCCGCAGGATGCGCGCAAAATGGACGCGCCCGCGGAACAGCTCTCCGGACAGCTCTGTATTGTTTTCCAGTAGTGACCGAACAGTGAATAGCCCCAGAGCTCAAGCTGAGCGGAGTTTTTAGCCATGCGGGTTGAAACACAAAAAGGAGGGGAGGGACGCAACTTCACGTCGCGTGAGACGGAAGGAGAACCATCGAGAATATTCTGTTCGGAGCTCCCGCGGAGATCCGTAGGCGGGCGCCTCGTCGACGAGGACAATACCTCGGGCCCGGGCTCGCGTTTGAGGAAACGCCATTGAAGAGCAGCTAATTAAGTGAGTAATGAACGCGCTGCCAACTTCCATCCCGAACGAGAAATCCTGCAGTCTTCAGGACAGTCGGAAGAACGAACGAGAAGAAGAATGAGAGGCATCTCGTCATCTACCCATCGACGCATGGAGCAAAAACAATGTCGATTGCTTTCGAAACTGCCGACTCAGCCATCGTCGGTCGCATTCGTCAGACCGCAGCTTCTTCAAAAAGGATCTCCGCCGCAGAGCGGATCTCCGGAACCGTTGGAATAACGAACAGTTCTTCCAAACGAATCTTTACACCGCGGATGCGCGGAAAGCCCCGTCGCACCGCGACACAACGGAGGCGTTTTCCGTCGAGGCCGCTTCGCCTCGGAAATATAGAAAGCCTTTGAGACTTCGGGACTGCTGGGCGGCGAGGAAAACATCCGAGATAAAAACCAGGGGGATTTTGATTCCAACTGTACAGCAACCGAAGGTCGATCTAAAAACCCGCTCACAACCGGCTTGATGGGAGCGGATGGAGTCTGATTCGATGGGACGAAGCTGAGAGTCCTCCCTCCAAACAGGGAGGATGAGTTCTCTTTTGACGACGCCGACCGCGGTCTAGATCCCGCAGTGTCTCGATTGATAGCTAGGCCAGTCGATAGGATCAACGTTTCACAGCGCGGTTGGCCTTATTTCGTCATTTTACCCTGGAAGCTCCTCCGTCCTCCCTCCCCGTTCCCTTGACCGCTCCGACGTCAATTCCCGGCGGCCGCCACTACGGTTTAGACAAGCTTGTTCCAGGACCGTGGTTGCGCCATGTCCAGGACGACCAAGACGTCAACGACTACCAATAATATCTTGGCTGCTGTATAATAATTAGACTCTGTCGTCGTGACTTTTCGCGAAACTACAAGAGTTACAACCGTACAACTAGAGAGAGAGAGAAAGAGCGCCCGGTTGGTGGGAGCTTCCGCGGCGGAGGACGACAGGCAGGAGAGCGGGTGAGAGTTCGCGTTCCCCGAGCACCGAGAGAGGCAGTATTCGCGAGCAGCACCGAAAAACGGGAGCGCTGCGACGATGGCGACTCGAGGCGAATGTAATGAAGACGAACTCGAATAATTCTGTCCGACAGCCCGCTCAATCCATCTGTCCTAGGCGATCTCCTCCTCGTCGTGGCCTTGGTCCTTATCGTCCTCGTTGTCTCCTCCATGGCTGCGTGCATGCACAACGAGTCGACGGTTGGTCTGCCGGGCGGCCGCGGGGTCGGTCATTCGTTTATTCTCTGCTGCGTTCTCGCGTTGCACTCGCTGCGCTCAGTTCCTCCGCGTCCCCTCTCGCTCGTTCGTTTCGGTAATTCATGCGCAGATGTCCCGCACATCTTCCCGACTCGTTCGCTGCCTCGAGTTAACTCAGTTAACGAGAAGAACTCGATGTGCTCGTTAGTCTTACGCGCCGCCAGACGTTTTCTTTATGCAGGTGCACTTCTCTCGAGCAACCAAATAACAGACTCGCCGAGTAACCGTCCATTTGTTAGTCTACTTGCCATCCAATCCATCTGTGTCTATTCACGAGGTAGCTCTCGAGTCCGGCAACTGCCGCCCGGTCAAATAAACATTGAAAGCTTTCTGTCGGCTCCGTTGTCTGGATTGAGTTTATTAATAAACTTTGTCGTCTGCTATTTCTCGGAATGGGGCTGCTCCGCGCTCTTCGTGAAGAGTATCACGGATTAAGGAAACAGCGTTTTAAACTTTCGGAACGACATCTGAATAGATCTGCCAGCGCGTGTTCGGATCTGCTATCGAATCGAGGGTCTCGACTACACAGTGAGCCGCGAGTCGGTCTGACTTGGCTTTGTTGTTTTTCCATTCCATGCTTAGGCGGATCTGACAATCGGTCAGTTGATCAGGAAGCACCAGCCGCCGCAGTGCCTACCGAGGCCACGGGATATCAACGTAAGATCCAACGTCCGAGTAGAGAGGGAGCCCTAGCAGGCTCTCGAACATTTTTATCACCTGCACGTGCCTAACACTTTTTCTCAAGCATAAGAACTTGGAAGGAGCTCCCATCCATCCATTCATACTGCCGAGCTAGCAGAGCCCGGGATTCGCATACATTTGCACGTAGGTAGACAGCGCAGGTTTCGCGTAGTAGGCTCCATTCATCAGTCGTGCTCACATCAGTCATGCCTGGTAACCTGGTTTGGCGGTCGGGGAACTCATTTGGTCGAGCGTTGTTTCATTCAGTCGTCTCCCTGCGAGCTCATACAGTAATCTGCAGGCACCTGCTCCCCGGAACGGGACTGAGCGAGGATTCGTTCCTATTCTCAGCCGCAATGTTGTGAACAGGGAGACCGAAATCAAAACAACTCCGCTCCCGGACGAGCGGAAGTCTGGTCTCTAATTTGATTTTGTGCCGAGGGGCCGCCGACGGATCGGCGTAGAGCTAACCGTCCAGATGATTATACGAACAATCAGGACCAAGACGAGCTCTCACAGCCCGGGCCTTCTGGCCCAAAGGCTCCTGAACCGAGTCCGACCAACTTGACGAGGTTCTTTTGTTCCGCTGGCCGTCTTCCTCCCGATACGGCGAAACCAGGATCAACGGGCACGCACGGATCTCGACGGAGAACCCTCACTACATATTCAGCTCAGGGAACGGTTGTACGCCACCGAACTTCTAGACGCCAGGCTCGATCTCAGCTCAATGGAGGGCCAAATGACCGCTCGGGCGCCGATCGCGGCATTCAGTCAGCAGGGTGGGGAGGCTGCACGAAGTGAGAGCTAGGAGGGCGAACACGCAGGACAAAGTATGGGGCGGCCTAACCCACGGCGCTAACGAGCTGCGATCGGGCTGCGGGGTGAGGGCGTCGACATATGTTCATACCATCTTGATGTGTTCCTCCGCTCTGTCTCTCCCGTCGACCCGACTCCCTCGGCTTCTGCCACTCCGGTCGCTTCGGGCGCAGTCCGGCTCCCCTCTCTGGAAGCCTCTCCGTGCTTCTATTGCGAGCCTCCTCCCGCTTCCGCGAGCAATAAGAGCTGTCGAGATGGCTGAGCTCGATTTCGGTATATAAAAACAATTAGCGATATCGACATAAGATGAAGGATCGTTTTGGCCTAGCGGTCCATCTCCGAATATGGATCGCTGCAAGCTGGGTTCTAACGGCTCCACAATCTCTATTGATCTGGACATCCCCGTCGACCTCCGTGAGTCCCCCTGCCGCCGTTCCGTTCGATCGTACGCCGCTCTTTCGATCCGTCCGTCCGTCCCAGTGAGGATGCCGGTGGGCCCCGAAGACATTCAATAATGATGAACTCAAATATCTCGCGCACACCCGGCGCTTCTCCTACGATCCTGTCGAATGCGAGCGAACGTCGTCGACTACGTCCCACTGCAGGCGGTAGTCAGCAGTCGTGACAGAAAATGCATAGCGCGGACGAGCTGCTCGATCATCCGAGTGACAGCTCTGGCATTCCTCCGAAGACTGTGTTGTCGACGAGGCGTCGGGGCCCGGCTCTTTTGTGCTCACGGGGGAGGGGGAACAGGAACACTTCCTTTGATCGTCCCGCCCTCGCAAAAAAAAGTTTTCCGGAAAGCAGCCACTGAGGATTTTCGCTCGCGCCGCGTGTCAGGAGAAACTTCGAGCACAAATCGCAGAGGTTTCCGGGACACGGTGTACTCCGGGAGATCCTGTGACAGTGCTGAGCTGTGGACTCTGAGATGGATTTGGATTATTCGCCACGACTGGCAGCGGGCGATGAACACGCAGTGTTTTATTCGGAGGGAAATCAGCGACAAATATCCGACGTGGATCCGGATGGCGTCGAGGGTAGGAACCGAGAGCGAAAACGAACAAGGGGGAGGGATCCGACCGCGGCTTCCCTGATCGACCATTGTGGACAGAGCGCTAAACAGAGCGTTATCGTATCCGGCGTTGGGCTCTCGCCTCACCGAGTCCAATAAGACTTTACCTTCCACATCACCTGTTTCGCTCTTCTTTCAATATCGCTTCTCTCGTCCTCTTTGCTCCCTATTCGTCTGTTCGTTCAGCCTGATGGTACGTTGAATTGTCCACGAGCCGGACGATTCTGCCGAACAATCTATCCGAGGGTGGACGCCGGACCAGTTGTCGATAACGTGGCTTTTGGACAGAAACGGCCCCGGCTTCAACCGTTCAGCGGCCGTTTCTCGGCTGGGAATATTAGGAGGAAGACATCGCGGAGCCAAGGCACGACTCGATTGGGTTCGAGGGAATCTCGGGCGACGGTCAATAACACCGACTCTTCAGTATGCAAGAGACTCGGCTCAGACAAGTTCAGACTCCAAAAGCGTCCGGGGGACGCAACACACGAACAAGCGCAGTTCTTGCTTGATGGCGAGCTCTTCCTGCTGTGGTTCTCGTTTTAGAAACTCGTTGAGGAAATCGAGTTCGAAGATCGTGCTGCAGCTGTGGTCGTTGTTGTTATTGCTGCTGCTTTTCGGGCTGGTCGCTTGTTCTGTTGGAACGAGTGCAGGAGACCTTCCGTTGCCGCTGCCGACCTAGCACTCGCGTGTGCAGGAGCAACGCCTCCTGTGTCGCCGGTGGTCAGCGAGGCCGATTTGACCATGGGCAGGGCGGTCGAAAGGCGGTTTCCTGGAGGCAACGAGAGCATCTGTTTTACGCTGGCTGTCTTTTCGCCATGCACGCTGGTTTCCCGCTCATCTGTCTGTCTGTTACGCTAAAGGAGAATATGCCGAGCACGTCCTGTTGTTGCGGCCTTCCCGGAACAAAAAATGAAATATGCTCCATATGCCTCTTCTTCCACTTCGTCTCCCACTCCTTCTCCGTGGCCTCAAACGCTGCTTGTCTGACTGCGGAAGGGGCGAGCGAGCGGGCGCGCGGGCGGATGAACGAAACAACAGGAGATACACTATGTGGAGCAGACTGTTCGAAGGGAGCACGGGGAAAGCGCACAATTCCGCCTCTGGAAGACTCAATTTGCGACTTAAGGCTCCAGTTTCTCGTTTCGTTGGCTCTGCCGAACTCTATTCGACTTTGCTGCGAAGCCGGGCTGTTTCCGTGCTTGTTCTCCTCGCTGAAGATCCCTGTCTTCCACGCGGACGGCGGCTCCGGCGCCGCTTTTCGCTCCTCGGAAACTCACTTCAGCAACCGCATCCCGGGCGATATTGCCTTTGTTCCTTCTCTCCGAATCTTTTTCCGAGTTGCTCCGCCAATGAAGCACTCGACGGACAGATAAATACGAGATATGTGGACGATGAGAAGGCCGCACTGTTGAGCTGGAGCACTCTTCGAAGGCCGGAAGAGAATCAGCAGCGACAGATGTAGCGGAGGAAAACCCACTCGATATTAGTGAGGAAACGGAAAAAATCGTTCCTCCGCTCCCAAAGGAGCCCAACCGGCCTGAACGGACTGCTCGTCGGTCTGTGTGGCCCTTGCACTGAATGAGATCGATCGAATGTGCTAATCCAAACAGCTGCTCATTTCTCTGCAGCACACGGCTTAGCTTGCTGATTGGCAGCTGGCCGCCGGAGAGGCAAAGCCAACGGACGAGGCCTATACAAACAGAAAGAGTAACCGAAAACGAGAAGTTCATCACAAGAAGTGGTGGAGTCCCCATCACGGATCGGTTCCAGAGAGAACGAACCGAAAAATCGAGGCGGAAGTGAAGCCGTCAGAGACACCTCCTCACATCGTCGCTAGCGCCATCCAATTGCAGCTGTTTCCTCCATCTACCGCCCAGGTCGCAATAGCTTCTGCTTTCTGCTATTGCCCTGAGTATCGAGTGTCGTCGAAAAGCAAACGAATTGCCGTCAAGGATTGAGAATTTTATTAAATTCCTTTCTCGTTTGCAAACAATACTTCGAAGCGATCCGGCGCTCGAGCGACGTATGCATCTTCGCTGCCATCACCGGAGCGGGGCTCGCTACTGCAAGTGCCGTCCTGAGGTACACACTTCCTTCGGCTCCCGTTCCGTGGCTAGAAGTTCCCCTCTCCCCCTCCTCCTCTCCGACATCCTCCTCTCGCCCCTCCTCCTGTTCCGAAGATGGCACCACGCTCAACAGGCCGTCGACGAATCGACAGGAATAGGAGGAATTATTGTTGCCGCCACCTGAAGCACGTCATCTTCCATTTCCATCGCTCGAGGCGGCGATTCATTGTAGGCATGCCGTCACTCGGGACCGTTCTCATCATCTATGTCGACGGGGAAATTCGAAATTCCCGGAGCGGGGGGAATGGTTTCGAAGATGAAGGAAGTCGAATTCCCGAACCACGAACGGAAAGAGAGCAGGAAATCAATGATTTCTCTGCCGTCGCAGCAATCTCTCGGCCGTACTCCTGTTGATTCGTCCCTCCAGGCAGAAATGGCAAAAGAGCGCTCGATATTGAGCTCTGGTTAGGGAATGCGCAAAAGCAGAACGAACTCGAAGAAACAAAACAGAGCAGCTTCGGTGAAATTCTCCGTTTCCCCGCCGGCGGCCGTTTCCGTGTTCCCCTGCTCGCATGCCAGTCTCCCTGGATCCTCGTTATTTTGCCACCGATACCCGCCGTTCACTTTTGCCCCATCTGTCCGTCTGTCTGTCGGCCGTGCGGGGATGAAAAAAGAAGCGAACACTCATGCGATCGCTGCGTAGGGAAGGAGACAATACTCCGAGCGGGGAGATGTTCGCATTGGTATTCCGGCTCCGGTTCAAACTCTGGTCTGGGGTTGTTCGTTCCCTGCGCACGCTATGCAAGACCTCTCGAGTTGAGCTTTCGCGCATTTCCTCAGAATCCGTCTGACACTTGATCCGCTGTTCAAACCCTGGTTCTCTTTGACGGCCGCGTATTCAACAGGGGAAGTCTGCGAGATTATAGTGGGTAAGCGTCACTCTTCAGCCGCGGTCCACTCGGGCCTGTGCTACTCCCCGCGGATCGAGGAGAACAGTTTCAGAGCAGAATCCCGTCAGAAACGGGCGAAGGCTGTGCCCGCTTTCTGTAGTCTGAAAACGAGGATTCGGTGAATATCTTCGAGTGGACCCAGGGTCCACCGTTTCTCCTGAGCTCCGTTCTGCCTCGTCCGCGATGGCATCGAGCTGGCAAGCAATCCTTGAGTGGCAAGGCAGCTTCCATGGCCATCAAACCGAGCGACTCTGCCAAGACAGGCGGACGAGCATCAAGGATCGGCCGCGGCGATGGTGTTACAGAGCAAGAGTGAGCTTTTTCCGCCGTGCTCCGTCCGTTTTTCCGTCTTCTGATTATTGCAAAAAGTGGCAGGATCGCTCACTTTCCCGCCCGGGGCCTGCGTCGTTCGATGCCTGTCCGCTCGCCAGGCTGCCGGCTCGCTTACCAAACGAGAATCTCATCTTGATGACTTCAGAGAACGGGCGGACGGACCAACTGCTCGGTGCGCTCATTGGCTCGGCACTCGGTCCTCCGCCGGCCTGATGGCCATCTCCGTGACGCATGCAACGGACCAACGAGAACTTGGTGCAGAAATGGAACGATCCGTGAAGGGACACGAGGGCGGGGGCGGGCGCTGGAGAGAAAACACCCGCGACAGGGCCTCGCAACGAACAAAAAGACCATTCCACTTTCTGTCGGAACCGGCTCCTCGCTTTCGCGCCCTCCCGAGGGAGAGGAAATGAGAGTGGGCTGTCATGTAGACGTTAAAGGGAAGATGTCATGCGAAGAGCCCCCACGGAAGGGGATATCAGATGGTTCTCATACGATGGAAGATGTTAAGGAAACGTTAAGGCAAATTTAGAGGAGGTCAGGCACTAGCTGTCTCGAGCACAAGCGTGAAGATGACAAAAACGAGTCCGTTGTTGAGGAGTGCCGGAGAACTTCCCGTACTGACTCAGGATGAGGAAATGAAAGAAATAAAGGACGTGAGGAAGACAATGTCGACCCGGTGATCAACTCCCAGTGATGACCCCGCGCGTCGACGCCCGTAGATGTGCTTTCGTGTCCCATCTATCGAATGGGCACTTCACCTTCCTCGAATTCCGACGAGAATCGCTTCCGTTGCCGAAGAAAAATAAATCCACATGAAAAGTCCGCGCAGCGTGACCGTTCGTCACATCCGGGAACCGACCGGGACGATTACTGAGAGAGCTTTTTGTTCCTTTCTAGGTGAGTAATTATCGGGGTACAGGAGACGGACCGCAGAGGAAACCTCTCCCCAAGGACTAGATCGCGGATGCATTCAGGCTACGGCTCAACAAAAGGCTCCGGGCGGATCACTCGGTCAATCAGTCTGGCCAGCTCTATAAGTGTATTCTCTCAGACTGTCCAGTGGCCGACCGCGGCGAGGCCCGAGACCCGCTGGTTTATGTTCCCTTAACTGTGGGCCCTTGTGACCGCCTGACCGGCAAGACCTTCGGCAAGACTCGGATTGCTCGCTTGCCGCCTCCACTCTTTCGGTATCGATGGTTCTCAACTCAGCCGACGAGCAGCTCGAACGACAGCGGCACAGCCTCGGAGGGATCGGCTCCCTCATGATATCAGTCACCGCGACTGCGCTGGCGACGGGGAGCAGCGACGCACGAGCTCTGCCAGCTGCCAAAATCGCCTCCTTAAGACCAATTGACTTCGACATGCCGCCCGTCGGGGACACGACGCAACCATCCAAGAAACGAACGGGCGCGCGCTGCGACAGGCGATGACTCTGCAGATGATTTGCATCGGACCTTAGTCCTCCTCTCGCTCCGTTTTTTCTCTGTTCCCGGCGATCCTTCTCGAGTTTGTAGAACGCTCTCCCGCGCGGCTGGCCGACCGACGCTGTGTGGATGGGCTCTGACCTTGGGCCCATGGCGAGGCTCGTCCCACGCGATGCCGAAAAAGACTCAAGTCCAAAAAGATGGGCAGCAGAGCCTGAATAGCCACGAAAATATCGAACATCAAAGCGATTGGGTCATCTCCATCGTGGCCTGTATTCAGGACAGGAGAAACTTTGCTCTCAACGGTGCCAGTGGTTGTGGTGCCGGTGTTGCGACCGCTGTGTGGTCAATTGAGCTGCGTCGATCGGCGGCGGCGGCGCTGACAATTCGTTACCGGATGGGGGGCTTGTAGTCAAGTTCGCCAGCGGAGCACAACGGCTTGTCTTTCTTTCTTTATCGAGATTGGAGGAGAGAGAAAATAGCCGGAGATCGAGTGGGAAGAAGGAAGTGAGGGAAGGAAGGAGAGGCGTTCCCTACGCTCCGTATGCCTCTTTAGTTCGCCTGTCTCATACTCTTTCTGTATGAGAGCATAATGCAACTTATCATCATCCAGCCGCTGCTGCTGCCGCCTCCTCTCCATCGTCCTCGTTCTCCTTTCGCTGTTCTCTTCCTACCGTCTCCCTACTTTGCCTATCCGACGACGACGACGACAACGGCAACAACAGTCTCGCCATCGTTCAAACTCGCGAGCTATGCAAGAGTTGCACTTCTTAGGTGATCATCATCGAAGAATTCGCCGCCCTTGTCCGCATCGGGGAGGCGACTGTTGCTATGGACGCCGCGTCGTAGGAGACCGAAGATCGGTAAACACTCGATGAGTTTGATGAGTTTCGTCCCTTTCGCGCCGCCTCGTAAATCGGAATTCCTCCCACTCGTCATCCTACCACACCATGAACGCTAACAGCGTACCCGCGTTTGTTCGATCGTCAGTCAGGGTCCGCCTGACCAGTGCGTGGTCGTTGTCCTGCCGTCCTGGTATCTCCCGCCTCACCGCGGGCCACTGGACAAGTGCTTCAGCTATGTCGTCGTCGTTTCTGCTGCTCTTGGTGATAGCAGTTCCCTTTGCGCCTGCGCGAACGCGACGAGTTCGATGGGAGGATTCACCTACGAGAACGATTGCGTGAGAGAGCTCATCGTGGTTGGTTCAGTGTGCGATTGTGTCCTGATTCCGCGCCGAGACAGAGCTGACCGGGTTTGCGTCAAACTTTCTCCTCGGCCCCTGAGAGGCAACATCACACTCGCTCGAATAAGTCCCGACAGCAAACAGCTTTTCAGCTAAAATTGGTGCGATCCACAGACATTCCCAACGCGTTGAGTTCCCAGATTTGACATGACGCGAACAACGTTTCGTCATGGAGGGGATCCGCGCGAACCGGTCAGGAGCGAACGGAGCAAACATTGAGGAGTAATTGTTCAGAGAAGGCAGTGGCCGTCTCATCCCTGCCGAGAACGGACACAACAATATCCGTAAGAGCCCGAGAACCCCCAGGGAGGGATACGTTTGTCTGCCTTTGACAATATTCCATCTTTACAACCGCAAGGTCAAGATGGTTTGTTGCCGAGCATCTCATCTAGGGAGCCAGCATCGACGACTGCTGCGGTGATGGACACGTCACGTTCTGTCCATCCCACATTTGTCTTTTTCGATCTCAATCTATTTGCCCATCGGTCCTGACCGCGAACGCGTTCGACAATAAGTCAGATGGTCCTTCGCTCAGTCCGACGGTCACTCAGTCGGTCGGCCGGTCCTACCCACTTGTATCGACCCCAACGCGGGAACGCGACGTGTCCGAACCGCTCCGTATAAATTGATTGCACCAACGCGGACGTCATCAGAGGAAGGCACGTACCTGTCCTGGATCGAACATCATGAGGCAGAGAGTCAATCTTGCAGGACTCCAACATCCGCCTTCTTCCTCAGTTGTCAGAAGTTCGGGATACAACTGGCAATTGAAGTTTGCGAGGCGAACAACTGGAGTAACGAACGACACGGCTAACCGTCAAAAGGAAGCGCAGAGGGCCGACTCGGTTCGTTTGGACGAGAAAAACAACTAAAAGGCCTTGAGCCTCGCCGTAGGACAGGCACGTCCTACCGAAAACCGATGGCACGGGCACGGCGATAGGCTTCCGATCCCCAGAGCCTTTGACGAACTGGCAGCACTGTTGTCGACGATGTAGTTGACGTAGCGCTCGGGGCCTGAGAAAAACCCAGGGGAAGGGGGGAGGGGGGGACACGAACGGGAGGGGAAAAAAAGAGACCAGTCCCTCCTGTTGGCCCCCACGAAAGCACAACGTCCCGGGCGCCCGGAGCAGTATCAGTAATTGTTTTCCCGATTCCTGTTGGACGAGATGGGGTCACCAGTATTGACTGTCGACGGAATCATCGCAGTCAGACGGCAAGCACTTCCGAGGGGATGTTCGGGAAAGCAAAAGCGACTTCCGCGTGTGCTGCATGTCCAGGGATGCTCATACGCACACGGATATAGAACGGTGGATGAGTGGGAAGCTTTTTTGTAGCCCGCCCCCTTGCCTCCCACACGTGTAGGGACGTGCCACGTCTTCCCTGGAGCAATATACTTTCAGACGGTTCCAATCTCTCCCTCTCCTGGGCTTTGTTCCTCTATTGAATCTACTGTAATAGATGACGAAAAAGCCGCAAAAAACACATTAGGGTTGCTCACGTCCCATGTGTGTGCGGGCGTCTCGCTGGCGGCGTGGTCGTATATGTTGTAGTACATTTCATAAAGCCCCGCTCGGACACGTCATTCCTGTGGACGCGAGCCGGCCGGCTGGCTGGTTGGCCAGGGATACTGGCAGGAAGGCCTCCAAGCAGGCATTGGTGGTAATGGTGCCTTCCGCCATAATCAACCCCTGACTGACTGACTGACGGACAGCGGATGATGATGATCGCTCGGATAGGTGTATCAGGACGACCGAATGGATGGACGCATTGATGGATAGCGGACCACATGGATGGATTGATGGATGACCGCACCGAAGACGCTGCTCCTGAACGCGTGCCTATGGATGAAGAATTTTAATCGAACGCACGAACAAAGGACGGGAAAAATCCTTGACTCGGTCCTCCGAATCGACAGGCGACGTGCACACGGATGCATGTAATGGTTTGTTCCGTTCGGAACGATTTCTCTTCGGAACTGCCTCGGTTGACGGCGCGCCGCTCGGATTCGAATAATATTATTGAGCATTTGGAAGCCGCGCTCCTTCCAGGACCCGCATGGGAATCGTCTTTAGGGCGCCGTCCTTCCGTCAGGAAGCCCTTTCGCATGCGTTCCCTTGCGTTTCCTCGGGTTCCTCTGGAACATTGTGCAACGTGGCGCAGAACAACGATTCCGATCGAGTTCTTGTTGTTGTTCCTTCCGCGAATCCCTCTCGGCGCGCTAGCGATGCAGTCATGTTCAGCCACTGTCGGCGGTTTCACCGGGTTATAGTTGTCGCAAGTTCTATATCGGGCGATATCTACACGACATCGTTCCGGTGCAACGCATATACTTACATGATAAGCATAAGACTGTGAGACTAGGATGGGTTCCGGTCTATTTTCGTCGCCGGTTTCTCCGCGCGCCGTTGGAGGTCCACGAACGTCATTGCGTGGGCGAACTCGGGAACATTCCGCTTTCGAAAGGACTCGGCGGGATTCCGATCTTAATTGTGTGCTGCAAGGTCAATATCCGGCGAAGCCGACTGCATTCCCCCAGGAATCCTTCCAAAGTTTTTGGGACGAACTTCGGACCGGAGATGTACATCATTTTGAGCATCAAGATCCGCCCGTTTCCCAGATGAGCGGGAACTCTCGGCGATTCTCTGGGCTCGGATCACTCGAACCTAGATAGTCTTGAGATACTTCGCAGTTCAATCTGAGGTTGTTCGTGACCTTCCTGTCGTTCTCCAGGATATGCACCAGGCTTGTACGACTGTCAAAGTGCACTTTGTACCTCGTGCGTGGGGATCGTCACGCTCAGCCCGAAGTCTGGCTTTAACCCGGAGTCAGAAGCTCGTTTCGAGAACCTTCCGCGGACAAGTGGGAACGCGGTGCGACGTCGCCTAGGGAATGATTCGACGAGCATTTTATTATTTTCCTCTCTTTGAATTTTCCTCTTCCACTGATCAAAATTCACCCTCGGATCTCTCGATGCATCATTCGACGTCGGTTTTCGACGACGGCTGAGCGACAGACGAACAGACAGAGCGAGCGACAGTCATCCCGCACCCGATCCGACGCGACATGAAACCTCGAATTTATATTCTTCGGGGATATGATGCGAGTTGGGCTGCTGACAATATGATCTTGCCGGCGGATAGGAATTTTCAATTCTCTTTGGTGAGCTGAGCGACTGACTCTTTTGAGTTCGAATCGAAGGGAGTGACGCGACCGAGCGCAGAGGCACTCTCGGGCCGCTCCCCTCTTTCCGCGGGGGAGGGGGATGGAGCTGCATGGTATTGACACGAATAACGTACATATGGATTTGAACCCCGGGGAGCGTATGCAGTGTATCGCTTGGTCCACTGTGGGAGTTCCGCAGCGTGAGAGAGTATGGCCACTCCTTTTCATGCTCGTTCTGCGGCGGCCTCGCCCCTGATAACTTTCAAGGTGCGGCCATGGTCGCGTGTTGCAGTTCATTGAAGAAGTACCTCCTCCTTTCCGCGGGCCCCGGAGCTTCCGGTCGCTTGCCGTTCTGCAGAGCCCTCACTTCTTTTGTTCGCCCCCGCACGGTTTCGAGGTAATTATGCGGCAGATGTTGTAAGCGCGGGAAGTGGAATCCGTTCCTCCTCCTCCAGGCCGTATGGGATCGGAGCGTTGTTCAACAGCGGGAGATGCTCGACGACTACCAGCAACAGCACCCGCGGACGGCATCGGGGACAACAGCGGCGGCGGCGGCAACGGAATCACCGCCGCCACGGAGAGTAACGAAGATCTTGTTGCTCTCTGCGAACAAAAAAGACAGCGGCAGCGGCAATAATGGCGGCGGCAGAGTCGAGGCCGAAATTGCAATTACATCATTTCTCAGAAATTCAATCTTTTGCTCTCGAGGCAACGAGAACTTTTCGCTGCTGTCTCGCGAATGCAGCAAAAACGATGACAACCGGCCTCGACGCTCGGTAGGGGACAGTTTTCGCAGAGAGTGGATGGGAGCTTCGAGAAGGACTTGAGCGTATTAGGAGAAAATGTGCGAACAAAAACCCTCATTTGGAATTCTCGTTGGGGTCGAAGCGCGACTTCTCTCGCACGGAGCTCCATTCCACATCCGTACAAACCTCGTCGGTGAACCTCAGCAGGTCCCAGCTGTTTGGTCAGACTCCGGGTTTCGATGTTGCTGGCGGGACGCAGGAAAGAGTTGAGGACGCGGTCTTGGAAACAACTCGACTGCGGTCTCGCGTCAGGTTCTTTGAGTATTCGAAGGAGTTCCCGCCGCGTGTCGAAAGCGAGGATTCTCAAGATGCCCGAAGGAGAGGGTTCCAGGGAGCTAGGACGTCGAGACTTCGAGGTCACGAAGCGAGCACGGCGGATTCAGCGCCGCATGCGGAATCATCAGGGCACGGAACGGAACGTTGGCGGCATCGGTCTGGCGCTGACTCTCGGATCCCGACGTAACATAATTATGTTTCCATGGTATTATCCGCCTGGAAGGCACAGCGAGATCGTGCTCGCGATTCCATGGCGCGTTGGGAAAATTCGGTTTGCGGCATTTCATGATAGATGAACGTTTTGCTTCCTCCAGAAGTGGTCCCAGACTGTTGAGCTCCCGGCGACGCATTATTTTCTCCGCCTCTTCCGCTGGATTTATAGGCATTTTCAGCCGCTCGTCTCCGAACTCGCTCGGCGTTGTACGTAATGGCCAGTAGAAGCGATATCCATCGTTTCCCGTCATCATAACGTCACCAAATTTGTCTTCTTCCCTCGCTCCGCTCGTTCATTCGATCGCGAGAGTTTCTTCCCGAGTTCGCCTATGGAAGCGACTCCGCACAGGAACGATGGCAAAACCAGGATGGTAGCGCGGCACTGCCGTACTTTCGAGACGTTTGAACGCGGTGGCGAGCGATGATGTCTTCCAACCTCCACGCCGAGTTCGAAGCGCTAGAAGCGCTCCCCAACGAAAATCCTGCCCGAGCTTGTTCCGCCACCCGAAGTCATGCCAACAAAACGATCCGATCGCCGAGCAGACGATCGAGGCCAACTGGACCCCAGCGGTCTGTGTAGCCATTTGTTGGCTTGGCGACTTCCAAATGAGGGGGGCGGACGGGCCCTTCGCAAACGGGAGGCTCCGATCGCAGGTCCACCAACGGAGGGCTCAGCGAGCGAGTGAGTGACTAACTGACCGGTGGGGCTGGGGACAGCCTACGAGCCAACAATGGATGAAAAATGATCTTAATTGTGCTCGAAAGGAACCTCGGGCCGCCATGTTCGAAACCACCGTCTTGTGTGCTCGCCGAGGAAAATCTGAGCTCGAAGGGACCGCGAAATACAGGGTGACTGAGGATGGAGCACACAACGACCGCGGGGTATGAGGGAGGGGGGGGGGCGGGGGTGAAGCACACAGATCGAGATCCCCGTCTATTGGCAGTTGCGAACTTAGAGCAGCCAGTCGAAGACCCCTCGGGGGCGTTCGATGGGGAGTCGACATCCGACTCCTAAATGGACGCCCCGGGCAACTATGAAGCGTGGCCGAGCTGTCCGTGCGGCGGCATCCACACTGTTAGTCGGTAGCGGCAGTCGTGATACCTGCGAGCAAACAGGCAACGACAGCTTGCTGATGTGGCGCTGAAGAATCGATTCTCCCATCCGCGAGAACAGGCTGCCCTGGGGAGCCTCGGGTTCGAACTCCGAGGGTTCGAACTACCGACAACGGGGCCAGCGAATTCCCTCCGCGTCGCGGCTTCTAATTCCTCGCCTGTTTTCGAGCTCCCGCTTTCGGAAAGCTGCGGGGACGCGAGCGACGTCTCCCTCGCCATCTGTTGGCGAATCGACAAAAGGAGCTTCCCGCTCGTCTCCGGAGGAACAAGGGAACCAAGCGATCCATGCGATGCGAGGATGAGAAAACTGTCCACTTATTGTCCACTTTCTCTCCGCACGATGAAATGCTCAGCGAGCGTGATCCTGCTGCGGCCGGTCGCCATTTCGTAAATGTCGATTCGCCGAAGAGAGTATTGCGAGAAGAGCCCCATAAAAGAGGGATTTCACACCTACGAACTTCAAGTTTGGTCAAACGGTTTCTGTCGTCCGTTCGCCATCTGCTGCGCCATAACCGTCGTGTTCGGAGTCGCAGAACTTCCCGAGACGGTCACGAGGCGTCGCCATCTTGGTCGTCGAGTTCAGCGATCGGCAGTCGCCCCGCCAACAGGGAGCTCAGTCCATGACGCTTAGCGGCATTTCAATGAAGTGCTCCCCTCCCAACGATCGAGAGACAAGCGGTTCGGGGTCGTGCCGCCGCTGAGAGGGGGAGTCGAGAGACGCGCGCGAACAGAGGGCCAGCCATCCACGCATGCGTGAGCGGAGCGAGTTCGGTGCACTCGAGTGGTAACCAAGGCTGAACAATAGCAGAAAACCGAAGCGGTTACATCACAAGTTGCGACCGGAGCTCTCGTGTTCGGAAGTACCCAATGACAGTTCAGGCCGCGCTGACCGGCCGGGAAACTGACCGACCAGGCTGGCTGCTCGATTCACCCGTTCCAATTAGAAAACGTGACAGACGTAATGGAACGTCTTCAACGGTTAACTGGAGCAGTCCGGGTCGACACCGGCGGCCTCCCTGATCGGCGTTCCCAACGGTGCACATTCGCAAAATATTCCAGTCACGGAGGGATGATCGCGTAGATATCACTTGTGTCGATAGTCGTCGAAGCGATTCCGGGATAGAACCAGCCGCGCCGTGGTTCAGCGGGGCAAGCCCTCACGAGATCCAACCACCGGCAACTATGAGCCCCTCCACGACGACGTTATGCTCGACATGCCACGTAGGAACCACTTTCTGCGTTTAATGAATGGCTTCGTTCAATCGTGGAAGCGAGCACCGCCTCGCGAGTCATTTTTTCCAATTGCTCCATGTCTTCGGAGGATTGTCGTTCTCGAATTGAATTCGAAACGCGCTCTCGGATCAGTCTGATCCGGCGGCGGGTTTCGACTCCGGCCCGAGGAGGGAGCCGTCAATCATCCGATGCCAGCAAGTCACACATGGTTCGGACGCTATAGCCACCAGGCGGGTTTCGACTCCGCAGCTCGAGGCGGAGTTTTCAACGCCCGGTGTCGAGTGGTGCAGCCAGCCCACCTATGATTGTTGTTGGTTGGGAATGGTTGTCGTTGCCGTCGGGACGGGTGAGCGGAGTCGGCCGGCCGGCCCTCGCTACCTCGACGTTTCCTCAATGGAGAAGTTCTCTCCCACGAACCGCGTATCGATGTCATTGTTTCGTCGTTTAGCGCAGCAGCCAACCGAATGTCAGTCTGACAAGCTAACTGAATGAAATTCTGTGTTCGGCGTCTTTGTGACCTACCACCCGAGGTGGACTGAAGCGGATTGCTGTTCGCTCCCAGTGGTCGGGGCTGCTCGGCAAATTATTGGCTTTGACTTGGACGTTAGTGTTTGTGAGCGGCACGATCGGGGACCGATCGAGTCGCCCTGATCGGTCGTCAAACGACTGACTGTAGCGGCTTCCCAGTGTTTGGATTCCTCGGTGTCGGGATCACCGGTGTCCGTTGGCGTCCCGGGCCCCGTGGCGGTCCCCCGGAGTGCTGCCACTCGTTATGAATGCGGACGATCGACGATTAGACTTCACGCAAACGATGGATGCTCGCAGGTGGTCCACGTACGAGACCAGATTGCCTGCGGTGGACATCAGCGACAAAACAATTAGAGAAGAGCTGCCTCTAATGGAAGTCGCAACGAGCACCGATGTTTCTCCAGCGGCTTTCGGCCCGATGCGTGAGTTCGTCTCCGAGGCGACCGTCCCCCCACATGAGGCGTCGAACGGGGCTCGGACTGAGCCGTGGGATGCGTTAACTGTCTCGTCCAACGTTTTTAGCGCCAACGCATCCCCCTCGAGAATACATCGGACTATTTTCGCTCTGTCGCGGTGGCGAGCTGCACCAACCTAAACTCTATTCTCTCTGTTCGTTTCAGCGTCCGCTTCCGAAGGTCCCGATATATGTGCCTACATCCTAACAACCATCTCGATCCTCCTAATTGTGATGACATTCCCATTTTCACTTATTTTTTGCATAAAGGTGAGTCTAAGGTAGTGCGAACGCTTGCATGTGCTGCGAATCACGGTCTCTTCATGAAGCCTTCCGACAAAATGACGCAGCAACAGCGCCCTCGCTCTATTCTTGTCTACGCTCAACGTACAAAGACCCCGGGAGGAACACGAATATGGCATACATGTGTCGCGCGCACCAGGTACACGGGAGTCTCTCCGGCGCCTACGTCATCATTTATATATGACTGCGTGTATGACCATGTAAGTGGGCCGAAATGGGAACGAGAAAATCCATGCGGGAGAATTCGGCGAGATTACGGAGAATCCACGCAGAGCGGGCTAGGAGGAAGCCGGGAGACAGTCCTAATGACGCTGTTTTTCGGAGTCGAATCCGTGCAAGCGTAAGAATTGCAAGCAGGCGCCTCCTAATGTCCAATGCGGGGAGAGTCTTCTCCATGGTCCCCTCAGAGCTTCCTCCCCCTCCCCACGCAGTTCTCGGAGAGCATCACTGCGCGCAGCAGGAATATCTCCTCATTTCGAGACTTGCCTTTGAGAATTTTTGGAGAGCGGGGCTATGTTCCCGACTCGCTAACATTTTCCCAAGTCGGTCTCGTTCCTTCTTGTTTCCCCGCTCTGTCGACCTCTGACGGCAGAACAACACCGACTTTGACCAATCTATGGATCGATGAACCGATGGATGGCTGTCCAGGGGGAGACGAGAATAGAGGAGGTGGGGAAGAGGACTGCCAAGCGAGATAACAAAGAAAACAGAAAACAGGATAAGAGCACGAGGAAGCGAACACATTACGGAAGGAAAAAAGTTGAACCAGGCCCTATCCGTCACTGGCGAATACAGCCCGCAGCGCACCGGCTCGGTCGGTCGTTCTCCCACTCATCGTCGAACCTGCGGAACTATGAAGCGTCTCGGTAAATTTTGAATGATCTCAACTGCTCGTCGTCGTCGTTTTGTTGTCAGGGCCGATTCCGACAAGAGCCACGGCACGCCGACGTTTCGG
Source organism: Phytoseiulus persimilis (assembly GCA_037576195.1). Lineage (NCBI taxonomy): Eukaryota > Metazoa > Arthropoda > Arachnida > Mesostigmata > Phytoseiidae > Phytoseiulus > Phytoseiulus persimilis. The sequence goes on from CM075104.1 coordinate 7,782,945, forward strand.
CAAGATCCGAACAGGACAACGAGGAGACATCCCGACTCGCAGAGGGCGGGCACCCGGAAAGGAGATCCTCAGCAGCGAACAGACGCGCCGCACTTCGTGTTCACGGGTGGTGCGCGAGAACCGCGGGCGGAAGTCATGCAAACCCTCCCATTATCCGCGTATTTCGTCGAATGGGAACGAGGCTGTGATGCAGTGTGTTTAATTATCGCTTTCCGCTGACGCCGACGAATTCGTTCATTTTTGAGCGAATTTCGTTGCCATGATTGCTGGCCGAGCTCAGCAACGAGACCGGCCGACTCGCGGGCAGCCGGGCTGGCTTCGCGCCTTGATTGATGGATAGATAGACGATCGGATGAAAATTAATGAGTGGTTCATGTGTGAGTGGGGAGCGGCTGATTCCCTGAGCCCGTTTATCCATCATTACCTAATGAATGGAGGGATGAGTTACGGTTTGAAAGGGATGAATAGCTCCCCTTTTGCGCGCGCGCGCGCTCGGCCCCGCCAACGAGCCACCCGTATGTGTTCAGAGCCCAAAAGAGTCGGAGAAAACGAGCCCTGATGGCGAGACGGGGCCAGAGTTCCGCGAACACACAAAAATTATGAGCCGCCCGGTTGAACTTGAATAAACGCTTCACAATGCGGCGAAAGGGGGGCAGATCGCAATACACGGATCCGATAGTGCTTCCAACGCCGCAAGATTCCTTGTTTGTAGGTCGGTAGTTTGTCGTCGGCTTAGTTTGTGTAACTTCGACCCTCCCTCTGTTCGAAACGCCAGTCTCGCTAAGGGACAAAAAGCCAACCACCACGGCGAAAAAAGAAATCTACTCGGTCCCGCAATTTCCCCTCAATTTCCACTGGGAGAGATATCGCGCGCGCTCGCGCACAGACGCAGATGCGGGTGGCTTCACAGGAAATTGTATAACATCACGATCTGCTCGCTCGCTCCCCCGCTCTACCGACTGACAGGAGAAGCCGCCGCAATGACAACAGCGGCGACGACGAGCTGAAGATTGTCCTGCCAGTCGGTCTCCTCGTCGTCGTATCCGATCTCGACAAACAATGGGAATGGCTCTTTGGAGAGAAGCTCCGTGGGGGGTGGGGGAGCTTGAAGACGCAGACCTCCAGAGAGAATCCTAACCTCACTCAAATTTACAGGTTGTTCAAGAATACGAGAGAGCAGTCATATTCAGATTGGGTCGATTGCTACGAGGAGGTGCCAAAGGTCCAGGTAAGGGGGCTGCAATAAAATGGTCAGAGCAGGCATCTCGATCCGGAGAAGTTCTCCGAAGTTTTCCCGTTCAACGCGCATGCGCGAGGGGAAAACGATACCGATGTCTGCGAAACTTTTCTCACGCGTTCCAGGTATCTTCTTCATAATACCATGCATCGACACCTACTGTAAGGTGGATCTTCGTACCGTGTCATTTGACGTTCCTCCGCAGGAAGTGAGTACCCGACTTCCCATGTGTTCCAGAGAGCATGTACACCGGTTGCGTTCGGTCTAGATTCCTCACCGAACACCTGAGGAAAGCTCGTTTGAGAACCAGNAAGTTGCGACCGGAGCTCTCGTGTTCGGAAGTACCCAATGACAGTTCAGGCCGCGCTGACCGGCCGGGAAACTGACCGACCAGGCTGGCTGCTCGATTCACCCGTTCCAATTAGAAAACGTGACAGACGTAATGGAACGTCTTCAACGGTTAACTGGAGCAGTCCGGGTCGACACCGGCGGCCTCCCTGATCGGCGTTCCCAACGGTGCACATTCGCAAAATATTCCAGTCACGGAGGGATGATCGCGTAGATATCACTTGTGTCGATAGTCGTCGAAGCGATTCCGGGATAGAACCAGCCGCGCCGTGGTTCAGCGGGGCAAGCCCTCACGAGATCCAACCACCGGCAACTATGAGCCCCTCCACGACGACGTTATGCTCGACATGCCACGTAGGAACCACTTTCTGCGTTTAATGAATGGCTTCGTTCAATCGTGGAAGCGAGCACCGCCTCGCGAGTCATTTTTTCCAATTGCTCCATGTCTTCGGAGGATTGTCGTTCTCGAATTGAAATTCGAAACGCGCTCTCGGATCAGTCTGATCCGGCGGCGGGTTTTCGACTCCGGCCCGAGGAGGGAGCCGTCAATCATCCGATGCCAGCAAGTCACACATGGTTCGGACGCTATAGCCACCAGGCGGGTTTCGACTCCGCAGCTCGAGGCGGAGTTTTCAACGCCCGGTGTCGAGTGGTGCAGCCAGCCCACCTATGATTGTTGTTGGTTGGGAATGGTTGTCGTTGCCGTCGGGACGGGTGAGCGGAGTCGGCCGGCCGGCCCTCGCTACCTCGACGTTTCCTCAATGGAGAAGTTCTCTCCCACGAACCGCGTATCGATGTCATTGTTTCGTCGTTTAGCGCAGCAGCCAACCGAATGTCAGTCTGACAAGCTAACTGAATGAAATTCTGTGTTCGGCGTCTTTGTGACCTACCACCCGAGGTGGACTGAAGCGGATTGCTGTTCGCTCCCAGTGGTCGGGGCTGCTCGGCAAATTATTGGCTTTGACTTGGACGTTAGTGTTTGTGAGCGGCACGATCGGGGACCGATCGAGTCGCCCTGATCGGTCGTCAAACGACTGACTGTAGCGGCTTCCCAGTGTTTGGATTCCTCGGTGTCGGGATCACCGGTGTCCGTTGGCGTCCCGGGCCCCGTGGCGGTCCCCCGGAGTGCTGCCACTCGTTATGAATGCGGACGATCGACGATTAGACTTCACGCAAACGATGGATGCTCGCAGGTGGTCCACGTACGAGACCAGATTGCCTGCGGTGGACATCAGCGACAAAACAATTAGAGAAGAGCTGCCTCTAATGGAAGTCGCAACGAGCACCGATGTTTCTCCAGCGGCTTTCGGCCCGATGCGTGAGTTCGTCTCCGAGGCGACCGTCCCCCCACATGAGGCGTCGAACGGGGCTCGGACTGAGCCGTGGGATGCGTTAACTGTCTCGTCCAACGTTTTTAGCGCCAACGCATCCCCCTCGAGAATACATCGGACTATTTTCGCTCTGTCGCGGTGGCGAGCTGCACCAACCTAAACTCTATTCTCTCTGTTCGTTTCAGCGTCCGCTTCCGAAGGTCCCGATATATGTGCCTACATCCTAACAACCATCTCGATCCTCCTAATTGTGATGACATTCCCATTTTCACTTATTTTTTGCATAAAGGTGAGTCTAAGGTAGTGCGAACGCTTGCATGTGCTGCGAATCACGGTCTCTTCATGAAGCCTTCCGACAAAATGACGCAGCAACAGCGCCCTCGCTCTATTCTTGTCTACGCTCAACGTACAAAGACCCCGGGAGGAACACGAATATGGCATACATGTGTCGCGCGCACCAGGTACACGGGAGTCTCTCCGGCGCCTACGTCATCATTTATATATGACTGCGTGTATGACCATGTAAGTGGGCCGAAATGGGAACGAGAAAATCCATGCGGGAGAATTCGGCGAGATTACGGAGAATCCACGCAGAGCGGGCTAGGAGGAAGCCGGGAGACAGTCCTAATGACGCTGTTTTTCGGAGTCGAATCCGTGCAAGCGTAAGAATTGCAAGCAGGCGCCTCCTAATGTCCAATGCGGGGAGAGTCTTCTCCATGGTCCCCTCAGAGCTTCCTCCCCCTCCCCACGCAGTTCTCGGAGAGCATCACTGCGCGCAGCAGGAATATCTCCTCATTTCGAGACTTGCCTTTGAGAATTTTTGGAGAGCGGGGCTATGTTCCCGACTCGCTAACATTTTCCCAAGTCGGTCTCGTTCCTTCTTGTTTCCCCGCTCTGTCGACCTCTGACGGCAGAACAACACCGACTTTGACCAATCTATGGATCGATGAACCGATGGATGGCTGTCCAGGGGGAGACGAGAATAGAGGAGGTGGGGAAGAGGACTGCCAAGCGAGATAACAAAGAAAACAGAAAACAGGATAAGAGCACGAGGAAGCGAACACATTACGGAAGGAAAAAAGTTGAACCAGGCCCTATCCGTCACTGGCGAATACAGCCCGCAGCGCACCGGCTCGGTCGGTCGTTCTCCCACTCATCGTCGAACCTGCGGAACTATGAAGCGTCTCGGTAAATTTTGAATGATCTCAACTGCTCGTCGTCGTCGTTTTGTTGTCAGGGCCGATTCCGACAAGAGCCACGGCACGCCGACGTTTCGGCAAGATCCGAACAGGACAACGAGGAGACATCCCGACTCGCAGAGGGCGGGCACCCGGAAAGGAGATCCTCAGCAGCGAACAGACGCGCCGCACTTCGTGTTCACGGGTGGTGCGCGAGAACCGCGGGCGGAAGTCATGCAAACCCTCCCATTATCCGCGTATTTCGTCGAATGGGAACGAGGCTGTGATGCAGTGTGTTTAATTATCGCTTTCCGCTGACGCCGACGAATTCGTTCATTTTTGAGCGAATTTCGTTGCCATGATTGCTGGCCGAGCTCAGCAACGAGACCGGCCGACTCGCGGGCAGCCGGGCTGGCTTCGCGCCTTGATTGATGGATAGATAGACGATCGGATGAAAATTAATGAGTGGTTCATGTGTGAGTGGGGAGCGGCTGATTCCCTGAGCCCGTTTATCCATCATTACCTAATGAATGGAGGGATGAGTTACGGTTTGAAAGGGATGAATAGCTCCCCTTTTGCGCGCGCGCGCGCTCGGCCCCGCCAACGAGCCACCCGTATGTGTTCAGAGCCCAAAAGAGTCGGAGAAAACGAGCCCTGATGGCGAGACGGGGCCAGAGTTCCGCGAACACACAAAAATTATGAGCCGCCCGGTTGAACTTGAATAAACGCTTCACAATGCGGCGAAAGGGGGGCAGATCGCAATACACGGATCCGATAGTGCTTCCAACGCCGCAAGATTCCTTGTTTGTAGGTCGGTAGTTTGTCGTCGGCTTAGTTTGTGTAACTTCGACCCTCCCTCTGTTCGAAACGCCAGTCTCGCTAAGGGACAAAAAGCCAACCACCACGGCGAAAAAAGAAATCTACTCGGTCCCGCAATTTCCCCTCAATTTCCACTGGGAGAGATATCGCGCGCGCTCGCGCACAGACGCAGATGCGGGTGGCTTCACAGGAAATTGTATAACATCACGATCTGCTCGCTCGCTCCCCCGCTCTACCGACTGACAGGAGAAGCCGCCGCAATGACAACAGCGGCGACGACGAGCTGAAGATTGTCCTGCCAGTCGGTCTCCTCGTCGTCGTATCCGATCTCGACAAACAATGGGAATGGCTCTTTGGAGAGAAGCTCCGTGGGGGGTGGGGGAGCTTGAAGACGCAGACCTCCAGAGAGAATCCTAACCTCACTCAAATTTACAGGTTGTTCAAGAATACGAGAGAGCAGTCATATTCAGATTGGGTCGATTGCTACGAGGAGGTGCCAAAGGTCCAGGTAAGGGGGCTGCAATAAAATGGTCAGAGCAGGCATCTCGATCCGGAGAAGTTCTCCGAAGTTTTCCCGTTCAACGCGCATGCGCGAGGGGAAAACGATACCGATGTCTGCGAAACTTTTCTCACGCGTTCCAGGTATCTTCTTCATAATACCATGCATCGACACCTACTGTAAGGTGGATCTTCGTACCGTGTCATTTGACGTTCCTCCGCAGGAAGTGAGTACCCGACTTCCCATGTGTTCCAGAGAGCATGTACACCGGTTGCGTTCGGTCTAGATTCCTCACCGAACACCTGAGGAAAGCTCGTTTGAGAACCAGGGCTCAAACTCAAATATTCTCGCCCCCTCTCTCTCTGTTTTTGACCAATGACGGAAACTCCTCGGTGGACGCGAACGAAACTCGCTGTTTCACTCAATCGAAAGAGAATCTTTAGACCGTTAGAGAGAGAAACATTGTCGGGCAAACAAGGCCCAGGTCAAGAAATGAATTCTTTTGTCTCCAGCGAAATAGAGTTCCATCTTCGGACAAAAGCTTTGATAAGGAATTCTGAATTCTGACGGGAGTTTCGAAGTCAAGAGAAAAGCAATGAGCATTGACAATCGTAGCGGACGAATGAGTTCGCGATTTCTTTCTGCACTGGTTTCTGTCGTCGCCGCCGAGTAGTTCAACTAACAGCGAGGGCGTGGTAGGCTTGTAACTTCTTCGTCTGAGCGCAGTCTTGTGGCTTCAACACGCCATAACTCCTTCATCGGACGAGAAAACTGATTCCCGATTCCGAAATTCTCGCCGACTCGACCTCCCACTTTAGAGAAAGCTAACGCAAACTCAACGTGTAGGTAGTACACGACACAAGCTTCCGAGAGCTCGAAGCCGACAGTGCCCGAAAGGATCGCGTTCAATCCAGCCTGGCAAGTTCGTTCGTTTCACTGTGTTCGGGACTCCGATCGGACACATCATCGAAAACGACCGACTCGACCGCTATGATCATCCAACGAAACGAATGAATTGAACATCGTTGTTGTCGTCGTAGTCGTCACTCCGAGCTTATTTCATCAATCGACTCGGGCAATCCGTTCCTGCGGGATCCGGAGCTGGAAGCGATCCTCTGCTGTCTCGAATGCTGTGTACGTGTGATTGTGCGAGGATTTGAGGGTTCAAAGTTTGGATGACTGCTGTGAAAGGCCTTCGTTCGATTCTCCTTTTGGTTTGCGCGTTGTCTTGTTTTTCTCCGTCGATTTCTGTTGCTTGTTGTCCAGCTTGTGAGAGTTCTACTCAGTGAGATCAGAGACAGCAGAGGATGCTATTGTGGGTTGTGGAGAGCGCACGGCGCCGGAATACGCGATCCTCGGTGGCTACACACCTCATCAAAATACAAACACTCAGAATGGCGCGCTTACTCGAGGCTTTCATCGATGCGGCTTCCTTGGAACCTTTTGAAGAATTGACGACCGCCCATCGAAGTTCTGCTGTTCCCCTTCGAAACAGCGTCCGAACTTTCCACCTCCCACACTGGTGATCAAACTTCCTCGCATTCGAATGTGGGCCTCGTAAATCACAACCATCATGCCTGTCAGTGCGATCACCCAGAATCTGCTGACAGGTACCGATGGCAGTACCAGGTGACGTCAAGCTCATCGGAAGGACAGACGCAAAAGACTGAACTCACGTTGTCATATTCGACGCCTGAGGGCGGCCGTTACCCGCGTCAAGCTGTCAAAGCGTCATGAGGAGAAAATCTCGCCTCGAAAGGGTCGATGCTGTCAGACTCTTTTTCGAGGGCGTCAGTCGGCTCTCCACCGGTTTTCCGGTTCCCTTGCATGCCGGCCTTCCCGTTTTATCCATCCGGCCAAACCCACCTACACAGCTCCCGGGGAAAGTACCTGTCTCTCCTCGGCCACAGCTGTGCCCTTATGAAGCGGCAGTCAGACCACGCTCCCGGGGCACAGCAGTCTCCTTGGAAAATATTCAGTTCTTTTGGCGCCCCGTCGTTGTCGTCGCTCCCTCCTCTTCTCCTCAACTATTCTGAAGCCGGCGACCCACCCACCCCTGACTCGTCGAACGCTCCCTTGGAAGCGTTACAGCGTACGCCGCCATTAACCTTTCCGCCCACTATCGCTCTCATGAGATGAGACTAAATTGGCGCTGGCGCACTCTCTCGTAATAAGGCTCCCGAAGGCTCAGAGAAGGCCCGGAAAAAGATCCCCCTCATCGACTTTCGTGCTCGTCCGTTCAACCCCTGCCGGAAGCCGCTCCGGGTCCCGATCCTGCTCAGAGAACAAAAGATGGAACGAACCCTTCCCAGAGTCCACTTTGAGCAGATGATCCACGCTACCGCCGCTCGACCAGAATTCCCTTGCGGCCCTGTTTGGCGACACGTTACGTCGTTCAGGATTCATGACGGAAGATGATTCAGAGGTGATGGGAAGATTTCGGGAGATGCGAGGAAATCGCCGGGCGGTTCGAGCTCGGCCGACAGAGGGGCCGCGGAAAGTGAGGATGTGTGCTTTCAGCGTCAGCAGAGACGCAGTTTCGACCCGGTGGTCTCGAACCCTCCCGAGCGGCAAGCCTCCAGCGAGCTCAACTTCATACCCGGTGCGGGCCCGTTTGGCCGAGCACAAAAACGTGGCCAATTTTTTAAGCTGGCATCGCTCGCACTTACCGCGTTGAAGAGCTTCCCTCGTTCCCTCAACTCAGCTCTGTTCCTGCCCACTTTCGAGTGAACACGGCGAGGAGGGGTCCGCTCACAGATTCAAACCGAGCCGCAACTCCGAGAACTCTTCCCCAGCGATATGGTATTGCCGTGGAGCAGAAATCATTCTCCCGCGCTCACGTTCGAGCATCTGGTCCGTGATGCTCGGAGCGGAGTTGGTTCCAAAAAGCAGGCTCCAACCATGCTCGGAACGTATGAGCTTCCGGTCTCGTTTCCCGGCTGCTCCCGAATCAGGGAGAATATTTATCCCCGAGAGCCTTCGTTTCAACATCAAGGGTTCAACCTTGGCGTTCAGAAAAGAGGCCGCCCGCCCCAGGACCCTCAGGTTGGAGCTCGCCTCGGTGCTCGGCTGGCCGGGTTCTCAGCTGGGTGTCTTTTCGCTATCAATCCTTCTCAAAAGATACCGGAGTAGCTGTCCTAAACGAGCTGGAAGAACGTCCGCCTCCAGGGACCTAAATCACTTAAAGGGCTTCATTGAAATTTGCGCCATGTGTCATCATTAGGCGACCTCCTCTACGTTGAAAAGCAGTCGAGTTTCAGACTGTTTCCACCCCTACGCCGTTTTCGGCGTTGCCGTCGTCGTGTTCGTCGACATCGCCGCCAAGGCCGAGCCTGCATGTGATGAAGGCCCGTTGAGAGAAGACCTTGTTCCCTCGAGTCAGCTTTTTGCGTCGGAATGCTTTTCCGATTCCGAAGCCGTTGGGGAGCGAGGAACTATCAACGTGAAAACTCTTTCACGGAGATCGATTACGTGCCCGAGTCGCTGTGCTGTCGTCACTTACGGATGTTCGACGTATGTATGTCGACGAGGACAACACGTTCCTCGGTAGATCGATAGTTTCGGATCTGATGTCGAGATTTCGAGCCACCTTGAATGTATCAACCGATTAGTACAGAGGAGGACGCATATACTCCGGGGGAGACGCGCCCGAGGACTGTATCGGGGCCTGCAATGTCCCTCGGGCCATGGGATTCGACGACCGAGACGAGCTGGCGAACCCTTCCCGAGTCGATGACTAAGCAGCTAGCTCGTACGCGGTGCGGCGATCACTTGCTTTGAAGACGTTAGCGAGCTGCCTCGCGCCGTCTCCATCACCCACGGAGTTTGTTCCGACAGTTTCACCGATAACGACTCGAAGATGCGTGATCCCACCACGTCTTCGTTCCTCCCCGGCCTCGGCTGCTACCACCGGCGTCTCTCGGAACAAGCAAAGGTAACAGCTGATCGCTTTCTCTTTGCTCAGCTCCGAGGCAACAGCGGATACGGTCGATCAGTCTCGGGATCAGGCACCGAATTCCGCGATTTCATTCAGAGACATTTTTCACCTCGGCAGCGGCGTAACAACCAGACTCCGCCACAGTCGGAACACAGCTCGGCCGATTCTTCACTTCGTTCCCCTTTCGTTGCTGGCGAACCACCGCCGCTGTCGTAATCGATAAAGAACTCAGTCAGAAACTATCCTGACATTCGTTTGAGAACCGGATGCGGAGCCCCGAGCGAGGTGTGAAAAATATAAAACGTTCGAGGAATCCGATTGGCCGGCCCCCAGCTGGTGCACAATCGCTGCAAATCACCGCGGGAGCGTTACTTCTGGCGCCTGGTCCGAAGCCTGGTCCGGCGTGCATCGGTCCGTGTTCCGGAGCGGCGCATTCCCCGTGAACGGAGGAGGCAAGTCGGGGTGGAGCCCGCCTACGAGTCCGACGGTGTGGGGATGATTTTCACACGACCAGATCCTCTGTCCATAGATCCTTGTGCAAGATTGCGATGGGAGACGGGAAACGCCCGGAGCGCCCGGAGTCGCTACGAACGGGAACGTATATGTTGGCACTGTACTGCGTAACCTGGTGCTTGTTACCATGACTCAGCACTGCGCCGGGCAGGCCGGCGAGATTTCAGCCAGCCGTTTCTCCCTTATCTGGCAGTGACACCAACAAGACGGACCGAAAAAGCTGTGAAATAGATTGCGAGCGAATTATGGAGCAACTTTGCACTTTGTTAATAAGCTTACGTTCATCGCTGAGCGCTACGACAAGATGTTCGTTGGAACTAACAGAGTGCAAACACGGAAGCCAACGACCCCTCGACCTCATCCACCCTGTTCCCGTCAGCTCGAACTTGACTCTACTCGGTCCAGGTGGCTCGGTAGATGAGTTCCATCCATCCATCCGTCCGTCCGCCCAGGCGGCTATACGGGGTGGTCCCCTTGAGGGAGGTGAACCGGACCAGGGTTAGTGGGTGGGGCGAGTGGTGGGACGAAGACCTGGAGGACCTGGACCGGGGTTGGGATGCAGAGCATAGATGCATAGGAAGAAGAGCGATACCGGCAGTCACTCACTCACCGAGTCTCTCGGCCGTATATGGTACTCCAGGAGTGGGAAGTGGGGGTGCCATTCTGAGGGGGAACTCCAGGAAAACCATTGGCAACCGCGTTCGAGACGCAATGAGCCGTCGTGCGAAGGCAGCAAAAGAAAACGAGAGCAGACCTTGCAGCGGCAGAAACATCAGTCAGGAGATAGCGTCAGCGGCCATGAGGTTCCCCTCTCCCCGGTTTCATTCGAAAAAAGGATATGGCTGTAGTTCAACGATCGCTGAAACATGGCGAAGAAGAGCCGGCGGCACTCACTGAGGGGAAATACATCCATCGCGCGGGTTGGCGACATCTCAACTCAGTCGGCGGATGGCTTCTTTTGAGATCGTTTTCCCTCTGCTTTTCTTCTTCGTGTTCTCCACGGTGGTTCCGTTTGCTCTATGCTGCTTCCCCCACCACCACCAGGGCGCTCGGGAGTGAGAAGCGAGTTGCTGGCCAACGACTCCTGTCTGCGCTCTTTTCGAAATCGTGCAGGTGGAAATTCTACGTGGGGGTGTCAGGGCAGAAACTGTCACTGTCGACGAGGCTTCGTCCCGCTATGAGATGGCTGCTATGTGGTGGGGTGGCTTTGAACCGGGTTTCGCTGAAGTCGGGAGGGGGGAGGGGGCAGGGCAGAGGGGCTTCGCAAGCTCGCTCTGATACCAGTGTGAAAAAGTGGAACATGTTGAAGCGGGCGAGAACGTGTTGAAGGGAATATTTTTTCTTTGATTTGCGGCGGCTGATTCTGCGTCACCGGCTAGCGGACTGACTGTGGGGTGATCTCCCCTCCTCCAAGCCTGCCATCGAGTTCTCCCAAAGATATGGCAATGGTGTCCCGTGGTCCGGGTTCTTTTGTGATAAAATAGGGAACGAAGTGTCGACGAGAGTCGGAAGAAAGCGACAAAGCAAACAGAAAAAAGCGGCGCCTCCCTCGAGGTGGAGGCCCTTGGGGATACGTCCGAGACACGACTACATATTGGCGGTGGGGTGATGGGATGGGCGATAAGCCCCCCAGCTCGGTGAGAACACTTAGGAGACAAGGTGCCGGTGAGCGTCAAGTTGCTGCATGGCCAGGACGGCGGAGTCATCGCTCCCTGTTGAAGTGACTTCAAAGTCGATCTCTGTTGCCTCCCGTCGACTCAGGAGAATAAATAGAGACAACCATCAGCTGTTACCTGGGATTCGCTACGTGTGGCATCACGACCCATGCGATCGTTGTCGTTGCTGGGGCAGCTTGAGAAGGGAGCCGCAGTAATTGATGCAGAAGTTCTGTCGAGAATCTCGCTTGGGGAGATAGAGTCGTTAGAGATCGATGTTGGATTCGAATGCTGCCGAAATTTCAACATGAATGAGGAGTAATCTAGTGGGAAGGGGAGAGGGTGGAGAGGAGAGTGGGCGAGGGGTTGGCTTACATAGTATTTTCAGCTCGTCGAGATGCGTGTCGCTGTCGTGGAGGGGCGAGGATTGGGGGGGGGGGGAGCGGCAAAAACGCGTTTCTGCTTCGAAGGTAAACTTCTTGGGATTGTTTCGCGCGTATTACGGTGGCGCGTGGTCTGAAGCGTTCGGCTCGTTTGGCTGGCTGTGGAACGTTACCCCACCGCGTGTTTTCTAGATGCACCCTGAGGGGATTCTTCGGGATTGACGAATGTTTACTGCCGTCCTTCACACACGACGCCCCTCCCGAGTCGGCGAGACCGGCTCCCGTCCCCCGCTCTCCCCGGTTCCGCTTCAGTGGTCCCGTGGCGTTCCCGGTTCCGAGCCATCGGGCCAGCATCGTGGCAGTGCCGTGCGACGTCACAGCCGCTCGCAAATCCGAAGGAGCATTTTGTTTGTTCGAAATACTCCACCGCCGCTCGCTTGTCGGGCTTTCTTGGTCGTCTTCCTCAGCACTTGTTTCTCTTTTGTCCGATCCCTCGCTGCTCCGGAGTCGTCCGTCTCCCTTACCTGATCCTGGATGTCGAGTCGTAGGCGGGAACACTCGCGCTCCCCGGGCTCATTCCCGAGCGGACAAGCAACCGGTTCGCCCGACGGCTTACCGAGCGTGGCGCTCTTCCAGCCGTTGCCTCCCTCCGTAGATTTCCATCCTCGTTCCGGTAGCAACAAGAGAAGACATTTCGGAAGGGACGCGGATTTCCGGAGGGGCTCCCGCCGTCCGCGGCTCGTCTGGCCGGTTTTCCCGCGGCGTTCGTTCCGTAATCGGGGAGACTGGCGAGCTCCGGAAGAGATCGCCGGCGCAACATTCGCTGCGATAGTTTGTGTCGAACCGGATCGGCTTGATTCTCGGACGGTCAGATAATGCCGCGCGGCACCTCACCTGAAAACGAACGGCTGCTTTGAAGTGCAGAGAGGAATTCACGCATCCGGGAAACACGTCGTACGACCATCGAGCCGGCTTGGCGACTTGTTGTGTGGCCGCTCGAAAAATCGCTCGAACCGAATCAAGTGAATGTTAATCGAAAACTGCTGACAACTCTTCTCCGACCGTCGGTCTGATTCTGAGCTGACTGATAGCGTGTGGCTTCTGGCTCTCGCGGTTAGTCGCTCCTTAAGACTTCCACGTAGAGACACAATCGCGAGTCGCGGAGCGAGCCAACTCCGCCGAATTCGCCATCTCGCGCTCTTTATACATCGCCGGCTCCGTCAGATTGAGCAGAAAATCGCCGAGTACTGCAAACAGCCAGCCGGGGACCTAATGAGATCGTACGCGATAATCGTGACCCGGGTGCAGCCCAATCGAGAGCTCGGGACGGCTCGAACTTCGCGCCGATCGATCAGGGAAGAAATGTTGAGATCGAAGCCTAGAGTGGAAGACTGATCGTTATTCGAGGGTGTTGTGCGCGCCGTGCACGATGTTGAGCCGTAACGGGCGGGGTCGGCTGAGACAAAAAAACTGCTTCCAAGTTATTACCGCTCACATGGCTCCGTGAATTCATCGAATTCCGACTTTGCCGTATCCAGGGGATTGAGTCGCCCGACCCGTAGCCCACAAGTTGGACAGGGCCGGGTGATGCGCCGCGCCGGCCGGGTGTTCGCTCGCTCGCTCAAGAGTTTGTGAATGTTTGTAGCAGGCGCAAAAGCCGACAAGGAACTGTTGCCGCCGGCTTTTGAGAGCTTTTGATTTTCCGAAGCGCGTTTGAAAAGTATTTGTTCTGTCTGATGCTTTGGACCAACTAGCTTTCATCATCTCACAAGGGTGAAGCTCTGTGTTCGCGTCGGCTCGAGTTCTAGTTTGTGAAAGCGTCAGCGCAGAACCCGGCCTGTCTGTTCGGCGTCTTTCATTCTTTGTCACCAGCAGCTTCCCCAAGCGATTCCCAAAGTTTATGACAAACTCTTTCGTCGCCAGCCTTCCGCGGCACTCCGCCGTCCCGCTGATGGTCCAATAAATGTTTAATTGCACCAAGCCTCTCTCAGAGCGAACTGAACAGTTGACGGTTTTTTTTTTCGTCGCGCGGTGTTGATTTCTTCTGAGATACGAACCCGTTTTGTGTTCGAGTCCCGACCGCGTGACTCGCGTGTCCCCGAGCCCGTCCTCGATCGCGGAAAGGAATTTCGGGGGGAAACTGGCGGCAAGCTCGCGAAACACTGCTCGGGAGAGGAAGAGAATCGGAAGCGTTTTCAGTGTCCAACCTCCGTCGAAATCGAGTTTCCGCAAAAGAGTTCTCTCCGACCTAAAAACAAGGAAAACCCTGAGCCATGGCCCCGACATGTTCGGAGGCTTGGCAGCTGAGAGATCGACGGACGAAGTCCCCTGATAAAGTACGAAGTTCGATGTGGTTTTCTGTCTCGCGAATGCCTCTCCCGAGCTCAATGTCGGCTTGTGTCCGGAGAGAAAATGAGCCAAATAGTGAGACTGCAGGGAGGAGGCTGCCAACCATGGAAGAAACGGTTCTTAATTTGTCCACTTGGGAACGGATGCCGCCCGCGCCGCAATCCTCTTAGCCAGCCACTTCCGTCGTTTCGCTGAAAACCAGTGGCTTTCCCGACCGACGGACGGCTTTCGGTCGGCCGAGGTCCGTTGAGTCGACCGAGAGAAGCTCCTCGACGGCGCGAGCTTTGCGGCATCGACGAGGTGAGCAGCTTCCCGCTCCTTTGTGAGGTGGACGCACTCCTGTGCCGCGGACTCTGTTGACATTTCGGACGGACGGCGGGCGGGATCCGCCTCTTCCCCTTCGCTTGGGGAGCGCGAGCGGGAAGCACTCGTCGGCTTCATGAAGTGCTCCGCTCGGCCAGAGGATGGAGACAAGTTCACCAAACCTCCGAAAAGTGATATCTGAACGAATCGAGCGGACGAACATCGTCGTCGCCTCATGTTCGATGGAAAACTTGAGGCCGCGCTGACGGCTGAAACGAGCCGGAAAATGTCCTCCGTCGCGGTCCGCAACCCGTGCGACCGGGAGAACGCCGGCGACCCGCGCGATTCCTGCCGTAGGAACTCCTCGACCTAATCCGTGTGTCTATAGCTCTCCCGAACGTAGTTTGAAGGTCACGTCCAGGCAGCACCGCTTTATCTATCGGAGAATCATTTGTTCCGACTGACATCGAAAGCTGTTTGCCCGGCTGCTCGTTACCGTCAGACAGAGATTCCCTGAAAGCTCTGGAAACGTTCTTGTACATGTGTCTACGTCAAACGCACGCGCAGCTTACTGGGGAGCGGAAGAGCGAGCGGGGATGCAGCAGTCGGCGAGGCCGCATGTCAGACGGGCGGACAGATTTGCGGAGGCAGTCACGCGGCTCCGCTCCGCCGTCATTGACAATCGCCTACTTTGATGACAATTGCTCGACCGCTCGTCGCAGAGCTGCGAGACCGACCGCATGACTCCGGGCGAATATTCGTTCTGCGAACCAGCTCCTCTCGCCAATGGCGTGACTGTCTGATTTTAGATGGAACCCGCTGTCATATTGAAGTTTTTTCCTCGGTCTCCGCCGACGTTTCCGGAAATTGGATTAGTCTCCTTCAACTCCCAATGGCTGCCGTGTCCCGGTCAATAAACCACTTTCTAGGGGACAGCTGGCTGCGGGAGCGGAGGGGGCGCTGGCGAGGGAGCGGAACAACTCCAGGGGACAGCTAAGCGGAGGATCTGGCGGGAGGAGTCGAGCGCGGGTCGAAGACGACTCTGCCAATTTCGTCGGGGCAGCCTTCGCACGCGCTGTTTTGCTCTGTGTGTGTGATGTGCTGAGTCTTGGTTTGTGTGTGAGTGTGAAAACTCGTGTCCATGCACTCGGGCTCAGTACGGGGAAGGCCCCGTGTGCTCGGTGTGTTACTGACTGACTGCCCGCGATGCCTAATGGGTTCGGTAGCCGACGGTAGGCGCCGAGCCGCTGTTTTCTCCGGTGGTGCGACAGTTCTCGGAAGGCAAAAAGCAGAGCGCGGCGTCAATTTATCGCCTCAATTAGACGCTCAGAGGAACTGATTCGAGCTCCGTTCCTCGGATATCCTGATCGGGTGTTACGGAGTTCGCTCCGAAAACCCAGCAGGACGACTTTCGAACTGTCATCGGAGTCCTGAACGGATTTGTCCGGATCAACTTACGCTCCCTAGACGGAGGGTGCTCGTCATCCGAGCCGGATCAGACAGTTTTCCAACTTTCATCGGAGCTCGTTCCGAGCTGCTTGCTCGGTCGGTCAGAAGTCTGCCGCGGAACTCCCGCGACGAAGCCAGCCTGGTGCGCAGCTCCGTTTCGCCGCTTATTCAGCCGCTTGGTTCCGAGAGAGTGCTCCGCTCGCAGCGACGCAGTTCCGCGCGGGAGATTTTGTTCGCAAGAAGCATAACTGTTTGGATTGTTGGGAGTGCACTTGTTGTATCCTCGAACCAGCTCGAGCCAATTTGTTTGCTTTCTACTTGAATACAGTCGCGTGTCGAGTATTTCGCGACTGCTTTGAGCTTTGTTCGCGGAGAGGAGCCCAACCCGTACGATTGCGAGCTCACACCCGCCCCGAGTTACTCTTGTTACAAAAGGAGATCTGCTAAACCCCGCGCCGGCATGCCATGCGGAACGCAAGGGGAAATGGCCTGTTACCCGTCCGCACGAAATCCAGCAGAGCTTTTGGAGCGAGCGCAATTATTCCGCGGACTCGTTCCTCGGACTGGTTCATGTCTCCTCATGGAGAGTGGGGGTGGGGGAAAGGGGGGGGGGGACGAGCTCGGCGTGGAACGGTCGTGTGTTGCTTGCCCCGCCTCTCAATTGCTAACCGTTTTGGGTTTCCAACATTCGTCCCCCCAAGTCATCTCATCCGGCCGCAGGTCCGCGCCTAAGAGCGGATAATGCCGGACAAAGGACAAACACGTTCTCATTCGCCCAATGAATCATGTTCGAACGCATTCGGAGTACGAAGGTTTCGCTTCAGAGGCTCGCCAAAACGACCGCGAAGCGTATGAACAAAACTCACACCTCACCGCCGACCCCCCTCCTTCCTAAACTGAATCAGTTTAATATCGAATAGACATCGGTATGCTGACGGACATGGGCGCGACCGCTTAGACTGAACATCTGGCCATTCTGATTATGCTCAAGAGAAAGTATACTCGACACAGCCACAAGATATCACTATGTAACCGAGGAATGAAGCATGAACGTTGCAAATTAATAACCCCCGCCCTCCGTTAATCGAGGAGCGCCCCCCTCATGGAACCCACGTTCAAAGAAGAATTCCACTTTTCATCTGAGGATACACTTCGCTTTATTTGCATAACTTAATGGGAAGCTTCGAGCGCTCATACCTCTCTCCCTGTGAGTTTTAGGAGTAGGCATCGCAGTCGAGTCCAGTTAACACCTCGAGCTCTAATTTTCCGGCCACAGGGTTGAGGTTCTGTTGCTCACAGAATCTTGGGATACTGACGGTGATCGAGGCCGCGTTTCTTTCTGCAGCTTCGATGCAAACCTCAGCCGTTCCCCCAATCCCGAATCACGGGGGAAAAAAACTGTCCCGCAACTCACAGCAAAATCGGAGTGAGGCCGAGAGCGATGTGTCCTCGCGACGAGATTGAATCAGACGACCCATAACGACTAGTTTTTAAAAATGCCTAAAAACAATGTGTGCTCTGACCACTTGGGTCACCTCCGGCCCAGCGGAGATCAGGCACACTATTCAGGACCCTGTCCTAATTGCACTTCCCCTAACTACGATTTCGAAACGACTACTTTTCGAGATTGGGGTGACCGAAGCGCGGGTCCCTGTACGAAAGATAAGGACTCGCTGTACCAGACGTGAGCCAGGGGTTGAGGGCGTACGCCGAGTGCATGTAGAACAGGTCTCGCCAACTCGAGGGCAAGGAGTTGTTGGATGTCGCGAGAAATCTGGGGTCGAAGGGAGTTCTGAACTGGATCGAGGGGTCGAAGGCCGGGGGTGAAAACGGCATCGCAGGAAGGGGGGGCGCGGCGCTCGGGACCGGCGAAGCTTCTCGAAGTTCGCTACTCGAAGACCCAGGCGTCGGACTTCCGGGCAGCGAGGGGCAGAACAGGTCCTGGGTCGTGGAGCCCAGATCGTCTTTAGTGGTCTTTGGTCCCGGCGAGTCGAGATCGTCGACCACTCCGGCGTCGTCGGCGGTGCGTTTCGTCGGCTGTCGGCGATCGTCGTCCCGGAAGCCCTTGGCGAACGGGTTGAACTTGATTTTCAGGAGGGTGACCGCTTCGTTTTGGTAAGCGGTGACCGCCATGAAGGTCGTCGCCGGGAAGCGAAACGTCGTGAAGTCCCGCATGTCCAGTCGGGCGATATCGCTGCCCCTGTATATGTGCAGGCGGGGGACGTAGCGGTGCATCGAGTTCAGGACCATGAGGCTGTCCGTCGTCGAGTAGGAGTTTGGAGAGATGTTGTTGGTGAGCTTGAGCTTGTTGAACGTCACCTTCATCGAGCCCCACTTCGCGCCCAGCGCGGGGGAGTCCGGGTGACAGTACATGTTTCGCTTGTGCGGGGGGGCGTCGCTCTTGTAAGCTGGCACCCAGCATTTGCCCATGAACTTATAGCGGAAATCATCGACGGGCACGATGTCCAACAGTACGAAGTAGTACTGGTTGGCCTCCAGGCCGGTGATGGTAAACTTGAGGTCGGGGAACATCCGGCGGCCGAGTTTGGTGAGGATCATCTCGGTCCCGCACTGGAAGAACTCGCGCCAGAGGCTGTGGTTCTCCAGCTCCACGTTGACGTTCTCCATCCTCGGATCTCTGTTGGTGATCTCTACTTCCAGCATTGTTTCGGAAAGGCAGCGTGGGGGGTACTCGTCCTTGACACCAATCATCGTGGGCCTAAACACCATCGGTAATCCTGGTGAAATCTGGTGCGGGAATCCAAAAGTTGCGAGAGAGAACAGAAAACACGATTAGAGCACTAAACACTCAGTATCCACGTTGTCGGTCGCTCGTTGCGGAGAAGCCTCGTCGAGCTCTGAGAGAGACTGGAGTTCGATTCCTATGTGTTGTCTTAAATGCTTCTCTACCTGCCTGCCCTTTCCGAAGGCTGTTGCGGTTTACGACTATGAAACGCGGCAATGTTTGAAGTTCAAAAAGCTCATCGAGCACTCGTCTCAGTCAGATCGTCGCCGCTCTCGGGATTCTCTCGGCCCGCGGCCCCCGCGTACAAAACAAGAGAAGAATCACCCAGAGCACTTTGTTCACCCCATTCAATTACGCGCAGCATCCTCATATTCCCCACCCGAGCCCATGGAGAAAGTTCAGTGAGTGGCTCTGGATCCGCCGAAAGATCTGATGCGTCAAATTTCGTTGGATTTGTACAAGTTTCCCCGAATACTCGACCACGACAAACGTATTGTAGATATGAGCGAGCAGAAGCGAGAGATCTCAGGAACGAGGCCAACATCGGGTCTTTGCCATCGGAAAGTTCCCCTCGGAAAGGTTTGAGCCCGAGCGGTGATTCCTTCTGAAGCCAATCATCACTGATCCTCGAAAGGAAACAATCGCCTGGCCTTATCGTTTACATGAACTCGGCGGTTTGTTCAGCGAAGATGTCCGTAACATTGAAGCGCAGGCATGCTGCTCTGTTCGCGGTCAAAGAACGGATGATGTTTTCCGGAGCCGTACCGATCCAGTACGCCGCTCATCTCGATCTGCGGGGGGACGCTGTTTCGTATTCCAAATAGCGAGGGAGGCCTCCCCGATCGTCGGCTCGTGAGAAAGGCGTTTCTGACCCTCGCACCGTTTGTGGCGTTTCCGGCGTCACGGCCCCGAGAACTTCGCCGGCGAGGGGAGACTCGACGGCAACGTGAAGGAAGGATGGGATTCCGGATGATTCCGCCGGAATCATACGTGTCTTCCGCGGATTCCAAGCGAAAAGGTTGACCGCGGCTCGCGAAGCTCGAGGAGTTGCGAGCTACGATTTTTTGTGTCTTGGTTTCCAGCGAATTCAAGTCACTTAGTGACCTCAGAGCATTATGGAGTGCGTTTTTTGGATCTCTCGGAGAGGTTCGAGCGCTCTCGGCCGCGACTACAGAGGGAAAAGACGGCGGCATAGCCATAAACTAATCGAACACATCACCGACTGTAGCTGTTGAGCGGGTTTGGATTCCGCATGCAAAGCGGTGTCTCCAAAGGTGGGGCAATAAAATCTGTTTTTGAGGATCTGCTGTTCATTATAGAACTGTTGTCGGCAAGTTAAGATCAAGGGAGCCTGCTCGTCACCCATCCAACGACCTAACCAGCCGCTCATCCGAGCGACCGCCATCCGCCGCCGACGATCCGGCGACGAGCAACGAAAGCCACGGCCATGCGCGTCCGCTCGCCTCGTCGAGAGCGCTGAACAAGCGCTTCGACTCAACTCGCAAACTAACAAACATGATAAAAACGTTTGATCAAGACCGAAACACGTTTTTCGGATTCTGGGAGTTTTCGGGTGCGTATGGCTCTCTCGCCACCACTCAGCACCAGTTCGGTGGCTTCTATGCCGACTGGGGGGAGTTGTTGCTAGCTAGCGCACTGGCACCACTGCGTCAAGAGTATGTCGATGCCGCCATCGCTCTGGCGGGGGATGCTGCTAGGGTTCTAACTTACACATTATGGATGAGACCGCGCAATCATTCGACGCGAAGAACTTGACGGAATCTTCTGCGTGATTAGTTGGAATAATCTGTGGGCTCGGCGTTGCGTACATAACCTCGGAGAGTCAGTCGCGAGCTGCGATCGAAAGCCTGGGTCGGCACATGTGAAGATTCCAACTCGGCAGAGGTCAAGAGCCGAGGCTATCGCCGTTTGCGCTCATACTACGGTGCTAACAGAACCGAGTCCGGTAATCTGGGCCAGCGTGAGCCCAACTCCCTCTCATCCTCCGCTCATTCACCCGAAACAAGAAAAGCCGAGTCGTTCTCGCGAGATCATGGGCTGATGCGACGACGCCCCCCCCCCCCCCCTCATTTTTTGACGCGATCATAAGGTCTCGGATCTTGCGTGAACAACATACGTGAGGAACGATCGAGGGCGAAAAACTCCCCATTCGTTGAGGTGAACGGAGGAGCACGCATGAAATCCATAGATCATTCGTCGCGGGAAGTATTGTTTTGATTTTCTAGTTTTTCTTCTGTTCGTATCGTTGCCCGATGAGAGAGGTGGTTCTGAGAGTCCATGCGACTACAAAGGCTAGGAAGCGTTCTGTCGCTGCTTCGGGATTTTCGGAGGCGTTCCCATGTCGGGGTGAGGTTGCGGCCCCTGCGCGTGCAGTCTGAAGTTACAAGTCTGTCTTACCCTGTTTTTCTCTCTGATCTGAGCGACGAGCTCACTCAGCGAACGATTCCGAGAAGGAACAGAATGATTGTTAGATCCTGTGATTTGAGAGTGGAAAGAGTGAATTAACCGAATGACGTTTTTTGCCGCACGCTGCGCAGGGGCAAGCTGACCCGTTCCGAGCTGAGACGGCGCCTGCATATCTATCGGCGTTCATCCCAACCGAACCGCCCCCGCCGTTAGCGGAGGACGTGTACTATGGGGTGCCACCCCTAAAAAATACATACGCATGGGTTAGTGTGTCTTCTAACTCATCGCTTGTTTCTTTTCGAGTAGTTCGTTCAGAGCGTTTTGTTTTCACATCTTCCACACTTCCGATGTTTTCGTGCAACAAACGATTGCATGTCGAGGAGGAAACCTATGACACAGCGAATAACATCCAGCTGCTCACGCGCGAGATCAGCCAAGCCGAGTCAGTGTGTCAAGACTACGGGGAGAACGGAGGAAAGTATAGCCCTGCTCGGGCTCCCATTCGCCGGATGGTGGTGCAGTGGAATCGTCACAAAAGCCTAAACGACCGTGCGCAGGAGTAGTTTCCACAAATCCTCGAGGCCTGGCAGCAAAATCTTGAAAGCGCTCCTGCGAGACAGCAGCTCGTAACAAAGGACTTCTCCTCTGACCTTAGGGTTAAAATATTATGCTCCTATTCCAAGGCATTTACCGAGAGAAGGCTTAAACTCGCCAAGATTTGATCATACATCAGACTTTCCCCCGACCCGCTCCTTCTTTTTTTAGAAGCCATCTGAGCCACTCTTGGAAGATGGCCATGTTTTTCCCTCGGCAGGAGGCCTCGCTCGGCCCACGAGGTTAGGCGGCGGGAAGGCGCGCCTTCCGCTGTGACCTCGTCCTCTTCAGCACGCTCTCCTCTTTTCGTTCCTGAGTAGCGAGCCATTCTTCTCCCGGAGCACGGTATTTTCGGTGGAATGACCGAGTAACTGACTGACGTCAATTTATCAAACTCTTCGGAAGGCTCCCGAGAACTATTCCTGCCGAACGTGGACAGCCATGAATACATGGTGCGTGAAGCGGCGGTTTTTGACCTCGGTCGCTCGGTCGGACTGAACGGAACCGTGTCGGGTGGCTCGATTGGAATCGTCGGCGTCGTCATTGTCAGGGAAAGTCGTTCCATCAGCGAAGCACACGACGAACACCCAAGGCAAACTGGAGAACAGACGGACGGACTCGCAGATGCGCGCCGCCTCGGAGCGCTCGTACCTCGATACCTTGTTTCATCAACAGTTCGAGAATCCACTGGAGCAGATCGAGGAGAAAAGCAGCCAGCGAGATTGAAAGACTCTTCGGGCGAACGAACAAACGGAAGAAGAACCGGTTTCACGTGGGGGGGGGGGGGCAGCAAGGACTGACGGGTGGAGAAAAGAGATCCGAGAAAGGAAATCTCTGTTCTGATTAGGTGATGAATGGAGGAGAGACACGATGGAATCTCAAACAAAACGCGTCCACATCTTTTCCTCGTCCGACCGCTTCGTCGTCCTTCTCTCGAAGACCCATTTCTACTCTTGGCCCTCCGTCAAAAGAAGATTCGACCTTTGACGACCGCGACGGCGGCGTTCGACGCCTCAATTTATCTCCACAACTTCTTAAATGTCTTCTTCCTCCTCGTCGAGCTCGCTCGCTCCCTTCCAGTCGAGCTGCAGGCGGACGAGGCTGCCAAACCGAGCCTTTTTCCCAGATAGAAAGGAGGGGAACTTTTGCCAGCGGTACGAACTGAACGTAACTGGCCGGACAGTGAATTTCTATCCGGAACTTCCTGCTCAGCAACGCCACGAATGGAGCCCGAATTGACCGAAACGAAGCTGACGGGAGCCTAGCAGCTCCGAGAGCGCGCGGGGTGAACGTCACGCGGAAACACCTCGCATGGAAACTGCGGGATGCGGGTCCAAAAGAGGGTGGGGCGGAATACGCAACACACGGACGAAGAGCTCGAGCTAAATTGCGATGCTTAGGCGAGCTCAAATATTTAACTTGCTGCAAAACTGCTCCGGCAGCTCTCCTCCGTGGGAGAGAGCTTTCGGGTAACGTATTCCGAAGACGAGCAGCTGCATCCAGTAATCCACGAACAGCGGAACTGGGACAGTGCTGTGGAGCCTCGGACGGGAAACTTCTAAACTTGGCCGCGAGTTAGTTAGACGAGATGGAAGTTTGCGAATTCAGCCATCATTAAAGCGGCCCCGTTGAGGGCGGGGAGAACGGCAGTTCAGACTTCAACCCGATACGCCGTCTCCGTTATCCTGATTCGACAACGGGTCTGACAAGAGTCTTGTGTAATGTGCACGAATTAGTCAGGACCGACAACGAGCGCGGTTTCAGACAACTTTCCAAAATGCCCATACCGGCTCCGTATCTTGCTTCGACGACGAACTCTCGCAGCTTCCGACGAACTCTCGCAGCCTCCAACGAACTTCCGCAGCCTCCGACACAGAGCTGTGAGCGAGTGGGTTTTCACTCTGTTTTAGAATTTCGGGGTGGCGGAGACCCGTATTCCAACGTTTTCGAGAATTCAGTCAGTCAGCGAATGTTGACCATGATTTTTGCTGGATCAACCTCAATCGAGGCTTTGATGTATCGGTCTGCGAGCTCTCAGTCGAATACGTCTCTCGTACTCGTCATCCTGAGAGTCGGAAACGATTTCCCCCGTAGCAATCTATCCGTGTCTGTCATGTGGCTACGAGCTTAAGGCCGCCCCATCGCAACCACCGTCATTCTCACCGACACTCACAAACTCAACCCACACGACATCCACACAGACGTTCGCAGATTGAGCTTTTCGTTGAGATAGCGATAGGTTTGCGGTTCCCCACTAACCCACCCTCGTCTTCCTCAGTCGTTCTTTTACTGAAAACGAGCCGTAGCAGGGAATATCGGTCTCAATCGTTTCCTTCACTGCCTAACGAGAGCCTGATTGTGTGATTTCAGATTTTGTCCAAGGATTCAGTGACAGTGGCGGTGGATGCCGTGGTCTACTACCGCATCTCAAACGCCACCATTGCCGTCTCCAACGTGGAGGATTACGGACACTCGACGCGACTGTTGGCGGCCACTACACTGCGAAATGTCTTGGGTACCAAAAACCTGTCGGAAATCCTCTCTGAGAGAGAGTCGATCAGTCACGTGATGCAGGCAAGTTTAGACGAAGCAACCGACCCCTGGGGTGTCAAAGTGGAGCGAGTTGAGATGTAAGTATCCTTCGGGACTTCGATTCCAAGACATTATATTAGCGATTTCGTCGACTTGCATCCGGTCCAGAGAAATATCGTTGATATGGCGCAGCGGAGAAAACCCCTTTGCAGTGGCGGAGTGGCCCTCCTCCCTCCGGCTTTTGGCAAACGTCCTCGCTGAGCTCATACTATGCGCCGGCCTTGATCATTACAGAAAAGACGTTCGTCTGCCAGTACAATTACAGAGGGCTATGGCGGCCGAAGCCGAAGCTGCCCGAGAGGCTAGAGCCAAGGTAAGTTTCTCTGTTGCGACGTCGATTCCCTTTCCGATTCAACTCTTTTGTTGTCCTCCCCCTCCGAATGCGACGGAGCATCCAGTCATGCATCCTTGATCTGCACAGGTGATCGCCGCCGAGGGAGAGCAGAGAGCCTCCCGGAGCCTGAAGGAGGCCGCTGAGGTGATCGCGGACACACCGTCAGCGTTGCAACTGCGTTATCTGCAAACGTTGGCGTCGATTGCGGCAGAAAAGAACTCTACCATCGTGTTCCCCATACCAATGGAACTGTTCTCCGGTTTTATTGCTCACGATCAGAGACACGAGACTCACAACCATGACGGAGGTAGGTCCTGCGCCAAAGAGGAGCTCGACGACACAATCATCAGTTGAGAGGAACCCTTCTACTAAGCGGAGACAGACGGTTAACGGCGGCTGAACCCGTCGGTGGGTGTTTGCTTGGTCAGGCGACCGGACGTTGATGGGTCCTAATGTGCTCGCGTGCCGGTTGTCGGATTGTCACCATGTCCGGTGGCCCGAACCTGCATTCATCGACCTTTCACCCACCGCCACCACCACCATCACCATCACCACCATCGTCATCTTCATCGACATCGATTCATCTAATCATTTCACTCGGAAATTCGACCATCGAACCGTCCGTCCAGCCGTCCGTCCCTCCGTGTGTCCGTCTCTTTACCACGCTCTCGATGAGCGTGCGCGTCTGACAGTTCGCTCTTTGGTTGCAGGGCCCAGCCCTCCTATGGCGCCGCCGCTGGAGAAGAAGGAACCGATAGCATAGCAACAACTCACCCCGGTCAGACGACTGCTGTTCTGGGCTCCCCCGGGAGGACAACGCCGAATGTCGTTGGCGGCTCCCCCCTCAATCCCATCTGCCCCGAAACAGTGAGCTCACTTAAGCCCGGCCCGTACTGACAGTGCAGCCATCATCGCCGGCTAGCCCCCGATGCCGAAGCGGAAACACCGACGCACATCTCGTCGAACATCAGTGCAAACGCTCGGAATAGAGATGTCAGCTGCGGGCGGCAGTCATTGTGACCACAGACTAGCCAATGATGACGGGCAGAACACCCGACCGCGTCGGAGCAGAGATTCAAAATCTGTGAAACAAAAAGGAAAACAATCGAAAGGAGAGATATCCATCCACCTGATCGCGGATACCAGCCGAGCAAGAAAGCAAGCAGCCGAGCAAACAACCGGAACTGGAAAAACAGAAAGCATCACAGAACTACGAAGCGAAAATATGTGCCACCAATCATCAATCGGAATTAATTGCATTTGAATCGATTGTTGCATCGGATCCTTCAACTCAGCAACGGAAAGCTTCGTCCAGCCAATGGAAGCTTCCGCAACGAACTCCTCGCGGACGGCAGAAATACGAACGAGCGGGCAGGCCTCGAAACAAGAGGCTCTCCGCAACTGTTGGGCTCTCAGCAGGTTCTGAGTTCGTGTTCAGCTTTGGTTTCGAATCGGACAAACTTTCGAAATCGAAATGCTTATCTTCCTCATCTTCTCCGCTCTCTGGACAGCAGGAAAGCAGAACGGAACTGCGTATCTTCGAACGCACAGCGTCGGGCCACGTAGCCATTGGTTTTACTTCGGTCACGTCTCAAGTCTCCAGGTGATCTTGGATGATGGACCGACATTCCTGGGTTCGTTCGTTACCGGCACAAACTCGCTACTCCTGTATTCACATTCGAAGAACTAGACTCTTGTCTGAGTCGTTCGTACGCGAAGTGTTCTGTATAGACTGCTCGATCTGTTTCTTCCAATTGACCTCAAATGGATCGGAAGCGATCCTGGTTGGACCGTCGAGACGACCAGTCAGCTAAGCCTCCAAAAAATTGACGGCTCATCAAAAACAGTTCCACCCTTCACCCGCCATGACATTGATTGATGACCTCCTCGATCGCTGTGAAGAAGTTTGCATCTATCCCCAAAGCCGGATAATTCCCCAGCGAGCTGACTAGTCGACCTGGTTCTGGTCCCGAACGACTCCTAATTTCACGCATTATTTGAGACGGTGGATGAGCCTAACGATTCGCTCATGTCCGAGCGAGCCACGTCGATTATCGTGTTTCTGTTTCGGGAGTGTTCGATGGCGGCCTGACGCACTGCGTGAGGCAAATCAACTGTATGAATGATTCGAATGATGACCTCTGAGCGAACAGCGGAGCAGGAAGGGGAACACACCAAAAGTAATCAGCTTTTCTTGAATGGCAGCCGACGCAACAATTACCTCAGAGGAGGTACAAACAAACAAACAAGCTTACTGCTTGAGAAAGGAATCCTGTCCACAGGAACGCGATTCAAGTATTCGGAGCGGATCAATCATCCGGCAGAGTGGGTGCTAGGCGATGTGAAATGCAACTCTGGTAGACGAACAGGCTAAATTTTCTATGGACTGAATGCTGATTGAAAGTTAAATTGATTCAGGTGTTCGTTCGCATGCAAACGCAGATTGTGTGAGCAAATGCTTATGTACTAAAAAGCTATGAAAGTCGTGTCACATGTCTGAAGTGAGGGAGCAACAAGCAAGGAGCTAAGAATGCAGTCATCGACCGGGGGGCGTTGTGACGCTGTCCACCACGCGAGTGGACAGCCGGCGCTTCTCTTCCGGCTCGAAGTGGTAACTATTCACTGTCACCATCTGTCACCACCAATACAATCAGCAACAAGAGCAACATTGACATCACCCGTATCGCGTACGCGCAAAAACATCGTGGTTCCCTGCAGCAGCCGCGGCAACAACAGCGGCAAGCTGTCGGCCAGAGAGCGTGGCAGCATCGTGAACAGGGAACCAACCTCATTCAATCAGCAAGCCAACTGAACAGTGTTATCACCTTTACCATTACGTATGAAAGAACACATCGAGTACGATGGAGACAAAACGCTGCGTCCTGCGTCGCCGTCCCGGCCTCTGGCGGCCACAGGGTCTTGGCTCTGCGGGACAGAGATCAGGATGGCCTCTACGAGAAGTGAGGTCATTACGATCTAGAATAGGAGACGACGAGAAGTCACAAGGTAATAACTACTACGATAATGCGAGTTTCTGGTGTGCGAGTTTTCGAATGAGAGAGAAGTTTTTCAACGCAACCGATCGGAAAGCAAACAAGAGCCGCGCACCGATGGAACGAAGGAGAGCAGGTTAACCCAAAAGTCGAGAACATATGATTCATTGTCAGATCGTCACAACGTCAACGAGCACAGCTGGAGGGCACCTGCCCCCCACGATGTCTTGAAACGGCCTCTTCCCAACGAGGGTCACAGGGACAGGGGGCATTTCCTGCGTCGTGTTCAACTCGGAATATCTAAACCCGTGATTGATATTGAGCCCCATTTAGGGACTGCATGCTCCCCCAAATTCAAGGGGGGCCCCGGGAGGGCCACACCGGTACAGGGTTTGAGAGAGAAGGGGGCAGCGTCCAGGTCTTCCAGCTGACTCGATTCTTGAGATCGATTCAATGAGCGTCTGAATGAGTAATTGGTGTACGTTTGTTTTTCTCGGTATCCGTCTGTCAGTCGGCGCGGCGGTTGTTTTTTCAATGCCGCACGATGTTTCCATTTGGAGCGTTCATTCACTCTTTGAATCGGTCCCTCAACAAAACAAGGATGCGTCAAAACACAGCAGCAGCAACAACTCAATCCACGATACCGTTCCCACCGTTTCGTTCCGGTGGGGACTTTTTTGGTAAAAAACAAACAAAGAAACTATACTTGGTAAAATTATATTATTGTCAACTTGAGGCAATAATCCAGATCACGATGATGATGATGATACCGATATCGACGATGATGAAAAGAGTAAGAATTATACTAATCGATGTTCCTTGTTGCCCGTGTGGGGTCTTGTTGACTCCACCCGTGTGTGTTTTGACTGAAAGATTTTAGATTTACGACGTCATTGAGTGTTTCTGTAAATACACTTTACTTTTGGAAACAAACAAGAAACGTTCGACTCAAACAACAACAACAAAAGCAACCATGTAACACAACACTGTGTCTCCTCCAACATTGATTCATCATGAGCTCTTCGAAGTCTCATTTTGAAGTCATCAACAACTGATACGATGACACTTCTATGAGAAACACTTCTGCTGATGTGCATAGGTTGTTAGCAGCAACGCAATGCAGACTTAGTATCGCTCCTCATATTCGGGAATTCAGTCGCCAATCAGATTTGATCGGGAGTGGCTAACCTAGAAGCCGTTGAGTGGGCTGACTTGAGCAGATCGGCGCGCCGTCCGAACTCCCATCGACGGAATCGCAACAGCGACCGACAACCGGCAACAGAACGAGGACGAGGGAAGACGGTGAATCTATCAGTGGAACCATCATCTGATTGTTCCCACCGCAGGCTGACTTCGAAATCCTGCGCAGGTAGGCGACCTCTCCGGGGAACCGCATGAGATCACAAGAGTAGGCGTTGAGTGTGTGCGCCACCTTACACCCACGAGGCCGGACGGGTCGCGCCGGCTGAGCCTGAACCCGCGACTCTTGCCCCTCGATTCTGTTGGCTTGCGGATCAACTTCGAGCGAGCGAAAGCAGAAGAGCCCAGCAAAACCAGCTACTTTCGTTCTGGGTTTATGACTGCACTTCGCGCCCGGCCTCAAAGTCGACAAAGCTCGCACGTTCACGGCAATCGCTCGGACCGAAAATATCCGACAAAGCAGAGAGGGATCTCGCAGGAACCACAACAAAGCAATCGGTGACGGCGTCATCGGGCTCCGAGGGATCTTGCGCCGAACACCGACAAGCTCTCGTCAGAGCCGAGACGCGCGCTACCACGTGCTAGCACAGCCGAAACTCCCGAGAAATTCTGTTTGGGGCGGAATCGCTTAGAAGGAGGGGTCAGTTGGCTTCCATTAAGTACCATCCAAACAGAGCTTAATCATGCTATCTTGAACAACGACAAGAGACTGAAGCATTCGTGCAAGCCGCAGGAATCTACCAAAAGTACCAGACAAGGATATCAACCAACACAGAGACAAAAATGTTGTCAAAAACCTAAAAGGGGTAGAGTGGCGGTATTCATTGAGACAAAACCAATCCATCCATCCATTCATCAATCCACCCACACAACGATTCGCGCTTGCTCGCCGAAATCCAACGAAATTGGAAAAATCAACTTGGCCAGCCAACAGGTGAACTTCTACTGAAAAAAACCGTACGGACAAAAAGCGTCCTCGATCGAAAACCGCCTGAGATCTCAAACGTTTTACGGTGGACATTCACCAATGAGGGACCCCGCATCCTATTTCGAGAGTTATGATAACGATGAAGTAGGAGAAAACACCGCTTCACATAAAAAGGGAACCAACTTCAAAAATGCATCAGTTCTGTTTTGTTAATGAGCCTCCGCCTCCGCCTACGCCGCTTGAGCAAGGATAACTGACGAAAATCGTCACACGGGTTTACTGTGTGCTGGAAATTCAGAGAAAGATACCGCTTGTCTCTCGAAGTACACGCGCGAAATGAAACTTCTACAGCTACAGCGATACCAGCAATTCGAACGACAGAGTCTTGGGAGATGGGTAGTCTCCAGAAGAACAGACAATTGCAAGAGAACTCTCGAGAGCGTCGTTCAGTTCGCCGAAATTTGGATTCAGGGTGATGTGCCGTTTTCCGGGCGCGGACATCGAACGCCAATTCCAGAAGGAACCTTCGAGAACTTCTGAAACACCAAGAATGGCAGACACGGACACCGGAGCTGGTGAATAGGGCGCCAATAGATCACATCAATATCGCAAAGGAAAGAAGAAACAAACAAACCATCAACGGAGAGGAGACTTACATGCCAAAGATGAACCAAACAAACGAATGTAGGCTAACAACAGACGAAAAGTTACGGAAACTGAACTACTACAACTGAATCTACCTCAGCACCAGGTGGAGAACCGAACACCAACAATAGCTCGAAACCTTACGGAAACGGACATGAATATCAGGGATCTGTGCAGCTACTTCTTTCAGCTAGCCCCCTGCCTTATGGAAGATATACAGTGGACGGAATGGAGCTTCGGAACACTGACAGTGAGACTGATGAAATCGCGTGGCCCTTCCGCTTGATTTTCGCTAAAACGTCCGAGGGTGCCAAACAAACGTCTCTGTCGTGCCAAGCTACCAGGAAGCCGACGGTTCGAGTCAACGAACTCAGGAAAGCCAACAACCACGCGAACAAGCGACCGAGGAAAGTGAACTTACTGATCACGCCATTGTTGTCAAACGTCTTGACCACTGTAACCGCAGATTGCAATTTCGAGAGGAGATAAGATGGAAGAGCCGCTTTACCTTATCTTCTAGGTAATATTTACACTGCAACACGCCACTTTAGTTGAAAGCTGGTCGCTACTGTCATACTTTAAGGAAGGGTCGTCTTCTCTCGAGCGACTCATTAGAAGTCTACTTAACTTTCCATCCAATTTCCCTTTGTACCTCATTCTCGTAGCAAGTATACCTCTATGGACGAGTCATACGGGCACTAGGTAATCTGCTTGGACTCAACTTTGAAGAAAAATACCATCCTTCACGACGTCACCACCATTCACACGCAAACAAACAAACTCACTCACCCACATTGAAACAGCGCTCCTGTTTGTATTTTGAAACGCGCAATGGCCTCACTACATATAGGAACAGTAGGTACACCCTCGAACCCGAAAAACGGTTCTCAGACAACGTCACACTCTGGTGATGATATTATGTAGAATAATGTCTCAAAATTTGTTCATAGTGAGAGTAGTTGGCATAGCCCAAAACCGGGGTAGGGAGATTGAGGCGAAGCGTCCCCACGTGTTCTCAATCAGCGAGACTTTTCTTGGCCTCGACCGGACTGGCTTCGGAACCGAATTGGAAACCCGAGGTCACGTTGGGAGCACCTCACCTTCGGAAGTCGTTTCTTCCCTGGAGAAGAAAGGCGCGCGCGCAGCGATACACTCCTCGACCACAAAACTGACTTACCCTTTGCAGGAATCGTGTTCCTGACTGTTCGATAGATTATCTTTAAATATCTTCAGTGATCGATATTCATGAACAATTGATCAGCGTCTACAATCACCACGAATCACGAATAATCAATAGCCGAGGACCGTTCCCGAGCTCGATTCCGGAAGCGATTTCGGAGTCGACTGATTTCCGAGTCTCTGAGTTTCGAAACAACGGAGCATCAAATTGAGGAATCTCCTTCGCTGATCATTGTGATGGGTGTTTTTTGGTTGTGCTGACCTTGTACTGTAATCTTTACGATGCCGAACATACAGTCAGGCAGACATGCAAGCGGACCGGCAGCCGGTCCTGCTAGAAGTTTCCTGAAGCTCGCTGTCTATTGCGGTAGTAGGTAAGATACAGCCGAGGCGACTTAGAAGACGGTCCCAACGATGATGATGCTGTCTATCGACCCACCTTCCCACATGGACAAAAGCACCGATCCCGGCGAGCGGACCGTTGCGGAGCCCCTGTGACCGTTACCTCATCGCGGCCCACACACCAACGTGTGATATCATATCAGTATTAGTACGAAGAGCGACTTGAGCTCCCACCAAGAGAGTATTACATTCGGCAGACAGACGAAAATACGAAGCAACGCGCAACGCCCACTTGACGGCGCTGTCTGCGGTGGGCGAAGCTTGTCCCATCTCCGAGGGCTGGTTTGTTGCTAATTTCTCCGCGACATCCGCTCGTCCGGGCGGTGAATAGACAGAAGTCATGTAACGACGCTCGAAAGCAAGGAAGAGATCGATGAAGATTTATAATAACAATAATAATAACAAGACTGACGGTAACCACTAATGATCATGCAGAATCAAGCCACATCATCTACGAACTCATCATTCTTCGCGGAAAAATTACCAAAAAAACCCTAAAATGATTTGCGTGCAACGAGGAGGATAGGCGTTGAAGTGTTCAGAGTCGGGCCCTGCCTCTTGACGAAAGGAAAGAGAGGGCGCAGAACGTGTGCAGAACGGCCTCCCCGAAGATCTTCTAGCAACTCATCGATCGTGGAATATCGCTCAGATTTCCACTCCATTTATATCAAACGGAAGGGTTCGTTCATCGCTATGTAAGCTGCGCCGAATTGGCGATTCACTCATTTTTCATGCCGTAGAACTGCTTAGAACTGTTCGTCAACATTCGGAGGAGTCTGAAACAAAGAGGGAGAGGAACCTTTGTTTGTTCAGGAATTTCCGTACATTCATTCATGCGTTGAGGAGACAAGAAAAAACTGCCACTGGGCTGGAGTTAGCGATCGGCGACTCCGGAGGGCGCGACAGATCATTCGAACCGAAAACTCAGGAAGAGCTGGAAGACGACTGGAAAGTCCGAGAATGTGGGGCGAACGAATTTTCGGACACCACATCTGTTCACATCTGATCGCATCGGTCATTCAAGGATAAACAGGTTCAAGGCTTGATCACTGCCAGACATTCTCGAAGAGTCTTCAGCCCTGACGGAGCGACAAGTAAGAGGTCGTAAAGTGAGCTCGGCAAATCTAGAAACGGAAGGTGACCAGACTCGGAAAATCAGTGCGATTAAGCCCTTCCGCAACTCGCTCCTGCTCGGCTACGGAGGAGGAAAATCTTTCGTCCCTTCTCCATCTTCCCATGACTTCCCTCACGCAGACTATCGGGTTTTTCCCAGCTCCCAGTACCGATTGAATTGTGAAACCATGATCAGAAAATCAAGTTCCACCTGTTCGTGAAAATCCCCTCGATGTTGTACTACATATGCAGGCAAAGAAACGGAAAGCAAAAGTCATCCAACGAATGTGATGTTCGGACGATTGTGGGCCCCCGAGGAACATCGGTGGATCCGGATGGGCACCGATCATGTGAAGAGTTCAAGCCGCGTTCGTAATCGATTGTTCATGGGCCACAAAGTCTGGCAACGGGAGAAATCAAAATATTCGGATGATGGGAAAGCGAAGATCAGGTCTGAAGCGAAGTAGCAGCAATCGCCGCGAGGGGAAAAGCCGACGAATTCAATTGGATCCACCGCTCCGGGCCACTCGTCCACGTGAGCCACTCGAGAGGTGTGACGGATGCCGAAACGAGCCCAGGCTTCGCTACCCCGTTCGCTCTCTGCATCGAGATGGCTATTAAATTCGTAGTTTTTTCTCGTCAGAGACCTCATATATAGGTATGAATGACATTTCTATGAGAGTCGGTAACTCCTTCATTCTTTCCAAGAAATACCGTGATCTTGTATAGAGACGTAAGAAGAGCGAGAGACACACACACAAGCAGTTCGTTGCTATAGCCCTCGTGGCACGGATTTTTTCGTCCGGCGAACTTCACGCGAAAATTCTCATGAAGAGGTTTTGGCCATTGCGTAGCAGATGGGAGCGCCCCCACAACTCGAACAAACTTTAACGACAAAACTGACACAGCCTATCCAGGGCCAGGTCGAATGTTGACAACATCACATAGCAATACCTAGATGCCCAAGGAAAGACCTCGATCCAATTACTGCCAAATGAACCCCGATTGAAACTTAGACTCGGACTTTGAGTCTTCGTCGTGCAGACCTTCTCAAAATGCGTGCAAAGGTCCGATGAAGTGACTAAGTACTGAGTGCTAGACTGAACTCACAGATCACACAGATGAAAATATATTTCTTCGTAGACAATTTTCGAAGCATTCGTCTCTTGTATCGCGTTTTTGTCTTCGTTGCCAGATTTTCGCCGATGGAGGACACTGATGAACTCGCGGTGTTCCGACCTCACCAATGAATGGATCATATTATTACAATTATTCCTCCAGACATTATATCGACGTCGATATTGTTCATGGTATTACTTTGAAGTTACCGATTGGGACACGAGATCATTGATTGCAGCATCACTTCCACTTCAACATTGCTGGCGATACATTTCTCACACGATGGATTGAATGGAAGCGGTGATAGTGATGACGATTAATAACGAAGCAGGACTTCTCTTCCTCTCATAGACGGCAGGGAGAGAAAGACTCGACAAAATTACCAATCGCTGTGGGCATCAGCTGGCGTCCTTGTCTCCGTAACAAGTACAAAACAAACAGACAAACAAACAACCCAAACACTCATCCACCCACCAATAAACCACCCAAACGTTGAGGGAACGATTGAGAACAGACTGGAGAATCGCAAGCTCCTTACGTTTTCTCCACAAAATACCGCTAGAACTGTCGACTACTACTATTACTACTGATACTTCTTGTCTCGATATTCACCACGTATTCATGTGAGGGAGACGCCCTTTTTCTTGGAAACTATAACTCTAACCGCTGACAATAATGACGATTGATAATATGATTACCAATTCTCATTGAAGCTGTAATTCTCATCGGTATCATTATTATTATTATCTTAACGTAAAGATCATGGAGCACTACGGTTACTGACTGATGAGACAACATCATAAACTAGAAACCGCAGCGAATGAAGGAAAACAGGACCGTGGAAGGCGGAAAAAACACAGAGCTACGGAGAAAACTACGATTTTTGAGATGACGAATCAAAAGGACTAAACCCGGCTCGATTCATCTTCGATTAATTAATATTTTCTTGGATCTTGTAGCAAACGGAATAACGCTGGAAGGTGGCGAGGAAAGAAACAAGAGTCTTCTAGGGGAAAGAGTGGCTATGACATTATAAGACATCTCAAAGATTCATCAGATGAAAGATGAAACAATGAGTTTGGGCGGAAATATTCGCCATTTTGATGTTTTGTGGAATGTCTCTTGATAATACCCTTCCGGAATGAGCTCATCAGATCACGCCAAAGTGTGGAGGAACGACAACCCAAAACCAGTCGCAGTGGATATTTCTTCAACACGAACATCAAAGTATAACAACCATCATGAGAGGAACTTCTGTATTTGAAGACTAGAGAACACGTGTTTGTAAAGAACTGAGCAAAAAACTGAACAGAAAAAGGAGATATGATTGAAGATAATTATGATGAGTAAGAATAAGCGATATGATTAATGATTAAGAGAGGAAGGATACCACGAAGATAAACCAACGCCCAATGATCATCCACACGTTCGAAATAAAGTGTAATGCTTTGGAGCAATCTCTTACATACGCCTAATGTTTTCATTCATTGCACGCCCTTTTAGCTCAAATGCCCTCCGTTCCTGCACGTTGTCACAGAATGACCGGAGCGATTCCTCCTCAAACTACTCTCGTCATCCAGCTTTTTGAGGGAGTTTCCGTGGCGGCTCACACTCGATAGTCAATGATTCACAGCAGCCTTATCCTCTAAGCGGGAGTCATTCGATATCAAATCACTGCAGAGCTACGCGCTCCGTACCGTTCGAAGACAATTGCTCCGCTCGGTTCATTTCAAACAGCGTCCGAAATCCGTCAATGTGTGTATGAAAGGGGCCTCGTGAGGAATAATTAGTACATTCCGTGAGTTTTGCCCGAGGACCGTTCGATTTCACCGTACACGAGGACGAATCGCAGAGTCGAATCGCTTTGTTACCTCGAAACCGAATGAGTCGGACCTCACTGAGAGCTCCAGCCCAGTACTTCTGACGTTTCCCACTTAAGCCAAACTAGGCGGTAATGAAACTCATTGGAGATTGTCGGAGCACTAGCCAGCGGCCTTGATCGGCAACCGACCATTATCGCGTTCCAGCAAGAACCCTCTCGATTGTCGGTGTTTCCGTGATTTTCGATGCTATCCTGAATCGCTGGCGCTCTTCTGATCCGTTGGCCGAGATAGCTGGTTCTTTACTCCAGTATCCTTCGACCGGCCTGCCGCACTCCGAGCCAGCGGAACACAAAGAAAAGGGTTTCGGAAACAGGTCTGTCGCGCGTCGCATTCCGTTGGAGCATCTATAGTTTTATTGTTTCGCGGGATTCCAGACATAGAAGAAGCTCAATCCCCGATTCGCATCCGCTCCTGCATTTTGAGTGGGTGGGGATGTTTGCGAAGGTCGATGAGTTTCTCTAGGGACCCTCCGCAAACGCTCTTGCGAGACAGCTTGAACGATTGCTGCTCGAAAATAGTGTGAAGAGCGCTCGAACATTCCGAAGCCGCTCGAGTTGAAGTTGAACAAGAGAAATTGATTGGCTTGTTCGCAGAAAGCGTCAGAGGCGTGAAAAACCGAGCCCTGGATCAGGCTCTCACCATATGTGAGAGTCAACGTCATCTGGTAAGGAATCAACTCGACGGCGACGATTCATGTGATGGGATGACCAGAGCTTCGATCCAGTTCCCGACCGGGCGCGAAGTTCTATCGTCACTGCTGTGGCTTCCGTTATGAGCTGTTACTTGTTACCCTTTGTCGAAACAACGTTCTGCGAATTCATCGAATACGACAATTCGCGTCAAGAATATCCGCGGTGCGATCGGGACGTGACAGCAGTAGTTGACTAATACTCGTGTTGCGTCCGCCGCCTGCGGGAAGTAGACTCGTATTCCTTCCGGTACGATTTCTCCCCCAATTTTCTTCATATAACTCAGAAAGCGTTGGGTGCCCTCCGAGCCCAAAAGATTCCTTCCCTGTCTGCACGAAAATTGGATCATCCGAACTCTCCCAGTTCGAACTCGAGTTCGATCTTCGTGCGCACGCTTCCCGCTTAGGAGTTGATAGGGAGTTCGAAGAGAGCAACCCGAGGAAGCAATCGAAGTCTTTGCGGCAAGTCGAACACTTGGTTCAGCAAAATCGGTATCTTGAGACGAGGTCATTGAACCTGAATGCTGTTCTTAGAACTCGATCGCCAGACTCCTAGACTGAGGGATCTTGGCAGGGCTCTTGACCCGCGGCGAGATTTTCGTTCGCACCTCAGGATTCTTTCGTGAGCCACCTCGTAACCGACCTGGCCGAGCGCCTGTTGAGGCCTGGACCGCCATCATCGAACCATGAGGTGTGCAATGCAAAGCGGCCCCATCGCCGAGATGAAAAAACCGCGCTAGCCCGGCAAAAACCAACGTGTCGTTGCGTCACTCGGGTTATGGGTTATGTCTGGACGCTGCAAACGCTGTCTCGGCACTCGACTGACCCGGGACCCGAAGTTTCGCCTTCCGAGTTCGAGGCTGTTCACACTCGAAAATGAGATTGGTACTCGATTAGCTCCCCGCTCGAAGCGTCATCTCACGGGAGGAATGATTGTTCGCAGAGGCATTCTGAAACCACTGCACCCACTTGTGAAACCCCTGCTTTCGAGTTCAATGCGAGACGAATGAGTCATCTCCGAATCATTCGGTTGAGGATCGGCAGAATAACTCGAAACCGAGAATCGCGTTTTTCTGGCGGTGGAGTCCCGATGGCGCGACAAGCATGGATTCGATCTTTGAGCGAAAAGCGCCGACAAGCGCTCTGCTGGGCCAACGAAGGTGAGAGATTAGTGCCTTGAGCTCGGGATGAAATGAGTGACCCCAGCAGCGCCGCCTAGAACCCTTCACGTTCACAACAAAGTCGCGGTCATCCATCGAAATGAGCAAAACGAGCCCCCCTCCCGCCAGATTCGACTCCATGAGTTTTGAGCGATAGCTCTGTGATTCGAGCTGACCGGCGCCATGTTCGAGAGGGTTGCGGAGTTATGAAAACCAATCGGTGGACACATCCGAGATGAGGGCTTTCATCAATCGAACGATAATGTTCACGGAGGCAGTCCTCTCAGTCAAAACTTCCTCTCCTCATCCTGACTATCCAGTGACCTCGCGATCATCAACTCTGAATCAGGTGGGCGAACGACAGTAAATAAGTGGAGACTATGCGGTTGATTGACCTCCTTTGGAGCAACTTCTTCATACGGGAACCGCAGACGCGCTCTGAAACGCACGAGTGGGTGCTCTCCACGAACCAGGCGGAAGCGTGAATTCTGACAAAACATCGGCATGCGGCCGGGCGCACCGGGCATCTCTGCTGGTGCGGAGACTGGATCAGATTCGAAGCTCATCCTCCGAACAAGCTGACACTAGAGGAGGGGAGTGAAATTTGAACTCCTGCCGCTCATGGAACGAACCTTCGAAAACAATACAGCAGCATTGACCTCCATCGCGTAAACTTGATTCAGGGAACACTTGTTACGAACAAAGCAGTGGTTCCAATCGAATCACGATAACGCAGCTTCCCGGAGAGCGTGTTCTGCCGAACATGGAAATCGTTATGGGAAATAGACACTCCGTGTCTGAGCAGGACGAAGTCATTCCGTTTGAATGAATAACGATCGTTTCGTGCTACTGCTCGAGACCACAGGGTTGAACACCAGAAGTAACAGGTTGGTGGCGTAGCTAGTTGCTCGCCGGAAACATTTCATAGGCTCGAGGATAGTGACGAGTGAGTGTAGCACACAAAGCTCACCCGGGAAGTGAGCTCCCTCTGTGTTCGTGATCGAGGTGGTGTGGTACTTCCGTCCAGCTCATCAGAAGACGAATAGAGATGACAGAGTAGGATGAAACCCGTCTCACCCAAATCGGAAGAAGAGCTTGGTCACAAATAATGGCGACAAACGCGGGCCTCTCGCTGACACATCTATCCGGAGCTGGAAATATTGTCGCCCTGGGCGACGGAGCCTGTGTCGGGCTCATATTGTTGATCTTCCGGACGATTCCTCTCGGACAGGTTTTCGAGGCTGTTTTCTTGAATCAGAGTAGTGCAAAACTTCGAATCCGCTGTGGACTAGCAACGGCAAAAGTTCTAGACACAGAATGACACCAGCTGACTCAAACATTTCGGAGCTTCTTTTGTAACGAAATCTCTCTGGATAGCGAGAGGGGCCGTGTCAATGCCTGACAAATCACAAACAACAAGGAGGAGCTCCCTGTAACTCCCAATGTCACAATTCTCTCGAGAGGTCCTATCTCTGGCTCTGACGTGTAAAGCAATTAGAAGATTTGATCAAGCCTTGGATTCCGGGGGAGTCCGGAATAGCCTTGTCACATGAATTTTGCCGCCTACCTTGACGCTCGTCAATGTCAAGCATGAGAACAGCCGCGAGCATCCGACGTTTTCCAGTCATCGTAGATGTACTCTTTCAGGCATTGTTCGGCATCACCGATGCAAACAGATAAATTCAAACTTCCCGGAGAGGAATGATCCGTCTCTAGATGCGAGCCGCAAATCTTCACCGTACTCCACAGGTTCAATTCTGGCCACGGAACGATCGGGGACTGAGCATTGCATCTCGCACATTGCGCTGAACATCGGCCGATCGCAGTAAATGAGTGGATGTGAGTCATCGAAACAGCTGGGATGCAAGTGGTGATACTCTGAGCCCGAATTAGGGAGCCTTAGTTTTTCACAGCGCGAGACCCCATACAGGTCGGACGGATATGCTTCGCCGGTTACTGTTGATCCTTTCGGCTTCAGCGTCTCTGGGTGAGTTTCGTTTCCGCTATGAGAGATGCAAGCGGACAGGTTCCATCTTCAGCCCCCTCCATCCCTGAATAATTGTGTTGTTCGGAATCCGTAGCCGACGTTTGGGCCAGAGGGTAGACTTGAGAGCAGCCTGCAGCGCCAAGGATTGTCCAGGCCAAGACTCGATCGGAGAGGTTCGTACTCGATCCACTCATTGAAAGGTGACTACGAACCCTGTTTCAGGCGCAATGTTTGAAAATAGCCTCAAGTGACCACCTGTGCATGGGCAGTTCACAGGCACGAGCAAGTTGACTTTCCTTTCCGGAGATACTTCCTGTCATATTGTGACATTGAAGTGAAGCCGAACGTCAGCCTTCTCTATGACATCCATGGCGACAAGATGTGAAGTGAATCGTTCCATATGGCTGAGCGTCGGGCATTCTAAGATGATTTCTTCCCGAGCGAAACCCGGAAACAACCTTGATTTATCTCTTCCAGATACAGGAGTCGATTCGAGAATGATTGCTTTCGACCCGTACACAGCACGGTCCTGAAGGAGTTATTCTTCCCGATCCAAGATTGCTCCGGCATGCTGATCAACGTAGAGTGTAAACGTAGGTTTGAGAGATTCTGATGCCACGGGTGAGAAAATTCACGAGCAGATATCATCCACGACACCTCACTTTTTCGGGGTCAGAGTCCTCGACGTTAAAGGTCAGCTCAAGCTGCGACCGTCCGAGAATCGCGGTCGACGCTCGAACCGAATTCAAAACGGAATTCTTTCCAGAAAACGCCGTAGACGTTTTCCTGATCAGCAAACAGGACCCGGGGGAATGCTCGACGGCGGGATTGCAGGAAGTCGAGCTGCGTTTCCAATACCAGGTCGGAATCAACACCTTGAATCAGTGCGGTGAACAAAAGAAAGGAGTCTGGCGTTCGGTTTCCAGCTGGTTCAAAAAAGCATGGACGAAAGTTAAAAGCTGGTTCTGAGTGTGATAGTGCTGAAGGTCGACAATAATGAATGTTTGCTGTGACTTATACATAATCGTGATCACTTCATACTCCTGAAGGGATGCCGTTGCTCACAGAAGTTCAGGAAAGTACAGATCATAAGTATATCCTGGTATCCATGCGCAACCAATGGAACATCGGGATTCACCTCAACATTAAACGCTTGAGCTCGGAGGACGAGTTCGAACCGCTCACGGCAGCTTCCTTGGTTGTGGTGGCTAGAATTCTCTGAACAACTGAAACTGCATCATGTTTCTTCGCTAGGTCACAACTTGTTTTATTTCCCTCTCCTATCAACAGGACTCGATCTCGCGGAATAACACGTTCTTCGCGAGGAGAAGAGTGATACATCAATGCCGCTTCTGATTTGTACAAGAGACATTTCGTATCAGGAGCACAGCAGTCTTGGTCGGGAGATGGCATCCGCAGTTTTCCGAACATCAAGCAAGTTCTTCGTCTCGGGACTCCCCGGTTCTTGTTATTTTCTTTTTGCTGCACGTCGGTTCTCGCTCGCTGTCGCTCAGTCACAGCTCCTCCATGCGCATATTTCCAACTATCCACGATCTCCGCAGTTGGGTGAGAATCCTCATGAACATCTTTTGGTGATTTAGCATGCGCTCGGGCTGCCGAAGTTCGGACAGCTCAGGACATGGGTATCTTGTGGTTGGTATTTCCCCGCTTTGTGAGCAACGACGGTCGTCTACGGGTTGAAAGCACTATGCTTTGGTGCAGATCTTCATAAAATCCGTGCCCTGTCAGTCGGCCAATGCGGCTTCTCTGAGGCCTACCAGCCCCCTCCCATGCGATAGCTAGGAACGCTGATCGCTCTGTGCACTCTCGATTGACAAGCTTCATGGCTAATTCTTCTTTGTGCAGTTGGTACTCGCGCCATGCTTCTTTATTGAAATATTGAATTGAAATCAAACGTGGTGTTTGGTATCCCCATGGCTTCCTTCAGAATGTTTGCTCTTATAGAGCCTAGCTCTTCAACGTTTTGTCCAGAGCGGCCGGATTCCTTCAACCTTATGACCTTGGTCTACAAATCCTCCTTCAATCTCGAAGCTGTATTCCAGTGCGTGGAGGTGTTTCCCTCTGCTCATTACACTGTCTGTACATGATTGATGCGTGGATCCGACATACAGATAATCTCTTCGGCAGGAATCGGTGTCTATTTTGAGAGATTTCCGGGGTGATCTCGGTCAGTAGTCTGGATGCGATGGTCGAGGTGGAGAGTTTGTGCGAGTGGTTGCATGGACTGATGCCACGATAGGTCTTTGCTCCTGAATAACTTCCTTCTCCTCGGGGATTGCAGCAATGTGCCTCCTATACACATGGCAGGCATCTTCCCGAATATGAGGATTGAGCGTTGTTTGTAGAGGGGATCCGGTGAAAATGGCACATTCCCTCCTTCGCAACATTTCCTACCAACTACTGTCACCGCTTGCCGCGAAGGCATCCGAACCGACCGTACTGACATTTTTGTGAGACCTGACATGCATCTGAAGCGCGGAATGCCATTCTGATCGGAAGTCCGATCGAAAGTCTGTTTGAGATTTCTAACTCGCGAATGTTTTCCAGAACTGGGCCAATTCCAACGATTTGTTGGGCCCGGCTCACTTGGCCGCAGTCATGGTTTCTGTCTTGGAATAGAGCCTTGATAACCAAGGCAGACGAAATCCCATCGAACCAGCTCCATGAAGCCAGAGCATCGTCAGCTCCCTCTTCGGCATCATGCGGACGCCCTGAGCAAAGATGTTTCCGGAAACTCCGACAGTGTTTCCGCTGGTGATCCCCTCCATTCTGGCTTATCGTGGGATGAATCTAGGAATCACAATGATGTTTATTGTTCGTCGGTCCAGTGGAATCAGCGGGCTTGCATTCCCGGGGTCCGAAGCGTTGCTCCTTCATGGAAACAGACGCACCTGAGTGAGTTCTGCTCGCGAGGTGGCAGCCGTCGCAACTCTCGACGAGATCTTGAATGTATTTGTCGATGTGGGATTTCGCGAGTTCTTGGAATTCCGCGGCATCAATACTTTTCCGCGGTTGATTGAGGGAATGGAGGAAGAATCTTCAGAGATTCACAGGCGTCATCGCGCTTAGCATTGACCGGAGTTTCGTTCTGTGTCCGGAAGAGACCGAAACGTGTACGATCGCCTTTCTGTTTTGTCGAGCATTTCAAGCATCGAAACTGGGCGTCAGCATTGAGGATGAAAGCTATCCTTGGACCGCCATGAGTCAGAGATGGGTCTGATTGTAGATATCGTTCCTTCGAATTCTCAAGTCGAACCAAGCTCCACCAGATACCATTTTCATGGAATATAGGGCCGCTTCCGATCTTCACGCACGAGACATCATGCTAAGGAAACTCGCTCAAGAGAGGGTAACACACAAGATGCTCCAACTGATTCACCAATTGCTACAGAAGAGAGGAGTGATGATCGATGATGGAGCTGGAGAAGACTACAGGGATTGCTCAGGGAAAAAACTATTTCCCATTGTAATTTAACTGTGCTCTTTCTTGTGACGAAATTCCTAAAATCACTAGGGGGAGATACACGTGTTCCTGGAAAATACCTCAGCCATGGCCCGCTGGCAGATCGCTACGCAGTTTCTGCTCGATCAGATCAGTGAAACTTAGGCAGCGAGGAGGCCAGAGTCTGGACTGGAGTACGAATCGCCCATGGTTTCTCGAAATGCTCGCGGCTGGGAGAAGCTTCAGCTTCCATCCCGGGCTTCTGGAAGAACCGAGAGCCTGTGATCGGGGAGCACTGCCCGTGCATGCCTGTTGCGTGGTGGCTCGATCGGCGGTCCACGTCTTCCTGCTCGAGCTGCCGATGTGATGCCAACTGTTGATCTACCGCTCCG
The DNA here is from genome assembly GCA_037576195.1 of Phytoseiulus persimilis. Taxonomy (NCBI): domain Eukaryota; kingdom Metazoa; phylum Arthropoda; class Arachnida; order Mesostigmata; family Phytoseiidae; genus Phytoseiulus; species Phytoseiulus persimilis. Next base: position 7,826,791 of record CM075104.1, read on the forward strand.
TCTTCTCAATCAGGGTTTAACCTTGGATTCGAATAAAAGTGCCTGTCCATCTACCACGGAGGCCACTAGCCTCGCGATCTCCAATGGGATAGCTCGTCTCGTGTATTCCGACTCTGCTCCGAGGAGACATGCTGCAGTTTGTCGCTGTTTTCGCTGTACTAGTAAGTTGCGTCGTCCGTCCTCGTCGGCAGTTAGCTCGAGTCCGCACTAGCGACTCGTTCTGCTGGATCAACTCCACTCGACTAAATGCTTCCCTCCCCGTTCAGCAACAAGTTGCCGCTACAGTCGTGACACCACCAGCTCCACCAACACCTCCGAGGAATGTTTCGTTCGTCTACGTCTCGGACATTCGTGAATATGAGGGCAGCGCCTACCACATAACCTGCGAGTACAACGGCTCAACAAAAGAGCTCGCAATCCACTTGAACCACGATGGTTCGGAGGCTCTCAAGATGCTCCGCTATCAGTGGTCAGCAGGAGTCTCTTTTTCACGGTTGAATAGTTTCTTTGTCCTCGTTTGTTGCGGATTCATAGCTAGTTCTCACACTAAGGAACTCTACTCCGACATTGTAGGAGAACCGAAAACAGTGTCGTAGACGACACGTATCACTTCAGAACCAACGCGAGCAAAAAAGTGACTCTGAGCGGAGTCCCCGCACGAACGAGAGTTTCGATTGGCTTGGTTCCAAACCCCGAGCATGAACAGGGCGGCAAATATTGGATTTACATCGGCAGCACCTGTTGGACGGGATCTAAAGTCGGCAAACCATCGAAGCCTGTTATCAAACCGGTAAGAATCATCCGATGCTTCAGAGGTCCACGTTCGAGAACTCAGTCGAGGTCCATCTCTGGACCGAATGCGGGATCAGATCCGGAAGTTCTTCATCTCGCCGGAGAACGTCCCGTAGTACTGAGAATGCCAATCTTTGCAGTCATCGGCTTTTACTCATCCGTTGGTGGAATGGATCTCACCTAAAAACCCGAACGGTCCCATCGATGGATACGACCTCACTTGGTGTGTAACACAAGAAGAGATCGTCAAAAGCGTGCAAACTCGAGAGGTGTCACCGACCATAGAGCCTACATCCACGAAAACACAAGCGCGCAGCCGCGGAAGCCGTCGAACAGCACGCGAGAGGTCGTTGAAGTGCAAACACCAGCCACGACCAATTTGACCTTGTCGACGGTTGCCGCGACATCGAGCACGACGACAACGACGTCAACAACAACCCCGAAACCCGAACCGAAATGCTGGTCAAAAGACATTCCCGTGAATCCCGCTAACGTCAACGTTTTCCAAGGTTATAAGACGATAATCGAAGGACACGACTCTGCGCTCGGTTATCGAGTCTGTATACGTGCATACAACTACAAAGGCACCGACAAGATCCATTCCGACGAAGAGTGTCAAACAAGGAAGGAACGAGCCCACTTTGAGAAGCTGTACTTCGAAATGTGCCCTCAGTAATCTTTCCTCAGAGACTTACCGTAAAATCAGTGTTCTCATATTTAATCCCTCGCCCCAGGGCGAAGTTTTGTATCTGAATAAATAGCGCAACACCTCGTTGTACACCAGTATCATCACTTTGCGTGATCCATTTCCAGTTTTCGGCAACGTGAATTAATCTCACCAATGGGAGGGCACTCAAAGTGCCCGATAGAAGTCGCGCCGAATCAGCACGTTTCGTTGATCCGTTTTCGAGATCGTTCCTATAGAACAACGGAGCCCAGAGATTGGAGGATGGTTCATTCAATGACCACTTTCGAGGGGCAGTCGGTGACGTCTCGAGTGGCTCTCGATCTTTTGTGAATAGAGAATACGGTTACTTGAGAAAAATGTCACCAACAATCCGTTGGCGCGGTGAACCCTGCAAACGTATCGGCGAGAAAATTTCGTGCATGAAAAGCTTCGGTTCGTGTCTCGGTTCGAACCGAAGTTCCGATCCGAACATAATCACGATTCCTTCGCGCGAGACACCGGAAAATCAACTACATTCAGTGAGATCCACACGGACCACTTTATCCTGAAGCCGTGGAAAGTCGCGGAGAAGCGTGTCGAACTGAGAGCGGCGATCTGAATCCCTCGTCTCATCCTCTCGCGGATATCTCACTTGACATTTGAAAGAATAACAATCTCATCATCATGGCGACTTTTATCTCATTGACATTTAGAAGTAGCGTTCGCTATCAGCAGCGTTTCCCTTTGGCAGCTTGTTGCGTACCTGCCCGCTCTGCTAACGAACACGGAGCTTACGAGGGTTTAGCAAAGAGAGAGCGGCAGCGTTCGCTACGAGCTTTGGAGGAGTATCTTGCAGACGTTTCGAGTCATAGACTGTGGAGCATCGGTGAACTGACCACCGGAGCTTTCCGGCACGAACTGTTGTATCCACTCCGCACAACGGTGATTCGGCTACGATAACGCTGGAAATACAGCGTCGTTGGCGTTCGTGTGTGTTGGCAACCGATTTCGGCTCAGAATCTCATCAAGGAACCGTTTGGACTACTTTCTAGATGACGCCGACCAAAGACGATGTGTGTTTCTGGCTGGCCTTCTTGGTCTGTTTAGTTCATGTTCCGGACCGGGTTTTCGCTCAGGACCACTCCGACGCCGATGTCGCGAAGTCGGCCATGAGCTCTTCATCGGGGACGATGTTGTTCCTGCCAGGATTCCTCTCTTCATTGAGCGTGACCCTCGTGTCTGAACTCGGAGACAAAACTTTCTTCATCGCAGCGATCCTGGCCATGAGGAATTCGAGAGTCACCGTTTTCCTTGGATGTTTGCTCGCTTTGGTGTTCATGACGGTACTCAGTGTCGCTCTGGGTTTCGCCGCCAATGTGGTGCCTCCGATGTACACGCACTACATATCAATCGGTGAGTAACTCTGGGCGCCATCCAGGAGAATATATTTAGCTCCGGATCGGGAGTGGCGAGTCCTCACATTGAATCAAGGCGAAAAGCTTCCTGAGCAGTCCAGATCTTGAGTGTCTTTCTTCGCAGGGCTCTTCGTACTGTTCGGCGTAAAGATGATGTACGACGCGTACCGGATGAGTCCCGACGAAGGTCTGGAAGAGTTTCATGAAGTTGAAAAATCTCTGCTGGACAAAGAGAGGAGGGAAAGCCAATGCTGCGAGAAGACCGTGTTCAGTGGCATTTTTTGGCAAGCTCTCACGATGACGTTCGTCGCTGAATGGGGTAAGCATCAAAGGCCGGCCTGCGAAGGAGCGTGCCACAGTGTCGCGTAAGCTTTAAGCTATGTTCGTCCTCACGTGTCTCATTGGCGACGATACAGAGCTCCTGTTCCGCAACGGGACTAAGAGGCTTAGAAGGCTTCGATTCGAGTGGCGACGCGATCACGAGTAATTGAGCCCCGGAATCGGTAATGATGACTACTGATGGATTCCAGGTGATCGCTCTCAGATTTCGACTATCGTCCTCGCAACTAGATCCAACATCTACGGCGTGACCTTCGGGACGATTCTTGGCCATTCACTATGCACTCTTCTCGCAGTTGTTGCCGGCAGATTGGTAGCGCACAAAATTTCTGTCAGAACAGTCACTTACGTCGGGGGAGTTGTGTTCCTGGGCTGTGCTCTGTTCGAGTTCTTGTCCGGTTACGAAGACTCGTCAGAGGGAGCCCTCATCTGATGGGAGAGAGAATCACAACTCAATCATTTGTAAAAATGTACAAACGAAGCAATACAAGTTTCCTCATTCGATACTGGAGGTGAAGTCGACGAGCATTTGCTTATCGCCGCCAGGTTTGCGCGCAAGTGCTACCAGGGTGAGTTGTTCCGGTTTCCGATTCTTCGTGATCTATCGGCAAGCGACCTAAGGTCCGTTATCGGCGGCAGTATCGACCACGTTCAGTGAAACGAGCCCATTGAGCGAACCCTCTCGCTTCTCGAAACTTTCGTCGAGGTACGGTGCTTCAAATCCCACATGTCTTCGGGACTGGATTCAGTCTTGGACGAACGTATGAACGAACAGAGGGCGTGATCGCCGTGATGCCTATTCGAGGAAAATGACTCCTGGTCGTCGCGAAGACCGGTGGCGATCCAAGTATTGAGGACTTCTGGTCTACTCAATCGTTGCTCCATCATGGTGAAAGATGGTCACCCTATGTGGCCCTATGATTTACAGCGTGCGCTCGCTCCCCTCCTCACACATCACTCAGGCACCGTCGCTGCTCTTTGAACCCCTGAAAACTTCCACATTTTTTTCCGTCAGCAACTCTCGTTGGAAAGGGTCAGAAAGGGTCGGTAGGGCCACGAGTTGGCGGCTGCACAAATACACATGGGCTGAGGGGAGAGGGGGATGGAGTAGAACCACCTTCAAGAGACGCAGTCAATGATCATACATAACCTTGGACTACCGTACGAAAGGGCTCGCCCATAGAGCAGCAAACTGGGAAGTAATGGAGGAGGAAGCGATCAGGAGAGGCGATCTTGACTGCATCACATTCATGGTGCGAGAAACCCTCCCAGAACGACGGAAAACGAAGAGACTTGAGCCGGACTCTCGGACCCCGCGGATTGCCAACTTCCTCAAGGGCGCGGGTCAACATTCGACTGAGACCGCGTACTTGAACGCATTCCCGTGCATACTTTTCGAAGGAAAGACATTCGAGGATGAAAGGTGCAATGCGAGCGAATGAAGCGACAGTTCCGGTGCCTGTAGCAACGGGAAGCACGTATCGGAGCTCGGGTACCTACATGTACCGCAAGGGAACATCGGAAACCGCGGAACTATCCTATCTCGATCATCTGGACAACTCATGGGAACTCCATCTGAGTTCACACCCAAATGTCCTGCACGAAATCTTCCAGACGGACGGCATGTATAACTTGAGGCGTGCTAGCTCAGCGTTACCCAGAAGGAAATTTCGCTCTATGAGAAGGTTCGGAGTCTGGAGAAAATTCATGGATTCGTAACTGACCGAAACTTCAACGCAACAGGGACGAAAACAGACCCACGGAGCGAGTCTGAACCAGAAGCCCGACTTGCTGGACATCTGGAATGCGGGACCTACGAACTAATTATGCACCACGCTCATTTCGTGCTTGAGGAGTTTCACCACAACATTATATCGAGGCTACGGGCCTGTTCCACTCCAGACCCATATGGTCCAGGGGACTGAATGGTCTCCCTTCGAGTCAACAGGAGCCGTTGTCCGTCGTTATGTGACGTTTGAATACTCCCACTGAGACCGAAGAGATGCTGAACTTCGGAGTCGATTCCCTCCACTTTGCTCTGCTCCGAGTTCCGTTCCAGAGATGCTACGCAATCCCATTGACATCTCGATCAGAGGATACACAGACTTAGTACAAGATTTTCGAGTATGTTTGACAGTATGTTTTCCAAACCTCTGTTTCAGAAATTATTGAGCTGCTCAGGTCATTCTCATCGGGTGAAGAAAACGATGTGGAATTTCCGAATTTCTCCATCATCGATTCCTTCTCAGCACGCCCGCGCCACACGCACGCCACCGATCCGCTTTATTGAAGACGGAATCTGATATCGGAAACGGAAAGGATATGGAAAGCTCCAATTTTATCCCTCTCGGAAAAAGCCTCATCCCCGCGGGTTAAACAGAATCACCGAGAGCGCATCACAGTGCATACAAGCAGTGTCACTTGCGCGCGCGCTTCCATACCCTCCCCCTTTGATTCTATTTAGGAGAGCCTCACCCACCGCCAGCAGCCGCCTCGTGCTTTGTGAACGAAAACACTTACGGACAGACTGAGTGGAATGAATCGAGAGATCTGTCCCATGTGCTCTAGAGATCGATAGTTATTGAAAACCCAGTTGACTGCGTCCTTCAGACCGTCTTCTCGCGAATTCGACGTGAGTACAGCTTGGCGTCGCCTCCTTACCCACCTGATCGTCCTGCGAATGACGTTTCATATAGTTGCAGTGCTCGGACTCGGTGCCCCTCGTAGCTTCATTTGAGCTCAGCTCGAGTCTCGATTTCTATTCCTTCCCTCGAGATGGTTGAGAAGGAGGAGTTCCTCCCGATCCACCTCAGTGAATATACAGATCATTCAGATTGGCGCTCTTGGATGGAATCAGCTGATCCGGTGCGCGTTGCCAACCATATAGCTGAGTCGCTCCGGTTGTCACCGCAGGATTCTCTGTCTTAGCGCGACTTCAATCGAGTGGGATCCGGTGGGCGCGTTGCGTGAGCTTCGATCGTGTTGCGGGGTCTGGAACGGCACATTCAGAACGCTGCTCCAAGCCGTGCGGCGCGGTGGGCGCGAATCGTTCATCGGAGCTACATAGTCGTTCGCTAATCCATCTTGGCGGAAAGCAACTCGTTTTCCCGATTTCCAAGTGGAGGTGCGGTGGGATTCAAGAAGACCTTCGAACAAGAAGATGCTGCGGAAGCATTCACGTGCGATGCCGTCTCGCTTGACTCCGAGGCATTGTTGCAGGAACGGAATTCTCATGACGCTGGAATCCTCAACGATTCCATTCGCCCGATCCTCGCGGCCGCATCACCCGTACAGGGATATATCTCGGGTTCCTCGAGTGCTGCATCTCTCTTTGGCGTCGCAATTCGAGCAAATGTTTCTATTCCTGCCAGTTGACACTCGACATTCTGTTTGAGAGTAGGGTATGCGTACCTGTCACGGGGAACTGACCAGTTATAGAACACTGATGTATCTCGAGATCGGGGCGCAGAGGGAGGGATATTTCGTGGGTGTAATAGCTCATCGAGGGTGAAGCCCGTGGTGTGGATTCCTCCAGCACGCTCATACGATATTGTTTTAATTAGCTCCCATCCGCAGAGAGCCTAGAATAATGTTCATTGGATGTAAAAGCTAGAGTGCGCTCTCTATAGGTTCGTCGGCCGATGAAAATATTTATTAGCTGGAATGGCGCGTTGAGCTAGCCGTGCGAAGATTTTGTCATTCGTGTGTAGGTGAGCGAAGTGACAACTCGAACAGTTCTTGACTACCCCTTCGAGAATCCTCGAGAGAAAATAATATTCGGCTTTGTTAGCTTCCCGAGATTTCACGATGCTGCCGCCTGCGAATTAGAGGAAGCAACTTGCAAAAGAGAGGTATACCTGGAGAAGGTATGTCGGAAGGCTGCGAAGCACGTGGAAACCAAAAACCGCACCACAGAGCTTATCGAATACGATCCACGTCCGGGAACGCTAATATCAACCCCATCTTAACGAGGCGACATTGAGTTCCAAAACCTCGGAATCCGAAAAGACTGATCGAAAGAGACAAACAGGGCCGCTTCTCGAATCCAGAGCTCTTGGGAGCCAGTATCTGCACCGCCACCGAAGCGACAGAGGAAGCAGCTGCCGAGATTCTGGGAGCCCTCGAGGAAAAGTTTCGACAGTCGTCGAAGACCGACCGGGAAAACACCGAAGCATCGAAGTAAAAGTCAACTCCAAAAAAGGAGATGAACCAGTTTTCAAGATAGCCAGACCGAGGACGTACGCCGCGCTTCCGGAGGTCGCGAAAGAAATCGACCGTCTCAAGAGAGCCGGCGAAGTTGAGCGAATAAAGAGCTCTCTATTTGCGGCTCCAGCCGTCGTGGTCTGGAAATCCAACAGCACCATGAGACCTTGCGCAGAGTACTCTAGGAGACTCGACAGGACCATTTGCGGTGAACCGCATCGTCCACCAACCGCAGACGACATCTTCAACACACTCAACGAAGGAAAATTATTTACGGAGATCGACCTAAGCAAAGCGAACCCTCAAATCACCCGGAACCTGGAAGTCAAAAACCACTGACAATCAGCGCAATGAAGGGTTTCAGGGCGGTTTTTACTAATAACTGCCCCGAGTCTTTTCCAGAGGATCATGGATTTAGCCGTAGCAGATCGCCCTGAAACAATAGCATTCGAAATCATCATCTCCAGCCGAGCAGGAAGAAAACACGAACAACGAATCAATGCTTCCTTCAACCGCCTCTGATTAGCCGGTCTCAGAGTGCGAGCAGAAAAGTGTTCGTCGCTACAGCATCATATCGAATATCTTGGTTCCATCATCGACCAAGACGGCTCGAGACCGGATGCAGACAAAGTACGAGCCATCGTGGACCCGCCCGGACCGACGAACCTCGCTCAACTCCGTGCTATTCGTCCCCGACATGGCAGCGCTCGGAAGCCACTTATATGTTGAATGAAGACAAAACAAAAACAATCGCTGCAGTCGCCCGTGATTTTGACGCATGCCGAGCCCTCTCTCCCGATCATCGTATTGCCGGACGCACCTAGCTACGCTGAGGGATGCGTTATCACGCACACTTTCGAAGTTTGATGGAATCCATCGAATATGCTGCGACGTCACTGACAGAAACCGGAAGGTAATATGCGCAGATCGGAAAAGAAGCGCTCGCCATAGTGTTCGCCCTTCGGAGATTCCTGGAGTTACTCTACGGTCGACGATTCAAACTGGATACCGAGCAGGAGCCACTTGTGGCTGCCTTCCAGCCGCGAAACGGCATCACCGGCCATTCAGCCAATCGTATTCAGCTTTTGGCAGTGATCCTGCTGGATGATAACTTCGGAATCCAGATCCAAAGTACAAAAGACTCTGGTGGTGCCGACGACCTCAGTTCACTCATCAAACGATGCGAAGCCGGAGAAAGTGAGGAGGAAAAAATAATAGCACCAGTGGCGTGTCTTGCTCAACCAGCGCCCGACGCAAAACCGCAAAAGTGCGCCCCCTCCCCTTTTGAACCCGCACGAAAATTTGGTGGGCCATCGCCAGAGATTCTTGGATTTGAGAACCAGAGTATGATCACGATACTGTGATGATCTGAATCTCACACGATGCGCCTCGACTGCCGCGAAATTTTATATCATTCCACAGCTTCAAAGTCTGTTTTTTCCGTTCCGTCGCTCACTGCTCAAAAATGCTAATGCGCTCAGCTTCTATTGACGCATGTTCCGCTTTCACTCGCTGAAAGATCTCTCACAGTTGGTTATTGTAACGGCAATGGTAAGGAGGATTTGCGTGGCAACGCGCAGGTTCGGAAACACGCTGTCATCTCCGTATATGAATGGAGATGCTGCGGAGTACTATTCGAACGAACCTCATACAGTCATTTATCTCATCACAAAGTTTCTTCGATGGATCGAACTGGGATTCCGATTCTGCGCCTCCGGGCTAATCTTCTGTGCCTGAGATGGAGTGAGTTTTGGTTCAGTCGGGAAAATTCACAGAACTTCATCTCTCCGTTCCCGAGACGAATTGAATCTCCAATGCAGACACAGATATGGACGAACTTGAACTCCGATTTTGCGCCCCTCTGATCTTTGAGCCGTTTCTCCGTTTGAGAGACGGATCGAGTTTATTCTGCGGTTACGGATACGGGAAAAATTTGTCAGGGTTCCACGCCCTTCAGCTTTGCGTCTCCCAACGACGCGCCTCATCAGCTTTCCAGAACCATAAGAAACCATAAACTTTGCGCACGGGGCACGTGCCCTCACCACCTCCATGATACGCCTTTGAATAGCACGCATCGAGAGAGAAGTCGGAAACGAATATAGCAAGAGCGTTGACCGCACTCCCGTTACAGCGGAGCTAATTGCAAGTGAAACATCCGAGGACCCGCTCCCAAATCAAGCGAGCAAACATACGCTTTCTGTCACATCAAAAGACAACGAGCTCTCCAATTTTGCATGAGGGAAGGAAATTTTTTACCTGTTTGGATACTGTTTACTCTACGGTTTGCTGAACGTGTCCACGCAGATTTCGCCTAACCCCTCACAAGATGGTATTCCCCGATTCCGGTAGATGCATTCTAAAAGTGACCGGAATTTTTCCTGCGTTCGAGTCCTGCGCAGAGTCCTGCGTTCGCCGCGGAATACATCCACTTCCCTCGACCCAACATGCCGATATTCGACGAGCGATCTGGCCGGCTTGTTGACGCGTTCAAACGCTCTCTGCGCAAGAAGATAAGGGAACGATTGCCGAAAATACCAGAACAAACCTGAGGATCTATCGTGATGCCTCGAACCGAGAACTGGAAAGCAAGTGTCCGGCTGAGTTGCTCCCCGAACGACGACTCACATCATCATTGCTTTCCCCGGAGTCGAATGCGTCCGGTCCAACGCACTGAGGGAAAATGAAAGGCGATTTCGATCGCCCCCACGGTGCTCCCGAGATGTCATCCTGGCCGAGCGACAAAGCTCACGCCACCAGGTACCAGGGGAAATCTTCGAAGCTGTCCCATAACTCTGGGGAAAAATGAGTCCAGCCTGGAGGAGCGAGTCATCCCTCTGGCCTCCGCCTTCTGAAAAATCGAGTGCTGGACCGCCCGTAACCACTCTACGCAGAAACGGGACCTTCCGTCGTGGGGGTATTCGGCCCCCCGGTGAGACCTGTCATGGGATCGATGTGAGGTTCCCGGAGGAATGTCGTAATTGAGATCTGGGCCCGCGTTGTGAGGATGGAAACTCTCTGATTTTGGAGCGTTCTCTCGTGGTGTCGAGGACTCGATTTGGGAGATCGATTAGGATGATTTCGAAACATTTTTTTTTCTTCCGTAGGTCCAGAACAGTCCTCGTTGCCGGCAACAGTATGGGACGTCCACTATTGTGGTGGAGATAATCAGTCAACTGTGCAACCATAAAACCGGCTACGCGCGTTTCCGAATATGATTCGAGCACCCTGACCGCTGCCGGGCCTCGACAATCACTCGTCGAGATTTGCGCTGCACCGATATTCTCTGTCAGAATGAGCATTACGCACATGAACACAACTTCCGCGGACGCGGTGGGCGACGGGCGGCTGCTGAGCGCAGATGCCGTTCCATGGGGGGGTACCCCATTGAACTCCACCGTTTTCATAGATGGTTTTCTCTCCTCGTTGAGCATGGTGATCCTAGCAGAACTAGGCGACCGAACTTTTTTCATAGCTGCGATACTGGCCAGCAAGCATCCAAGGGCTATCGTTTTCCTCGGTCAGATGGCAGCCCAAGCAGCGATGACCATCGCCAGTGTTGCTCTGGGGATGGCTGCGCATTTCATACCCAGGTGAGGACCACCTCCGATCGGGCATTGTTCTACACCAATGTTTTGTGCGAATTTAGTAGGGCTAACCTGGCATTATCGGAAGCTCCAGAATCTCGATTGCTCCGCCAATGACAGAGAATGTATGATTTGTTTCAGATACGTGCTGCATTACATGTCAATCGTCTGTTTCGTATTGTTTGGGTGTAAGATGCTCTACGAGGTGCGCGGACTCTGCTTTGACCGCAAGGAAACTGAGGGTGCACCCCACGCGGATCTCGAACAGGATCTGAACGCCGAGGGAAGTCCACGACGGAACCGACGGTGGCATACTCTCGGATGTGCTGCTGCTTTTTCGATGACATTGATGGCAGAATGGGGTACGTTTCCCGCCTTGAGGCTTCCGCTGGCTCGGGAAGTGTTTCCAGAGCCCACTACATCTTCGTAGCCACTCGATCCACGTAACTTCTCCTCCCAACCATCAGTCGATAGTTTCCAAATCCTAAATTGGCTTTCCTTACTAGGAGACCGCTCCCAGATCGCAACGATCATCTTAGCAGCAACGAAAGACGTCTACGCTGTCGCCCTCGGAGCGCTGATCGGTCATGCAGTTTGCACAGCGTTGGCCGTACTCGTAGGCCGTGCGATCGCGGCTTACATTCCTGTGCGAGTTCTCACTCTGATTGGTGCATGCATCTTCTTCATGTTCGCTATCGTGGCTCTAATTTATGGATACGAAGATATCGATGATGGTGCGCTGCGCTTGAACTCAACCGAACTGACAGCGGCGATCGTGTCAACAACGCCGATTTCGTGACCAGTCAATTCGTGTGCCTCGATTGGCAGAGCTCGGTCGGGCTGCATTCCACGAAATTGAATCATTTCTCATGCGGTTGAGGTTGCTGAAAGATCATCGTTTCCCAGAGTGGAATATAGTTGATTTTGTGAGAATCGTGCACTATTTATGTCATGGGCGACGTGCAGCGGACTAGCACATCTTTGATGAGATTCTTGTGATAATATGGTCGGGGTGATCATCCAGAAGCTGCGCGCTGGTTCCAAAGTACGCGGTCGATACGGAACGATCGTGGTTCCCCGAAGAAAAAAGCCATGCATAGATCAGCGGAGTTGAATTTGGAAGTGATACTCGCTTTTTCAAACGAATCAAACCATAGATACCTGACAGTTGTGGTCAGCCCCGATGGTTCCGGGGAGTTCCTCTATAGAAAAGCATGCACAACCAGTGCCTTCATATGATACAGGTATACCTATTTTGTGAGTATAGGCACCAAAGGAAGTTGTTGTCAAACGCACCAGAAGGCGCGTTGCGATCTGAAAGAGCTCAGTCCAGACCGATATCCATGTTCACTAATGCATCTAGTTGATAATGTAATACCAAGAGTTCAATGGGGAAAACCTGTGAAACGACTTCCAGCAAACAGTCTAATCACATGGCTTAGTATTAGGTATGTTGGAATCAATAAAATGGTGATTCCCTCGGAAGCTCAAGGGTCTCCTGAACTGTTTTTGAGCCGAGCTCGTGGGAATTCGAAAGGGAATCTGGTTCGTCTTAGAGGGCGTTTGTCCTTTGCGATGAATCCAGCACCGAGTGGCCAAGAATCAGAGCGGTGCAATAATGCGGGAAGCTCTGTTCTTTCGCTTTCATCATAACTATATCACGGAATCTATTTTCTGAATTCTCTTGAGAGAACGACATTCTTGAGGAACGCCCGATGAATGAGCTCCTCTCTGCGCGATATCGACGTGACCGAAGTGCCTCCTCATCCGTTCGAAGGGCGATCTTTTTGATATCGAAGTCCTCCGCTCGTGATATGATACCATAATGGGTCAAGGCGTATCCGTTGAGGAATTACTCCTCCCTGTAGAGGGGGAGCTGTCCGGCAGGCGCGAAAATGAGCAACCGGGATGGAGTTGCCAGCACTGTTGATCACTGCAATCGCTGTGGAAACTGCAACAGATCGGACGGTGTGCACCCATTGGCCTGAAGTTTTCGATAGCTTCGTCCGCGATCACGGAACTTCTATGCCTGCGGGCCAGAATTTTCGGCCCTATTACGGATTATCTCCCGTATGAGGGACGGTTGAATAATGGAAGACAAAAGGGGGGGGTTCGAGAGTAATCTCGGCTTCGGTGGTCCGCTCCTCTTCTCCTCTTGTCGGCTCCGTGCCGGAACTAACCGCTGCAGACGGAGGTGACGACGACTGTGTTGTTTTCCCGGTCGAGCGCGCTAAGCAGCGCACTCGACGCGGGTTCTGGTGTGAGGAGGAAAGGAGACGTCGCGACGTCCGCCGGAGGCTTTATTGGCATCTTTTCTCTACCTATTCGTGTCCGATTGGTAACAGGCCCTACGAGAGTTTAGAATCGTATTCATCTTCGTGGGCCCGGAAAGGTAGACTTGTGGGCTGGCCAGATTCGGACCCGGATCGTCGAATCCGAATCACGCGCATCTCTGCTCTCACGTTCCGATTCAGAACTCCTGAGCTTCCGAAATCCAAGTCTATTCGACTACCTGTCTGCGGGATCGGCGCTGCGCGTTGGAGGCTGACGAGTTTCCAAGCCACAGGATCTTTAGGTATATCGGTCGTCACGCCAATCGGCTGTAATCGATAGGATGACGGTATCCGATCTTGAATTCATTTTGATCTCACCTGGGCCTCAGCAAAAAACGCTGGGGCCCCACCTGAACCTTTTTTATGCCGGAGGAGGGATGGTTCGAAGACGCAATAGGATCTCCCAACTCAACGATGCTCGAGCGGGAGACTTGGAGAAGCACATGTGCCTTGTTTTTCAGAAGATAAGCCTTGGCTCATATTCGTCTTGGGGTCCGAAAATTGAACTACGGCTCATTTTCTGGGTATGGCTTACAGTCATTTCACTTATATCAATGTTCACAAGGGCGCTTTGAATTTCTCACTTGGAGTTACCGACACAACGAATTCCCCGCACTCATTCTGAAACAACTATGTCATCTTCCTCTGGAATATCTCAAAAAATCGTCGAGGTGGAAGAGGCCACTTCGACTTCTCGTTGGCTGATCGCCGGGAGGATCATCGCGTCATGTAGCTTCCTTCAAACGAGCTAGTTTTTCCAAGATTACCGGCTCTCAGTGTATTTCTCACACAGTCATTGGTATTTTAGCCCATGAGTTTCCCCACCCATGGGACTGCTTCAGGAACGCTGGGTTTGACAAAGTTGCCGCGTGTGTTTTTCTGCATCCTGTGGTTTATGCATTCAGTGACTTCATGGCGCGAGTGTTTTTCTGAGGGCCCATCGATCGCGGGGTCCAAAGTCTTTAGGTTTCAGGGCATACGAGAAGGCATCATGATCTGATCCACCCCTCTCGTGTTGGGGAAAGTTTTGATTGTCTTTCCGCGACGGGTGCTCGCCGAGTCCCGAATAATGAGTCCTCTTTACTAGGCTTTGCAAATAACCGCGGTTACGGTTAACCGATAACCGCAAATCCTAAACCGCATTAGCGGTAAACCGCAAAATTAGGACCGGAAACCGCGGTTACATGGAAGAATGCTTCCTTGAAGATTTCCAGAAAGCTTCTCCTCTCTAATCAGAAAGAAGGTTCCATTGCGAACAAATACAACGAGATCTCAAAACACATCTCATAAAGACTCCTTTGTTACAACTCGACCTCGATCAGATGGGGCCAGGGACATTGGTTGAACGTTTCAAGTCACGAAATCTTTGGCAACTTATCCTGATGCCAGAGAGATCATCTTGCATTGTGAAGCCCCCCGTCCCATGAATGTACAGTGAAACCTGTCTAGACGGTCCACTTGCCGTTCCTCCGGAAAGCGGTCCAATATGTCAGGTGGACCCATGGAACAGGTATTGTTGACGACGGGCTTTTTTATGGTGCATGTACCCTTGCACCTGTCTCGCAGCGAAGTGTAAAATACATACAGAAATCATAGTAACAGAGTCGAATTTAATTCATTCTTCGTGCGGAATGTATTCTCCTCTTCCATGATCTCGTACTTTTGAGACTGATAATTACACGAAGAACGAATCCAGAGTGCTCTGGTGCATTGTTTTTGACTTTTTCACAAGTATTCTGTCCTGAATCTGCCTCTCGCATACTAGGAGGGCTTTGAGCGTGTCTGGTGAGAGGGCGCCCGAGCTGACGGCGTACAACTTGAGGTATTTGACGGCGCGCAGCGCTTCTTCCGCAATGGGGGGGCTAAAAGGCTCAGCCTCAGCGATGTCTTCGTCGGTCTCAACAAGCACATCTTCTTCGCCATCTTGACAATCAGAACCATGATCGCTTGAATCAAAGATTCCGAAGCAATTGATGTCCCCCTCAAAACAAGGATCCTCGACGCCTGCTCTTTCCAACAAATGTAAGAGCTCCGGGTCGATCGCTGAAGTCTGTACCGTAGCATTTTCAATCTCATCATCACAAGGGATCCCACAACGACGGAAACATCCAATGATGGTCTCTTCTCGTACAGCCATCCAGGCTCGACTCACCCACTGAATCGCGTCGACAACGTTGATTCTTTTCGCGAGCTGACTCGCTGAGTCGCAGTCATCGATCTTGGTCAGTAGCCATCGCAGCATTAGACTTCTATACTGCAGTTTGAAGGCCTGAATGATTCCTTGATCTAATGGCTGCAGCTTACTTGTGACGTTTGGCGGCAGGAACAAGAGACTCACATTGCTCATGATGCGACGCCCGTGACAAGGGGCGTTGTCGAGCATGAGCAGAACCTTCCTGTTTTCGCGTTGCATGTGCTCGTTGAACCTACTGAGCCAACGTTCAAAAATTGAGGTTGTCATCCAAGCCTTCGCGTTAGCTTCCCAATATACCCCGATGAGCTTCACGTCCCGGCCCTTGAAACAGCGAGGATTCAGGGATTTCCAAATCGCCAAAGGCTGGAATTTCTCGCCCGTCGCACTACAACAGAGAGCTATAGAGAGCCTGTCCTTAGCCAATTACCCGCCTCGACATTCATGGCCCCTCTGAACGAGCGACTTGTTGGGAAGCGATCGGAAGAACAACCCAGTCTCATCCATGTTGAATATGTCTCTCGTATTATACTCTTTGATCACATCCGGCAGTCTTGTGATCCAGTCGCTGACAACGTTTTCATTCACGTCTCCCGCTTCACCGCAGAGGGTCTTGTGAACAATGTTGTGTCTCTTGCGAAAGCTTCCCAGCCAGCCGTTGCTCCCTGAGAAACCCTGAACTCCGGTTTCTTCCGCAAAAGATCTCGCTTTTTCCTGGATCATCCTCCCACTTACCGGGATGCGCTTCGCGGTCACTTTTCGAAACCAGTTCATGACATGTTCGTCGAGCTCTTTGAGCCTTGGTTTCTGTCGTCGCTTCCTGTCATCAATGGAGGAAAACGTTTCCCATTCATTCAGGAGAGCTGCTCGATGCTTCAGTATCCTCTGCACTTGCCCTTTCCTGATACCGAAGTCTGAAGCGAGATTTCTTTGGCTTCTCCCGCGTTGCAGCTCACGGATCACATCGACTTTTCTGTGTAGTGGAAGCTCGTTGCGCTTCCTAGCCATATTCTCAGCCAAGAATGGTGCGATCCAGCTCTAACGCAGGTAGTCGGCAGCCCGATATTCGAACGTCGACGAGTCGCCTGTCTCGCGGTGGCGAGGAGAGGAGCACGACGAACGACAAAGGAACGTGCACACATCACAAAGAGCGCAAGTGAAACCGTCCCCGCGCGACGAAACGCTTGGGCGGTCCCTGGGCCGACATTCAGCTTCGCCCGCGGCTTTTTCCATGTAAAGGATGATTCTAATGAGTCGCATGCTCGCTGAATTTACATACTGATGTAAATGATGCTCTCATCCCTCGATCCCATTTCCAGTTTCTGAATCTCTGCAAGGAATAGTGCGGAGAGAACCACAAAGTCTTCCCTTTGTGGAGGCCAGAGAATCGGACCCACTGCGCAGGTAATGAGCAGCATTCGTTCCTGAAAGAGGTGGACCGTGGACACGTCGATCAGGTGGACCGATAGTACGTCTGGAATACATTGGCGTCTATGGCCTTGAAAATCGGTGCCCGGAGAAGCTGGACCGATACCTCAGGTGGTCCCTTTATAGAGGTGGACCCTACCTCAGGTTCCACTGTAGTTAGCAATTTCGGGTTCAACTCCTCACGATCCGCTGAGGAAGTTTTGCAAACTCTGAAATGTGGAATCGGCGCCGATTTCTGCACGGTTTCACGAGAAAACAGTGCCCAAAGGCATGCTTCCTTGCTGGGTTGAGATAACTCACGTAGTTCCACGTCCTGATTCTCGAGTTTTTTTTCATTGTGAATCCTCGAGGTCGTCTTTTGAGGTGCTTCTAATTTTTGTCTTGCTCCAAATCACTGCTCCCGGCTCCGATATCACCATTATCGTATTTGAAAAGGGCGTATGTCCTCCGTTCCGACCAGTGCACGAGAGACAGCCGTTTCCTGGTAGGACTTCACCACAATTCCTTTATCGAGGCCTTCCAACGGGGATGCAACCCACACAATGGCTACTTCCGCTGTGCTCTGTTCCCTGATCCTACTAAATGCGCAAAGCTCTGGAAGATTGAGCCTCCCGCTTCCGATGCCGGCTCATCGATTCCTTGAACGGCTTGCTCATCCGTGCACGGAAGCGTCTACAAACTTCGTTTAGCGGGAGTCATCACACAAGATGTCACAGTTCTAGAAGCAATGCATTCCTCTTCAATCGCTCAGCACCTGAGTCCAGATTCCCAGCCAGAGTACGCTCATGAGACGCGACGCTTTCTCGAGAAATCATACGTTTCGGAAAATTGCGGTTCAATGCGGTTATAACCGCGATTCGCTCGCGGTTTTTGCAGTTATTGCGGCTATTAACCGCGGTTAAGTAACCGTTGCAAAGCCTACTCTTCACCCGTTGCGAACGATAGGCGGCAGCATCAAATCAACACATTTCCGAATCGCATCTTGAGTCGCCAAAGCTTTCTCAGATCCGAGAACATACGGCGCCGGGAATAAGTTCAATATTTTCCTGATCGTTACGGGAGTCCTTCAACGACTACGAACCTGGAGCAACAGCGTGCCACAAACCCTCGCCATGAACCTCTCAGCTTGCAGGCGTCATCTCCGATCGGCGTTTACTAATTACGTTTTACGAATCCGAGAACATAGACTCATTTCGACATTTTTCGCGCGGACTCCACGCTGAGATCAGTTCCATCCACGGCTTGAATTCGGGGTACAGCTTATACAGCACAAATTTTCAAAAATCGAGGTGTGGCTTATTCTCAGCAGACGGCCTACTTCATGCTCCATTTTACCAGTGTGGTCAGTCCAATAATCCAATGGGGCGCATAACGAGGACTCAATGGAGGCGACGTCAGTCAGGATTCTTTATTCCTGTCTGTCTGTCCATGGTGAGACGAGCTCTTTCGTTGTGTGAAAGATCCTTCCGTAAAGTAAGAACAATGCGTAGCATTCCAGGCGCGCAGGCGCGTGCGCGCCGGTTCGGAGATAGGTGAAGATTGACCTCCAAATGAATCATGACGGAGTTCTCATGGCTGGGCCTCAATTTAGTTCTATCGCCTCCTGCATGCTGGTGGATCGTCCACGTCCCCCCGAGTCCCCGTCCAACTAACCACCCAGCTGGCGGATGATGAGATTCCCCGCCGGTCCTGAGGTGACTAGAACTGGAAGAAACCGCTTTAAAATCTGATAAAATAACGGTGGAGAGATTGGACAAGCCGCGCGTTGATTCGGTTAATCGATATTCTGCAGGGGACAAGGAGAAGCTCGGAGTTGTATCGATGATTTTCCGAACAATTTATCCCTACGGCTGACTGCTGATACATTCTTGCGAAGTTTTTATGGACGGCAACGTTCGGTAATTATCGGTCGGCCAGTCGGTCGTTCATACTTACCTTCGTTCGCTGGTCCGCCGACAGCTTCTGAAGCCGCCGGGCAAAAAGGCAACCGTTCGATTCGGCCGCTTTCCTTGGCCGGCAAGCAAAGCAGACGTGAGGGGTTCTTGGAGAGGGATGGGGGGCGAAGTGTGCGCTGCCACTTATGCTCTTATGCCATGGCGGGTAAACCCCACCCCTGCCCGCCGGGCTTTCGATGGTCGGCCTTGTAATTACAAGCAGCGAATGACCACCGCGGCACGACAAGTTAATTGCGCGTGTATCGGAAACTTGCCTCTGTCCGGCATGTCGCTCTCGGCACTTTCTGAGAACAATATTCGCTGGCTCTTATTTCCTTCGAATTCTCAGCCCCCTCTTCCATGCGTCGGCGAGAAATAGCACTGGCGAGATCGCACCGAACGTGTCGGTGGCGGATCAGAACATGGATCGATTGTCGCGAAGTCTTCTAGGGCCTGCTCGCCTGTCGCCCGCGTTGATTTTCAAAGTTCCAACTTTGCGATCAGTTCGATTCACACCAAGTGAGCACAGGAGGATTGTTTCTTTGAGCGTGGCTCCGTTTATGGCATTCGTTATATGTTACCGGAAACTCCGCAGGGGATGCAGTCCCTTGTGGTTCTGGGGGAATGTGATCAGAAGACGCGTCGAGTTCGAATCTTTCAAGTTTTAACCAAGCTCGGACTGCACCACTCGTCTTCTCTCGCACCCAGGATTCATCCGCTCCGGGCACCGGATCGCTAGGGGCCTAAGAGTGCCTCTCCATGCCTTCTACGTTAAGAACCTTGAGCTCTTCCTGGTTTATTTTTTCTCTCCGAAATCCTCAGCGTAGGAGCAAAGTCCAATCGTTGCATCCGATTTTCGACCCTCTCGACGAACCATCATCTATTTTTCGTTCTCCGTCCCGATCGGGAGGCGACATTCAGTTCATTTCGTCTCTGCCTCGGATCAAGGAACGAGCCTCACTATGAATAAGTGGCTGCTGAGAGCTGCTCGAACTCATCCATCGATTCATGTTCAAAACCTCTGTTCCAAATATTGTGATGATGCCCTGGTTCTCTCTAGCTGTCTGCATGCGTTTCGCCGCATGCCAACAAAGCTCTTCGTAATTAGAACTCATCAAGAGGCCACCATGTCACCAATGAAGTTAACAAACCTAGCTGTCCCATCCATCGAGATGTCCATCACGGATGAGTTTAACTTCGAGGAGTCATAGAAGGCTTCGCAGCTCCTTGAGCGAGGGGAATCGCCCCCTAAGAATACGTGATCCACTTGCACTTGGGTTAACTCACGCAAATTGTTTCCATTTCTCTGAAGATCTCGTTGGGAATCCACATTTCAGATCCTAATTCTATGATTTTGAGGTTATCCAAGAACACAATAAGCGCGCATTGAATTGAGTCCTCTTTTCGGACCCCAGAAGAAGAGAAGGGCGGGGGGGGCATCAAATCCGCCCCAGACATCATTGAGGCTCGCTACGGCACAGTACATTACACAGTACACGGAAAACCGTGATTCCGACCTACGCCGGTTTTCGACTCATGTCGCTCCCGCGGGCACCAATCACCAACAGTCGAGGAGCTGCTGTATCTATATATATAAAAATCCAGGGTCTGTTTGTTTGTTTGTTTGTTTGTTTGTTTGTTTGTTTGTTTGTTTGTTTGTCCTCAATAGGCTCCTCTGGTATTGATCGGATCGACTTGGAACAAACTGCATAATGTAGGGCGGCTCTCCGGGAAGGACATAGGCCACCCACCCCTCCCCCCCTCCTCTTCCCCTCCTCCCCCGCTCGCGATTTACCCCAACTTTGACCCCCTCCATACTGTCATCCGCATCCAAATTCTGACGATAAGGTGCACCGCCCCGTTATGACGCCAGCCAGACTCATCCCATCGTCATCGGATATCCTTCCCCACCTCCTCTCCTATACATCTATCATAAAAATCTATCATAAAGATTCCTGGAGGGGTGATTTCGAGACCAATAAGGCCATTACTTCCCAACTCTGGAGGGGTGATTCCGAGACCAATCTGGCCATTACTTCCCAACTCTGGAGGGGTGATTCCGAGACCAATCTGGCCATTACTTTCCAACTCTGGAGGGGTGATTCCGGGACCAATCTGGCCATTACTTTCCAACTCTGGAGGGATGATTCCGGTGCCAATTTGACCATTACTTTCCAACTCTGGAGGGGTGATTCCGGTGCCAATTTGACCATTAGTTTTCAACTCTGGAGGGCTGATTCCGAGACCAATCTGGCCATTACTTTCCAACTCTGGAGGGGTGATTCCGAGACCAATCTGGCCATTACTTTCCAACTCTGGAGGGGTGATTCCGAGACCAATCTGGCCATTACTTTCCAACTCTGGAGGGGTGATACCGAGACCAATCTGGACATTACTTTCCAACTTTGTTTGGAGGGGTGATTCTGAGACCAATCCGACCATTAGTTTCCAACTCTGGAGGGGTGATTCCGGTGCCAATTTGACCATTAGTTTTCAACTCTGGAGGGGTGATTCCGGTATCAATCTGGCCATTACTTTCCAACTCTGGAGGGGTGATTCCGGTGCCAATTTGACCATTAGTTTTCAACTCTGGAGGGGTGATTCCGGTATCAATCTGGCCATTACTTTCCAACTCTGGAGGGGTGATTCCGGTGCCAATTTGACCATTAGTTTTCAACTCTGGAGGGGTGATTCCGGGATCAATCTGGCCATTACTTTCCAACTCTGGAGGGGTGATTCCGGTGCCAATTTGACCATTAGTTTTCAACTCTGGAGGGGTGATTCCGAGACCAATCTGGCCATTACTTTCCAACTCTGGAGGGGTGATTCCGAGACCAATCTGGCCATTACTTTCCAACTCTGGAGGGCTGATTGCGAGACCAATCTGGACATTACTTTCCAACTTTGGAGGGGTGATTCCGAGACCAATCTGGCCATTACTTTCCAACTCTGGAGGGATGATTCCGGTGCCAATTTGACCATTAGTTTTCAACTCTAGAGGGGTGATTCCGGTATCAATCTGGCCATTACTTTCCAACTCTGGAGGGATGATTCCGGTGCCAATTTGACCATTAGTTTTCAACTCTGGAGGGGTGATTCCGGTATCAATCTGGCCATTACTTTCCAACTCTGGAGGGGTGATTCCGGTGCCAATTTGACCATTAGTTTTCAACTCTGGAGGGGTGATTCCGGTATCAATCTGGCCATTACTTTCCAACTCTGGAGGGGTGATTCCGGTGCCAATTTGACCATTAGTTTTCAACTCTGGAGGGGTGATTCCGGGATCAATCTGGCCATTACTTTCCAACTCTGGAGGGGTGATTCCGGTGCCAATTTGACCATTAGTTTTCAACTCTGGAGGGCTGATTGCGAGACCAATCTGGACATTACTTTCCAACTCTGGAGGGGTGATTCCGGGACCAATCTGGCCATTACTTTCCAACTCTGGAGGGATGATTCCGGTGCCAATTTGACCATTAGTTTTCAACCCTGAAGGGGTGATTCCGGTATCAATCTGGCCATTACTTTCCAACTCTGGAGGGGTGATTCCGGTGCCAATTCGACCATTAGTTTTCAACTCTGGAGGGGTGATTCCGGGATCAATCTGGCCATTACTTTCCAACTCTGGAGGGGTGATTCCGGTGCCAATTTGACCATTAGTTTTCAACTCTGGAGGGGTGATTCCGAGACCAATCTGGCCATTACTTTCCAACTCTGGAGGGGTGATTCCGAGACCAATCTGGCCATTACTTTCCAACTCTGGAGAGGTGATTCCGAGACCAATCTGGACATTACTTTCCAACTTTGTTTGGAGGGGTGATTCTGAGACCAATCCGACCATTAGTTTCCAACTCTGGAGGGGTGATTCCGGTATCAATCTGGCCATTAGTTTCCAACTCTGGAGGGGTGATTCCGGTACCAATCTGGCCATTACTTTCCAACTCTGGAGGGGTGATTCCGAGACCAATCTGGCCATTACTTTCCAACTCTGGAGAGGTGATTCCGAGACCAATCTGGACATTACTTTCCAACTTTGTTTGGAGGGGTGATTCTGAGACCAATCCGACCATTAGTTTCCAACTCTGGAGGGGTGATTCCGGTATCAATCTGGCCATTAGTTTCCAACTCTGGAGGGGTGATTCCGGTGCCAATTCGACCATTAGTTTCCAACTCTGGAGGGGTGATTCCGGGATCAATCTGGCCATTACTTTCCAACTCTGGAGGGGTGATTCCGGTGCCAATTTGACCATTAGTTTTCAACTCTGGAGGGGTGATTCCGAGACCAATCTGGCCATTACTTTCCAACTCTGGAGGGGTGATTCCGAGACCAATCTGGCCATTACTTTCCAACTCTGGAGGGGTGATTCCGAGACCAATCTGGACATTACTTTCCAACTTTGTTTGGAGGGGTGATTCTGAGACCAATCCGACCATTAGTTTCCAACTCTGGAGGGGTGATTCCGGTATCAATCTGGCCATTAGTTTCCAACTCTGGAGGGGTGATTCCGGTACCAATCTGGCCATTACTTTCCAACTCTGGAGGGGTGATTCCGAGGCCAATCTGGCCATTACTTCCCAACTCTGGAGGGGTGATTCTGGGAGCGATCTGGCCATTACTCTCCTACTCTGGAGGGGTGATTCCGATATCAATCTGGCCATTACTTTCCAACTCTGGAGGGGTGATTCCGAGGCCAATCTGGCCATTACTTTCCAACTCTGGAGGGGTGATTCCGGGACCAATCTGACCATGCTTCTCCGAATCTGAAGGGGTGATTACGACACCAATTGACCATACTTCTCAAAACCATGATGCTGACCGAGTGAAAAGAGAGGAAAGTGCCTCGATTCCAGGTCAGAATCTTATAGAGAATCGGTGGCCACTCCCGAAGGTCTCATGACACTACATTCAAGGCAATGTGTGTCTGTCAGCAGTAGACTCCCGAAGCAAGGGACGGGCCGGCCAGCGTAGTCGGCCGAAGGCCGGCTAGTATATTTATATTTATGTATGAATATGTCGATCCGAAAACTCCACATTTCTGCAGCGCTGTACGTCCGTGTATCATATGCGTCCGCTAGTGAGTACATGTACCCCGATAGAAGCTATCCTTCGTGTAGATAACGGAGAGCATAGTTTCTTCTCTGAGCTGATCAACTAATCGGATCAATCGCGCGGCAGGATTCCCAATTCCCGCACGGCTTTGCGAATTTCCCTCTGTTTCACCTGTTCGCTCAACGACGCTAGTATCATCAGTTAGAAGTTCCGACAATGAAAATGATCTACCGCGGCTGTTACATCCTCTTGTTGACGCAAGCGTATTTGACGTAAGCCTACGTACATATGTGAGAAATTTCCGTCTACCTCGGTCGCCTGATTAGGTTAACTCGCCGTGAGCCCTGTCTCCACATGCCCAAACCGTGGGCTGATAGTTGGATACACTTCCGCGACAGTCTTCGACGACTTTCCCTTGCGTCGGGACTCGCTCCGTAGAACAAGCCCGGGCGCACTCGCTCGCTGTCCAGAATGATAATCGACTACAAAACCTTCCAGCAACAATAACTCGACGTAGATCGTTTGAACACCAAAAAGTTTTCTCGAGCAGCTACATGCAACGCCGTCATAATGAACGGAATCCTGAAGCGACGAGACTCGGCTTTTTGTGAACAGAGGCGTGCAAGGTCTTCTGAGCATTTCGCTTTTGGTGTGTTCGTGTGCACGTTGGTGAACGTCGCTGCGCTTGTGAAACGTCTGAAAGTTCGGTCAGTCGACCGCTGAGCAAGAGGAGCGTCACAAAAGCAGTCAGTCAGTGAGCTCGCTATCCTGGCCCACCTAGTGTTCTCCTTCTCATTAGAGGCGCGCCGCTGTAGTTTCCTTAATGAAGTGTCCGGCAAGCAGTCAGGCGGGCGCACGAGCAGGCTGAGGAAAGCAGCTGTCGGTCGATCCGTCTGTTTGTCCGCCAGCAGGTCTATTAGCTTTAGCTGTTTGCTAACCAAGATGCAATGTTCAGACGTTCGTTGGTGCCGAACTCCCGCCCATAGACACAATACACGTGTCGTTAACAAGCGTTACCCCTTGAGCGAGTATTCAATGGAAACTAACCGCAAGGGCTGTGCTTCAGAGAGACCGACTGCCTAACTGTTGTTTGGCTTCTTGCTCGCTGACTGACTCGCGGGATGGATTGCAGGATTGTGGTGCGAGGCCTGGCTCTAAGTGCCGCAGGCTAAGCCCATTACCCGTCCGTCTGTTGGGATGCCACTCACTGTCTTTTTTCCTTCCGCTCTCCCTCCCACCTACCTTTGTTTCGTGATTCTTTTCCAGCGATTTTATTGTATCAACTATGAAAGACATATTCTGTGACAACAATAGAATAGTGGCAGCCCGCACAAAGCGATCAGACGAACAACGAGCAAAGGCCTGAACAGGCTGTGGTCAGCTCCGACAGATCGAGCTCACAGCCTACTTCAACTCATTCTCATAGAGCATCGGGAATTATGTGAACCGTTTAGTTCTGCACGTGAGACGGTACAGTCCGAATACCCTCGAGCCCGAATACCCTCCATCCAAATGTCGGGCTTGACGAAAGTCTGCGAACCCTTCATGTTCTCCACGGATCCCGTAGTGTCCTCACCGCGTGATACGATCGCGTCTGTGCTGGGAATAGCTGTACTGGAGCTGTTTTGTTTTTGAGCAATCTGCACTCTGTTTTTCAGCAAGTTGCTTGCAGCTGGCGCGTGGCATTCGGTCAGGTTTCTACGTTGTTTTCAATCCTCCAAATTCAGCTTGCTAGGGGTCTCCTTCTCTCAGGATTCAGATATTTGAATGGATCATGGCCAGGAGTTTGTTTGAGAGCTCTACCTCGGAGCACGCCTCAGCACTCTCAGCTCCTCAGGCTCGACAGACTCCTCAGCGCTCCCTTGAGCATGTGTAACCCCATGCCGTGTCGAACCTCTGCGTCAAATAAAACGCGTCAGGGATGTGAGGACGAAGCTTGTGGAGGAGTTATGGCAGTTCGTACGCCGGCGACGAGGTTCGTCAGAGAATCCTCTGTGACAAACGATGAAGTCGCTCATTAGGAATCCATAGGAATACATTTCGGATCGGGAGCATTGGCATCCATAACGAGGTGTCCCATAAATCCGAAGCGTGGAGCTTTTCGCCGAGAGGCGATGTCCAATCTAAGAGATGCACGACGGTCAATCCAATCTGCACCTCAAGCCTTCCCTTCTTTACACGTTCGAATGTTCGTCCGTGAGTCCATTCCACGCTCCCTAGCTGGTTCGACCCCTCCCCCCCCCCCCGCCACTGCCCGCTCATTCGCTCGTCCTCCGTTCGCTGGCTCGACTGTCTGTTTCGAGGACGTCTAAGAAGTTTTTGTGCTTCCAACATTCACCTCCGACCTCCGCTCATCGCAACCAGCCAGGGAAGCAAGTAACCAGCCAACCATGCTCCGCAAACCGCCGTTCCGGCCGCGGACGTGCAGCCGCAGCAGTCACTGTCGACTTGGACGCCGCTAGGAGCCATCACGGATTCACATAAGAACATAAGTCTACACAAAGCCGGGCTCTCGCGGACAAGTCATCTGACCGCCGCGAACAGAATCCGGCGTGAATTTTTATTACGCTACGCAGTAGCGGACGTGTCCCGCAATGCTCTGCTCAGACTAGATCACCAGGCGGAGAGCACCGCCGCGGCGACCTGAGCATTAGGCCACCTTCCCGGGCTTCTTTCTGTTGACACTGTGCGTTGGACTAATTTGAGCAAATGCACTTCCAGAGGCGTCCAGCAAACGGAAAGGAGCAGGGAGACACACGGTTGAGTTACGAACGGAAACACGCGGACCTTCCGCGGGAGTCAGGAGGAACCGAGGTTTAACGAAACAGACGGCATCCCTTAAATACACGAACAGCAGCTTCCTCAACGACTTTTGTACCGCGAGCGGAGGGCAATGTCGGACGCCTCCTCCAGCATGCCAGCAGACCGCCCAAGCTAGCAGCTAGTGCTGCCGACTTTCCAACCGACTGGTCTCGTTCCATACGCCAAACGGAGCGTGCTTTCGCCGATGCACGCCGAGGCGTATGTACACAAGACTGTAGGCATTCATTTACACTCCTACTTCTCGTCGCCGTAGTCAACGCCGCCGACGACGGCGGTGCCGGCTTCCCCGCATCCGCGGCGTCCTCAGCGACGCGGCGCGAAAGTTTGCGCATCCACAAATACGCCAATCAGCTGCGTGCTAGGTCCAGTTGGTTAGTTGCTTCCTCCTGCTGAGCGCGAACGCCCTTCCACCGAAAGTCGGAAGTCGGATCCGTTGCGACGGATGTTCCGAGGATTCATGACCTCTGACTTCTCCGAATCTGTCTCTGTCGTCGCTGTAACCACTGGCGTGCTGCGGTTAGCAATAGCTTTGAGTCGAAACTCCTTTGTTCGCCAAGCCCCCTCCCCCCGCGAGCAAAATGCTCCAGGCGCCTGTAAAAGGAGGAGGAAATGGCTGCGACGACTCGAGCGTTGACTCCGAACCCTGGACTTCCTCTTCACGTCCCACACACGGTCATAGTTGCCGCCAGTGAAAGGCAAATTGAGCGCTTGAATATGCGGCGTTTTGTATTGAAAACGAGCAGAAGAACAAGCATGTAGAGCGTCCGCCGCCCGCACCGAGTGGGTACCAATGATTGGAGCCACCTCGGATCGGACACATCCACAAGTTCCCCTCCATGGGGGGAACAATCAAGGAACGATGATCAGTTCCCAAGTCGGGTTCTTCCGACGCATCCGAAGAGGCCACCGCCGGCACTATCTCGAACTGGTGGCGAGCTGATCCTCGACGTCAACGGCGCCGGTTAAGCCAGGTGATGAATGCGGTGAGACCTTCAAGTGGCCTTTAGAGGGTTGCGGCTTGCATCACTCTCGATTATATGCAAATGCTCACTGCGCGCTCACTCCTCCGTTCCTTCGTCCGCTGTCCCCAGCCGCCGAGACCACCATCGTCGTATTATAAGCAGACTGATCCAAAACCTCGAGCGCCGGTGATCATCTAATTCTTGAACAAACTCATTTGCTTTCGCCAGCGTCGATCCGTTCTGGCGTGATCGGGGAACCGGCCCGCCGTGCGCAGCGAACGGAGTTGCTCGTATGTTGAGCGATGTATGTAGTTCAAGCTCTGGCTCTTGCTCGGCGGATTCCTGAATGACGAAGAAATTGAGTTGGATCCGCGTGATTTTCCAAACATCCTTCCCCAATAAGACCCGAGTGCGTTTCGCGGACGCGAAGCTTCCACGTTGCATCAATGATACTTTGTATGCGAATCGGACGAGTGTTTCAGCGGCCCATGGCCGCTCACGTATTGTGGAGCTACAAGTCGCCGTGCTATCGAACTCGGAAGTAGAATCTTTTGTGGAAGCCCGATGCATAGGCTTCAGCTGGGTCCTCGCTCTGTTCCTCGCGTTATTTCTCCGCCA
Organism: Phytoseiulus persimilis; assembly: GCA_037576195.1. Taxonomy (NCBI): domain Eukaryota; kingdom Metazoa; phylum Arthropoda; class Arachnida; order Mesostigmata; family Phytoseiidae; genus Phytoseiulus; species Phytoseiulus persimilis. The sequence continues at coordinate 7,855,130 of CM075104.1, forward strand.
GAGGCATTTCTTCAGGCTTTCCGCGAGCGGAATCATTGCAACAATGAGAGCTCGATAAACAGCATTGTTTTTTCCAATAATGGCAACTAGATGTCTCCCTGCTGCTTTGCTCGCTGATTCTCTGGGAGACCGAGGTTCTCACTCGGCCCAAGCGCTGGCCTCAAATTTCACTCGAAACGAAGCACGGAACTCACAGCAGACTTGTGCTGGAAAAGTTTGCAGCGATCGTCGCCGGGATCGCACGGAAGCGTCGCCTGGCCAAATAGGACGCTGTCAGAAGCGTCCGTTTCGTTTTCTTGCTTGACTCCAGCTGAGGCTGCCTCTGTTCACCTGCACGCCAGCCGACGATCCTTGAGCTACTCCTTAATCCAGCTTCCTCTCTCCTCGGGAGGGCGTTCTCCTCACAACGTAATTTCAACTTGTGACCCGACACCATCACGGCCAATGGTGTCTCTGACGAAAAGTATCAGATCCTCGCCGCTCTTCTCCTGTCGCTGCCAGTGCTTCTCCTCCGTTTCCACCTCCTGGAGATAATTAGAATCACGCCAACTCGCAATTACAAGATCTGGATTGCGTTCCTGGCAGTTGACGAAATTCTTGCCTCAACAGATTCGAGACGGCGGACTGAGGCACGTTTCTCCCCGACCGAGGTTGCTCACCACGAACGGGTCTTGTTTATCGCACACGTTGAGCTTCTCTGCAGTAATCCGACTTCGCGCCGCCATCAAATTGGCTCATGTCGCGAGTGGCAACCGCGGAAGACAACTTTGTGCCGCTGATGACTGCTCGCAAACGTTCTTGGCTCGTGCACAGCCCCGGCTCCAGCCGACATTCGGGAGAATCGAGATCCAGAGGTTGAGTGGCTCGCTCCAGGAGAAGCGATCGTGACAGAAATTGGCTCCGGAGAGAAACACAAGATCACCTGGGCGAGGTGTCTGCGCAACGAGTCGGCGAGAAAAGCTGATGGACCAGGTTCGGATGGAGGAAGATCAACGCGGCTATCGAGCAGGTAAACTTCGATCTGCGGTGTGTGCGGAGGACAAGGGTGGAGCTGAGGAAGGCTCTTTTAATGGCTGCACTATTATCAAAATTATCTCTGCTTGTTTAAAACAGCCGATTAGAGCACGTCCGAAATATCACGCACACTGCACGATGATAAAACTGGCTCCGCAAGCGCGAATCTCTCCGTTGAGACGTCACCCGAAATGGTTGGCTCGCTTTCCCAAGATATAGGGCCGGAATCGGGTTATCCAAGAAGCTTGGATGGTCCATCGGAAATCGCGACGAGCTTTTTGAGACGGACCGATTCTGAAGAATCCAGCTCGTCCGAATATGTTTGTGGTCTAGAATATGCAGCAGTGGGTCGGGTTCTTGGACCGCTTGCTCCTCAGTGAGGCCCTCTGGCAACCTCTCGATTGAGCAGGACTTACGTGGCAAGGATTGTGAACTCGGACCTTAAGTCGGGTTAATGTTTATTCACTTAATCCGATGATAATTGGGTAGGTGGATGTGTTTTAGTCGAGCAAAACCACACGCCACTTCAACGTGCCCTCTCTCCTCGGAGGAGGGTAAAGCGGCGTGCTGGCCCCAACTCACTTGCCAGGAGTCCTTCAGAAGAGCCGTGGACACCGAAGGTTACGTCGGCCCTCCTACCGGGAAGCTTTTCTCGTGCTCAGCCGGTATCGTCAGGTTCTGATGACACTCGAAAAATTCAAACAGTGATAGCTGCTGCAAAACCGAAGTTCAGTGAAGGCGTCAGGGAGGCATGAAATCCACTCTCAGCTCATCGGAAAGTAAGATGTGGCTCAGAATTTTCACAATCTCCATCGTTTTCGGTAAGTCACATCGGTATTCGGATGCAACAGAATCTATGTCTATATCCGACTAGCTTGCGCCTGTCACGGGTTCGGAGTTCGATTATTATCCCTCACGGCTGTGATGCACAATCCAAAACAAGGCACGATTCGAGCTCGAACCGCGAGCGGGCCGCTTCTCCTCATGATCCCGGGGAATGGTTTCTCCTCTGGAGGCGCCGTTTCGTATCAAATCTCAAGTTCAAGATCCTGCTCAAAGAACCAATGGAGTTTGAGGGCAATCGAGCAGCTTTGAGAAACGAACCTTTATCATTGTCAGAACCTTCGAAGTTTGAGCCTCGCCTCCGCAAAGTGTTGGAAGCTCGATATTGTTCGGAGCAGGGGAATCGTCGGTTTTGAGGTGGGAAGAACGTCCTGCCGTCGAGTCCTGCCGAGCAACCTGGAAGTTTACTGCGGTGAACAAGAACCTGTTGCAACAGACTGGCGCTTTCTTGGGATCCGACTCGCCCGTGGATCTGGTTTATGCTTACCGCTCATGCTCAATCTGGGCACCCAAGTGAAGTTTCACGTCAATAGATCCTGTTAGGACATCCTCATGCGAACGAGGTTTGAATGTTCCGGAACGTGGTCGAGCGGCGTTGAGGTGCTCTCCAACAGTTCCGATCAAGACTTATCAGAGTGAGCTTTCCTGCGAACATTCCCCCATAGCCTCCATCCCAGTTACAAGATTCGACCAAAAATGTATTGGAATGTCTTATTTCTCCCCCCATTCGATACCAGAAACTCGTCGCAGCGAGCTGCGGAGCGCTGTTCGATCGTTTCTCGTTCCGCCTTAAGGAAGCCGTCTTCTTCGATCCGTCTCTTTAAATCAGGGCATATCTGATCCTCAAAACAAAGCCATGTTCCAGTTTTTTTCTCGAGTACTCAACGAACTGCCGGAACAAGTTTCGAGGGCAGCAATCTGTGAGACGCAAACGAACGAGGTCTCATAAGCTAAGCAGAACGCGAATATCGATCGGGCTCGAATAAGATCTCACATCTTTGCGAAATGCTTCCACCGAATTCCCAAGAGCGGGAGAGAAGTGGGATGATGCGGATAACTCTGACAAAACTGTGACGACTCAGCTATCGAAAAGACACGAGACCAGCGCAGAAAACTCAGGAATTAAGAAGCTATATCATGTGGGAAACAACGGCGGACTGACACATCTCCTCGTTTCACCATAATATTACATTCTGAGAACTTGCGACGTTACGTGCCCCTAGGCGTGCACGAATCCCCGGTTGAGGGCCACGGGACTAGACTGAAAACTCAGCCGGCAATGAGAGTCTATGAATCCCCTCCTCCTACTCCTGGTACCGACGAATTTCGCGGAGAGACCCCCTCACGAGGAAGCCTCGTATTCGTGTGCGGAAGCGACTGCTCGCGTGAGGATTTCAACGGATAGACATCACTCCACTCGTGAATTTTAGATGCCTTGCAAGGGAATATGAATGAGAAAGTCATGATCATCCGCACCCTCTTTGAAAATATTCACTGTTTGACGCAGGGGGCGGTTTCGAACGAACACGGTTACAAATTCCGATATGCACGACATCGACCCGGGTTGGTCCCCGTGACTCGCGCCCTCCGCCTGCCATGATTGAATCAATGTCGGGGAGGAAGCGCCTCAAGTGGTCGAAGATAATGAATCTGCGATACTTTTGGGCGATTTGGATCTCACACAAGGAACTGTTCTTCACAAAATGGGCTCTGCGTGATCATTGCCTCCGAATCACGGAAGGAAAACATTCCGTGCTCCCGATCTCCGAAAGCGACTACTGAGCTCGACCGCAGCCCTCCTGAAAATCTGAAGCCATGGCGCTTGAAAGCTTCATGATCGAAGGCGCATAATGGGGCGCACTGGCTTCCTCCAGAGATTGTCAGAGTAACACCCTAGAGCAATCGCGAGAGAGGAATAGAGTCGGCTTCACCCGTTTTTGCGAACACACGAGTCAACAAGCTCAAGAGCTCGGGAGCAGTGGATTCGTCGCAATCAAAACTCCGATCTAGGGAATAAGCGAGACTGTTGTGGTGTTTGTTTTTATTGATGTAGGCGCTGGTCTAACGGTGGCGACAACAGAAACGGTGGCGCCGGTGTTAGCGGCGAGAAAGACGGTACTGGCGTCGACGTCGACAAGAATGATAAGTTCATCATACAAGCAAAAACAAATATCTGCCGAAGAAAGCCAGTGCACCTTTATACTCACAAAGGAAATGCCTGAAGGGGCGCCTGCTTAACAGCAACGGAACTTTTCTCTCTCCCACTTCTCTTTTTCACCAACTCGCACCTACCCACCCAGCCAGCCTCCATTACCTCCCCCCTGCGACCATCGAACCCCTTGTAGGCTTGTAAAAGACACTGCCTTACGCGATCCGGTTATAGACGAGTATAGTCGTCGGCTCCTGATAAGTAGATGTCACCGTCATTTTTTCCCACTTGTTTCGCAAGATTTCGCCACTACTCTGACTGATAACGGAAGAAACAATCAAATCTCGAGTAAAGCTGTGTTCTTGGGAAGGGAGAACAGCCAAGATGGAGGCCTCCCCGAGGTTCCTCACCTGGAGGCTTGAGCGCCTCGATCCCTGTACTCGGAATCTCCCTAGAGCCGGCTGGGGCGAGTTCCTGCGAAAGGCTCGAATTCAAGTGCGAAGTAAGGTTGAGGAGCAGGTTCGGAGGATGACTCTTCATCCTTGGAACGCGAATTCGAGCATCGTCCGCATTCGCGAGACATGAACCATGATCAGCAGCGGAGCTCACCATGCCCGCAAGCTCTGCAGTTGCCGAAAGTTCGTACACCAACGAATTTGTCTTGTTGTGCGAAGCGTGTGCAAGATTGGCGGCCGAGAGCGTAGCAAGGGGACCGGCGCAGCGTTTTTGCTTCGTCAACTTCTGCAAGAGATGGGCTCAGTCTCCCTATTAATAGACGCCATTAAGACCAATGGATACGTTGGTCCATCTTCGGCCCGAATTATAAGCGACCCCTCCGCCGTCTTCATACCGGCGCTCCCCTCGCGGCAGACCCCGCAGCCGCTACTGCTGTTTGGGCCGTTACTTGCGCGAACGTACAAGAACGCCGACGCGCATCCACAAGGGCATGGCTCGTGGGCGGTGGATGTGCATACCCGATAGGGCTTCTGTGCCGGAGGACCAATCAAGCCGCAAGATCCTCTGCTAGCCGTGTCGAATACCTAGTGTACTTGCAGATTAAGTATCTGCAGCTGAGGCGGCGATGGTAACGCCGGCGAACGCCTAATGGGGCAACGGTTGGCCTGAGGAAGCCACATTTATACAACCAATTCTCAGTTTGCTCACTCCCAAGCGATCTCCGAGGAAGCAGAGCGAGCCTCCGGCCAAAAGGCAAACTTCAGCGCGTTCGAGACTTTCGCCGATTCGGAGGCACATTCGCAAGGCTCCGTGCGATCCTTCGGCCCACCCGGAGCCGATCCAGCCCGGTTGTGAGGCGTCCGACGCCCCCACCGGATTCCTCCTTTCCGGTGACAGCTTGAAATCATAGTGGAGGAAGGCTGTACTTCGATTTATATTCATGCGGTCGGAGCTATTATTTGTGCTCGCACCTTCGCAGTAATGCTACAACAGAGTTTGACGGGGATCGTCTGTCGGGCATCCGAGATATTCGCAGGATGCATTCGCGGCATGCGTGGACACGGAACGTTAATCGCCATGGCGTCAGAGATTGACATTAACGTCTGTGATGAAGACCGATAAGGTCGTGACGGAGAATTAATTCTGTCAGGAGAGAAAAAAATCATTTTCAGACACTCCCTCCGTTTGGCGGCTGCTGCTGGCTCTTCTGCGAGCCTCATGAATTGCCCTGAGCTCCCGAGGATGAGATCAGCACATCGCACCGAGTCGGCGAGATCGTCCGCCAAGATTCTAGGCCCGAATTCACTTTCCCCGCGCGGAGCTTTCCGAAGATCCCTACTTTCGCGCGAACAATTTCCCCTGAGTGAGACCGGAGAGTTCACCGATCCACCGCTGATTCGAGCGGGAATTCCGAGTTCTCCATGAAATGATAATAACGATATCTTCCACGTTCGACAAGCCGCGTTCTGTGTTAACATTCTACCGAGGAGAACAGAGGTTCGCGGAGATTCGCTAGACTGTAGCTTGTCGTATTGACGTGTTCGACATTGATCACTGGTAATTATATAACACAATACTCCGGAGCGAACGATTACGTTTGTTCTTGGCTCATTCACTCCATGTCTGGAGGCTCGCCGTGACAAACAAAGCACGGGTCATTTCCTTCTCGCTAGAACATTGGTGAGCAATCTCCGCAACGAAAAGAACTTCTCGTTCGAGAGCTCATTCGGATGGAGCGAATCACGCAAATGAAATCACAGCCGGGATTCGGATGATTCGGACGATCCGCGAAAGCTCCCAGCAGCCTGGAAAAGTGGCGTTCTGATTTCATTTACTCCGTTCCGCCTTCAGACATCGCTCGTTTGCTCGAGCAGAACGAATCACAGCGGGGGAGACGCCATTTTTCGAGTCGAGAAGGAGCAATCTTGTGGAGAATTATAATGAAGCCCCATTGATTGAATGTCAATCAAGTCGTCCTCGGGTTAGCGAATAGCTCTCCTGTGGATAGCGCCTGGGATCCGCGTCACCGGCGAGAGGATCGTTCCAAGGAGTCAGGTAGCTCTCGCTTCGCCTATCTCCGGTCCCGCAGTGGCTTAAAGTCGAAGAAAGCGAGGAGATGGAAAGATAGAGCGCGACAAAGTGTGTCCCTCTGTCTGAAGACTGCTAGTAAGCCGTGTTGGTCGTTTCAATTACAAGCCGAGTCACTGAGCTCTTAGCTAAGCCTAAGATATGAACACGGTCAAAGAAAACACAGTACAACGAGGAGCCTCCGCTCACCGTACCCGGCTCAGCTCCGTTCAGCTTGACAGAGTGGGCCGGGAGATAAATTTTATCTATTCATCACATGGAAGCTGTGTTTCCACAACAAACGGATTTGCGCTCCTTATTCTCATTCCCAAGATGGGAACTGAATGGGGCCGAGTTCGAGATGACGTGTCGGGACAGCGGCTTCCGGACGCTGCGCGAGAGCGGGTCCGATAGGAAAGGCCGAAAAACTTCCGCAGATCAGAATGAGCTCAACCGTCCGCTGAGTCCAAGCGCGCGCCATATTCCCTGGATTCCGAGAGCTCGAACTCAAGTCTTCACTCGCGATACATGCAGATCTGGTATGGTTTTTTCCGCGATCGCGCATCCTCTGGAGCTCGCCGATAGAAGCTGAACAAGGCACCGGATGAGACCTGCCTCGAGTTGGGAACAGGGCATTAGCGCCTGGATGAGGAGTGAAGTCGAAATGGAGTTCGTTTCTGCTGAGATGTTTGATGAAAGCCAGCACGATTTCCATCGATTGCTTGTTACGGAGACGATGCGCGGGAGGTTTCTCGGCTCCAGACGGGTTGGAAGCCCCTTGGATCCATATTTCTCGGACCCACATTCATTACTCTGGTGCGGCCAGCCGGTGGCTTCGAGCGCACAGGAGATAATAATTAAGAAAAACGGATTTGTCTTCGAGATCGTCCCCATCGTCTGGGTGTGGTAGAACAAGCGACCTCACCGGTACCCGGCCGGCGGTCAGGTAGGCACCTGTCAACCTACACCTGGGCAGGCTAGATATTTTCTCGCTCTCGTTCTTTGTCCTTTTCGCCGTCTGTTCGTCTCCTGTCCTGTCTCTCGAGGACTGGACATCCTGACCAGCAACGCGACAAGGTCAATGATGACCTGACACTGATTATCACCGAAGCAGGTGGAACCAACCGTCGCCGGCCACACTCCTTTAATGAATCTAAGCGCAAATGTCATTCAACGATTGTGAGCAAGTTACAGACGAGTGAACCCTCATGATCGCTCTGCGCTCATTCCCGATGGGAACCCTGGCTGATAGCCGTATCGATGCAGGTGGCTGCAGAACGTCTGTCTCCACGGGGCCATATCAGTGTCGTAGCATGGTGATCCGATCGCCCGAACATTCCTGCCTCCGAAGGGTTCGTTCGGCGCGAACGTAGTTGTCGTCACAAGCTGGGCAACCGATATCACCGGAACAACTACAAAACGTTTCGACCACACGATCGAGCCGCGCCGCAGAATGACGAGAGAAATCTCGACAGGATTTTAGTGCACTTCCGCCTAATGTCACGGGAGCGTTGTGTTGAAACGCGATGAGTGCTTTCTTTTATGGTGGACATCGAAAACATCTGAAATAGCTCGAGGAGTGGCCTAAAAATATTTCGTAAAAATACTACTTCCTTCTCTAACTTCTGCTGATAACGAATGCTTTCTTTTGCAGGTGTTGCGTCCGCGAACTGGGAACAATGGTGGACCTACGACGGAATCTCAGGTAATCGAGATCGATTCCAATCAGAATGTCCTTGTTTAGCCAGTATGGAAGAGTTAACCACGCATGTTGGACATGTTGGAAACAGAACTCTGGCCGGAGTCCGCATTCTCCGATGAGCGTGCTCTCTCACGAATTTTGAACTCACGCTCAGCGTTGGGCGATTCGAAAGGAAGAGCCCGAATAACACCAGAGTGCGTTTGGCCATTTATTGCTTTTGAGTGCCTATTTCTTAAAACCGTGTCCCTCGTGACTTGTCGCAGGGCTGTGGAGCGTTGCAGGGTGGCCGACCGACCAATCGTCCGTTCGGCCGGCTGGGCGAGCCAGCTCCAGCTTCCCTGGCTCCTTCCGTTCGGGGGAACGAGATGGATGCTCCACTCGTCTTGACTTCAGCAAGCAAGAACTGAGCGGAGCGAGCAAGCAGAAAGCCGACCGACCGACCAACGAACCGACCGAGTCTCTCTTACCATCGAGCGATGAGCGCTTTTATGGCTGGAAGCCTCGACATCGGGGGTGCAGGGTCGAGAGCGGGTGACGCGGAGAATGCCCGAGGTCGGGCGATGATTGTTCTTGAACCGCGTGGGCCTCATCCACCGGGCTCCGGAGCACGGGTCGAAAGTTTGGTCAATTTCACTCCGTGTCTCTGAAGTTTCGCCCTCATTTAATTCCCTATCGACTCAGACAATATCGCCTCCACTCCATCCTCATGGCTCCTCACCATCCAATGTGGTCAGTGATGGTCAATTTCTCCTTCGTTCGCATAGCTTGGCCGGCGGTGGCCGACGCCGAATCTTCCGCGGATGAAAGTTTCCCTCGCATGCATTCGCCATCTCTCTCTTGCGAAACAAACACAGTTACGGCTGTTAGCAGCGAATTGAGCGACTTTGCAAATTGCACATCACTCAAAGTGGGCGCCAATCAATGCGGCAACGGTGAGGCACACGGAGTTCAGCCTGGGCTGCACCTTCTTTCCGCCGGTGAGGAAAAGTAGAATCGCGATGATGGCCGCTCGCCGACCACTCGGCGGGACTGCTCCTTGCCAGCCGGTCTCCTGTTTAGAGCATTAGCGCTGGACGTTATGCAGATTCTCAGCCGGGACCAACGACTCGGGGCATCAGAGCCACCCCACCACGATCGGACTCCTGGCAGTCGCTCGCTGCACCAACTCCTGAGTCGACTTGGGCGCTTCCGTTGGCGCCTCAATGTCGCGAGTTGCCCCCGTGCGTCTGTTCGTCTGCTCCGTTCGTCGGAGGCTGAATGGTCGGGTGAGTCGGGGTGGGGCTGACAAGGGCAAGTTGGGTGAGGTGGGGTGGCTGAAGGGCATCGACAAGCTCCGTTCATTCTGCAATCCTCTTTGTCGTCGTCGTCCCGCAACGCTCGCTCCGGCTCGTTTCTTCTCTCGTCGGTTCGTCTTTGTCGACCGTGGCCAGCAAGCACTCCGGCTAATCGAGTTAGCGATTGGCGAATTGTCCGCTGCTCACTCGCTGCTGGCGGGAGGGACTGGAAGATGATCTCAATGTCTTTCTGTGTGTTCCAGTGTTTCTTTCTTGCTTGCTTGTTCTCGCTGTCGACGCGGCGGCGGTGGCGACGACAACAGCAGCTCCGTATCAGACTTGTCCACTATCTTCTCCGAAAGCAGAAGCTAACGGACATCTTTATCGTGTGCCGGAAAATATTTGCCTCCTCCTCCTCTCCGCTCCGACCTTCAGTGTCACTTGAGCGGGGCGGCGGGTTTGCGATCGAGGGGACAGAACGCTGCTGACCGACAAAGTGACTGACGGACGGACTGACTGACTGTCCAAAGCTGCCATGTTAGTTTCCATTTCAGTTTGTTCTACTCCTCCCCTGCTCTCTTCGAGCCCCGGAGTGGCGAAAGAAGCAAGAGTGACGGACGGAAACGAGTCGCAATTCTTGATAATTTTGCCTCAGCGGCAGCGCTCATGCGTCCTGGTTGCTGCCCCTGACGGACTTCCTCCGCCCTCGGATGTGGGAGTCGTTGCGTCAATACTATTTTGCTCAGTCTCAGAAATGACCCCGCCGAGGGGAGCCAGCCGGCCGCCCTGGTCTCGAAGACGCAACTTCTGATGCTCTCTTGCTTTCTTATAACCTCCCGGCGCCCCCACCCCTTCGTCGCCCTCCGCGGGGATCTGTCTAACGGGGAGGCGGTAGGGGACAAAGCACGCGAGACAGGCGCTGTTTCCTTTACTCCTCGACGCGCCTCGCCTTCATTGTAGCGTCAACTTTGGAGCGGAGTTTCCGCTGAGTCATGCTGAAGGAGTCGACGATGTCTCTCAATTGATACGGATGTGCGTAGTGCTATAAATTTCCCGGCACAATGTCGATGCAGCCGTCCACAGCCGCGACGCACCTGACTGCCACGGATCGAACGGCCGAGCGGAGACCGCTTTCGTTCCCCTTCAGTCTCAGGCAGGAGGGGAGAGAGGTCGTGTTGTCCGCCCCCGGAAGACTCGTAGGCACAAGGTAGATCGGTCAGCAGAATGAGATCGAAGGTAGGAAGCTGGGGACACGCCGGCGCGCCAGCATGGCGGCGACTTGTTGCCGAGATACCCGATAGCAAGGAGGTCCTACGGTCAGGAGCTCCAGCTTGCTCCGCACGACATTTTAGTAACCCGAGCCTGACGACGGAGCGTTTTTAGCGCTATGATGGCAAACATGGACCAACAATCATCGTCGGCGTCGATGCCCCTGACTTAGCCTATTCCCCGCTCCCCTTCTTCCCTTTCATGCTCTCGGCAACTTGAGACATCGTTGATGGCTTCTGCATTATGCTCCCCTCCGTGCGCTCCTGCCCCGCTCAGCCCGTCCGGCAGCAGTGTCCACTCTTTCCGGAGATGTCGACCATCGGATATCGCCGAGCGTAGCATCTGCTCCTTTCGCAATAGAGAATCTATCCCGCGCCGTTCCGTCGAAGAGTCACCCTGACTCCGGCGACCTCGATACTCGCAGTGATTTATTCAGGTTCGCCCGACGGCGATGATGATCACACGAAAGAATACAGAAATACTCGAAACGTCGGGGAAACACGACACTCTGTTGGAGGAAGAACGACGCTGAAGGAAAATCATGGCCTGATTCGATGATTTCGCCCTTTGAGGTGGGCGAGCTGGAAGCTGGGATCAACTCTCAATTATCGCTAACTTCTTGTCTTGTTCCGTGGGTGTTCCTCCTCTCCCCCGCTGATACAGCTCGCGAGATAAAGTGGTTGTCATTAGTGAGCGTGTTGCTCCAGCAACTGTTATCGACGTCCGCTGTTTTTGGTTTTTAGTCTTTCTGTCGGCCAGTTTTTGCCCGGCTTCCTTTCCTTCAGATGAAGGACGCTGAAGCAGCGAGTCATTAAGAACACCATCAAAGCACCCTTTTCGGCCTGATAAGCTTTTCGGAACGAACTTCGAGCACAACTTGTCGTCAGAACGATTCGGCCGCCTTGGGCGGGATGTTTTCCAGCCAGACCACTGGCGGGGCGTTTGCATGAATCAATCGCAGGAGACCCGAGTGTCCTCCCGCGATTTATCGAGGAGATCCCAGAGCGTTGAACTTTTTCGGGGAAGCGAAGCGAACTCATGAATCAGTCGCTCAACGCGGCCTCGCTCTCATTTCACGAGTTGTGAATGCGGCTCGAGGGGCTCGGAAGTTTTGGAAGCTCTAGAAGTTTTTGACAGTCAGTTTGAGCGGCACTTGTCTTAAGGCCGGAGAGGCCTGGACGGAGGACGATGAAGCCTGATCTACATGACAATAGACGTTGCTAAGCAGCGAAGCCCTAATTCGAAGTGTTAGAAGGGTTTGCAAATGTCGCTCTGCCGGGGCGCTGGCGGTTTCGCTGAGGAAATCTCCGTGAACTCCTTTCCTGATGAGAAGCCCTCACGTGCGGAATCCGGACCGAAACAGCGACGTCACATCTGACTTACGGCTCGCAGCAAACTCTCACCTCCTGGAGGTTCGGGTCCGTGCGCTCGCCAGCCGATGCCACTAAGATTCCTACATCCGGGACGGACGGAGTCTGGATAATCAGGAAACATCTGGCCAAGTCGGCTCTTCCTGTCAGAGAGGATGCCGAAAGAGTACCATTGCGCGGTTATCTGGGAATTTCAAGATATGGCCGTTGAGCACTCCATGGGGTCTCGGAGAATTTTAATCGGACTGACTCGCTGCGCGAGAGCTCCGCTCGGTCGGGTTCGGCGCTTGAATTCCAGCTCCCAGATCTACTTCGAAGTTTTATCGGGAGGCCGCATTGGCCACTAAACGCAATCGCGGAGGCGTTAAAGCACGCCTGATGACACATAGGAAGAGTTAAAGCACTTCAATTGCGATTTGCGCGGACGGAGGCTGCTCGCCCGCCGGGCGGGCGGGCGAGTTTGCCGGTTGACCGGCGGACAGCTGCAAACGGGTGGTGGTATATCTCGGCGGAACCGGAAACGGCTCCATGCGCGCTCAATCCAGAAGATACAACGGGGCATGAGCCAAACATCGCAGTAAAAGTACGAACGCAGCACGTCATTGACAATGTTCTAACGAGAGCCTTTGATGAGATCCCTTGATTCGTGTGTCTCTCGACGCGGCCCCCTCTTCCGAGCGGAGTGAGCGGCGCGAATGCTGCATCTGATGACGGTTGTCCGTGCGGAGGCGGGCTAACTTTCGCTCTCTCTCTTTCGCGGCTTTCCACCGACATGAGACATCTCTCGACCGGTCAACGTTTTGCTCCAGCGAAACCTTCTTTTGAAGGTATGTGGTATCTCCGCTGACCTGGACTCGGCTCTGTCCTCGGGAAGTGAGCGCGGAAACGAGGGATCCCTCGCTCGTTTCTCGAGTCGATCCGGGAGCACAACTTGAAAAGCCCCGGTCGTCGGAGGTGCCGGTTAGGCGTGGTTCCTACCCAACCGCTTTATCGTCGAGTTCTGCTGAAAAGCGTTCAAGTTTCCAAAGAGAGCGCTATTCTGAATGACAACTTGATCATACGCCCGGAAAAAAAGTACTCGACAAACGACGAGCTGGCCCACGGTCACGAACCTCGGCGCATGATGAAATCGTCGCGCGACTTGAGGACTGAGATGTCCAAAAAGCGTCGGCCCTTTGATTCGCTATGCATTGAATTGGAAACCAAGTGGAGGAAGTTTCTCCTGAGGAAAAACTGAAGTCACGCCACTCTAGCTCAGCAGCGCGTTGACCGCCGGAGCGTGTGAATCTGATTGTCTCCTTCGTCGGGAGGGATACTGTGTCACGCCGCATATTCCGATGCTTTCGAAGTGTTCCCATCCTGTTCGAGCGTAAAGGATGAGTCCGGGCGTTCGCGCGCTGGAGGAAAATCGATCCGAATCGTTTTGGCGATCTCAGACACTCTGGGCCGGGACCGCTGGCCTGTCGAGTGAGATCCCACGGTTGCGATGCAAGTCACAACAGTATTGCGTTATTCTTCTTCAAAGCTGAAGCCGCTCGCAGCAGTGACAGTCTTCTACGGATTTCTCCCCTTTTCTTGGTTCTGTTCTACCCTCCTCGACTTCCGAGATAATCTGCCCGCAGCCGGGAAATCCGCCAGCTTCGGAACGAGTTTTTCGGCGAATCAGAAAATACGACTGGATGAAATGGAGACACCCCGAACTGACGAAAGAGTCTCTCCTTGCAGGCCCGGACTTCTGGGGTTTGCTGAACCCCGACTGGAATCTCTGCACCAAGGGACGTCGTCAGTCGCCGATCAATATAGATCCACAACACTTGCTGTTCGATCCACATCTGAAGTCTCTGCAGGTCGACAAGAGCAGGGTGAGAAGCAAATTTGTTTCGAGGAGCTGTGTTAGTTCCGCTAATCGAGGCCCGTGCTCAGCGAACTCTGATTAGCAAATGCCCTAATTGAATGTAGGGATGTTGCAGCTGCGAGGTTTGAACCGAATATCAAACGCAGATATTTTATGGCGCTCTGTAAGAAATTGAGAAGTGAGCAAATGGTTCGTTACTTAGCCAGCGCTAGGACAAAACACCTCCAGTCGACATTCGGGCAAGAAAGCCAAGGAGTTTCTCTCCGCACACAGCAGCGGGCCAGGGAGGGATCCGCAAAGGAGAGAATCTGACCATTAGGACCCCTGCGGTTGTCCCTTCGAGCTCACTTTATTGGGAACGGGGCCGGTCTTGATAAATCAACTTCAGAACTCCCCTCCCGAGTCGCCTCTGCTGGCAGCCTTAAAGCAAAGGCCAACTCCAGAGTTTAATTGGCAACGAATCGTCAAAATCCTTGCAAGCGTCTCCGACGCTCGCGTCATTTCCAGTGCTGTTCCCAGACGTCGCTGCTTTTTTGAGTGTGCTGCCTCCTTGGATGTGATTCTGTCATTATCAGCAGATTTCTTCTCAACGGAGCTCGCTCGACACGAGCCTAACGCCCCATCGCTGCGTTGATTCCAGGTGAGCGGGGCGTTGACAAACACGGGACATGGCATCGTGTTCAAGGTGTCGGAAACCGCAACCGAACCTTTCGTCACCATACAAGGAGGTCCTCTGTCGTATTCGTACCGATTCTACGAGCTGCATCTTCACTACGGAAAATCCGATGATCAGGGGAGCGAGCACACCATAGCCAGCAAACAGTTCCCGGCTGAAGTGAGCAATACAATCAAGCGAATCTCACTTCGAACTGAATTTGACTCGAATTCGCAATTCATGCACGATGCCGATAATCTGACGTAGGATTGCTAGCATGCGGGTGCTCCCCGATGCCGGGAGCGGGAGATTCCGCAGCGTGGTCAATGAGAAACCGGGACTCGTGACGCGTCGAGAAGAATCGTACCTTAAAAAATTATTGCTTAGGCGGAAGTAAGCACGAAGAGAGATCTTCGTCCTCTGTCTGTGGTGGCTCAACGAAACATAACAAAGAGCTCTTGTCTGTTACACTGAAATACCTCTGAACACGCATCGCCACGTCGCACGAATAAAACCCCAAGAAACGCAGACTTCCGCCGTAGACGGCCTGACTCAAGGATAAAACGCGAAGACAAACAGACTTATTTGGATGGAGGAGCGGACCTGCCCACAGACAGTCAGACCTGTAGCCCCGCAGCAAGGAGAACAGTTGCAGCACAAAAGGAAACTCATCCTCCCTGATAAGGATTTGAACGAACCGGCTCATCTGGTGCAAGAGACCGAGGCGGCACCCTTCCAGAGGCCTTCCGATCGGTCGGTTGGCTGAATGCTGGGATGAACTGGTGTACGCACTGCATACAGCACGTGTTCCGCAGCGTGGGAAGAAATTGCCCATGGCGGATCTGCTATTCGCTGCGCGGCGGCAGCACTGGTAGAAGAAGCAGGAGGATCCTTATCGGAAACAATAGGCTGACCACTGAGGCATACCCAATTTAATCCGAGAGATGCTCACGAGAGATTTGAACAGAAGTTATTTGAATCCAGATCACAGAAGGGCTGATTTGAAACATTTCAAGGGTCGGTCCGCATGCAGGCCCGCCGCCTGCCAGCCGCTCCACGCGAAACAGTTGCTGACCTCGGACCACGAAAACAGGATATTGCTGCGGAACGGCGGGATCGAAACTGGGCCTTCCCTGTTGCTCGCGATCCTCGCAAACAAGCGGCCGAGGAATCATGGGTGCATCCAACCGGGGGAATTTGATCGGTTTTCGTCGGAGGGATCTTATTTAGAGCACCATGATGATGTTCCCCACTGAGCTTGGTTGAATAGGACTGCAACCCGCGTTCGAAAATGCGGGCGTTTTAACGTCGGCCGGTGGAGGATAAACCGACTGAGGACCCAGCCAGGGACGGACGGCCGGAGGAGTGGGAACAAGAGCAGACAGTATCTCGGACGTCCGACGCATGTTCGTTCAACTATGCCGATAGACCTAACGGAGAGAAACGACGGAATGGGGGAGAAATATCAACGCGGAAACGGGACGATCTCTCGACAAGCGCAGTTTCACAATCTTGTTCTTCAGTCTGAACCGACGACGAAGACGACCTCTCCCATTCCTCTCCGTGCCTCCCATGGGTCTCTTGCTCCAGATGCGCCTTCGTTATGACTCTTCTTTCCCTCTCATTGTCGATCCTTCTCTTCCGAATGATTCTCTGGTAACAAGAGATCGGACGTTAACCGATAATAAGTTTAATTACGCTCTCTGCTCTGGCGGAGGTCGATGAAAGCGTCGTTAGTTTTCCTGCGTTGGCCTTCCTTCCTTCTCACTTGACTTCCGATTCCGTCCTCGTTCTCCGGAGCTCAGTCGAGTGGCCGAACGGACATTCAGAAACGCTTTCGGGGTTTCCAGTGCCGGAGCGCGTGGTTCCACACACGAGTTCCAAACCCCCATTGGATTCGCTCCCGATTCTCCCTCAGTGGAGACGAGACGGTGAATATTTCGCAACAATTCACCGTCGGCTCGTACTTGAGGTCTCAACAATTCTTTAGCTCGATCCTCAATGGCAGTCGTCATGATTCTCCTCGCTCCACTTTCTTCTCGCTCCCCCTATCGAAAAAATGATTTTTGCCGCAAAATGTCGCCGAAGCTCCCCTGCCCTCCATCTACGTTGAGCTTCTTCGGCGGTGCCTCAATGTCTGATTCTCACCGTCAGGGGGGACGATTCGTAAGTTGAGAGATGACGACTCGACTCTTGAGAATCCATTCGGGTGCGTGTTGGAACTTTAGCTGTTCGGATCGATTCTCGCGGGACCTGATCATCTCGCAGAGGCCAGGCATGTTATTCAAAACCCTCTCCGCGCGTTATACAACGTAGCTGAGAGGGAAGCTGAAGCTTGAGTGCGTCCAGCGCGGACCACGTGCTGGCTCCCACATAGTCAAGTTTCATTATACAAATGACACTCACATGCAAATATCCTCCAAGCTGCCCTCAATGCACACTTCTACCTCCTAATTCGATACTTCGGCAAGGGGCTGCCCAAAGGCCTGGCACGTTTCTGCAAGACATCACGGCCCGATCATTTCCCACGTCATCAGAATAGGTGCACAACGGGAAATTCTGCCCTGCCACTGGGCGAGAACTCCACGATGGCTGTTCCTGAAGATTGCGTCCTGTTCGAGTGAATGCTGTAACGAACGTTCAGATCTTGTTTTCTGCCGCATAGATTTCCTTCCGGTCGGGTGTTCCTCGTGGCCTATTGACCGCCTCGTACCACTCCAGGGCCACCTGAGGAGCTGACCGGAAATCCGCGCGCAGACCTGGTTCCATTTCCGACGTTTCCAATCACCCTCTTTTTTGATCCTCCTCAACCTCTACTTTGCATGAAACCCCGTCCCTCAAGCCCGGCTTGTAGCCACACGGTCTCGAATTGACGATCCAAAAAGCGTCTCCCATTGCAGGAATACGAGTTTCCTCTCTAATGGAAAACCCTTGAAATAATCGCTACTCGCAGTCGACGGGCAGACTGGCAGTAATCCCTGAAGGCTCGCATAGTGATGAACACGACACGACATATGTAAACACGCTTATCGGAACGAAGAAAGAAGACAGCGAGCGCGCCTTTCCTCAAAATGGGGATTAAAACTCAATTTCGTCTCCTGGCTGGCTTGCGCGTCTCGAGGATCCAAACTCGCAGACGCCGCTTGCTTGTCTGCCTGCCTGTTTGGTTCCCTGGCCTCCGCCGCCCGCCCGCCCGCCTGCTAGCCAGCCGAGCAACCAGCGAACCCACCATCGAGTCAGTCAAGCCCTTTTCCCCTCAGATTCTCGTTGTCAAAGTACTGGCAGCGGGTTCGTTCGCAGCTCGCCGGATTTTGCCGGAGCTCTTCTATCGTACGTTCTTCTGACTCTTTAGATAGCGTCACTCTAGTGCCCCTCTTTTCTTCATCTCCTCCTCGTTCTCCATCGTGGCGTTCCCACGTCCGTCGACGCTCTAAAACCTTTCAGGCGTTACGCAGATATTGAATATGTGGAGAATCGCGATGCAAACGCTGAGCATATTGCGATAGGAACGGATAAATAAATGCGTATGATGTACTACGGAGTCTGCGAAGATATTGTTTCGCTCCGATTCACAGCCGTCGAAAATTCTGACATGATGAAGCCCGATCGTAGGATAGCTCCTCCTCTCGACCGGCTCCGACGGTGGCGGGTCCGCAGTTCTCCGAGACGAGCTGCTGAGGGCGCTCTGGGAAGAAGTACGACTGAAAGTTCGACAGCGATTCGCAAGTCTGAGCAGTAAATTTGGATTTCAGCTGCAGATATTCGGATACAACAGTGATCTCTACGCAAACCTTTCCGAGGCTTTGGAGCTGCGGGAAAGCAGCGCGTTGGTTGGATTATCGGTTCTGATGCAGCTCGGAGAAACATCGTCGCCGGAGCTGCGAGTCATCACGTCACCACTCAGAAAAATAGTCTACCGGGGTGCGTACTCATGAGTTGCTTCTTGTCCGGTCGGAGCCTCAGCCAACTTCCGTTTCATCCCTGCGGTTCGCCGACGGCCATCGACGATTGCACGAACCCGAGATGTTCTTGAGACAGCAGTTATCGGTCGGGCGAGAATTTCGCCCAGATAGGCGGCTTTTGGACAAGGGTGCACACCTTCCATCCGCTGAAGATGTCATATCAATTACATCCCTGCTGATGGAACCCATCTTGACGTGATCCGCATGCCTGAGAGGGAACTCGCAGCAGTCGATCAGGACGATCCACCCGCGTTCTCAAGGAGCAGCGACTCATAGAGGCCTTGTGTTGTCAATCTGCGGGTTAGAAAGTCGATCTCCTGCTGGAATGTCGCCACTCTCTGCCGCCTGTGCGCGATTCGTCGGAACCAGCCGAACACTAACCAACATGGAATGATTTCCGACGATTTCGAGAGAGGAGCGATCTTAGCGGCACCACTAAAGAGAAGAAATTCATCGGACAACACATGTTTGCCATGATTGTGACTAAGCCCCACATAAATTCCAGGTCAGGAAGCGTCGATCCAGCATTTCTCTCTGAAGGAACTCCTCCCGGACACAGCAGAGTACATGACGTATGACGGCAGCCTCACAATGCCCGGCTGTTACGAAACTGTGCGGTACGGCTCCATCGATAACGTTGCTGGTTATCGAAGTTTCGAGAACCAGTCGGTGTTTTTTTGCGTTTATTTCTGCGCCTGCTCTCGCTGATTTGCCAGCCCAGTTTCGAAAGGAGACATGCATGTGCTTGGTGATTGCGACGGAAGGTCAGTGCAATAGCTGAGTCGCGCAACGAGCCGGTTTTATGTAAATTGTTGAACTCTGACGGAACCATGCCGCGAGTCGACACAACCCGGCGAACTGGCCGCTCGACGTTTTCCGGAGCAGCGTCAGTGGCGTTCCATATATGTAGTCCGAGCTGGCGATCGACGTTGTCAACAGCAAAAACACCAGAGCTCCGTTCTTGCGAAAGTCTCGGCTCGGCCAGCGACAAAGTATTTCCAGTCCATGAGCCACAGACCCAGATATCTCGACTCTCCGTGGGGATCCGATTGGGCACGCCTTGTCGCAGAGCATGGGTGCATAAACTTAGCGACCCGAGCGAGCATCCATAACTTCTTCCATGAGTGACAGTCTTGTTGTCCCACCTCAAAATAAGATCTGGGGGGGGGGGGGGATCTACGCATCGCTCAACCACGTATACAAGGGCCTTAAGGCGTTCTGCGTGGCTTCGGCGGGTCTCATTCAGTTTCTTATATTTTCATGACCAGGAATGGCCGTAGTGAACTTTCCGCGATGCGTCGTTCCAGTGATAGTGTTTCACAGAGCTCCCTTCTTATCTACAGGTGGATAGTGATGAACAAGCCCATATACATCACGAAGCAGCAGTTGTATCTGCTCCGCAAGTTGATGCAAGGAGACGACGCCAACCCGAAGGCCCCGATGTACGATAATTTCAGACCTACCCTGCCACTGAATCAACGAGTTACCTGGACCAATATTGACTTCGCCCATAATAACAAGAAGGTCAGTCATTGCATGAAACTTGAAGAAGACCACTGGAGTTTTCTGCTCGATACAGCGGTCTAGATCACGTCTATGAGCACTTCATCGCGTTCCAGGGCAATAACAACTGTCCGCGTATGAGAAGAGAAACCGGCTACCGAGGTATGTTTCCATTTCCCGATGCGGAAGCTCATCCCACGGAGTTCTCCCCCGAATCTGCAGGACCTGAGAATCCTTTCTCCTTGAATTCCAGTCAACGCCAAGTACACAAGACCGGTCGCGCTAGACGACACCGAAGACCTGGACAAGGAGCTCATATGAGGAGGCTGAGCTGATGAGTGTAGTTTGTATATACAAAAGTTCTCGTTGTACATACTCACCTGTTCAAATAAACACATTGTCATATTGAAAAGCTGGTGGCGATCCGCAGTCCCTGTAGTTAGTATCGCTCACTGGAACTCGGGCTACTCTCGTCCGTTATCGGGAACGAACTCCGAGTTATACGGCCGGAGATCCCGATTGGAAGCACGCTGAGATCTGGCGAACGGACGCGACTCGGTTTCTCTCTCGATCTCTCTCCTGACCTGAGGCTCAAAGTTCAAGCGGAATCACAACTTGGTTTGTCTCCATGAATCTTCGTTGGCTGCATTCTGACGCTGTTGTCGAGGAAGAAACTTCGTCACCTCGATAAGATTGAGCCGCACGTGAGCTGCGTTCTCGGCGACCCCGCGACAGAGGAGGCTGTTTTAAATTGGCTTCTCTAGATTCATCAACAAAACCGCGTTTGCATGAAGCTCGACACAACGCCAAGCGCTGTCGCTATCTTCGGTCGAGCTGGAATTCCGAGGACATGGACAACTACACGCACACCCTCATCTGCATGCGATCCCTCCTCACGGGTGGCTCTGCGTTCAACGGTCGCGAACAAGATTCGGCGGATTCCCCGCTTCGTAAGTCGGCGATCCCCGGGATCAAGGCGAGCAAAGTCGACGAATTGATGTGTCATCCGGCTCCGAAGTGAGAGTTTGCTCGGAGCCGTCGCGACACTTATTGATCCGAGTCGGCAACATTAACGTGGCTCCCGCGAGTCGGCGGCACCTACTTGTTTCTGTCTGTACCTTCGCAGCTTCCGCCGCAGAAACGGCCAATGTTAATAACACAACAACAATGACAACGTCGTCGACGACACCAACAACAAGAAAAATGACGGCGGCAACGACCCAGGCACCAGTGTGACGCGCCGGTCTGAAACAAGATCGATGAAGCTCAAGAATGAATCCCTCCGTCGAACATTGAATCAACAGATGAACGATTTTTCGCGGCCGTTACATTACCACGGGACTTCATTCCTCGAGTGGTTTGATCGGAGGGAGCTCCCGGCTAAATCTGATTGTGTAGCAATCGCGTGGCGCGATCCGCAACATCGGTTACAGCCCCGACTACATTGTATCGAGCGGAAAACCGTGTCGCCCCCTCGTCACTGATGCAGTCCCTGGCTTCGTCAGAGGGGGCGGTCCTAACATCGAACTCCTACCCCCGATCAAAAAACTAAAAACAGAGAGGAGACAGAGAGGTCTATCGCCGATTGGGTCTTCCCGAAGAGTTCAGCGGAGATATTATTCAAAAGGATGCTTTCCTCATTCGCACATCCGCGAACGATGGACACGCCTACCACGGTAGGTTACATCTTTCATGAACGTCCGTAATCAACGACCATACGGGACAATGACGAGCAACGCTGACTCCATCGAAGAATCTCTCCTGTGAAAGTTTTTAATCCTGTCACCTCATCGTTGAAGCACCACATGATTATTCCTCGACTCAATCACGCGTCGCAAGCGTTACAGTCTTGAGTTAGAAGCAGAGCAGTATTCCACTCCGATAGAATGCATTTCCGGAAGCGCACGTCGGACGCGTGCCCTATGTATCGGCTCAAAACAGCGTCGTCTTCCTGATCCTAGGTCCCCTTTGCGGCTCGTCTTGGAGCTGCTGCACGAAGCACTCCATAGAATCACTACCAGTTGATATCTGCAAATCCAACATCAATGAGTGCAGCACTGATCAGTAATGACTGTAGGCGGGTAAGAACCGAAATCGATAAACAACGCCCATGGAATCAACTTGCGACGAGAGTTAGCTCCCCGTATCTACGAGATCATTCGACCGAACCAACGCGTTCCTGAATACTTCACGTCAGAATCACGGACGACGCAAATTCTGATATCAAAAAAGATCGAGGATGGTTGAACGCTAGAATAATTTACTGAAGGGAAGGAGTGAGCTCCCGAACGTTTTTAGAACCGTCACAATTCACTTGGAAGACTGCTTATACACTTGGACAACTCTCGGATGATTTGTGCGAGAGCCTGTCGAGGACAAGCTCAGAGTAATACACTCGAAAATCCCGCTGATAACGAACCGTTGTTTTCGATTTTCGTCTGAAAAAACCGCGTCAGAGGAGATCGTTATCTGCCGAATTCGCATTCTAATGAGCTCGTTCTCAAACGAGTTAGTTAACCGATCGGTTCATTATCCGATAAGTTCGTTATCTAATACGTTTTTCTCAAAGGAAATCGAAACAAAAGGGTTCGTTATCTGCGGGATTTTCGGGCTATCCATATGAGCAATGAATACGCATCCATGACTGTATCGAGAAAGTCTTTGAGCCCCACAACAACCCTTAAACATTCGACCCACTCATAGCAGTGGGTCGACCAATCAAAGAGTATGCTCTCTCCGCGCAGAACGCCACTGGAAAAGATGCTCAAATCGCGCACCATGTATCGTTCAGGGCCTTCACCTTCCATGGCTTTCGACGCATGCGGACGACGTCTAGTTACCTTGCGTCAGCTCATCGCGACTCTCTTTTCGAGATCCGAAACGACTCTCAATTGAGGAACAAACGGGGAAGCCGTTCCGCTAATTTCCATCGCGAAATACTTATCTCAAGTTCTAGTCATCGATTATGGAGTTGTCGTCAATCATAACAACCCGACCGGGAAGCTTCAGGATGGATGTCACTCACACATCATGTGAGTCGGATCGAAGTGAATCCCATCGGCTCAGAAACTGATCGTACTCACCGATGCTGTTTGGGTCAGGCAGCGAGAGAGCTTTCTGGTGAGTGTTCTGAACCGGAAAGTCGGTTGACAATGATAGGTAGCCAGGGCAAATCCAAGCAAGAATGAAATCAAGCACAGAAATATTGTCATCAATGGACTGAGCAGTCCGCGGAACAATACTGAGATTAATCCTGGGAAGTCGACCGACACCGCGAACGGTGACATGATTCGTTGTTTGTTCGACATCGAACTAAGAACTAGAATCTGAAAGCATTCGATTCGAGCTATCGAGCGTGGATCATGCAACTATCACTGCTGGGTCTTCCGGTCTGTGGCCATGATTTCCCGAAAAGCGCGCGCAGCAGAGCAGGCGACGGCAGGGCTGACGATTCTTAACCACTAAATTCTCGAACGAGTATCGAGATAGGAATATTAGGCGATACTTTACTGTGAAGGACGACTTCCGAAGTCTCAGTAGAAATATTGAAAAATTCAAGCGAGATAGGAGACTCGAACTCTTGGGTAACGTAATTCTCGAGGGAAAGGTAGTAACGGTTGGGTTGAACTTCCGAAGTTCTTCAGGCGCGCGAATCGCCATGCACAAGAAGCTTCAACGCATGAGGATTTTAAACTTGCTGTGATAAGGTTCCTCACGAGGAGAAGAGCTTCCAGTCATAAATGACTATACATCTCGTATTCTAGGGTCTAGACTTATGAATTCACACAATTGTAAAAATGATACAAACAGCAAAATTTTCCGCGGGATTCACATGGACTGTCTGAGTCTACTTCACGCAACCTCGTTCCGCTGCGGATCAGACCGTGAAAGTTGAGCTAGGCCCCTCTGGTTTGGAAATCCCTGAATTCACTTGTGAAACGCTTCCAGGAAACGAGCGTCGCCGACATATCTGGGAAAGCCACGTCCATGTCGAGCGTCCACGTTTCCATCTCTCGTTCGTTCGCAGTCGTGGGAAAACTCGATTAGATAAGAAAATGAAAGTCAGAACCAGTCCATCTAATCCAGGGGTCTTCAACCTTTTCAGACATTCACAGGGATGCCGCAGCCGGTGCCCGCCGAGTAGATGCGGTGACCGAGGCAGGAGGAATCATCACCGAAGTGTGGTCAGAACGAGGGAAAAGTATGATCAGTTTCTGGCTAGTTCATCCTCTAAGTACAACGGAAGCAAGGTAAGGCGATATTTTGCCTCATTCGACACCCCTTGCCACTCCTCGGCATCGCGCAGCACCCAGGGTGCCGCGACACAAAGTTTGTCCGCCTTTGATCTTATCCAATGCTCATGGGAACTTGACTGTTGCCCCAACCCTCCACCCTCACGATCAAGGATGGTTCCTAGTTATCGGTATTGTGATTAGTCGCTGCCATATTTGGAATTGATATTCAGGCACGCGATGCTCTCGGAATCGATTGGAGGAGAGAATGCTTCCTGTCGGGGCAATCGCTGACCTCTAGAGGAAGATGGAGAAATGGAATCAATCGATGAGAAGCTGAAGATGATTCACATCTTATTTCAATCGAAGATGCATTTATAGGTTTATTCAATTTTGCCGATCCAGTTTTCATAACTGAATGCTTGTGATCTCTGTAATAGCACTGATGATCGAATGAAGTTTCCGTGTTCCGCCCGTGTTCATCCTTGTCGTTTGCTATACAAAAAGCTCCTTATCATCTCTCAGCTCGACTCTGACAATGGATCAGTAAGACTGCTGCGACTACTGCGAAGAGAGATATTCTGGAAGGATCTCAAGGAACCAATTCTGAAACGCCGCCGTTTGATTGAGTTTGAAGAGACGGTTGTATGTGAATGACACCTCTTCAGCCCACGTGAATGGTTGGATTCGATAGTTCAGCTCAATAATCTCACACGAGAAATGCGCCGATGACTTCCACACAAAGTGTTACATTAAATTCTCTACAGAAGCGGAAGCTTAGGTTCCCTTCTTGAATTTGCCCGGAATATTATTGACAGAATTCGTAGTGGATATGTCTGCAACTTAGGTTCTCGTTGCTCGTGTTCGTGGGTTTCGGTGAGCAACTAGTGTTGGAATAATTCTCTCGAAATGATGGTTCTCCAAAATTATAGCTATCGGCGGTCAGTGATGACCTGATTCGTCGGCGCTAATCTCTCGCTCACAATGAATGGATGGACGCAACTCGCCAAGAAACCCGCAACTCCCTTCTTGGTGAACTCATAGAAATTTCTGCGTTTCTCGCTGGAGAAGTGATCGACTTAGACGGCGATACTTCCATAAAGTGATGTCTTACTGGGAGCAGTACCCCCGTAGACTGAACAGCCTGTCGAATCTGAGCGACCTATTGGAATCCTACCGTCAGGGCTCTTGGTTATGCGAAAACAGCGAACTTCCGTTTCATTACGAAAAAAACCTTACTTCTGATCTCTCGTGTACAAATAGGGCATCGAGGAAACCGTGAAAGCTCCATGGAGACTGGATTGTCAGTGATGATCGCAGAAACCGCGATTCAGAAATGTCGTGATCGCTATCAAAGACACTGCCTTGAAGCATGCGAATTCGCGAATACTTGCTCTATCGCGCCCGTATTTTGATTGTATTGTAGGTTAAAGTAGCAGCCGAACTCCTTGACTGCGGAGTGGCAATGAATCTGTGAATATTTTACAGGGAAATCGATAGAAAAATCCGCATTCCAAAGTCCTCACTTGAGACCTGAGATGTTTGGGTAGGAAAAAACCGTACAAGGCAGAGCACCGGCGTCCATTACGGACTCTGAAGATCGAACTTAGAAAAAATCCGCATCTGAATCACTGAGGTAAATCGCGGGACTCCGATCCTCAGGAGCTGTCCGATTGCGGCGCAGTGGTATTCTTCGGGGAGACGATGGGCTCTCCTTCTTGACATCTCTCCGTGGCGAAGGGGTTGGTTTCAGCAGCTGCGTCGAATGATTGAGTCTTGGCAGACTCCGGGGCCTTGAATTCAGACCCAAGTGCGAACCCGAATTCAGCTCCGTCGAAGAAATCCGCCGGGTCGAAGGTGGTGTCTGGGAAATCTGCGTTGAAGTTTCGACGGTTAAGCCAAAAATACATGACCACCAGAAGCAATCGGAACTTCACGAGCTGCGTATTGGACTGAACTCAAACACGGTTGAATAACTATTGCGGGGAAGCATGGATAAAGATTGGATGTGGTAGCTATGTTCATAAATAAAATTGGGGGAGTTGTAGAGAAAAATGAGGGTTGGAACAACAAGCAAAAATAATGAACAAAGCCTGACATTCAGCACAAGAAAGGCATTCCTCCCGAGGGATTCGATTTATTCCATTCTGAATCCTCTGAACGCTCCGGATTCTCCTCCCTCCCTCCAGCATTATCGAGCAAAGCAGCTGCTCAACGAATTCCAAGAGCGGAATCCGTACCAATTATCAAAACAAGCCAACAGTTAATTTTCCATGCTATCAATGTCGCTTGAATGAAAGCGTCTGACTTGGAACGTGAATGAGATAATACTGGATTGTAAAAATAAATAGTCGACCTTGTTTTCACCTGAAGTCGAGTGGATATGAAATGTTCTCTCTGTTTTTTTTCGTACGGTCTTTCAAATATATCAGAGCCGTTTTTCGGGTTTTTAGACTATTTCTCAAACTATCGAGGTTCCACAAAGTTCCAGTGCTCACAATCTTTGATACAAACCACCTCGAATTGACTGAGTATTGACTGTCTTTTGTTTGTTTCGTTTTTCAAACTTTGAACTTCAATCGTGACGATCTACGAATGCGCTGCCCCAACCGTGTCCATTTTTCACTGAGTAATTTTTCATGAGTGGCGGACCACGAGCTAAATGCAGGCCAGCACCGTTCAAAATCGAGACAAAGCATTATTCTCTCCGAGAACCAACAATAAATAACTTTCTATATGAGGATCTTTTTTCTATTCTGATTTTCTCTGTGTCCAGCGTTTGTCTCAGGGCCAGTCTGCGGTGAGGATCGTTCCTTTCCGTTGATTAATTTCTGGCGCCAAGAAAAGTGCTAACGATTGTACACTATGAAGGCTTCGTTTGTAAAAGTTCAATACTGTTTTTCAGACACTTCCGTCTCACTATTTTCAAGAAAGCAAGCTGGCGCCTGAGTTACTAGGAGTCAGAAGTAGATGAGTGTAGTTATCTCGTGAGTGTGCACAACTGCCGCCAGGTTCTCGATTCCGAGAGTTCAGTGCAATCAATCACGACGCAACGGCTTCGGGAAGCGCGGTCGGGAACTACGCGAGGTAGAGACGCAGCTTCGATTGTCGTTGCTCACACCCAGGTGTTCCGTGGTTCGAGAGGAGCAATGGCTCCTCACAAGAAGCATATTACGTTCTTGTTAGGTTTTGGTGATGCGGCAGTTTGATTTGAGGCCGTATTTCCTGGACCTCCTGTGGGGGACGACGGCACGTTTGAAGACGAGAGATTTGAAGACTGCCGTCCAAGGAACATCAAGCGCTGAAACACAACCAAATCAACAAACACATTCCAAACTGAAAAACGGTTACTGCGCACAACCCGACGGCAAGTCGGTACACCAGAATAACTTCGGCAGAGAACGTCAGTGCATGGTGTGAAAGACGTGAACAGAGCGGAGCACAAGCCTCTCAAAACGTTCCAAGATTCTCACAAGCAGATTCCAGAGAACGAGTTGTACATTCAAATGGGCCAAAAACGCACGTACCTTGGGTTGCGGAATCGGAAGCTTGCTTTTCGGACTCTTCGGTATCCGCAGCGAGTTGGACCTCTGGTGATGGTTCTGGAGGCTCAGTCGACTGTGAGAAATCGATGACGTTAGCTCAACAACATTCAACTCGAACAACAATCTCGAATGCTAGAGCAGATACGGCAAGCTACGGGAAATGGTGCGTTGAGCGGATCAGGTGCAATGGCGGCTTCGCACTCCGAGGCGCTGTCACAAGTTTCGAGACGGGACTCACTAACTTCAAGTATTATACAACCGGATATGGGTTCTCAATTTCTACTAGGCTGCAGATTATTAGGCACAGGGTTGACGAGCGTACCCTAAACGACAGAGGATCACAAACGCCCTGCCTACAGCGATCCCACTAGGAGGCTTAAGAACACAGATCTCGGACAGAGCAAGTTCGGGACGGTTCTTAAAATAGAGACAGAAGCAGGAAAAGACGGAATGTCGGTCGCTCTTGAGGAGGGCAAAAATTGATGCTCGTATATCTGACGCGTTACCTCGTCGTCGAGACACGGACTCAGGTTGGCGGACAGACTCGCGTTGCCCAGAGCGCACTCTACCCGACCGCTAAAAGAAAACCCGTCTCATTGATGAAAAGGTTGAGCTCAGGAATGGAATTCCCACCACACACGTCGGATCGGAAGACAGAGAGAGAGACAGAGAGACGCAATGTGAACTATGATGAAAACTTCCATGGCGAAAACAGTTCACGAATCACATTCTCGCCCAACTTTTCTTAAGCACCAAAGTATTTCTCGAACACAAACGTCGGTCACCTCTGATAAGAGCTAGAATGACCGCTCCGCTGGGGACAGCCCCCAGCTTCGGGGATATGATCTCAATATTACTAATAAACTGGATTCGCACTCACTTTTGGGCTTCCAACTGAGAGTTCTCTTGACGGAGCTCTTTGACGGCCGTCTCCAAATCCTTGTTCCGATTACTGAGTTTACGCAAGTTGGAATGCGTCAAATCCAGCTGAAATATGCATGGAACACGTACGTTCAACGATTGCTTTGCGAGGAATGATTCGAGGCTGATATCAGGGGTCTGGAGAGTTCGATTCGTTCGTCAAGATCATCGATCTGAGTCTCTTTGCACCAACCTCGTCCTGGGCGGAATCGAGTTGAGTTTTTAGCTCCTCGATTCGTGCCCTGAGTTTCTTTACTTCTTGTTCAAAAGACTCGGCACGACGCAAGGCATGGCTGAGTTCTACAGTTTTCTCCTGCAGCACCCTCTTGAGTTTCGAATGTGCTTGCTTGAGCTCCTGATAGGCTTTTGTGTTGACGGTGTGCGAACCACCAGCACCACCGCCCGCCATTCCCGAAAGATCCCCGGTTCCACAAGTTCCCGTGGATCCGATACCTGAGGGAACGCAATTGTCATGCCAATCGAACATCGAGTATCGGAAATGCTATGAACAACCATGAAACCTCTTCCTGTTCTTTCGTCTAAAACAAACCTTCACTTGAGCTCGAAGAACCTGTATTGCAATTGGGATTCGGCTGATTCTGGGCGCTAGCCGCCACCTCTTCGAGTTCCAGAATGCGTATTTTCAGCCGTTTATTCTCCCGATCGAGAGCACTCTTCTCAGATTCGAGGCGTTCGCATTTATGCCACTCTGCTGCATTTTCTTCTTGAAGTTTCTCAAGCTGGAAGTTCGTTGAAGTCTCTCAGACGGGGAAATAGTGGACGACGGTTCGTGTCTCCGGATAGTGCAATTGTCGCAGTTAATTCTGGTTTCGAATGGAAACAATGCCGACCTCCGGTCTCAGACAAAATCTCACCTTGACTTGCAACATCTGGATTTTCTCTTCTGCCTCAAATTCCTCAATTCCTACAGTCAAAGGATCACCATCCGTCGCGCAACTTAGATGAGAAACGCTAAGATCGGGCTCATGCGGAACTGTTGCCAATGCTGTAAGTTCCTTGTTGAGGCGTTCGTTTTCCCTTCAGATGAAACAACGATTAGAGCAATTTTCGATCCTTGGATTTCGGTCAGAAATCTAGGTCCAATAGATGTCACCAGGAAAGTGTTCAGGATTGTGGGCACAATCTGGGAATGCCATCACGGAAACTCACTGCTTTTCGTTGCCCAGCTGTCTCAAAGCATCAAGCAACCTCAGCTGCAGATAGGCAATCTTAGCGTCTTGATCACAACCAGAGTTTGCTGAATTTGAATTGAGCGCCAGCAGTTCTTCGGCAAAGCTCTTCTCGTTCGATGACAGCGATCCTCTACAGTTGCCGGTGCCGTGAGGACTACTATGCACGCCTTTGTCCCTAATGAGACTCAGAGCACCATGTCCCAGATCGAACGACGCGTCTGAATCCCTGAAGCGAGGAGTCAGCATGAGACGGTTACTACTGAGCAAGACAGCGTTCCCATGCGAGCTCCCCTAGTGATATCGAACATTTTCCAACATCCGGACGGAGGATCGGGGTCACTTACGGCTTTTCGAGTAAACCATCGGGTTCCGGTTCATTCTGGAGCATCTGGTTGTCGGTGAGGCTGAGATCTGCCAAGGCGCTTCCGCTCTCTTCCAACCTGATGGGAAAACGAGTCGAGAACTGAGCACCTCATTCCTATCCTTGTTGAGCAAACTTGGGTCAGAGCCAACAACCAACTCGACTGACCTTATTTTTTCTTGCTGGTCATCTGGCTGGAGCGATTCGGCCAAGGCGTTCGTGTTGTTGTTGTTCGAACTACGTGTTGTGTCGAGAATTTCTTCGGTGGCTTCGGTCTGAGACGGTGATTGCCTTGAAGATCCTCGATACGACTCTTTGAGACGCATCAACTCTGCTCGCAAATTGATGATCTCTTGCTCCAAGGTTGATCTTTCAGAAACCATAGCTTCCATCTGTGAAAGCGAGTTCGCCTTTTCATTCTCCCTGACCTCGGAGCCGACGACCCCTTTAGCTTAACAAGATTGAGCCGATAATGTACGGATAGCATGCTCCTCGTTCTTCGATATCTCAAACATACGTCTTTGGCGTGCTGTTCGCAGTTGGCTTTGAGCTTGCGTAGTTCTTCCTTCGCCTCGTTTCTTTCGGCGCGTGCCTTGCTCCACTTGTCCCGCCAGTTGTTGGTGCAGTCGGACCACCACCTGCGATTGGATTACGGACCTTTCATCGCTTTCGTGTTCATACAGAGTTGGCTCCCACGGCTCCAGAGCCAGAACCGACTTCGGGTGAGCTTCTGACGGCAGGAACACATCCAGCTAGCTCGAGTCGTGCGACTTCAGGAACACACGCATGACATGTGAAGGCCGGAACAGCGTTCCTTCATCAGACCTGTTCTATTCCAATCTAGACCAAAAATTCTGGGCTGATTCCCGCGCTCTTCTGGCCGACATGCATGATTCGATATCGTATACGGCGGCAGAACGCTTCTCGAGCACGCTGTTCCCCGAAGTCGGTTCATCGGAGATAGGTTCCCACGCTAGAAGCGCCAACGGCACTGATTTGGTTCTGGAGCGGTAGGCACGCTCTTCCAGCGAAACATCGGCATTTGTTTGTTCGTTTGGATGCGGCGGATAACAGCGTCGAATTGTGCTTGGTACACGACAAACTCAACCACTAACCTCATGGTCTTTTCCATCTGCGCGATCCTTTGGCGAGCTTCTTCCAGCTCCTTGACCTTGTGGGGCGACTGCTGCGGGAAATGATGACCGTGCAGTGCGGAGAGGCCTCCGGCGGACGACTGCCGTGGTCCCTCGTAGAGTACTTCTCCAGTGCTACGGTCGATGCCGATTTGCTCGAACGGAGACATGCCTGAGAACAAGACCGGCGTCGTGAGGATTTGCTCAACGAGGGGGCAGAATTTCTAGTTCCTAAGAAGAGGGGTATGGCAAAACACGACCATGACCCAGCTGGGCTGCTCACGGCAGAGATATTATTTGGAAACCTCCAAACAAAAAAGGTTTTCGCTCCACAAAACCGCTCCGTCTGAAAGCACCTGCGCGTGAACTGTGACGTTGGTTTTTGCCTCCGATTCCCTCTCAGAAACTGATTTCAATCATCACTCGAAGCTCGTTTCGTTCATGAGTTCGTCTCAGAGATTGCAAGCGAGGGCCAGAACAAACGGGTCGTTTGCGCTCTATTCTGGAGAATTGTGAAATATCATCTTCTCGAATTGTAAGTGTCCGTGTTTAACAGAGGACTGTCACCGGATCCTCCCTGAACAACAGCGCTCGGCCTTATTGACGTATGGAACCGTTCCGGTCTCGTCGATTCGATTCACAGGCGCAGCCTTTATGAATCGAGCCAGCCAGCCAGCCAACGCGCTAGAAAAAGGAAAGCCCGAACTACATTGACCGAGCTCCACGACAGCAGCATCGGATGACAAATCAAGCGACGAATCGAACAGAACATGGAACGGGCGACGCACCGGCACTCTACTGCTCGACATCCAGATATCTATGGAGGCACTCCTCTCCGAGCTGGACTGACTCGGAAGAATCAGTTTTGCATAAAACCCCCGAAACTTGCCTCTATGGTTGTCCTGGCGCTCCATTTCTAGACTGGAGCCCGACGAATGGTGATGGTGCCGTCGATGGTGTCTGGGCCCGCTGCCGTCAGAGCTCCCAGCCGAGTTGGAATGTCGGTGAGAGTATAGAGGGCTCCGTAACGGTGTCCCTGGAAATGCACATTACAGTGAGTTCGATGGGTGAACATGTTCCGGAGAAAGGTCGGTGTAGTTTTCGTAGTCCTGTTCTCGACGCCTCACGACGAGACACCACCCGGACAGCTCCGAAACATCTCTGTCACGACCTCGGGGTTCGGAGAAGCCCACTGCCAATGCCAGTTGATTCGCCCGCTGTTCGAGGAACTGCTGAGAGAACGCACCGTGATGTTGTACGGGGGGGTCCTCATCTATCCGTTGGTAGAGCTCCTCTCGGAGGCGGGCAGGACTTCGATGGCTCATTGCGAGGCCATAGCACACTGCCACAAGACCGACTACCAGGACAGCATACGCACGGCGAGAAGGCTACGTGCGTGTTTTGTTGCACCTGGTGAGCTGTCTCCCAGTCAGTCAGTCTCCGTGACTGGACTGCGAAGTGGTCAGCCTGCTTCGACTGAGACTCCTTCTTTTCGCTGTCTGGTCGTTGGACAGTCCGTTCGTCTGTCTCCTTGCCCGCCTGCCACAACACTCTGTCCGAACACACCACCACCACCACTACAACAACCAACAACACACAGAGCAGCTATAGCGGACGAATCAGACAGCTCCGTCGTCTGCTATTTTGTCAACACCGCACAGAGAGCCAAAGACGACACCAGTGGTCGCAGCGGATGTAGAGACTGGCCGACCAGCGGGGATGGTGTCGCCGATCACGTCTTGGTCAAGACGAGAGAGGGAACCGATTGTTGCGCGTCGACTCGTCGGGGTCGCTTGCTGTGGCGCCACGGGTGTGGAGCCCAGTGCTCCTCCTGACGCTCCGAGGCAATACTCTGTTCCTCTCATCAATTCCCATTCAATGAGTCATCGGTCGCTGAACTTTATGAGATTCCGAACATTCTAAAGTCGGGATCCGATGCAATAATGATTCAGATCACTCATCGGCGATACCACCCGTGCTACTCATTGTGCCTGAGGTACCCGTTCGACCTCCTTGGCGATCGAAATGAACTTCGCTGAATATTCTTCGGATCTCCAGAAGAGTCTTGCCTTTCGAGCGTCCACAGATAGTGTAGTTCAGATGACTTATGCTTGGCCTCTGTACTTGAAGAGATATCGCACATCCCCCCCCCCCCTCCTCCACCAATATTGCACTGAATCTATTATGACATGCGCAAGAGCACGTGCATTAAGGAGGGTACGAAGTCCAAGTTTGTCAACAATACATCGCAATGCAGTGGATCGTGTAGACTGCCGGGACTCGACCCCCTACGCGTCAATCTTTCGTTGTTCTTAGTCAATCATGATGCTGATGGCTTCCACTCAGAGTGGTAGCGGCCTGGCAACTCATTGTCAGATTCGCGAGGATTCTGTAGATTCGAAAAAAGATGTTTCGGACAGTTCCGAAAATTATCTGATTCGTTTACTGACTCACAATTATATCATTCGAGTCTCCATAGGACCTCAGTTCACTGTCGTTTCCGCGCAGTCGACGGACCGGCAGATATACGTCGATTTGCAGGCAACCGCGGAATTGCCCACTTGAGAGCCGTAGCTTGTGGGTGCTGATTTTCGATGCACGGTACGGGCTCTAGCTGGGACACCTTAGAGACCAACAAGAAAACCCTGGTCTTCTCGGATCTTCGCGTGCGGACACTAAACGGCGTCAATACATCATGGCCCGGTCCAGGAGTTTGGCCATGCCACTTCAGTGCCTCCCGTGCAGAGGCCGGGAGCTCGCGCCCCAGCCACAGATTCCACGGAACTGAGACGATGGACCTTTCAGCAAACTGCTTTTCAACGGGGTCCGTTCTGCGATGCTCCGCTTATCCGGGGGCTGATTCCGGCCCAAAGGGTCATGGTTAGCTTCAATGATCTCTAGGCTTTACGTCTCGTTCTCAGAGATCGATGTTATTAGAAGTCGATCATCCATATGTCTGTTTGTCTGCGTGTTTGCGACAGACTCCAACGCCGATCCAAATTGAAATTCCTGCATCGCGCAGAGCAGGGGTGGGCAGCGTGGTGCGGCCGCGGGCCAAAAATATGGGCCGCTGGCACAGAAAGAAGCGACCGCGGGCACAATGGCCCAAGTTGGGGCCGCATGCACCCCGCAGGCCGCACTATGCCCACCCCTGGTTTGGAGCATGTCCAGGAGACGAACAGCTACCACGGCTCTGACATCGAAAGAGGTTCTCATGACTTGAGGCCCGAGCGAAAAGTAGCGAAAATTCACACAAATGGGTTGGTAAGTGACTGGTCCTCTGGACAGGGGCTGGGTTGTGCCCCCAGGACAGTGCGCGCTACGCGACGTTTTCCAGCTCATGCGCACACGTTGCTGCAAACTTTGAGCAGCGGAAGTGATGCAGCTTCTGCATGGGTAAATCGAGCTCGCCCAGTCTGCTCGATTCAAAGAGGAGGAGGAGCTGAACAGCATCAAGTTTCGTGTGAGCTGAGACTTGTCCTTGACACCGGAGGATCCCTACGCGCCGATATCCGGCAATCTGGTTCACAGGAAAGCCAGGACCCATGTAGCGGAGGAAGAAATCACGGAGAAACCGAAAGCAATCTTCGGCCCAGTGAGCCGGGGGGAGGCGCCGGCTCACGAGAGTGGTATCATTGCTCGTCGCGGACAGTGCTCACGAAAACACTCCCCTATCAGTAGGGCTGGGAGTTCGGCGCGGCATTCACGGTCGTGCCACGGCCGTGAATTCCGTGCCACGTGCGTGAGTTCCGCTACTTTTCCGCAGAATGCACGAATTCTTGAATATCTCCCGCAGTCAGATCGATCCCGAGGTAAACCTCGTATTCGGGAAGCTTCGTGAGCTCTCCGCTGTTAGCTTTCACAGTAACTCAACATCTCACGGTATCAGTCATTCGACGTGAGTGTGGAAAATGAATATCGGTGGAGAATTTCGAATTTACTCTTGTTACATTCAATGTCCAGCGGAATACTTCAGAAGCCTGGCTCCCCTTCTCGTTCCTGTAGGTTGAAAGTCGGAAGCCACAACGCCTTGCAGGACTCACGGAGGCCGTGAATCTCGGCCGTTGATTTAACATGAATTCCTCCGCGCCAACCTCCCAGCCCTACCTATCAGATACTATAGCAGTAATTCCCCGATCTACCCCCTTCACAGTTTTCTTGCTCCCATCTTCACGAAATCAGTTTTTGGGAGGAAAAATTCCGAGCCGCCGCTCTCGTCTCGAAGCAGGGTATCTCTCTTGTCGACACATTCGTCGCATCATTTTATTGCTTACTCAATCTCTCGGATCGGATTCCTTACCGGTTTTTCCGCTTTTCGACTTGTCGTCTCGGAGATTCTACCGCCACGAGCGCATTGACCAGTGGTTTTCAAAGTGGTTGATGTCCGATCTCCGATTCATAGAGGTGATTCCGGGATCTACATTCTCGACCACACTTCTCGGTGTCCACGGAGGTGGACCCAGGATGTCGATGCGTCAGGGGAGTTGAAAAACAACGGCTATAGACGATGCGTCGAATGGAGCTGAAGCTGAGGTGATGTATCCGGGGGAAGAACTCGCGTCCCTCGCCAAAGTCTGCTCGCAGGAGATTGTGGATGAGAGCAAGTCGGAGTAGGATTCTTGTTGAGCCATCAGCATGAACGCACGGAGAGATGCCGTCTAATGAGCTATCCGCTTGAGATATTGGATGTACATACGCACGCAGGCTCTCGATCCGCCGACTTCGGTCGAACCGACCCATGTCGTCCCGACAGTGAGGGAGGACCTCAGCATGAAATAAGACGCCCAGCTTGAGGTACATGACTTTGCCGCTGAGGTGCGATCAACAAAAACGAGTGCTGCTCTGCTCGGGTTCCACGCATGGAAGGATGGACGAGCGGAGGATCCCATTGGTGAGCCCGATGAGAGGAAGACTTACGAGTGATCAGAACGCAGACAAGAGGAAACAATGGGACGCTTTGGAAGTGAGGTCACGCGATTCCCGGCAGAGCTCAGACATGATTCCAGCCATGTGCCAGCACACAGCGCATAAATAGTTTTTTTTTAATAATGTTCGACGAACCCGTTTCAAGTTCAAAGTCGGCTATCCAGTCCGCTACACGAGACTCCTCTTGGGACAATCGTCAACGGCGAAGTATCGTTCGAGAGGTTCGAGAACTTCTTCCATGGGACAAAAATCGCTCTTGCAGTTCCCTGCCCTGATCACTTTCAGGGGGGAATACCGACCGTCCGGGGTGAGTCCTTGCGAGATCCGGATGCGCAGCACATATTCCCCGCGCTGACCATCTTCATAGAGCTCGAAAAAAACCGCGGCCAAGAAATCCGGTCTCGGAACCAGCTCCTGCAAAGCCGGCGCAAGCGCAGTCCAGATCGAGCTCACGGTGACGTCATGATAACCAAATAGGGAAAGCTTCTTGGCGACTCCTCCGGCCGGGATTGTTGTCGCTTCCCTCAATTTCTGTTTGAGAATATTTTCGATTAGGGCCCGTGTGAAGAACTCGCCCGCGATCCCCAGGAAGACAAATTGAGCTTCAATGACCACGAGCATTACCTTGGCAACGTCCTGCACGACGCCGTGACCTGCCGACATCTTCATGGAGAGAGAGAGCGTTGTGTAGAGCTTATCGGCGGCCCAATGCCAAATCGGCCACACGTCGCGAACCCATGGCGGAAGAGTGTATCCTTCCCAGTGGTTTGAGATGTAGGCATCGATCACAGCGGAAAAAAATTCCACATTATTCATGTGGTGAAGTCCGCTTTGTTTTTTGGCATACGCGATGAAATCCTCCAGCGTCCTGAAGCGATTGCCCAAGCTTTCCGGGATGGGCGTGGTCATGATCTTCGGCGAGGCGCAAAAAAAGCAAGTTCAGTGATGGCGCTATCGAACGTTACGGATTCGCTGATTCAAGGCTGGCCGCATGAAAGGTACGGGTCTCATGTTGGACTGACCTGCGTCATATCCAGGGGGAGCGAAGTCGTGTCGTTCTCGCAGAAATTTATGTTCTTGTCGAAGCCCATAGGGGGCTTCACTATCGGCACGGGGTCGAAGGGTAAACAGAACTGGTGGCTCTCGTGACACGGTCCCGGGGAGAAGATTTCGAAGAGCAACGCCTGAGTCGTCTCGAAACATCGATCAAAAGCCGAAGTTCTCGCGTAGACCTCGTTCGGGTTGCCTGCAACATGCCAGTTGATCCATCAGCTGAATCTCGTGTCGTCGGAGCTAGAGTCTGTCAACGATTCTATCAGACTCCGCATCGGGGGAGCGAGCTTCCCTGTACCTGAAAGAAATCGCGGCCGCCACCACGACTTCCACATCCGGCCGATCACATGGGCTTGCTGTAGTCCCAGAAGGGTCGACTTGCCGAGGCCTCGCGGATACAGCTCCGGTCTCAGGTAGGGGTCGTTCTCCGGAAATTTCTGAGGTGCTCTCGCCGTATGGCGGTGCACTACGGCGATGTGGCGCAGATTCCAACACGGGCTCCGAGTTGGGTTTTCTTCGCAGATCCGCAGCGGGAATTCTTCCTGAGCATGGAGAAGGACACCGAAGGAGAGCACCAATGACGTGAACGCACTTATCCTCATCCTCAACGACACTGTCCTGGATAAGGTGGTTCAGATTCAGACACTGTCTCAAGGTGACTGGATAGACGTTTCCGCCATTCTCAAGGTTGCTCGTACTCACCGCCAACATGGAACTGCTTACTGTCCTTTCGAGCTGGCGTCCCCAATTTATATATAGAGGGGGATCAAGTTGAAGGAAGCACGGAAAGCGAAAAAAGGAAAGGGGACCACATGCTGGACTTCATTGTATCCACGACGGTCAGGTTCACCGCTTGAGGCCGTCTTGTGCTCAACAACGGCAACTGATACCGCGCCAATGAGCAGAGTTCCGCCAAGATCGCCTGCAGTCGACGCCTTCACGCTTTACGTGACGCTCATGTGTGCTACCTGTCACGCTCGCCGATTCTTTGAAGTTTTCATTATTTGTCGTCCATCACTGATTTGGGAGCTACAGCATCGATGGGCCTCTTGAGCGAATATGATGATTCCATCCTCGTTATCGTCGCTTCCGACTCCTGCTCGACGAGAGGTTTCTAATCCACAAGGTTTATGATTCGGGCTGAGAAGTTGAACCACTCCGCTTGAGACGCTCCTGATTCTGACCCGTCCCTTGCTTGGGTTCCACTATCTCATTTTCTGGCCGGAAACCAGTGATTCGGCTGTGAAGCGTCTCTTGCGCGTTTCTCAACCGAATTCCGTCCTCGGGCCACAGATAGAAATCGGACCTGTCAAGTGGTCTGTCGGACCGTGGCGGATTTGGACACGCATATACAGGACGTTTGGACGAAACTGGTTGCAGATGCTTCATGATTCACGAAACCTGTATTCTGCGTTTCTGGGGGCCCCTCAACGCAAGCTGGGTCTGGATAGAGGATACTTCTCTCGCAAGTAACTCGTCGAAGAATGTGGACATTATCCGAGCCGTACCAAAGCTCAGGGGTTGGCGAAGTTCTCCGGAGCTTCGACTGGAGCGTTGACTTCGAAAAGCACGATCTTGTGGGACATGCTGAGAAATTCGCAATCGGAAACGCAACCCCTACCACTCATGTACAGAGAATGCCAAGAGTAACCAAGAACTCGAGGAATACGAGGACACCACATCGGCTGTGTTGGGAGATGAGGGATTATGTTTCGTAGGCGCTACAGCTCTGAACTCCAGTCCTGGTCGGAGAAAGTTTGAAAGCGCGTTGCAGGAGATTGAACGTTCCGCTGCTCTCAGCAAAGAAACTCAGTGCAACGCGACGATCTCGATGTGGTCACGAAGCCGACCCCACTGCGAACCGGAGTTCCGATACGTTCCCATAAGAGGCACTTTCTGTCAGCATCTTTCTCGAAATTCTACTGTCATCAGCCCTCTCATCTGGGGATGAACTCGTCGATCGCCCCCCCCCCCAGTTGACGTTGCGAAAAAGGTAGTTGGAAGGTTTCGGCTTGGCTCCAGAATCGCCTCAGGTGAAATGGATCGAATACGCATTCCAGGCGTTCGAGCATCTAGCAGGGAGTTTCGGAGGGAGCAAAGCATACGACCAAATCGGTCGCAGAGCAACAGTGCGGCCGAAGCATTTCGGACTTGGGACAGCGCAAGTCTCGGCATCCATCAGATGTTACGCAGCGGGACACTTCTAGTCACGCTGCGGCCTGGTGTCCAACAAACCGATTCCGTTGTTGCATAACGTAACATTTAGCATCTTCATCCTTGCGCTGCGTGAGTGAGCACTCGGAGGGCAAGTCCGAACCGATTGTTGAGTGCTGAAAAGGACTCCGCTGAAAGCGAACGTGGAAGAAGATCCACCTCTTGACTGCGTCTGCACAAGTTCAACGACGTGTTTCAATGCTGCAATGGAACGTCTTTCAAAGCTCCGCAAAGTAAACATATTTGATGAGGGCGGCCACATTGGCATTTCGAAAACGGTTGGTACTCGATTCCGTGACAGAATTGATCAGACATGCCACGTATTGATAGGATGTCGTTTGTCTATCGAATAGGTGATGAACATGCGCACAATCTTCAGGCACGGGACTCCTATTCCGTCATCGAGACGTTCAGGCTGATTTTGTTGCGAGCTCATCGCCTATTCTCGCTGCGAACACGCTGCCAATCGTCCCCACCACCGTAGAGACGCCATCATTCGTAGAAGGCCTTCAGCTCAAAAAATTTCACGCGAAGTCGTCGTGGTCAAGTTTACTTCCGTTGCTGTCAACGTCCACAAGTGCGCATATCAGAGTCTCGCTGACTCTATGCTCCGCGCTGACTCACTCGTCTAGGGACGTTCAGAAAGTTATTTCCACATTCGAAACGGCTGAGCAAAGTGTGGGAACTCCTCCGCAGTATCTAGCTTCGAATTCGTAGCACTTCCCCCGCTTGAGGTTGTTGAAAACAAGAACATCGTTCGATTGCGTTCTGCTCCAAATCGTGGCGTTGGCTTTCCGGTATTGGTATTCGTGGTTCGTGTTTGTCTGAAAATGGAAAATATCAGGTTTCGCCGCCATTCCCGTGTCGTCTCAGCTGATACGTCATCTTCATTCTAGTTTCGGCTCGCCGATTTCATTCTCCGAAGCGCACTCACCATCTTCGGATCCCATCGTAACTCGATACACCTGAAAAGGGAGAATGCCTGGAGTCCTGTCAGAAGACCCGGGGATGTTGTGATCTCTACCTCGGTCCCGGAGCTGCTGAAGTAAACGCCGTTCTCCACCTTGACTGTCCTGACCGTGACCGTGTATTTTGTCAGATCCTCCAGGCCGACCAATTGCACAGCGGTTTGTCGAGAGGTGATGCTCAGATCGAGGGGACAGCCGCTCGGCCCGCAGCGCCGAGCTTCCACCACGTAGAAAACAGCTTTCCTGACCGGGCTCCAAACCAGGTCGGCACTGCTCACAGTCACCGTGGTCACATTCACACAGCTGGGGCTCTGCATGGAGCGATCGAGGTCGTATCTCTCATTGATTCCGGGCAGGGTCTTCGCGCGGTAGAAGATGGAGCCACCACACTCTTGCCAGCCGGCTGCGCAGTACTGGATCTCGAACTCGTAGAAACTGGCCGAAGTGAGATTTTCGATCTTGATGCTCGGCTCGACGGTGCTCAGCCATTTCTTCTGGACCGGGTGCATGACCCAGACCTTGGGGTCGCTCGCAAGCGCTCGTCTCTTGGGGTCCCACTCGAGCAGAACGCTTCCGGTGTCGCTGACGCACGCGAGGTTCGCCAGGTCGGAGGAAACTTTGGTGGAAGCTGTCACCGTCATCTGATTTCCGGGTCGATCGTCGAGGACGCACCACACCGAGACATTGTATTCGGTCAGATCCAGGAGGTTCGTAACCGTGGCCCTCTCGACGGTCGAGCTGAAGCTCGAGCAGTAGCCGTTTTCGCGGCAGGCCGAGCCCGAGTACGAATCGCAGGTCGGGTCGCCGATCCACGTGACGTTGAACGAGCTCGTTCCTATGCACGTTACGTTCAGTCGGCGTATCGTCGGGACGGGCACGTCAGGAACGGGTCTGTCGTCGACTCGGGTCGACGCCGTGGTGACCGTCACGCTCCGAATCTCACCGCAAATAAACACTCTGGCGGTGCAATACTGCGTGTCAATTCTGTAGGTGGTGTTGGGCTGCAGCTTATCGAAGATGTATCGCGTCGAGTTCGTCGAGAACCATCTCTGCGAGCCCAGCCTCAGCCAGTAGAGCGATTTCTCCCCGAACGACAACATTGGTTTCCAGAACACGAAAACTGACGCGTCCGAGAGGGGGACGGCAGCAACCCTCAAGCGTCCGATTTTCGTGGTGACTCTCGTCTTCTCGGGCCGGCTGATGAAAGTGTGGTAAGTCGTGCTGACCGCCACCGTGTAGAGCGAACCTTCTTCCAAGCCTTCGATCGTGGTGGAGTTGTCCTCGGGTACTCTGCGGAAAGTGAAGGCGCTCGTGCAATCCGATCCTGGGCACCAGCTGACCACGTAGCCGTCGTAAGTCCCGAAATCGGTTCGATTCACAGGGTTCCTCCAGGACACCATGAGTGAATTCGCTCGGCGCGTCACGATCACATTCGAGACGATCGGAAGGGATTTGTCTAGATTGGCCATTTCCGAGGGCGCGGGAGGGGTTCGGAAATAGATGTTTTGCGTGGCGCTGCACGAACTCGATGTACGGCAGTACTGCAGCTGATATCGATAGCTCGACGCAGAGATGAGACCGTCCATTGTGAGTGATGTGACCGTTTGGCTCGTCCACTGTTTCATGGTTGGGTTCAGCTGACGGTACCAGTACCTCGCGGTGGGGGGAGCGTTCGCTGCCGAAATCACGACGGGAAAACTGAGTATCGGCGTTTGTTGAGGATATTCGACGAACACGGAGTTCTGGCTTACTTACGTACAGCCTTCCAATGCATGAAGGCAGAGTTGGGCGATGTTGGTCCGGCTCTGATGTCCGTCGGCACTTGCGTGTTCGCCGGACGAGGAAAAGCGAGGAATCCGATGAGAAACAAGAACACGGGGAACATCATGTTTGATTGCTACGCTGTCAGCTCGTCGATGGGCTGGGTATCGTTGATTTTATGCTCCCCTCACTCAATGATCGTGTCAGTCTTGTGATAATGCTGGGAGCAATCGATCGATGGACCCAGAATAATGGCAGAATTAGGCGCGAAGCTCTTATGCTTACGTAAACCTTTCGTGGCGGATTAATTGTCGCCACTGTGACCGGCCCTCACGGTCAATTCCCGTCCCGTGTCCCCAACACACGAACTCATGATTGAGGAGACCTCGTGCATGAGAACGGTTCCTGCAGAATATACATCTGTGGGGAAATTTGGCCGGATGAACCTCACCAGAACAGGAATCACGGTTTGATGCTCATCCCGCACCCGCGATCGGAACCTCTCGAAAACCCACCCTCACGCGCGACGAGGAGGTTCAGCTGTCCCACACGGAATCCGTGCTCGTGCCCAGCTGAGAGACTCAGGATCTGTATCGACGCAAGAAACCCAATGAAGAAGCCCCAGCGTCGAGTTTGCTGGGCGAAATTGGAGAGAGTCGGGGGCTCGGATCACTAGTTCTGGAATAGTTTTTAATTTCATTTTATCAAGGAACCTCAAAGCCGTGATCGGAAACAAACCGATGGATCATCGAATTGCAGAAAAAGTTCGCTGGACTTATCTGTCAGATGAGCGCGGCGACCGTATCAGTACTTCAGTACTTCTCCGATGGTTCTCCGCAATTTGTAGCGATTCATCGCATCCGATACGGTTTTCCAAAACCTCGAACATAAACATACCTGTACAGAGCGAAGCTCTTGAGACCTCAAACTAGAATAGCCAAACGGGGTCGGGAACGTTTCCTATTTTTGTTCTCATCGACTGATTCTGGAATGGGCTAATCCTCTGTTCCCCCCCCCCCCCCCCCCCCCCGGGTGTCGAGCGCAGCCGCGATCGAAGATCTATAGGCTACATCTATTCAGCCTAGGTTTCTTCATCAGTTTGATCGAGAATGTCAAGGTTTGAGTTTTGCAGTTCCCTCGGAACCAGTTCTTCTTGGATGTAAGATTGGGAGGGGGGTGAGAACCCTCATCAGTGGAGTCTGGAAGTTCGGGTGATTTTTTGAAATTATTTGATCGATTGCCTGAGATTGATCTCTTGCAATGGGAAGATAATTTCAAAAAATCACCCGAACGTCCAGGCTCCACTCACTAGATTTCCCTTCCGGGGACACTGACCCGCCTGAGGACACTCGGCTGAACGTTCTCCTTGGAGCCGGTCCACTTTCCCTCCTCCCACAGTTCTGAATTGCTGCTTCTATCAAGGGTATTTCGCGTGTGATGTAATCTTGGTTCATGGATAGCTTCGGATGGTTACGGTGGTTCGATTCGAGTGAGCAGCGTGAGCTAATCTGATGAGTTCGATCGCGCCATCACGTGTCTCCTTGGTCCCGATCTAATGAGTTTCTAAATGAGGTTCGGTATGACAATGCGGAAAACCATTGACGGCTGTCGCGATGAAAGCAGCGATGAAACAATCAGCCGGTCATCGAATTATCTGTCGATTGCCATCGCTGTATTAACCTGCACGAGGGGATCCGGAGTGGTGTCTAGCAATCACTCACGAGCTATCGATACCTGTCTTGGCACCGCCCGTCCCGAGTGTAAACCCCCTGAAACACCAAATCAACTCGATTCCAACTCAAATATCCATCAATCGAATGAACTAGCGTGGTCGTCGGCTCCAGTCTCATAGCCCAAAGCAGAATTGAAACCGCAGATCATCGAGTTTCTATAAATTTTGTTCTGCGGATTGCGACACAT
This sequence comes from Phytoseiulus persimilis, assembly GCA_037576195.1. Lineage (NCBI taxonomy): Eukaryota > Metazoa > Arthropoda > Arachnida > Mesostigmata > Phytoseiidae > Phytoseiulus > Phytoseiulus persimilis. The sequence goes on from CM075104.1 coordinate 7,899,476, forward strand.
GTCGGTCGTGGAAATGCTGCGTTCTCTCAGCCGCCATCACACCATGTCCGAAGGAAAAAATCCACAGGAAGTGTTTGTCAGATGGACACCCCTCGGATTTTGCGGGGGAAAGAAATCGCCACTCTCCGTGTATCTGGAATGAATACACGCTGGGCTCGGAATAACAGCCAGAAGGGGAACGAGGGGAAAATTTCCCGACCCAATTTGATCGTTCCGCATATCAGATGGAACTAACGAAGGGAATCAGATTCCCGGGAAAAGTTCGTTCCCTTCCATATGGTTGTCGTTCCCCGGTCAACGATATGTTTCTGTCGTGACTCTCCTGAAAGCATGTGACACCTCTGAAAATTGGTGCAATCGATTCTTGATTAGGAATGTTATTTGAGAGACACAATCTTGGGCTCTACGTGATGCCAAAGAGAGTGATATCACCCGGTTCTTCCTTGAATGTCAAGCAAACGTCCTTGGGGGTTTAACGCGTTCCTGAACGGTCTAATCAGTAGACGTGCCTGAGCCGAGACGTCTCCGAGGGAATTGATCCAGACATGACTGATCAGCAGACGCTCAAAACCACTGTGCCAGAGCATCTCAAATCTGGACCGGACGATGAAATCCAGGGTGTTTGACGTCCGTCGCGGGTCTTGAAAGTCATGTAGCGTGTTGAAACGACCATGTGAGCCTCTCAAAACAACAGAGCCTATATTTTCTCAACACCTCTCCCCGCTCAGGCCAGACTGGACCACGCGCATAGCCAGGCTTATGTTTGGACTGATCCGGCAGCATGGCCCGATCTCCGGCTCGCGGGAGACCAGTGGTTCCCAACGATCTGAAGCATCCGATGCACTGTTGAGGATTTCCGTGACCGTCAAGTGAGCGCTTGCCCGAGTCGGGAAATGCTGCCATGCCCATCCGGCTGAAATTGAAACACCTCGGCTGTGAGAGAACGTCTAGAATGGCGAAGTGCCGACTGTTGATGGAATCCGACGGGAGCTCCTCTGGAACTTTTGACGCTCGAAACTCGCTAGACTTCTCACTCCACCGAGTTCTCTAGGGTCGGAAGTGTATCGACGGGCAAGAGAAAGGCGATCCTGTGTGAATGATTTCTGAACCCATAGGTGACCTTCACCTACCGATTCTTGGATGTGTGGGGCTCTGTGAAGGGATTCGAGCTCCGAGTTCTGTGGAATCGAAGGCCTGCAAACGGCGAACCTCACATCGAAAGAGGATAAATGCTCGCCCTGGGATAACTCGACTGACGATGCTACGGGGTGGAAGGCCCGAGTCGGAGCAGACGAGAGCTCGATTCGTCCATACAGCCGCAGTGGATCGACTTCTAGCCGTGGCTCACCAGCCTCCGGAACCTGTCTGACAGTTGACCCCTGGACCGGGAGCTCGGACGAGGGTAAAATGTATCAGACTAGTCCCATGGTCACCGATATGGATGGGATTTGCCGTTATTGCCTTCGATGCTTGTGACACGGAGGTGCGGTCCGGAACGCTCCCCAGCGCATTCCCACGTTCCGTCGGACATGAGTACGACTCTTTCGCACTGAAACTGGCGCAAGAGCGAGTTATCCGATTATTCGCAACAGTTGAGTTTTTTGAGCTCGCCGCCGGACTCCCGAAGTTGAATGCGCGGCCGAGTTTTCCCAAGCAGCCGCTGGATGGCGCTACTGGCTTCGCTGACGCACGATCGATTCGTCGAGGATACTTATCCTCCAAATATCCCGATTCCCGGCCCTTGAGCCTCGCTGCCTGTCGCAGAGCATGTTCCTTTCCTAGCGGCGGAATGATGAAACTTCGCCTAGTGCGGGACATTTCTTCCGCGAGATCAGCCTTCACCGGAGGGAGCCTCGGATTGGATATCGATGAGACCGGTTGTTGAGTCGGCGCAAATTCCACGATTAGAGCCGGCGATAAGTTCTGGGAAGCCGACGGAGCCGATTTTCGATGGTTTGCAGAAGAGGCTGAGCATTCCAAATCGGAACCTTATCCGATTTCTGGACATCGTACGCAAGAGTCCCGCGAAGACCACACGGATTTTTGATCTGTATTCCAACGGCTCGCCCGGGAAGGCCGTCGAGATGATTCAATGATCCTGCTCTTCACTGCCTTGATATCCGCCGAATGTCAGAACGACGACGTCAAGCCAAAGAGAGACTATGTATCCCCCTGACTGTAGCTTCGTTACATCCAACTCAGGGAACCCTTCCGAAACGGAGAGCTCCTCCCATCCCGAGATGGATCATGTTGATAGCTTTTGGAAGCGTCTCTGTTCCGACTACGGGAATTTCCAACTAGATCGGCTCCTTCACCCGCTGGGACGACAGATCAGATTGGTTCACGAATCTCAAGGCTTATCGAGAATAAGGAACTGCTCTCCTCACGGATTCCCTCAGGATCCTCGGGAGTTTTCTCGGACTCTCTGCAGCTGGAAATACATCGGCGTTCGAAAGTTTTCCTCTATTGGACTTCTGAGTTTTCCTGGGTCGCTTTTCCCTCAAGACTTTCCAGCATTGAGAGTCAACTTCATATTGTCTTAAGAGCCTTTGGTCTTGCAATTCTCATCTGAATTCGCCTCTTCCAAGTTCCGATATCTCCTCGTTAGATGGCGCTCACGACGCTGGCTCAGCGATGGCTACGGTTCTCGACATTTGCCAACGTTGTTGTTATGTCATTTAGCCAAGTTTCTGTGAATATTTCTGTGCTGCTATAGCAGCTCGGCAGTCCAGCACTAGCAAAGAGTGCGTGCGAACCATGACGGCAAGGAGACTGACCAACAAACTGGCTCCGTTTGTCGCTGGGTGCCTTTGTTGCTGCCAAAATGCCGTCAGATCGTTTTATGAGGTTCCTAAAACCAAAGAATAGTTTCACTTCTTTTGCACTCGAGCCACATGGGTTCTCGAATCGGAAGCAAAGGTGTCCGCGCCCAAGCCCAACTATGGTCATCATGGAATATCAGGAGGATAAAAACTACTTTGTTACATTCGGGAATAATATCAGGGAGCTTCGAGGCCACGGAGACGGTAGGCTCCGCTTTATCGGACAACAACGGGATAGACCCTGTTCAGAGCAGATCCAGCGGTCCGATGGTCAGGACTCCGGCTGGCATCGTGCACGGCGAGAAAAATTCCGGGCTCATGAGTTTCGAGCCGAGCGAACAGATGATCCAATTATTCGATGGTCGCAGTCAGTGAGTTCCCCTAGAGTGGCCGTCGAAAATTTTGTCGTCAATAGGAAGCGGCACTTCTGAGAAACTACTTCTTGCAGACAGCGATCTCTCTTTCGGATGTTTCCGGGAGTATCTCAACGGAACGTGAGTTGCTCCGACTCTGTATACCTCGGGCTGCCGAAAGAATTCTTGAATCCTAGGATTTCCGTTCCGCCGACGGTATTCCTCCAGCCGCGGACCTGGAACTGCTGTACTGTCAACAGCCTGGGGGTTCGACAAAAACTGAGTGCGAACCTCCACTGGAGAGTCCCGTTCAGAGAGTAGTCCTCTCCTGACTCATAAATCAGCTCGAGCAGTAAAAGTATCGCGCGCTCAAAGCGAGCTGAAGTTGCATTTCAGGATGAGATTTGAGAAGCTGAACTTGTTTTGCCATGTTTTTGTGGCTATATGTCAAAACATACAACGGGAGCGAGTAGTATCAGCGCAGTGGAGGAACTCAGAGCGAAACTCGCGAACTACCTAGAATGTGCTCGGAAGTGAAGGACTGGAACGTTTTTCCCTCCTGTTGGAGCGCCCGAGGTTGATGTCTATAGCTCTAGTCATGGTAGCTAGACTACGGTAGAATCCAACACATACTCCGAGCCATGATGCGGAGACTCAACGTATATAGCCGCACTCTGGACTCGTCCACGAATCTCACAGTCCGCAATGCATTCCACTCAGAATCCTAACGAGTAGGTGTGGGACCCCGGTACCTTGGCACTGAGCCCAGGCAACCCCCGAGTCGGGACCCTGTGAGCGTCTCGACGAGGACAGGACTGGTTCAGCTAGGTTGTCGGGACTCCTGCGGAGCAGTGAATACGGGGGGTTCTTATCGACTTTAGTATTTTCATTTATTCTCATTATCGTCATCATAATCGCCTTCTCCATTCGTGAGGTTATTAAACTCTTTCTCCCCGTTCGTCTCATCTTTTCATTACATCATAATAATATTATTTTATAATAATAATGATAATAATAATAGCAATCGTCACCGTCACATCGTCTTCCTTTGTTTTTCTCTAAATATTTATATCATCGGTTCCACTTTGGTCTTCTCCACCTGCACCTGCACTGTCTACATACATAGTCTCGGCTCAGGCTCTCGAAGAACGTAGTTTGATTTTGCAGAACTCATTTTCCCGGTCAACTCGCTGCCTTCCAGTAGCTTTCACCTCGGGTCTCTCCATTTTCCACATTTTCCTTCACTCGTTCTATCGAAGCGTAATCAAAGACAGCGATTATCTTAATACAATCGCATTCGTCACACATTCGTCGTGATCACGACACACGAACGTAACCTTCTCCGTAACGGGACCGCCGGTTGGACGGAGACGAAATGAGAGCTTGAACGGTCGGTCAATCGGGCGGTCAGACGGATGAGGCCTCGCCTCGGAGAAGGCCATTATAGGAGAACACGTCTTGAATGCATGCGCAGTTGAAGATTTATTTTTTATTGCAGCTGTATGATTGCTAGCCTCCCCCTCGAGATACGGACAGACTGTCTTACCTACAGAGAGTCGATCAGCCTGTCGAAGGAAGGCGTATTCACCACGAAAAGTCAGTTTTTCCAGTGTGTGTCGATCATATCCGCAGCCTGCAACCCGCGTGCGGCATGTCTCTGTTGCAATACCTACACCGTATTAAATATATCCTAACTACTGATACTAGTTTCTACTCGTGTATACCTAGAAGCTATTCTGAAGCTAAGATTTTCGCTAATAAATTCCAGAGGTCTGATCGGGACCATCCACAATCAAACAATCGCCACCATTATCTATCTATCAGTATGTATTTATGTATGTATGTTGGTTCTTATGTATTTATGTAGGTACAACGACTTGCAGGTGAGTTCCGAATTGCGTTGATCCTGTTGTCGTTCTCTGCTTCGGTTCGTTTGCGTGGATAAGTTCCGCTTCCGTTATCGAACTGTACAGCTTGCGGTGGCGGCTGGATCTATTGTTGTTGTTGTTGTTTTTGCTGCTGTTGCTATTGTTGTTGTTGAAGGTGTTGCATGAGGTGTTGGTTTGAGAGGAAGATGCTTCGTTCATGGTGCTATTCTAGGAAAGTTGTTGACGGAAGAAAGTCGGAAGAGGAAGTCTACGAGGGAGTTTGTGGGGAAGAGGGGGATTGAGGAGAACAGAGGACAGACTCTGGGTTGACGCACTCGGGATCGTTCGCTGTTTCAATGTTGCCTCGATGAGTCGAAAGCCCGAAAACGAAAGTCTTTCAAATGACGCTTTGTCTCCTAGGACTGAGCACCAGCCTCAGCTGTTCCTTGATGACCAGGAGGCAGATAGGCGGACATCATATCTCTGAAGTCGGTTCCATTTGGATATCTTCGAGCGACGTTGGCCAGGTTGCCGGCGGCCGCCGACATGGCCCCACTGAGGTCGAGTCCAACGGAACTGGCCATCGAGGTTCCTGGGGAGGGCGGTTGGCCTGAAAGCCCTAGCGTTGGAGTATGAGCGGATCTTCCTCCTCCAGCATTACCAGCACCACCATTGCCGCCTCCGCCACCGCCACCGCCGCCTCCACCACCACCAGCACCGTTCAAAGCCACTCCAGCACCAGCAAGACCAGGCAGATTCGAAGCCAAGTTAGAGCCGAGATTGAGACCAAGGTTCGAGTTTATATTACCGGACAAGGATCCAGAAGCGGCCGGAATTCCCGACAGGACTCCCGAGGAGCTTCCGGAGAGGTTGACAGAACCTGGAGTAGAGCCAGGGGAGCCATTCGGGGTCGCGGCTCCGCTGTCGTCGCTCCGAACACTCTGCTGACCCGGCGTACCGGGTTGCGCAGAATAGCCAAATCCGTAGCCTGGGCAAGGGTACTGGTCGTAGCGCTGGTACAGAGGGTTCATTTGCGACTGTTGATACATTTGGTTGTAGAAGTCGCCCGTCAGAGAGTAGCCTTGTGGCGTATAGGTACCCACAGGGGAGTAGAAATCGCACGTCGAGTCTGCGAGAGGCATTATATTGTTCTGGATCCCTGGAAGCCGGTTAGCGGCCTGTATCGGATTGCGCTGCAGTACGGAGTCCGTGGGGCCGCCCTGACCCCCTACCGAAGGCGCTGTAGGAGCGGCATACTTCTCCTTTTTCATCAACGTCTTTGTCTTTCTCCTTGGTCGGTATTTATAATCCGGATGTTCCTTCATGTGCACGGCTCGAAGTCTCTTCGCTTCGTCAATGAAGGGTCTCTTCTCTGCCTCGGACAGCAGCTTCCACTCGGCACCCAGCCTTCGCGATATCTCGGAATTGTGCATTTTCGGATTCTCCTGTGCCATCTTCCTCCTTTGCCCACGTGACCACACCATGAACGCGTTCATAGGCCTACGAACCCTATCGGCGTCTTTTTTGGTGCTCGCCCGCTGAGCCACTTGCCCGGGCTGGTAAGTACTTCTGGACATGAAATCCTGACCCAGGTGTGTTTGACTCGGTGAACTTGGAGAAGGCTGCCCAATCTGTTTTAGCGCCTCCGCTGTAGACTCCGTTATTCCGAAGAACTGTCGCTCGAAAAGCTGTTGACGAGATTGCTCCAAAGATCCAGCCCGTGAGTCTGGAAGTCGCTCGGCTCCCATCAAGCCCAACCTGTCGAGAGGTTGACTCAGACTCAGCTGTAGACTAGGGCCCCGGTGTTCAGGAGTGTTGCGCATATCGTCGCCATGCATATCCTGAGTGTTGTCGCCCGCACCCCGCTGTGGGGATCTGTTTGCTCGATCATTGTAATAATCTCGATGCGACGATTCACACGATCCTCCGCTGGCGCAGTACTGGCAGTGGCACGGGCCGTTGGCGTCGTGCGCCGTGGCCGTCGGCCAGGACTGTTGCCATGAAGGCGGACTCGATGTCGAAGCCATGATTCTCCAAAACAGCTCTAGCTCGATCGCTCGCGCAATTGGTTGTCAGGTCGGTCGGTCACGATGGACAGACGGACGGACGGATACTTGACGCGAGTCGAATTATCGCAATTCACACTCGGATGTCCATCGAGCAGACCCTTGAGCGCACGAGTTCGCTTCTGGCTTTCGGTCGGTTCGAGCCTGACTCGTATTCAACAAAGATTCCGAGCTCCGTAGCTGCTGCTGCCGCCACTCTGTTCGTCTTCGGTCGGACCTGTGTTTTGTTCGGGCACTTGAAGCAGCTCACTCACAAAACGACAAAGCACTTCGCTGTTCCGAAGGGTTCACCGTCGACCGGAGCGACGATGGAGCTTCACGCGAACGACTTCAGGCTTTCTCGACGATGCTTCACTCCGCGACGATGACCGCTGCTTTCCCAAGTCGTCTGTGCAGAGTCCGGAGTGGGCTCCGGAAGATGAGTACCGGGTATCGGCGGCAGTACGATGAACATTCAATGTTATGTTCAGTGGCGATCAGGCGAAGTACTTCAGCAGTTGGCTTGCTTGCTTGCTCAACTGATCTCCTTCTATCACCATCACTCGCTCACTCTCTCTGCCTATCTCTCTCTCTCTCTCGGGCTCTGAGTATGTGTGTGTGTGTGTGTCGCGAATTTTTGTGAAGGTTGGGGTAAATACTGCTGGCTTCTTCTCGCTCCTCCGGTTCTGCTACTGCTGCTACTGGGGTTTGGGCTCTGGGTATCGGCTAAATTGATTCCCGAGTTTCCTCGAGCGACCAGTAGAGTACTCAACTGTCGACACCGGTCTCTCCGCTCCCGCTCGATGGCTCTCTCTGTTTCTCTCGATCGGAGAGAATCGCGGATTTTTTGTAGTTCGGCGTCGAGTGGAGCCAATAGACTGTTGGGAACTAGTGCTGCTGCGGCTGATGCCGATGCTGCTCACCGCCTCTACCTCTACGACCATCAGCGGCAGTACCAGGACAACTAGCAGTTACCGGCTGGGTGGGCCGAGTTGAGCAGCTAGCTCTCAGATTAAGCGTTCGTCCTCCAACTTTGAGTTAATCCAACCAAGCAGACAGAGAGGCGGCCGACTTCGAGTGGCTCTGAGCTTATCTGATTTGGTGGTGTTGCGGTTGCTTGATTGATCGCTCGATAACTCTATTTCTGCTCTTCCTGAGCTTTTTCCGTAGGGTTGTGGCACTGTCGAGCCACCTTACCACTGCGCTGGGATTCTGCAGAAGGCTTCGAAGGCACACGCACGTTCAAGTTGTCTTCCGTCTTGAGGCTGGCGGGTAGACTGATTGGCTGACTGGGAACTAGATTGGTCCCCGAAGAAGTGGATGTATCCGAAATTCGATGTCGATAGAGTTGACACTTTCTCTTGAAGCACTCTAACGAACGTAGCCGTTCTTGCTGATGCTGGAGTTTGCGTCCTCGTCCTTTCACCCACTGCTCTGCTTGGAGCTCTGGTGACGATCTGGCCTGGTCGCTCGAGCTGCTGTCCCACCGTTTCCTCCTCGTTTCCAGTCGGGATGAGTTCCAGATGAGACGCAGAACGAAAACACGAAGCGACGCAAGGCGAAATCACTGCACGGTCACACTGCACACGGAAAGTTCGAACCGACCACAAGAGGCGAAAGTTTAAACACGAACACGAACTATCGAGGACGGCAACGACGAGCACAGCTTCTCGTTGCGATGAGACTCAGCTGTAGTGGCACGCTTTCTCCTACTGCTGGTTTCGATTTTCTTCGTCGGCGCTCACTGGTGCTGCTGCGAACTCTGCCGCCACAGGAAATGTGCAGTTGCTCTGTCCGGTTCCTGTTGAGCAGTTTGTGCTCCTGCACGTGCGTGTTTGTTTCTGCTGGTTTCAGGTTGAGTTTGTCGAGTTGTAACAGAGCCGATGCAGAAATCGGCAAACAGTTTCCTGTGGCCGGAGGAGCCTAGGGAAAACCGTTATCTTCGTTGGAAAACACTTAGGCGCTCCCCTTAGCGGCGCGAACCATTCATACCGATGAATAGCGAGAATCTGAATAGGTCTTTTGAAAAGGCGCGGCTGCCAGCCTTTCACAGCGGCCGAAGACCCAACGAAGGGCTGACACTCGCTCGCTGTGCGCCAATCCAAACGTCGTCCTAGCTCTCTCACGAACGCTATTGGTCGAGCCGGCGACGGCGCACGACGATGGTATCGCGCCCTGGCGGCCGCCCAACCAAACGCGCGCACCGCCAACCAGCCAACCAGCTAGCTAGCCAGCCAGCCAGCCAGTCCAGCCATTAAGAGAACACCACGCAATCATTTTCCTCTTTCTCCTCCTTAAAGGATAGCTGCCGTACCCGTGCCCACTCTGCCGCTCGCCCAGGAGGTTGAGCCGGACTGGTCAGGTTCGTGCAGGGCTGGTAAACCTGGGCAGTTAGGCGGAGAATCGCGATGGCGAAACTCGCCAGGAAACTGGGGTCACGGGCGGACGGAGAGCGAACGGTAGAGTTCTCCGACGTAGGCCCCGAGCTCTCAGCGGAGGAGCTGAGGAAGAAGGAGACGAGCAGTTGATTCCGCAGCTGAGAAACTTCGAGTCGAGAACCGAATCGGACCGAGAACGATGCGCTCTGCCCGCGAGAGCTTTTCTCCCGAACTCTCTCCGGGAAGTGGACACCAGGAATCAGAGAACCTCTGAAACCCCCAAGACGCTCTAGCTCCCGTTCTGATTGAGAGGAGACCGGACGAGAAGGACAACGCAAACACGGAATCCGATCGTCGAATCGAGCGCTCGACGATCGCGGAGTTCCAACCTAGCAGTCGAGGCCCCGGCCTAGTGGAACACAACAATCTTCATTCTAAAGACTTCCCGCTCGCAGAGACTCGTTGGGCGCTCGCCGGAGATGTTCATCAAGCGCGAGAATCTCGAGATTGCCGTAACTTTCGAGACGTCCGGTGTTTCCCTCTCCCTGCATACCGCTTTTGAGAAGTATTGAGCGCAGAAATCTGTTGCAGGGTTGTGACGCCACCGTTGAAAGCAAATCGCGCCGGTGAATTGTTTGTCCGTCTGTATATTGTTCCACTCCACTGAATGAAAAATGTCAATCGATCGAAGAATTGCTTTCCTGCCCCTCGCCTCTGCGCTCGTCCTCCCCACAAATGGGGACCCCGACGTTCTCCAGCGCGGGTCCCTGCGCTTGCACAAAGGTAACCTTCACCTTGAACAGGTCGGACCGGGCCGCTCTCCGTTCGCTGACGGGCGGGGGACATACAGACTGACGCAGGGACGGACAAACCAGGCTGGCAAGCAAGCGGCCAGCCAGGCAGCCGCTACGCTTTGACGAAGAAGCGTCTCGTAGACTCACAGTCCATTATGGGAAGCACAATGGCCCGGAAGTGGCTTTGTCGTCGAGGGAACAAAGATGGCGCAGAGCAGCGCAGGTGCCGGAGACGTAAATCACGGAGAGAGAGTTCTCCGAGTTCGAACCCTGAAAGCATAAGTTCAACATCTTTCCTGTCTCGTAACAACTGTGCGACTAACGATCGTTGCATCGAGTTCCGGGAACGTCCCGGCATCCACAGGTGCTCGAGACTCATGCACTCGGTCAGCGCCGTGAAGGACTTCCGCGAGGAGAAGGAAATTCGACTTGGGGGAGTTCGACGTGATTCCTTCCGAGGCGGCGCTTCGGAGGTCTTCCCTATGGGGGAGCATCACGCTCATCTATTCTTTGTTTCAGAAGGAGCGGCTCAAACAGCCAGCACTCAGGAATGGCTGCGGGCCAGCGCACATCGAGGTGAGAGCCAGATGACCGAAAATGCAAACAGGTTAGTGAGGGATCGTTCCAAGTGCGCTGGTAACGATAATCTCAGCGCCTATTCATGTTCTTCTCCTTTCAGCCGTCTGTAATTGCGGAGGCGTAGAAACTACTTTGAGCGAATTGCCCCATTTCGTGCCTGATGCTGGACCGTGGTTTGATAAGGAGCGCGGGTCGACGCAACTTGCCTTGCTCGACGAATATAATGTCGCTGTTAATGGAGTTGACCAGAACACAATGTACCCATTATAGTCATTACAGTCGACGACAGCTATTGATCAAAACGGCAACGGGTGCTCAACTCGCGACTCACATAAGCGATAATTAACTCACCTGCACTTGCAGCTTATCGCGAGCACGCACGCCTACAACAGCCTTTAATATCTTAAGTTCACGGGACGTTGTCGCATTGTTCTTTTGAATCTTTTCGCTTCATTTTGTCCTCAACTCAGATTCGCCTCCGAGCCGACCGAAGCGAAATCATAAGCGGTCGCCTTTGAGGCTCCCCGAAGAGGATCATGTGTAAGAAGGTCGCTTCGATGGAGGTCGCTTCCTCATCACGTTGGTCCAAGCTCTTAGGGGTCCTGGCTCCGGGAGAGGTTCGGGCACTTCACCGCGCTCCTCAGCGTTGCTCCCTCGGCTGGCTCGATTCAACATCCCTTGGCAAAAAATAAAACGATCGTAGTCCTTAAAATTCAACAAGTCCACAGGGGACGAGATCTACAATGGCCTGGTGGTGGGCGGCCGAGCTGACTGCTGACGTTCGGGTGAACGAGCGAGAGAACAACTGACTGACAAACCGTTGACGAACAAACATTGCGGAACAGTCTGTCAGATGTCAAACGGCCCATGGACGGTTTCTCTTCTGTCGCCGGAAGAAGCACAGGAGGTATCGCAGTTCTGAATCTCGGCTGGTTTTCTTTTCCGCCGAGACGCCAAGCGATAACATGCGGCGTCGTTCACGACTTCAACGTACAACTGGTGTGTTTGTTCATCGGAGTTCGGCGCTGGACAACCCCAAGCGTGATCTGTCATGCCTAGTCTTCGCTCCCAGATGAGCTGCAAATCTCATGGGTTTTCACTGGCTTATTCCTCGATATGCTTGTGCCCCATATTTCAGCGCCCAAACAAACTCTTCGGTCGTTTTCATAAGTTCTCCATGACGTTCATACGGCATCTGCGGTGGGATCTGCGCAAGCGATGCTCCTTCGTCGAAGCCCTTCATAAGACGTGTTTTTCTCCCTCGGGTAAAACACCGGTTGTATATTCCTATTTTGTAACTTCTCATCACTCGTCGAAATATTCCATTACGAGTCCGATCTCACGTGACGTATAGTCTGAGCCCGGGATCCCATTCCCGAAATAGATGGCGGACGAATCCGTCGGCGCTTTCCGAGCGAGCTGCCAATCGTTCCGGGATCCGTCTGCTCCAGACTCATCTTTGTCGGGAAACGGACCTCGCTCCGGAATCTTCCGATGAGATGTGTCCTCAGGACAGCGTGACTCCGATCCACGCCTCCATTCGACTCGGTCGAGGACTCAGGAGAGCAACGCGGAGATAATCCAGAGAAGTTGGAACGGAGTTTCAGGCCTACACTCGATCGAGGAGGAGCTCGTTCTCGGGATTTACTCCAGCCAGTGAACATCGAGTTGAGCGGACTGACTGGCACACGGACGAGCAAGTGAGGAAGCAGGCAGGACGGCCTGCCCGCCGACCGACAGCAACCTACAGCTCGGAGGGAGTTTCTGCTGGGGGTGTTCTGAACAAAGAGATGCATTTGAATTTGAAAGGCCCCGGCTTTGCCCTCGCTTTCCGGTCCCCTGTCAGCAAGGCGAGAGCGTCGTGCAAATGCAGCTTCCCCCGAAGCTGCTGAGACTTCTTCGTTTCTCGCACCGGTCCGCCACCTTAACGACGGCTCGGCGCGATAGAAGTTTGGAGGAACTTTTGCGCCGGTTTCCGAAACTCTCGTGGAATGCGGGCTGAAACTCGGAAATTATTTTTTCTCTCGTCCGAATGCTTCGCAGACGTCTCCGATTCCCGGCCGGGGTTCCGAGGTCACCCAGCTGGCCAGAGATCGTTTCGAAGGCGACAGCGGATCACGTGAGCGTCCTGCTTTTTTACAACTCAGTCACTGATTCCAATTAGTTCTAACAAGCTTGTGGAACTAGCGACCCTCTTCTGCTCTCCCTCCGGGCTGTAACCGTATGAGCCAACCCTTGCTGTGATGACACACCGATGACCGTGGCGCAATCGTTTACTAGCTTTCCTCGCAGACACTAAAACCGAAATCCGACCGAAAATAAAAGGAACACGGGAAGAGAATTTCCAAAGAAAACACTATGATGACGAACGCAGTCGGTCGCTGTTACGGCCCGAGCTGATAGAGGACGGCGGGCGACAACGAACAAGGCTTTCCTCGAAACGATAACAAACACCCGGAGTCGAACGGACAGTCCGTGAGACAGTGGCAGGGACGAGAACACAGACAATCATTCGCAGAGATTACGTCGTCTCAATCAGGGTAATGGCTGAGGTGCGATAAGACTCTCGAATAAAGATAACAATTCAGCTCTGATGCAAGGTAATAGCCTGAGCAGGGTAACCCGTCATCTGTCTTGAGTAAGCAAGCGAGAGAGCGAGTCTGCGCTCGGACGCACCGAGGGAAAAACGCGCACGCGAAGCCCTTGTTGACGGTTCAGCTTACGAACGAGTGTTATGGTTGCTGTTCCTACAATGCAACGTTATGTCCTGGATTCTGCTTTCGACGCTCTCTCACATAATCGTGAACGACTATTGCTTAAGTCAGCAGGAGATAAATCCGATCTCGGGCAGCGATCGACGAGACGTCTCGCGAACGGGAATTCAGGACGTGTCAGGAAATGCGCCCGACGCTCATCGACAACGAACACCTCGTCTACCCTGCATCATGCGAGACCGCGAGCATCACGAACTCGTTCGCTTCAAAAGTGCTTGGCGCAAGGGCCGTGGGGAGCACACTCCGGCTGAGCGCCGCGTTTTTCAGAAGTGAGCCCAACGAAACTGTTGTACGCATTGATGGACACAGATACGCTGTTCAGCTTCCTCACAGCGGAGCAAGCCGGACAACGGAAGCAGAATTATCCGAAATGCGTGCTCCGTTTCTTGCGCCGAGTGTCGCGCCGTCGACTTTTCGAGGCATCGCATTCTCTGCCATGTCATGGGTGATTCTAAGCGCCATTAGGTTGGCTGCGAAGAATGGGCAACGCCGGCACGGCTCCCAACTTTTCTTTTGTGGTTAACCCAGCCGACTCTTGGGCGCTGGAATTGTGGATGCGAAATGACGCGAAAAATATTATTGGATTAGCTTCGCAGCGTCCCGGAAGAATCTCGAATGGGAGGCAACGTCGAAATTCGGCATTCTAACAAGCAGCGAGCGCCTGGAGGGAGGCGAGCCGACCGAGCGGGGAGCGGGACGGGATTGAGCGGCGGGTGACGAGCGGAAACGTTGGCGCGCATCGATCCTTCCTAGTCGCATCCCCGGGAATCTCCTCCTTTCGGCCGCGAGTTTCAATCTGGAAAGCGGACCGAACTCAGTGAAAGATCGCCCCGAACGAAGTCAGCGACCACCGGTGGAAACAATGCTGAGGTCACACGGACCCGACGCGTCTTTCCAGTCGTCGCGCTGAGCTCGCTCGCTCGTCGTCGTCGTCGTGGAGATCGATTCGCTCCTGACAGCGCTGGCTGCCGACTCCCCTGTATCCTCGCATTCAGAAAGACAATGTCGTTCTGCCAAACGATTGTTGTTGCCGGTGGTAGATCCGTTTCGGCCATTCAAGTTTAATGCTTCGCGAACTCGTCCGGGCAAAAGAACCAACCTTCGTCGGAGCGTTCTCGGATAACGCGTACACGGGCGCGCGATTCCCTCATTGTGCTCCTATGGAATTCCGATTAGAGGCAAAGAAGAAAATCATTAGCCACAAAAAGAGAGAAAAAGCGATTGTTGGAAGGCGGTGGCGCACCAACTTTTCAAAAGCCGCAATCGGCCAACGCGGAGAAATCTACCGAAGAGAGTGCTGTGATCAACCCGTCCGGCAACTGCCACCGCGATTTTGCTGACGATAGTGTAAATGACGATGATCACAATATCGATGGTGATTCTGACGGCGCGGCCGGCGGTCGTCGGGGGTAACTAACAAAGTGCTCGATCTGATCGGCGCGATACTCCATCGGCGCAACACTGTTCCGTTGCATAGCGCTCGAACATCCGATTCCCGCATTTCCATGGAGCTGCGTGGCGACGACGACATCTTCAGAGTACTTTCGGGGGGAATCTGAATTTCAATCGAGTGTACAATGGGTCAGAGCACCGGACCTCTCGTCGGCGGAGCACGCATTTGCATACCCTCAGTGATGTCCTGTTCCTCCCGATATTCTGCCCCGGTGAGTGCTCCATGTTCCCCGAATCATTATTATAGGTTATTTTTCCTCCTTCCGACGCGGCATCATCAAAATTCGGAACCTTTAGCACCGCGGCTAGCACGGTTGACGGCTCGCTGGAGCCGCAGTAGCAGTTGGATGTTCGGAGGGGTTTGAACGGGTTTTGGCAAGCGGCAATTATCCTGCTGTTCGCTGCTAGACTGCTCAAGTCGCGCATCGCGGCTGCGACGGAGACGGCGAAATAGAGGGATATGCGATTTCGCACTTCTTTTGGAAAGGCATTCTCCTACGGCTGAAATTCATTGGGCGGCGGCGGCCGCCGCCGCCCGGGTCTGAATGGGTTCCTCCCCCCCCCCCCTTGACACTGCGTGGATGGTCGCGGCAGCGGCAAGCTTTTGAGAGATGTCGCCACCCCATTTCACTTCGCTCGAATCCTTTGTTCGATAATGGCGGTTTCTGTGCCGAGGAGCAAAGCCCCCGAATTCTTCTGGATGGATGTTAAATGGTACAAATTACTCACTATCACTTTCCCGTCCCTCCTGTTTCCCCAACCCCTCCAGTTCCTCTCCCGATTTTTCCTCCCGTGGTCGCGGTGATCGCGGTCGTCGGGCCGCTACTTCTCTCTGTCTGAGCGGTCCTTTCGCGACTCCCTCTCAGAGCCCCCCCGCGGTCGTCGTCGTTGTTCTCTGGTGCTCCGAAGCACTTCGAACCCCTGGCCGAGTTCCCTGTTCCATTCACTGGATGCCTTGATGATTTTTATGAAGCCTCGGTCGCAATGAGCCGACGAGAGACTAATCGTCGACATTTTGAAAGCCTTTCTTTTCCTCCTCACATACAAATTCAATGGAGCTGTCCTGATAAACACCGATAGGGAAGCGACGATTGATATCGCACGAACGATTAGCACAACTGGCCAATAGCGTCCCTCCAAACTAACTTCGTCCAGCAACGATGTGAAAGAGCGAGAGAGAAGTTTTTTTGAAAGGCTCAAAAAGATCCTTATCTCATTCATGAACATTCACTAACTCCATTTTGAAACAAAGTTCCCGCACGGACTTAGAAGTGAGAGAAACAGTGAGAGAGCGAGCGATAGGCATAAACTCAGCGGGAAAACTCGCGGATATCGGCGGTCAGTTGGCGCACGCGGTGGATCGCACGACGGTGGAAAAGCACTTGCTCCCCCTCCGTTTCGGATCCTAGCCCTCGGCGCGAGTCCTCCGTGCAGCCGAGGGTTGTGGTCGGAGACCTCGTGTTTCTGGTGTCGGAGGAAACACCATATAGACGCTATTCATCCTCCGTGTAGGATCCGTTTAGCCGTTCGACTCTAACGAGAAATAGGAGAGTTAGGTGCGGTCAACAGCGAGGCAACGCCATGGCCCAAGCAGCGAACGCTCAACGCTTCTGTGTCGGACAATCTACATAAGAATGTCGAAAATTCAACGCACCAGAGACCAGCATTAATTGGCTTTCCGTTCAAGGCATAACTTCGGCGCTCCCGGTGAAGGCGATATTGTCTGGCTCCGTGCAACACGTCATGGGGCTTGTAACGAACTTTCTAGCCGGGGAAGCGTTTTCCAGCAGCGTGAAGTCACCGCCGTCACAGAAGTGAAAGATTTTTCCAAACTTGAACTGGGTCATTGAGGTTTGTAAGGTCACTTAGATTGGCGGTCCAGATCGTTCCCATGACCGTTGGTCGGCTACCTGCTTACTCGCTCGGTTTGTCGTAGGCGATTGAGGGCGACAGGCTCATTGAGACGCTACAGTGCGTCCGAACCAGGTGTCCTGACTGGGGCAGGTTTCAGGAGCGGGGGCGACAGCGGAGTTCCGTGGGAACGACGACGGAAGCGCAGGTGAACGCGAGTGGACATCACCGACCCGTTGGGCTTTACCGCTGGACGCTGACATCCATGTCCGACCCCCCGATGCCCGCTAGCGCGTTTGGTTGAGATTTCTCGCTACGCCTCAGTGAAGATTTCAGTCGCGTTTCGATGCAATTAAAGCGTTCTCACCGTTTCCGGTTCGTTGTTATTCTCGTACCATCTGACGTCCTGATTCGCAGATTCCCACGGAATCATACTCTGCCGTCAGGAGGTTCAGGCGGGTTGAGACTCTCCGGTGTTCTAGTCGGCGGAGCGGAGTGTTCTAAGCTGCTGTGTTCTGAGTCCTCGAGTTCGTCGACCGAGTCGCGGATTCCAACCCCACCTGCCTCTCGATCGATCTGCTGACGGCTCACGTAATGTTCCTGCCTTTCATTAATATTCCGTCGAACCCGAGCCACGATGACAAGATGAAACGAAAGGCGAAAACGAAACGAGAACCCGTTGTGCTCTAATCATGCCCCGACGCGTTCGGGGAGGAGCTTCTCTTTGTCTTAGAAACGCCTCTTCGCTCTTCGTCGTCGTCGTCGCCGCCGCCGCGTCCGCCATCATCGTCGTAGCCTTACAGGAGAACATCGTTCTCTCTTCACATTCGAATGTTTGCCGATCGCAGAATCGAGCCGGAACCATCGACACGAAACGAGAACTTGAGGATTTCACCTCGGCAACCGATATGTCCTGCGAACACGCGATTGTGCCCGCCCAAAACTCGAGATAACCAGCGAAGAGCATTCGCACGCTCGGCGGAATTGCCGGCACAGGCGGAAAGCAGCAGTGTTGCGTTCCGTCGTGACCTCGATGACGAAGTTCAAATCGATTTCACGAATCGGGTCCAGAGCAGAAAGAATGGAAGGGTGGAGTTGATGCAACGATTTAAGTGAGATGAGAACTTTACGCGATCGCAGTCGCTTCTGCGTTCCGTTTTTCGTTCCCTTTTCTCGCGTGCGGGCTGTCGTATCGGCACCGGTGGCGGTGATCGGAACCGCGATGGGGATTCCGCGGGCTTAACGACACCGACAAGACGTTTTGGATCTGGCCGAAACGAACGTTTGTACGAAAAGAATGAGTTAGATTTCATGGAGGAGAAGCGAACGGACGTCACATCCTCGATTAACCCCCTTAACTTGGCTGCTTGGCTAGCTAGCTGCCTGCCTGACTGACTGACTGACTGACTCACGGAGCGACCGACCACGGGCGACATCGACGACGGGGATAACGACGAAACGAGTCGTTGTCGGCGGACGTCAACATTCGAGGCGATTCAAACCAGCGGCAGGTCGCTCTTCAAGATGGGAACGAGGAAAAGGGGAACGAGAGCTCCAAGCTCAGAAAAAGTGCCTTGATGAGCCTCCACGGAACTCTGGCCTTTCATATCGTCTCTCCGCGTCCAACAGGTAGCGCTCCGCCGACACGATCGCAGATCGAAAACTGCTTCAAACAACCATCTGGTTGGCGAGGACATTTAGCTACACACGTCGGAAGTGTTGTTCAAGACAAAAAATCAACCCTGCAGCGAGTAAAAACGGGACCTGCTGACTACCACATGTTGATCGCTGAACGTGGCGAGCACCGAATCCTCGTCTTCCGATCGACTGGCTTCGCTCCAGAATCTGTGGCTGCGTTTCCTCCTGCTCGTCGTTGACAGCATGGACAATTTCTGGCTCCCCCACCAGGGACCCTCCCGAGTGTAGAACTCCCCAAAACCGTCTGGAGCCTCGTTCCCAAGCCACAAGTTGGTTTCGCTGCGCTTTCTGGTCGGGGCTCGTTTTTCCCTGACAGATTCAGAGGTCAGTCAGCTCGCTAGCCGACAGGCAGCGAGGCAAGCAAACACATCGAGATTCGCTGGAGCTATAGCGGGCCAACGATCCGCACATCCTAGCGCGTGGACCACACCCAACACTGTTAGAATGGCACCGGCACACGACTGACGTTCCGCAGAGTTCGCCGCAGCCGGTGAAGCCGCCACATTCGAGTTCCGATCCAAGTCAGGCCGGCGGACGGATAGCGAGTGAATTCTCGCAGCCACGCCAAGATCTCAACGAAGCGTGCCACGCCGGCCGCGTGTCCGTCGTGCCCACTGACAAGTCACAGAAGAAATATCAGTGAGCCATCATTGGCGTCGCTTCACTTCTTTCAGATCTCTGCTCAGAAAACATTCGAGCCGTTTCGGATAAGTTGAAGGAAAAGTGTGGCACGCGACCATGGCGTGGGCGGACTGCTCCGGAAGGAATCAGGCCCCTCTAGTTGAGCGCATCGCTGAACGAGCTTCTGACCGCCGTCATCGCGGGGAATCAGGCAGGCAGGAAAACAGACGGACGGACGGACAGACAAACGAACGAACGAACGGACGGATCGAATGACCGTCCGGCGGGAGGACGGTCGGATCAGCGGCGACGTAGCGTGACCAGGGTTTCCTCGGCGGGCACGAGCCCGCTCTGGAACCTTTGCCCTAGAGCCGGGTGAAGCACTTGGTCGGAACGGCAGAAGAACAAGGATCGGGTGGAAGGAAGGAGAAGCGACCACCATTCAGAAAGTGCTTGACAAGTGTGGCGAGTTGCATCGGCATCGTTGTTCGTTGGGCTCGGGCTGAATAAGCTGGCAGTTACCGAAAGCGAGCAAAAGCTGAAAAGCGTTTGACGTCAGACAGATTTGTAATGACGACAGCGGCATCAGCAACAGCTATTGCGGCGGCGCGTCGTTCTGTTTCCTGGGGTCACTACTTGAAAGGCGCCACGAAACCCGGCCCTGGACTAGGTGTACCCAGATCGCTCCGACATGGACGTTGTCGCGGTGCCCGACCGGCTGCCTGTTCGGATATCCAGCGAGCTGACGGGATGACGGACTGATGGTCATCGATGCCGCTCCGGTCACGGTCAGCCGTTCCACCGAGCATCTAAGCGCCGGCGGGTCGGTCAAGAGCCATCGTTTCAAGCAAGATGACGAATATGCCCAGAAAACGGGGATCGAACACCACGAGCTTTTCTCGCGGGCAGGGTGTGCGCCTGCCAGCTCTATCCGGTTACCAGCCCGCCCATCGAAGTGCGTGTGCCACGCGACTTGGTTACGCGTGTTTGCGTGCCGCCGACCAGAGATGTTCTGCGAATTCCTTGAACAAGCGATCGTTAGCCGCTGATGTGTTTGGTGATTCCACTCGCGTTGCTACCGTCTGGAAAGATACTGCGTCGAGGGACCGAGGATTGGTTTGTCGAGTTCCGCGATCTGATGCGTTCAGCCAGGCCGTTGATCGTAGGGCCCGGCTGTGGAACAGGAGCAGCGGCCTGCCGAAGACGGATTCATCATGTTTCTCAACGGTGGAATGTAACCTCAGGATAATGAACGCTGCCCGTGTGGTTGGACACCGACAACGGTCGTGGTGGCACCGGGGACGCTCATGATAACGAAGTCATCTGACCGTTTTAGTCACGACGACGAAACAGCAGCGCGCGGCGAATTCCGGCGACGACCGTGTTGTTGGTACCGTCCGGCATGCAGAGAAGCGCTCGAGCTGCTCGCTCGGTCGGCCAGTGAGCGACTGAGAGCGAGCGGGCTCGCTGGCTAGCTACCAATTACCACGGCACAGGTGGAGCCACGGAACAGCACGGGGACAAAGGGACAATGGACAGTGGACACACAATTATAACTTGCGCTGGACCGTGAACAAGTTCAAGCCGACCATCGCCCCTTGCGCTGCCGCCCACAACCGAACATAACACATGCACCAATCTGCGCTCACGGTGCCAATCTGGGACCAGTCGGAGAAACCTCAGCCGCGGATGCATACCTAGCGAGAAACGGGAACGAGGGGTCTGACGATACGGTTTTTATTTCATTCGAACGTTTTGTTCTCGCCGTCTCAGCTCCGACGCAACTGGATCGGTCAAACAAGGTTACCTGCTAGAAAGCGGTGTCTGTAACTTTTTTTTTTTTCGAATTGTTCCGAGTTGAAGAATATTCATGAGGAAATGTCGTGAATCATCCTGAGCGCTCGGAGGAGGGGCACTCTGAGCTTCCGAACCTGAGCGGGCTCCCATTCTACGGCCGAACGAAATCTGATTCTGCCATTCATGGCAATCTTGCCATATTGCGTGCGTCGACGTGCGGGAGACCGACCGACAGTCCGTTCAATCGAGTCCGCTCCGGATCCGAATTCTCGGAGCCGTAGCAGTTCTCTGGTCAGGAAAGCGATTTCGACGCTTCGCCCAGGATCCGTCTGCGGCCCAAACCCTCTCTGGAGCAGAGTGTTCATCCCGCTGTGCATTCAGAATACTTCGCTCACATCTGGTTGTGCTTTTTGGAAACACTGTTTTTCTCTGTTGATTCAAATGAGGCTCCCTCGATTTCGTTGCTGAAGGATGCGGGGAGCTCGCGGAAGGTTCCCTCCAGGTACACTGATGATCCACGGGGACTCGCAAACATCTTCATGGATTCATGGGAGATGTTGTACGCGACGAGCCGCAGGATAGCTTGCTAGTAGCGATCCGTTCTGATCTCGAATACTCACGGGGTGAGCCGTTGGGGGAGCTTTTTCCAGAGGCGATTGAAGCGGCCAGGACTTGAATCTCTGCTGCACTCTGTGTGCTTCGTTTATCTGGCATGAGAGATTTTCATTCATGATGGGATTATCTAAGTTATGGAATACCGGTAAAATTCCTGATTCGGCTCCTTTTAGGAAGTGGAATCAACGTGACGCCCTGAAAAAGGGTTCCCTGTTGGAAGCTGGTGAACCAAGAATCCCGTACTATGAACTCCCTACGTTGACCGATTCCTATCCTGAGTGAAACAGTCTTCAAGTTGTGGTTTTCTGATACTTCCAGCGACGCCCGAGGGGATCGGAAGAACTCCGCCGGGAGCTCTTTGCTCCGTTTATTCGTCGCTGAAACTTGTCACCTGCTGTTCCTCGCGACTTTGAACGAACTCGACACACCAAAGCACAGCCCGGGGCAAGGGACGGGGTCCAGAAAGCGGGTCAGGCCAATTTCTCGAGTGGGCTCAGCCCCTGAGCCGAGGGTCTCCGTTCAGATATTTTTCAGCCGGCTGCGGATGGACGTGCGGCATCGACGGACAGCGCGATGGACAAATGGCTGAGCGAGCGAACCGGCAAGCAGGCAGAGACTCCGACCAGCCAGGTCGCCAACCAACCCCACACAAGAAGACGGCACGG
Source organism: Phytoseiulus persimilis (assembly GCA_037576195.1). Taxonomy (NCBI): domain Eukaryota; kingdom Metazoa; phylum Arthropoda; class Arachnida; order Mesostigmata; family Phytoseiidae; genus Phytoseiulus; species Phytoseiulus persimilis. Next base: position 7,921,788 of record CM075104.1, read on the forward strand.
AAAACGTCATCTTCTTTCTCTTTACTTTGGACCGCAAAGTTTTTCGTCGACGAGAAGAAAAGAATAATCATAAAAGACGAACAAAAAAAAAAAGAAACAATTTTGCCCAAATGTCCCCTTTTCCTCCCACTACTACGACTACCCGCAAGCCAGGCTAAAGTTTTACGCTCGCCGGTCATAACGACACTTCGTTGCAGAATCCGTAGCTTTTTGTGATTTCTGTCTGGCTTCAGTCGATCTGGAGGTCTATCTGTTTATCTGTCTCGGTCCGGTCAGCCGATGTCTCTGCGCCGGTGTAGTACCTAAATCCTAATACATGGACGACGGAGACGACGGCGCCGGCGACGACAGCGCAACCGCCCGCGGCGGGAGGGGATCGGTTCAGAGAGTCGGATCGTTGAGAGAGATGAAGAGTCATTTAGGGAATGCAAGTTGCAGCGACATGAGCCCGGGCCTTTCGGAACAAGACGTCACGCACAGCTGAAAGGATCGAACACAAGGACAATAACGGACGGGAACTTCGCACATACCGGAGCGCGGACTCACACACGAGCCGATACATATATATTTGGCCGAGTGAAGGTGAATTATGGCTGAGTGAGCCGGTGTTTGGCGTGAACGTCTCCACCTCACCCAAATCGTCAGGGCGTAGGCTCGCTCGTCGCTCTTATCCGCTAATGGTTGAGCAGCAGTCAGAACCTTGATGACACTCCAACGAATCACGACCAGAGCCAAGCGTTGAACGTTAATCATGCCGCCCGACGGCGGCGGCGGTGGCGGGTTGGCGGCGGCGACAACTCCTCTCTCAGCTTATCGTTATGGATTCTTATCATTATCTCGCCGTGCGGAGAGCTTTCTTGCTTTGCCCGAATATTATAATAAGCTGTTCTCTTGGAACCCATCCAAGCGAATTGTGGACGAACATCCAGAGAGGAGTGCTGAGCTGGTTTTCGCTGTCCGAAATCGTCCGCAGCCGGGCGACTCAACGAGGGAATCACGAATCTCGCAATTCACGAGGGACGATTTCTGGAATAGGTTTCCGAATCAATCACAGAAGTCCGGCGAGAGTCGTCCGGGGAGTAAAACACAGAGCGGGCCCTGTGGACGGCGAATGCTCGAACGAGCGGGCGGGCGGACGGACGGACGATAGACCGCATGGAGCAGCCCGGACTGTGTCCGTGGTGCGCGCGATCAGCCAAGCGAACTTCCTCCACAATCACGCAGGTTCCAGTTCACAATTGGACGACGAGGCCGGACACCGACTACGACAACGACAGTGACTGAAACTACTCCCACGTGAAGTGACTGCGAAACGGGCCGACGTCGCTCGCCATGAGCTGCGGCACATCTGCAACGAATCATATCACAGCGCTCTTCATCCAGGGAATCTGGATGGAGGATTCCAGGGCCGCTTCGATCTAAATCGATTAGTTCATGAATGGCACATTCGACAGGGAGGGATTCGGTTCATCTCCGGAATATGTGCACTGCAAATCCTTCCGAGCTCCGAGGGGATCGTGACCTGATCACGTGGACACGACGACCGTAGAGGAGGAGGCCGTGCAAATAGCCGACGTCCCTCGATCTGAGCTGAAATGATGAAGCCACTGCATTTGAGCAGCAACGCCCACAGAGACCGAGTGTGTGAAAACCCACAGAGATCGCCCTGCGATGTTCACTCAGCGACACCTGAAATCAGAAATCGGGAACCGAAAAGTGGCCGGAGCGAAAAGTCGCCGAGGAGGAGAGAAGCGCACGGCGTTGAAGTGCACATTCTCTACGCAGCGGGATCCCACACCTTGAGTTCGAACCCCTCTGCTGCATATTCTCTTACGGCTCGACGAGTGCATTTTTGTCAGCGCAACAGGCGAACTCCGATCCGTTTCCTTGAAGTACACGTGTTCCTCAGCAGCCATCAAGCCGTCGAAGTCGTCGGAGCTGAAGTCGGTCGGAGCAGAGTTCCGTCGTAAACATAGGCCACAAAACCCATTCTCAAACAGAGCTCCGCCATACGGAGCAAGCTGGCAGCGGCAAACTCTCGGACGGACGGACGGACGGTCGGACGAGAAAGCGGACCTTATGACTTCTGGGAAGGCAGATAGTCGCGTCGTTCCGTGTCCACTATGTTGTAGCTGCTGCTGCTGCTGTATATAAACCGGAGATGTTCGTTGACATATGATGTGTGGATGTGCTGCGAGCGTGTGTCATCGTCCATTGTGGCTCGTTGCCAGCACAGTCATAAAGTTCTTTTCTAGTTGGGGCATTCGCTTTTTTCTGCTCCCTCTCTCCTTCCGTCGGCCGTCCCCTTCAGAAAATCAAACTCTTCACAAATCCATAAATTCTCGTCGCTAATGGCTACATTGACTTCTGAGACGCTCGTACTAGAACGACGCTTGACTCCCGCCCGTCTCAATGGCGAGAGCTTCCCCGACGTGTCCTCATTGATGTCCTGGCGGATTTATCGAGCTCCAGCTCCGGAAATTTGCTCACAGAGTAATCTCCGATCACGGTGTTCCAAACAACTTCGAAATAATCGGGCAACTCCTAGAAGAGCACACCTACCGCCACGGTACCCCCGAGTGGAACTCTGGTGCTGAAATTCAGCAGTTGTGAGCCTCATTCCAACTCTGTGGAATCGTCATCTCGCGGTGGAGCCGGCTCGGCGTTGACATCGGGTGCAATAAATGTCATTGCACCGATCTTTCTCAGTATGGCTTCGCGGGAAAAAGGCTCTTTTTTTCTTCAGACGAGACCAAAAATAGGAATCTCCAAGCCCACAATTGACATTAGAGAATGCGCGTTGCTCTATTGCCAGCACGCACATTCTCTTTCTCACTTACGGCCTCAAACACACGCGCGCACGCACACTCGTAGCCGCATGGTCAAACCGCAGTATGGCATCTTTATTAAGAGCATTAAAACATATTAAATTCCTGGCGGGCGGAGGCGCGAAAAATTAAAAATTCCTCAAGACTGCTCCCGCCGCCGTCCTCCTCGCGGCCGCTTCCCATATGTCTTCCGAAGCCCACATCTCTCGGCAGCCCGCGCACGGCGCCTCGCATGTGTAGCTTCACACTCGGGTCAGTAATCATGGATGCACCTACGTTCTGGAACGCCAGGGCCTCGTGCGATGAGCCAACGACGTCACAAAGTAGGGAGAATCGTCCTTGGAACTTTGATAGCGGGGGAGAGACTCGAATGTCAACAGATGGCAGGAACTTGGGAATCGGGCAAGCTGCCACAAACCGTCTGAGTCGCCATGAATTCGTTCATTAGCATAGGTATACTAGATACAGGCGAACCTCTAGGGGGAAAAGCCCGACTCGGTCGAGTTCTATCGTTGAGCCACTCTCTGACGAACCTTCCTCGGTTGCGATACGCTCTCGTCTTGGAGATTGATTCAAGACTGAAGATATCATGATTCGTCTCTCGGAGGAATCATGTCCTCACAGAGTACGGGAGTCGGAAACACAACCTCGGATGTGCTCCTCGAATTGAACTGGGCCAGTTTCCTCTGTTAGTACTCCAAATGCCAATAATTCAATCGGAGCTGGGATGTGGAGTTCAAGGAGTCAGTCAAGGAGCCGGGTGCTGGGCTGAACGAGTCGCAATGATCATGACACTTCCCGATCAGAAAGGGAGCTCAATCACCAGATTGACGCAACCGACCGCAGGATACGCCAGCTTGGAAAGCGGATGGCGTGATGGGCAAACTGTTCTGTACTGTTCAGCGGTTTCAGCATCGGTGAGTGGGTCTCAGAACGAATCGAGAGCGGCGTGGCATGGGTCATAGCTCCGAGCCATCTTGGGCTGTGCGAATCACAGAACTTTCAGGATTATAGAATCGTATTTGCCCCTTCCGTGCTCCGCTACAGACTTGCCGGGGTCTCCCGGAATAAGGAGAGCCAACCGTTGGGACTGGGGAAACATCCAGTCTCTCTATTACTGGAAGAACATCGTTCGTCATGTTCCTCAAGGAATCCCCAGAGCCCTGATAATACTTTCGCCTCGTTTCGAGCGTACTCCGACGAACATCCCGGAATCACCCCCAAGAACCCCGGAAAGTGTGGTACAATCAACCTCGGAATCACCCCGAAAAGTGTGGTCAGATCAAGGAGAAATCTTCTTCGGACTACGGTGAGAGCGAGAGGAAAGTATGATCAGATTGAGCCGGAATCATTTCCGATTTCGAGTTCGGACTAGAATTCGGATCCGGAGCAGACCCAGCTTCGGATCCGGATTTTCTCCTCAACACTCAATGAACATTCTCAAACCACTTCTAACAAGGGCCCACCTGGAAACGACAGCGCGATCCTCGGCAACAGAGAACTTGGCACTGCAGCTCTCCGCGAGGTGCAGACGATCACTGCAGATTGTTTCGGTTGGAACAATTGATTTTTTTTTTGTGGATCGAGACAACCGTCGCTCTCTCCTACGTTCTCCAAGGCGTATTTGCACGAACGTCATTCTAAGTGAGGAATTTCTTGAAACCCATTGGTGCTGGTACTCTATGAATTGTTTCAAACCGAAACTTCTCGGCATCAGTTATCAACTTCCGTTTGATTCTCAAGCAGAGCTGCGGGCCACGATTTATCCTACGTCAATCAAAAACGGTGCATTTCGGTAATAGGAGGCGGAGGGTTGATGAGTACCAACCAAGGTAGCAACTGGATGAGCCTGAAGTTCTGGAATCCCATGAAATCATGGAAAAGAATGCGGAAATTCAGAGCTCCAGTCTAGTTTGGGAGCGAAATCACCGAAACTCAATGGGTGATCATTTGTGCAAAAGATGCGACCCTGGACAGAGAGGAAGCCTGTGGAAATCGAGACTTTCTACTCTATTCGACTCTGCGCCGACTGGCCCTGACACTCTTTGGAGTTCAATCATCAATGCTCCCGGCGCCTTGAATGGCTTCGCCGAAAGCGTGTGCATTATGGATATGACAGCCCTAAGAATGCCGCGGTGGCTCGCTGTAGTTGACTATCTTCCGTTCGTTTTTTATCTCCCCTCTCCCATTCAGAGAGAAACTTGCAAACGGGAATGAGTGTTTTGACCCGCTTCGAATGAACTCGGATCTTCTTGTCGAGGAACGATGTCGGGCTGAATCCGTTTCGCCCCGGGTCCGGGGACGACCCATTACAGCGTCGAAAATTTCAAGGCGTTGGCTGCCCGAGATCCTTCATCGATGAGCTCTTCTCTGAGCCCCCTCCCCCCCCCACCCCGGGGAGCCTTTGCGCTCGTACCGAATGCAAAACGCAGTACACAATACAGTTACCTAACTGTGTGGTTGTCCCCATCCGAGTGCAGATAACGCGGATTTAATTCTGTCACAGTGAAGCACTGGAGTGCTGTACTTAACGCATAAGTTCACGGAGCCCGGATGAGCACAAAAATGCCGGTCTTTCGTCGAGAGTTCTCGATGATGACTACGAGGTGAGAGAATTATTGAAGTGCCCTGTTGCTGCCCCTGCTGTTGTTGTTGTTGTGGTACCGGACAAGTCGCTTAGTCTGATGATTGCATTACTCGGGTCTGGTAATGCAGCGGGAAGTGAGCTCCGGGTTCGATCGCTCTGAGAGCATTCATAGCACGCTCTACATGGAATAGAGCGTGTTCCATATCGAGAAGCGCCGTGCACGCAAACATTCACGTACGGTTTCTCAGTTGCCGTGTTTGTCTGTTTGCTCGACAACCTGGCCTGCCTGCCTGACAGACTGCCTGCCTGCCTGCCGCTGTCCAGTACAAAGAGGTGCGAGGTTACGACAAAGACTTCACTTTAGGCCAACGACAATGCCGACAACGACATTGACAGGCCAGGTCGCCGCTGCAGCGGTGGAAACGCTAGTGATACTGGCGGCGGCTGCGGCAACGGCGGTAATCATAATAAGTGCTGTTTCCGTCGATCGGTGACGGCATAGCGACATCGATTTCGTGTGGGAGATCGAACAGAGCGACGTATTCAGCTGTGTTGACCCACAATGCGCCGGTCGCCAGCCCGACAGTCAACCAGCCATCCAGCCGAACGAACGGCAACTAACCCTACCAGCAAGCGGACAGGAAGGCAGACGGACGAACCGACAGAGCACTGACTAGCAAATAGATCGCCACCACAGTCGCGGCTACCGTAAACATCGATGCAAACTCGGCCATCGGGCAAGCAACACCTATGTAGGCGTCCGCTTGTCGCCTGCTGACCAGTCGCTGGACTGGCTGTTTGCGGCTTCTTGCCGGGGACGGCAAATATTTGTGCTCGGGTGACACTGCTGGTGGCTTTTTCCGCAAACATATTCCACCAGCAACATCCACCAGTCGGGAGCAGATTCGTACTCGCTATTTCTGCCTTGGACTTCTGCACTGTTCTAGTCGCTGCCTTCACGTCAGCCCTTTGAACGAGCCAGTCGACCGATGGACGGAGCGAGCAACGATGAAAGCTAGAGAGCAAAAGGAAGCCGAGCGGCCGGAGCAATCGGGCCGGCCAGCGACAGCCACACCCGACGGGACCGGCGCACATAAGGGCCCTGACGCCGGAGCGGTCGCTGCACCCTTTCCGAAGCGCTCGGTCCCCCTTGTGCGGGTCAGGTCCCGTCTTGGCGAAGGGGCGGTTTCTATGGCGATGAATGCCCTCCATCAATATGGTCCCTCGAGGGGGCCCCTGCCGTCTCCCGCCAAATTGGGTAAGGGATTCGCAGCACACCGAATAAGAACTTTACCCCCGGGTTAGCCGAGGGGCCGAGCCCGCCTGGATGGTTGGCGGGCCGGCAGCCAGCCAGCCGCTCGGTCGGTCGGTCCGTCGGTGGGCTTGCCCGGCAGGCGAACAGGCAGACCATCTCTTCCCTCTCAGGGTGGAATCAACGAAGCCGGCCGGGGAGCCTTTCAAAGGTTTCGTGCGGGGGGATTCAACGGACGGACGGACGGACGGACGGACGAACGAACCAACCAACCAGCCAACCCACCAGCCAGTCAGCCAACCAACGAAAGGAGGGACGGATGGGAACGGAAAGCTGCTGCTACTTCTGCTGCTGTCGCTAGTGGCGGTGGGAACATAGGATCCTAGTAATTAAGACGAGCCCCTGCCTAACCTCCTCTTCCCGCTGGGCTGATTGAATGGGCTTAAAGCAGGTGGATCCAACGAGCCAAATTAAGCGGAGGGTCAACCATCCTTGCCAGCATCGGCAGGCGCAGCCCTCCCACTCACAATTTCTCCCTGCTCCATTGTACCGATCTCAGTATGCCGGGTCCGCCGGATGTCTCAAACAGATCGAAACTTCACATAATGCGGCCGCCGTCTCCTCCGCTCGCTCGCCCGCCCGCTCCCGGTTTCGAGAATCCTGAAATCTATTAACCTGACCTGGAGACCCTTCCGCTCCTCCCTCTCGAGCAACGCTCACGAGTCGCCCCCTAGGATGAGCTTTCGCGAGTCTTCGGGAACTTCCGCTCCGCTAGGAGTCTATCGGACTGACATTGCAGCATATCCGAGCCTCGCTGTGATTTCTGGCTGCGAACTCGACCCGGAGAATCGTTTGTCTCGACGCGGCGAGAAAACACAAAGTTAGCGGATGGCCGCTCGAAGAGACTCGGAGTAGGACAAGGCGTACCGCGAGAGTTCGACCTTTTCTCGAAGGGATAACATCGTCCTCGTCGTTGCGCTTTTCCTTTGGAGGATGTTATTATCCACTCGGCGCAGAGCGGGCCGGCTCGGTGGCAAGCCAGACCCCTCGCTGAAAGACCCAGACGGAGTTCCTTGACAGTTAGGACCACCGAGACGGCCGACGCTCTTTGTGAGGAGACAATGCCTCCTCGTGACTCACCAGCCCCCTGTCACTGATAGGAGAAAGAAGACCTCAACGAGGGACACCGGAAGACTTAAGGTTAACCTTCAAGGGTTCGCCGAGCGGAACTTGTTGCCTGGCAGTTTTTCGTCCCTCGGTTTTCGGTGGTCCTGGACTTTCATGGAGTTCCCTCCGACTGAAGTCTCGCAGCGGACGAATTCTCCGGCCTCCGAGATGGACGCGTCCTGCAACCTAGAAACAGGATCCGAAGACCCTTGATCTAGCAGTCCAGAATTATGACTCGGAGAAATGGGCAAGAAGAAGGCAGCGCGGTCGGGCAGCTTCTTTCTTCTCCTCCTGCCAATCTCGGTGGCCAATCTTGGGTGTCTTTCAGGGAGTTGTATGCCATCAGCGGCGGCCAGCGCTCCTACGCGTTCGTCTTCGTGATTGCCTTGCTCGCTCGCTCGCCGGCTCGACATTCGACAGAGTAGGTAGGTGTATTACCAGCTAGACAGCAAGCGCGCAAGCAAAGCAGGACGACAGACAACCACAAATCTGCCTTATCTTCCTTCCGTATCGCCAATTTCTTCCGTTTGCTCCATCAGCGAGAACCCCACCCCTTGGGCTGGAGCCGTTGGGCAACATCGCTTTAAAATAGCGACAAGGATCTCCGATTGCGACTTTCCAATCGAGCCTTCTCGCCCACGAACACGCGGCAGGCCCAGACAGATTCGTGGATTGCAGCCGGCAATCGGCTCGTCCGACGAACTCGACTTCGTCCTATTTAGAGCGTGTCGTAAAGTAGCAGGTACGGGATGAATCAGCGGGAGAGGTACAGACTGCGAGAGATACGGCCCGTCAAAACCCAATACGGCGTCCATGCCCCTCCGTGTTGTCGACCTCGTGCGGAGAATGACACCTCGCCGATCGTGCTGAGTTGGAACGAGGACAATTCGACTCTTTCGCACTGTTAGGACTTCGGCTGCGCCTGCTAAGGCTCCTACATGCATCGCCTGCTCGTCGCCATCTCCGAGGAGTAGGAACAGGAACTTGTTTCGTGGAGCGCGGACTTACCGCACGGGGTGATCCAATGAGCCAGCATCCCTCCGAAGCATCCTGGAAAAGAGAGCTCATCATTGCGACAAATACGCTTCGGGCTCGGGAATGTTCCCGGCAAACGGTCGGGTCAAACGAAAGAAAGTCGTTAAAAAGCTGCATGTGGCGCTACGGCCCTCTGGAATGTCGGCGACGGCGGTGGCTTCAGATAAGGATGCGACGACGAAAGAGCTGCTTGAATGAGATCGCTTGAATTTATGGGGCAACACTTAGCGTGGCCCAGTAGTTTAGCGGATATTCAGGAAGTGACAACCTTCCACCGTTTTGTTCGAGCGGAGGTTGAGAAGAACGACGCCCTTTTGTCTTTCGGATGAACGAACGGACAGAAAGACGGACGGACCGACCCACAAACTGCCAGATCGTCTTTTATTGTGCGCGACGATCGCACCGCAAGTCGTCCACCATTCATTCATAAGCGCTCCTCCCTCTCGTTCCTTCAGAAAACGTCGTGAAGCGTTTAAGTTTAATTGTCTTAGGCCTGGCGTCTCGCATCTTCAGACATCGCCTCACGCTGCTCGTCTTCCAGCCCGTCTTCCGTCCGTTCCTCTCCGAACGACGCGATAAGCTCTTCAGACATGCGGCTGCTCGGTCCCCGAGGCCGATCCGCCGAAATCTGATCGTATCGAGAAGGAGAGAAAATTCACAATTTTTCAATGAGCGCTAGTTTCGAATTTCGATCCGACGCAGCGGCTATTTCCAGTCGAACGATGCCGCTGCTCGCGGGGCCTCGCTCATCCGCTGCACCGTCTCGAGGGCCTCGGTGGTCCGCCGCGGCGAAAGAGCGGGACCAATACGGTCCAAGAGGAGGAGCCAACATAGAAGGGCCACTTCGATACCCAGAAATACTTTGTCGTCGTCGTCTCGGTGCTGCTACCTCTGACGCTGCAGCCGGCGTAAGCCTTTGACTTTGGCTGAATTTTAGCCGGTTCACTTTTGACAAAGTTGGAACAACGCCGACCCCCCCCCCCCCCCTCCCCTCATCCAATGAAGGAGTCTGTGTGGCTGTTGCTGCCCTTGCTTGACATTGTTGTGCGATGGCAGACAGACCAACTAGCAAACGCCAGCCGCGAATCCAGAGGGGCTGCGCAAAAGTGTTCGAATCACATCTACGGTTGCGGCTTCGTGTTCGCTACAGGCGAACGTCCGCTACATCCGGCGCCCAGGAAGGTCTACTACCCTGGGCGGTTGGGCAGAATGAACGCTTGGTGTGAGCAGCCTTGAAAGCTTTTGCTCGCGCATACACGAGTTTTGGACGCGGGAGTACATCCTTCGATTTCTTGGGTTTCAGGACGCAATCTCCCCCGTTATCAGCGTACTTTTCCGGAGCGTTCAGATGGATGGGCTCGATGGGGATTCCCCAACCTGTCGATCGCGAAATCGGGGGATCGGAGTCGCCGCGATTCTCTGGCAAGCACCCGAGTCCTGATGTGCTGCGGGGCTCCCAAAACGAGTGAAACTGAAGAAAGATGCGAGTTAGTGTTGATAGCAGTTCCTGCGCTCATTTTCATAGCCGAGTCTCTGACAAAGTCCGTAGAGCTCATCGGCGGATGTCAAACAATCCGATGACGGTTCCAAATTGTTTTCGAATGGCGCTCGTCGAACCAGCACTCTGCGGCTTTCTGGTCGCGAAGGCTGGACTGCAGTGGGTCGGTCCGTCGAGCGGCCGCTCGGTCAAAAGCGAATAAGTGACGACAGTTTTAGCACACAAAGAACGATGTGCCGAGACACACAAAGATGTCACTGGGCGGGTGGCAGCCAGATCGCGAGGCAGGCGGGCAGGCCAGCGAGCAAAAAGCAGGAATTTACTTCAAAATAGAGAGAACAAAAAAACACGGCAAAAAAAAGTAAAGGCTCAAGACCAGACGACCAGAGCAACAACAGCGGCCCCAGACCGCCACCGCAATTGCCAACTGGTCGACCGGGCCGGCAAGCGAGCGAGCGAGCGAAGTCTGTAGGGCTGCCCAAAAACGAAGCTTTGACGGCGTTGACGAAAACTAAGATGTCAGAGTCGCGTTTCCGGCCACCCACGCGACGTTCGACGAGACGGTGGTCTATGATCAAAATGAAAGGCCAGCGGCACAGCCGCATCGACCGAAGAAAACCTTAGATCAGGGAGAGTGAACCAAATCAGAGCTACCTCGCACGAGCGCCATCAACCGAGCGAGCGACAAGCCGACCGCCCATCGGAACGACGACTGGTCTTCGACCGAGCGACGAAGACGGAAAAGTTTAGATGACATTCAGAAGACACTGTCGACATCGCAGGAATGGAATCAGGATCTCGTTTCGGTCGTGGGTAGTTTGACATTCCGCACGCGTATTGAAATCGTCGTCTCAATTGATATCCTCGATACTGCCTCTCCATCACCAGGAAGCGTTGAACTTTGGTGCTGATCTCAGTATTTTATTCGACTGCGTCCGTGAATTATACGTTATTCGTTCACTGCATGCGATCCGATTGTGATTAATTTACCTAATGAAGTGGGATATCTCGGGGTTTCGGGGAACATGACCTTGGAAGCAAAGAATGACGGGCACCCTCTCCTGGACGGATTCTTTTCCGAGGAATAGCCAGGCATGTCCTCCGATGGGAGACAGGGTCTCGCTGGAATCGGGAGAAACAATCATGTCTGGCTTTCATTGCCCGGATCCCGCCCCCTCTGATCGGATTCCGTTGGATTGGAGAGCCCCGGAGGGAGCAATAGAAATCAATAAAGATCTACGTCGCACGGATTGAGATGTTTTTGATGAGAAGAACACCGCGACGGCAGACTCCGAGACGAGAAGAAGGCCATACTCAATGTACACCGTCTGCGAATCAAGAAAAATCATCAACAACCGCGTCGGCAGATATCTGTCCAAATTCTTTTTAAATCCCCCGTTCTCTATCAATGTTGCTTGCTGCTCACGCCGCTGCTGTTTTTGCTGCTGCCGCTACGGTGGCGGCTGTGTGAATGTGTCCGCCGGCCGCATAAGGGGACTCCGATGTCGCCTTGAAGATGGATGAAGTGTTAGTGAAGGATCGCTGGCTGCCGCTCCATGTCGACTTCACGCTGAGGTGATCAACTTCATGGGCGCCGAGCTACCGGGGACGCAAGGCGGAGCCGAAACCGAAACGCTTTTCGACACTACTGACCCGCGTTCTGCGCGAGCTCGCTTCAGGGCGTTTCGGAGCCTCACTCCCGCGAGATCATCTGCAATGAATCCGGAGAAATCTCGGATTTGCCCAAATTCCCCCGATTTTTTCTCCGAAACCAACTGCCCGGTTCAGCCGTTGCGTTTTCTCGGATGTTTGCCGCGAACTCGCAAGATAGACAGGGGGAAAGAGAGTGAGGAACTCTTTTTTTCAACCAATCCTGTCGGTGTGAACACACTCACCGTGCATACATATGATGGCACTTCGCGGGCAAATGTGATTTCACGGCCGTCTGAAGCACTTTCGAAACATGGTCGATGCTGAGAATCCAGCAGATACTCCAACCGCTTACCCGGTTCCACTCGAAACCTCCCGAATCCGTGCGAATTCATCGAGCATTGTTTGAGGTGAGACTCTAATTTTGCGAATCATCCCCTTTCGGAGCGCAACGTGCTCGAACGCCTGTTGGACCAAAGCTCCGCGTCCACGAATCCACCCGAGCTCGTGAGCACCCGAGATTTTTTAGTAGGAGAATGGGAATCCACGCGAGTTTCCCGCAGACGCGAAACAGTGATGACCGTACGTAACCCGAAAGTTCCCGCCGTGGTTCCGTCCGTGCAGGGGAAGCGCTAAGTTTGTTTCCGAGCCGTAACGCTTCGTAAGACCGTGACGACTCACTCTCGTCGAACTCCTTCCAAGTTTTCTCCCATGAACCGATACCAGGGTCAAAAGGCACGTTTGTGGACGGACACGGGGTTATTTACGGAGTTTCATTCAAACCGGACGATTCGGCGTGTAGTATCCAGGAGCGGTTCGGATAGATGTCCCATGTTGTACCCCGAGTAATTTGTCGAAAATGGCTTGCGGCGCGTGCCTCACAATCGTCGTAATACAAACAGACGTAAACAGTGGAACGGAATCGCTTTCGTCGATGATGTCTCCCATTGAGGTTTCTGTGCGTTGCTTGTCGCGGCGGCCCGAGGTTCGTAAGGAGAAGAAAACGCTGATCTTGACGACAGGCCACCGCGATTGTGATTCTGGCTGGAATACGGCACCGTTTCCGCACGAAACACAAACAACGCGAGCGAAACAACGACAGTAAATGATGGGTTTTTAATTTGGCATCGTTCCCCGGTCCGATCGCTCGGCTACTGGGCAGTTTCACTCTTTGTGATATGCGAAAGCCGAAGCGAGATAAACATCGACAATCTCTCGATCTCGCTCGGGCCGTGTTCGGCAGTCGATCGCTCGGTGGGTGAGTTGCTCGCTGAGTCCGCTAGTTTGGGGCTCAATGATCGTAGCCGGATACGAGAAATCGTGAATCCGTTCGGGCTTTATTGAAACTCTTCTAACAAATAGCTACCTGCTGCTGCCTCCTTCAATCTGCGGCGTCTCATCTGTCCGTCCGTCCGTCTGCCTGCCGGTTCGACGGACGAACGGCTGGTCGACCGACCGACCGGCCGGCCGGCGAATTCAGATCGTCGTTTTCGTCTTCATGGTTGTTGCTTTGGATCTTGTTCTTTTCTTTTCCCTACTCGTCTGTCTGAGTGCGTCCGTTCTGTCTATCGCTAGGTGAGTGTGTGCGGCGTGTTCATCTTCATGATTCAGTTTCGTAATATTTGCTTTTCTGTTCATGGCCCCCAACGACGACGACGATGGGCCACTCACGAAGATTGCGAGAACGACGAGTCGCGAGGGAGGATGCTTTTAATGGAAGCTCCTCTCATGAAGAACACCGTAAAGAGCTGCGATGGGCGCACTAATTGTTTAAAGGCCATTTTTTTCTCGCGGGAAACGCGGCAGCCACGGCGAAACCGATGATTGTCCGTCGTGGCTGGTTTCTCACCGAACACTCAGTCAAACGGAACGGATGGAGTCCACGTTCGAGTTTTGAGCCCGGGAAAAACAGTCCTGACACAAACCGAGCGGTTGTCGGGCCTGAGAGAGCTCATCCTTCCCGCGTCCGAGAGGACCGCACGCCGCTTTTCGAGGACAGCGCCATCGTCGCTCTGCGTTGGTGAGGTCCAGTGTTGTCCGTGCGGAGCTTCCTTCATCGTGGGTTACCTCTGAATGTCAACAGCATCTGACGGCGGATCTGTACCAGCAACGGAAATGAACTAGATTTGTCATAGTGAGAGAAAAACGGACTCCGGAACCAGGCCTCCCGCGCCAACGTCGACCGACAGAAAAGTCGACTTCCCCTCAGCAAATCGAAGCCGACCCGATCTGGCAGATCTGCAACCGAACGGGGGAGCAGAAGCTCGTATCGTGGGAAGCCGTATGGGGGGCGCAAACTTCGCTGGCCGTCTGAGTTTTTCTGAGCGTCGAGTTATACCCGCGATTCCTTCGTTCGACTAACGTGACTCGTTTCCCTGTTCGGTGTTCGACTTTTCACGAGCCAGCTCCGGTTGTCCGATTCGGTTTGCGTAGGCGTTTGTTTGTTTATTCGTTTGTGAGCTCGTGCGCCTGGCTCATTCTTCTCGCCCGGCCGTCACTCCTAAATGGTGGAACGCGTGAATGGATTGGGAGTTGCAATCGATGTGGACTGAAGTCTTGGCTGTTGTTGTGGGGACATGGCGGCTCGTCTCGACTCAGCCTGGCCCGCGTCGCTCGGTCCGAGTTCACTAGTGGAGCTGTAACGGAAGTTGACATTGAAGGGTGCACAACGGAAGCGGGGACAACACTGAGGGGGCGGGCGGTGCATTTGAAATCAATATTTGACAGACCAACCAGATGACGAGACGACATTACACCGAGCCATCCATCCATCCATCCGTCGGTCTGCGCGTCCTGCATTCATACATCCGTCCATCCATCCTTCAATCGAGTCCGTCAGGCATCCGGCTAGCCGAAACGACAGATAGCTTGGGATGGACTGCATGACGAGCCACGTGCCATCATGGAGAGCGTGCTGATGCATGGACAACGGAGCGAGATCGAGTCTCGGGCACTTTTCGGATATTCAGGACAAAGGTGTTCGGGCGTCACGGTATCACGAATCATGGCGCTTTTCAGTCGAATTTCTTCGTCATCTGAGGACTTTTCTAGCAGGCTCCGGTGCTACCAGCCGAAAACTTCATTCTCTGTATCGCTGCATCGGGTGAATCAGGGCTACGCTCGCCTAGGATAGCTCCTTCTCTCGGCTATTTCTTCTTTATTGACGGTGGAAGTCATTTTTCCCCTGGCGCGCGATACATCTCTCGGGAGGGGCTGATAAAGGAGACTGTCGAGCGAGGGAAGAGAAATGACACATTTTGTGTTACAATGTTTGATCTCTTGCTTGCGGCCGTCTCGCTCCAATGGCTCCCGATTGATTTTAGATCGAGGACTTGTGTCTCCGCACGAAAGCTTGCCTGCCCGCCTGCCTTCTCGCTTGCTTGCGCGCTGGCCTGGTGTTGAGGAATCGATGTTTATTGAGGCAACTCTGAGCTGGGTGCCCGACTCCGCGCAGGCTGGAACGGAGAAAAGTGTTGTGTTCGCTTCAGAGTGGGTCTGCATCATGGGCGGATCAGGATTCCCGGCCGAGCTCTGGCCACACGAACGGACTCCGGCTCTGCTGTATCTGCGCCTTGAAGTGGTTGGCCTGCGATAGCCTTGCGTCTAGCTTCCTCCACCGCTTCACGCGGACCACTCTCGAATCTCGTGCGAACACCAGAACTGCCGGGAGAGGTCAATGACGCGACCGGCGGAGACGTTCCCGGATTGAGACAGTCGCTGTGCTGGCGTGGTTGTGACAAAGTAGTTTCAGACAGCAGGACTACTCCAGGAACGCTCAGCCGGGTCCTCACTCAGCGGCCCCGCAACCATCCCCGCAACCAGAGCTGAAACAGCGGTCGACGAAATCTACGACCAACCCGCTGAGCGAGAAAAGCTGTGCGGCTCGTTTCAAAGATACATCTGTTTGATTAATCATCCAACGCCGGCTGCTTGTTCCTCGGTATCATTGTTGATATTATTACGGCTGCTGATGGGCCGGCGCGGCGGCTGTGGAGGTGGCCTTATGATGTAACACGGCTCTGGGCTTTCACACCTCGAACGTCTCCGACGCGAGGTGATCATTAAAGCGAAGGTTAATTTATTTTGTTGAGCCGAGCTCTGTCGACAGTTCTCAACGCGGCACCAGCTGAAGTAGTTCAGAATGAACGACTACAAGGAGCTTGAGAAATAGATCATGATGGCATCGTCATGAGCGCTCTGGGTTCGCACCTCCGACCGAGCGGCATGCGAAATGAATTTCACGACGGACTGTGTTGCTTCCCGAGATACTTGCGACTCGGTCTGTTCCCGGCGTCAGAACAACCAGGACTCGTTCCACTTGAGAGTGTCCTTCACCACTGAGACGACCTCTGATTCGACCGGATGTGAGTTCTTGGAGATGGTCGAGACGGACAAGAAGAAACTTGAGATTTGAGACTTTTGTTCACGAGTCTCCCCTTTGATCAGCCCCACCAGAGTCATTCCTGGCCGGCAAAGTCTCCGATGGGGAGACCAATTGTCTGGTGGTGGCGGAGTATCTGTGAAGTTTGGAGCAAGATGCCGCGGTCGGACGAGCAAACTTCGCTGATGCTCAAGAGAAGGGCTTCAAGCCGAAAAAAGCCGAGGCAAGAACGTCCGAATTCAGGTGAGATATGGCGAACATTATCGCTTGGGCAGCGGAGTCATCAATTTCTCCGGAGGAAACGGTTTTGAAATTTTCGAGAACAAAAAATAATTACCAATAAATATCACGGTGATTTTTCTCGTGTTGGCCCGTATCGATTGAGGAGGCCATTATTTGGTGATTAAGTCCAGAGAAAGGAAAACGAAAGAAAGCCAAACAAAAAGGAGGCATGACGCGCTTTCAAACGGAAACCACAAGCCCACGTTATGTTTGCTTTTCGTGTTTTGTTCCTGTCACGACCTTACCCACTGGACATTCGAATCCTCGCATCTCTCCGTGAGAGTCCCACTCCATTCCTCCTCTGTATTCAATTCTCGTAGTCGAACCGCAACGATTCTTGAGAGTCATGAAAGCGATCGAATGGAGCGAACCAGATATGTCTCCTGCGGATCTGAATCATCCGATCGTCGGCATAAAGCTCGCAAACTGATACTGGAGGGGACGAGTCACGATTCGAGCTACCGTAAAGGACCTCGTTGAGTTCCTCCTGATGAGGACGGAAAACCCTGAGGACAGTTCCGGCACGTTTCGGCTCAGATACTGTGATTCTGTAAACATCCATTCGCCTCGATTTGTTTCTGTTCGAGGCAACCAACCACTCGGATCCAGACTGCGCCCGCGGACTCCACTCAAATTCTTCAGACTAATTTCTCTCCGTTGCTGATCAAGCGAAAATGCGGCGCCGCGGTTCGTGGTCGCGGCCGCCGCTTCTTCCTCTGTTCAGTTGATTTGTTTGAGGTGTTTTGACACTTTGACAGATTTTTCTACAAGTGAGGTCAGCAGCGCCCAGGTTACCGAGAAGAAGCTCTTCAATGAATCCGTTAAATTTTGACTGATCCTCACAGTCTCCCCCACTCACTGGGTGTTTGGCCGGCCCGCCGCTCGCTGTACTTGCCTGCCCGCCTGTTTCCCTTCTCGCGCATTTCACGCCCCTCCAAGAAGTATTTTCACCGCTGAAGGTGAGGAGCAACAACATGAAGAAGAACGGAGAAATCGAAGATGACGAGCAGAGAAGTAGTATACGTACCGCGCATCTGACTCCCCACACTTGACTCCAGCGGTTCAAGTTGAGAGAAAGAAGATGGAGCAAGAACAAGAAGTGCTCACCCGCCTCAAACTTCTTGGTTCCGGCTTCGAAGCGTTTTGCCGCTTTCGGAGCAGCGAAGACTGCGTACAACAACCGAGCGAGTGACTGGCTGGCTTTCTGAGCGGCTCGGTGTGAGTAGGCGATTGAGAGGAAGGCCCAGACGACGAACCCCTTCGAGAGATCCCTTCGGTGTCGTCGTTACCTCGACCGCGGTTGGGAACGGTGGTGAACGAGGGCACGGATTCTCAAGATCTTGCCCGAGACTGCGATCAATGCGTTTCTCACCGAGATCGAGACGAGTTCGGGCAGGTGCGGACCCGTCGGGGAAGAATGATCGTCACCCTTGGAACGGATATTCGCTCGTCGCGATTCCATTTCAGCTAAGTCGTGGACGCGCAGAGCCCTCACATATTCTTAGTGTCGTCGTTGTTGTTTTCCGGGTGCGAGTCGATGATTTACAGCCGCCGATTGTGGCCTGCCAGGGCGAATCAGCCGCTAATCGCTCCTGGGGCGCAAGTTTTCGCGGAACGTAGGCCACCGGTTCTTGAGTACCTTTCCTTGTCCACAACTGCCGGAGCGAGCGCGAGAAGGAGTGCCCTCCGAGAAGCTTGATCAATGATCAACAAGCCGAAAATCGGAGCGAATCCAAGTCCGAGACGGCAAAATCAAGAGTGACACCATCTCGCTCGGCAGCGCATCGATTCGACGAGCTTTGCTTCCTTGAGTTGAACTGATTCAGCAAATTAAACACATTTAAGCGTTATTTATTTTTATTAAGAGGCGATACTCGCTCTGATCAAGATTGATATGATATTAATAAATTTCTTCACCGAGGGAAGCAAACGCTGCTGACGAAGCTGAGAAATAAAAATTCTGAAGCGAGAAACCCGGAGAGACAAAATAGACACGACGATCGGCGGCAGCGTTTTAAATTGTCTTCGAATGATGATCCAAGAGGGAGAATCGACACGAACGCACAAACAGCGCCTTTTGGAAAACTCACCACGCTCTCGTCCCTCTGGCAGTGCGGATGGTCAATGTGGAGCGGAGGGGTAGGGGGACACTGAATATTTATTTACATCAATAGAAGCGACTGAGAGGAATAGCGAGAGAGAGAGAGAGAGAAAATTTAAACTTTCTCCTTCTCTGGCTAGCTGAGCGGAACGGAGCTCCCGGACTGAGAGCGCGATGCTGCCGCGATCACTCTCCCGATGGAGCTTAGAACAAACCATTCCGAACAAGAAGACAAAAAACAGGCAAACTTGATTCTCCAAATTCGATAATTCCTGCGGTGGGAATGAGCGACTCGTGCCGAATTGTTAATTTTCGCGTCCTACTCTCCCTAGACACGAGCGTGAGAATGGCGATCCGCGAATCTGAGCAGTTGGGGTCTCAGTGTTCTATCGTTGGAATCTCGGTCGCTCAGCATGAACAAGTACTTTTTCGGAGACGGAGAACCCTACTCATGTACAGTGAGTGATGCGGCTGGCCGGAACTTGGCCTAGTTTCACTGGGAGGCGAATACTCGGGAGTTATCAGGTGTTCCCCACAAGAGCTGACTGCACGTTGCCAATCCGAGGGCCCTAACACCGGCTTGAACCCGGTAATTTATTGTGCGCACGAGAAGAATATGTTTGAGTTTGTCGAACTCCACATGATGGTTTGTGCTCGGGCCGTGGTGCGGTTGCTGAAGTGCGCGCGGCGAGGAAGGCCCCATCGGAACTCATAGAGACATCAGTCGAATTTCACACGGAATGGATAGCGTGCGTGCCTGTCAATCAAAACCATCCTGGAGAGAGGTCTGTAATTCAAACACCTCTGTAGCCCTAGTCATCCACACGGCTAGCCGGTCAGCCTGCTGGCCGGGCGGGTAGCCGGGCGGATGCGATCTTCACTCCTCTGGCGTGTTTCAACATCGCGCGTCGACATCTTGCGTGCAACGGAACACATTCGTCAGGCTGTGGAGTATCCGCGGCCAATAGTGTGTTTGTTGGTTCGTTCCAACACAAACCATGACTTCGAACGGTTTATAACCCTGGCTATTCGGATCCAATATTTAGAACGATTTCAGAAATTAACGTCAAGATACACCCAAGCTTCCAAACAGCCGGCCCACTCTGGTATTTGAATGATCCTAGGACCTGACTCTGAGCCTTGATAGGGAGGAGCAGCACGGTGCGGCCGAATGGTTAGTGCGGTCGCGAACAGCTTTTCGCGCCTGGTCACGACATCGAAAGAGGTTGTATGAGGTTTACAATCTGGGCCGACTGTTTCAGAAATGGTTCTCGTGACTCTGTTTTTGTGAGCATCGACTCTAATGCTCCCCGGGGCTTTCTCCCCGGACCAGAATGATGACCGAGGACCTCGATAATTCGATTCCTCCTCTCCTTCCGAAGTTCTCGTCAGAAACAGAACGGTAGAGCAGGAAACGATAGCTCAAAACTCGGGCAATCAGATACCGAGATGACCATGGAGGATGATTGCCTGCGATGAGGAAGCCTTCCATCCGAAAACGACCGCTCGTCCGGAGACTCCAATGCATGGAACAGCTCCTATTCGGGATTTCGTAATACCTCGCGAAAAACCAGCCCGATTGGGAATACCTTCGTTTTGTCGAGGACTCTGTCGATGAATAATTCTCGGAACTGAGGGGTCCCTCTTCCTGCGTTATCTCGAAGATCGCGTCTCGATTTGCTTCCCGCGACAAACCGCGATACGCTGCGGTCTCTGGAGGTTCAAACCTCGAGCTTCGATGCTCAGGACAAGAACTACCTCCGTGGTGTTTGTGTCCTGACGGTTGCAGTGACCGAACTGCTGCTCCTCGGGCATGGGAGACCGATTCTCATCGAAGATTTCGAACAGAGCTCGGTTCTCGAGTGACCGCTTCACTCTCACAACGTTCAATGAGTGCAAAAACTCAGTGATTGGAGATGCACAGCTCACATAGGCACGGGAACGATTTCTAACGGTCGGCTCGAATTCTGGAACACCGCATTCACCGGACTGAGATAGAGACTGACGAGAGATTGACCTGATGTGGACCCAGACGATGCCATTTATTCAGGGCGACAACATCAACAAACAACAAACACTTGTCGCTAACGGTTTTCAGTTCACGTTCGACGTAGAACAAGCACGGCTGAGCCGAACGGTGTCTCCGGGGGCACGCGTTCGCACTCGCTTGCACGACGACGGGCACTTGTTGAACAGTTCGGCGCACTTCCGAGAGCTCTTCCTCGGTTAGGCTTCTTTTTATTTTTCAAAACGCTACACAAAGTGCTCAAACCGTGGCGCAGCAGAACGAGTCTTGCCGCGAAATGGAAGGGAAGCCGGTTAGAAGCAGGCTTTATACGGCCCCAATGTACATATATGCCCGTCGTCGTCGTCGTCATCGTCGTCGCCGTCATATGAATAGAAGAAATCTATTGAAAAAGATTTCATTGAAGACGTGTTCTTTGTGTTCACAGCTTTTGTCGGATGACTTTATCGTCGTTCTGCATTCTCACTCATTGTTTAGACACAATAAACGAACGAGAAAGAAGGAAGGAAGGGAACAACTCCCTCCCGACAGAGGAAAGGGAAGAGACTTTCCATTGAACGCAAGCGACGTCTGTGTACGCAACCGTCTTCGCTGTGGCCGCCGCCATTTTCGGAGTACCCCCGAGGTCGCGCACAGCTGATTGGCACGGATGCCGGGTGGGAAATGCGCCGAGATCTCGAGTCCGCCACGAGGTTTCGAGCCCGGCGGCGGGTCCACCCTTCCGCGCCGGCGGCAGCCAAGGTCCCTGCCCTCCAGCGGGAGCTCGGCCTGAACACGACGTCGACCCGTAATGTGCAGAGTAATCGATCTCGACGCGGACTCAAGGTGGACATTGTATCCGTTCAATGAATGGGTAAATGAAGGCTCGGCCAGTTGGGCGGTCCGGACGGTAAGGATGGGATCGGATCGCTTACTCTATTCCGTTACTTGCGATGAGAGAAAGCCCATCATGGCGGCGCAAGCGGGCTCGCAGCGGTGAGCCTGGCGGTGGGAGCTGCGGCAGCGTCGAAGAAGGAGGACTTCGACGGTGCCTTTGGCTCGTCTGGACCCCCGATTCCTCGCGAGGCCCCGCGCTCCCTGCGTCTGCAGCGGGGCAAGAGAGATGACAGGAGGCTCTATCATGAATGCACACAAAAGCGCTCCCCGACCGAGGGCGGCCAATGGCGATGCACCGAATGAAAGGGCCTTCTCGCTCCTGGGGTCCCCTCCTCCGAACAAAGAACTCTGCCTCCCATTGGCCGCTTGCTTGCAGACCCCGGCGACCACGATGACGACGACGATGACGACTCTCCCTGCGTAGCTTGGTTTCCTGCTGGAGGGCCTTCTGCTGTGCCTGCTCCGGCGAAGGAGGCTGCTGCTGAACCAAGAAGAGGACAAGCGCGCCTGCTGCACAAACCCAGCTTGGTTCGTTTTCGCGTCGAGCTCTTCCTTAGACTCGACTCGCTCTGGATGTTGCTGTCGAACGACGGTGGTTGACGGCAGCGCATCGTAATCCCGAACACAAGAGCTAATAGAAAGACACTTCATCAATTTCGTTCACGTTACATTAACTCTGTCCCTTGTTCTCGTCGCCCCGCTGCTAGATGCGAACCCTCGCATGATCTATGGCTGTCAACTAGGTGAGAGTCGACGGTAGACAGCCTTGCAGGAAGAACAGTTTTTTTTTGCTCGGCTGACGATCCGGGAGGGAAGAACTGGGGTCTATCTCGGAGTTGACACGGAGCACGTGACCACGCGGACTTCACACTTCCGAAAGAATTGATTCCACGCGGTTTCGTTCAGGACCAATCGTTTCAGGCGAGCCTCACAAGCGCCCAACGATTTTGTTCAGGAACCGAAGGGAACAAGGACGCCGGGACATCAACATATGACAGCTGAGGCAGTTCGAGAGCGGAACGGGGCAAGCCGAGTTCGAACTCTTCTGCCCAGTTCCGTGTGGTTCGATTTCGGGGAAAAGCCGTGAGGTCAGGAAACCTTCCAATGAGCTCGTTCGTTCTCTCCTTTGAGTGGTTTCAGCCGGGAATGTCAGCGACCTGTCGAGCAGCTATCTCATCCGAAGTTCAAACCTGTTCCGATTTTCTGCCATCAGGAGCGAGTCAGTGAATGCACTGGGAGCTCCCTGTTTTTGTTTGCACATAGACAATATCGGTATTAAATTCTCGATGGACAGGAGATAGCGTCGCGTCGGTCATCTCGAGATGGATGAGTTGTTCATGACAGGTGTGTGTATATCATATCCTGCCCTGGATATTGAGATGATCGCTCACTGTCTCTCCTCCCATATCTCTTATTAATATCCACCGAGGATGATCACCTCGTTCCGAAGTAATTGCAAGGAACGAAGCATCCTCGCACTCCCCGCTAGGTCCTCACCGCGAGTCGTCCTCCTTCAAGAATGTGATCGAAGTCGCGGCCCACCATGGAACCCCGCGGAGATTCCATCGAGTTCAGGAACTTCCGGCTCTGATTGCGGATGTTGGGAATCCCGTGCGGCGGTATTTCACGCGAATTTGTTTGCTCAATAATCTCACGGACATCTCACGGCTGGTCGATTTCTGTCCGAGTCCTGGGGTAACAAGTGAGATGACTCGTCGGCGCTTCTGGTCTGACATCTGCGGATCGGGGCAATCGTTGATTTTCGGGGTTGGCCTGCTACCTGACTGACTTGTTCACTTATCCGTTATTTCGCTCGATCGTCAGTTCCCGTCGATTGACTTTGCCGCGGCTGCAGCACGCCGGCTGCCAACGCCGCCGCTCCTCCGTTGGCAACAGCGAATGTCGATGTCAACGGGACGCGATTTCTCCGTCAGTGGATCGGAATCAGTCGCGGAGCTCGCCATGGAACGAGGCGGGGGCTCAGATCTTGGAAACCTGTGTTAGGGGAACCTCTTGCAGCGCCGCGGGGACGATTCGAGTGAGCTGACCGATGATGCGACCACAAATGACGACACAGGGGATAAGAAGCTTCATTAGGAGGCTGGGAGTTTGGATGACGGGCTCGCTGGCTCCGCCGGCTCAGAGTGTGGCTGTCGTGAACTGAGGTGGCTCGAAACACACAAAGGACTCGAGGACTGCGGATGACATCCTGCTCTTTGAAAGGACTCCTCAAGATGAACAGGGAGTGAACGAGAGGACGGAGAGCAACTAATAAGCAGCACTGCTTTTCTCTGGTTCTGAAGGATTCGTTTCCCGAACGGCGGAGCGCCTACCCGATTTTCCTTCTTGCCAACCCACCCACGGATCCCGCGCACCCACCTACCGGGCCTTCAACCACCTAATTATACGGAGTCTTGAGCCAGGCAATTCCTCGTCGCCCGATTGGATGCATAAACAAGCTGGGAGAGCTGCCTCTGTGGTGACTGATGTGGACTCTGGTGACATCAGAAGCCACGGCCATGGCACAGTTTGGAGTTGTTGGAAGCGCAACATGCCATCAGTTCTGTAGCGAAACGACTTCCCGTGCCCTCCAACAATGTTATTCTTGTAGGAATTCTGATCCGCCTCAGCCATCTCCGGCCTTCCACGTTGAAAAGTGGGAAAGAACCCACGTGATGTTGAACACATACATGCTGAAGGTGTAAGAAGACAAGACAGACCCCTTGCTAGTGTGGCTTCACCGCGACAGACTCGGTTCTCTCGAATCGAAACTCAACTCCCAACGAATCGACACGAAACCACACAAACAATATCACTCGGAACACACTGAAAGCGCCCACAAAATTTGGGCAGAGGAGTTCTTAGGCAGAGATTGGCTCTCGAGCTTTGCCAAAATATTGAGCGGAATTCTTGGGTTGATGTTGATCCATGTAGATGTTCAAGTTGAACCACGCATTGCTCTATGTCAGAAGTTCACGAGATGAAATGGCACCGGCCACTTCAAGATCAACGTGAGTTTACGCACCGCCGCACGATAGCACGCTATTCGCCGGGGTAGCTGTCGAAACGGCATAAGTTCCACTAAGGACGCGCCCATTATTATTACTAGATTCGTTGAGGGCAATGCGCCTCTTCTCGCAGCGGTTGAAGCCGCGGCGTCGTCGCCGCCGCCGGAATAGGAGGAGGAAACACGATGAGAAGAAACGACGCCGAAGACGCTCAAGCAGCACAAGACGACAACGAAGCCGACTGCGTGTGTGGTGCAACGTCGCGTTGAGACCCGCTCTTGCTCGCCGTGCGTCGTTCGCCCGATTGGCCGCTCGACTTGCCGGCTTGCTTCCACGCTCGCTTGTCCACGACGTTCAGCGGATCGGATCTTCTGCAACGCGTTTTTTTTTTTCTGGACTGGGAGGAGCGAGGCACGCGTCAATCCACGCGACGTCTCGCTGCTCGACTGGCAAGCATTGTTGTTCTCGTGAGAAGAAGCCGGCTCAGCTAACCGAGCAGCCGAGGCCGGCAAGTCGGTAATCTGGCCGCTCCTCGGTGACAAACTCAGTAAAGAGTTTGAATTTTTCGGATACCGATCCAGGGTATTTCGCATGAGGGATTGACCGAGAAGCGTTCCGACATCAAAGGACCGGGCCGCATGGTCTCAAGGGATGAACAAGGCCGGTAGCCTGCCGTGAAAACTGTAATGGATGAAACAGCACTCAGTCAGCCGGTAGGTCGGACGGCCGCTTGAGTGAGCGGGCCGAGGGTCACTTCGGAAACAAAGAAGGCCTTCTCAAGGATGCTCCACTTTCAGCCGTGGAGGGCAACGATCGGCAAAGTTGATCGGCGGTAGGCCGGCAAGCGGCCCGGACGGCCAGCCAGGAACGAGAAGCCTGTAGGACAGAAGCCAATCGAAGATTGATCGTTTAGCGATGGTGATCGTCATCGCAGTCCTCACGCAGACTACGACAGAAGCAGTTGAATGTGAATGCAAGCGTCATAGAAAGGGCATAGGACGATCAACAGCGGCGGCGGCACTGACGATTTCTGAAGTCGATCTCGGCTCTGATGATGATGGAGAGATCGCTGGGGGTTAGGCGGTCGTTGTCGGCTCCGCGTTTGTCGGGAGGGAACGCAGCTCTCGGGGGGTGGGGGACGAATTTCAAAAAGAACTATCAGAACGAACGAAGGACAGACAGACTGACTGACGGACGGATAGACAGACGGATTGACGGAGTGACTGGGTTTTTCTCTATTTCTAATGTCGCTCGTGTGACGGATAGGGTAAATTAATATTTCTACTTCGTCATCCCGGCCGAGGGACGACGGCCGGGGGGACCGCTGCAGCACAACTGGGGTTGCGCGGCGGCGCGGAATGACTCTCAGAGACAACAAACAGCCACGGCACCGACGACGACAACCAAGGTACCCCCAAATCGAAATCCGGTCTGCGACAGTTCGTTTCGATCCGCGCGAATCTCATCGTCAGGCGCTTGTTCGCTCTCTCGCTCGTTTGATCGAAATACTTGTCGCTCGACTCCGGCGACGCGCGGCGCTCAATCGCAGACGCCGTCAGACGTTTCCTTGGCCCTCGGCTGTCAGAAGTAGCTTCACTCTTCAATTTCGTGCACTTGAGATTGTCAAAATACTTTCGATCCTAATGACGACGGCGGCGACCCCTGATACTCGCGTTGGGCCGAAGCGGGGACCTTCGCGCTACGCTTGCTGAATAGGAGTCTCCGCCGATTCTGAGATCTCTCGCTCCCTGGGCCTGTTCTCGGGATCTCCGGGTAATCGCTCTGGGCTCGGAGTGAGGGAGATTTCGAGGATTCCAGAGGAAGCTTAAAATCGGTGCTGATTCTCCGGGGCGAGCTGTGGGGGAGCTCTCCGCGCCGAAGAGGGAGGAAGATGAAGAGCGCATATGTAATAAAAATGTCATTAATCAAAATTGCTCGAAAAAAGCGCTCCGCGGTAGCCGGTGGAAACGCAGCGGGATGCTGTACAATAACAGATGTATATGCCTTCTCGTCGGCTTGTATCTATCTCTCGCTATTGATGATTCGACGTCGACGAAGAAGGATCGTCTTAATATAGACATGCTACTCCTGAGTTTCAACCTGAGTTCAACGCCGGTCCCTGCCTCGATGCACAGCCCAGCGATCCCGCGGCTCCGTCCCATCCAAACTTCTGTTCGGAGTTTTATCCTGAGATTTCTCTCCGAGAACCTGTCGGGTGAAGCGAGTCGATGAAGAAAAGAGTCCGAGACCTCGCGCGGTGCGCAGCGTTTCAAGCTGCGATCCTACAATGAAAACACTATCCATCTGATTCAGATAATTCGTCATCCGAGCTCGAATTGTTGGATCTGTCGGAGTCGGCTGCCCGACCGGCGAACGGCGCGGCATCCTCGCTCGCTCGCTCGCTCGTTCGTTTTGCTTCGTATTCCGGGTCGGACGAGAGCCGGCTTTCCGAAAAACGCGTTCGACGTTAAGGTTAGCCGACTTCCCGTGACGCAAACATCAAAGCATTCAAGTAGCACGCCGATGTTATGCTTTTGGTTGTTGTGTTGACGGCGCCGCACCGGGTCGACCGCGCCTTGCCTTCAAATGAAGCCTCTCGCGTTGAAGACTTTCTTCTTTGCTCTTCGTCTTGACTCGCGGCTACAATACCTAGTGGTCGCAGGCGGTAAACCGACATTCCTTAGCCACTAGCGAGCTTTTGGCACCTCCGTCCGTCCCTTCTGAGCACTGAAGACCCATTGAATGAGGGAGCTGCAACTCCGCACACGGCCGGCCGGCCGGCCAGCCCGCCCGCCGCACACAAAATCAAAACGCCCGCACCGCCGCCACTACCGCTGCAGCAAGCAAAGGATAAATGCTGCTGACGTCGACGTAGTCGCAGTCGCGGTCTTCCCGATGATCCGTGGTATGTCACCGGCCCCGAGCCGGGGCGGAGACTGTCACGATGACGCGAGCCACACATACGCAACTCACTCGAAATTGAAATTGAAGACCGCTCGAACGAGAGGCCGAAGCGGCCGCCGTCACCGCGTTCGTATGCGTTGCCGTAACCGACCGCCGCCGGTAGGAGATGATATCTTTGCCGGCGCGCGAGTGAACAAGTGAGCTCGCGAGAACGTCGGGGGGAACGAAACGATCTACACCATTCTGTTCGATAGCGACAGCGTTCAGATAACATCACGCACCGGTACTGGTGGAATCAGCGACAGAATCAGCGGCAACGACCACAACCGTCGCCGCCGCCGCAATCGTATATACACGAGCGCTCGTAGGAAGCAACGTCAGAGAACGCTGGCCAGCCACTTCTTGAACGAGCCGACTTTGATCGTCAACTGAAACGCGGATCAAACGGCGAAACATTCAAGCGCACGATTCCGTCCATTCTTGTTTCAGACGGATACTCATAACGACGGACCAGCGTTGACGTGGTCGTGAAAAACGCGACGCACTCTTTTGTTTCGGGGAATCGTTCCTATTCAAATAGAATTGATTCGTACGGAACTGTTCCGGAGCTGGCCACGTCGGCCGAACTCTTGAAATGCTCAAAGAGAGGCATCGGCGGACGTCACTCACCCCCCCCCCCCCCCCCCCCGTTAGTTCCACAGAAGCGCGATGTCGGCGACAGATGCATCGGGAGACGCTGTCTACGGTTGTGCTCCTGCACGTCGATCGATGCACGTCGCGGCCGGAGTTGGATGAGCCTGTGCTGCTGCCCGAGGAGCTCCCTTCCTCCCGCCGAACAGGAAAGCCCGAAAAGCGGTCGGAAGAGTGTTCGAGTCTTCACAAGAATTGAAAACCTCCCCGATCCCGCGTGAAGCCTCCTCCAATATGCGTCGCGACTCCCGTCCGATCAAACGCCGATCCGGCGAAAGGATAGAGCTTAGGTGAAGCTACATGCACGCAATATTTTCAATTTAACAGGAGACTGCTGCATCCGCGGAGCGGACTCCAAGTGGCTACTCCGATCGAGCCTCAGGACGGCTGAAAGGCAGTGTTCTCAGGTAGGCAACACGTGATCGGCTTCCGATTCGGTCGTTGATTCTAGAAACGAAGATCTGCGAATCCTGAGAATAAATCTCTCTACGGGTTTCACGCCGGAGGAAGTGCGTGTTGTGAGCATAATCTCATCAGGCTGACAAGCTCCCACCACCCCATTAAGTCGAGCGATGCTCTCGTTCCCTCGAAGAGTACGCGTCAGAAGGTGTTCTCGTTACCGATGCTCACGATATCAATTTTAATATTAGATCCAATTATTTTTTTCCAAGTCGGTTCGCGCTGCCGCCGCGACAAGTCACGGAGATCTTTCGTGTCAAGGATCGCGCCATGGAGAGAGCGAGGATGTACAGAGAAATGAAGAACGAGCGTGAGAGAGCCGAAGAGAAACACCACAAGC
The DNA here is from genome assembly GCA_037576195.1 of Phytoseiulus persimilis. Lineage (NCBI taxonomy): Eukaryota > Metazoa > Arthropoda > Arachnida > Mesostigmata > Phytoseiidae > Phytoseiulus > Phytoseiulus persimilis. The sequence continues at coordinate 7,950,872 of CM075104.1, forward strand.
TTCAGGTGGAGAACCTTGCGGTCACGAGAACGCCCAATCTGTTTTGGTGACGTGTTCGCGACTTACATAGCTGTCACAGTTCATTCCGCTGCTCAGCAGTTCGACGACGCGTGAACGCCAATGATATCAATCCGAGCTTGACCGAACCGAACTTCGGGAGTCAATAAAAACGAAGCGGGGTTCAGGGAGGACGCGAGCGTTCGAGTCGGAACGTGGTAAGTGTAACCAAGCTATTCGTTGCTTTTTGATTCGAGCGTTCTCGGGCGTTGCAGTTCTGAGAGAGCTCATTCCAGCGGGAGGAACTCGGAGCCGGTCCGGAGCGTTACTGTGTAACGATGAAAACGCGCTCCAAGATTCTTACGCGAGGTGGCTTGGAGCGTGGCGTGCGTGACAAGCACAGCGCGCTCTCTTTGGGTTTCGCTTTTTTTTTTCTCTCCCCGCTGCTCTCGACGGAAGGAGTATGCAGCGTGTAGAATGTAAAGAGCACTCTCACGCTCAAGAACCTTGAGTCACGAAGTCATCGTCGGCAGCAGCAACGGCGCTTACCACAAAGACTGCTTTCAATAACTCCACTCGAAAACATCACTGAGGGGCGAGCGCACGAGTAGAACTACAGCCACTCTCGTCTTCTATCAGGGTTCATTCGTCTAATGAAAAGTCGCACACGCTTTTCCTCGACTCTCCGACTTAGCAGCCGAGTTTACGACCGACATGCCTCGAGCTCCCCGCGGCTTGTTTCGGGACCTCGCGTCCAAGATCAGGGCCCGTTCGATGCTCCAGCCTCTACGCAGATCCGGTTCTCGATTCTCCCTACCTCACTCTGAAACGTCCGTAACTTCTCGCTCAGAGGCTCGCCGAAAGTTCGATTGCGCTCGTTCTAGAAACGAGGAAAATCTGTTGGAGAGCTGACGGTTTTAACGGTTTCACGCGATGATAATCTAAAGTACGCGAAAGCTGTGATTCGGTGGCGAGCGCTCCCTTTGTCCCCTCCCGATCAGAACTAACAGAGACCTGACCGGTTGATACGAATTGCAAATGACGACCTAACAGATTCGCACTCTCGAGTAAAACACGTGCCTCATAACTCCTCTCTTCTGGAGTCAGCGAACGTTTATGCCGTTCGTTTCCTCGTTGATGCAACACAAACACAAGGGTTCCCACACAGATAGGAGGTTTCAGGTAGTGTCGACCCGCGATTCAATTCGAGTGGGTATCAACAACCAATTTCGGAGCTCGGCGTCACTCCCTCCCCATTGCCGTTGGTCTGGCTTCGAGATCCCATGCGCTGATAACATGTGGATTCGGTGGTCGGGGCGCCCGCCCGCTTGCCTGCGTGCCCGCCCGCCCGCCCACTCTGGCTTCTCCGCATTTCGTTCGGTCGAATGTGTTATCTAAATCCCTTCGGGTTGTTATATCCAGGTATCTTTCCATCTTCCTCCATTCGAGAGGAAGATGATCCTGTTATCGCGAACGAACACTCCACAGGAAGGCAGCTGCGCCGGCCGAATCCTCATTGAGGATTCTTATACGACTTCTCCGGCATCAGTCCCCTGCTCTACGAGAGGATGTAAGGCTTCCAGAGCACGGATCCGCAATGGTCGCCATTCGATCAGCGTAAAACGTAGGCGTCGTTTTCGGCAACCCCGCTTGAGTCCTGGGTCTTGGTACAGGAAACCGCTGTGACTTCGAGTAATCATGAAAATGGTGTCAGAAGTCTCAGCAATGAACTTCTTAATTCGGAACAGATTCGCTCCCGTGAGGGACTAATGAAATAGCGGTGATTCATTTGGCGTTTACAACTGCTCCCGCTGTCGAGTGCGGTCGACTGCCACGAGGAGCAATGTAAATGTTGTCCTCAAATAAACCTCCCCCCGTACTTCACGGCGAGTACTTCATGAAGTCCATTGGGTGCTTGCTCGGTCGGCTCGCTCTCGACTCTCTTTCCTAAAAACCAACTGTTCGTTAATCCGGAGCACACTTTGCGACGGTCCTCCTCCCAGTTCTTTCGAGCCGGCAGCTGCCGCGATGAAGCCTGTTTGCCAGACAGCCACCAGCGACGAACGAATGAACGGCCGGCCGGCCGATCGGCCGACCGAGGCTCGCCCGAGTGCTGGTCCAGGAAGAGAGCGAACGGGACGATCATCGAGTCCCATCCAGCAACAGCGATGGTGACGACAACAACGACGACCTCGAATCTAAAAATTGTTCCCGACGCGTGCTAGTTCGAGAGCTTTCCGAATTTCAATCCAGTCGTCGGAGGAATTCTTCACCCCCTTTTTCAGCCGGGGTCGGCAGATTGGGGCTCTAAGCTGCTTACTTGTCCTAAGTCCCGGAGCAGGACAATCGTTTTCATCGACGACGAGTTAAGCGCGCAATCTAGACGATTGCGCAATCTGAAAATTCTCTGCCTCGTATTGCATCGCCGTTACTTCAGACCACTCTGAACGAGTTCGGACTCCAGTCTCGGTCCGACGGCAAGCTGCGGTGAGCCCTTGCTCACTCCGACTTTATCCGCTGTGTGAGCGCGAGGGCGAACGGTGAGCCCCACTTTTATAGGAGGATATTTCTTGGTTAGCAACCACATATGCGGATCCGTTTCCCGATGAGGAAACGCCCGGAGCCATTTCGTCCCCACACAGGAAAATCGCTCCGGTCCCATGCGGATGGCTTGCTTGCTTGCTTGTTCACCCGGTTGTGCACGAGAGAGTGAAGCTAATGTTCCCTCAGCAGGAGTCTCTCCAGTGTGTATGACACCTAGCCCGGCTCCCAAACACACGAGATGAAGTCATCACACTCGCACATAGGCAACCTGTCAAAACCACCGCTCGTGACGAGCGTGATTCCAGCCTCCAAGTCAAACAGCGCAGGTCAATCATCCGATTTCGACGCAGCGGCATAAAGTGACAATTCGGCCGCCGCCGCCGCCTCGATCACGCACGCAAGCGACTCATTCGGCCTAATTCGCTTCGCCCGTCCGCGAAAGCACGAGAGACTGCTGCGGACCACTGCGGCGACAGTTCGTCGGACGATCCGACTTGCTTAATAGTTAATATGTGTGGAGCTATTTGCACTTCCGGAGGATGTTCCAAGCGAGCATTTTCGCTACATTGGGCGGTCTGGCTGCTGTGTAACAGCAAGCTCGGTTTTTCCTCCTCACAGTCATTTCTACACGACACCCTGTATGAGCGAAATCTGGGGCTAACTAACTATTTCTTCGCTAAAAAGCATCCGTCCTCGGTGGTGGGAGAAGTGAATCATCGTCGTTTCCGTTAACTCCGCCGGTCGACGATGTCTATTCCTCGCCGGCCCCCGCTCGGTTTTCTCGGCCCACTGCCCCTACCCCCACCCCTCCTCACTCCATGTTCCACCCAATGGCCCTCCAAAAGAGACGGAGACGCGCTCTAATTAGGCTTGTAACGTTACTGGATGCGACGCAGCACAAGGTGCCGCTGGTCCGATGGAGCTGACTCGGAATAAATCGTTTCCGTTGCTCTCTATATATCCATCCATTCGTTCATCCATCTAGTGGGCCGGCGATCTAGGCAGGCAAGAGCCATCCAGGCTGAGACGGCGGTGGCAACATCGCTCGCGGTAGAGAAAGAAGCGAGTTTCAAAGCGCGCTCCAACGGTCGGCAGCAGACGACGCTTGCACGGGCCCGAACCGGAAGCGGCCATCGCTCATGCAAGCAGGACACTTTTTCATTTTTGGTCGCCCTCCCCCATCCTGTAGCGGCGGCAGTGCTAGTGATGGTGTGGTAAGACAAGATACGCCCAAAGTTGGATGATGGAACTGACTCCCCCGTCCCTAGTTATGTGGATGTGGGGGCAGACCGCGAGCGCCTGCACCACGCCATATTCATAACTCCCCACCATCGTGCCGGCTCTATTCTCTCAACTTGCGGCTCACGAACCGCAGAAAGACTGATTTGCAGCCCCCGGATCGCTCGAGTCCGGCGCACCGGTGGACACCGCCGCCTGGAGTCGAAGAGTTCCAAAGGTGGCGTCGAGATAGCAGAGTTACAAATTACAGCTGGCGAGCAAGAAGGACAGGAACAACAACAAGGCAACTCGAATGGAACGAGCCAGGACAGGAAACCCGCGATGACCAATGAGCTCGTTTGTCAAAACCGCGTTGAACTTTCCGAAAAGGTTTAATTACTTGCTACGCGGGAGCGAGTTCAACTCGTCCACCTCTGTCCCGCTTGAGTTATGAATTTGTGTCAGCCTCCAAGAACGCAGGTCTGTTTTAGCATATGTATACGAGACAGGAGGAACGGCCGATACACTGAGGACCTACATGTATGGCTGTAAGAGTGGCGTGGTCACTCTGAAATCTATTACTCCATCGAGATAATCCCTCACGTAAGGAAACACGATGGACTTGTCGACTTTTTGTCGACGGTGTTGAATTTCAGCACACCGACCGACCCTCCCTCTCGCCGATAGCCCAGATTCCGTTCGCTGGTTTCGTCATCCGATCATGCCGAGGAGATAAGCCGAACCTGGCGGACTTAAGAATGATTTCAAGTTTTTGGAGAAACACGAGACCGCGCCAGAGCGCTCGTTGCGGACTGACAAACGCGTCTCGCCGGAAAACGAGCTCAGCATGGAGGAGTTTCTAATTCGCAGAGTCCAACGTCTCAGCTCGGCAGCGAATGTTCTCATCTTCTCTTATCCTTCGCTCATTCGAGTAGCATCGAATCGAAACGAAGTATGAGCGGAGTTCGTCTGAGAGCTACAGTAAACAAAACTCTCTCACGAACATGCTGTGGTCGGCGGGTGTGAACGGCCAATGCGGAGTACTCGATCCGCTGTTCAGCCGTCGTCTAATGAGAGGCTGTCAGCGCTACTAGGAGGCATAAATTAAGAGGATGATTTGTCGCTGATCACCGAATAATTGTAGCCTGTCTAAAGGGGCGGACTCCGGCTGCCGCCGCCGCTGCTCCTAGGGCCTTGTGTGGTGCCAGGTATTGTGTATCACGCGTCTTGCCCAATGGCTTGAGCACTTGAGCAACTTTGCCAGCGGGATCACAGTCGTGCCCGATCGGCTGAGACTCTCGCAGGGAATCTCGGAATGCCCTCGAAGTGTTCGGCTGATCGAACGCTTGAGTATTCGGGAGAGAAAGCAAACCTCATGCAGCCCGTTCCCCGCAGCCCAGCGTGCAATTCAGAGCGATCGACTCCGATGCGAAAGTCAACGAAATTGGTTTGTCGAAGCTGAGCTCCACCGAGTGCAGTCAACGTGTCCAGCCTTGCTCCTTCGGATGTGGCCTTCATCGTAATTCACACCCTGGCTCATCCACATCGACGCAGCCGATAAAGCCTCTCTGAGTTGAGCTTACGAAGAAGATCCGCTAAAGCGATGAAGCCGAACCCGCTTGACTCAGGTGGTCGAGAGATCGCGTCGATAAAACGCTCCGGTAGATCACGGGGCCGCCACCGAGACCGTCGGCGCGTGCGTATTTCAGGGTGAGCGGCGTCGTCGGAACGATCGACTAAATCTTCATTGAAGATCAGTAATTAGTCCGCAATAATCTTCGGAGGCATTCCCGGTAGAGACTCGAGCAATCAGCGCGGCCGCCACTCTTCTTCTTTCCTCACTTTCAACTAATGAAGCTGTTCATTGAGACTCGACGGTGAGGTGTCAAAAGGCGTGGTGTTCGCGGCAGTCCGAGGTTCGGCAGGCCAACGGACATTCCGTGAACGCGGGAGAACTTCAAGGGGCTCCCGAACAATTTCACTGGCGGGCGCCAGGCGCTGAAGACGAGGTGGAAGACTCGGATTGAGGGGGCGCTTCGAACGGTGACAACTGGTTGGGTGGGTGTCATCGTGTCAACCCGGGCCCGAGCTCCTACGGCTCTTCTCTGTTCTTGTCGTCACCGCCGCACTGTCGGCCTGTGGGAATCTCCATATAGTGGATTTGGCACGGACTTTATCAACAGCGTAGCCTAGGTGCCAATCACGAGGAAGATTCTCATGAATATGTTATTGAAAAAAAGAGGAACCTCAGGAAGAACGGTAACCGGGGGCGCAGAGCATCGCAAGCGACGGCTTGAGCCCTACATTTCACTTCCTCTCCGAGTTACATGGGATCGAGCACCTTACATAAACAATGATGGACAGCGCGAGCCCGCGGAATCTTGGCGGGATACTGCGAAGATTCGCGATGGTGGAGCTGACAGCGTCGGCCTGATTGGCGGTCACACGGGGCTTGACGACACCCGCAGGTCTGGTCAGTGGATGTAAGGGACGCTCGGGATCAAAGCGACGCCGGGAACGGGGTTCTGGTCCCGCGCATGTTACGCAACGCTCCCGAGGGAATGATACGGAGGCCATTACATCATCTGCTACATGTATTTGCTTCTCTCCGTGTCATATGTTTAGTCTGCTCTCGAGTTGGTTTGAGGGGTGGCTCGAAGTGTTTGTTCAGAGAGTGTGCGAGTGTTTGCCAGGAACAAGCCTTGCGTTCGTTCGTTCTTGTTCGTTCGCACTTCATATCGGCTCGGGAGCGACCTGTTACTATTTGCGAAGTCTTGGTGCTGCCGAGGGGAGCGGACAAGGCGAGATTTCCGCTTTTCTCGTCGTTCGTACAAGCGGGATTTCTCTAAGCTCTCTAAGCGGATGGTTTTCTCGGTCAAGGAACAGAACTACGAGCCATCTAGATTCTCAGTTATTGTGTCAATAATGTGCCGGGACGAAATGACTTGCACCTTGTGAGACAACCGCATCGTCCGGAGAATTCGAGTTTGGTCATTCGATGAGCTTCAAACGAGTCAACTGCGCCCTGGTCACGGGGACCAGGGGGGGGGGGGGGGCGACGCGGTCGCATCCGGCAACATGAGAGACGTCGGGTGATGCCGTGGACTCGCGTCACGGACTCCACCTATCTAGGTCTCAGGAGAGGTTCTGAGGGCCTCGGCTGCGCTCAATTCCGATTATAATGAGCGAGCACTGGTTTGACTCGAGCACGAATCGTTCCCTGTCCGTTGAGGAGGTTCGTGGTCGATACTGGAGACGCTTGATGGCGAGTTGGGTCTTTCAGACAAGGAGTCGGATCAGCTGAGACGGGGTATCATAACCCCGGAGCTGCCACAAACGAAGGAGGTGGCGAATCTCATCCAAACAGCTTCCCAGCGCTGTAATGATGACCTTTATTAGCCGTAACGAGTCAACCGATCACTCCCACTCGTCTGTTCGTCGGATCATTAGTGGTTCCGTTCCCATAGTTTGTGCCGAGGACCACTGTTTAGGAACGGGTGGCCACCCTTTCTATTGGTACTCTAGGCGCAGTTGTTGTTGTTGTCGTCGTCGTCGTTGGTGTCGATGCTCACAAGGCGCCTCTCACTCAGCCTGAAATCCAGTTGGCGGCGCTGAACCAGAGTGACCTCCCCAGAGTGAACTCCACTTCATCAATTTCAGGACACAGTTTCGATCCATTCCGCTTGACTTGCAGCCCAAGGTGACTCCGAGTCCTTGAGATCTCCGCTGCCGCTCGCTGCCCTGTCGCCGACAGTAGCGGCAGAACTTCCACCAACGCCACCACCCTCGTTTTGACTATTCTCTGGTCAGTGGTCATATGATTTATTAGCCAACCAAGGAGCCAAGGGCGAGCAAAAAAACCCGCGGGGACGCAACCTTGTACCTGAATTGAGATGTTCAGCTGTGACTGACTTCGGTGTGAAACCAAACAAAATATCGTGAGAGCTCCTGTCCGAGCCATCGAATGGGGAACACGTTGCTGAATGTGATAACAAATCATACCGGCGGGCACACGGGCAGAGCGTTCAAAGCGGCCCGCCTGTTTTATGGACAACGCGTGCTGCACATACATACTTACAAGCGGCAGACGAGCGGTCGGAGAGGAGTCGCGCGACTCCGTCCCGTGGTTGAGGTAATTTTTCAAGTTTTGATCAGGAGCATCTATGCGCAAATGTGAATTTGTCCCCTCTCGAAGAAGACGAAGTCGGCAATGGCAACGAAGTGGATTTCTCCACTTGGAGCTATGTTGTAGTGAAGGCGGCGCCAGTCCTCGTGGTGGTCCCAGTCTCTCCCAGAATTCATCGGAGCGCCTCACGAACTATGGGAATGTTTGCCAAAGTCACGTGCACTAGACTCTCAGAGCCGGCTGAAGCTGCAGCGACTGCAGTTGCCACCGCGACTGCTGCTGCCGGCGCGACCGTTCCAGATGAAGCTCTTGAACCCTGGGCTCTTTGGACCCAAGTCCTCCGGTGCTCACGACGGAGAGAGTGGGGGGGCGGGGCGCTCTTTTCTCGAGAACACGGAACTTTCATTAGAATCTCGTTTCAGAGATCATGTGACATCTTGGAGCACTGTCTCAGCGGCGAAGTCAGTTGTCGGAGGAGCGCGCCGGAGCACGTTTCGAATGCGAATCGGATTCGGGCTACTGAGTCGACCCGCGGAAACTCGATCCTGACGGATAATCCGATGAGCGGCGAAGCATTCCGACTCACCTCTCGGCGAGTTCGCGAGATTGAATGATAGAGAATCCGTCACAGTGTACAGCCAACATCAACCGCAGCAGATTCGGCACCAGACGAAACGAACTGTGAGTGTTCTTCGTCGTTCACGAGCACAAGTCAAGCACCACAACCGTGCGTTCCCGGCTTCCTGCTTGATCGGAGTTCGCTGGTTGGCGCGAGGCATCAGCGTTATCTTCGCTCTGCGTTGAACCGCTGGACGAGCGAAGTCCACAGCCTGTTTCGTCATTTCGGCAAATTTGCATTGATCGAATCTCGCTCGAAAGGTGCCATCAATGAGCCGGTCTTCCCTGCTCGACTCCGAACTCCACTCAATCAAGCTTCGTTAGACGCGGAGCTTCCTCGCACGCGAGGCATCTGTTTGATTTGATGACATTACACCTCATTCCTCTCCGCCTTGTGTTCACTTTCGTATTACAAACTCATTACGAGTTGCGCCTCAACCCACAGAACCACCTTCGCGGCGTTCTTCTCCACTCTGTTCGCACAAGTCCAACACACGCATCTCGAGCCCATCGTGTATTCAACATTGGCTCAAATGTCAGCCAAGGTGCAAACATACGAAGTCACTGAGCGAACAGATTCGCGGGGGGAGCGTAAATCAAATTTGGCCCCGAATTAAACGCCAGCTCGGTCTTGTTCTCCCTCCATCGACTTCATCGTCGACTCCCGCAGTCGGCTATCGAGCGTCGACATGGAGCGCAGGGGCTTGCCCTTCGACAACCGATTCCACATCGCCAATTATAACAACATCAACAATAAGAGCAGCTGGTGACGATAGAGGCTGAAATCGAGTTTCTGAACCCACACAACCTGTCGTCACCTCTGCGCAAGAGCTGTACAGATGATGTCAGGGAACAGAAGCGCTGGAGGCTCTGCGCCATCGCAGCCTTCCAAGCTCAAGATCTATCCGACAACCGTTCCAATCACAGAACATGCATTGAGATGAATTGGAGAACATATCGGTGTTCGCGTCTTGGTTCCGGAACGGTGGGGTCTACCCCAATGAACGCATTCCTGAGTTTCAGAGGGCGTTTTGTTACGGGCCGAGCCACTATCTTATCGCAATCGTCGTTATCAGCAAAGGTGCCAGTTGCGGTAGTGGACGGCTCGAGTGCGTCTCTCCTGCTTTTTCGGCGGTGTTGGTCGTTGCGGCGCTCGTAGTGCGGTGTCTTCTCTCTCCCGGCGGTGCTGAACAGAAATGAGCAACGGTCTCCTATCGACAGCTTCTCCTGATACTCATTATTGCACTCCCGCCACATCATGTACGTTGTATACTGGAGCGCAAAAAGGCACATATAAGAGAATGGCCTCACTTCTATCACGCGGACGTAATAGCCAATCTGCAGATTCATGATGTTGGCGATAATGATGATCTTGATGACCGCGGCGACGGTGACGATGAACACAGATGGAATTTTGGCACCTTCCCCCCATCTCCCAGTCGCCCGGCCGGTGCCCATCGATTGTCCCGTATCGCTTCTGATGTCAGTTATCAGCTATCTTTCAGCGAACGAGGACAAAAAATCTATCGGCGGAAGGGAGCAGCGAGCTCACTGCATTAGTTTCGCTCGGCGACCTCGGAACCCAGGGTCTGAACGCTTGTGGTGAATGCGTGGGCGCCTCAATCACTTCTTGCCTTCACCTCCTCACCCCGAGCTTTCCTCTCGGGGGGAGGGGGAGACTTCGGGGGTGACTTTCAGTGAACCAGCGAGCTCTTCCACACTTTCCCCTCAGCTGGTTCCTAGTCCAGCATCGTTCCGACTCTTGCATTCGGATTTCCTGAGGGGTCGCTTAGGGCGCGATCACCTGAACGGTGCGTCGGCACGAGTATCGCTATTCGAGTGTCTCGGTGATCTGCCGGTGACAGTGAGTGAATGAGTGAGAGCATGAGTGAATGGAAAAAATTCAGTTCCCAGAGTTTAATTGGCCAGACGATGAATAATCCATCGTCTCGGAAACAGCCAGCCCGCCACCCCTCCTCCTGCTCGAACGCCTCCTCAATGCTGCTCGCCAGCTCAGGTATCCATCTACTTCGTCGATTCAACGCCTGCGGACCCGCCAGGCCGCCCTCCTCCCGACCACAGTTGAAACTCCCACCCGTCGCCCACAGCAGATCTCAATGTCGTCGCCGCCTGGGAATTCCCGATTCGCACTCTTGAGATCGCAGTGAATCCATTTGTACCAACGCTGGTCTTGAATACGGAGCTCCGCGCCGATTCGGCCGGCTCGCAATCCAAGATGGCCATGAATATGGGTTTTGAGAAGCCCAAGTCAACCGGAAGCGTGGCAAATGCGGGGAGCTGTGGATAACTATAGCCGAGTGCGCGGAGGTCGCAGTTGTCAGTCAGTCACTCGGTCGCTCGCTCGCTCGCTCGCTCGGTGAACGGTTGAGCGTTTCAGCCGACTTCGAGTGCGCCGCGCTCCCTGCGCCAGGTTCCCGCTGGAGGAGCGATTCGAGACATCTCTTATCCTTGACGAGGACGGGGCGACTGTCTAGCGAGCTAGTTGACTGGCTGGCCACACGTGATCGAACCGAGTGACTGGCGATATCAACGTCCGAGCCAGATGATTCTATTAAACGAAAAGGAGAAACTGCGAGCTACTGCAACGCGCGGGAAGATTTCCTCTCGCCAGCCAGGTCCCGTGGCGGCGAGCGGCTACTAACGAGGGACAACATGGAAGTGAAGCACACTACTTGGAGCAGGAGTGCAAGCCGCCGACATCCATTACTCGGGTGCGCTTTGCTCGGCTGGCAGTGTCAACATGTTCAATGTAGAGACCAGCTCTCGCCGTCTGACTCTTCAGCTAAGCAAACAGCAAGGCCAGCCCTTCAGGCCGGCCTCGTGTCCTCGGGAGGGGACCGAACTGCGGCAACTGGTGGGTAGCTCGGTGACCGATTGAGTGACTGACTGACTGGATGAACGATGGAGCGGATGGAACAGGGACGCAACGAAACACAGAGGTACACGACCTCGCAGCTGAGTGACTCGCTGGCGGACGTCAATCTGTTCGTCTGTTTGACGGCAGTCTTCTGTCTGCGGTAGAAGGGGCCTTTGAAGAACGGAGGGACCGTTCGGCTGACGGCAAAGCGGGCCCGCGGACGACCGGGGGTAGCTGGGGAGCAGAAACGGGGGTTGTTCCGGTGTAAAACTGCATTGAACATCCTCTCCCATTTTATTGTCCTAAACAAAGGCCCTACATAGATAAGCTTGTCCAACAAAAGCATTCAACACAAAGGAGTCGCGTTCTTTTCAAAATGTTCTTCAATAGAATCTCATTCATATGACGGGAATGAATGTACACACACAGCCTTTGGAACAGCGCTAGACGGCGCTATATAAAAGCGACTTGGGCGCCAAGTCACTTCTTCATTCGTTCGCCGAGTTCACAGAGAACGGAGCTCCGTACCGGTGTCAGCTTCACACGAAAAACGTTTTGACGCGATCGTACTCAACGAGGAGCCGAGCCCGAGTTCTCGGGCCGAAAATCTTGTGTCGCCGCTGCGTACGTGACCAGTGAATCAGTGTCGATGTTGGAATGTCCGTGGCGGAGTTGGATGCTCCGCTGTGAACGACAACGCCGGCCAGAGGCAGCACGTGGTGTGCGCGTGGTCACACGGAATTTGCGAATCACCATTTTCTGTGACGATGGCGTGCGGGTGCTGTTCGTAGCTCATGAGGACCAGAATGCCGTGACTTGAAAACATGGCGGCCAGGCTGACGCTTCCAGTCAACCACAGGCTCCGGTCACCTGGACTGTCGTATCAGCGCCCACGACTCGCTCCGGATCATCTTGGGAAGAGGAGAGAAATCTGAGCAGGATACCCTTTTCAGATCTCTCTCTTCCCAATCAGAATCCTCTGCTCTGTCGGCTGTCTTGCAAGTTGTTTTGCGCAACGAGAGCTCAGCTTGCCTGACAGTCTATTTGAACTACGTTTGATGGCACGACGAGTTCGGAAGGTGTTGTTTCACAGGTCTCGATCGAGGGTGGGAGCGGGTTCATGAAGTCCCCACGGACTCGATCACAAATCCACCCACGGAAATGCGAAGCGGGAAAGAGCTCCGGGGTGAAACATGGGCTGCTTCAGCCCTCCCACAAGGCGTGTGTTTTTATTTTGATTGGACTTTGAGAGCAACAGCGTTCGCCTTCCCCAGGGTGCAAGCTACTTGCCCGGTCCTCTCTTCCTGAAGCTAATCCGAGTGGGCGAAATGGATTCGGACCATTGAACATTTGCTCCCTCTCTCATTGGTCATTATTATGGGCTGCCGAGCTCCACATTATGTTACTTAGTGTCATTTCCAGAGCTCCCTCGTGGTGGATGATATCGTAGGGCGGTTCGTTAGCTCCAAGTACCCGACGTCAATCGAGGAGTTATTTCACCCAATCCCGACGCATCGATCGCTACTCGTCCGTTCGAAATTCTTCCACGAAAACGGCAAAACAGTCATTTCATTCTCATTGCCCGAGCGCTTTATCGTAACTTGCTCACAGTCTGTGACTTGCTCGCACCTTCGCTGCGGACGAGCTCGCGCATCGCCACAGAAAAAGTTACGACCTGCGGAACTTCCGTCGAATGCTGCGGTGCGTTCCTGGTGCGATACATCGGCACATCCCTAGGATAGCATCACACGGTGTGAATTTTGTGACTGGAATATCGAATAAGCAATAAACTTCAGACTTTTTCCCAACTCGTTCTTTGTCCTCACTAACTCCCAATCGGAAGTTTCCACCGCTAGGTTCTCTCAACGGGAGCATCACTCAACTCATTCTCCCGCCCGACTCAAACCGACGCTTCTTACTCTTGCTGTCGCCTCTCCTCGGCTCTTCCAGATTGTGTTTTCCGGACGAGCTCTAATAGCGGCACCTTCCATATGAGCCAGTTTTGATGACAATCACAGACGGCGAAAACTCCGGTATTCCCCTCTCCTCCGATTCCAACCAAGCGCCCCGCGGAAGGTGTTGTCGCCAGGTCAAAGAAAAAACCGGAGACCGTCTTCTCCTGTTGATCCAATTTGTGGATATCACTCGAAGTTCTCCCATGCTGCCTAGAGTTTGAAGCCTGTTGGAAGTCTGTCAAGATCTCGGGTTCTCCCCAACCCTGCCTGCTCAGATAAGCCTCGAACTTATCCGCGGGAAGTTACCGGTGAAACCGCAGCTTGCCAGGAGTGCCGCCTGCTGCTCGGAGTCGGTGTGGTGATGGCGGCGCCTACGCTGGTGGCAGCCGCTGTGGAACCGACGATGGGTGCCTTCGTGTCTCCTTATCTGACTCCGCTCCCTCTCCTCCTTGGATACCCGGCCGAGTGATGGAAGTGGTTATCGTTTTGAAGAGTTGAAGGGTGACTTGACAAAGCCAGCCAGCCAACCCGCCAGATAGATAAAGTGAGCGGACTCTTTCAATTAAGGGTCGCTATCTTCTCTGTCAAGATGCCCCGCATGTGGAAGTGCCGGGCAGGCGCGGTCGTTTGCTTTTCTACCGGAAAATTTGGGCGAGGTGCGCCTCGCTCTACGCCGAAACGAACTTCGTGTTTCCCACTCCCAACCGACTGCGGGAGAAATCGGACAAGTAGGATCGCGCCGTAAAGAAACACCGAAATTCGCTCCGAGCGCGGTCGGGACACGAGACTCTGACCCAGCGAGCTCGACGGAGAGCGGCCTGATTGAGCAAGATGACGAAAGGCTTCGTAATTCGAGCACTACTTATGATGTGGAGGAGAATCCTGGTCAACGTCGTGATCCGTCGACGGGAGCTAATGCAAGGGGTGGATCGCAAAGGACATCCGATTCAGTGAACTCAGGAAACAATTAGTTCCTCCCTTCTCAGCGTGAGGATATCCTGAGAGAGGTCGTTTCCTTTATGGCCCTTGGTGGTCAGAAGAGAACGTTGTCCAAAAGACAGCCGATCCTCGCAGACAGTGCTGTCTCCTTTGTAGGGAGGCTCGTGGAGCTCATTCAACACGGTCCGGGACGACCCGATTCCAAACCAAGCCGAGGGTGAAGATTGGAACAAGATCCCCGGAGTCAAGAAGGGGGAAAACTGAACTGAGTGAATCGGATCCGGAATCACAGCGGCGGATAGTTGCTCTCAAACGTTCGCGCCGAATATCGAAGTTTTGATGGAAAGCGCGATCTGCTGAAGGTAAGGGTGTTATGTCTTGAACACGAAGCGTGCCACTCTCTTTCGGCACGCTTTCCACTATTCCTCAATGATGAGCTACCATTCCGTTGATGGTTTATCGAATTCGTGAGTCAGCAGAAAACTATGAAGGGAACCATCAAAGGTGGCCAAACGTTTTGGGTGATTCGCTGACGCGGGCTTTGTGAGGAAGAAAACTAATGACAACCTTTTGACCGAAGGCAGTTCGAATCATCTCGCCGCTCGGAAGCTGGGACCCGGTCTACACAAGCTCCGAAGTTCGACCGATTTCATGTTGCACCCATGAGCGATAACGAGGGTCCGAATTCCGCGGTCACGTATGTATTTTCCGAAAATACGAGCTTCGACGCGACTCATTCCGCGATCATCGAAGACCTTCGGTCGACCGACTGAGTCAACAAGTGGACGGCAAGATTGCCAGTCGATCGATGCTATCATCTGTTAAATGGAAGGAAACCGTAGCCGGGCTTTCAGTCCTCACGAGGCCGAGGCGGTCGGCTCAGGACCGGCGGGCGAGTGCATTGGATCGATAGTGCGCTCAAGCGGTCGATGTCTCTGCGGGCGGCGCGGCGTCAACAGAGGGGATCTGGTCAAACAACACGGCTTGATGTTGTTCACGCACCTTGTGCTTTTCATACAGCATTTTCGACCCATTACCGTGTTGTCCTCCGCGATTTGGATCGACTGCCGCCGCCGTCAGCAGCAGCAACATCAACCACCACCGCTGCAGCATCAGCGCGATGGAAGCTGGTCATGAAAGCCGGATGATGATTTTGGTCGCTGGCACGCCATGTCCACATTCGGGCGGGGATTCAATGACGGTCGTACCCGAGCCAAAATCATATCAAACACTCCTGGCGTATAACGCTTCAGAAGTTCCGAGCCCCGAGTCTCCCTTTCAGCGGCGTTCTCCAGACATGAGCTGAAGTTGCAGAGAACGGACACGGCTCCGAATCGATCCTTATGTGCTTTGTCCCCTCATCGACGAATCGGAGACGACGCGGTTTCGACCGAACGTGAGCCTCCGGAAACAAACAGGGAACAACTGCGGAAACTCGTCCGAATGAACAGCCGTCCTGAATCGAGCCAAGCCACGATTTCACCGTGGTGCTCAACTCCGGTCCGTGAGAGCCGCGTGACGATCGAGTCGAAGAAACGCAAAATGCGGAGGAAGCGAAGAATCAGAAATGTTTGACATCTTCATCAGTCGCGGTCACTTTTACCGAAAACGCTGTTCGCTGTCACTTTCCGATTTGTTACGGGTCTGTGGATCGTCGAGTGGATTGAAACATTTTGACTTATTTTTGCTTCGCTTCATAGATGCGCTGTTCGCAACTTCTTGAAACTTTTTTCTCTTCGTTTTCTCACACTGCGTGACTAACCAAGTACAAACGGATCGGCGGGAGAATCGTTCGATCGAAAGCACTTGCGAGTTGGTGGCGAGAAAGCTACGAATCAAAAAAAGTATGTTAACATCTCTCCCATGACAAAGTTGCAGAAGTGCTGTCTGATCACTCTTGACGGGGATTCCGACAGCTGCTGGAACGGCCGCGAGTGTCGGCTAATAAGATTCAAATTCGGAGAGCGGGCCCAGGCTCGGAACGACGCCGTGCAGCAGCTGCACGGCGTATCCGGTTACAGGTGGCGCGCCGGAAGATTGTTATGCTGATGCAGTCGAGCCATCTGCACCAATCGCGTGGCGCGTGGAATTCGCGGCGTCCTTTGTCATTCACTGCATCGTAGCAGCTTGCGATATCTCTGAACATAAGCGGGGCCGCAGATGTCGCGCAGGAACCCGATAACCGCTAGAGATGACAGAACAACCAGGCATTCGTTCGACCGCTCGTCGTTTCCGCCTCTGGACCATGACGCTGAGCTCGTATTTTCCGGCGAGTTTGAACTCGTCAGGGACCGCTCGAGATCATCCCATGGGGTATCTGTTTTTTTCAACGAGGGGTGAGGTTCATGCTTTTACCCGCGGAATCCTTGCGAGGTATCTGCTTGACTCGGTGCTGATGCGCCGACATGATGGGATGCGATTACTGATTTTGGTGAACAGCGAGAGCGTTCCTCAGCTCTGGATTCTAGAATGACAAGCCTCATCCTCGTTCTGTCACCTCGTCGATGTTGGTAGATCTTCTCCAATTTATTCTCGAGACGCCGGCCGTCGTGACATTCGCTCCTTTCGCTCGTCCGCCGGCTCGACCGTCCGTCGGTGCATCGCCGCCGTTTCGTTCGTCGGTCGCTTCGATTCCCGGACAATCAATGACGTTGCCAACGAGCAACGAACGCATCACCGGATTTTGACTGCGCGGGAGAGATTTCAAACAGCAACAGCGAGCCGGCCGTGATTGGCATGGACCGATGCTACAGTCCGCTCAGTGAATAGGAGTCGGATCCATCACCGGCCAGAGACAATGAACTCGAACTCGGATGATCACACAAGCTACACTGACGCACATACGTACCGCCTCGGATGAAAGTTTTCGGGACAAAGCATTCAACGAATCTCGCGCCTCTCGATGGACATCTCGTCCAATATCGCGTCTCCGGTTCGATCGATTGCGACGGCCTCTCCGATATCCCCGTCCGATCCTCAGTCGACCATCGACGCGGAAGCGGATCCCGCGAGTTCGGCCGTCGGATTAGTAACCCGTTGAGAAGCCGACGGACAGCTTCTTTGTGATGTTCGAGGAACGGTCGACGTGATTGAGAATTTACACACTCGACAGCGGGCGGTAACCAGCTAATCGTGCCAAGGGGGCGGTTCGAACCCCAGGCCCCGGGCGCGTCCCGGGCCTTGGACCCGAGGCACGCCGGACCCTTCGAACCCGCCGAGATTCGATGGGGGAGGCTGTGTGTTGTTGTTCGCTCACGACTCCCCCACATCTAAAAATCTGCGTCTCATCCTACTCCCGCTCCTCCCACGATTCCTCAGCGGGCGGTCTGCGAGCAATTCAACTCAACAAGTCAATTGCTTGATTAAATCGAATCAGAGAACGGGCGGTGAGGAAAATCCACCAACAGGTGAGCCCGCCTTGGGGACAGCTTAGTTTAATACACTCACTCTATGAACTCCTCGGTCTAGTTTGCTGCCCGCCCGCCCGCCTTGTTCGTCCGTCTGTCCGTGGGGATGCGAGGGGAGCTGATGATGCTGCTGCCACCGCCGATGTCGCTTCTGCAAAGGAAAGGGGACGGGGCGGGGGGGGGGGACACAGTGAGAAGGACTCCCCACTCATCCGCTGCTTTGCAGGCTGACTGGCGGGCTGGCTGGCATGCCAGTTCGTCGGGTGAATTATTTAGTGGAGCAATTGAATGAAGCTTCGGGGGAGATGACGAGGTGCCGAACTGCACTCGGATCTGAATCTCGTGCTTAAAACGACGTTAATAAAACACCTAAACGCTCAGACACAACAGAGACACCCGATACGGACACACCTTGTCCACGGCTCGCCCTGCCGATCTGTGGACATCGAAGCTACATTCGTTTCATGAATGCGTTCCGAGTCGGTATGAATTTTTTACCGAATACGTCCAATCATGTACACCGCGACATCAATGCATCTGCGTTCCCAATCTGCAGCGTGCTTGAATTCTCCCGGGTCGCAGAGTGATCTGTGCGATACTCATTCATTTCTCCATTTTGAAACATAATATATACTGTATTTCATTCCCCCATATTCTTGAGAATTCAAATATATCAAGACGTGTGGAAAGCGTTCATCACCGAATGTAATTGGTGTCTCTTTCGTTCTTCTGTTCTTTCTTCTGTTCTCTTTCTGAAAATATACAAAGTCATTAATATTTCACCTCACCGACTTGAGGGCATTTGCGAATATGATATTAATCACACAGCTCGAATATATTATTATTATTATACGGCAGGAGTGAGCGGAATATAAAGCTTCGGTTGAGTCGAAGTTTCTGTTCCGAGCAGGAGCTTGGGCTCGGTCTGAACACGGCGAACCGAGCCGAGAGACACTCTCTGGCTGGGGAGCATTGGTATCATCCGCAGTTAGTTGAATCGTTCAACGAGAAACCACTGTCAAAGTTCGTAGATCACGGGGCGGAAGCTCGTTCTCGATGCTCGGAGTCCTCGGAGGAAGTCAGCCTCACCGGTTAGGGACGATCGGTTTCATCTGCGCGGATCCTCGCGACCCAAAATAGTCAACTGGGGTTCGGTTTAGCTCTTTCGTCAGCCCTATCGAGCGGCTCGGCTGTCCCGTTCCCCTCCTCTTTCTCCACTGTTCGCTCGACGACGGACGAGAATATCTCGAGACGAACACTATTGGATCGGTGGTTGCACCGGTGGAAGGTTCTCTTTTTTTTTCCTGCTCTCGCGACCGTAGTTCTCCCTATGGCTGCATCACCCGCGCGGAGATAATCCACAACGGAGGGACCCACCCGCCTTCCCCCCCCCCCCCCCCCGGAGAGAATCTCTTGCACTGACCGGAACAAATCGGAGTCTTTTTCACTTTTCTCAGCTGAGCGATGTCTCTCTCTATTCTGTTCAAGTGTGACCAATGTCTTTCATCTTCGATGGTGACTTCGGAGGAATCCATGTTCCGTCGGAGCTTTTGGAGCGCTCTCTGCCCCGAAGTATGCGCTGGTGTGTTCGCACCCGTGAATACTGTCCGTTGTCTGTAAGTTGAGCTGAACTCGTCGAGATTGAGGCATACTGGGACAGGAGCCGCTCGGAGGGATTTCGCCTCAAATATCAGCTTCCGAACAAGCCTTCCCCGAGTCAGAGTGGGGAAGGCTGTTGATGTTGTTGTTGCTCTCGATGTTGTTGTTGTTGCCGCTCTGACTTTTGTTGTCGTCACTGGCACCGCAGAAGCCGTCGTTATCGGAAAGTTGCACAACTTGTTTGCAGCTTGCCGACGGGCAAACAACTACGACAGCGAACATGAGCCAATCGTGCTCATGCGAGTGGGTTCGCCGCTGCTTGTACTCAGCCCGTATGCAACGAAAGCAGAGGCAACACGACTGTATATCTCCGAAACAACCGACCCACGGGCCGGGCGAGTAAGCAGTCGGTCGGGCAGGCAGGCGGACGGGCGGGCGGGCAGGCGGGCGAACTCGCGGGAAAGCGGGCGGTCGGTGCGGGAAGCAGACTGCTGCACAAGGTTTCCCCAAGCTGCTCAACACTACCCCGATGAAGATACATACACTTGAACGGAAATGCCCTAAGCAAATTATATTCACTCCGGAAGTCGCTAAGGAAGTGAGGCAGTACGTCCTCGTTTTCGTGGAGGAGAGTTTCAACCGGGGGTGGAGAGGAAAGCGATGGACAAAAAGCGACGAGCAAGCGAAAAGAAGACGACGCAGCAGCGCAAACTCTGGTTTTTGATGACTTTCGAGAAAAAGGAGAATCTCCACGCTCCGAACCCCAGCTGACAAACGATGCGCCACCGAGAGAAAGAGGGATGACTTCAAAGGAAATCGATATCTCGAGTCGGACACCAGCGAATAGATAACAACGTATTCGAGCTCGAACATCACTTCTTACCTCAACGGCGGGCGTTTCGTCTCCCCTAACCCCGCGTGGCGGTCTCCAGCTGAAACGAAGACTATTTCGGGAGCGAATTCCAGAAGCCAATGTAGGGATTCGAGTCACCCGTTCCGGCGCGGAGTCTGCCCGTGATGAAATCGTATGAGCAGCCATCTGAGCGTGGCCACTTTAGATTCATAAGACATTGTGTGCCAATGAAGCCGCAGTACATTCCTTCATGGAGGAAAAGACTTCACCCTTCACCGCTGGCTAATGCCCGAGTTCGCTGCGGGTTTCTACGCTCAGCTGCTCTGATGCAATAAGGAGAGCTGCGGCCGTCGTCGCTGCTACGCCCGTAATGACGATGACGATGGCAACGAAAACGACAAGGAGGAGACTCATGACGACGACGACGATCACCCCGGGAAGAACGAGTTGAGTGAAAGAGCGACTCGCAAAAGACGCTCGCGGGAAAGGGGTTTAATGATACGGAACAGGCCGCAGCCACCGCTTCATCACTTTTCGTGAGGAACAACTTCAAGGCTCCACCGCAGTTATTCCTTCTTCACTCAATCGTCGGGCTGCTCCTTTTCCCCAAAACTCCTGTTTCGAGCCCACATGGCCGAAGTCTCTCACGGCGCACCACGTTGCTGGTACTCGACGGAGTTGTTGTTCAGCCAACGCGCCGTCGAGATTCGACGACATGCGATAAGGAAAGAACTTGTGTCGAGCAATCGATGTGTTAGCGTAACGGCGCCAAAGTAAGTGTAATAAATGGATTCAACTCGAGCAGCTGCTAATCTTGCGCCTGATACCGCGTCGACTGCGGGGCCGACGCGGCGGTCTAATGTCGACGACATTCCGATAAGCCTGGAGGGCCTTCAAGAGCAGCCGGGACACGACTCAACTCAACTCGACCGTTTGTTCATGGTTCGCCCGCCCGTGCGCCCGCCCGTGCGCCCGCTCGCTTGTCCAACCAACCAAGCAAGCGGAGCTGGTGGGCGAGCTAGCGAGCGACAAGTCCCGGGCGGGAAAACGATAACTTCATTAAATGATACGGAACTCTGGCTCTCGTCACGACGTGTGAGTTACTGGGCGAAAGATCTGCCGGAGGGAGAGGATGAGCAACATCTGCATCGCTGATAACGAGTGCCAATAACGGGGGATCTGGGCATCTCACTCTTTAGTGCGACTTCATCGGCGTGGCTGTTCGGTTCGGATCGGTTCCGCCGTTTCCACGAGGATGATTCCGATACAGAGCACTGCGATGTTGCAACGCAAGCTGAACGCTGGCGGCTTCGGGTTCAGAGCACCTGCAACAGCGCTTATCTGCGGCTCACCCAACATCGCCCTCAGAACCGACGACGGACTCTCACCGCCGACAGCGTTTGATAAATCTGACCACTGTCGACCGAATGTCCACCGTATCTGTTTGGGTATGGGTTTACAGCTGCATTTCCGCAGCCACATCCTTGTGCCGTGTCCTTTGCAATTGCTTTCGACTCCGCCATCCGAGCTGAGTTACGATATGGTCACATCGGCGCCTCTGAGACTCCCCCCGCCCCCCCTCCGACCTCTCCTCATTTCCACTAGCGGTAGGATAATCGCAGCAGAAATGTCAGCCGAGCGCATTCGATGTTGTTGAGTTTATTTCGACTGGAAATCGCGCCCAACCTCCGGAAATAATTGCCCTCTCCAGTTAAGGAGAAGTGTTTCCGTAAAAGAGAGACGATACCGGTTGCTTCTGGATAGCCGGATCACGTCTCACTGACGATTCGTAGGGAGCAGTATTCCAGATCAATACGGCATCCGATACAAATATCCGTGAGTTCGGCTGAATTTGATACCATAAGATGTGGGAAGGTTTCGGCATTCGTTACGGTCGGCCGTTCATCCGATCTAAAGCCGCCGGTTACTCGCTCTCAACGCGCGAGGCTTTCCGCGTTTTCGCTGGATCCGATCCGCCTTCGAGGACGAGCGCGGGTCGAACCTCTGTGATGCTGTCCTCTCGGAGTTTGCATATCGTTGTCTCCGCTTGTTAGTGTGCGATTTTCCGAACATGCAATGATAGACTCGTGCTGCATGTGCTCTCTGCCGACGCGCGGTACCGAGAGGAAACATAAACAAGCACGACATGTTTATGGCCAGCGCTGGTGTCCGCATTGAGGGTCTCTGCTTGAAGAAACGATTTGTGGCCCGCTATGAGACAAGCGGCTCGCTTTCCTCGGACGGCTACAAAAATGCCGAACGCATCTTTTTCTTTCCCGAACCCGACCATGAGCCGTTAGTGAAGAAACTCTCTCGGATGAGTGCTGTATGATATACTGCAGGAAATAAATATTCCGTCTCTCATCGGTGAACGACGGTATACACTGGATTCTCGGAGGGGAGGTGCAGGGCCAACAATCTTCAAACTCGGGATATCTGGTTTACTGGCATCGAGTTTTTCAGAGCCGTTGACTGTGTCCCAAACACGTCTTGGGTGATCCTTTTAAAGAAATCCCGAATTTTTGAATCGCGCCCGATGGAAGTTACAGAGGAACAAATGAGGCTCACCGGACCGAGGAACATCGCAAGACCCCTATGTATGGTTATATATATGAAACGCCGCTCCGGGCTAGCAGGAAATGAGCAAGTTCAGAAGTTGTCGGATTGCTATCGATAGGAAATTTACGAGATTCCTCCGGGGGGAGGACTTTGTTAGTTGATTACTAGTTATCTTTACGATGAGTTTTCTTTTTTTCATTTCGTCGCTCGGGTCGCAGAGTGGTTGCTCTCCCGTTCAAAAAATCTAAACTTCGATCGAGGCATTGTTAGCCTGCGTACATTCGGATTTGAGCGGCTGAGCGACCATACTCTAAAGCTGTAAAACCATCTAAAAAGTAGTCAACTGGTGCTTATTAAGTGTTGAGTGTACTCGGTGGACATATGGACCAGAACCTCATCAGGCTTTATGAACTCTCGCGGCGGTGGGAAAATGGGGTTGAGCCACTCGAAATCTATTTTTAATACTCCGTTCTACCCGAAAAACAAGATCCACGAAAACGCGCTTAAAATCTTGAGCTAGAAGTATGCTGCGAATATCGTGAATCTCAAGGCACGTGACCTGACTTGCTGTAGCATGCCTAAGTTAGTGCACATGAGCCCGCAAGGAGGCTTTTTGGCCTCGTCAGCGAGCTCTTTCAGCTGTGGGCTAGGGCTGGATCGTCGGCCGGCTAACAGCTCTTCTGTCCTGTTGACTTGAACAAGCGCGTACATCCCCTCATTTTGCCTCTCTTCGCTGTGCCATGAGTCAATCTTCATCCTGTCCACTTCCGGCAACGACCCCGAGGCCTGTTTTAGCATATGGAAAATATGGTGTTCACATTTCGCTGCGTAGCTGAGCTGCGCAAGAGTGCCCAACATCGTCACAATTCATGCTCAAAAGTGAAATATCTATCGTGCTCAGTCATAACTGACGAGAAAACTTCCTATAGATCACTCCTTGAGACAATCTCCAAAAGTGCGGGAGCTTGCGATGACGATTGGCTCTCGTGGAGGGGTGACGACCAACGGGACTCAAAACTTCGGATTGAATCCATATTTTCGCATGCGTTGACCAGGACACCGAATCGCGATCGCTCTAGGGAACTCTGTGTACCTTCGTTTTGAGACCCATGAGCTCTGTGCCCTGATACCTTGCACCACTCGAAAACCTCCAGATAAAAGAATAGTTGTCTCGTCGAAGTGAAGCTTTTCGACGCGGTCCACTCTCGGCGATAACGGCGACTGATCTTCTCCAAATATTGGGCATTGAATGGGATGCCTCCCCGGGCTGTGTGTCTGCAGTGTACTAAACTCCTCAGCCAACGTTTGTTAGTATCTCACGTCGAGCCTAGAACGAAAACTCACACATCACGGAATATTACGACTCGAATTCCGGTTGGAAGACAGACGTTTGATCAACCAGAAGCCTATCTGTGGCAGATACGAGGTATTTCAAGCAGAAAGCCGGTGTTGACGCTCGGTTTTACCTATCCGAACCGAACAGACGGGAGAAAGAGGCTAGAAAAATCGACCGAAACACAATCGCACACAAACCCTCGTGTCTAGTAATGATGTGAAAGCGGACTTCGAGGATCACGCGAGCTATCAATTCGACTTCATGAGGTTTTCAAGATGACTGCGCAGCACAAAGCACCAGGAAATTCGATCGATCCACGACAAATTCTGCCCAATTATTCCTCGACAGCATATTGGGAAAAATTCTCGAAGGCTATCAATAAAATAGTTGTCCGTCAACCCATCCATCTATCCGACCTGCGTGCGAGCCCCTCCGGTAACGGATCTTGGGCGCGACCGGGCTTTGACCGATGTCTGTTTCAATTTGAGTTGTTTCGCCTTGGTAAGCTTGCTGTTCGGTCCCGGCACCGGGTTGGGGAGCGGCGCCCGCCTCCGGATTCGGCAAAGGTCGGACTCGGAGTTCATGACCACGAGCGACAGAGATTGTTCATTGAGGAGCTCGCCGTGTTGAGCTCGTCCATCTGACATCACTTTGGTGGCCTATTTTGAAAGTTTGAATAAATTGGCCATCCATTCTGATTAGCGGCGGAGCTGCTGACATCTTCTTTACCCGAGGCAAGCCCCTCAGCTCGGCGATATCCTGACTGACTGAGTCGCTGGCGGAGAGAGAATTTCCTTGCGCCGTTGCTCAGTGAACCCCATTCGACCCTTCCTGTCTATTTATAAAGATCATGCATCAAAACTTTAATCTCATTTTTATTTAATTTTCCGAGCATCAGCCGAAGACGCCC
This sequence comes from Phytoseiulus persimilis, assembly GCA_037576195.1. Lineage (NCBI taxonomy): Eukaryota > Metazoa > Arthropoda > Arachnida > Mesostigmata > Phytoseiidae > Phytoseiulus > Phytoseiulus persimilis. The sequence continues at coordinate 7,975,811 of CM075104.1, forward strand.
AGCCGAGCAACGCAACCACGAGGAATTTGACTAAGCCGAGACGCCGCCTGAGGAGAATTTATTGATGCATGAATTCCCATTCGAAGTTCCTTCCGTTTCCATCTAGAAACAGTACCCGCTGGAATGTTGGGCTTGGAGTCGAATCCAGGGGCGCCTCTGCCCGCTGCACAGAGTCGGTCACAACTTTCCGGCTCAACTGCTAACTCCCCGCGCTCTAAACACCTGCAGCGAAATATGATAGCGGGTGTTTCATTCAAAGTGCAATTACCCTCAGATCACTCATCTTGCCTCCGTCCGAGCCGGAGGGTGAGTCTCAGTATGAGCCCTGATTCGCTTTCGGGCAGCTGCACCCGCATGATGGGACATCGATACATGTCGTCTGCTTGTGGCTTGTCGTTCTTGTCAAGCTCGAAGCGATTGAAGCGAGGTTGCTTTGTCAGTTCGATTCAAAAAACTTCAGGTCGGGTGATTAGCGGTCACGATTGGAGAGCGTCGCAAATCAGCGGCGATTCATGAAATACGGGAATACTGGATTGAATGCAAGGACATTTTCGCTCGAAACCTTCCCGAAGGCACGACACAATCCTGAACGTTGCTCCGATTCCGCGCCTCAGAACGTAGAGCTATCGCAATTTTTTCTTTGACAAACTCCCACCTCCGCTGAGTGCCGGCGCCATCCGACGAGGTAACAGGGAAGACGTGCTGCACCTGTTCTCTGGCTGCCTCGTCATGAAGGTGCCGGGATGAAGGACTGCTGACTCGAGATTCACTCAGCGGTGAACCATGCGATGCGGGTGATTAAATGTAAATATATCCGGTGATTTATCTGTCGACACACACGCACACCGATAGTCGTCCGACAGATGGACACACAGACATTCATTGAGCTCGGACGGACTATCTGTCCTTCGATGTCTGCTCCCTGACTTGACAAACGGCCCAATTTGAGAGACATCAGCGGGTAGCATCAGCCTCATGAATTGAAAGAAGTCAATTTGTGGCCAGAGAAGCCTGTTTGGAGCTCCCACATCTGGACAGACCGCGCTCCGCTCGTGATTAGTCATGATTATTATTGGCATCGTTGTACCGATACATCATACGAGCCCCGTTGTCAACTCCTCCGGTTCGGAAGCTCCGGGGCGCGGAGTCGAACCCCCTACTCGGGCTCCCCTCCGGGTTCTCGAGCCAGCCCCGCGTATTGTCCTCCCGCGTCCCGGGAACTTCGCGCAGAGGGTTCATGCAGTGTGCTCCGTGTTTGTGGTGATCGACCCATACGCACATGGATCTGCTTCGGAGCCACGCTACGCTCGCACCCCATATCCGCCCCCAAGAGGCGAAGCGGAGGCCAAAGACAATGATGACAGTCCAAGCAACCGCAATCGAAATCATCTCCGACGTTTCTGCTCCCCCACATCAACGGCGGGCTGGATCGGCCCACTGTAACCTCCAATTACGAAGACGCCTCCACAGACGATCCACTCGTCAAGCTGTTCTGTGCGGTGAGGGACGCGGGGGCGGCAGCGCCGAACCGGCGTCGTCCCCGTACGCATCGAACCTAGTCCGAACCGGGGCTCCGGGAGTTTTCCCCATCATTCCGGAATCGGGGTCAGGGTCGTCGTCAAGGATCGCTCCCGAACTGGAATCCCCGTCCCGGTTAGTTACCGAGCCCAACCGAAGAATGAGGGCGAATGGACCAGGGCGTTGCCGCTGTTTGACGCGAGGTAGCAGATGTCGTTGCTCGACTAAGTCAAATATTTTGAACGGGAAGTGAACAGGGTGGACGACATTGAAGATTCAATTCGTTCGCCACCGCCGCGGTCACTTGAGCAAAAATTCTGTTCCTCGGCAACAAGCGGAGAGTCTCGTGGTCAAACCGAAGCGAGGGACCAAGGCCGAGCACCTGTACGTTTGAACGGCGATGCGGTCCGTTGCGATCGCCGATAGACTCTCGTGTGGGTGACATCGGCTCCGAGAGGAAACGGCGACAGTTCTCGACCAGATCAAAAAATGAAGATTTCAACAAACAAACGCTTGGATTCACGTTCCCTTCAAGCGTCACCCATAACGTGCGTTACTTCGAAGCCAACGGAGCGGAACAGATCCGTTCCCATCTGAAAGGTTCTCAGTTTCGACCCCGTGTCCAGCTGCCGTTCCGTCCCAGTCCGCACTTTTGGGCAACTTCGGGCCGTGCACTCACGATCGTTGACTTTTCGGAGCGATTCGTTCGTTTCTCGCCGTCACGGATCCGAGATCGCTTCCCCTCGTGGTCTATCCGCCCTCGTGTCTCCCGTTCCTTCTCGCAAAAAAGTGCGAAAGTTGGTGAGGCCTGACATACAAATATCGTCGATCGAGAGCCAAAGTTAATGGTTCTATTCGACTTGATTCATTGAGAGCGAAATTCCTCGAAGCCACCCCAGCCTGCTCTCCAACCTGCACCCGCCTTCCTCGCGCGCGGAGAAGGCGTGCGTTTGAAGTTACATTCCACAAAACCATATTTTCCAGATCACTGAGCTCAACATGTCACGAGTTCACAAGCGGGTGGCTTTGAGAATCTCGAGCTGTCTGCGGGCTTGCGTCGTCACACCACGGGTAGACATTCTTCTTTTGGGCTATCGAGGACGTCCCTTTATAGACTTTGTAAATCCGTCATCGATATGAGTCAGCTCGATCGTCTGATCGAGCGCAGTCAGTTCCGGGACAGAAGGCTCGCCGACTCCTTCGACTTTTCGGCGATATCAATTTTTTTAGCCACGCAACAGCTAGATGTCTTCATGGGGTTACCCTCCTCTGAGGAGTTCTCCCTCTTTGTCGGAGAGAAGATCGGAATCGTGTGTCGTCAGCAGAACTTCCATCGAATTCCGTCGCACGGTGTGGGCTGAACGGCTGGCGTCCTGTTGAATACGGAGTTTGTCATGGCGAATCGATCCGTGGCGAGAACCATGTTTGGAATTCCATATTCGCAGCACCGGCTCTATAATCAATCTCATTTACGCTTCTGCGCGCTGTTGGACTCCGAGCTTTGAAAAACTGTACTTCCCACAAGGGCGAACGCTGAGCATAGAGTTTTATCCGTGAAAAATGGCGAGAAAGGAGTGAGCTGGCAACTTACCCGCCGAGGTGACAGCGAGCGTCTTCATCATCGTAGGAAGAGGCAAAATGTCGCCAACAGGGATTTCTCCACGAGTCGTGAACTCCATTTATTCTACTTAGCTCCCAGCTATCAATCGATGGCCACAGGAGGCGACTCGAGCCGACCCGACTTTGGAGAAACAGATGAAGTTATTAAAAACACCTTTGGCCGACCGCGAAGGCGCACAGCGTGCAGTCACCGTGACTACTGAATTTGAACGCTGCCAACCGGAGGCCAGGAATTGTCGTCTCGGCGTGTTTTTCGGCGGACAAATTAACTCGGACCCCGGTCAGACAGAGTAAGACCTCTGTCAGAACGGCACTCGAAGGAACTGATTCGGCTCGAAGACATCCGCCAGCATGGTCGAGCGATCTCGGCTCGCCAAAATGCGGGCTCGTCTAAGTCTGAGTGGGTGTTCATCGACGGAGACCCAGTTTCCACAGCAGCTTAACGTCCTCTCCATCACACTGTGATCGGAGAAAAAAGATTTGATGAATATTCAAACTATCTTGAATTCTTCTACCCGAGAGCGGGACGAGTCACGTGACTCGAAGAGTGGATTAAAAGCTCGTTGCTGCGCGGACGGGGTAGCGACTTAATGAAAATATTGAATAAGCCGCGCTACTGAACAACGTTCCAACAACCATCATCGAGGATCAACGAGGCTGGGGGTTTGACTTTGGAGTTTAGCCACCGTTCTCAAGTGAGTGGAGAATATCGAGCAAGAGTTGCTTCCAGCCTGAGCTGTCGAGTACTCAGGTCGAGCTTCGTGTGAATTTCGACCCGGAAGGTATAAACCATTGAATCGCCAATTCTGAGCTCGGTCTGCGAACCTCAACCACGAGCAGTGAACCTGGCGTCGTGGGGGCTATGGCGCGTCCGTTGCAGTAGGCGCAGTGGATGACCTGCGAATCTGAGTGCAAAACTATGATGACGTCTTCCGATACAGGATCGCTCGATGAGTCGAGCGCTGACGCTCGAGAACGAGATGCACTTTGAGCCAGCAGAGCGGACACTGTCATGTGTCCGAAGGTGGGTTGGCCGGTCGATTGGAACGCCAGCCAGCGGTCGTCATTAGTGATTTGACTTCCTGTATTCGAAGATGCGGCCGATGCCCAGCCAGCTTGAGCAGCACGCCACTCATATCGTCCATCAGAGCACGCCCATTGCATCTCCCATCTGCATTTTCTCTTCTTATTACAAGCAGACTCTGGGGTGGGTGGGGATTGTTGAGAGCGAAGTGCAAGCCATCTATCCGTTCCTCATCTACACCGCCAGAGAGCTTCGCACAATGCACTTCCGCTTCTCTCTCATTTTTCTGACCCCAACTTGAATGCTCCGGTCAACCTTAATCAATCGATCAATGACCCCAAAGGAAGAGGATACGTTCACTTGTAGGTGAACGTGCTATTATTGATAATGATGCATCAGTTGTTCCCAGCAGTCGGAGGAAATTCCCGGGACTTCCGCAGGGAACACTTACCCAGACTCCAAATCGAGGGTTCGTCGCACGGTTCAAAGTTCGATGGCCCGCTGTGGTGGACGCTCGCACTGGAAAACGATAAATGCGCTCTTGCGTGGTAATCTGGCAGGGCACCTCCGAACGGGTAGTATCAAATAGTGTCCAGCTGGAGATTTTAAATTAGAGGGAATCTCTGTGGAGCGGCCGGAACTCGACATTGAGCATTCAGCAGTGATCTCGGATCGGATGCGAATTCGATCGTTCATCTTCTGAATTCTTTCGTCGAGCCGAGAGCCCGATGGGAAGGGAAACAGAACATGCTTCACGAACACTGGTATAAATGCTCGAGATGATGTTGTTTAGGTATTGTGCCGGTATTCCAAGAGTCGACGCGCATTTCTTGGAGGTTTCGGGATCGGAAATTTGCTAACGCTGTCATACCAGAACTCTCGGGGTGAAGCCTGGCATTCTACGTCCCGGGGCCGCCCAAAACATCGCGCGCATCGCACCTTGGTCGTTCCTCCTCATTCTTACCTCACAGAGAGCACTAACGATGGTGATCTACACATAACGTTGGGGAATCACCTCGAGTTCGTTTCGGTTTCGTGGCGAAAGCTCGCAACTCTCTGCACCGCGCTTGTCCAAAACACACGCGCATTTCGCGCCGAGCATGATTCAGTCAACTCCGATTATCGAGTTCGATTTATTTCGATCGATGCGACGTATCCTGCTCCGTTCCTCGACGCCGAGTTTCGCTGACATCGTTGCGGGGGGAACCCCGCATTCGGAGCGGAATATTCGCTCGCAAAAGCTCATATATGCGGTCGCAATAATGATATGGTGACATGTAAGACGTAGGTAGCTACGACTTGCGATTCCAGTAAGTTGTTGATCGATGCTTCCATCACAACCGTGCCTTGGAGGATTCACAAGAAAACGGTGACGAAGGATTTCAAGTTGAATATCTGCTGTGGAGCATCGAACACACACTGACAATCAATCGATTCCGAGGTCCGGATTCAGGGATTCGCTAAGAATGCGTCGCGTGGGAACCCTCCCCGAACGAATGACGAAAGGAGATTGAGCCTGGTTTTTCGCATTGGATTTTCAACCCTCGCTCCAGAGTCGACATTGGACTCGGTCAACGAATGCAAGAGACGGTGAAGAACTCCGACAGATGTGGAAGACGATGTTGATAGGCTGCTCCGACACTTCACTCCCCCTGAACCACGAACAAATGCCCGTTGGTCAAACCGTGGACAGATATGTGAAAGTTACCAAGCATCCGCTCGTTCGGAGCGAGCGAGTCTATCGTGGAGCTGCGCACTTCGAACCACGCCCTGGCGCACACCTCGCTAGCGAAGTGCCGAGTTCTCTGTTTTTTTTTTTGAGTTTATAGAGGTGGGAAGCGTATGATGCAGACCCGCGGGCCATGTTTCGCGGGTACTGTGAGATCCGCAGTCTCACTAAAGACCTACCCCTTTTCCTCGTCGGGTGCCGGTACCCCTAGTTTTCATCAGAGTTCTCTGTTTGAGCTCGCTGACAGCGCCGGAACATCCACCTCACTCGTCAGTTGCGCGCTTGTATACCGGCATGTATCACATCATTCGAGCATCCATCAGTAACGTTTCCCTCGATGGAAACATTCGATTTCCGGTAGAATTCGGTCTTGTCTATGAGCAATGGTGTGCTCCAGGAAGTTTACGGGGCTTTCACTCCCTCCCCCCGAGCTCGGGTGCTCGCAGTGTTGGAGTCCAGGCTCCAGGCCGAAGATCCAAGACTAGGAAACTTCTCGAGGCCACTCCCTTCATGGAGAGGTTCTTTCCTTCAGACCGTTTGCCGCCCTGTGAAGGACCTGGAAATTTCGTCAACACCCCCCCTCCTCCCCCTGCACCCCGTTTCCGCTGGGTCGTTGTAGACAATGAAGAACCACCGCCCTTATTAGTGGGATCGACGAGCTCCCATGTGAAGCATCGTGGAATAGGCTCCGACCTTCGAAGCAAACGGGTGCCTGCTGACTCCACAGCGGATTTGAATTGCGCGCCGGCGCGAGTCGCCTGGCAGAACGATCGTGTCGTGTTTGCCGCCTGGACTACTCGAGCGCAGTCTTCGAATCGATTTCCATTTCATTTCCGGACTGGAGCTACTCGGGTAAGAAATTTGATGAATCCACGAATCAACATCACCTCCTTTTTTTCCACCCGATAACACCCAGAGTTATGGTTTTAGAGGCCAACGAAATGGCCAATGAAGTACCCTGGGTGGAGAAGTATCGGCCAGAAAAGTTCACCGAAATAGTGGGTAATGAAGAAACCGTCGCTAGACTCGAGGTGTTCTCAAGGCAAGGTATGTGCTCCTACCCTCGACGAATTGGAGAATGCTACATGCCGGCGCGGTCAAACTCCTCTACCGACAACCGAGTCGGTATTGATGGAAAATGATTCGATTGCTTTCCCCTCGTTAGGAAACGTTCCCAACATCATTCTCTGCGGACCCCCGGGAGTGGGAAAAACAACCACCATACTATGCCTGGCTCGCCTCCTACTCGGAGCCTCTTTCCGAGAAGCAGTTCTGGAACTGAATGCTTCCAACGATCGGGGAATCGACGTCGTTCGAAACAAAATCAAGATGTTCGCTCAAACCAAAGTACGTGGGAGTCTGCAGCTCGTGTTTGAGTTCAACGGATTGTTCCCGTCGCATCCTGAAGCGGAGAACGAAGCTCGTGATCTCGAGCTCCCATCTTCAATTACCACATCACAACTTTCAGGTAACCCTACCCGCGGGCCGTCACAAAATCATCATTCTAGATGAAGCTGACTCCATGACCGAAGGGGCCCAGCAAGCTCTGAGGAGGACCATGGAAAACTTCTCGAAAACGACTCGATTCGCACTAGCCTGTAACACATCCGACAAAATTATCGAGCCGATACAGAGTCGATGCGCAGTCATCCGCTTCGGAAAACTCAGCGACGCACAAGTACTCGCCAAGGTCATAGACATCTGTCGGAAGGTTTGTTTCGAGCAACATCACAGAGTGTTCGGGACCGCGGGACACGAGCTCGCATGCTCTTCATAGAAGAGTGTGAATAACTCGAGAAACCTCCAATTTCAAATCTAGGAAAACGTTTCGTACAGTGAAGATGGTCTGGAGGCGCTGGTGTACACTGCTCAAGGAGACATGCGTCAAGCGATCGGGAATCTACAGTCCGCACACGTGGGTTTCAGCCATGTGAACGGGAAGAACGTCTTCAAAGTTTGCGACGAGCCTCATCCGCTTATCATCAAGGAGATGATCGAACTTTGCGCGAAGGTACCAAGGTTCCGGTCGGATGAGCCTCGAAGAATATTCTCGGGTTTATATTTCATTTCGTATCAGTTTCCCGAATTCTGTTTTTCATTCGCTCAATGGTCGCGTTTTTGCAGGGTGACATCGACGAAGCCTACAATCGCATGCAAACGCTGTATTCTTTGGGTTACGCTGCCGAGGACATAGTTTCCAACATGTTCCGAGTTACTAAGACAAGCCAAGCCCTCCCGGAATACCTGAAGCTCGAGTTCATCAAACAGATTGGTTTGACCCACATGTCGGTACTTCAAGGTCTGGGATCCCTGCTCCAACTGACTGCGCTGCTAGCTGATCTATGCTTAGCCGTTGAGACTAAAGGCTAGGAGACGATGCGGCTATTTTAATGTATATACCTGTTCATTGATTCTGCAAGAATAAATGCTTCTCGCTTCTGGGGCTTTATTTGACGTGTCGAAAAACTTCTTCTGCCTACTCGTACTCATATCGTGAGCAGATCTGTAATGCTAAGCTTCGGTCACGGTTCAGAGCGGAGCGGGAACCATCGGTACCTTCTCCACTGATGAAAGCATAAATGGAAGTGCCCCTGGAGTCGGGGAACATTTCTCGCGCGATTTCGTCTTGAGTTTTACTTCCTTTGCCTGGTTCAGTCAACCGAAAACCTCGCGTTGCACTCGACGCGTGCATCTTGAGGGAATTCCGCAAATCTCGAATCGGTCGAGGGATGATCATTAGAAATTCGCAGTAACCCCAGAACTCGACAACCAGCGAGAGAACGCATCACTCATCTGCGAACCTCTGAACATCAACGGGATTCGACATACTTGACGTTTCAGTTTATTGTCGTTGCAGTCGGGAGTGAAATTTATGACAATGTACAAAGAAAAGGTCCATGCTGATATCCTCGGTCGAATCGCATGTTAAAATTGTCGTCGGTGATACCTATCAGGTTCGAAATACGATGTCACCACGACACGGTTACTGAACTTCCGTCCGGTCAAAGCCTGCTGAGCCTTCTGGCAATCAGCAACAGAGTTGAACTCGACGAAAACTTTTCCAACTCCCGGAACATCGACGCCTTGGATAGGTCGCGGGATCTCGATACTCTTCACATGACCGTATTTGTTGCATTCGTCTTGAATGTCTTCTAGAATATCATCGTATTCTTCTTCGTCTCGGAGTTCTTCAGGGGTGACAAGATTCATGAGACAGAGGACTTCGGTAGCGGGTCCTGACGATCCGATGGGGACGTTTGGCATTCCTGGAACCTGGATCTGTACAGGGACAGCCATGTTCGAATTCTTGGCGCCCACTGAGGCGCGCTGAACGATCAGCTTCTTGTCTCCCAACTGCATCCCGTTCAGACCCGCGATCGCGTCATCCGTGATGGCCACCTCAGCGTACTCGCAGAAAGCGTAGCCCTTTGATAAACCTGTACGAGATGATGTGTTTGAGAAAACGACACGTCATAGCACGGAAAAATCGATCAGTCGCATGAACCGTGAGTTCGACAATCCATGAAATTCAAAGTGAGATCACGTAGATTACCTGTGGCTGTGTCTTTGACCAAGTTGAACGCTTTGAGTTGGCCGAAAGACATGAGGAGCTCTCGGACCTGGTCTTCGTTAAGGTAGTTCGGCAGCCCCCCAATGAATACTTTATGGGGCGAGTCTTGGACGACAGTGGACACCACACCTGGAATAACTGACCCTTGCGACTCGGACATGCCGGGCATCGGCTGATAATCGTGAGGACGACGTATCTTCAATGATTGACCCTGGAACATTAGAAGCGAAAATGTCAGCATCCATAGAAATCCGGGGTGGATGTAAGGTCCCGACCATGAACTAAGCGTACCTTGAAGTTGATGCCGTCGAAGGACATCGCAGCTGAGGTTTCATCGATGGATCGGAACTCGAGGAAAGCAAAGTTCTTGTCCATGTTAATTTGACAGGCTAGGACGGGGTTGCCTTGAGCTTGGGCAAAAGCGCAAGCATGCATCTGCACGTTGAAGTAATCGATCATCTCCTGTTCAGTGCAACCGAATGGAATGTTTCCAACATAGAGACGTCGAGCCTGTCGAGTGATGGTGCTGCCGATGACCGGCTGCGACGGCTGGTGATTCGTGGTGATCGGGGGCGCAAGAAGGGTCGCCGGAATCTGGCCCGAAGCTTGCATGGCTTTATACTGGAGCGGGGTGATGTGCTCGAAGCCAGGAGCAGGAACGTCCCAGTAGAGCGACGGCTTCTTGCGGCGAGCCTTTCCGGATGCACCATGACCGGGCCCGCCCCGTCTGCCTCGCGAGTCGGATCTCGATCTTGCCCTGGTGCGGTCTCGAGAGCGGTCCCTGCGCTCCCTGGAACGAGACCTTCGGCGACCTGCAGGAAAAGGAATGAGAATTCGACTTAGACAGTGAATACGCTCCAAACTGAGGCTGAGGATACTGAATTTACTCGAGCCGCGGACGCATGAACCCCATTTCAAAAACGTTATGGCGTTGGTGACTATGCCGTCATGGTTTGCACATGAAATAACATCATCGAGGCTCCAACTCATTCCCGGAATATCATTGAAGCTTCAGCTGGCATATTGAACAAACCCTCAACCTCTCAAAAGAGAAATAATGCACACGCTTGATTGCGAATTCGCCGAGCAACCTGGGAGCATTCGTGGTCGAGGGTTCGAGCAAGCCGGTGCAGCATACGGGGAAAAGTCTCCACTGAGTACTCACGATCTCTATCACGATCTCTGTCTTCTCCCATGGTTCTCACAGCTTCGCTCCTTCGACTCGCAGAGTAAGCCGTTTGCCGCACCAAGCCGGAGCGGAAACGCAGCCCGAAGATTCAAGCCGAAGCTCGATGTCAACAAACTTGGCCCACAGCGTCACCACAGATCGTCAAAAAGTACCACATAGCAACCACCGGGGGCGGTATGCTCGGCGCGGATTCTTCCATCGAAGGAATCCCGTGAGAGAACTCTGGAAAGCATCGGAGCTTCGGGGAAATGAGTCCGGGTCAGATCTCATATTCGACGAAACATGGATTTCCTCGATCGCGGCTGTCGTCATACGACACTGTGATACAATCTATGATGCTTTTCAAGCCGCTCCCGAGCAGACGATACCCTTCCATACTTGGAATACCGCGTGCTTTCAGCGCTTGTTCTCTGACAAATTTTCGCAAGAAGCCTCTGAAGTTAAAATGTTTGCCCCCGGTCAGATGCCCATCCTGGTGCTAAGTCAGAACACCAAACGGGATTCTGGTCGAAAGGTTCAGTTGGACAATATCCGTGCGGCGAAAACCGTCGCGGACATCATACGAACTTGTCTGGGACCCCGAGCGATGCTGAAGATGTTGATGAACCCCATCGGAGGTGAATATGCTATCTTTATCATTATCTGGTTACGTTGGTAGATGCTCTCCCATATCCGAAGGAAGCTCTCTGTGGGGAAGAGGAAGAGTTTCCCGAGCGTGAGAAGCCGAAGCTGTCATGCACGCCCACCGCTCCTTATGAGGACGAACCGCGACGCTTGACGGCGGCGAATTGAGCCTTGACAGCGCTTCATGGCACCTCTATCCTGGAAGCGCTGTGATAACGTGCTGCCACGCTTTCCAGAGGAAACTTGCGATCCGTGTTTTCTGTCGAATGTGCCGATTTTAGAAAGATTTTCGTCGTTCCAGGAATCGTTCTCACGAATGATGGCAACGCTATCCTACGAGATATTCAGGTTCAGCATCCTGCCGCAAAATCCATGATTGAAATTTCACGCACCCAGGACGAAGAAGTCGGTGATGGCACAACTTCCGTCATCGTACTCGCTGGTGAACTCCTGGCGAACTCGATTCCCTTTTTGGAGCAGAACCTGCACCCCACCGTCATCATCTCGGCTTACCGAAAGGCGCTGGAAGATGCCGTGGAGATTCTGAAGACCAAAGTTGCCACAGAAGTGGACGTAAACAACGTTGCACAGATGACCGACATCATCAACTCCTGCATTGGAACTAAATTCATCTCCAAGTGGAGTGGGCTTGCTTGCGAAATGGCTCTTAAAGCTGTCAAAACCGTGTGCGTTGAGCGTCATGGTACGAAGGATATCGACACCAAGAACTACGCCAAGGTATCCCATGAAGAATGGAGAGATCGCGGACTCGAAGAATGCATTCCCAGCTCGCGATAGAAGCCGCATTGATGACAACCGAATGATTCCGCTAGACAGTCGAGCAATTTATGGACTTAGTACGCTCTTTCCAGATCGAGAAAATCCCAGGAGGAGCTATCGAGGACTCCGAAGTTCTCAATGGCGTCATGTTGAACAAGGATGTAGTCCATCCTCGCATGCGCAGGTTCATCGAGAACCCAAGAATTGTTCTGCTCGACTGCAACCTGGAATACAAAAAAGGAGAATCGCAAACGAACATCGAAATCTCCAACGAGACCGATTTTACCAAGATTCTCGAGATTGAGGAGAAATACATTCAACAGGTTTGCGCAGATATAATTTCGGTAAAGCCCGACATCGTCATCACAGAGAAGGGTGAGTTGCAATGTAGCTGACAAGAATACTTGGAGTTTTTTCGGTCGGCTGTCCAACTTCACACCTCTATATCCTGAGTTTTCGATTCCAGGTGTATCCGACTTGGCCCAGCACTATCTCATGCAGGCGAACATTTCCGTTATTCGACGAGTTCGAAAGACTGACAACAACCGTATCGCTCGCGTCTGCGGTGGAACTATCTGCAACCGTACGGATGAACTGAAGGCCGAGGACGTTGGAACTAAATGCAAGAAGTTCGAAATCAAAAAAATCGGAGACGAGTACTTCTGTTTCCTCACTGAGTGCGTTGAACCGAAGGCTTGTACGATTTTACTTCGAGGTGCCAGCAAGGACATCCTGAATGAAGTTGAGCGAAACCTGCATGATGCCATGGCGGTTGCCAGAAACATTGTTCTCGACCCGAAAATCGTCAACGGAGGCGGGGCTGTTGAGATGACAGTCGGCTATGAGTTGAATCAAAGAGCCAAGACCATGACTGGAATCGATCAATTTCCATATCGTTCTGTGGCGCGATCTCTCGAAATCATTCCAGCGACCTTGATTCAGAACTGCGGTGGCAACACCATTCGCCTGCTCACCCAGCTTCGTGCCAAGCACGCGACCGGTGATCACGGCTGGGCCATCAACGGAGAGACTGGGGAAGTTGTCAAGACCGAGGATCTCAAAGTCTTTGAGCCTCTCGCCGTGAAACTCCAAGCTTACAAAACAGCTATCGAAACGGCAATTCTCTTGTTGAGAATTGACGACATTGTTAGTGGGAGTAAGAAGGCGTCTTCGTTGGAAGATGGGCCGAAGGGACCAGCTCCCCAAGTCACTGAAGAATCAACGAAGGAATGAGAATGTTCATACTGCATATTTATTGGCTAAATAAAATGGCACTCACAATAGGTTGCTGGAAACTAAATTCGCTGATGGCTCTTTCTGATGACGCGCGAAGGAATCATCTTGTCAGCGACAGGACGACCTTTCTAGAGTTATATCTAGAGTGAGATGTTTTACTGTTAAGGTCCGGAAGCAGGTAGGATAAGCGAATTCGATCCATTGGCTCACGGGGTCCGCGGATTGGACGTCTCGGGAATGTCATAACGAAGCTAGTGAACGTTCGAGCTTGGATGAGGAAGAGTCCGAAGCGCTTTAGTACAGCGGATCGAACTCGATAAAACTTGAAAACTACAACCCCAAGTCACTCAGCAACTAAGCGATGTCAAAGAACACGTCTGTACTTCTTCAGGCGAATTCACCGGGAAGCTATAGAACGCTTGCACTTCGATTTCATTGGATGCCCGCTTCGACCCAACGTTGTCTTCTCGTCGCCGAAACGGAGGGCGCCACATCCCCGTATACGTGTTCCATGTTCTCCAGCGGCAAAGACCGGACACTGCGGCCGCGGCGACTCAAGCGCTCAAAGGACGTCGGTCGCCGTGATCTTTTTCTGGGCTGCGCTGAAGACACCGTGGTCAACCACAATGATCAGTTACCCGCGCTCATGTTACAGACTGTTGTGATACTCATTCGAAACTCTACTCGAGGCAACCGTCAAGCATGCCTACCAAACCTTCTGCTCATCATTTTCACCCTCAAAAACATCAAGCTCCATCCTCGGAATTCCAGGAACCATAGAAATATATTCACCCGGCTGATGGGTCTTACTCCACCGAGGTCCGTCACATGGCTCCCGAAGAGAGGTACTCACATCTGATCGATATCTGATGATCGACTGTTATTTTTTGTTGGAATCGATATTTATTTCCGCTTCTCGAGTCGGGCGAACCAATTCGCAACCAGATTCCCGAAGTGCTCCGGGATGTCTTCTCATCCTGACGATCGAGTTCATGAAGGATCGCCAGCTGAGCTTTTCACGAGCTCGTCAGCGTTACTTTGTCCTCGACCGCTGGCACCCTGTCACGGGCGAGAGCAGGTTTGGTCAAGAACGTTGGCCTCCATCGATGAGCCTCACGGACATGACCAACCCGTTGGTTTTTCCATCCCAGGCGAAGCTCAATCAGAAGCCAGTCCGCTCTGACGACAGTCGAACTCGATTTCGATGGGCGCGATCTCGGGCGGGGTCACTTGACCGACCAAGGGTTCTATCTAGGATGTGACCAGTTCTTCTCTCTGAGGATACTTTTCTTTGTTGGAGGCACTCTCAATTCTACGACGCTGGGGAATTCTCACTCTAACGTAAATCGGATAATTTTTCACATATAAAAGGCTCTCTTGGCTCTGCTCGTCGAAGAGGATCATACCTAGATCTGAGAGAAAATCGCGGAAGTCGCGGCAATCGCGGCTTCAGGCCTCTTCCGCGATTTCTGTCGTTTCCGGCTTTCACCGCGGTAACCGAGCACGTTCGGATCACTGCAGTAGCTCCGGAGTTCGTCTTCGAGCATATTCCCTTGTTTGACGGAGTAGACTTGGTGACGGCGGAGCTCAGCATGTTTTTGAACTCGATCAGGGACTTGAATGGCTTCAGTCAACCCGCGGTCGTCTGCCTTGCCTCAGACCAACGCTACACGAAACTTGCTCTAATAGCGCCAATTCGCCTCAGTTCTGGAGCCGGCAGTCATGCCGCGCAGCGGCCTCTCCGCATGTACTCGAAAGTATCGGCAAATGACCGCCGTAGCATCGCTGAGCCAAATTGAGTCGTGTAAAACATGCTTCATGCAAACGCTGGTATGCTTTGGAGCTTGGATACAAATCAACGCAAAATTATATTATAATATTTCAAGTCGAATCCGTCCTCATTGTCTGAGGTGGACGAATTTCCAGGACCTCTCCAGAATTTCAAGGCGCTCATGCTGTGTTCAAATGAAGAAAATAGTGTGTTCCTGCATCGTTGCATCATGTACTCAGTTTTGATCAAATTTGCTGATGAACCTACACGATCTTATCACTCTTCACGATTCTCGAGCTATCTACTTGGTTTTCGCGATTTCCCGATTTATTACCGCGACTCGCCCGCGATTTTCGCGGATTTTGACCTCGAAAAATTCGCAGCCCCAATCATACCCCGTAACAGTCGAGAGGCATTCCTCCGAGTGCCCCGCAGCTCGCAGCGGACGGGTGAGGGAGGAAATAGCCGCGCGCACGTGGAGTTCTCGTAGGTGACGCCATTGTTGTTGTTCGGGCAGCCCTCACCCGCTGTGGCTGCGAAGAATTCCCGGAGGTGGTTCCAAGTTTACAGGCGCTGGCTGTTTGTCGAGCTAATCCGATCATTCACCGCCATTCTTTCCATCCTCCTCGCTCTCCGAAACAAGAGACAGCCTCCGAAGTTTGGTCAGCAGTCGTGTTCCCGAGTTCGTCCATCACCACTCTCCAAAGTCGTTGTGGAGAGCGCGCACACTTTTCAAAACGGCGGCTACCGGCGGATATGAGATGCACTGCGGTGTCACCGGCAACCTCTCTGCGGATCTCGTGGAAACATAAGTGAAATACGATCCAGCCTCCGCGATCCAGTGCTCCTTCGTGAAAGTCAGGGCTTGGCTCGAGATGGATTTGAGTCGTCATTTATATTCGGAAACGCGTGTCATGGATTGGTTCGCTTAAATCACCAAGATCCATCTCGAGAGGATATCTACGTGCTTGTACCGCGCACTCCAGCTGTGATGATGATGTCCACGACAACCTCAACAAACGGAGCTGACACCAAAGGGAATTCAAACACCGTCGTTCGAGGTACCGAAAGCGCGTACAATCGTTTCAGAATCCGTCGCCGAAGAACTTTTACCTTCTGGACAGCAACGCGAAAAATTGGCAATGTTTCTGTAACATCAATTGACAGAGTCTCACATTGTCGCCGGAAAGGATGAGAGAGGCGGTGTTGAACGGTTCCTGATCTGATGGCCGACCCTCTTCCATTTTTTGAACCCTCGATGACGTGGTCTTTCCTCCTTCCTCAACCAACGTCAAACGGCACTTCAGGAACAGAACCGTAGTCAATGAGGAAGACAGCGCTTCCCCTTCAACGTCAGAAGTTTTCGCCACGCATCGAGGAAAGTGAAAAGATTGCCACCGGGTCGCCCTCGGAACGATACATTGTCGAAGTGACAGAGCGAGCACTGCTTCCCATCTTCTAGGTGAGTGCCCATACCGATAGCGGCGTCATTTCTCGCAAAATTTCGTGGAGTTTCCCGCTAAAGTCTGGAATCTTTGAGTAAGTTCATTCACGCGCGTTAACGTCTAAAACAGTGGGATGCCACGTCTTGTTATGACAAGCTCCTCCCAAACTCTGCTGCGAAATATTGCCCTCTCTCTTTCCCTTCAGGTCAATACCAGAGAGGCCTGAAAAAAGCTCACCTACTTCCAGGTCTGGAAACAATGGCCAACCAGTTCCTGAGCACGTGCCGCGCACCCGTCAACATAGCTGTGATAAAATATTGGGGCAAAACAGACGAGCGTCTAATCATTCCCACGAACGACTCCCTGTCTCTTACTCTATCCACCGACGATCTTTGTGCCACAACCACCGTCGCAGCGTCTCCAGACTTCGAGGAAGACCAACTCTGGCTCAATGGGAAGGTAATTTCCGGCAGCTTTGTTGGAGGAAACAACCCCGGCATTGCATTCCGGAATGAGCTTGTGAATCTCATCTATCCGGATCGTACTTCTGCCTGAAGACCTTGGACACGGACGACCGAGTGACTGACCACGGAGCTATCGCATGTTGCAGGAGGAGTCAACGAAAACGGAGAGAATCCAGAACTGCCTGAACGCAATGCGAGGAGCCGCAGCTTCTAAGTCAGCTTCGCCGGATCCGACTTGGAAACTGAAGATCATCTCGAAAAACAACTTCCCCACGGCGGCGGGACTCGCGAGCTCGGCGGCGGGTTACGCCTGTCTCGTATCGTCGCTCCAGAACCTCTACGGTCTCGAGGGCAATTTCTCTTCGGTTGCCAGAAAGGGTTCCGGATCAGCGTGCCGTAGCATGTTTGGCGGCTTCGTCCGCTGGCGCAAAGGTGAATGCTTGAACTATCTCAGAGGATCGATTGACTTTCCTCACTATCAGGAGTCTGGAATGCAGTTGTACGAATGAGAGGAGTGTAAGCTCAACACGCAAGCTCTAATTCGAAGGAAACGGAGCCGACGGTTCTGATTCCGTGGCAGTGCAGGTCGCCCCAGCTTCATTCTGGCCTGAAATTCGAGTCATCATCTGCGTTGTCAACGATGTCAAGAAGGACACTGGAAGTACGGATGGAATGCAGAGGTGAGCAACCAGAGATTCTCCGAATAGCTTCCCTATCGAGAGCGATTGTCGAAAACATTAATCTGAGCTTTCTTCTAGGTCGGTGGAAACATCGGACTTGTTGGGATACCGTGCGGAAGAGGTGGTGCCTCGAAGGATCGCAGAAATGGAGGAAGCTATCGCTGAGAGAGACTTCCACACTTTTGCTCGGATAACAATGCAGGACTCGAATCAGTTCCATGCAATCTGCCAGGACACTTATCCACCGATACGATACATGAACCAAGTCTCTTGGGATATCGTTTCGTTAGTTCATCAATATAACTCTCGATATGACAGCAACAAGCTCGCTTACACATTTGATGCAGGCCCGAACGCGTTCCTCTTTTGTCTTGATGAAAACGTGCCTGAAGTTCTCGAGGTGAGGATCCGGTGGAGCCTGGATAAGCGCAGTTTTACGTTCGTCACTTTCATCTTCATATCCTAAATCATCGCAATCTTCCAGGTCTTAAGAAATAAGTTCCCGTCCGATCGTGATGATTACATCCGTGGCCTGTACTCTTGCTCGACGGCCGCAGCAACGGACCGGAGCAACGCACTGGCGAGCGAAATCACGGCGGCTCCGGCGGGGAGTCTCAAATACATCATCACCACCCAAGGTGGCTCGGGCCCTGCCCCCGTCCAGGAACACCTTTGTTTTTAATCAACGGAACATCTCAAACTGAGCTCCTACTCCTGGGCCCACGACGCTGAGCCCCATAAGCATTAAACGAGTTTGTTGTGACCATTCTAATCCTCCACCAACGCGGAATGGACTCGAGGAGCTCATGGAAAGTTTCGGAGAAGCTGCCTATTTTCATAGCTCATCTATGAATCCCAGGCCCTCAACAACATTGCAGAGCTTTGTCAAATAAAGCCGCAATTCTTACTTCAACTAACGTAGGATCGGCGTATTCCTTGTGGAACCGCAGTATTTGATCCCATGTTCGATTGAGAGCGAGCTTCGTCGTCCCCGTCGTCAAGAGTCATTCGCCGCCCCTGCGAGAGGCTCTTGTAGCCCTCAGAATGGGGGTTCAATTCAAACACTGGTCAGAGTCCTCTAGACATCGAAGGGCCAATCTTCATCAGCCACTTGCGCGTTCAACCTCCTGATGATTCGTCATGTTATGCTACGACACCTCAGGCTGTCTGAAAGGAGAGAGATCTTATTGATTTGCTCTCTCGTTATTGTCTTCATCCTCTAGCATTGTCAAAGCGTGATCTCCTCAAAAAGGCTGGTGATCTGGCTCGAGTTCAGAGTTCTTTTCTCCTGATAATCGTTGATCCTGGACTTCTTCGTGCGTTTTTCCCTCCTACACCCTTCCGCAAAGGTTCCGTTTGCAAGGGTTTTTGTGTGAACAAGCGCGTAAGACTCGAATTTCGTCCGATCGTTTGGAGTTATCCACGCTTTTCCCTGCTGGCATTTGTGACAGTCGCCGGAAAGAAAAAGCTGCAGTGAAGAGTCGGCTGAAAAAGTCAGATGAACTTCGTCATATTTGGCTGATACCTGCAGCTTTGAGCTTCAGCTGACAGTATTTTGCTCTGCGGCCATTCGCAGGGGAGCGACAGAATGATGTTGGTCGCTTTTCTACCAGAATATGCATTTCGTTATGATCAGAGCAGACTGATTCCGAATCGTGCGTGTCCGCCCGGAACATTCCCTATCGGAGTAGCCGCAATCGCGTGGAATTCGAGTCATCATCACCTTGATTTTCAGAAGATGAAAATTAAAGTTTACGAGATGAGAAAATACGCTCTCAGTGACGAGAAAGCACTGTTCCATGGTTCCCCGGGAATCGATCGCAGATGCTCATAGGTTACGTTATTCCTCTTTCGACGAGGAGCTTCCGCATACTCAGCGAGCATTCCCGGTAGCTCGATAAAGTCATCACGAAATAGCAGTGGAACAGAGACAAATATCAGTCGCCTCCGTCTCCTTCTGGCTCCCAACGACTGGAACAGGACCAATTGGAAACCTCCCGCCCTGGGCAAGGTCAGATGGCAAGGTCTTCCGATTCCAGTGAACCCCGCGATCGCGCTTCAATCATCGGATTCGATTCCCATTTGTGAACAACTGCAGATGAGCCCTGGGACTATTTTGATCAGTTTGTAGATTCTTCCGAGTCCTGTCATAGAGCCCCCCTGATTCCTCTCCGAAAAGTTGCCAACGGATAATCATGCCTCTGACATTCATGTATCTTTTCTCCTGGCGTCCATCCGCGTATGACGGAAAACGCCAGGAAAGAGTAACATCGAGAGCTAACATCGGCAGCTGTTCTCAGAGTGTGCATAACACATTTTCACCTGCCAGATATATGGTTTCAGTCGTTCAGGAACGCAACTGGAATAATCTGCGAGAGGAGAGTGCCTCTCCTGACCTCTCCGCACATGGCGGCACAGTGTATGAAGTCATGTTGCCCCGTTCGCTATTCCCCCACAGTGAGCACCTTTCCGATCGCACGACACACCAGAAATTCAGATGACCACAGTCTTTCAATCAGAAAATCTCAGAATTTATTCCATTGCGCTGCATGTGTTCCGGCTTATTCGTGTCTAAGCCGAGAAACAGATTGTATAGCAACAGAGTATCGTGAAATAAACCGGGAGGCTTGAACCGAACCTTTCTTCCCTAAACAATTTATTGTATGCGTCGAAGACTAGATTCCAACTCGCAACCATCTTGCCTGTTGCGGAAACAACAAGTTGGCTATCAGTCACTGATTCATGTCTCGAAGTGAAGTAGGAAATTCAACCCCCTGCATGCGAGAGGCTTCGAGCTGACCATGTCTCATTGTGTAGCTACTCATATCTCTCACGTTATTCATCGGACGGCCGGACTGACAAAATTGTGCACCAGGTGCTAGCTCGAGGCTCGCTCCGACATCCAAGGGAAACGATACAAGTCTTGTCCCTAGACCTCCGGTCTCCAGGAGCCCCAGGGTACTCCAGGTCTCAATCAGTAACGCGGTGGGCGGTGTCTTTCCTGGAGTGTTATGAGCCCATACGTTCATCGCGGATCGCTTTCTCAAGATGGATCAACTACGTCGGATGGGGGTTCCCAGACATGTATCGGGAGAGGGGGGGAACACGAGCGACTGTCTTCTATCTGGCAAAGTATCTGATTCACCCGAAGAAACACCTTTCGGCTGTCCCAGCGGGCCGGACGCACCATGCCAACAAAGCTTTCTGGGATGCATAAAAATCGACCGGCAGAAAAAAGCCTCACTGCAGAACGAGGAGAGGGAGTAAACCATATCTTCGTCCTTTGCTTTCTCTGGAGAAACAGCGCGATGCGATCGGCTGGTCCATAATTGTAGAAAATCATGCTGTGTAGGTGCATCAAATCAACTCGTTCGACAACTTGCTTAAAAACCTCAATGAAGTCAGCAGTGAGTGTTGTAGGGCCGTCGATGCTTTCCGCAGGTCCCGTTGAAACGCAGAGCTGCTTCAGATTCACACCCCGGGCGAGCGCCTCCCACAGCTGCGTCGAAGTCACGTCCAAGCCACCGCACTCGATTTTGAAATATTTGAGACGACTGCAACGTTGAATGAAATCTCCAAGACCCGAATGATTGCTCTCCTCACCCAAACACAATCTGACCATTTGAACTCTGCTGTTCGCCATTTTCTCATAGGCGGAATCCTCTACATTAACACCGACGAAAGACATTTCCTCAAGGTGATCAAGACCGCTCAAATCCACGAGATTGGTGGGCGTGAAGGGCTTCAAGCACTGCTCACAATGCCCTTCAACACATGAACAATTGAAGACACAGCCTCTTTGATGCCAAACTCCCTTAACGAACAGTTTCCTCAATCTGAGCTCACCCAGTGCATCCGCGAATGATTTTCTTCGAAGGGGTGCGACGTCTTCCTCGGGGAGCTCCTTCGCTCCTATTGGCAGGAATAAACACACGGGAAATCCTACAGCCTGGAGAGAAGGCAACGAAGCGATCAGACTGAGCCGGTCACTCGTTGTGTAATTCCCGTGACACTCCGTCAGATTCAACTCCACCACCGTTTCCGAGAAAGGAATATCCAGATTTGACAATAAACAGCAGGGCGCACTCATGAGGCGATTCGACCGATGTGAACTTGAAGATGATTTGAACACGCTCCCCTCGCCGAGTGTCAGATCGATGTAGCGGAAACGCTTCAGCAGCTTCAACTTATCCTCAACCACAAGTTCATCCGTGATGTCAAGGTTGCACAGACCATATTCATAAATAAACAGTTCGTGTGTCCACTGTTCTATTCGTCCGCGAATCCTAGTGGATGTGTGGTTGACGAAAATCGCCCCCAGCAGCCTTTTCATCCACTTCCGATTCCCATCTGTCAGAGTATTACAGCACACCACGGTATGAAGGGTTGCCCATCGTTCAGCCACCAAGTCGGGAAAACGCACACGATCTAACCGAGGATATGGACGCCCTGTCAGCATGTGGACATACAAGACTTCAATGTTTTCACAGCTGTTCAACAATAGTATGATTGATCGTACTGTATGCACCCCGGAGATAACTTCGATGTGAAGTTCTCGAATGGGAGCGAACCCGCGATTGAATTCGTCAAAACTTTGGTGAGAGAAGGTGAGGTTCAACTTCTTCAGATTTTTCAGCCTAAGTCTCCGCCGTCTGTCGAGAATGGAGGCATCGGCCGTGCTCAATTCCGTGACAAGAGGACATTTGCGGATGATTTCATCAACAAAACCCTGCTGCTCTTCGCAGTCCGAGAGGTCCAATTCGCGTATCAAAGGCCCGTTGTGCTCAATCCATCGCATTAGGGAGGGCGATACTTTTCTGATCTGTACCGACTTTCGCGAGTTTTGTACAGCCTCTCTCAGACGAAGATTTATAGATTCAAAAGCGATGAAAGAATCTATGTCCAAGTGCATAGCGATTCTCCTGAGGGTTTCATCAGGAAGGTCGAGGAGATGCATCTCGCTAGAGCGCGTTAGATGGATCGTAAAGCGGTCGAGAGTCTAAAAGAGAAATATCCCAAATCATGTAAAGACATCACAGAAGCGAGTCGTCCAACGTGAATGTTCCTTCGACAGTGAACTTACCGCGAAATCGGAGGAAATCCGGTCGATTGGGCAGCTCGTTCTTTCCGAACACAGGATGCTCTCCGACAACCGGACGGAGTTCAACACGTGAACACAAATGAAGTCTAATGCTTGGAATCCGAAGTGCGAACACAAAGTAAGGAAAATAGTTGGAATTGGAGGACCGCTTCGTGAAGTTTGCGGAGTCGTATGATGTGTGGGTGTATAAACCTCGCCAACCAACGAGCGGGAGTCGGTTAGAGAGAGAGAGAAAGAGAGAGAGAGATCATCCAGCGGAATGTCTGCGAGCGCTGCATTTTCGGGGAAGGGGGGGGGGAGGGAGTGAGCAAATACGATGAAGCTGTGAGATCCAGATGGTCGGTACCCCTCTTGGAGACGACTCGGAGAAGCTTTTCACTTGGCGTCGTACAGTAAGCAGCCCTTCAAGGACGTAACAAAGACGAATAATTGACCGTGGATTCCAGATTGTGATTCATCAGATCCGTCGTCACAGAAACACCTCAAGCCTACCAAGGTTGCTAGAACGACGGGGCGAGTCCCGGTTTGAGCTTCTCCTCGAGTCTCGTTCCGACATCTGGAACCAGTTTTCTCTCTCTCTCTCTCTCTCTCGCGTTACGTCTAGTTGCAACTTGCCGCTAGAAATCATCAAACTGTGTGCGGCTAGTGACAGGGGTGCCGCGGGGTGTCGGATGAGGCCAAACGATGCCTTCCCCCGTGCTCACCGTGCTTTGTAGATAACTCCAGCCCGGTCCGGTCATACTTTGCCCTCGTTGCGATCGTTCTTCGGAGATGATTCCGTCCCGGTCGGAAAAGTTTTACGACCTCTGCTCTAGCTTTTCTACTCAGACACCCCCGCGAGGCGCTAGGGCAGCCCGGCTCGCTGCTCTGAACCGGCGTTGCTGCTGGCGATCGCGAAGTGTCACCAGGCACAGCTACGGCCGACATCCGTTGTGCGTTTGATCCATTGTCGATATGCACAGTCATAAATTTTCAGCAGGATTCCGGCTTTTTCATCAAATTCTGCATGGAGATGAAAGAATCAGCCCCACCGCTATCGTGTTTAGCGATCTTTGAATGCGTTCAACTCTCTCTCATTTAGGGCGGTTTCTGATTGATTATGATTACGATATATAATCATAACTCCACTGTGATCATTATCGATGAATTTGAAACGTCTATGATTGACGATCATAGCTCAATTATGATCATGAATAGTTGTAATCATAACTCAACGATGATCAGAAATCACGAGAAGGGCTCCAGAAACATCCGGTGAAACGATTCGATGTTTTACTCATGGAGCTTGAACAAAACCCACGAGAAAGGCTCCAAAGTCGGCGGAATGCGTTTTCCGATCTGCGACGATATTGGACGATTCCAGTTCAGTTTTGTTAAGAGTAACGAGCAGACTGCAACAAGGAAAGGAAAAATGTGTACCAATCAACCGGATGAGAAAATATTCCCAGAAATTATGCAGCCCCTCCGATGTTTCCCGCAGATGACGACTTTGTTGACGCCTGAATCGGATCCACGAGCCGGCCATAATGTAATGAGCCTCGTCGTTGGGAAATTCCGCACTCATAGTAACTTACTGGTCAAAAACGCTTCGAAGTCAATCTCTAATCTCCATCTCAGGAAAGTATTCCATATAATTCATCGAGATTATCAGGATCGAGGCCGCAAGCTTCAAAGACCCGGCTAAGCGAAACAATTCTTTGAGTTCGTAAAATTTGGGACCTCTTAAGGAAGGAGCTTCAGAGGCCTGGCGATTAAGACTCCATAGAGAATTCTGTACAAGTGAGAGCTCTTTAACAGTAGGACGGCCTCAGTTGGACCAGCGATCTCTGACCTGCAGGGGTACTCGAAGATTCGAAGAAATGAACGAGCATCTCGAAATGGACGGATTTCCGTGGACGGGCGGGTCAAGATCATCCTCAAGATTTCTGGTGATCCCAAGTCCGAAGCGGAAGAGCAAAACGTCTACGGGTGCTCAAGCAGAAAGGTCTCCAAGCATTCCGTCCGACTGTCGTCCGCTTTTCTCTATCTGCATTCCGTCCTGAAGTTCTTTCAGCATCTCGACTCCTCGGCCCTCATTCGTTCTACGGCCCGGCCTCCGACATCTAGAACCAGTTTCCTCTGTCTCTCGCGGTACCCGTAGTTGACCTTTAGCCGCTAGAGCTCGTCAAACTGTGTACGACGAGTGCCAGGGGTGCTTCGGTACCATGCTTTTCTGGGTCTAAGGAGTTGATTCTGGGGTCTATCCGACCATGCTCTTCGGGGTGTCGGACGTCGGAGGTCGATTTGAAGTCTACAATTGTCTGCAAGAGCCTAGAAGACCGCTCACGAGACTCCAATGAACCTCCCCCGATCGCAAGCTACAAGAAGAGCTTCGGAAACACCTGGAGTACGGGTTCAGTCTCCGATCCGAGATTCTGATACGCAATCCACGAGAAGGGCTCCAGAAACATCCGGAGAAACGATTCGACGTCAATTTCGAGGCGCTGGAGTACAAACCACAAAACGAGCTCCTTGCGAGAACGGTGAAGCCACCCAACGTCATACTCATGGAGCTTGAGCAAAACCCATGAGAAAGGCTCCAGAGACAGCAAAATACAGTTTCCGATCTACAACGATATTCCACTGTTTCAGTTGAGATTTTCGATCAGTAAAGAGCAGACTGCAGCAAGAAAAAAAAAAAAACATTTACCAATCTTCCGAATGAGAAGATAGTTCTCGAAATGATGCAGACCCAATGGAGAGAGGGAGAAGTGCCTCTATGCCAGGGACTCCACTCCATGTTTAGCTGATACCTGCTGCTTTGATCTGCAGCTGACAGCGATTTGTTCCGCGGTCATCTCCACGGAAACGACCGAATATTGGTCGCATTCTGACCAGGAGAAGCTCTCGGTTATGATCCGAGCGGAAGAATTACGAATCGCGTGTGTTTTCGGAACCCTTACGCGCAGCGTATCGGCAAGCGCGCGGGATTCGGGTCATCATCACTTTGATTCTCAGAAGATGAGAAAATGAGCTCACGAGATGAAGGAACACTCCCTCAGTGACGAGGAACTACTCTTTCAGTGATAAGAAGGATGACGTTCGTGAGGGCTAGGCTTGTGCATTATCGGATTCTCAGAGCTTGTATACCGCTTTGCCGTGATTATTTGTTATTCATGAACTTCTGCCGATCAGGATCTTTTCAATTCTGCACGCTTCAGCTCAGCGCTCAGATAGTGACCGGCCGGCATATTTGTGATGATGTTCTTTACGATGCTGATCATAAAAGTTTCCCAGCTAATCATCCAACCAACATCGATTAGCGATACCGACGACATTCATGCATACATAGACCGACCAGAAGAGTTGAGCATCTCACTGGTAAACAGATGGTTTGACAGGAGCTGCGAGAAGAGCGTGAAGCCCAATCTGCGACGGATAAACATTAGGGCAATGGCACCTCCTCCGAATGCCTGCGTTCTGTGGGGGCTGGGCTCCGCCGAGCTGACTCGAGCACTGTTCACATCGGTTGTGAATGATATTGCTTACCTCACAGGACAAGACTCTCGATGAGCCCTGATCTCGCCTGGAGAATCAGCCGTCTGGATTATTCGTCAGCCTAAGGGGTAAGATTGGCGGAAGTCGGCGAGCGGGAACGCAACTGGAATCATCTTCAAGAGTAGAGTGCCTATTCTGACCTATCCGCTCATGGCTTCACAGTGTATGGAATCATGTTTCCGTTTTTTCCATTCGCTCACAGTGAGCACGATCCCGATCTCAGGACACACAAAAAATGCAAATAACCACAGTCTTTTAACGAAGAAACATCGGAATTTATTCTATTCCACTGAGTGAGCTCGGACTTATTCGTGTTTCAGCCGAGGAACAGATTGTATCGCAGTCGGGTACCGTGTTTTAAGCCGGAAGTTTTGAACCGAACCTTCCTTCCCTAAACAATTTATTGTATGCCTCATGGACTGGATTCCAACTCGCACCAATCTTGCATCCCTCCTCGTTGCCCATTCAGGAGACAACAAGCTGGCGATCAGTCACTGATTTTTGGCTTCGAGCTAACTAAGTATCATGGTGTAACTACTGTCATATATCTCATTCCATTCATTGGGACAGGTAGCTTGAGGCCCGCCCCGACAACTTGGAGGAACGATTTTGCGTCCTGTCCTCAGGCACCAGGAGTCTCAATCAGACACGGGATGGGGTGTCCTTCCTGCAGCGGATACGTTCAACCCGGATCCAATCTTCCAGGTCGATCGATTCTGTGGGGCGGGAATTCCCACAACTCTATCTAGGATGAGCGGGAAAGCGAGCAATTGATTGCTATCTGCGCAAACTCCTAGGCTCCTCTAACAACTTCACGTGGTAGCTGTCCCAGCGGATCGGTCGTACCACACCCACGAAGCTCTCTGGGATGCATAAAGATCGACCGGCCGAAATAAGTCTCAGTTGAGACCGAGGATTGGGAGTGAACCATATCTTAATCCGCTGCTCTTTCGGGAGAACTCGCGCGATGCAGTCGGCCACTCTAGCGAAATTGAAAGTCCGACTGTGTATATGCATCAAATCAACTCGTTGGATAACTTGCTTGAAAACCTCAACGAAGTCAGAACTGAGTGTTGAAGGACCGTCAATTCTTGACGCAGGTCCCGTCGTAACGCAGAGTT
Organism: Phytoseiulus persimilis; assembly: GCA_037576195.1. NCBI lineage: Eukaryota > Metazoa > Arthropoda > Arachnida > Mesostigmata > Phytoseiidae > Phytoseiulus > Phytoseiulus persimilis. Next base: position 8,003,221 of record CM075104.1, read on the forward strand.
GCTTCAGATTCAGGCCCCGCTCGAGCATCTTCCAAAGATGCGCTGAAGCCACGTCCAAATGGAAGCATTCGATTTTAAGATATTTTAGACTACTGCAACGTTGAATGAAACCTCCAATACCCGAATTATTGCTATCCTCACCCAGACACAATCTTATCGTTCGAACTCTGCTGTTTGCCATTTTCTGGTAGGCGGAATCGTCTACATTGACACCGATGAAAGACATTTCCTCAAGGTCAGCTAGACCGTTCAAGTCCACGAGATTGGCGCCCGTGAAGTGCTGCAAGCATCGCTTACAATTCCATCTATCACATGAGCAATTGAAGACACAGGATCCTTCATGCCAAACTCCCTTCACAAACAGTTTCCTCAATCTGAGCTTACCCAGAGCATCCGCGAATAGTTTTTTTTGAAGGTGCGCGACGTTTCCCTCGGCGTGCCCCTTCGCTTCTGTTGGCACGAATAAACATATGGGATATGCTAGAACCTGGAGACGAGGCAACGAAGCGATCAGACTAAGCCGGTCACTCGCTTTGTAATTCCCGTGACACTCCGTCATATCCAATTCCGACACCGTCGTTGACAAAGGAATATCCAGCTCCGACAACAAGCGGTAGGGCGAACCGACAAGGCGAACCGAACGATGTGAACTCAAAGATGATTTGAAGAAATCCACGCTGCCCTCGCCGAGGGTCAAGTCGATGTAGCGGAGTCGCTTCAGCAGCTTCAACTTATCACTAAGCACGATTTCATCCGTGTTGTTGAGGTTGCACTGACCATATTCATAAATGAACAGTTCGTGCGTCCTCAGTTCTATGTTTTCGCGAATCCTGTAGGATCTGTGGTTGGCGAAAATCGCCCTCAGGAGCGCCTGGACCCACAACCGAAACCCATCCATGAGGGTACTACAGCACACCACGGTGCGTAGGGTTGCCCATCGCTCAGCCACCAAGCAGGGCAAGCTGAAATCTTCGAACCTATGAGAATGTGTCCCCCTCATCATGTGGAGACACAAGACTTCAAGGCACTCACAAAAGTTCAACAATACCATGACGAATCGTAGTCTTTCCACTCCGCAGAGCACTTCGATGTGGAGTTCTCGAATGGAAGCGAACGCGGGATTGAATCCGTCGAAATACCGGTGACAAACGGTCAGGTTCAGCTTCCTTAGCCTTGGCACATGAAGATTTCGCCGTGTGTCGAGGATGGAGGCATCGTCCGCGCTCAACGCCGTGATCTCAGGACATCTGAGGATGATCTCATCTATGATGCCCTGCCGCGCTTCGCTGTCCGAGACGTCTAATTCGCGTATCGAAGACCCGTTGCGCCTTATCCATTTCATCAAGGAGCTCGATACATGTCTGATCTGTAGGGATTTCCGTGAGTACCGTAAAGCCTCTCTCAGACGAAGATTCACAGATTCGAAGGCGATGAAAGAATCGATGTCCAAGTGTAAAGCGATGCATCTGAGTATTTCATCAGGGAAGTCGAGAAGATGCATCTTGCCAGAGCGCTTTGATCGCGCCAGACGGATCGTCGAAAGTCTAAAAGAGAAATAACCCGCACCATGAGAAGACATCGCAAAAGCGAGTCATCGGACATGTATGTGTCTTCGAGAGGGAACTTACCACGGATTGGGGGAAATTGGGTCGACCAAGCGACTGGTTCTTTGCGAACTCAGGATGCTCACCGACTACCAAACGGGGATCAACACGTGGACACAAAGTGAGACCGATGGTCGAATGCCGAGGAGCCGACACAAAAGAAGGAAGATAGTCCGAATTGGAGGAGCTTCTCATGAGCACTGCGGGTCATGTCATGCGTGTGTTTACAAACCTCGCCGACCAGCACGCGGGAGTCGATTGGAGAGAGAGAAAAAAGAGAGAGCATCCCGAATAATGTCCGCTGACGCTGCACTTTCGGGGGAGGCGAGGAGAGAAATTAAACCTCTGAGATCCAGACAGTCTGTACCCCTCTCGAAGCCACCTCGGAGAATCAGCTTTGTACAGTCAGCGGGTCTTCGACGACGGCAATATTCGTTTAATTGACTGTCGATTCCATATTGAGATCCATTAGATACGACGCCTAAGGTACACCCCAAACCAACGAAGGTTGCTCAAAACCTCCCAGTTCATTCTGTTCTTCGAGTCTCGTTGATGTTTTCTCGAGTGGACTGAACCGGGCGTCGCAAGCATTACATGGCATCGTCCGCTTCTGAGAGCAACAGCGAACCCACAGCCAGGGGCGCAGCGGCTGAACAACCGAGCTCTCGATCAGGGACCCAGCGAGGCCTCAAGGTACTTGATCGAGGCTTCCAGCCCCACGTCGCTCACGATCTTCTATCGAACTCAAAATTCAAGAGTGAAAGACTGAGCACCCCTGAGTAGATCACTCGAAAGTCCTGGCCATTATTGGAAGCTGCGGAGTCAGGGAGTCTGCTGCCTGGTTCCATGATTTGCACGCAACACGAGTAGTTGTCAGATCATTGTGTTCAACTGAGGAGAACGTCCTCATCAAGGAAGCTCATGAGAAATCGGGGCAAGGCCGTGGGGGCATTGAGCAAGGACTCGGGCAAAACGGATGTACGAATCGAAGTCGAGGTAGAATATTGGCCTCACGCGGAGAAAACCGGAGGAAATCACCGTGAATCAGCAAGAATGCTCAGGACTTCGCCAACCGACTCTGAAAAAAAAGGACGGCAGAAAACTGAGTGATCAGGCACCGAGAATAAGATGTTGGGATCGTCACGGCGTCCAGCCGTGCCTCAAACGCCGCTCACGGTGCAATCGTGTCCTCGAAGGATCTGTTCTTGGGGCAGGACGACGAAACTCCGATGTTCCCGGGAGATGCCGAGCGTGTTGACGCGTGGATAGAATCCACGAGTCGGCATTGATGAAATGAGCCTCCTCGTTGGAAAATTCCGCACGTCTTGGAAATTGCTGGTCGGGGTCTCTTCGAGGTCAATTCCTGATCTCCATCCCAGGGAAGTATTCCGTTCAATTCATCAAGATCATCAGGGTCGAGGGCGCAAGCTCCAAAGATACAGATTAGAGGAACACGATGATTTCATAGAGTTCGCAGATTCTGGAGGCTCTAAGGGAAGCAGCATCAAGTGTTTGGCGATCAAGACCTGATTGAAAATTTTGTACACCGTGAGTTCTCTGACAGTAGGGGTGAGGGGGGGGGGGGGGGGGGGGGGGCTGTATCAGACCGACGATCTATAACATTCAGTTTGACTATCGTCGGATCTTTTTCTATCTTGCTGGCCGTCCCGAAGCTTGAAACGATTTTGACTTTTTCATCGAAGCATCAAGATGGGAGAATTGGCTCTCAGCCCCACCGGTATCGTGTTCAGCGACCCCTTAAAGCCCCGAATGCGATCACGATAAATTATCATGAGTTTACAGCGCTCATGATTGACAGTCATAGCTCGATCGGAATGATAAGGAGTGCTAATCATAACTTTTTCATAATCATAATTGGGATCATGCTCATCTTTGCCCGCGCGGTTGGGGAATCCGCCAAGCTTCGAAACTCACGATCTGCTCTCGCATACTGACAGTCCTGTACCAGTTGGCCCGCGGTCCGGAATTCAGCTGAATATAACTCGATCGTCTTCCCAACTTCAAAAGAAGCCATAAACTCGCGAAGTTTTGCCGCAGTGGGTCGAGATACTTCGGGGTCCAACCGTGCCAAAGTCTAGCCGAGATCGGCAGCTGACTTGTGTTTTTAGAATTCACTGGCATTCGATCGGAGATGGGCGAGCGCCGGCGGTCTTTCTCCATCGGTCGTTTTGACCGACTGGCTGGTCGAATGGAACGGGTTAGGACGGTTCCCCTGGCAAGGCGCTGTAAACGTGTCCCGGCGGGGCTCAGTATTGGCCGCATCCCGTACCGATGGTGGCTCGCTTCATTTCCACTGGTGCTGGGTAGTGTCCGCTTGGACTCCCCCTCCAACTAGGTTCCGTTGAATGGAGTGTAATTCACCGGTGAGGCAGAAAAAAACCCAGCAAACAACCGGACTGAGGGGTTGTGATTACTGATCTTGTAAACCGAACTCGGTAGCGGTCCGGAGCCCCGAATTGATCGAAGTGTTCCCCGAAAACAGAGCGAGAAGCACAGATCGATTCCTGAGCATGGATCGCAAGACGGGTTGTTGGGAAGCTGTCTCTCTACGTTCTATGCAATGAGCTAATGATATTTTTTGAGTTACCTGATCCGGCCAACAAGAGTAAACATCCGTCGCTACCGATCGTCCGACCAATGGTCCACCTCGCTCGATCTACGGTAGCCGATCGCTCTCGGCGAACCCCGGCTCAAGGCCACAGCGGGGCGCTCACTGGGTGCGGAGAGCAAGGGACTCTACGAGGTTTTCCGAAGTTCCCAAGCTCTGTTTCTCTGACACGGCAGGACAGTATTCCTACTCTGGCATCGACTCCGAGAGTCGATCGTCTTGTTGGCAATGTCTGATTAGAGGGGAAGCCCGTTGGAGTTTGTGACGTCCTCAAATGAAGTGGCATAGCTTGTCCAAATGCACAGTGAGCTTCTTCCGAGCTGTGTTCACGAGTCGACCCCAGATTTCGACGAAACAGCGATGCCTCGAGGAGTTAACGATTGGGAGCGCCTCGAGAACCTGACCAAATGTCAGCTGGAGCCTAATGAGATATTGAACGGCACCAAGGCGCAGATCAGAGATTGCCATTTTTGACGCGTGGTGAGAAGCAGAAAAAGAAGACAATTGAAGAGGCAGTTTTTAAAATTAACATGGTTTATTGTTTTCCATTGTCCTCTCCTGCATTTTCTCAGTTCTCAATTCATGATCTCTCTCGTCGAAATGTGATGATGGTGATGTCTGAATCCATTGTTTTCAATTCGTTCGTACTACGTTATCATTCCTATCGATGCGTGTTGCAACACTTAGAGTTTTACGTCGGTCAGTGAAATTCTCGAGTTTGATCCTTCTCCTCTTCCCATCGTTCATGTATCACTCAATGACTTAGAAATCGCAAACGTCAAGTGTGTTCATGCTCGTTCACGTCGGTCACATTGTAATGCTATGAGTTCATGTTTTATTCGCGTTCGTCTTCTGCGTCCATCCGACCAAGTCCATCCACGAAGGAACGCATGGGAAACTTCCGGACTCCTGAGGAGTTCCAAGAGGACCTCCTGAGTCTCCCAACATCGGACACCAACCCCACGTTAACCAACCCTCTTTCTTTCATCGTCTCCGAACCCTCATCCACCATCGTCCACGAGAGACCGTGATCGTAGAAAACCGGCCGGAATCATCGAAAATGAAGAATTCGAATAAATAGCGAACAGATGACGCAAGGTGACATTGTTATACTTCGCGAAATGTTCCCTATCGAATGTTCGGGGGGTTCCTACCGTCATTTGGGAGCTGGAGTTCTACGGTGCTATCATGCGTGTGAAACTAGTTTTTCTGGCGGTCGGTTATCCATCGAAAATAAAAAGAATTCCGCTCCGTTTGGGAATAATTTACTGCTCGTCGATTGACCTCTGATAAGCCGTCCACAAAAAATGGACGCGAGACCAAAGTCATTTCCAGTTATTTTAAAGCTTCTTCTCTCATAGGGGATGGGTTTCGCGCTTGCGAATACTCAACGCCTGTGTCAATAGGGACAAACTGCACTGAATCCGACGTTGCAAAGGAATATTGCACCAAAGAGCTGTCCACAGCCCCGAATCTCCGTTGTTCACAGCGAATATCCTGAAGGATTCTCCGTTCTTTCTCAGCTCGCGTTCGATCGAAATTCCGACGAGGTTCGGTCACCAGGTCGGCGCGCCACTCGGATTGCATTCCTCAATCAAAATTACTGACGGTGGGAGTTGGATCGAGGGTTTTCTCTCGAATTCAATAGGTTCCACCTCACGCTCGCGAGAAAGTCACAAGACAGCATGCGGGCGGCTCCCGTCTCCGCCTTCCCGGTCCGCAAGTCGAAACCTTCCCATTTCTCGACTGTAAAACTTCTGCTCTGGGGTTATGTACAATTCGTCGTCAGCAGAAAACCTGACACTCGCAAGAATCTGGTGTTTCTGAAGTTCCGATGTTCGCTATTTTCGTGCCGCTGAGATCGAATTCATTCGACACCGAGATACGAGTTTCGGTGAATCGACCATTTTGTATTTTAATGACAGTATTGAGAGTCTTCAATAGTCGTTGTTTCGGAAGCGTGGAGAATCGAATCAATTCGTATCGCAGGTTTCCAACGGGAGTCTCGAGCAGAAAAAAGAGTATTGGCCGAAGAAATTGTCACCGTTCGCTGAGCTCGATCTACTGACACAAGTTGAACGAAACCGTTCCAAACGTCAGTATCATAGCCGTTTTGTCAATGTGGGGGAGGGGGGGGGGGGGGGAATACCGAACGTTCCGTTCCCTCGATTTGGTACATTATGTGGAATATCTCGAAGAGATTCCTCGGTTTGAAATTTGAGTCCATGTTCCGTCATCAACTCGGTTGCTCCCTATTTTCTTTCTCACAATCGACGGCGGTAGATATAGTCACATTGTTGGAGATGCATTGGCTTCCTTCTTCTTCATTAAATATTTGCTAGTAGTCCATACTATTTTAACAAAACAACGCATTAAACTCAACCAATATAAACTCAATAACCTGATTCTGCTGGATGGTTTCCATTGCAATGTTGGAGCTGCTCCGGTCGGCCGACGACAGCAGCGTTGGTCCGAACACGATGGCGAGGTTTTGGATGTGCATGCGATTGCTGGAACTGTATTCTTTCACTCGGAGAAGGTGTTCGAGTAAAAACCGCAGCGTGTCCCGATTCACCGTCGGCAGCTCCTTGAGAATGGCCTCAAATGTTTTCAGTTTGATCTGACGCTCCTTGATTTGAGTTGCCTGAAGCAGCCGATCGAATAGGTTGAAGGGGATCAGAGGCTCCTTCATCTCGCGGAAGAACATCTTCAGCGCTCCGGTGAGCACGTGCACGTCTTCCTCCTTCTCGAGAACACTATAGTCATCGATGTTGATGCTGAAGCGGACTTTCTGAACCTGGGATAGGTTCCCTGAAGCTCGGTAGATGCCATCCGCTCGCATGTCTTTGTTCTCGATGGCATCGATGCACCGAGCGACGAACTTTGGCACTGTGCTTCGCTCCCGGTTACACAGCGCGACCAAACTGCAGCCGAACACTGGTTCATCCTTCATGATACCTGGGGATTCCATCATAGTTTTCAGAACTCTTCCCGTCGAACGTCATTCGGATCCATCGGAGCGCCCAAAATCGCGATCAGTGAAACTTGCCTTTCTCTCTGAGCATTTCGGGCGTTGGCCTCCTCATGAAAAACATCTTCAACCTGTCGCCGATCCTTCGCTTGCGTTCATTGGGACTCAGGGTGACGAGATCTGTCGTGGACCCTTTCTCGGATCCAGTTGCTTCTTGGAGTGCTGGGCCCCCTGAGATCGACCCCAGCCCCCCGCTTGATCCCACCGGCAGCGTGTTCGACGGCCTAAGCAGTTTGATTGATTTGGATCGCAAAACTTTCTTGGACCGCTTCAACGTGTCTTTGGTTAGGGTGCCTGAAACAACTTGAGCATCTGAGCATGGTTGTTCATTCGTGTCGTTGAGGGGGGGGGGAGGAGGGGGAGACGGTATTTCCGAAAACTATAGAACGATTCGAAAACTCACCGACAGAGAAATCCCTCATGGTTGTGGAGCAAGTAGCGCCACTGGGTTCTCTGCCTTGCGGCGTCCTAGCCTTCAGGATTTCGCCCGAAATGTCGTAGCCAAGCGGGAGGTGAATGATACAACCCTTTATGGACTCAAACCACTCCTTAGAAGTCTGGACATTGTCATCTTGGAAGAGCACCTTTTGTCCTTGAACTGTTGAAACTTGAAAACAATTTTTTCTCTTCGACTTTTCGGGACACCACTCGATTATAGCTCCCGGCAAAGCGAGTCGACTCAGAGCTCCTTCTCCTGGGGTGGTCTGCTGCCCGCTCTGAGCGTCTTTGTACACGAAGAGATTCTTCGACGTGAGAACCAGGAAACAGCTCACCCAATTCTTCTTTTGCACTTTCTTGCCCGCTTTCACCAGATCAGCTTTGTTCAATGTGCCCTGGAATGAAGATTAGTATCGGCCAACGCGCTTGAGTAAGCGGTCCCCGCCCGGGGCGCCTTATTTCAGTCAGAATACCAGTGATCTTACGGAACCGGAGTGAACTCAAACAGATATGACGTTTTTACCTGACGCTTAACAGTTTCCTCGATGTCCCCGATGTTTGTAAGTTTCTGCACGCTGAGTACGTGCGCCCCTTGGCCCGTGGGCAGGCCATGGATGATGTCGACCGACTTCGACCTCCAGTCGAGGTCCGACAGAATCATCGACCGAGTCTTAAGAGAACGCAGCGAATTCTGCAAGTTGAAGTCACGCTCATTGTGATGATCCGATGGCGCGCGGGAACGACTCCCGATCTGGCGATCACTGAATGTTCGTCGTATCTTCCGCCACATGGTGGTTTTCAGGGGTCGAGTGACAGTGCGCACGACAACATGCTTCTCCTGCATTTCTGTACGAAGAAGCGAAGATGTCGGTTCGTCACGACGAATCGAACTTTGCACACAAGCCGATCCCCCCTCAGCAGCCGGGACAACATCATCGTCTGAACGGCACGCCAAGGCATGTCTCAAACGCAAAGTCTACATCCATCGCGGGATGACGAGCGGAGAACATGGGCGGCACGGTCACAAAGTCGACTGCGCGTCGATTCTTGTGGACATACTATGCTGAGGCCATATCAACTACGAGTGTGTTGCTTGCGGTTCCGTCGGTGACTCAGTCCAAGACGGAACGGGCACTCAGCGCTTGATAAACGACCGCCATAATTCGAAACTTTGAGAGACGTTAGCCGAGAATGGTCGAAGCTAACCGGTTCCCTTTGAAATTCAGGCGAGCAAGTCGTCTCGACGAAGCTGTGCAGACGACACAGACTGGCGACTCGAGCCCGTCAATTCCTGCCCGGACGCTGTTGCTACTTTGAGTGACGTTCATGGGACTCGGTGACTCATCAACAAGAGAGCCAGCATTGCTAATGTGGGAGTCGTTCCATATCTCCGGCCACAAGACGACTGTGCGGATCAATCAGACCGAGTCCATGACTGCGAGAAAGCATGGCGGCAGCGTGTAATGAGAGATGTGTGTTCATCGGGTACATAAGTCGCGGCCGAGAGTCATGCGGGCGACTCGCCGAACCGGGTCACGTCGAACTTCTGGTGCGGTTCCAAGGGATGAGATATGTGCAGAAAAGGATTGCGAAGGGCCGATCATGTGTTCCACAACTTCAGAAAGTCTTGCAGGCCGAGAGAAAGAAGGAGCTCACGCGGTCCACAATGATAACAATCAAGGATGCCGAGCACAAAAACGGATCCGCCAGGATGTTCACTGAGCGGGGAACTCACCTGGGGAGTGGTTTCGTCCGCGGTCCTCTGCTTATTTCTGCTCGCCTCGGCTGCGATATTCGAATTGCTGAGGCTTGAAGTGACTGGCACCAATTTCGGCCCAGAGTTCTTTGGTGCTCCGCCCGACGGCAATGTTTTCGTTCTTAATATCGGAGTCTGTTCCGCTTCGTTAGCATGCCGTAACACTGTCTTCGAGCAGTCGTCTTCGAGGTTTTTCTGCGGAGCAATAGCAAGAAAAATTATTCTCCCTGTGACCGTGTTCCTGATTCTGTGAAGCGTCGCAGACTGATGCTACCGACTAGCGAGGCTGGAGTTCAGCATCCTGCGGCCAAGGGAGCAACGCGTGGAGTCCGACTTGAATGGCGAGTCTGTTTCGGACGAAACCGAACACGACATTCAAAACGGAATTCTCTTCACTCATCTTGGAGTTCGGAACCAGGCTCGACTGTCCTATCTTTGTCCGTTCGGTTCCATTGAGAAGTTTTGATCAACATAGAGGCAGCACCGATCACAACATTCGAGAGCTCCGATGACTTGGCGCGACATTGGACATTCACCACGACAATCAGGTCGGAAGAGACGAATTCAGACCGACCGGGTTTGTGACACGTAAACATCTCCGAGTCATGATTTTTCCGAAGTTTCTACAAGCACAGTCAAAGCGGAGTATTCTGCACATGATCACGGTGCCGAGAAGGTAACTCGCCTTTCGCCGCTGAGGAGGTCGCGGTGCCACCTTGTAACGCAAAGTACACAGGTTCGTTAAGAATGCAAAGGAAACTTCTGAAATTCGGTTCCGAAAATCGACTTTGACCGCGTGTCACCCTCGTCTGACGGCACTGCCCGGCTCGATACAGCCCCTAAAACTTCTTTTCGACTCTACTTTCCATCTGTTTTCTCAATTAGTTCCCACGTTTATAACTTTTCCGCTTTTTCCAAAAGGCCTCGAGGCAAGAAGGATAAACTGCTTCGAAGCTAAACGCTCGAACCGTTGCCGATTTGCGCGTTACCGGTTCCAATGTTACTTTGGCTAGAAATATTAGTGAATAATTCTCCCGAAAACACCAAGGCTAGCATGGTTGAACGTTGAGATAAGAGCTAGCTGGCACGTTTGGCCGGCAGCAAAGTTCGTAGTAAATGTGCTCCGAAACGATGCTGACCTCGAGACAACTTGAACTAATCATGGCTCGACTCTTCTGTTCCAAATAATTCGGTACCTTCTGTCTCTGAGGAGGCATCGGAGCGACTTTGGGCAGTTCCCAAGCAGTTCGTTGGGTTCCTTCTTGGTAGAAGTAGATCCGTCCATCGCTGTCGAAGCTGCTGCACCATTTTTCCTCGTTAAGATCGTTGACGAAGTACATCGATCCGCTTATGTCGTCATAAACCTGCAAACGGAGTTCCGAACAGTGAGCGAGATCTCCTGTCTGGCGAGCGATCCCATCATGAATAACGATCGAAACCGCGACTCGGACGTTATGGAGGTTTTACAAACAGCGCGATCTCGAGGTGATGACGACTGGAGTCACGGATGTTTGCTTGCACCAACTTCCTTTTGATTTCCAAAAGGCCGAGACGATCAGATAAATCCTTCAAGAAAGTTCCTGGCACAGAGTCACGTATCAAATCGCCTCGACCACTGTCTCGGAACACCGGCCTGAGCAGGAGCGTGCGATCCAGAGACTGAGACACCGTCACATGGGGTTATAGGGCTGTCTCTGCTAATGCATCGTTTTAGTCGATGGCGGATGACCAGCGGATATGGACAAATTGGGGACCACGGCTCCCGCTGCTTTTGTGGCCGCGGGTCCAGTTGACGCGGTCAACTATGAGGCGTTCACGAGGTCACGAAACGGAAATCAGTGGCGTATGCCAAAGCAGCGCTACGCTCGGGTAACGCTCATTGTCATAGGACCTAGCGACCAACCAACTCTCTGTGGCGTTTCGGAAGAGCCCGCGTATCTCGGACGAGAACTCAAACATTCCCATTTTCTCTGCCAGCGTTCCACTGGGCGCGCCTCGGAAGCCTTTCTGTGCGGCGAGGGACGCAAGGGCGCTATCGCATGACGAAGTCGTCAGCTCTAGTCTCGTTCCCCTCCCCAAACATGGCGCAAAACAGAGAGCATCGCGACTTGTTTGAACCGCGGGAGATTTCTCGAAACTCGGACGAACGCAGCTCGGAATCGATTCCGGGCGCTCTGTTCAGCCCTGAGAGAACGCTGTTGGACCGGTGCAGCGGACTGGTCATGGAGAAGAACCACTCGAACCGGGAAGAGCGGTCCGAGCCCTGGGAGAGGGGGTGAACCGGAACCGGGAATGTTTTCGTCGCAACCTTCTTCTCGGAAATTCCACTCACTTTGCTCCAGCCCGGTGCCGACGTTTCGGTGGGACTGGGTGGTGGTGACGGCATGCCTTCCATCGAGCTGTCCAGACCCTCGACAGAATCTACAGACTGAGTGAGACGTTGACTAGAATACTTTCTCCGGGTCCTTGGAGGTTTCCACGAGTGTTCCCCGGTAACATAATTATAGTAGTAGGGACGACCGCCTTCAGATCGATACTCGCCCCAATGATCCGAAAGGTATCTGCAAGGGTTTGACTCATCTCAATTCCACGACTTGAATGACCTCAAACCCGCTCGAGGCGGTTCCATGATCTACCGAGGGTGGAGCCCTCTCCACGAAAAGTCTGACGCACGTCTCGCTCACCTCACGGGGTCTTCGTTCGGGGATGGAAACGGAGGCGTAGTTGTTAAAGTATAGTCGAGCGTTGCCTGATGTCCTCCGTGACGTCCATCCGGAGGTGGTGGCTGAGGTACGTTGGCGTAAATTGGCTGACCTTCACTCCGTGGCTTCGTGGATGACACCACCACCGATCTAGGAGCCGAGCGGGGAGGCAACTGGATCGGGTTGAATCGGAAGCCTGTGGGAGAACTTGAAACCAGATCGGTTTCGTCCCCGTCGTCGAGATCAGATCTGGCGAACGAAAGCAACGGGAATCAGCGAGAGAAGAAAAACTCCGAAATCTTTCAGACCGAACACTGCAAAAACGGTGAACCGGGCCACAGAAACCAGCGCTGCTCCCTCTCTGTCGGAGGCAGCCAACGTCAGACAGGTCGTTTCCCACACACACATCGAAATCGTGGCAAAATATTTACGTTCTGCGCCGATTTCCTAACGAATACTATGAAAGCATCATTCGAAAGAGTTTCGCGATTGAACCAGCCGACAACGAAAGGATGAGCGCGTGATCTATGGCCGGTTCCACCCGCTCTAATCCTAGACATCGGGTGAAAGCTCGAACAAGACGACCAGCGGAGAAATATTATTTATCTCTTTCATTCGTCACAAAAGCTCCGCCACCAACTGTCAGCCCTGGTCGGGAGCGACCGAGATTCAGCTGGATCGGAACAGAGTCGAGGTTGAAGTTTTCAACTCACCCAGTTTGCTGGTTCTCGATGAGAGAATCTTCGTCGCTCCGTGGTTCACTATCTTCGTCGAGAAGTTCTCCCATTTTCTCTCGTCGATGCCGAAGGGCCTCATCGAGAGACATCCGGAATCTCCTCTCGAGGGCCTGGCCGAAACCGGGGCCTGGACTCGGACTACTGTCCGCATCGAGATCGTTGTCATCTGCCGGGTGCACCTTCAAGACGCACTGGATTGGTTAGGAGCATATCTCACAAGATGGAATCGTACAACAACCGGAAATGAGCATGAGCAGAGAAATAAAAAATATCGAGAGCAATTCCTCCTTTCTGATACCGGGCAGAACAACATCGAAACATGCGAAACGGGAGCATTCAAAGATAGACCAGATCTCTCTCGATCGTACGACATCAACAGCACCATCCACGCATTCAGCTGGATGGTTCGTCTGTCTCTTCATTTCGCTGCGCCATTCCTGCTGGGATGGATGATGCACTTGGAGCTTTTTCGAGTGACACTCCCAGCGAATCCCAAGCAAAGCCGTGTCGCAAGCAGCTGCACCCCACAAACAGTTGCAAGAAGATGGCACACTCAGATGCAGGCAAAGTGATCACGGCTTGTGTTTTCTTCCTTTCTTGCGCAGCCTGCCTGGATGAAGCCTCAAACTCCAGCAGCCATCCGTAGAACCTCCGGCGGACACTAACCTCTAGACTAGCTTGAGCAAACAGGGTGTTTGGCGGACTGGAGTGCGAGTGCCTGACTCCTGCCCTGTTCTGTACTCCTACGTCCTTATGTTGCTGCTTCTGCTGCTGCTGTTGGAGTTGTTTTATCACATCACTTTGACTCGGTCCCCCTCGACTTTGCTGCACCTTCAATGAGCTTCTCGGAGGTGGTTGCGGATAGTGGTGAGGATAGTCCCTCTCGAGCGGTTCCGGAGGAGTGTCATCGTCGAGGGTATCCTTTGAGCCTTTCGAATGGTCTCCTTCCTGAGAACTTTTTGGCGATTCCAACGACGACGCTCTCCGCTCGAGGGAATCCTGTCTCGAATAGTCCAGCTGCAAGCAGCATTCCCGCGTCATCGCTTCTCCCACTTAAGAGCTCTCACTCCTCTCTAGCATCCTTGATCTGCTCCTGTATAACCTCCTTGACAAACAATCCAGGATCAGCGACATCCCAGCGTTGCGAACACCTGACGTGAGACTGCTCTCCTGCCCCGTCCCGTGACGATTCAAGCGGAGGCCTCACTTCAAACCTCGGCCCGAGGGGGGGGGGGGGGGTCTGATCGCGGCACGGGTTCGGCAACCGGAGGGGGGGGGGAGGTAGCACACGGAAACTTGACGAGGAACCTCGGAAAGTTCGGCGCACTGTCAGACACTTCAGCTGAGCTGCTGATCCGCACAGCCGACTGGCCGACTCGCTGGCGGTAGTTGGCCGGCGACGCAGACGTCACCCGAAAACGTTCGGGGAAGAGGAATCCACGGCAAGGGATCAGCGGTACCACCCCGTTAGCTAACGGATCTTTCTGCCAAGGACTGACGGCCAGCCAGCGAACCCACTGTATTTCATTAACCACAAGCGGGAAAACGACACTCATCCAGCCAATAAGCGAAACAGCAGAGCAGAACAAAGTTATCAGATGCTCGCAGCAGATGAGATCCACCGCTTTCTCGCGGACGAATGGAAAATTTCGCAACTCCACAAAAAGGGACCTCTTCAGGGAGGGGCGACGGAGCCGAAACTTCGCCGCGGAGCTTGATGAAACAGAAAGCGTCTCGGATCGTGTGGAGTCCTCCGATGCGGCGACAGATCGACCCAACTGTGCGAACGGTCTCTGAGGGTAACGGCGATACCGTCGGACGCGATCCAAGAACTCAGTCGAACTCGGGAGGTGCTCCAGAAGCGATTTATTGTTGTGGAAATCATCTCGCCGGGAGCCGACTTGCTCGGTTGCTTGGCGAAAAGCCTGCCTGAACCAGTCGAGTGAAGGCTTCATTCTGGATTCGTTGCTTCGGTCCGCTCCAGGTCAGCGCACCTCGACTTGCCGCCTTTACTCGGAGCAGCAGCGCTGTCAGAAGCGGATCAATGAAACGAAACGCGCGCACCGCGACTGCATCTGGTGGTGGCGATGGTCATTTCCAGTCTGCGGCACTGCAGCCCCATCAGGTGAAACGTTTTCCACCGAAAACGCTCCGTTGGCGAAACTTGCGCACATGCGCTGATGCTGCACATCCTGTTGTTCCAACCACCCACCCACCCAACGGAATCGGATCCTCGGATCAGATCACATGCTCGCCTCTTCCATATTTAGTGCTGCTCAGTGCGTTCGGGCAGGAATCTACACGATATCTTCTACTGCCACCAGATACCGTCGCTGATAGCTGTTATCGGCTAAACGACGGATCAAGACGCAGTAGGCGGAAAGCGAGGCACTTCAGTGCCTTTCCCTTCAGCGAAAGTGTCAGCGGCTTGAGCGGTGGAGCGCCACTTTCGAATCCCACTCCGAAGAATTCGAAATAACGGATAAAGGAGTGAAGACGACATCAATCAGACATCAGACTCGAAACGAAGCTTCCACTTCCTTGGCCTCCACGACGAGCGAGACGCACGAAACACAAAGTGACATTGATCCACAACATCAATCATTCGGCCGAATCGATCATTCCCCACTAATGGTTCGGCCGGGAACGATTCCGACAGTTGTTCACAGAGATGAAATACATTTCAAGCGGCTCCAAAATGTGCGGGCGAAGGCTCTAACGCTACGCGGATAGGGAACGCGACACATGATGAGACGCCTACAGAATGATATTCCCGTTGATATTCCTGCCTGGACAGCATGATTGTGCGTCTCCTACGCTGAAGCTCAGTGCGCTTTGAGATTAGCAACCGATGGCGTTCCTTTCGTCCTTGACGGAATTCCGGCACTCGGATTCTACTCACCTCGAGATAGGCCGGCGGGGCGAACATGACTTTCCCGTCGTGGCACCGACGGACCTTCCACCAGTCCTCCGAGTGGAACTCGAGCACTTCGAGGCTTTCTCCCTTGCTCAATCGGACGGTATCCATCACACCGGGCTTTTGTTCGAGGTCGTAGCTCGTGTCCACCATCACTCTGGCGTACATTCTCGGCCCCTTGACCTCGTCGTCCGAGCGCTCCATTTTTCCGTTTGATGTTTCCAACTCCCGGTCCCTCGGATCCTCAATTCCGGGGGACTTGAGGAGTTACATCCTCTCTCTCAACAGCATGGCGCCCGCCGAGTGAACGATGTTCGAGCACCGTCTGAAAGAGAATGGATCGATTGGAGTTTTCGTTTACTTCGCGGCTCTGGTTCGAGGCCCTCGATGAGGAATATCAGTGCTGATGAACGAGGTAGACTATAAACAGCAACAAATTGGAAGATTTCGCTCGGTTCGACCGAAAACGGGTCGAAGTGGGGCGCAGCAAGCTTTCTCTCGTCGGATCGCGTTCGAGGGCTGCACCAGCATCGGTCTCGTGACTCCCTCCCACCTACACGACTGAATCCGCTACAAAACCACCGGCGTCCTCCCAGCTGCCGACAAAGACATCGCTTCTTTGAGCCAGAGGGAACTTCGTGATGGTCAACTTCGTCGTCTTCATCGACTACCAGGTCCAACGACGTCAATACGGCCGAATGGTCATCGTTCGTGCCGATCCGCCTTGCCTGCTCGTCGATCTGTCGTTCCAACTAAAGAATCTGAATGGAGTTCACCGCCATGGGACCATGGGCTATTTTCGAAACGGCGCAAAGAAATCTAATGCGAACGCAACCGCGAGATGTCGGGACGTTTTTGATTTGGTGTTTTCGAGCAAACAGCGCCCCAACGGTGCGTTCGAGAAGATTGTTTCCCACCGACGGGAAGGACGGCAACAACCGTCGTTCGATCTGTGTTTGTGTATTGTTCTACCGAACGTCATTTCATTGTATTTCCAAACGTGACACCGTGGTCTTCGGAGCAGGGATCAAGACATTGTCGTTGCCGACCATAGCTCCGCAGCAGTTAATCTTGCACTTCGTCTTCCTTCGACTCGCTTAGTATCAATGAGAAGAGGAACGGTTGGTTACTCAAGCAGCGCGTCGCCTTCACTTCTCTGTTCGTTTTTTTGGCTTAGATAGCTCAGCGAGCTAACTCAACTAGCTCGCATCCGATCCGGCTTACTGTCTGTTGCTTTCCCTCGACCGCTTTTTCGGCACTTCCAGCATCTTCGTCGGCTACAAATATTATGACGGCAGAAGTGTGCAAGCAAACAACGAACATTCAATTCCTCATATGAATGGAAGGATGAGGATTCGGAACCTCGAAAAATGGGTTTATGGCTGTTTCGATTGGGCACAGTCGTTTTAGATTCGCCATGGAGCGTCGAAAGTCGACACGGAGTCCGGGAGCGGGTCTCGTGCTTCCCCCAACGAATGGAAAGATCATATCATATTCATGTACAGTACAACCTCTATTATTTCAATCCCGATAATTTCAACCTCAATCATTTCGAACGGTCGGGCACCAACCTCGATTATTTTAACTTGATATACAGTGCAACCCCGAATATTTCAACCGTTTCCCGCATCGATTAGTTGAAATAATCGAGAACGTACTGTACTGATACTGCTGCACGTTCGAACGTCTCCAACTTCTGACAGATGCGGGGATAATGTTCTGAAAACATTCGGGTGGGAAGTGAATTAGCTAACGAAATTGAGACGTTTGAAATTTTGATTCGCGGAATTCATTGTCGAATCAATGGAGACGGGTGCGCGGCGCCGAGCTCGCAGAGGAGACGAGGAGCTCCATGGAGTGACGACTGCGATGTGCACCACACCCAGAGATGTTCCTCAGATTCCCGTTCTGTTCTCAGGTTTGACTTCGGCTCACAAGCTGAAGAGCAGCCTTCGCGTCGGACTTGCTGGAACCCGAAACAGAGCCGCTTTGGTAACTTCGACTAGGTGAGCATTCCACCCGAGGTTACCCGTTCGAAACTCATGAGGAATAGGTTCCAAGAACTCTTCGATGGCCGTGGAACCGTTGCTTTCATGTTGAACTTTGATCAAGTTAAACTTGCACGTGTCCACGATGCGTTTGGCTCTCCACTGGATGAAAATGCACTGGAAAGCTTCGTTGCTAATCACGACAGACAGTTTCGTCATCGGTATGATTCCTGGCTGAGTGGGCTGTGAGTCAACTATGATGAGGTTCTGTGTGCTGAAGTCGTGCGAAATGAGCCTGTCTGCGTTCAGATCACTCCATGAACGAGGAGGCCCAATGAGGGATCTTTGCTCGCGATTTGGCGGTCATCATAACTTCTGTCCAAGTCTTGAATGTGTTCGTCGACGTTGTACCGATGAAGGGAGATCTCACGAGCCCTTTTACCCTCTCTCCTCCGGGCTGGCCGTTATGGACCGTGATTAACATTCTCTTTCGGATGACAATCGGCTCTCGCCCAGGTGTTGTCGATGAACTTCTCGGTTCCGGATAGTATCGGACTGGTGGACGGCGATGTTTTGATTCGTCTCTTGTCACTGACAGGGTAACGATGTTTTCGTCGATGCTGACCACGATGGAAAGCTTGTCATCGTTCGTGAGGTTGTTCTGCTTCTTTTGAAGGAGACAGAAGGCGTTCTCCTCGATGTGACTCTCAATTCGTTCCGTGTCGGTGACAGTCCACGCGATGATTCCTCTCTCCGCTCAGTTAGGTGTTTCATGCATCGGATTTGTGCCGATTTCGCTTTGGCTGGCGTCAACACTGACGATAATACGTGCGGCTTGACCATCCTAAGCGAGAAGTACGTCTGTGCGGAGTGATTGTTTTCCATCTTCCGGAAGCCTTCGATTTCAACGTCTCGTTCAAGAAGATCAATCGTGGTCTTCCGGAATGTTTCCATATCTGAGATGAATCGATCCTAGAAGGTGATCATGCCCAGCGCCACGCAGGTCTCGGAGATGCTTCTTGGTGGAGGAAATTCCACGGTTGCCTCGGTCTTCTCAGGATCTGGTATCCATCCTCCCTCGCGGATAATGAAACATAACAACTTGACTCGACTCTGCCACTTCGGGGAGATCCGTTTGAGATTCCGCGAATGATCGACTCGTTCTCGTTCTTCATTCCCCCATTGATTCCTGGGATCTGTTTCAAAGTCTCGATCGGGCTCAGATTTCCTTGGGACTTCTCCACGGCATGATTTCGTTGAATCCAATAGTACCCAGGCTGTTCGCATCTTCCAGGGATGTAGCAGTCGGCCTCGAACTTGATACCATTCATGAAGATGGAGCGCGCTTCGTCGGTTCCGAGTGCGCTGCCGCCGGTTTGGATCAGATTGACTCTGAGGGACGAAGAGACGGCTTCCGAGTCGGAACCGAGTCCTTTGTGACATCAATGTTGCTTCCGCACCGGTATCCCATTACAGGTTGAACATTATTCAGCTTATCAATACTTGTTTCGGGAACCGCTCGACGGTGTTCGATTGCAGTCGAACTCGCAGGATATTTCGCTCGCCTGCGATGCAAGTCTGTTGCCCTGATGATCAGGCTTGAGCTAAATGACCATGGTCCGAACACTCCGACTCTCACCGAGGACCGCCCCGCGAGAGAAATAAAATTTCTAGTTCTCGGACTTGGATTCCTCGATTTATCGCGGTTCGAGCTCGACGAAAGATTCTGTTTACCTCGATGAGGTTCAAAAAATATTTTTCGGCTGCTTGGTTGATGGCACACATTAGTTCTCACACGAAGCGATCTAGTTGCCATTGTGTCGGTGTTGCTCGATCGGCTCACGCATCTTCTGTGGTTTGATGTAGTTGACGAAGTTATCGTATTCGCGAACATCGAATTCGTTGATTACCAAACGGATGACGCCGCGTGCCGCTTCTAGCTAGAGCGCCGGCTTCAGAGTTGGGAATGTGTGAATACCGCTCATACCATTCGTTTTGGGGATGACTTCGACATCCTCGGATTCATTGGCCTCATGAACGTACGGGCAGAAGCTGCCTTTGGCTATTTGTGGCAGGGCTTGGAAGCCATCATCGAACACCATGGTCAAAATGTTTTGAAGTTCTTCCACAGAGAGCGACATTTTCTCGGTGTTCACCGAGCATCTCGGATGGATCCACTCAGTCTTTGGCACTTCGTGAATCGGTCACTGGTTATGACAGGCACTGAGCACAGGAGGTGAGTTCAAAAGAAATGACTTCGTCGCCACTTATGCAGTCACTGCAATCCCGTGGCAGTTCGCGTTCCGTCCGACTGGCAGACGCCGACACAATAATAAGATTTTCATTGGAGATCACTCCCGGATTGATGGCATGGGATTGGATCTTCGGAAAAACCTTATCGCGCGGCCCAAAGGTTCGGACCGAAGCATCATGACGATGGCCCCGAATAAGTCGAGAATGGGACCTTCCAAAGTCGCAACAAAGATTCCGAATAAAACGACGAGCGTCGACACCCAAAAATCAACGGGGAAAGCCTCGGCACTTCAAGGGGATTCGAAGTAGGATCAACGTCATCAGTTATACTTCGTTGGTCGTATCGTGGCGCGTGTAGTATTAGTCAGCCGGCTACTATTACAGAACAAGGGAACGAAAACCAGCGCGCATCAGATTCTGGTGGTCGATAAAGCGTCATCCGAAGACGTTGAGGGACGAGTCAGACAGCCAAGAGAACATCTACAGAAACAAACGAATCGATCAAACAGACGAACCTTGTGGGAATCCGTGTGCGTGCGCGATTATCAAACGACAAGGAAAAACACGTGAGAGACGCTCAGCGCCTGTTTGCGCGCGACACTGTACTTTGGCAATACTGTCGATGCTCCGTAACGGTGTCGCCTCGTGGAATGCTATCGCGTCCAGCGAATCATCTGTCTCGGAAGCGGTGTTGGTCGCGCGCAACCAGCTCGAGCACCAACCAGCGGTATCGGTCCTTGCATTGAACTCCAGTGAAGGTTGTCCCCTGCCAGCATGAATGGATGTCCAATGCCTAATCACTTAGGCGCTTCCACCGTCGCTGCCGTCACAGCTAACCGCGGGGATTTATTGAAACAACACAGACATTCGGCCGGCTCAGGAATCCGGCACCAAACTCCTCTGAGCGGTCGCCGGAATCAGAAATTCGATTTCTGATCTTTGAAATTGGCGCGCCCTTCACGACTCGGTGTCCGGGACCCGAAACTCTCTAAGCGGGCCATGTGGAATGAACGTCGCGTAACTAGCAGTCCCGAGTGATGGCGGTCGTGTGGTGCCACAAAACAGTCGATTCTGCAAGTTTCATCCGAATGCGCACAGTTTGATTCATTCGTTTTTCCTTGGATTCTGCAGCTATTCGATAAGCTCAAACGCGTCACGGCCTTCGTCTTTGATTCCACGTTCGACTTTCTGATAGAATCCTAAATCAATAGCGACGACGCTGTGAGACATTCTGCCCATTGTGTTTAGGGATAGAATCCCGGAATTCGGGTTGATCCGGACTGACCGGGCGGGCGGCGAACCAACCAACCAGATAGACGACCGGACACATCACGGGCCCACCACGAGCTGAACGCCCATTCTGAAAGCTGGTTCTGTTAATTCGTCAAATGAGTCATCGCCTACGCCGCTCTTGACAAGAGGAAAAACTATATCCGTGGAATAAACAAACTCGTTCAGATCGAGGATGTGGCTGTCCAGGGTAACAAATAGGGACGATAGTTACGATTCCTTCGCGAGTTCCGAAATCTTCAGATGAAAATCTGAGCTTCGAAGTGGGAATCGGCTGGAGTTCTCAACTTGGAACATCAGATCCATTCTCGTGAGCGAGAACAGACCGATTCAAGACGGGGTGGCGTCAGTCATCGAACCGCAGAGAATGCAGACAGAGGTCCAAAATCATCTTCAGGTGTGTCCCCAAGCTTCAGGAATCAAATCGTTTCAACGGAACGCGGGCGGCAACGGCAGTTCAGAGCCAGAGTAGAACAACATCCGAAAGACCTGAAGCCGGGGGCCGGGTTCCAGTCTGCGCAGCTGACGGACGGACGGGCGGGCAGCCAGAGGGCTGATTGCTCGCTTGCTTGGCTGACGTCAAAAGAGGGACTCAGTCCGTGAATCCCGTTGATCAGCGAAGCGTCAACCCAACGGGTCAGGACGCCCCCTGACATCGTCGCCCTGCCCGCCGCCACCGCAGCTTTCGACGGAGCCAGGCCGTCAGTCAGAATGACATTTCCTCGCAGTTCTTCGCTTAGGTGCTGTTGACACGTGAACACGCTCATTATTCGTTCAACTTTTAACCTTCCGTCGAGTTTATTTCCATTCCTTAAGAAGGATGCCTGCAGCTTCTCACGTATGGCGGCGGCAAAACTTTCTTCCCTCCGATGCTCTCGACTGGGAACCACATGTCATGCATCGCAACAAGATTGCCACCGGCCGACGTTGGTTAGACTTCGGATCTGAGAGTCAGTCCTCTACTCGAGAGCCCCTTCCTTAAGATGCTAATTCGCACCAACGCATCAACAGAAGAATGCCCCCCGCAGCCCCGTGCGGAGTCCACTAGTCTGAGTTCATCGGACGGCCCCGATCTTCGAACCGACTCAAAAGTCATGTAACTCGGTTCCGCAACATGATGACCCCAACTCAAAGTGGCAGCTCTCGGTGGCCGGGGGATTCACGAGATGCTCCTTCCATCAATTCCCAGATGGCCACCCGCTCTATGCGATGACTCCCCCTGGCTCCGAGGACTCGCACGACTGAATCTCAGCCAACTCCATCGGTCTCTTACCTCGTGTACTAACTCACGTTGCTTCAAATTCTCTGCTGCCGTTAGAAGTATGTAACTGCTTTCTTTATACAATACATTGACTAGCAAAGGATTCGTGAGCCATCGAGAGGCCCTGAGGGAGGCTACCCCATCAGCGGTAGCGGCATCATCAGCAACGACACGAATCACAACGCGACCTTTCAGCCATCACGTTCGAGGTTTTCAAGCAACCCAACCCGAGGTTCAGTCGGCCAACACGACTGTCGAATTAAATTATATCACGCGACTTTCGGATTTCTCCGTTGCGTTCTACGCCGGTAAAGTATAGCGGCTGCAGCGATGGAACCGCGGAGTCGGAAGACCACAAATTGTCAAGGAGGCGGATTGCGGAGGCGTGTTGATGTTCATCTGAGCAACTCAATCCGATCATGTTGGTTTCCCAGGTCCCGGACGCCAGAAACAGAACCGGGAACTATGTAAACACAGGTCACGATCTAACGACCAGCTTCTGTCGATCTAGTGGTCCTGAGAGGACGATGACACTACTGCGCTCTCCCTGAATAGGGTGCTGCTGACGATGAACCACTTGCCTGAAGCAACTGACTCGCACTTAAATCTCGGTGCGAGCTCGAGGCCGACCAAATGGCTGATACCGCTTCGTTCGAGAGACACGAGTATCATTGATGAGCAGCATGGGAGATTAATAGCAATTCGAACATCGTCTGTCGGGGTCCCTCCCAAAAACACTCTGCTGTTCCCCCATTGAGCTCCTAGCAGGTTGCATGCCGTCCCAAAGCTTCGTTTCTCACCTCGAGAGAGTTGCCTCCAGTACACAGAGTGCGAGAGTCACACTGAACCCCACGTCATCAACGTCAGATCACTCGATTACGTCCGCAACGATTATACACAGAACTCAGAACTGCACCACACACTCACTACTCACACTCGCACACACTCACACACACACAAAGAATCAGCTGGAGTCGGCCATGGTGAGAGCGAGGGAGGGGATCCGGTTGGCGCCAAAATTTGAATTAGGCCCTGCGCGAACCACGACAGAACTTCAGAGTCTGGTTCTGGATCAGCTGGAATTCTTGGAAACGATGTCGCTTTCCGATGAGATCCGTGGCAGAGGCAAAGAGGTCGGTGTGAAAGACATACGACCACCCGCGAATTTGTGAAAACTGACGATTATCTGTCTTTGAATCCCATGAAACATGGCGATTGCCCACGTATCAGTCACGAGTCACGACGCCCGGCAGTTGCTTAGCCTGGGAGGGGGGTGGAACTGGGCAGGCTCTTGTTTACGCCAGAACTTCCGAGTTCATCCTATCCCAGTCGAGCTTCCGAAACAAAGTTTGGATGTCTAGTCTCTCGAAACCGAGCAATATAATTATGATATCATATAATATGGTGAATCGATCCTTAATAACGTGAGGAACAAAAACCTCAACGCCTCGCTTCTGACCTCTCACCTCGAACCTAGGCTTCGAACGAAGGGAACGTTATTGACGAGGCGAAAAGCCCGTTCTCATTGGACTCAGAAAATGGATAGATCATATACATTCTCCATGAATCGTTCGGGAGACAAGGAAAGAGAAGCTCCTTCAAGTCGTCTCAGAACTCGTGGGAGGTAGGCTGCCCGGAAGAAGAATCCAGCCAGTCTCCCCCCCCCCCCCTGGGAAAATTCTGGCTGCGCCTTGTCTCGCGCGGAATTATGTTTATCACATTAATTTCTCAGCGATGCAGTCCGAATTCCGCGAGAGAGATTGCTACTCCTGTGGTGACTCTCCCAGAAGCTCCCAAATGCGGAAGGGGTTTCGGTGATACCTTGGCTTATTATGCGACATTCTACTGGAATAGAGTAGCCTCCTACTGAAAGTTTGTTCGCTGGTACCGGCAGTCAACGCGCCAGCGCGTATGGCTTACGAAGTTTCCAAGTAACCGGAATGCCACGCGTGCGCAGAGATCTCATCATCGTAGAGTCGCAAGCATCATTTATCACCTGGCCGTTCTGGCCGTCGACGACGATTTCCCCGGCGAGCCTGGCGACGGCTGGGAAAGCAGTCGTGGTCAAACCTGGTTTGTCAAAGCCAGGGACGTAAACTGACTTGAGAGGGATGAGCGCCTTCGGAATCATCTCCATCCGGTCCGAATCCTCAGCTCCCCTCAGACTTCCTCCTCAGACTTGTCTAGCGACGACAGCGCCAGGGAAAAGACCGAGATCGAGAGGGTCTAATGAGTAACCGTGGTCTCATAGCTCAGGGTAGCCGGATATTTCGATGAGTTGTCTTATTCGCTCTCGAAGAAGTCATACTTCCCTTCGACACTATTTCGCTCCAGAGGCAAACCCTTCTGGGAGGAGTTTGCATCCCGATTACACAACGCTACTCGAATTGAGAGTGCGCTTCACGAAAACATCCCTTAGCTTACGCCGGATAATGGGCGCAAAGTAGTGGTTCCCGAGTTTTCTCGAGGCACTTGAAGGAATCTCAGTCTGCTATTGATGCGCGAGCGTGGTCGCATCAGTCGACGCGAGAACATTCTCGACAAGCCCAGAGCGACTGAATCGAACAGCGATGACAAGGCGCTGGACGGATTCCTCTGGAGCTGACTGGATTTCCTGTACGAGGATGATGAATGGTGGAAGAGAACGTTTACATCGAGCAGCTCCGCTCAAGATCCCGCAGTCTTCCCTGAGCCTGGGACATAGCGCGTGTCTCTGTTGAGCCCTGCCGAATCTATAGAGTGATCATGTTTCCAAGCTGTGGTGTTTGAAACTAGCCCAGATCCCAAGCGGGGATCGGAACGGCCCCGTGAAGTTTCCGCGGAAAAGGAATTTATTGTGCGCTAGGAGCTAGTTATTCGCGACCGCTCTGTCCGAAGTCGGGGGTATGTTCCGTTGTTCTTTGTCCTAACATTCCGTGTTCTCTCGTGCCATCAAGCAGCATGGAGAGTTTTCGGGGCTTCGAGAGCAGGTTCAGCTCCGCGTTGTTCCGCAGGCGGCGCGAAGGATATCTGTTCGAACTATGGCGCGCTCTCCTCGCTTCAGGAGCGCGAAGGAGGACATCCGGCTAGGTTGCCAGGGTTCTTTGATCCGCTCGTTCCTCGATCGTGGTTTAGCGAGCTATCCAGCAGCTACGGGCTGGTTCCCCATCGGAATCCGTCGCGGAACTCCAACCGTTCCCTTCATCGCCTTCCCAACTGAGATGTTCATCTGGCTCACGAAGGAAAATTGCTGCGCACGCACTCCGGGGAACCGTTTCCGATTCCTGAAGGGCACAGGTCGCACTCTTCAAGCGTCCATTCGTGAGTCAGTGTCGTGTCAGAAGCTCCCCGTGCGAGCGGTCGGAAGCGCGATGTGAATCCGAGCGGGGTGCTCGCGGCTCACCTGACCAGGTGTGCGGGGGCCCGGGTCCACCCCAAGAACCTGGACTTCAGTGAAGCGCTGCACTTGTGAGGCATATGCGGGTAGTTTCGGAATGCGTTGATTCCAATGCCAGTTTCTATGTGGTGATGGTGCGCTGTGTACCTTACTCCATGGATCGCCTCTCGTGACGTCCGCAAACCGCAACGACGTCCCGGAGCGACGGCGAGCGCACGGAGTATTCGAAAGCACTCAAGCTAACGCAAACGCCAACGCCCAACGAGCTTTTCAATACCGCGGTGAGTGAAAGGAATTCGCTTCCCCTGGTCCTTTGTCACTCATCCCGATCTCACGTGAAGACTCCTCAACCCGAAATGACAAGTCGCTATCCAAGGTCCTAGTCTCGGGTGTGCGTTGTCGTCAGAGAGCAGCGGATTCCCACCTACGACAAAGCGGCCCAGTAAACGTCGGCGAAAGGCGCACTGTACCGGTGCGACAGGGAAACCGGTGCGCCCTCCGTATCTTGAGTTCTGTGTAAACATTTCACAGGTGCTACACGCCTCTCACTATGAAGCTTGTGGAGGCGTTCCCGAAGCCCCTGCCTCACCTCCAGTCGGTTCTCCCGTGATCCCAACACCGGGAATTTCTCCCGATTCCGTTGTCGGTTGATGGAAGTAGCTGGGGCGAGCCCCATCCGACTGGAGGAAGCAAACTCGATCGTGCTTTCAAAACTCCGAAGAAAAAAACCCGGAAACCGCTGGAGTCGGTGACCAATCGGAACCAGAGGACGTGGCGTCCAGAGCATAATTTGGAAGGCGGGAATTTTATTCATCGGCAGCGTGAGTTCTCTTCGGCAACGGAATCGAGAGAACTGAACAGGAGCCAACTCGTGGGGTTGGGACGGCTAGAAAATAACTTGCACAGGGGGTATTAGCGGTTTCCGCTGCACGAGAGAACGGGGGCAAGAAAGCCGAAGCAGGAAGTGGAAACCGAGTTTTATTATCTAGAGATAGCGCATCGCTGGTTTGCTCCGACAACCGGCTCACCTTACCCACCAGCGATGGCAGCATGCCTGCCTGCTTGGCTCGCCCAACCTCGGAGCGCGATCGAGTCGAATTCTCCGGTGAAGTACTCACCCGATACTCGAGTTCTAGGACTCCAGTCGGTAGGGAGGGCGTCTCGATGTTCTGTCGGGAAGAGCAGCGGAAGATCCAGGCAGGATGGCCACTAGGCCAGAGCAGCACAGCTACCGCCGCCACTCTGGGAAAAGTTCTCCTTTTATGTGGGGGCGGGCGAGCTGATATTGAATTATACAGCAGTTCATTAGGATTTGGCCAAGAGATGTACGATGTGAAGGGCTGAGCCGCGGCGAGCCACGTGGGGCAGCTCTTCTTCCCCGCGGCCCGAGCCATCGCCAGAGACGCTGCTGAATTGCTCGCGAGCACTTCCAGCGCGAGTTGGGTCGACGCGAGGCTCATCTGCGCCTGTCGGGATCCCTGGACGGTGCAAAGCCGCGGTCTGCTCCACCAATCGGCCAATCAATCGAGCAGCCAGGGAGGCAGACACCCGCGTTCACCCGCTTGTTGCGATGACAATAGAATCGGATCTGAGCGGCGTCTGATCTGACTTGCCAAATAAGGGCCAACGTGACCGAGTCTAGGCGGTGGGTGCCAGTCCGCCGCGTTGCTCGCACGCAATGTGACGTCTGGTTTGGAAACTGCCGCTTCAGTGGATAATTCAGTTAGTACTCGAAAAGAGCCCCCGCTCCTGTTCTCTCAGATTTCGGTGAGTGCGTCATGAGCCTCCGACTGTTCCCGTTCAATCGAGAAAAACACCGAGGACCCGGTCAGCTCTCTCCACATCCCAACAGGTCAGATCAAGTGACTTTCGAGCCGTGCGCATTCATCATTCTCGGAAATAACTGTCGGGTCTGCTTCGGCTCGCGTTTCTGTGTCGGTAATAGACCGATTCATCCATCACATCTATGAGGGAAAACAACTCGGATTTATTCGGGGGTTCCGAGCTCGCATCGCGATCATCGTATTGTTCGGTTTCCGCCCGCGGAACCGGAGGAGATTTTCCGGGAGCAACGCTATCGATATCCGTGAACCCCGCGAAAGGAAAGAGACAACAACACCGAGGCAGCGAAGCACCAACAAGTTCCACCTCCATGTGGTGTGGCGATGGAAGTCCAAAACTCGGGAGTCCTCGTAGGCACGGAGCTCTCTGAGCCTGAGCTCCCTCGCCGCGACCAAGCCAGAGGAGAACTCGAGCGGTCGCGTGTTGGACTCGGAAATTGCGCTTTCCTAACGAGGAACTAGAGTCGCAAAACTCAGGATGAAAGAGAGACTCGGGTTTCGTCCGAAGTGATGGCACTCATTGAGCGACTCGCAAGCGTCCCATCTTGGCCTTCCAATCAACGGAGCTCAGGATCCTCGCTCGTTTTGAGTTTCCCGCCGGCTGGAGATTGGTTTCAAATTTCGAAATGATTTGCTAATTTCGATTTCAGGCGAGGAACGCTATGCACGACACGACACACGACGCTGTCGAGTCTCGGAACGACGACACGGCGATCTCTTCGGTGAAGTCTTGAGTGGAACACGTGAGCTCACGTGGGAACGTTCTGTGAGCTTCATGAAGTCCCTTACGCAGCCCGAATTCAGGAAAATCGTTTTCAACACCAAGCATCGGAGTGTCAACAACCGGAGCCTCCTCTTCCCTCCTCATTTCAAATAGTCTCCTCGTGCAGTCTATCAGCCAGGAACATGCCTTACCATAAACAAGGTGAGTTCGTTCAGTTGACAACTCGTCGTCCCGGTGGGGCATCGGAACCAAATTACTCCTCTTACCCGGGAGGGAACTCAGTTGCACCGGTATTCGGGCCGCATTCGACTCGATTGAGCTGTTGCCACTGCGAGTTTGCTCTCCGGCGCGTTCTCGGGCTCGGTAGGCCCGGAATCAATCATTCCGACCGGGGAGGAACAAAAAACGGACAGCAGGACCGATCTCGTTCAAGAACGGGACGAACGTAACGAGCGAGCGACAAGAACTTTTCCGGATCCCATCGACTTGGAGCCTGGTTCCCGCGCGTGGAGTTCTCCGCTAGATATCCGATCACGATCGAGGGAGTTGGGGATCGCCTCGAGACACCCCCGGGCTCGACCACCTCGACGGCGACGAGGACTGCGTCAAACGCATTGAGCGGATTAGGAGAAAGTTTGACCCCCCGGGACCTCTGCGCCGAGACGACTTCCTGAGTGACAAAGTCCGGGAAAACAATGGAAATTCCTCTGCAAGAGAAGTTGGGAAAATGGCGCAGGAAGCATAGTGCCGGTATGTCGACTAGATATTGTTTTCCACAGCGGCACCATGTGAACTTGCCGGATGTGAGAGAAACGCAGCGGGGAAATTCCTGGTCGACGCGCTCCAATCGAGAATTCTAGGGAAATAACCACCAGGGAGGAACTTTTCCCAAACACAGATCGACCGACCAATGAGGTACCGTGCAGCGGGCGCTCCAACCGGGGCGTCGGAGGTGATCAGAATACGCAACCGCGTCTGAGCCGCGGCGACTTCCGATGTCCCAATGGTCGTAGTCGCTCAGCTCGGAGGCGACTCGTTCGGCACCGGGGAAACTCCGTCTGTGGAGACGGTCCTGAATTATTGCGAGCTGTTCCTTCAGTGTTCCACCAGATCGTTCTTTGAGCTGCGGCTCCTCGTCTCGGGGAATTATTTCGAGAGCTCTGCATTCGAGTTGGTTTGCATTTAGGACCAACCAAAATAAAGCCCGGGACAGCGCGATATTCTTCTCGGGCATTCCGAACTCGTCGGGAAATGTGCTGGATGATGTAGAAATTTCCGCCGGAGCATACCGAGCGCGGCTGCTACGTGCTGTCACTGAATATGACATCGAGACGCAAGATGCGGCGTTTCGATGCAAGACTCCATCGCTGCATGATAGAAGAGACGACGCGTGAAGAGCTCAGAGCATGAGAAGATTCGGGAATCGGATGAAGGGCGCGAGATGTAACGAGAGACGCGGTTCGTTCCAGAAGCTCATCGGGCCCTGGAGTTGCTGGAGGACTACCACGCGAAACTAACGCGACCACAGGATCGCCAACTCCGCCAGGCAATCGAGCGGGTCATCCGGATTTTCAAATCCAAGCTATTCCAGGCCTTGCTAGGTGAGTCGATTTTTCGGAGCAGGGGGAAAAAGCGGCTGAACGTGAGACGCCACGGGGTTAGGACCCCGAGTCCGGTTGCGAGAGGCTCCCTTCTCAAAACGAAATTCGGAGGGTTCTCCTCCCCTGGACGCGTTCATCGTATCCGGTGAACTCCGACGACAAGGAGGCGGCGGGGTTGAACAGCCACACTGAGTTGCCAACGCCGGCTGTCGCAACAACATATATAAGCGAGTAACAGGTGGAAATCGATCGGGAATCATCGGCTCCCTCGCCAGCTCCCGCGGTCGTTTCCCTTGTTTCCATTTCACAGGTTGGAGAGAAGCGGTCGCGATCGAGCGAGCCCGGCTTGCTCCGAGGTAAATGATGTGCAAAGGTTCGCTCCGACAACAGGGACCGCCTCCGAGCTAGCGAAGCGGAGCTCATCACTCGGCATGAGAGCATCGTTCCAGAGAGTCGTCGTAGTGGACGGCGCCATTCGAACTAAGGAGGATCCAATTCCCGTCCACAGACATACAGGAGTACTACGAAACAACTTTGCTGGACGAAGGGAAGAGTTCGCAGCAGAAAACTCGCGAAACGTTGGAGGTCGCCCACCGATGGGAAAGCACTGACCTCCTCTACCCAACCGCGCTGATCGGATCCGAGTTCAAGGTTAGTCTGAACTCCTCAGAATGAACTTCAAACTGGACAGATTCCTCTCTGAAATCGAAAGGTCGATCGAGGAATCGCCGGCGCGCATGACACGATGCGAAGCTTCAATGACGAGGGTACATCGATGTCGTACTGCGTCGTCTGCTGAAGCCAGTTGCGGAGAGGGTGCCCGGTGTTCGCCGCCGGGCTCAACCGACTCTTTGGAAAGGCTGGAAATTCCGGGCCGAACGACGGAGAAGCCGCGGAACTCTTCACTAATATGCCCGCTCTCCCATTCTTTACGAATCGCTCTCAGAGCCACCGAAGCATTGTTGGGCAGGCCCTTCGCGCCGCTTCCGAGGACAATATGTGGAAGTGAGGACAAATCGAACCTCGATTCCTGAAACGACGCCACTGAGCGGTTGTGTGCAGCAGCTACGAGAGCCCGGCATCGACTCGGACGAGATGTTGGACTGGGTGTCGATCATGCGCGGCCAGCGGACGGCCTACACGAGCGTGTTCATGCTCAGCCGTCGAAGAAGAGCCGAGTTGGCCAAGAGCGAGAATCACCGACGCGATGGCAAAGATTCCGCAGGTTGCTGCGGGGTCGCGTTCACTAGAAACCGAAGAGTAAGTGCTGGCGCCAGTTGTCAACCGACCCCACGTCGAGGGTTGCTCTTAGTTCGCGCGGATCACCCGGAGCTGCTCGCCCGTCGCGGCAGCCGCACCTCCACGACCGATCGTGAGAATGTCCTTATCTCATAATTGCCGCTGCCCTGAGCCGGGAGAGCAGGACAACGCGCGACTTCGTCAGCAGGCCAACTGACAACGGCCCGGCCTGACTCGCGTCGGTGCCTCTGCCAGAGTGCGATGATTGATCGGTCTCTTGTCACCGAGGTGTGAGCTCACGCAGCACTCAATTGATCTCCCTCCGTTGTGCCGAAACAATGCGAAACTCGATCTTCGGTTCGACCCGCGGAGGGGATGGATCGAGCTGGTTCAGTTGTTCCGGCGACGAAGGAAACCCGCCAAGATGGGAAGAGGCTGCCGTCGCCATATTGTATTGTAGCTGACCGGCCGGAGCTGACGTGAACACCGGTGTGCGCAAAGAAGCGAGCGTTCCTGAGTTGAAGCGGTGGCAGGGTGTCAGCAGCCATGACAGGGTACTTGCTCATAATTCGGCGAAGAAAATGCGTTGGCTCGTGCGAGCGTCTCGAAATGTGTTGAATCCCCTCGGGGAGGAGGGTTTAGATTGGCTGAAGAGCCGTCTGGAGAAGATCCAATCATCTCCCGGAACTCGGTCGCGTCGCTATTTTTAATTGAGACCGTCGAAATGCCTTGAACGATCAGACGCGCCTGCTTTCCGGAGATTCCGCCGACTGCGGTTGGTCAACTCAGCTTCACGTTTTTGCACATTCCCTGCCGCAGACGAGGCAGCGGCTGACTTGGGGGACGACGTCCGTGGTCTCAGGATCGTCAGTTTTCGAAGCCGCATTCGACCGGACGGACCACCCTTCGTTGTTGGGGAAACCGCTTCAGCTATCGTGTCGACGTTCCGACATCGATTCCACTTGCTCCTCGGAGCGAGGTTTGAATCTCTGGAATGTTGGGGTTCGCGTTTCCGTTCATTGAAACTCTTCAGATTCCCGCTAGCTTAAGCCATCGAGAGGCGCGACGTACCACGAGTCCCCGGTTCGGTTATCCCGACCGGATCGTCCTGAGAAGTCTCAGGAGAGGATCCCTGGAGCTGGCCTTCCGATTCCGGAGCACGACGACCGCTCGCCGAACGTCGTTGGCGGGGCGAACGCATTCGTTTAAGTACTCGCTTTTGCTTTCTTCCAGAAAAAAGACTACTACGGAGCTTGTCTGGACGATGACGATCTAGGCGGAGTTGCGAGCGGAGACCTGCTGATCCCCCTGGATCATTCGCTGCCTCCGTCTCGCAATGCAACTCTCGCGAAGCTGTACCACTCAGCAAATCACATCCTCAGCGCCGAGTCGCCAGACAAGGTGAGGAGCAACGAGCTACCCCCGGGGTCTTATATGTACAGGTACTCCGAGCTGCGTACCGTGTCACCTGTAGGTGTTATGAGTTGCGTACCACCCTACCAAGGAGAAGCAACAGTTTCCCTCCTCCGATTCGATGTAACGGTGGGGAATCTGCTCCACGAACGACTTCATTGCGTGTCGGTCGGGAGATGGCTTTCCACCGACGGCTTCGATTCGGGACTCGGAAATAAGGAATCGGTTTCCCCTGACTCTCGTCAGTGAACCTCAGCGAGACATGATGCCTACGAAGGGGCTCGAGCTCCAACTAATCGCGAACGCGTGCAACCCCACTTCTGAGGCCCGAATCAGGTGGATTCTGGGGCGAGCGCAGCAGTTTCCGAGTGGGAGATATGAAAAACGAGAGAGGTCTTCTTGTCGGGTTGCAATATGCGGCATGCTACCGCTCGCTGGGATAATTGAGTTATGGTAGTTGATGTCAGCTTCTTACCGCTATTAATATCGTGCAAGCAACGACGACCCGAATAATTAAAGAGTCACACGCCAATGAGTAAACGCCACGCTGGCGGAGCAAACAGCCGAACAGTATCGCGAAGATAGACGTGCCACGTCAAGCGGCGGCGCTCGCTGTCCAGGACTTTGATTGCTTCGATCCGGAGCCGACTCGGGAGCGGGCTGCTCGAATCGTACGTGCCATATTCATAGTGCCAATAACTTTCTCCTTTCGATTCTGGCTTTTCTTGAAACTGGCTTCCGCGATTCCTGCTCCGGACGTGTATCGAGGCGGCTTGAGCGAAGTTTGATCCGCCGAGCTCGGCTCGAACCCCGCGATCGGAGAATCCGGGATTCTAATCGATTCCACGTGCCGGCATCTGTCATACTCAACCAGAATCGAGTGGCTGGGAGCGGGCCTCCAACGAGGACTCCTGCTTGCAGTAAGCTGTAAAGCTTCGTGATCTTCTAATATTAGCAAGTACTCAGCGACATATGACAGTCGGAGGTTCGGTGGTACATATCTAAAAATATCGATACCGTCCCATCTGGAGAAAGCGTCGTCCCAGGAGAAAAGCTTCTCCCCTGCAGGGAGCGGGAACGTCTCACAGTTCCCGCTCGATTCTGTAACGACGATTCGAGAAAATTTTCTCGGATATCAGCTTGAATACATCGGATCGTTACGCTCCTGCGCCCGGGACCGGAAGAGAGATCACACGGATTCGATATCCTGAGTGGGAGCCTTTCGCATTCCACCGACACCGGCCCGACGTGCTTTCGATTGTGGGAGTTCTCGAATGATCCACAGCGCAGAATATCAATGGAACCGGGACCAGACCCGTGCTCTGACAAAACCGAGCGGGACTGGGTCTTTCGTTCTGTAACTTTTTTTTTGCTCAGGCTGAGTGAGGGGAGGGCGTCGAGGGGGGGGGGGGGGGGGGGGAGGTTCCCGAGGAGCGGAAAGCCACTCTGACCGATTCTTGCCCCACAAACTCGATTGCCGACTTCCGTTGCCTCGAACGCGGAACCCTGGAAGGCTCGAACCGATCTGCCGGCCGTTAAGATTGAAACTTGGCACAGGGACCGGATCCGAGCACCTCGAAACCGAACCTGGGATGGAGAGGAATCGTGCGAAGTAGTAGCGGGATCTTTCGGTGGACTGACGATGAGGGGCGCGTTTGCATGTGCCGCAGATCGCGCTCACACGTTGCGTCTTGCACGTTCCTATCCGGTTGCCATCTCGGAGCTCAATGAGGTCCCGGCCTCTCCTCCGAAGAACCCTCTCTTGCGGGGGCGTGCCGTGTCTCTGGTGCTAATGCCCACCGAGTCACATGCGCCCGATTTAGCCTGGTGGCACGGTGCACAGTTGCCCGTGTTTGCCTGCTTACGGCCTAGAGTGTACCGAAACGGCGTCTAGCCAAACATGCCGAGCTGAAAGCCCGCCGGTCCAATCGAAACTACTCACGGGTGTTCCGTAGTTTTTGCTTTAAGAAACCATGTGAAGCGGAGTGTTTACGCGGATGTCGTCGACTCGGGTCTTCATCGGTTCCGGTGTGGTGGTCGTCGTCGTCGTCGCTTCCGAATCGTTCATGTTGTTCATGTGCCAAGGATGCGATGGGTGCTGAAGAGTCCGTGCTCACAGTTCCAGTAACTCCGGCAGAGGCAGTGGTTCTATCGCGGAGCGGCACTGTCAGAAGGTCGCGCCGGGTAATATGTATTTTACCGTTTTCGAGGATTTATATCTGCTTTGTGTTTCTAATTCCACCAGCCCCCAGTAGATAGCGGACTCACGAGGCGAAGTGTCAGAGCCCGCGTCGGGTCGCGAGCGTCCAGCCATATCGAGGAGTCCGAACCGGAGTTTCGATTCCGCCCGAGCTCGCCCCAGATGCTCGCCCGGGGCGATCAGGGGGATTCTGCGAAGCCTCTGACCGCCGGGGGTACTGAAGGCTTCACGTCGGGAACTTCTGCGAAAGGGCGGATGTGTTCCCACGTCGCTCGACCGTTCGGGAACTCTCCCGAATTCTACCGCCAGGCAGAGAGATGCGAGCGAAGGGGGTCGGGCGGGCGGACGGGCGGGCGGGCTGGCGGCATTCGGGCAGGAAGAAGAACCGAGTTCGTGTCTCTACGAGATCGATGCACCGGTCTATTTATCACAAGAAATATTAGAACGACTTCCAGCTCTGTCCGCCTTCCGATCGACTCGCCGAGCCCGGTATTGCCGCGCGGATTATTTGCCCACCTCTTGCCCTGGTGGGTGGTTCTATTGCCGCTCCCTGAACGGTGCCGTTCATCGGGACTCACTGGGTCGGATCGTTGGGACTTGAGTCCCATCGTCCCCTGGCGCCGTGCGGTCTAAGGATCTCTGAGAAACGCTCCACTTTGATTTTCGCCCCCCTAGAGCTTCAAGTAGTCCACAACGTTCTAGACAATGATTCGCGCGGCTCCGCGCCCCCCATTTTATCCTCACTTTTGTTCGGTAGTAGTGCGAGAAAACAGGGAGTTCGTGTTCGGGAAAATGTCGCAACCTAACCGCTCGTCTTAGAGCGGAGCATTCCGACATTCGAAGTTGACTCGATCTTCATATGAGCTCGTACTACAGGGCAGCTACCGAAGACACGGAGTTCCACTGGACTCGGTTCTCTTGGTAAAGAAATTAGAACTGTTTGATCAGGTACGCTATAAAACAGATCGTTGGCACCGCAGCACAACCGAGTCGTAGATGATGCACGCACTTTGTTCTCCCCCTCTCGGCAACGCCACCGCCCGTCGGCACGCTCGTTAGCTCGGTGCACCGGGCCTCCATGCTCCCTCCTCGAAGCAGTCGGTCGGACTCCACCGGCCCCCACCGCGGATGAACGAATGATTCGTAGGCTTGCCGAGGAGCATACACGCCGACGGGATTGCAGAGTACGACGAGGAAAAAATAACATGACGGGAAACGAAGGAAGAAACGGCATCGCACAACAGTGACACGCTGACAGGCTGATCGTCCTGAAGCAGTCGCGTTTCGAGCAAGAATGCACGCCCCATGCATTCCGCCGCTGGTTTGTCGGGCGTCCGAACGTCGTC
The DNA here is from genome assembly GCA_037576195.1 of Phytoseiulus persimilis. Classification (NCBI taxonomy): domain Eukaryota; kingdom Metazoa; phylum Arthropoda; class Arachnida; order Mesostigmata; family Phytoseiidae; genus Phytoseiulus; species Phytoseiulus persimilis. The sequence continues at coordinate 8,039,567 of CM075104.1, forward strand.
GTCGGTGTTGCCGTCGTGACCGCGGCCGTTGTGACAGGTTCGCGTGGAGCTCGCAGCGTGGAATTCTTCTGACGACGTTCCGCGGGAAGTTGCGCGCGGATGGAGTCAGCCGGCGTGCTGGCGGAGTAATTTTCTTCTCTTCCCGTCGCGCCGGAACCGACGTCAAAATAGAACACCGCCCTCTAATTATTCTGGCGGGCTTTGCGGATCCGGCGACACTTGCTCGCCTGTGAACTGCGACCATCACTCACTCACTCACCCACCCTTCACTCCTTCCCTCTGAAATCCTCCTAGGAGGAGTCGATCTCGTGTCGGATTTCGCCGCGAGTCCGCCCGGCGAATCGAACGCTCGGGTGAGCTGCGCGCTCTCGCGACGGGGTTTCTCAATTTTCATTTGCGAGTTTCCACTCCAGTGCTGAACGTCCGTGCGATCCGCGCTCGTTAGCTCGCAGAGGCTGTATTTCTTTTGGGCTCCGTGACCACAAGTGGTTCCGGCGGATGACGAAAAGCCGTTGGCGCGAGTGGATTTACAAGTATTGTTTGTTGTTCGCTGGAAAAGCTCTCGCGACGCTCCCTTATCCGGTGCCGCACACAGCCGAGCTCTGAAACAGGGCTCGCTGCAACTTGTAGCGACAGCCGGCGCGGCAATGTTGGGCGCCCGTTGGGAATCATAAAGCCATAAGGTGGAAGAGCGAATGAAGCAGCCGCGGGAGGTTTTTTCCGTCTCCCTCCTCGTTGTTCCACTGACCTGGGACTCTGCCTCGAGGCGATGGAAACAGCGGCCTCACACCAGTCGGACGACCGAGCGAGTGGGCGACGTCGCGTATCTCTCAGCCCGCCAGCAGCAGCGTGAGACGCCCCCCCCCCCCTTCCCCCAGCCCTCCCGATAAGGAGTCTCTCAGGAGAGCAGCGCCTGCGGCCACGGCAAATTACGCTCGAACGGGTGCGAATTAGCGATTTTGAGGCCAGAAGTTCGCCTTCACCCGATGAGTGGCTCTCTTGAACCTATTTTTCCTCCAGGACTTATTTCTGGACTCTCGTTCCGCATCGGAGAGGGGGTCCCGAACGAACGCACGCACGCGGCGAAAAACTGAGGAGCCAGCGCGCGTTCTCTTCATCGGGGTCCATTCTCGCCCCCACGGCTCCCGAAGTCCCCCCACGCTGTCGGGTGTTCTTGCGGGGACGTCTTTTTCGCGGTGTCGAGACACATTAGCCCCCCCCCCCCTCCCGAGCGGGACGGTAGCGGGTACTCGAAGCGACGCTTCAGCTCCCAGCACCGAGCCCCTCATGAAGTTCTCTCTCACACTCACCCATAGCTCGGAGGACTCGGTGGAACGCATCCAATCAGACCGATTCACTCACATCTCTCACAAGTGACCCGACCTTGACCATTCGATGCCATCGTTAACACAGAGCAATCTAAAGAAACTGGAATGTTGACTTGATTACGCTAGTCTACGATGGATCCCCCCACCCAGCGGCTGCGAGAAGATCCATGCTGAAAACCGTTCTGTTCCTCCAAATCCAGGCCCAGAGCCCAAGCATCCTCGGCAACGGAGATGGAGATCTCGACGAGCCTTCGCAGCGATACGGGGTGAGTAAACGCCGAAGTTCCCGAACGGATTTCGCCGCAACTGTGTCAGCGTCGAGCTTCCCCGTCTGCGGAAGACTCGAGCATGCCCGCCGCGCAATCCGCGACGTCCGCTCGATGCGACTGCAGATATCATCCAAAAAACAGATACGCTCGGTTATTGTACTTTCGGAACGGCTCGGCGGTGGATCTGCCGAGCTCGTTCGCCGCAGCTGCTCTTTTCCAGCAGGAGCACGCGCTTAGCCCAGGAAGGGGAATTACTCGCAGTCGGGTACAAGCTGGGCCTGCGCGCTTCCTTCATAAGCTGGCTTGATTTGATCGGGCGATGATATAGTCGACATCGAAATCGCCGTCCCGGGTCGTCCTCGAAGTTTTCATCTGTTTTCGTCCAACAGACCGGATCGAGTGCCGAGGTGCCAGTGGACTGGGAGTTTGAAGAGATAACTCTGGAACGAGGAAGTGCTGGTTTAGGGTTCAGCATCGCGGGAGGTACTGACAATCCTCATGTGGGCGACGATCCATCGATTTACATTACCAAGATCATTGTCGGGGGAGCAGCTGCCGCCGATGGAAGACTACAGGTTAGTCCGGAACGCAACTCCCCCCCCCCCCCTCCCCCTGCGAAGCTGACGGATCGCCGAGAGAACCAGCCAAACAGAGACCGAGTTTCCTTGCCCCAGGTGAACGACATCATACTCCGAGTGAACGACGTCGACTTTGTGGATGTACCTCATAGGATCGCCGTCGAAGCGCTGAAGAGAGCTGGGAACTCTGTCCACCTGTTGGTCAAGCGGGCAGCGAAAGAACCGCCCGGAATCGTTGAAATAGAGTTGCAGAAAGGAACCCGAGGGCTCGGTTTCAGTATCGCGGGCGGGATAGGCAATCAACACATCGCGGGAGACAACGGCATTTACGTCACGAAAATCATGGAGGGAGGAGCGGCACACCTCGATCGGAGACTGCAGGTGAGTGAGTCAGCGGGAAACGCACTGGTTCCGCTCGTCGACGCATTCGACAGGATTTCGACGTCGGCTCCCTCTCATAATGTCTACGTGTGTGTCTGAAAGACCGTTGTGGCTTCTCTCGAGAGTGGAGTTCGGGAGTCTGTTCGGCAGGACTCCGAGGAGACCGTGGAGAAGCTCCAAGTTATTCGTATTCTTCCTGACGAGGAACGTCGGAATCGCAAAATATTCCCTCTGGCTCCGTCTCGCCGGCACTTCTTACCAAAGGAGCGGGAAAAGTTTTTCGAGAAGGCGGCAAAGGAGTGAGCTCGGAGCCTCCGTCGTGAGAGAAAGATGCGGCGGCGGCGAACAGTCGTAGGAATCGGCAAAAGGGCGAACTGGCTGGCGGTCGACTTCGCTCGCGTACAGTGATATCTCCAACTCTGTTACGGATCGTTGCTTTCACCACCAGCGATGATGATGATGACGTGCCTTTAAATAACCCCGCGAACTCCTGTTCGCTCCTTGCGGGGTCTTATGCAGCTCTTCACTGGTGGTGGTGATGATGGTTTGCGTGTTCGGTTGTGCAACGAGAGGGAGAAGGAACGAACCTTCCTCCCTACTACTGTTGCTGTCTGTCGGCGAGAGAGTCTCCTCGATGTGAAGATGAACGGCGACGCGATCAACCACCTGGAGAGCGGCCGGAATCTCTGGGACTTGCTACTGGGGCTTCCAGAGCGCCTAAGCAGGAATCCCTTCCACCCCCCCCCCCCCTTCCCCAAGGAGTATGTTTCTCTGACCATTCTTCTGAACGATTTGATGCGTTGCGTCGGATGTCGAGAGGTCAATACGGTCAAGCTTCCATCCCCGTGTGGAGAGGGGGGGGGGGGGGCGTTCTGGGATCGAAGTTGGGTCGAGTGACACTCCCCTCCCTATACCAGAGCGGAACGAGAGGATCACCGGGCAGAGGCGATCAGAAAGTAGAAATGGAGGCGATCCCGAAGAAAATTGTTTGTTGGCGCGTTCAGCGGCTGGCGGCGGATTGATCGCGGGTTCGGCATCTCAAGTTCATTCGTGTACGCAACACGGCATGAATGTGTGGGAGCAGCTTCAAGCCGGAATCTGTGGTTGACATGTTCGTTCGACGGAGGAGGAGCTTCCTGAGGGTGGGTAACTTCCTCGGGAGACTCGTCGAACTATATTTAGTCTGGCGGAGCGTTCCTCTCTTTCACAAGCTCTTGTTTTTCACTCTCGCCGCGCAGAATTCTCGGAACGAGTTTGCCTGTTCGGATGGAAAATCAGAAATACGAGCTTGGACGCGTGTCAAAATTCACTGGTCGACAAGAAAACTCAACTTGAGCATATAGCGCCGTATCGTGGCTCGGGAGGAACATCTGGGGCGCCGGAAGAAACTTCGTCAAGAGTAACTGCGGCGTCGTTTTCTCTCCGGTGGTGCCAGGTATCGGAGGCAAACTGGTATTAATCACATACGACGCTTGCGCTCGACTCCGCCACAGTCAGAGCTCTCAGCGAGGGTCTATTCTCCGAGCCGGCCGCCTGCTGAGCCCTGAGTGGGAGAGAGTCCGGTGCTCCCCTTTGTTGCAGAGGAACCCAAACCTCTCGCGGGAGTGATTGATTCGATCTCGCTGTGGATGCCCCGCGAGTTCCACCCGAACCGCAAGTATTGCAACTTGTTTGTGCTCTAACAGATATCTCTCGTCTCCACAGGTCGGCGACAAACTCATCGCGGTCGGCGATGTGAATCTCGAAACCGTTTCGCATGAACAGGCGGTGGCCACGTTGAAGTCCACGGGAGAGCACGTATTGCTCACAGTCGCCAAAACATCTCATCATCTCCCCCCTCCCCCACCTGTGCCTCAAGATCTCAGCGGTAAGGATCCGCGATGTGTTCTCCTGAACGGCATTCCCAGAGATGTTCATAAAGCGATGCTGCCGCTATCGGCGATTTCCGCTTTCGACTGCTGTTGGCTGTTCTCGAGCGAACAGTGCGCGCGCGCGTTTCTCACGTTCTTTCTTCTTTCAAGCGGGCGCTCTAGCCGGCGGAATCGACGATTTGAGTGACACCAATGTTTCTTCTACCTCGAAAGCAGCGAGCGACGACGCCGACATTGGGCGGTGAGTTGAATTCGACATCCACGACCGAGTCGATGACCTTTACGTTCGTCTTGCCGACTGTTCCGCTGTCATCGGGTTGTTCTTCATGTGCTTTGTAAATTCATTTGACGGCCGAATCTAGGCAAGCAGTCTGTAAGGAAACATTTGGATTTCCTGCAAGCGATGCTGCCGGCTATCCGGTTGATGATTCAATGCCGGCAAGCCCGCCGACCGGTCGCTCGAGGAGGCAGCTAGCTATTTGTGGTGACGTTTTGTCGATTGGCGCGCCACGATCCAGCAACCGGTGTCAGTTGAAAACGAATGTCTTTCTGGTTCTGACGTAGTCGTTGTTGTCGCCGGCCTGGCCGGCGTTAGTCAGAGAATCTCTCGTTTCCAAAGGCAAACGCGGTCGCTTCCGTACTTTTCGTATAAGCAATTCAAGTCGGAAGGAGAAAGAGTTCGCTGGCTGGCTGGCTGGCTGGTTGGTTGGCTGGCTGCGTGCGAGCCCAGTTGAGCCTTTCAACTTGCTCATTGTGTTGCTTGGGAGTTGACAGGAGAGTGTCTTGTGCTTCATGGGAGTTTTACGGGACTCTCTAACCGTCTGGCCAGACCCAGAATAATCGTGAGGGTCGCCACGTGTTGGACTCGACGAATGCAGTCGCAAGCGTGGTCACCGGTCTCAAGTATGTAGGTTCGAGCGAGAAACTCGCCGATGTGTCCTTGTCGTGGTCGGAATCGAAACTTTCGCGGATGGGGCGACGGCTTTCGCCTGTTGGCCACATCGGAATGAAGGAAGTTTTTGGAGTATCAGTGCGCAGTTTGAATTACGTCCACGTTGCCGTTCGACCGAACTGCGTGAATGGTCCACGCGAGCCATCTTCTCGAGTACGACAGCGTTGCGCAGTTGCGATTCGCTATTCGGTCTATTTAGATTATGATCTTGTCGCGGCAACCGCAGATTGTTTCGAGCATTCCCGAACAGGTTTGCTACGAGCTGACTCTTGACGCGAGATTCACCCCGAGATTCGCGGTCTCCTTTCAATCAGGTATCAATATCACAAACACGGGGAACCAATCTCCTGTCCTGACTCAATCTCAAACTAATTTTCGGACGTTCTCGAGGATGTGCTCCATCGTGAAGGCTCACTGGATGTGCTTCGACAATTCCAAGGGACCGAATGATCGGAGGCGGACAGCTGTGTGTAAGCGCTACTTGGGTCCGATGTGAGCGCCGTCGAGCCGCGGGACTCACTAACTAGAATCATTTCCCATCTATCGTGTTAGGGAGTTGTCCACACTGTGACCATTCGGAGCACTTATTCGATCACAGTGAACCTCCACTGGAGAGTTCTGTTTTTAGAGGTCGGGTTCCCCTAATCCTGAGAATTCGGACTGATTCGGGAGATAAGATTATCTCAACGTCGGTGTGCATTCTTTCATGGCAAGTGCTGCCAAGAATCTCTGCGCTGCGGTCTGAGGAGGTTCTCTCATAAGTTCGGGACGAGCCGCTCCGAATGCGGGAAGGATTGTATTAGCTTGTGGTCGCCGCGAATAGTTCACCGAATTCCGCTCGAGGAATCGTTGGTCGAGAACTTTCCAGAGGAAGCCGATGAACCATGAAAAATGTAGGAAGCGATGAACCATGAAAAATGTCCTCAACAATAAATCATGTACACGAATCAGTTCTGAAGTCCAAGTATCCAGGTTGGGTAGTTTTCGGAAATATGCTCCCTTTCGTATTCGAGTCGTGTCGGAGATCGGTGCGCGACCCGTCAGTGGAACCGGTTCGGAGCATGGAATGAAAAAGTGCTCCACGCTAGGCTTGAACAGCAGACACACCCTGTGGAATGCCTCGGAAACATTCGAGGAGCGATTCCGATGGCGTCGAACAGAGGCGAAACGGGGTCTGAACGAGGAACGAATCGTTCAGTTGTCAACGGTTGCTCTTCCGCGGCTTTGGTCGCTATGGCAATGCCTTCCCTAAAGCCCCGAATCCGCTCGGAATCCACCCTGAAATCTCCCACCACGCAAGCGCGAGTATTTTCCATCGCCGGCCCGGCTGCGTGAATCTTCCTGAATCATCTGTATCGATTGCTGAACATTTAGCCGGCGTTCGCTTTCTGCCCGGAGCTCGGATCGAAGCATGAAACGGTCTCCGCGATTTGCATGAATTGAAAAGCAGAGCAGCCGAACTACTGGCGAGCTTCTCGCTGTTCGATCGGCCCCTGGTGGTCGTGCCGGGCAGCAGTAGTGGTGGTCGTAGATGGTTGTTGCGTACCGTTCGGCTCGTCCCATGACGATGCTGATGATGATAATGTTTACATGACTCGTGAGTGGTTTCGGTATCGAGCGGAGCGCCACACTTGTCGTTGTTCGTGAGCACCACCGTAGCAGCAACAGCAGAGAGCCTGCCTAGCTGGCTACGGAACCAACAACTGGGAGTGTCGTTAGTTTGTGTGGAGTGTGGTGGTTGGTGTCGACTGGTGGTGACCGCACATCCGAATAATGCCCACCGGACTCGTGTGATTGTGGATTTTAGCGGCTGGATTAGGCGCCAACCCGTGGAGGATCTCTCGTGGAAAAAGCGCTGCCACTCTTCATGTCGACCCTTATGCCGCCGCCGCCACCCTAGATAGACGTCACCGTAAAGAGGACCTGTGGTCGCGAAACGAGCACCAATTCGTTGGGGAACGGAGTGGGTGGTCAGCGGCAGTATTCTTCGCTGCGAGGAGATTTCTGCCGAAGCCGATCGATTTTCCGTCGTGGTCGTCGCTGCCGAATCACTTCTGACAAACTGGAAGGAGGTGTGGGGAGCCTCAAGGAAACCTGCCAAGAAACCTGAAAAGCTCGAGCGGCTTTCTTGTAACTTAGCGACAGAATAGCGACGGTGACGTGAACTTCGCGGCTCGGAGATCTGGAAAGACGCAAAGATGGGCCGGAACAGGAGCTCCACGGAAGATATGAACGGCAACGAGAAGAGATCACGCTCGAAATCTCGTGAGAGGAATTCGAACACGGGAAGGTGAGACCGGCATTCCGTATTTCGAGGAAGATACTGATCAGATGAACGGATCCTGGGGAGAGGTCCCGTCCGACTCAGTCGAGAACTGCCGACCGATCCGTGGTTCGATTTCTGATTTCGTTTATGGACTCGGCAACGATTTTTCCGTCGAGATATTCGTGCGCCCTCTCTGCGAACCGGTTGCGAACATGGCCGCGAACTTGAACTAGCCAAGCTCGGGGAATTAACGAGTGAAGAAAATAAGAGAAAATAAAGCAGAGGGTAAATAGTCCTCCGGTGCTTGGCGGCGTGCTCCGGGCATCTGCTGCTCCCGTTGGGCAGATCACGAACTTTACGCCGCATTGACTGACCACCAAGTTTGTGTCGGCGATCCGCGCAAAGAGGTTCGAATGCAGCGAACAGAATTTCGTTGGACGATCGGTGTTTATTCCCGACACATACTTCCCGTTGTTTTCCGCGAGGGGGCTCGCTCTGACGCCAGTCTGATTCCGACTCCATTGTTAGTCTACGTCTAGTCGTGGAATGCCGAACATTCAGACTATTCCTGCGCCGGCTGGATCCGTCGACCGGTTGTGACAGCTAGTTGACTACTGTGTTCCCCGCTAGAGGGGGAAACAAGTGCTTCATTCCCATGTGTAATACGTAATCTGAGGGATAGCGAATCTACGTCACTGTTCGTCTACGTGTGACCATCCGTATTCACGTGGCAATAAGTAGTCGATACAGAGTCCAAAATTAGAATGTTGAACAAGCTCCTCTTGTTAGAGTGTCGAACGCGTTCGAACGGACAACGACGCTCAAGGGGTAATCACTTGAAGTGATGCGCTTTGTGAGCGCACAAAAGAGTCGGGAGGATCTGGGCAGAGCGACAAGCGCGAAAAATGACCAACAGAGAAACCCTCCAAGGAACGAACGTGATGCTTGCGAAAATGTTCTCGCATGCGAACGGAGCACTCTCCGATTGAGAATATCCGGGTCGTTTTTGCTTCGATCTGTCCTGTCAAGCCTTGCTTTGCTATCCGATATCGGTCCCGGATTCAGATGCCCCCCATGAAATGGATCGAGAGTCCCGGAGCATACAATCCGTCGCAAGCTTCGCGCTTCTCCCGAGCGGGATGACATCCGCATCGAAATAATTCGGCTGGCGACCTCACGATATCCCAGCGGGTTTATCTTCCTCGAACAAAAAGTAGAGCTGTGTACTCACTCGACAGAGACCACAGTGAGAGATCAGAATAGTGGCGACCGTGCGCGAGAACACAAAACTCACTTTTCGAGATTTCAGCGAGGCGCCCCGCGCGACCCTCGTGCTCGGTTCCGATCTGTAACTGGTGATCGTTCAAACGGCAAAGCGTTGGAACGCGGGTGATGACAGTGTTAATGACCGCGCGGGCCATCGAAAACGAATGTTCGTTCTCTCATTCGTTTTCGATACGTTGCCGATTCCCTGATAACTGTCTGGTGTATCGCCGCCACCCATTCATCCGTGTACCATGGGATGTGGTCTCTGTGGTTCACTAAATCGGGCGCGTTCTCCCTTCATGTCTTGATCTGTTCGGCTCGCCCGGAGCAAAAGAAAGTGGAGTAGGAGATGCGCTACGCGACGTAGCGATAAAACTGTGCAACGGTGAACTGTTGTTGGCGCAGTCATTTGTGACGCTTGTTGAGCAAATTGGCAAAATGAGATTGCGTCTCTTCTTCATGCTTTGCTTGACTCGGTTCTGTGGACTTGAGAGAAATGTGGGCGACTTTATGGGAGTGAATCCCATCTACGGACTGAATCGCATGGTTCACGGTTGTCCCATCGATTACATCCTCCGGTTTTTTCGGTACACTCCCTCTCAATTGAACATTTCCTGACAATTTGACAACCGCTTGGTCAAATCAAACATTCTGACTCGATCTGTGTGTATTTGATGCTGCAAAGTGGTGGATCGTAGCCGTCGGGAATCGCACAGTTTGAAAAGCAGTGTGGAAAAAAGAATTCGCCGTAACCTTAGGAGAAGCCTCTGGATAGCTGGCCCGGCGGGTCGACCCGTCAGAGTCGATGGCATCGGGTGTCGGCCCCTCGTACATTGAGGCCTGACAACCCACGGATCTTCGTTTGGCTCCACGCGAACACCTTCGTCGTAATCATTCATCAAGAACCGTCATTTCCGTTCATCCGCGCTCAGAAGAAAGACGCACTCGCGCGTATTCCTGAAGGAATGGGCTTCTCTCGTGAGCGCGATACTTCTCAAACTATTTTCTTCGCTTCTGAATGGAGACGATCCTCGCGGTTCCCATCAATGGTTTGCCTCGTGTGTCAGTGGAGAAAATCGGAACTTTATTTGAGTTCTACTTGTGCGAATCGTGATTGCATGTCACGCAGGCCGGATGCGTGTTTAGCGAGTCCTATATCCTAGCTGAGCGAACTCTTGTGATTTCCCTAAGTGCTTCATTACCCGAACAATAACTACGAATATGATTGATATTCATGGAGTTTCTCCCGTCAAGTCGTAACAATACCAAAATCGCTGCGAGGAAATCGTTCTTAGCATTTGCGATCATATGAAGCTGTATGGAATTGAAATAGCTTTCGGAATAAATCATTCAATAAGAGCTGGCGTGAGCTGTTGACAACGAGTCGGCTCAAACACTCGTCACTCTGATTGCTCCCTGCTCTGTTTCACAACGGCAACTCTATTCGTCCTCTGGAGTCTGTGCTAACCGATCTATTGAGTCTCGGTGAAATAATCAACAATAAAACCAGTGTTTCTGGAGAAATCAGGAAAGCGACGACGATCTAGGAATTTGGAAGTGCAACTCCCGAACTTCAGTGGCCTGACGAATCTGACCGACAACGGGAAATCGGCATGATTCAGAGTTTCGTATCCGCGCCGGAGGTCAACAGCTGTTTCCTCATCTGTCATCTCCATCATCTAAACTAAAGCTTCAAAACTTGATGAGCTGACCGAGATCCGCGGCGTGCTTTCCATAGTGAAGAGAGCCAGACTCTGTTCTACATCAGGATTTTCCATCGATCACAAGAGAGACGGGAGTTGAAAGCAATGAACATACTTCGGTTAGATTCTCACTGCGGATTTCTGTTTCGAGCGTCACCGAGGTCGTAGGGAACCCTGTCGGGAATCGAATACGAACAGCTCTGACCCGCTCGTATACGAGCATCGAATACGAGCATATGGGCTTTCAAGCTGAGTTTCTGCCGCGGCTGTTCCGACGCAGCCGACAGCCTCGAAAGCGATCAAGTTGATTCCCTCGGGCAGATCGAGGACTGTTTACATTTTAGAGATCGGTTCGGAACAACTGATGGGCGGGCGGTCGTTCGCGAGCTTCTTCTATTCTGGGCGGCTAGACTCAAATGCGGAGCACGAATACTTTACGAGCTGCACCACAAAACGCTTGAGACACTGTTTTCGGTAGAGAACTGTTCGAACAGACATCTGCCCAGACTGCAAAACTGCTCCGACGGTGCAACGATCATGTAGAGCACAACTTATTGCTGCCAGACCACTCGAGCCTGTAGAGCACAATCCTGCTTGAGTGACTCAGACAATCAGCAGGCCGCGGAACAGCTGTTTGTCACGAGACAGAAAGTTCGCTCCACGCTGTCGTGATTGCTCGGGAAGCTCTGTGGCGCAACACTGGCGGTGACAATTCGGGACCGATGGGACGGAGCTATCGGCGGGGCTATTGAGCTATCGCGCATTCCAATGAGTCCTAAATGATGTACGTTCTATTCCAGAGAAAGCCGGAAAGTCGTTCTGAACAAAGGAGCCAGTGGCCTCGGGTTCAACATCGTCGGTGGAGAAGACGGCGAAGGAATTTTCATTTCATTCATTCTTGCCGGAGGAGCCGCCGATCAGAGCGGTCAACTCCGAAGAGGAGATCAAATTCTCGCCGTCAACAACATCGATCTCCGACAGGCAACTCATGAACAAGCAGCGCAGGCGCTGAAAGGTGCCGGTCATTCGGTGACCATGACAGTGCAGTATAGACCTGACGGTAAGTGAAACCTGACCACACTCGATCGAAGCTGTGCGCAATTCTCAGAAGTACGACCTCGGATCGCGAGTCGTCCGGAGGAGCACAATACGAACGGCAACCTGTTGACTCCAGGGCCGACTCTCGCGCGGTCCTGTTGCGCCTTTCGGCTGCTGCACTGTTATTGTTGATATTCTAGGCATTGTCCGTGGCGATTCAAGTGATTTCCCGTCGACGTTCTAATTTGTTCGATAAGTTTAACTACGGCAGCAACGTTATCGTGGATTCATCGTTTTTTTTTTGTGAAATTCCCGCCTTGTGGATGTTGCTGCGACGCAAACTCGACTATAAAGGTTCGCAGGCGGTTCCAATTATAACACTCAGTCGCGGTTTCTGCGTGTGGAGTGCGCACGTGACCGCGAGTCCCAGAATGGCATCGAAACAAGTGAAAAAGAACGTCAGCGTCTATATGGTCTACCTGTATTGTCTGGAAATGACCTCTAATCGACCCCGTCGTTTTCGCTCCGTGAACTTCTTGCTTCCACTGTCTCTTCCGGTCCGTGCGGATGTGGCTCCTTGTGGCGGTCTCTGGCGTTGCAAGTCGTTAAGGCTGGGGTAACGTCGTCCCGAATCAGGAGCTCGCTCTCCATTCGGAGCACAACCTATTTTCGACTCGAATGACCTGCTGGGAGAATCTATAAGAGCGCATCGGTTCAACCGCTCACTGGAAAGCGATGCTCCTGACAATTCCTCCTGGTGGCTGCTGGGAGTACACGCCAAGCATGGCACAGATCTGCTCAGGAACTTGCTGTGAACCTCGGATGAGGTCCCTTCCCCAATTTTCATGCATCCGACTGGAACTTTTCTGTGGTTTCTTAGCGTCGACGAGAAGACACTGTCGTTAGAGCTCTCGGGTGACATAGTTCCTGCCATCGTTCGACGAGAAAAATCTGATTGCAACGAGGAGCAGCAGTGTGTCGTTCATGAAGAACACTTCATGAGACGTGATATTTCTCCAACGATATCGTTTGCTCGATACAGGTGGCGTCCCGACGACGAACCTCGCGCGTTCCTTCTTACAATACACATCTTAGCGATCTTGATTTCCTTCCAGTCGGAGTATTTGACGATGACGAGTCTATGAGGCTTCTATAAATACTCTCATATCCTGGCGTCTCCTCCTCTGAGTCTGATGCGGGTCGGCTTCGGAGTCAGTCGCTCAGTCGGATCACTAGTTGGTTTGCTAGCTCCCTGAGTGGCTGGCTGGCTGGATGGCCGGCTGGCTTGCTGGCTCAGTGGTTAGGGAGCGCGAGGGAGTCCCCCAAGATGGCCACCCTCCATGAGCTCAAAGAGATCCTGAATCCTCCGAAGTCCGGCCAGTGAGCGCCAAAACGCTGTCGTCCAATACGGGACATGTTCGAGTGACCGTCAGAGACAGTCGGTGTCTTCCTCCGTCATCAATGTTCAAGGAGTCGGAATCTTTGTCTACCGCGACGAAAAGTCCCTCGTCGCAGGATTCTTCGAGCCCGTTGTGAGATGACGGGTGAACCCAGTGCTGTCCACCCATCTTGCCGGTAAAATCCAATGGGTGTAGGTCTGTGGTATCTGTTTCCATCAGAACGGATGTCCCGTAATCGTTCGTGTTGGTCGGCTCCAAGCTGACTTGTCGAACTATTTGTGCGAGCGATGAGAGCGGGCTCACGCCTGTCAAGCACCCCATACGAGTCGACGAGAGCCGATGTTTCGAAAAGTGCCTTCCAATGACTATGAGGAATACATCCGTTTAGAAATAGGGTGTTGTAGCATCTCGAGCACTCCTGGTACCATGCGAACAGTCTTCCATGCTCAATCGTTTTCCGCTGCTCCACGCTCCGAATCGTGTCAGACAGCTCTCCCAGTGTCTCGGGTAGGTACCGGCTCGTCCTCTCACAGTTTTGTTTAGCGAAGGTGGGGCCCACGATCCGAACTCCGGCAGATCCCGAGCGGGGTAAGGGATTCCAATCTCGACCCCATCGCCATGAGACTCGCGATTCCGCTCGTCAGTTCGGCTTGTCGAGCGCAGAGAATTGGGACGCGTTTTTTCCGAAAATAGCATCACGCTCGAAGAGTTCCATGGCTGAAGGCTGAGCCGGCTCCGGTGACTTCTGTGGAGACTCCGTGGATACAGTTTGTACAAAGAACGACTCTGTGTCTGAAAGACAACTCCGAGGGCGCTGCCAACGACTCGGCGAAAGCCGTCGTCACCGCTGGCATGGCGGCCCACACTCGGCCTAGGGGCAACTTGCCGTGCCGGAACGTGGGTCGACCAACGTCTTTTTTCCGCATCAAAATACCTGCGTGCAGCCTGTCGCGGGCTCCACTTGCAAATCAACGACGCCCGGAAGCGACAGAATACGAGATTTGCCCGGGTTATTATATTCCCGCAACTCTCCCCGTGCAACAAGTATCGATCCGGCAGCGATCGTCAATAATTCATACCGGGCAGAAATGAATGCGATCAAACGGGTCTGCCGCTGAGACTGTTCTTTACTTACGAAGGGAGTGCCTTCATTCGCTCGCATATCTGCGTTTCAATGAATTCCAATCAGCAGCTTAGGTCGTGCGCGAGCGTGCCGTCGTTGTCCATGTCCATGATTTGATCGCTGCTTCCGGCGAAAACGACGGGACTCCTGTTAATTTTGAGAAGCTGTCGAGGCTCTTCTAACTGTTTAGAATTGGCTTTCTGAGTGTTTGAGCTTTCTGTGTCGATGTGGCTTCGGATGTGGTCGGCTCGAAAGTAGTTCTTGTCCGAGAGGGTCCGAGACGCACATTTCTCAAAGGCGCGGTCGAGATCGGTGCCAACACATCCTTTGGCCGAGAATCCGTTGGATAACCATTCGCTTTCTCGTCTTTGCAGAGTACAATCGGTTCGAGGCAAAGATTAACGAGCTACGAGAGCAAATGCTGAATAATTCGGGCGCAGGGAGCATCAGGACCTCCCAGAAGAGGTCGCTGTTCGTCAAAGCACTTTTCGACTACGAGCCACAGAGAGACAGCGGACTTCCTTCCAGGGGCCTCTCATTTCGTTTCGGAGATATTCTTCACGTGACAAACGCAAGTGATGACGAGTGGTGGCAGGCGCGCAGAGTCCTTCCTCCAGGGCACGAGGACGTCGTGGGAATCGTTCCGTCGAAAAGACGAGTGGAACGTCGGGAGAGAGCCCGTCTCAAGACGGTCAAGTTCCAGGTAAGATGTAATTCCCGTGATCCCCACGGGGAGCCGTGAGATGGTGAATTCTTCCTGTGGGGCGACGGAGTCTCCGAGTGGGGTTCTGATTCGTGGCGAGACTTGTGCGCGGGGTCCGAGCGTGGGTTATTCAGTCCGCATCGAACCGTCTCCGATATCGGTCGTGATGCACGGAGGCGGCTTTCGCAACTTCCGTGCATCTCGATATTGGCACAGGCCATCGACCGCACAGAGAGTTGTCCCCTGGGCCAAGTGATAGATCCTGCTTCGAGCCAGCTGGATCCTTCTGTGGAATCTCACCAACGAGTCCCATCGAGATCGAGCGAACCCACGGATTCAACTCCGTTCTTGCAGGGAGGAGGACTCGGACACTACTCCGGAGGATCGGGAGGAACATTGGACAGAAAGAAAAAGAACTTTTCATTCAGCCGCAAGTTCCCCTTCATGAAGAGCCGGGATGGCGGTGACCTGGACTTCGATGGAAGCCACGACGGCAGTAACCAGGACAGTGAGTATTGGCTCTCCGCCGCGGTTGGCATGCCCACGCCCGAGAGCCGGCGTCACCTGTCCATGTTGTTAGAGCCAGGCAGGCTGCGGGAGCGAGCAGGAAGAGTCCCGCACGCATTCTAAATTTAACGACTTCTGTCCTCCGCAGACACGACAGCAATTTCATCCGACAGTGAAGCTTCCTCTGTTGGCTGTCGAGAGCGCGGTGAGGTGGAAGCAGTGCTCAGTTACGAAGCTGTTGTAGACACCCCCATCAACTACGTCCGGCCTGTCGTCATCCTGGGTCCTCTCAAGGATAGAATAAACGATGACCTCATCTCCGAATACCCGATTAATTTCGCGTCGTGTGTACCTCGTGAGTACTTTGCGGGTTTACTTGCGAGCTTCCGAAGTCGATAGTGGCACAGAGACGGCAGTGAAGGGCTCGGGGACTTCTGAGCTCATTCCGGATGAGTGGGAGAACGATCCTCTTCCGTTTCGCCTCTGAAGACCGTCGGTGATTAATGACTACTCCTCGTTCATACAGACACCACTCGGCCGCAGCGAGACTATGAAGTTGACGGTCGAGATTATCACTTCGTGGCCTCACGAGAGCAAATGGAGCGGGATATTCAAGCGCATCTCTTCATCGAGGCGGGACAATACAACGATAACCTTTATGGAACGTCAGTGGCCGCTGTGCGATTAGTCGCAGAGCAGCAGCGAAAACACTGCATCCTAGATGTTTCGGCGAACGCCATCAAGAGACTGCAGGTAGCGGGACTCGAACCAATTGCAATCCTCATCAAGCCGAAAAGCGTCGAAAGCATCCTCGAGATGAACCGCCGCATAAGCGAAGAGCAGGCAGCGAAACTTTACGAGCGGGCCCTCAAGATTGAACAGGAATTCAGTAAGTATTGATAGATTGACGAGCGAAATATATTTCCCATCGATCGTTGAACCGGATCGGGAAACTGAACAAACCCATCTCGAGTCGGCGGATCAGTGAACCATCCTTCAGTTCCCAACCCCTTGTCCGCAGGTGAAGTCCTGACGGCCGTGGTGACCGGCGACTCGGCGGAGGAGATCTATGACAAAGTCCGAACTGTCATTGAGCTTCATTCGGGTCCTTCTGCCTGGGTTCCCGCTCCGCATAAGCTATAGTGCTGTCCGCGAGCACCACCCTCCCTATCCAAGCTTTCCGGACGCCACTCAACGACAACAACACCAGCAGCAAAGACCATGACAAAACGAAAGTCCTGACAACAAACAATCTAGGTAGGAAATGTGGTAGGACAAGTGAATCTGGAACTGGATCTCCCCCTCTTTGACGGGATCCTCGTCCGGCATCCTCTGGGCTCGCCAAATCTACTGCCAATAGACATTGTAAACAACAGTGCGACATGTGAAGTAAAGTGTTGAAGTTCTAGACAGAAAGGGATCTCCCCTAGCGCCCTTCGACGCTTGGTCATGCCCTAGAGAACAAAAAATTGCGGAAACACGATACCTACCCCATCATCGCTGAACATCTCACCTGGAAGAATTGTGCACTGCGCTCCGCCAACTATTTAGGGCACAGACACGAACACACGCGACCTAGACACCAACACGGCCGATCACTGAACACACGAGAAACACACACTCAAACAGGCTTACATACGATACCACACTCATAGTAATTCCGAAGCGTTTTTTGGATGGATGAACGAAATCACCGCAATGCACTGTCTCATACGAGAAACGAATCATCGTACGAAGCATACTAGTCAGCGGGCCCAGGGGATTCCACAGGACGACTCTCCTCCAACAGACCATAAAACAGAAAAGCTCTCGAAATCCTAGGGAACTTGGACTCGAGCAAAACGATCTGGATGACCAATGCCACTGTCAGCGGTTGGCATACGGGTTGGCATTGTACGTGCCATGGAGTGAAGATGGGACGGGCGGTGTGGACCGCAGTTGAACTCTAGTTACTATTCACATAAAAACCGATCGAGTGAGTGTCGCGGTTCAAATCCTTGTAAGCGAGAGCGTAAGCAGCAGCAGCCGCCTTTCCACGACTCGTTGACCCGGAAACTTTTGTGCAATCGGCGACGAGTATTTGTTGCAGGATGACGGCCAAATCTGCAGATATTTTAAAAGCAAGCGTCGTCAACAATTTCTATAACCGTAATTAATACTACCGTAATGCAAATCGATTGTCGTTGCCGTGCTCTGAGTGGAAGTGGGTTCGAGATAGGAGAGTTTCGAGGCAAGCGTTCCGTTGCCTTCGAATCCCGGTCAACGAGCGTGCACGGTACTTGTACATTGGACTCTGTACATAGAGCAAAACGCGCTCTGTTCGGGCCTGTGGCCGGCCCGATTTCGGCGTGGACAGGTGACCGAACGAATGGCGCTGCATCAAAGACGTATTATTCTCCTCGTTCCAATCTTTTTGTCTCTTCCCACTCCACCACCCTTTGACTCTATCTCCCCTATACCGCGAGATTTATCATCCTCCGATTTCGTGACTCGTTGAAATGAAAGCTCTTCCAATCGATTGGTGATGTTCTTGATATCGATGATGATGGTGACATGTGACGCTGCCATCTGCGAATTTTACATCGAAGTTCTTCTCCTTTAGAGAGCAATTTGGGCCTTCACGGGGGGGGGGGGGGGAAAGGGTTTCTTTTCTCTGTAACCTTTTTTCTAGCCTTGAAACGGTGCGGCTTATGAGGATGGTGGTCGCTGACGAGGCCTGTTCGGCGGCATCGATTTTTTCCGATGATGTAGCCGTTCGACGAGTGGAGAAATGTTCTCGGTTCAAACACGACTCCGGCAGAGCCATTTTGCGAGCCACACCCGCCGCAGTGGAGACTGAGGCAGCCGTCACCACCTTCATCAAGACCGCTACCGTGAACACTTCACACACGAATCCACAGACACAAACTAGATCGAGAAGAGAAAGGCATGAATAGCAATGGCTGGGTTACCAACCACAACATGACAAAAGCAAGTCTGTCTCTCTTAGAATTGAAGATGACTTCATTTCCGGACATACTTCGTCGACCTCAGCATGTTAATAGGCTCGCAGGATCTCGAGCGGGATAGATAAGCGATTGGCTCCGGCCCACCTGTTTCGTGAACTGATTGTGGACTGTGGGTTGACGGAAGCGAGAGGATACACCACCAAACATAGTCATCGTCATTCTGTTTTCTTTATTTCTTTGATGAGTGTAATTCTATGATCCCATGTGCTGTGTCGATTAGAGGTGAGAGATTTGATGATATACTAAAATTGAATAAAACAGGAAGTCAACAAAGAAACGAAGCACAAACCGATGAGAAACGAATAACGAGCTGCGTTCTTCTTCGCCGGAAAGACCTAATAGAATCGCTAAATATATTTTCTTGAATGGAGTGCTCCAACATCCGGGTGTTCGAACCGCTAGCCACCCCCCAACTCGGTGTCTGCGGGCAAATCGAACCGAACGGTGGAGGCGGGGACCCTCGATACCTGTCCGTTGCTCGCCCGTTGACTCTACGCCAGATGTTTCTCTCCTATTCAAACCTTCCCACCAAAAGTTGGAAATGGGGATAAGATTATTTTCTGTCACAGAACACCACTCTGTTCCCCTTTCGGATACGGAGGGTCTTCCAAACATGTTCTAGCAAGGTTCAATCTATTGTAACACCGGATTCTCCCCCAGTTCTTTCTGCAGCTGATCGCACTCCAAAAAAATTGAATTGAACAGGTTCAGGTTCGCTCAGGTTGCTGCTAGGGAATGATTAAGGAAAACAAAGCTCTCCTCTGTCAATATTTATTAGTCCAATGACTGATTTTCTACCTAGATAATAATATACTCATGTATAGAGATGTTCTTGTCATAAAACGTACTCATAAATAGGGTTATGACGCTAGTTTTCGCCGAAACTCTGTCTCACCTCGCTTCGGTCCAGTTCTATTATTGATATTCTGAGAATGCTTTTTGAATTGGATTTTTACTCTTTTTCTCCCGTTTTGGTCATCAATGTACAGTATATACAATCAATACGTATTCAATTTTCATAACACTCGCTCTCAAATGTATCGGTTAGAGTTTTCTCTCCCTGATAACCTACATTTTGATGATTGTTACGTTGTCAGACAAATGACAGGGATTGGCTGATTGCCAAATCAGTGGAATCAATAGTCGAAAAATATCCTTCCGGAGTTGGTCTCGTGCATTGTGTGCGCCCTCAGTAGTTCATGAGAAAGTGTCGTCGGACACGAGTAGGAAACTTTATAATTTGAAGAGTCAGATTCACCGAGGAGCCTTCGCCTTATATCACTCTTATGAACGCCATGCTGTCGCTTCAGTCATATCTCGCTTTCACTCTTCATTTATTTCGTCGAACATGCGTTTCTATACTCTTCGTATGTTTCCCGATTGAAAAATTACCTATCTGATGAATTCAAAACAATCCAGAGTGAGATTACGAGGGATCCTACTGATTCATCTCAAGATTTGTTCGTCAGGATGGCACCTAGAGCTATGGCTCCGAGAGCGATGCCAGCAACCCCGAAGATGTTCCGGTAGTAGTTAGATCTCGGCCGTTCGCTCGGAACGTCGCCCACCACGCCGGCCTGGAAGAAGGAGAGGGTTATTGAGTTCGGGGGAATTCAGAGAAAAATCATTAGAAAACTTCGATGATTTCGGTGGAATAATCTCCGCACAGATTCCAGGACGTGCGCTGGGATGTAACTCGTTCGTGGCCGGTAGTAATATTGCGCGAAAACAGATCGCAGCCCACGCTCAACTCTGTTTGAGAAAGTCACGTTCCCTGAAGGCCGACTGTGGGAACGGCAGAAGTGAACTTGGAATAGAAGACGCTCACAGTAATTCAAACGGACGTTGAGATGGGTCGCGACGGTCGGTGAAGTCTGTCTTGACACTGTGTTCTCACGATGACGCCCCTGCTTGCTTCGACATCTCTTGACCACACAGAGGAAATTTCGATTCCCGTGAGAATGAGACGTCACAGGACCTTCCGCCGCCAGAAATGTCATCAAAGCAACCGCTTACCCCTGGATATCACCAGCTCTGCTATTACTCGCGATCACTAAACTACCCAACGTCAAATCAGTCAGCGGACGGCGATCGCGTAAAGAAAGAGACGAACCAAAACGAGCGGATTTCGAAGCGGGCTCGATCGGTAAATAGGATACTTGAAATGCACCTGGCAGACTGACCAAAGCCGGGCACATTCGACCCTGTGATCAGGGAGCAATCGCCCATGTCGCTGATGTCGGGATGGTTAACGCCAAGCACGACGACCGAAAAATTGGAAAATGCCGCATTCTGAGATGCTCACATCCGTTTTATAATTTCCTGACGGTGTCAGATCCGGGTGGACTCAGCTTTTGGGTTTTGCAGCTTGGATCGATGACATGAGGCGTGAGAAAAAAAACATCACCTCGATCGCTTATCAGAGCCCTCGTTTTCGGCCGTCCCCTTCGAGACGCCGTTCGGAGCTTCTGTTTTTGTTTGTCATACCTTCACGGCGGTTCGGGAGCTTTCCTGTGCTGCGGGCTCGTTTCCGCAACCGCACAGTCATGCTCGGACGTCTCCACAACGAGATCCTCGTTGAAAGTGGGAGAATATACATAGCGACGAATGATTGGTTCTCGCGTCGATTCGGTTACGCTCCAAGAGACCACAGGGTAAACGCAATAATTATGATTGAAGGGGCGACAAGTCGTCTGTTCGAGCCATCTCTCTAATCGACAATTTCGATAACGACACAGAGCTGTTCATCTCGTCGACTGGCTGAACAAACAGTGATCCGCGCCCGCAAATGATCCCCTTGTGCCACCGCGACAGTTGTGGAGGGAGGGCGGGAGGGAGGAAGGAAGGCAGACAGGCTGGCAAACACAGCGAAGTACGGCAACATCGATGAAGTCGCCGACCACCGTCTCAATTCGGAAGAGTCCGAACTTACGAACGAGACGACATCGCATCACGTCGTCGATCGTCGTTTACAGAGGAATGTTGAACGTCGTCATCATGATTGGGGCTTTCGTTATTTCATCTGGTCATCCATCTTGAAAGCTCGGCTTTTCGAGTCTAATCTCATTTTTTTCGCTCCTCATATAAACTGTTCGACAAATTGTGGAGCAAAAAACTTCTCTGCGGATAGCAGTTGAATTTCAACTCCGCTCGCGAGACATCCGAAGTTTTCGGAGCGTTTCTGTGTCGGAGAAGGGCCGACACGACGAGAGGTTTCTGAGCAAAATTCGCAATTTGTCGGCGCCGAGAGCGATGCGAGAGTTATTGGCCGTACACGAAGCCCCGGCCTAGCAAATGTGTCGCGTTCAGAGCGAGAGGATTGACTGCGGTCGGACGGGGCCTCCAGGCATCCGTATGGTGGCTACCGTTCGTCCACTGAGCTTCCTTTCTTCGTTTTTTTTTCCTCTCTTTCTGTACCCCTCTATGTCAAAGTCACCCCGCTGACGTTCGCTTGCCTCAGCCAGCGGATTGTCGGCGGCCGCCCGCTCGCTGGCTCCGACCAGCTTTTCTGTTCAAAGGTCAGATTGCTGCCCACTGTTGTTGGTGTCGTTGCTACCGGATATGAAACATTGGCCCCTCGACGCCTTTGAACACTCGGACAGCGCAGGAGACGGACTCCTGAGGTCGAAAGACTTTCCTCAGTTATTGATTCGCCGGAACGGTCACCGGAACTTTCCCTCGTCGAGCACATGCGACGAGAACTCGCGTCGGCAATGAACTTCTTCCGAACCCAAAAGCTTAACTGAGCCAGAACTCTTTCGCGAACAGAGCTGTGAAATTCCGTATCGAAGAGACTGTTCTGCCTGAAGAATTTCTCCTAAAAGGCTCCTCCGGCGTTCTTTCGAACAGCTCAGACTTCAGAGCCCGTTGACCGGCGTGGAATGCGGCCCTTGTGCCTTTCTGCGTTGGAATGCCATCTGGTTGCTTGCTAGGCTTGCGGGTCGTCTTCTCTTCTTTACTTCGTCGTTGTCGGCATCGGCGGCGGTAGCAGAAGCGACCGCCGCAGAAAGGCAGAAGCAGAAGAGACGAGTCAAGAAGAGAAGAGAAAACAAAGGAATGACGCCTTCTACAGCGGCCCGTCGGTCGGCCACTCAGTTGGTCGGGGAAAGCCACTTGTTGTAAGGAATTTCACGATTTCAGCTCGGAACGGAATTCTCTCCGCCTTCTTCGACTGAGAACGTATGGGCTCATTCTTAAACCGGACCTCGAAACCGTTTCCCGCAGTTTCCGAAACCTAACTCGGATCGCCGGGACATCTTTCCGATTCCGGACGAAAATGATTCAGTTTGGCGATGAGGAGCGAAGCAACATTCCGGAATCCTGTGCTAGCCGGTCTCGGCAGAGAGACGAAAGCCTGCCAATTCGGACCATGGACGTGTTCACCGAGTTTCGTTCATTCTCTCTAACGTTAAATTTTTTTCGTCTTCGGAGACTGACGGCCTCAAGTGGAAGCGTTCTCGCACACGGTCGATTCCAGATCACGACGGGCCGCGCGGTGAACTCGCCAAAACGGGCAAATCTCCAATGAGAGCTGCGACTCCAATCACGAATACCCGATAAAACACCAATGCTCCACGCAGAACTCCTGCACCAGGACTCAAAAAGTCAGTCGAACGGTCGATGCGCTCATGAGGCTTGGCATCCGACTCATTGGTTCTAGCACCGGTTTTTGTTGGTCGTTTCGTCCGTCGCCGGTTCGGCCAGCCGGTCGGTTCAGCTCGTGGTGGTTTGATAAACATTCGCTCGACCTGATCGTAGAGTGACGACAGACGCCATTCTATTCCCACGAGGAGTAAACATTCCTCTCGCTTGTCAGCGGATCGGCGCACAGACAGATTCGACAGTCGAACGGGAAAACGGATGAAATACGCCGAGAATCGCTAGCGTTTGGAGAATCGTGCCTGTCATGAAGAACGAGAGCCATAGTCTCATCACTCAGCACGCACGATGTGTGTAAAACACCACGCACATCCATCGCTGACACGTGATACTAGAACTTGCAACTCACCCATCCATTGTTCTCGCGAATCCATGGCATGAGCGTTCTCGCAGTGAACGCTGCCGTCCAGTTGTAGACCGTGTTGATAGGATCTTGGGCCGGTAACCTCACGGCGGTCTCGACGGCATACGTGAACGCCACGACAATCCGCTCCCAGCTGACGCCGCGCTCACTCATGAGTTCATTCATCGATGTGTGGAAGCCGTTCTCCAAGGTTCGCAGCGTGAGATTCTCGGTCAAAAGACAGCGCTCAGCCAGCTCCTCGAGCGCTTCGTGACAGCCGGCGTGGAAATGATCCGAAAGGTTCCTCAGGGTTTGACAGATTTCGGCATTGTCCGGCGAAACTTCTGGCTCTACGGGTGATATCCATTCGGCACCACGTAAACTAAGACGGTAACGGAAGAAGTCTCCAAGAATTTCGTGAATTTGTCGCTGTTCGACCGTTGAAAGGTACTCCATGCTTCCGCGCTGTGTTGCGTTAGCTCTTCTGAATGAAATAACGAAAAAAAGCATTGCCCACGGGAACGACACAACGAATGGAAACGTCCTTCAAAAATCCGCGCTCGCTCGCGATCAGACAGCACAAAACCTTCAAGTCGCAGCGCGTCAGAACTGTGCGGCGTTCGTGTTCCTTCCGAAGCCAAACAAACACGCCGTCGCTCGTTTCGGGTGGCGATCGCAGTCCTGGAGCAAGGCTGATGAACGCATTCATTTCGGGGGAGAGAGTGCGCGCCAAGTACAAATTTTTACGGCTCCATGATACAGGCCGTCCAGGCACCGAGTGCATTGTACGCAGCGTACTCTCCGATGCGATGACGTGATTTCTCGTTCCTCGTTCGTTATGAGATCATATCCCACGATACGAAGCTCCCAGAAGAGCAGGGATACCGAGATTACCTATTTTAGAAGGAAAGAGCTAGATAGGCTACCGGTTCGTTCACGTGCGCCCTGAAACACTCCCTCCGGCTGTATACACACTTTTCTCGTAGAGCCCCCGGAACGACATCACTTTCATCGCACGGAGTAGCCCCCGCTCGCGAGCTCAATATTTTAGGCAGTCTCAACGTTCCAGATCTTCGCAATACCCGAGTACGCGGATGTTTGGAGGGAAAATTCGCTCGCTGAGCACCGGAGTATTCGACAAACTGCACTCGTCGCTTCATCAGCTACTTGGTCCGGTAGACGGGATTCACGGAGCAGGCCATACGGTGAGGGTGAGCTCACACATTGTGCGGTGGTCGAATCATGAGGGACAGTTATTTTTCAACCTGTATCAATTTAGGGTCGGTACTCGGTACCCGAAGAACAAGTTGAGCGAGATGTGTCGGAAGTTTGGAACGAGAGAGACGTTACTCCCAAACATTTTTATTGCCAATCTACGCTGTTCAAACTCAGAAGGACCTCGACTTGGGATGGACTGTCCGACTTCCTACGCGGTGGAGCGGCCCGATTGGCTTGAACGCTGCAGGACAGCCGGGGGTGGGAGGAGGCTAGTCGCTCGTAGAAGCTGATACGTTAACGGTTCAGTCGGTCGCTTCTTCGAGGTCGTCTACGGGAACTGATCGTCCTGAGAAGCAGTGTTACATATCGGCAGATTCAGCTCGACGTCAGGTAAGAATTTCTGCTGGCTGTCAAGTCTGAATTTTCTGACCCTTCCTACTCTTGGTCATAACTTATGACTCATAACTGGGCCTTGCAAATAACTGCAGTTTCTGGAATATGCAGTTTTCGGTTGACGGCAACTGAATCTATCCAGTGCCCTGATATAATTGAACTCCGTTATTTTGTCGTTCGAAATCTTCCTAAGGTCGATGTTCCATGCCACAGCTCTGTCAGTTTTCCGGTACAAGGAGTAACTGCATGAATGCTTGGTAGCAGTTCTCTTTTTCTTGCTCGACGTATAATATCAAACATTGGAAGCTGAGTGTTCGATTGAGTGAACACATGGGAATCCGACAATAAGAGTGGTACAAAAGTCCCTTTAAGCAGGAGAACCGTCGAGGAGATCATGCTACGAAGATGTTACCGACATCGGGCTCCAGGCATAAATACGGATGACCCTTTCTGGAAATGAAACCGAATTCGATTTGAGACAGTTTTCCGGCATCTTGGGACTGCATTCTCGAGTGACGGGTCGGATCTGTTGGTTCTCCGCGAAGTCATCCCCACATGGAAAACACCAGAGAATTTCGCTCCCAACCTTGGCGCCTGTTTCCAGTCGTTGCCGATCAACCTTGCTGTAACTCCAGGTCCCGAGACTTGGAAATTTCGAATTTTCAGAAAAATTCAACCCACTCAAAGTTGCTATCTGATCCTGACAGACGGCACTGCTCAGCGAATGAACCTCCCGAAGGAGGGGCGAAGGATTTACCACATTCGCTGAAGGAATGGCCTGTACCGCTCTAGAGCTCGAAATTGACGTCGATTGCGTCAAAATCACAGAAATCACTGATCTGCTGACAAAATGTGCTCCTCTATGCAATTCCTCCCGCATCTTCTCAGGGAAGCCGCACTCGGGAAATCCGATGCCGTAGAGTTCTTAGATTGGTTCAAACTAGCCCAACGTTGGGTTGACGGGTCGACCCAAGCACTTTTCTTCGTCAGGAATTGAGCTCTCCTATTTCTTTTGTCCTGGACGGAAGAACTGAATCACCAGAATCAGACCGTTTTTCACCGAAACGTGACCAGAAGTAGGAAGGGTAAGAAAATTCCCGACTCACGTGGACCACCCTGTTTTTCCATGTACAGATGAACAGCCCGTCCGACCTTCGGAAATCTCAAAACAATCTCGTTCTCCGATCCCTCCTCCGAGACAGACGGATCTGACAGGAAAAAATTCCGTGGCCTGAAATCTTTGAATGTAATTCGGTATGCTCCGCATTCTTTGCGAGTACGTTGATAATATCTAGTACGAGGGGATACACGGAAATATGAGGCTTGATCCTTCTTTCGAATCCAAAGGATTCCACTTCCGAAAAGTTCTGAGAACGTCGCGACAGTTTTACCGAAAAACTGTCTTTCCTTCCTAGTAGTTCCGGTCTGACACTTATACAGAGGGCGATAGCTATGAACTTAGCCACGAGTATGGTTCCCGCTCTTTCAGCCAACACTCGGTCGAGGATTGGTGATTTTAGAGCACGTCAACGTCAACTCTTCGCTTTTTTCCGACCCGCAACTTGAACAGGTTCGTCGAAACTCACGTTCGTGGCTCACCTCTATAACCTTGTGGGATTTACTCATTGTCCATGAAACCTCTCCCCCGGAATTCAACTTCAGAGCCTTTCCCATTTTCCTGGGAGCTGATCCAGGAGAGGCTGCGTTTCTGACCGATTTTAAATGTTCCATGAGCACAGGACGCCACTGACGCCCGTAATGACATGTTTATCTCAAGTCTTCGATGGGGATATTATGAAGCACCGGGGAACTATCCAAAGTGGATATCTCACAAGTTTCGGAACCATATATCGCGTTGGACCTTATCCTGCCTCCCTCATTGATCATTGCCTCATGAAAATTCTTTCCTTCCGATCATACTCAGCTCCACTGGGATCATTCTCTGTCCATCGTTCATGTGTACAGTCTGTTTTGTAGAGAACGTACGACGCTCGCCGCTCGAGATAAATCCGGCAGCCATGTCGTCCTTCATTGAGCGTCTATTGCCGCGTAAAACATTGGCATATTGGCTGGAAGACCTCTGTGCAGCGACGCTGTTGATCGGCACGCTCAGACCCTAGAAAGCTATTTCAGAGATTTCTGCCGATTTCTCGGCCAATCGCTCTCATCCTTCGTTATTCGTCGAGTAATCGGCTCTCTAGTAGAGCTGTGCGCCGCGCCGAAGATCCGCCGGCGAGCAGCGCCGCCGAGGTCGGGATGGCCCCGCCAGCCGCCGACCTTGTGATTGAGCCCCACAAATAGGGGTGGCTCTTGGTCTCGGAGTATCCACGAGTCCGAGTCTGCGGCCCCTAGCTATAAGTCTCGAATCATGGTCTCAGTAACGGAACGCAATTAGAAAAACACAAGAACCTTCGATCAGCGAACCAACGATTCGGCTCCGTCTGTGTGCATGTTGCGGTGTCATTGCTGCCAGCACGATACATCTCAAGACTCCTCAACAATGCATTTCGAAAAGTCTGAGAGCGCTGGAAAAAATTCCTGGAGCTCGGGGAACGGGTCCCTCATGAAAAAAAATCCGGTTTGACAGCTGCAGACCTGGTAACAGAACGGAAGATTTCCTCGCTGGAACTCATTTCCTGGCACGTACCAGCCATTTTCCACGGCGACTTTCGAATAATCAGAAGCGAAAAGTGGAGGGTGATGGAACAGGTGGTCGGATACCGGGATAGTAACTCAGGCTGGATACCAGCCCAATTTCTAGACTACAGAGACGTTGGCAACATTTTCGAAAAAATCCGGTTTCATAGTTGTAGACCAGGTACTTGACGCTCATTGTTGGGAATAATATGAAACTTGTGACCGCCCTATTAAGATGATCCTAATTTTAAATCTGGAATTGATATATTGCACGTTGAGAAGAGAAAGAAGTTTAAACCTGACTTTTGTGAATTATCTCGCTTGAGTACAGGCACTTCTCGCGCCGAACAGGCTGAGTTTCATTAGCCATTGCCAGTGAGCCGGAATCTGCGGCGCGCCGGGCCAGTTTTCTCCGCCGCGGGGCGCCGCGGCGATCGTCGCCGCCGCCTTTTTTTCCGTCCGCCGCCGCCGCCGTCAAAATCCTCACGGCGCACAGCTCTGCTCTCTACATGCCAAAGAACGTTGGAGTTGGGTATTTTTTCGACTCCGAGGATAATTTCAGCGAAATTCGCGGGAGGAAGAGAATCCTGCTGAATTCGCGGCCGCGATGAGAGGCTATGTGGAAAGCAGATTGAAGGGTCAAACTACTCCGTGAATAGTATCGAAGAGTATTTCTGAGTCGTTGCCCACTTGCCATATGCCGATAGGTTGATTGAGAAGTTCGCCTCCCATTCCACACACCTGCGAGGGAACGCGCTGAAAGCTCTGTCCTTGCAGCCGCATTGCCAGAGCTATTCCGATGACATTCCGGGCGTTCTCTCATTCCAAGGAGCCGATCTTGACGGCAGCACAAGAGCTCTACACCAAGAGTATAGAAGGTGGAGAGCAAAGTGAGCCACCGTTCCCGCAGCAGCCATGCCGAGCACAGCCATCGACGCGCTCAACAAATGTGTAGTTTCGAAGGTATAACTTCGAAGAACACTTGAACGTCGAGGCTTTGGCTATTACTGCAAAAAGGTTGATTGGTTTGACCTCGATGCGCATGCGCTCGGACATTGCTGTCACCGCTCATGAAGTGCCTGGCATGCTTGCATTGAATCTGAGGAGGTTTGATCCGCTATTCTGGAACGTCTTGAAATCTCCTGGGAGTATGGGCAGTTGCCCTCAGACGAGTGCATGGTAGAACCCTAAGAACTCATCTAACGTTGCCAATATCGAATAAGATGTAAATCATTTGGCTGCGCTTCAGACGCCTTCGAGAAAAAGAGAAGAAATTTAGCCTCCTCCCTCTCGAGAGAAATCCTGCGTACGCGCCCGCACTCATCTCGTGTAGGCCTGTTGCTTTATGTCCGGTATCTGAGGGGTTCGTTATCTGGAGGATGAATTGAAATATTTGAAGGTGAAGCACGCCCTCGATTTGACTGATTTCCTCCCTTCAGTAATTATGTGAAGAAAATGATATTGCTATTCCTTCGATATGACTCGCGAAGTGCTTCGGAAGTCTCTGTGAAGTTCTTATCAGTTCCATTGAGCATGATTTTCAAGCAATCGAGAGAACTGGTCCTCTTTGTTTGGAGAGCCAAGGGATGAGCTTCCCGAGAAGCACACGTTCATCATGATATCACCGCTTCGCTGCGGCCGAAATCCTCAATTTTCTTTGGAACCGCTTACTATTTGACGAACTTCATCATTCTGAAGAGGGAACAGGGGGTCATATTATTCGTTTCGCCGGAACCGTCAGATTGCAACTTTACGATTTTCGGCCATTTGAGTGAAACCGGTCGCTTGAGCACACCGCCCCTCGAATCCTATCGCGCTGACTAAATTCACGGATTTCTTCTGATTTATTATCCTTCTGCGCCTTCTGAGAGCGAAGTTATGAGCGATTGGAATTAACAGCCCAGGGCTCTTGCATCCACCTAGTACAGTCGATTCCAACATCCAGACTCCACGCCCGTGTGGGCTGGCCCTTGACTGGAACGCTGGTTTTGGCATACCCCAAACTGTATTCCAGCCCTTGTCTGACATGTTATGCGAAGTGGGCAAATTTGATTTGCTGAATCAGGCCTTTCACTTGATGCGTACCTCCATAATGCGCCCCCCCCCCCTCCGATGAAGAATCGTCAGATCGAGGCGGCAACTGCACAGACGGGTGATTTGGATCAATTCAGGAACATTTCACTCACGGAATTTCGTTTGAATTCGGCACTTGTGACAAGATAAGGGGGAGGAACGTCTTGAGGCCAAGATTCTGTCGAAGGATCAGCGGTCCTCAGGCTGACACGATTGCTTAACCTTCTCCGAGCTCGGCGGAGAATCTCCCTCTTTTGCATCGAATGGGGTGCACCGGGAATACCGAAAACCTGAAAGATTGAAAACCTGGAATACCGAAAACCTGAAAGACCGAAAACACGGAATACCGAAAACCTGAAATACCGAAAACTTGGAATACCGAGAACCTGAAATACCGAAAACCGAGAACACCGAATACCTGGAATCCCGAAAACCGAGAGCACCGAATACCTGGAATCCCGAAAACCGAAAATACCGAAAACCTGAAATGCCGAAATCCCTCTCCCCTTCTTGAAAGCTTGCCTTATGTGAATGAGACTTCTATGTAGAAGAGGAGTCAGCTAGTCGAGGCGGACGAGACGGCATCTGCCAGCCTCTGGACGATGAGTTCGCGTAGTGGATGCGGACACTTGCCGAAACCTCGCAGCTTTCATGCTTTGGAATACAATCGAGAGACGAATGTACGAGTTGAGAATGAATTTCTCAGGTTCCGTGGCTTGAAATCGGGAGATTGCAGCGGCAAGCGGGCAGAAAACTCGAGCGCAATAGTCAGGTAACTCGTGAAAACGTCGACCATCTTTCATTCCTCTCATCCGAAATCAAGCCAATCCACATCCTGCCCCTTCCGAGTAGAAGATCATTGAGTCCGCGCGCAACGCGGGGAACGGGCTGCGAAGAAATGTCGCATATCTGCGGCTTCCCCATACATTGCAATAGAAGACCTTCCGACACTCCATGAAGAGACGCCCCTCGCACTGGATTCAACGACCCGCTTCTCCCGCGTAGCGTTCGGCACCGTCATGAGTTGAAGCTTGGAACTTTTCCCCGTGCAACGTGAACACTCGTTCATTGATACATAGGTATAGTTCTTCGACTCTGTCCTTGACAAATCTCCTGATCTGAATTCATTCAAGGAAACAGCATCATATGTTGTCTATGACATTTGAAACTATTCAGTGCTTCCTTATTCTCTAATCCTTCTCCGGCTCCATTGCCCTATCGCAGTCGATCTCTCTCTATTTGATATCATATTCCGTGGTACGGAGTACGGCGACTGAATTTCCGTACCGGCCCAGTACGGCAATTCATTTTCCGTACCGGGGCGGCGAAAATGAATTTCCGTACCAGGAAGTACGGAAATTGGATTGCCGTACTGGGCCGGTACGAAAATTCGATTGCCGTACTCCGTACTACGGAAAATGATGTGAGAGTGGCACTCTCTACTTTTGTTAACTATGTACATCAATGTGTCTCAAAGGGGTCGGCGGTTAACCGCCTGGAGGGTCGTCATTTCTTCCAGATCTCCCGCAGACCACAATCCTCCACAGTTCGAAACTCACCCAGTGCGAGAATTCACTCATCCTGGTGACAATCCGATCCAGTGGTTGTTTGGAGCGCGGTGCCCATCGGAGTGTAAGGTCCCGATCCGCCAAAAACGCGGGAATGCACGCGGACCCGACTCTGCGCCGTGTATGTTGGAGTAGTATTGTTTGTTTCTGTTCGTCTTTGAACACTACTTACTGTCTGCTTTGGCCCCACTCAGTCTAATCTCATACCACGGAGCCTGCAGAATCACTCCTGTAAAGTGACACTTATCTCTACATTTATTCGGTTCCAAAATTTAACGGCTCGGTGTGCAATGCCGGCGTACATCACGGACCCTGGCCTATCCCACCTCTCCTGGCTTGGATACGTGCTGCCTCCCCTGCATAGAAGCATCATTCACTCCAATCGAGCCTTCGAATGGGGGAAAGGGTTTTCGGTATTTTCGGTTTTCGGTACTCCAGGTTTTCGGCATTCCAGGTTCTCGGTATTTTCGGTTTTCGGCATTCCAGGTTCTCGGTATTTCCGGTTTTCGGGATTTCGAGTTTTCGGTATTTCGGGTTTTCGCTATTTCCGGTGTTTCCGGCTGTCACCCAACGAATCACCGCATCACGAGCTAGATTGGACGTCTGACGATCACCGGCTACTTGAGAGAAAGCTAAAAAGAATTCCTTTGTGACTCTCACTGTGGAGCGCAATTTTGGACTGAAACGAGAATCAGAACACCTTCTTCCGAACGTGTTCTAGCGATCGTGAAAAATGAATCCCCACTCCAATAAGCTTTCACAAAGTCACGAGCGGGGGAGAGTGGAAGAATCCCCACCCAACTTGACCGCACTACATGTGCATTGGCCGAAGACAGACAGATCTCCATCCCCCTTTATTTTGAATGAACATTGACTGTCCAGGAAGCGTTCCTACACGTGTATGTTACAGAACGCGCTAGATGATGTCGCCGAGATTGTTATCGGCTATCCAAATCTGAGTTCCTGTAGGTATTTCCAGTGTCAAAGTGTCTCATCTCATTCGGGTCTCTGCGTCATATCGAGCACATGTCATGACCCGCGGGACACAGTCAGTGTATTTTCAAAGTCTTTCTATCATCGGAGTGCCGGCTTGACCTCGTGCGGTAAATTCGTGGTCCTCTGGGCAGCATGAAAAGAATAAAGGAGAGGATCGTGCCCTGCCCGGGTGCTCGAAAGCGATGGAGAGCTATGTCAGTGAGAATTGACGAAGAAGCATCTGCCGGGAACGGAGGAACGTATAACATCATTTTCCGTAGTACGGAGTACGGCAATCCAATTTCCGTACCGGCTCAGTACGGCAATTCAATCTCCGTACTTTCTGGTACGGAAATTAATTTTCGCCGCCCCGGTACAGAAAATGAATTCCCATACCAGAAAGTTTGGAAATTGAATTGCCGTACTGCGCCGGTACGGAATTCGAATTGCCGCACGCCGTTCTACGGAATATGATGTCTACGTATAGTTGAGTTTCGATTTCCCGGAAAAACTGGAAATTCTCGATTCGGACCTCAACGCGATTCGGTTTATCTCAACTCAACTCGATCCATCTCTCGATGACTCTCGTTGGAGAGAGCGGGCGAGAACTCGAGAATCCTCGAGATACACTTAATTTCATTAATTTATTGCGTGACGTGTCACGAGAGGAGAGGAGCCTGACATACAAATGTTACAACAAGTGTACCAACAGGTGTATAACATTCGGCCCTCTAACCGCATTAACAACTTTTGCGCCCGATATCTGCATTCGGTTACGTCATTCAACATCTATTATCCTCCTGACAGCTCGACTGGGGATCAGGAGTTAATCAAGCAGCTCAGCATTAAGACTTTTGTTACGTGTTAAGTGTGCATTTATTTGGCACACGATCTTCGTCGAAGCACGAGGTAAGATTTCCTAATCGCACTTCCGGATCATGGTCGAAATAGCCTTGAGGTTAGCTTGGGGTCGCAAAGAACACAGTAACAGTTAACGATAGCTATGAAGTATGTTACACTTTCAAAATCGTTCCAGAGTTGTCCTGAGTCGGGCTCATGTTCTGCTTCCCAGCGATAAAGCGTTGAGTTGGTCCTGGAGAGCCCTCCTATGCTTCCTCTCTTCTTGGAGATCCGCTTGAAGCTTCGCCATTTGCTGGAAAATAAGCCTATTTATTCCATGAAGCAAAGAAGACTTCGGCACAGATTCCCAAAGGTCAACATGTGACATTTCGAACATCAGATTTCATCAGAGAGCCCACGGAATCTAACTCACTTCTTTCAAGGTGCAGACGTCGCTTTGGAGGACACGGAGCACTCCTTGATCAGAGATCGGATTCGGAGAGATGGGGGATATGCTCTTTGGCCTCCCGATCAAACTCCCGACCATGTCGGCTTCCATCCCGGGAGAGCTGCTGTGCGACGTCAACGTTGAAACACGAACAGATGGCAATGAAGTGAGGCCTACGATCGATGTCGAAGTCACTCCTCCGAGCGGGATCGTGGGCTTTTTCGAAAGGTTCGCGAAGGACTCGACCACTTTCAGGATCTGAAGATCTCTTTCGTAGTGGGAGGGATTTGTCAGAGATTCTTCAACTGTGCGAAGGACGATCGAACGTTAGATACGATTCTACTTCCATGTGAATCACCACAAGCCCCTTAACAGGCGAACGGAGTGATTTGCGAGCACTTCGAGGTGTTCGAAACGCTCAGGAGACGGAGTAGAGCCTCTGACAGAGAATGTCTAGCAATTCCGACCCGCGCTCAAATTACGGGGGATCGACAGCGATCTATCGAAGCGCTCCGACTGTGGCATGAAGTCACACAGAAAAGCTCAAGAACGGAATCGAGGAGCAAAACTCACAATCACTGAAAAATAGTTCGGCGGCTGAAAAACACCAGTTGTTTATGGAACCGACTGTATTTCGGCGTGGGCAGACAGCTCGCAGAGCCGTCTCTGAACTAGGCGAGAGTTTAGGCGAGCACCCCAAAGAGTCAAGAGTTACTCACACAGGACCGGTTGAGGCAGATCTTTCTTATTCTTCCTCGCCGATGAGCCTCGCTTCAAACCTGGAAGAGCTTCTTTCTGGAGGGGGATCTTCCTGCAATAAGTCGAACCACTTGAAGCGTTCAGTTCGAGCCAGCCAGACACCGCTGCATTCGTCAGGCGAAGCCCGGATTCTAACCCTACGAATCGTGACGTCACATACTCTATGCTCATGGTTTACAGTTCGATCTGTCAGAAATTTCTTTGCGCTTAAACACGCCCGCCGTTACGGAGGACGCATCCGAATCTACCGCGATAGCACCACGACAACGCTTTGGTTCGACTTTGCCACTACCGGACTCGAACACCGGTTTGGAGCGATTCGAAGTTCTGCTCAGATCTAGGAGTAAATCACTCACGCTCTTCGATGCGGGAGCACTCCTCGTATTCGGGATATCATCAGACTCATCCTGGCAGGCGGTAGTGAAGCTCTCAGTGGCGGGGAGAGAGGTTTCGGGAAGGTGGGCGGGAGGGGGGCCGGAGAGGTGGGCCGCGAAACCCGCGAGCTATTCCATGACTGCTTCGCGGAGTCCAACCGCGAGTCTGGAGTCACTGGACGAGAACCGTTGGAACGCAGAATTACAGAACTGTCAGTCGATTTGGCCGAGCTTCGTTTTTGCACCGTCGAGTACACGTCTACTCGGTTGCGTATCTTATCAAAGTCCTCCGTTGAATGGAACGTGACTAGCAGCTTGGTGTTTTGGAATTGCACTTCGAGAGTTTGGGGTTTTTCGACGCTGCTGATCGTGGTCCTGTCCAACGGGAACCTGAAGTCCATCTGGAACTCGTTCGAGTCCATCAACGAAACGAGGACTATGACCGAGTCGAATGCCACCAAGTAAAAGTCTTTCGAGCCAGCACTCCATTGTCCTCGGACCGAACACGTCATCCGGACTTCGCCCAACGTGCTGATCGAAGGACCTTCCCAGTTTCGGATGTTGGCGTTCAGGATTTCGGTTTCAACGTCTTTCTGCTTTCTAACGGAGCTCGTTTCCAATGCGAGTTCGCGGAACAAGTTACAGCTTCTCTGACATTCGCCGCGATCCGGGTGATTTTCTGGCGTGTGTCGAGTCAACTCCTCCAGGAGCGTTTCAAACTTCTCGAGGCGCTTGAACGGAGCAGAGAGACCAATCGTGATGTTCAGCATGTTCACGGGCTGATTGTTGTTCATGACACAAGCGTGCTTCATGAGAAGTTTGATTATTCTCGGATGTAGAGCGCAATAGTTGCTGTGGACGCCCTGAAGCCTCGAAAACACGGCCTGGAAGACTTTCCCAACTTTGCTGGGTTCCCTGTTAGCTTCGCTCCGTAGACCCGACAGCAAAGTTCGATGTGTTTGCAAGATCATCTCCAGATTTCGGTAAATGAGATCGTACTCCTCTCCGAAGAGGCGCCACATGGGCTGGAGGGTCGCTGAAAACGAGGAACAGTGAGCAGAGCCTTGCGGAACCGGAGTGGTGCCGCTCATTACACTTTGCACGCGGATAACGATGGCATCCGGGAGAGAATTGCTCACAGTTCATGAAACTATCCAGTTCTTCAACGAATGACGCTTCGGTCTCGATGATGTTTGAAAGAACTTTCTGTCGATTGTCATTGCTCATCGGAATCGGTGGGGATGCTGGGTCAGGCTCACCGAGGAGTTCGACTACGTAGTTCGCCGGAAACCAGCCGGTGACACCTTTCAGCGTTCCTTCATACCAGCCTTCCTCGGCTGGCTGAGTTATGGTTATGATATCACCCTTCTTGAAATTAAGCTGCGACGAAAAAAGAAAGTGGAAGATCATGATTCATTCGTCCGCAATGGCCGGCAGTCGAGAGTTTTTTTTTCAGGATCGGAAGTCCTCGACGTTTCGCTCGATTTTGATCCCGGGGGAAGGGCGAGGAACACGCGAAGTCGTCACTCAGCTAACGATTCCAGTTGGCGCTTCGGAGCCTCTACTGCGATGAAGACTCACTGTCGACTGCAGGTGAACGACATACGAAAACAAGTAGGGATTGCGACACCGCAACCAGATCGACTCACCTCGTCCGTGTGCTGTCCGACGTACTCGTAAAGGGCTTTGACTTTCTGGGGTGCCATTGGATTTCATTCGGTTTCCGCCGCGGAGGAGTATGAGTTGTCAGATCTTACAGACGGCCCGAGAGCTCCAATTATTTCGTGCGAAGAATTCGTCGAGCATATGTGCGCTCAATGATTCCTCATCGCGGAGGTCAGTTCCGATGATTGGAACAACCACTTGACAGTCTCTTTCCTTGAGGGGAGAGGAACCGAAGCCGGTATCGGATTCGCAGACTCACCTCTTTGAGGAGACCCCTTGTTGGCACTCGACGGAATAGCCCCCAAATAAAGACAGTAGAAACGCTGTTCCGGGCTTGGCGCCAATTTTGGACTGGGGTGTCTTTTGGAGAAGGAGGATATACAACCGATTGTACGGAGAAACAAGACAACGCCCGAAAAGCACTTCGGGAAACTTTTCAGAAATTGGACATCCAAAAGCCGGACGATAAAAAGGAAGAATGTATGGATGGCGCCATGTTTGTTTTCGACGCGTTCGCCGTGATCTTTGCTGGGTGGCCCGTCGGCGGTCGCCGGCTGACGAGTCGCACGATCAGAGGTGACTATCATCTTTCCCGGGGTGGGGAACTCCGATCGATCCGTTCTCAGCTCGCGAGATCTCGGACAGACATCTCTCGCTCGCTGAGCGCTCGGTGCGCAAGGGATATCCCCATTGTTTCGGCACTGAAACCGGATCGTTGCCTGTTTGAAGGCGTTTGCCCGAGCTGCAATATTAATAAGCAGTTCAAGGGGGCGGCGAATGCCGAATCGGCATCGATAGAGAAACGCGGATTCCACGGAGCGGATTTCCATCCGCTATCGGGCCTGGGCAAGGTCCCAGATGGCTTCTTTCCGCGCGTCTCAGCGGGAAGACAGAGACTAGAAATTATTGTCAATGAACTCAGATACAGTGCGTCACCGGCATCATGCAGCGTAATGATTCCATAGACTCGATACATGTAGCGTGCACCGCGAACCTCCTCGAGACATCAATGAGAGCTTCAAACCCATTTGCGGGAGTGCGAAGCCTGGTCGATTTCCCAGATTCTTTCGAAACGGGGCGTTCAGCCTGCCAACACTGAATCGGAAATCGTTCTGCCGCGGTCCCATTTGCGTAGAGATGGGAGTTTACCTCGAAAATATAAGCTGATTGGATGCGTGGAATTCGAACACCATACGCAGCATGATGCGCGAAACAGAGCCGTTGATACTCAACCCGACCTGAATGGGCCTTGTGTGAAAGTTACAGGAGGGCGAGTTTCCCGGACGTTCGTCCGCCCCGATTTTTCATGCACACGTCATCGAATTCCTCGATGACTTCGCTAAGGTATTGTTAGACGACCCCAAACGACCCTGCGGCCGATGAAGTAATGAAAATCCACTATCGATGCTTTCCTGACGTCGCAAGAGCTACTATTTCGCACTCATCAACAACTCGGAGTAGGACAAAAGTCAGGGCGAGTCACGATACTTGTCTTGACAAGCTGCTTCGACTCCTGGCTACCACATCGGCGATCTTGTCGAAGGAAACTGTTTCAGTGATTGAGCCGAGTTATCCGAGCAGTCAATAAAAGCATTGGAACTGCGGATCAGCGG
Source organism: Phytoseiulus persimilis (assembly GCA_037576195.1). Taxonomy (NCBI): domain Eukaryota; kingdom Metazoa; phylum Arthropoda; class Arachnida; order Mesostigmata; family Phytoseiidae; genus Phytoseiulus; species Phytoseiulus persimilis. The sequence continues at coordinate 8,077,525 of CM075104.1, forward strand.
AAAAGCGACTCAGAGGAGCGCGCTAAGAAGAGTGGTGGGAATGTTCCCACTCTCATGGAATTCTCATATAATCATTGAGGAAACCTTCACTTTGAACTAATATTTTGCTTCAGTTTTCGGCAACGTCTGGAGGACGATAGGTCGCTTTTCTAATCGACGCTGACCGGAGGCCGATTCCAACTCCAGCGTTGTTGCGATTCTCTCCAAACTCATCGAAGCTCTGTGAGAGCCCATCGTCGCAAAGCCAGCTTTCCAGCTCGATTTTCGGGGAGAACAAATTCGAAACGCGTTTCGACGCCGTATAGGGTGGGAGAGGGCATCTGTCAAGCGACATTCCGAAGCTGGCGGGAATCCCAGACCCATCCTCCTGAGCGAAACTTGAAATGAGAGCATCGACTGAATCCGCTTTGGAATTCCGAAATCAAACGCATGCCTCGTGACATCAGCGAACAGAAACCAAAGCAGCGCAGTTTCCAGAGCTCCTGTTGATGACGGTTAGAGGGCCGAATGGCAAATCAAAAATGGGGAGGGTTCCGCGGGTAAACGAACTTCTTGGGTCCTCCGCGAGAAATGAAGTTGAGGTGGCGCTGGATGAGAGTTTGCAAAATGACAACGGCTTCGCAACCAGCGCCCACAACCAGGCGAGATTGGTCGCGGTAACTTGGTCCCGAATGCATGGCTTTTCCCAAGGCACGATGACAGTGACGCAATAAAACATTCGAACGATGGAGCTTGAGATCCCGTCTCAGATTTTGAGGAGTGAATTCATCTCATGTCGAACAGCTGTAGCGGTTTCGTGCTCGTTCCTGGCATGGATCGCTAGATCGGATGGAAGCTTCGGATTTCAACTCTCATCCTGTTCTCGGCGTCGTTCGATCGACACGGAACTTGGCAGAATCCGACCAGTCGTGGGGAAAGCTAGGGGTTTGAAGGAGCACCCGGGAGGAGTATTCGTGTGAGTTTCGTTGCGATCCGAGCGATCGAGTGGAGCGCTGCTCTCTGATTTTCTAATCTCGAGAATCTATCCCGAAACGTCTCAGGTTTCTCGTTATCCGCGCCATACACGGAAAGTCATGACTCGAATTTCGTCTGAGAGCGTCTCAGATATTCTCCTTCTCCATAGGACTCCGAACTATATCTTTTCCCGCCGGATCTTGTCCCACTGTTGGAAACTCACAGGGCTGAGTCCGCATCGATTCTGAATGCAATCAAGAGGATCAGAGCCGACAATCATTCAGCTCGTTCTCAGCCGCCGTCAACGTGGGAGACTCGTCGTATGGGAAAAAACAATCCACATTGCTCATCAACAGAGTCAAACGCTGGTTTCAGTCTCCAGGTGAACGTATCGGATCAGCATCTTCAAAAGAAGAATCCACTCCATCAACGCAATAGGAATAGTGAGGAATAGTCAACGGCGCGGGCTGATCGCTATTATGATCGGATGCTCGCTGTCGTAGTCCTCGCTAGCTAGACGTGGTATCGAGTCGAGATGAGTCAATTGGATGGTTGCGGCATGTCAAAAGACGCTCCTATCTCGCGACATCCGATCTCCCTCCGTTCAGCAGCGAGTCGACCCGGCTCGACCCTAATAGTCACTGGGAGCAATCACATCGAACGCGCTGGGGAGCGCCTGTATACGGAAGGGGGGGGGGCATTTTTTTCGGGCGGAATTCCCGAGAACAGTCTCCTACATAGAAGGACGCCCTCCATCAAGGTGCTCTCCACCTCAGAGAGCAATACGTCTGGAGCTGGGTTGGACTTCGATGACGTTAGAGACCCGTTCCCCGATCAGCTCGATCTCTCTAGAGGCAGTGAGGTTTTGACTGTTATAAATTCACCACCTCGCAATGATTATCTGAGACAACAGCCGGGAGCCGTAAACTCCGTGAGGCGCCTCCCACAGCCGAAGTAATATCGGGAGGCGGTATCGCCTGTTCTTATGTAATCTTTGACGAGACTCCTCGTCGAAACGTTTATTGTATATCATCCGTGTGGAGCTCCTGATCCGATGTTTCTGAAACAGTTCCCCAAGAATAGCGCCCACCGGTATACGGACTCGCAGATATCTACCGATACGACGAGGCGGGTGGATTTTATGTATGAACCTTATTTTTATTAGTTAACCGTATCAATAGGATAAGAAAACCACAAGGGATGCGTGTTCCACCAAGCTCCGACGAATCGTATGTATTTCTCCTCATAGTTCTGCTCGACCCGAAAACTTACATAGGTATCTGAGTTTTTGTTTTTGTGGCTGATTCCCCGCCAGGATCTGTTTCAATCGCTTCAGACAACATCGTAATTGCGCAAATCTCTGCGCTAGAACTGGTGATTACACGTTCAGACGGAGGAATTGGGCTCGGCGACAGGATGTGTCTGTCTAACGAGGTAGGTGGGTAGGTAGGTATCAAGTTTCAGCGCCCCCGTTTCTGCACGGGATGCCGCGTCGTCGGGACTCTGTCAACGTCGTTCACTCTCAAGTTTGATAATCATACCTCGTCATGACATCGGGTAGTAATGATCCAGGTGACGATAATAGATAATGACAAAGTAACAGTTGTTTCATTGGAACAGGTTAAATACAACATGAGTCTCCAAAGGTTTGAGCACCGTCAGTACCTCCGCAGTGGTAACCGTTATCGCTGACGGCGTTGGTGAAACCTCGGAGCTGGAGCTTGAAAGAAACAACACATTTGACCTCTCCCGCCTCCTATCGGCGTCTGCCGTGAAGACCAGGATGTCGTGCTGGATTGTATGTACAGACACAGCGCACTCGCAATAGTTTCATGGACAATTAGTCAGACTCATGAGAATCTTCTCTCGCTATCGATTTCATCATTGTTATCATCACCATCATGCAGGTAGCTATAATCATAGTTCGAGTTCCAACGTTTCTCCTCCTTATTATCAATAGTCGTATCCTTCAACCTCCTAGGGACGCATTTGTACTAACTGTAGATCCGCCACTCCGTCAGTGCGGCCTTGGGCGGGGGCGCATGCTCACTTTCCGTGACGAGTAACTGCAGTCTCCATTGTTCGAGCCTGAAGGTCTGCTGCGAACCTCACGCGCATCCTCGGATGGGGAGTGTTCTCCGCAAAGCACTCGAGATTCGCCGCTGGAAACTCACGGTCAACTCTGCCCGCTGCCGCCAGAACTCGATGGTTGGACAACAGCCTGATCAGTGGTTCACAAAGTGTCAGCTCCGGTCGTGGATATGGCCGTTCCGCCGTCGCCCGCCGCCGCCGTATCTACAGCCCGCGTGGCTCTGGTTATTGTCTTTCGTTCCGTTGTCATCGTCATAATCGTCTTCGACGACGACAAGCGATAACGATTCGATGGTCGACATCGGTTGGCGATTTCCTATGTCTTCCTGTTCGCTGTCGACGGGGTTCTTCCCCTCCGCCGATACTTCCGTCTTTCTCTCCGGCCTGACATCTCAGCTGTCTCCTGCGATACTCCCTACTCGCCCTACATCGACTTCGGAGTTGCTTTCTGTGTTTCTCGGACTCTCTGTTCTCGAATGCAGTTTTGCGTCATTCGCCTACGCCCTTTCCCAGACGCTTCCGACTCCTCCCTCGAGCTTTTCCAGCCTCTCGTCCGCGATCGTTCTCTGTTTCGTTATACCCGATCGCCGCATCGAGCAGAAACAACCGCTCAGTGATCATTAGGGCCAGAGTCTCCACGCGGTAACCGATTTGAGCCACTCTAATAACCATGCAGGGTTTGTTAAGAAATATGTGCTGCACGCGTGGAAGAGACACGCAGTAGGAGAGGAAATTTCAATGCGTGACATCCTCACCCATCTCGCGAAGCTTGCATGTCTCAAGGCGTCACTTAAAACCGGTGTGTGCATAAAGTCTCGGGCCCGAATAATCGCTCACAGGGATTTTAGTCAATTTGAGAAGTTAGAGCTCTCCGACCTATCTTCAGTGGTGGACGCGAATCATAAAGCAGTTAGCATGGATCAAGACTTTTGAAAGAAAGCATATCGCTCTCGAAGCCGAACACAGACAACTAACGATTGAAAGGTTGTCCAAGAGCCCACCATTTCGAGGGTGGATGACACTTTTGGTGGTCAGCCTCTCAGCGAGAAATTTGACGCACATTTGCAGCTCCAACACATCGTCCACATGAGAATGCAACGCAACTTTCTGGAACCTATTCCTCTTCATCTCGTAGGTTCGTTTGGAACTCCAAGCGGCATCGAGATCTGCGTTGCTCGGAAACGGATACGCGACAACGAAGAGGGGGGATGAGTCGCTCTCGAGCAGCGAGGAATGGCGTCGGAAGGAACGTCGGACTTTTGCGACACCGCCTCTTCGGGACTCCGTCGGAAAGCCTGGGAAAAGGGGAGAAAGTCTCGCTGGGGAGTCCCATGATCCAACTCGTGCATATAGTCATTGATAGCTGGACGTGTCCACCTATTAAAGAGCCGATTACGTGGAAGGCAGAGATGGAGGCCAGGAAATATGACATAAATGTCACGGATGCTTCAGAGATATTCATAATACGACGCAATGAAAATGGTGGACGAGCCGCATCGTATGGACTACGATGTTCGCCGCAACTGATGCTCGAGGCAGCAAGATTGCTGTGCCTGTCAGAGAAGCTTCGGCAACAGTCGGAGATGACGAACACATTTTCGATCCCGTTGCTGAACGCGCACGCTTCTCCGCAGAATAATTGATTCCCGAATTGTGAGTGTGCCGACTCGTTCTCGCTTGAACGATATACGTACGAGCATACCACTCAGAAGCGCTTGTAGCTCCTGTACAATCCTATGTCCTTCTTGGAAACATTCATGAAGACTATATTACATGGAGTATTCACATTTTCCGTGTTTCATACATGCGTTTCCCGAATCGCTGATATATTCCCATTCACGAGTCGCTCTCCCCCAAGTCTCTCGACTGATCATATGCGGACGCTCGGAGTCCGAATCCGCTCTCCGCGTAGGTGTTCATAAGCATACCGATGAATACGCAATCCAGCATCCATTCATGGGATTCCATTCCTCCGTATCAGCAGAACGCGTTGCCGGTTGAGGAACGAAGGTTGGAGGACGAGTGGCGCGGAGATCCGTCTCTCAAGAAAAGTACTCCTGGGACGGGGGGTGAAGGAGGGGGTGTTCGACTGATCAGAAGCCCGGTTTGGCTCAATGAACTATTCAGATATAGCTAACGAGCAGTTGAACTGAGGGAAAAACGAGGAGCTGAGCCCAATCCACAGAGTATGCACAATCATCGTACTAATAGATGAGTTCTCTCGTTTCGGTGGCGGTTGTGGGAGTCGGGAACGGAACGGTCGCGATGGAACGGCGGCGTCGCGAATTTTTTCCTTCGATTGAAAGCTCAGTGACTCCCGATACCATCAACTCGAAGCATTTGCCACAATCGGGAGGAACCCCAGCTCATAAATCTCACTCGTGTCGAGAAAGACGAGTCCGCCTTGAGAAGAAGAGCTTCTCTTTGATGACTTCCCACCTTCTCAGGACGTTCCTGATCGTAGCCTCGATGGGAAACTCCAGTGTTGAGAATTATCGCAGGTAATCTAGGCTGCACTCTTCCGTCTGCACGGTGTCCGACGACGCACAGAAAATACACAACACGCGCTCACACAAGCAAGCATTTACACACTCCGATCTGGGAACGTCAAAGGCACTTGGCAGGGACTCCTGTAGTCCCTAGAAAATGTTCTCTCGAGATTCGTCTAGCTCATCATGATCACCGTCGGAATCATTGTCTTGGAGCGCGTATACGTGATTGTGTTCATCGACCGTTCACCTCTCAGCGAAGCCAAACTCAAACAATATCCAGCAACAGTTCATTCACATCGTTTTGTTGCTGTTTTTCGCCGGTGCTCGCTCCAACGGACTTCGACAGCGGTCAGGAGAACCGAGATCATTTGAGTGTTCATTTCTCTCGGCCCTCGCCACCGCCGCCATCGCGAGCGAGAGCTCGCTCCGACGAAGACGACGAGAATGCTTGGTTCTCTCGTCTGCTCGACCTACCGATGCGATCTGGATCCTCGTGGAAAAAGGCTCGGAACTTTCGTATGGCCAACAGTTGGCCACTGCGCGCGCTCCGAGCGGCAGTTCAAGCCCTTGTCGCGGTCGATTCGAATCGAGCGCTCTTTCCATCTATTCGACAAGGTGTCCCGACGCGCAAGTGGCCGATCGATTGGAGCGGATTCGCGTACCTATCGTACCTAATGGTTTACAGATGAGTCGAGCGTCGAGACGCCGTTTGCTCGGAGGCTCCTACAGAGCAGCTCAGGTTTCGAAATGGCCCTGGAAAAGAAGGAAGAACCGAATTCATCATTGCTCCATGCCCGTTCCGCTCTCAAGTTTCCCTCCGCGGAACCCACTCAACGGCGCGGGATCAGACCGAAAACCAAATATAGAGAGTTTGAACGAGAAAAACTAACAGGTGCCGCTTCTGCCGGACCGTGGACGGATGTTTTATTGACTGGCGGTGCCCCCTGCTTGGTGGTCTGTTCAATATTCCGATGATTGCTATTCTGTTAGGGAACGAGGCAGGGAGAGGTCACTCCGCAACTGAGTCCATGGCATCGGAGGCTGACATCCAGCTTCAATCTCACCGCGTGTGCCACCGAGCAAGGCACAACCGCCTCCGGCACGCGCCGTTTGGTGCCGTAGAAAGTCTATCCATCCAGGAGAGTTCATCGCAAGTAGAAAGTTAAGGCATTGTTCATCACCCATCAATCCATGAATTCATGGCTAGATGAATGGATAGATGGATACATTATACCTCACTGCCATCAGAACTGATAAACTCAGCCATCAGAACTGATAAACTCAGCCATCAGGAACTCATTTAGACCTCTACCTGTATGGACAAATGAGAGGTAGGAAAAGATGGATGCCTGAACTTCCAAGCTCTGATCATGAGACCGAACCCCAAGAAACGTAATCCGATTCACGACTTGATGAACGCTCCACGTAGAGGTGGTCAAGCATGTCCTGTGGAGATGACATTCGCCACCATCATCGGTTCCCCTCGGGGTTGGAGCGAGAGCTCAATTCCCCTTCTCGATAAACCCGAGTTTGCAATGCTCTCTTGCTGCAGCTGGCGGAATTTCGTGCCGCAACGCGTCTGATTCTCGATGATTCCGCCACGGAACCGTCCAGGTTCCACTGTTGAGCATCAGAACATTCCTCACAGCTCCTTTCTCTCTTTCCTCGCCGAGCAAAGCCTCTACCGGCTAGCGAACGTACCCGACTTCTTCAGAATTTCTACTTCGGAGAAGTTCAGCAGAAAGGAAATGCTCTGAGAAGTGGATGAGAGGGCGAAATGTCACAACTACCCATCAGAGCTCGGCTACCTTGAGAATATTTTGTAGCTCGTGGATCCTCTTCAGCTGTTCTTCTAGCGGATGCAGGTCCACGCACTCCTGCTGCTATAGATGATCCTGTGACGGATGGCGGGACATGAATGCGCCAGCCGAGCCTGCCGACATCGCTGTGCAGTTGAGCTCCTTGTGGATTCGGTTGTGGCACGGCAACTGGTTGGTTAGTGTGGGATAGAAGTACTGCTGAGGCGGTGGCAGTTGCTGAATAGTCGGCGTCAATGGAGGCAAAGGAGGCGAATGATGCAACGAATGATGGGAATGGCTGTGCACCTGATGTGGGTGCGGCATCATCGAAGAGCGAACGTATTCTGCAATCAAGAACAGCTTGAAGCGCCAAACGAGGTTTGCAAGAACAGTTGGACGAATGGTGCAAGCGAGCGGCGCGTCGAACAACAGTGGGCGAATCACCGGATGCGGAAGTTTCTCGATTTGCCCGATGTTCTCAAAGTTATACAGCCCGCGTTGTTCAGGAGTGTGCTAGGGAAGCGACTCTCGCTGCCCCGCGGAGAGTCGACGGGAGCGCAGACGGGTCTGATCGAAGACGGGACAGAAGGTTTGCGCTGTGATCCGAAAGTTACCGAATCCCGCTTTCCGGAGCAAAGTTAGGGGCCGGCCGGCCGACCAGCCAGGGAACGAGCGGTCAAGGGGGCGGGCGAACGTGCAAGCAGTTAAGCAAACAGGGCTGACAGAGAGCCACGAAGAGCCTTATCTTATCTCAATTATAACGACGTTTAATTGCACCGCCGCCATTGCGGCAAGCGAATTGCGTGCGCTTCGCTGCCCTGCTCGTTTCCCACAGCATCTCTCTCTCTCTCTCTCAAAACTTGGATGGGGTGTTCCCCCCCCCACCCTTGCGAGCAGACCCACTGAGAATAATGAGCCTTGTGCTGATTCGAACTTGTTCGCGAGCCAACACCATCATAGAATCGAGGGAAATTAAGGGACTGCCTGTCCATGTGCCAGCTCGTCAGTCTTCGGCAGGAGATCCCGATTGAGGGAACGAGCTCGAAGTGATTCCTTGCACTCATTGAACTTACGATCAAGGTTCTGCGTTCTTGGAGCCAGGAACGTATTGGCTCGTAGGTTCTTGCACGATTCTACCAAGCTCCGGGCCCAGTTGTTTCGATTATTCGACCGAACACAGAAGAGGAAGGGGCGAGCGCTGCAATGCGATCTCACAGCCAAGTTAACGATGGAACTGAGAACTTACGAGATTCTTTGTCCATATCGTGGTGAAAAGGATGTTGGACTGTAATCACAGAGTTGTTCCGTCTCGGTATAGTCATGATGCCTAGAGGTAGAATTCGTATCGACAGGAAAACAGAAAGGAAATCAACAGGGAATCAAGAGGATAGAGGAATCCGTGAGGCAGCATGGAAAACAGATGGGATTAGTCAGTAGGATTGCTCATAAGCTATTTCTCCGAATCTTGTCGTGCAGGCGGCATGTTTTCCTATTGATCAGCTGAGTTCTTGGGGACACTGAGAGTTGCAGGTCTGATTGTTAGGGGTATCGACTTTCCAGCATAAAATATCATATTTATTATCGGGTAAAATCGAGCGCCGACTCGAGTATCATTGAGAGTCAGATGAATAAAGTGGTATAGGAGTCTTGTTCAGGGAAGAGAATCGATATGATAATCTCTTCCAGGTCTCTCGTTCCTTCACGAGAGATTTACATCTGATGTTGAAATTACTTAATCTCGAACGTGTTGTAATTTCTCTCCGCTTGCCTCGGCTCGTTTGCCGTACCTCCGTTGTTACTGTTGACCACGATGTGTTGATGATTGTGCAATGCTGAATTGCAAAGATGGCCCTGCTGGGACGGCAGTCCACCCCCCTGATGGGGACAGGTCGGTGTCACTGGCTGCGACATCGATCGTTGAGCCAAATGGGTCTGATCGCAAGACAATGAGCCTTGACGGAAGAGCGCAGCAATCTCGTCGAAGGTTCGATTCTTGGTTTCGGGGACCCTTTTATACGTGAACACCCAGAAAACTCCCAGCAGAGCGGTGAACGGGAGAAAGCTGTAGTCGCCGAAAGCCTCCTGCGATTGAGAAATCAGATGAGTGAGAGGGGGACCTGATGAAAACCATTCGATATGAAATTCCGAGAGGGCACGGATGCGAGGAAGCGGCTCGGAGCGACATAAAATGACTTCCAACGGGCAAACAAACGAATGAGAGAACACCGAGGGGGGGGAATTAGCTGAGACGTGGTGTCGAGATCATTCTCCTCTCAGGGCCTTGTGAGAAAAGTCGGGGGCAATCGCTCCGGGGAACAGGACTCATACTGAGGTGGTGCGGCGGCTGACTGACCCGACCCGCTGAGGGCCAAAGTGGCCCATCTCACTGACTGACTGACGGGGTGGCTCCTGTGGCTACCTCTAGCTCCTCTGCCAGTGTTGGTGGCGTTGCTCTGGCCGTTGCTGCTGGCCGGGCTACATTTGTCAAGTAAGCAGGAGGCAGTCGTGGAGAAAAAGTACAGGAAAGGGAGCGAGACTGAGAGCCAGGCTGGAGCTTGCAGAAGAGAACGTAGCACATAAATTATGATGATTTGTGCGTTCTCCGCCGCCACCTGCCCCCAGCAGCCGTACCCCTCATGTTCCTGCTCGCAATCCTGTCGACCAGATTCCCCGGGCGTTCTCTGTAGACAAGAGACAAGTTCTCTGTCGCCCATTCAGCTTGCTTTCTTCGCGGGGATCCAGTTTCAAACTCCCCCTCGTTCGGGGGTTCCAAAAAATGACGGATAGGAGTTTTCCGATTCCGATCGCGACAGTTTCTGGTAGCGTTCCCCCATGAAACCAAATCTTCGGAAAGATTTGTCTGTGTAGTGAGGCCGTTCCGAAGCATCAAACATCCATTGCGGAGCTGGTAGGGGTATCGCAAAAAAGGAGGCTCTTGCCAGATAGGAGGCCTCCCGCGTCTGGGATATCTCGTCGTAATTCGGAACGATTCTTTGACTGGAGCCGTCCTCTATTGCTTCGCTTTTCTCCGGATTCCGTTCCGGCCCGGGTGAACTGAGAACCTGTGACTGGACGTCCACGGCGGGTTCGGAGCCCAAGATTAGCGGGATTGGTTTCGGAGATTACCTCAACAATGTCAAGCATGGACGCGCATGCGGAGCACACGATTCTCTTCTGCATGATCGCGGAGGGCGATGCGCCTGGATCCCACATTCGAGAGTATCCTCCGTTGCCGCCAATCACGGACAGTAGAAATATTGCTGTAGACGCTGCTCTTCGCGGTAGATTCAGAATATTTCCCTCCGGACGTCTCGAGTCAATGCATCGTCCACTATTCTGCCGCTCGCGGCTCTCGGTGTGCATATCTTCCCGACGTGCGGGACTTACCGCTTGGCCTCGAGTGAGCCAGCCACGAACGAACAAACGATACCGGAACGAAACGACGTATAGCCGGACGTCCAGCCAGTCAGACATCGGTCAGACCGATCGGCTCGGTCGCCACTTCGAGATATAAAAAGCGAACATTGTGGCTCGCTCGGAGGCAGTGTATAGGAACGGGAGGAGACGGAGGAGAAAACGTCGTCCAGTAACGCACCTGCATTGGTGGAAATGTGAGCGATACGAGAAAATTTGCGGCCCAGTTGACCAACACTCCGATGGCCATCGCTGCCGGCCGCGGACCCTGTGAGAAGAGTTCGGCCATGTAAATCCACGGGATCGTTCCTGGTCCTATGGCGAAAAATACGACGAACGCCAACGTCGACACCACCGACATATATGTGATCCAGCTGTACAAAAACTGCAAGGTAAAAGGTCGTTTAGGTTTCGGAAAACAACTCTGGAATGTTCCGAGCCTTTTTTTTCACCGAAATCCTCCACGAGCCCAGAACAGGGGCACAACGTCAGCGAAGACCAAGCTCCTCTCGTCAAATATCTCGAGCGCTACAATGTGGAGATTGATGAATCAATGAGCCCATGGGCTGTGCTGACTGAGCGCTGCGAGCATCGAGATCTGAATTCTAGGAGGTTCGGGGAAGCCCGCCCGCGAGGTTTACACAGAGAGCACGATGGAGGGAAAATCGCAGCAGGAAAAGCCGATGTTGTAGCCGTTGGAACGGCTCGGAGCGGCCAGTGGACGCTCGCTTCCCAGAAGACGAATGGTCGAACGCGTTGGGGAATGAGACGGGAGTGAATGGCAAAAATTCGATGTTCATTTCCGGGAGCCTGCCTGACGAAAGATGAGCTGAGATCAGGAAGGCACGCTGCTGCTGCCGCAGCAGCTACCCCGGAGGCAGCAGGTTCAGGTGCGAAGAAAAACTGCTTCGAGAACAGACGTGTGGGGCAAGCCGACCAAGAGGACATGACGACATCGATACGGGAAAAGAGCGAGTCTTCGGGAGAGAAGCGGACGACAGGAAGGAGAACAAAGCACCCTAATGGCTCAGTGGGAACGCATCGACTCGACGCGGCTCGGTTTCGGAAACTATGAAGGGCTCCTTGAATGGGTTGCCTGGCCCGCACAGTCAAGCCGAGAAAATTATGAACTCGCCGAGCGTGGCGTCGAGGAGCTTATACATTGGTTACTCGTTCCAATTCTCCTCAATCCAAGAATCATTCCCATTCGAGAGATTCTTCGCTCCGGGGGGTGGGGTGGGGGGTGGATGTACGAACGAGCATTCTGCTAGCGTTATTAACCGAGAGTCGGAGTTGAAGCCTCGATTCTCACGAGATATTTCTCGTCCTCCCTCCCTCGAGAGCAACCTCTGATAATGCGTTCTCATGGCCAGGAGGAATATATCTCAGAAAGCCACCGGGCGAAGCGCCTCCGTTGTTTAATTGAGCAATGGAGGAACCTCTGGAAGTTTGTGCGACCGAACAACTCCCTTGTTTGATGCTCATGTCAGAGAAGCCCTGATCTCTCCCAGGACATCGGTGCCAAGGACTATAGAATGACGACGTCGTTTCGAGAATCGATAAAACGGCCAATGCGCCTTGATCATTTCCCGTCTCGAATCGCTTCTCTCGAATTCTATCTGGACCGTCAGTCCTATCGGGTACCGGGAAGAGTCGACCCTAACGCGGGGCATAATCGCTTTTAAGCAGACCTGAATTTCGACGGGACTTTTGGTCGGAATTGTCGATCGGAGATCCGAGAATTGGAAAGGCTCGGCAATCGAAGATGCAGTGAAATTCCATACTCACCCTAACGAGTAGTGATATCGTGATGAAAATTGAGAAGATGAACATCCCACCGAGTCCATACAGATGGAGAGTGCGTCTGCCACTTCGGTCCATGAGAGGTATGGACACTAAAGTCATGACCACCATCACGACTCCCACCCCCATTGTCGCGTACTTCGCTTGATCTTCTGCAAGACCCGCCTGAGTATACAACCGCACTGAATAGTAAAATACCTGGAAATAATTTAGAACGACATCAGCAACGGAGGGTGGATCCTGGCATTGTGTTCCGATGAAAACTACAGCTACTCTCGTCTCGCGGAGCCCGCCGCCCCAAGACGGGTTCGGAAACACGCTTCAAGCCTTATTAGCGGTCCCTCTCGGCCCTGTCCCCTTTTAGCTTTCACAAATGGCTCGGAACACAAACGTGTCGAGACTGCAGCTCCGACGCTCCTCGACTGGAACTGCTGGTGAAAGGCCGCTGTATCCCGTCGCGAGCATTATTATCACCACTGAACAGAGCGGGGTTCTCGTGCACACGGACGAAATCTTTTTCCCAACGTATTCGAATGGATATTCCTTCCTCCTTGAGCTCTCTCTCCGTGAGCGACCAAGAAGAGATTCCGAAGGAACAGTGAAAATGGACCCGAAAGACGGATGAGCAAACAGAGGAGGGGAGTGTTTCATTTGCGCTCAACGAGAAAATTGTCCAGACGAATCTGATTCTCGAGTAGCTTTCCACATCTCATACAAAAACGGCTCCTCATCGTCCGAAGAAGCGAAACCTCCCAAACTCTGAAGTCTCGCGAAGATCGTGTCCTATCTCCGATGCTGCTGGCGCTCGCAGTCTGCTGCGATATGGAGCGGTACGATCCAGGTGTTTGGTCACGCTTGGTACTCCGGAGTTACCTGTGGGAATCTGCTCCCGAGCGAGCGCTTCTTTAGCTGACTTTTCAACGGGGAGAATTCATGGAGTGAAACCCGATGCCAGACAAGACACGCGATGAATCGATCTTTTTGAATAAAACCCCGGAGTTCGCGGGAACTCCGAGGTCACCCAAACCACCTCCGTCTCTCCGAGTTTTGATATAGGAGATCCGATCCCAGTCCGGATATCTCACGTAAATCTTGCCTCAAGCTCGAGCGAGACCCATGGCGGTGTTGGATTTGGAGCGCTTGGAATCAATCGATTCAGGACCAGAGTCAACAGGCCATGAGATCATGAAGGAAGCGGGGTGCTCCGCGAATCAAACGAGTCGCTGAAGGTGCTCCGGAGAGCGGAGTTCTGTAACTACCAAGTGAACTAGCATGTTTTCCCACCGGACAGCCCGGCCTCCACTTGAGGCAAGCTTCTGCAAATCAAATAAGGGCTCCCACACGCGGAGGATCAAAATAACGGAACCCTCCATGAGCGAGATCGAGGGTCAGCTCGATCTCGCAAGGAAGATAACTATGCGTCACGCAAACTTGCATATGTTGTACGCTAAACCTGGTCGTCTCATGGGCTCAGTGGAAGACCCTAACCCTTCGTGAGCCTTCGACCCGAGGAATTGGCGGATGGGGGAGTAAGCCAGAAGGTCACATCATATTTTTAATCGATCGATCGCACACCTTCTCCTGATCTATCTCAAATGTAACAATCAAATCATTCAGACAGCAGCGGAACGTGTTTGCTCTGGCGCTCAATTGAGCCAATGTGCCGAAACCGAGCTTGAATTTAGGTGCGACCTTCCCGTCCGAAGTCCCAATGATTTTCCTCTTTCGAAACCGCTTGCCAGTGTCGTAGGTTATCGACTAGGTTTTGATTGTTATTCGACATGGTGCCAGGTAAGCCGATGTCTGCCCATCGGTTGTAGTAGGCTCGTTGAAGACGTGAGTTTGTCGCGAGGAGGGAGACCGACCGACCGGGAACCACCTGAAGAGTATCTGCGGCGCCCGACGAGCTCGTTCACTGAACTTTGAGAACATCGGGGATCCCTTTTTGCGGCGAATCGATCTATATCCTCCTCGCTCACTCGAAGTTTTCAATGCCATGACCTGCGAACGCCCATTGCTGTGTGCGTTCTTCGGCCTCGTGGGAGCCTCCAAAACGTCTCGAGAGGAGCCATTACGCCGGAACTCCTCCGGCGCCTCCGCCGACCTCGCGTGCCTCCACAAGAGCCGTTGCTTCAGAATCGTGCGATCAGAGGGACGGCATAGCAGAGAATCGTGATCGCTCCCCGTCCGAAGAGAAAAGACTCCCTCGATCGACTTGTTGTTTTTTGTTGCTTCCCGACGAGGCGATGCTGTCATGCTCATTATCAACGCCGGAGAGCGGGCGAATTGAATCTCCGACAGATGAAGTATCGCGCAAAAACTCTGCCAACACAAAAGATTGGCTCACTGCGCGCAGGGAGCGAGTTCGCTGTTCCTGGGACTGCCGCCGCTGCTGTTGCGGGTCCTTCCGCCTTCGCCGGGAAAGTTTACAAAGTGAATTCATCTCCAAAAGAAGATTGTGTCTTTCATTTGGATCGCTGAGTCGATCGGCAGCCGCAGCAGTCCAAATATTGCCGTTCTCGGAGAGTCAAAACGAGAACACAGAACTTTTCTCAAGAAATGAAAAAAAACGCCACTAGCCGAGACGGGAGGACGAAGACTTTCCGTTTCCTCCGGAGCGGAGCAAGTCTACCGCTTCATGGTCCGCGAGTTCCTCGGCCTGCACAATGTTTCAAGCCGGCTCCCCCAAATTCGCCCTCAATCAATTCATTCATCCCATCGTTTGTCTGCTGGTACGGACACCAACCCGTTCGCTCATCCCTTTCTCAAGCGAAGCTGTGAAACGATTCCTCAATTCTCCAAGGTGGAGATCGGACGAAAAGAGACGTCTTGTCCTCAAGCGGTCAACTTAGCGAAGACTGCGGTTTGCGAATCAACAAGGAGGATAAGCGCTGTATTTTGGTAGGGAAACCCGAGCGAGGGACATTGACAAGCGGGATTCGTGATGCTCAGGCCCGGAATTAATTTCCACCGCTGCTCTGCTCTCATTGGCCGACCCGGGATCCACCAGGATTTCGTTCGTTACTGCAACAGATCACTGATGGGAGGGACCCGTTGAGAGGCACCGTTGAAGACAAGAGCCTCTGTTGCTCTCATAAGCGTGGGGGATGAATCGACGAAGCAACCCGGGCGGTCCGCCACTCTGCTTGCTAAATGGGCAGTACACGATGGCAGGCAGGCCACTTCGCCTCTTTCGGAAAGGTTGGGCAATTATGGTTGTTTGTAGAGGTCCTATCCTATACGATGCCCACAGGCCACCTGGGCCCTCGTCTCGTCGCGACCCGTTGCCTCTCCAACCAAACCTGCCTCGTGAGCGCCTTTCGTCAAGTTTCAGCGTAGTAGAGGTAATCCTCACCAAGATCGGCATCCGTATCTACACATTCCAAACAGCAGCCCAAAATCAGTTGGTTTGTCATGAATCACTCTAAGCGTCAGAAACCTCTTCGGCTGAGGTGAATGGGACGAATCAGAGCACGGACCACGGCACACTCGCGTGAGCGGGAAACGAACCAGGGGTCTGGCAGAAGTAAACGGCATGAGAGGCCTGAGAGATGCGCCGCGGTTCGGCTATGGCTACTTACAGCATTTATCCCGGAGAGTTGCTGCGAAAGGTGCATGACAACCCCTATGAGCAAAGGTAGTTGCAACGATTTGTTGCGCATCACTTGCAATATCGTCACCTGCGAAGAATAGACCTTCGTTACCATATCTGACATTGTTGTTCACCATTTTCCTCGCGCTCACTCCTCGTGAACGCGCAGAGAAAGGAATAACCGTTCGCTAACACGGCGTCCTCGTCATCTATAATAAATACAGGACGCCCTTATCGCATTTGTTCACAGATTCACCGTCAGTGTCACTTCGTAGAAGCAGAATATTCAGCTCGTTCCGCCTTTTGTCATGAGCCGAAACCGTTTTGACTGCAAAAATTGGCGATCGGCCCGTTGTGGAGGACCATTGCTCAATGACGAGCAAGAAAGGATGGTTCTCGGGGGTCTCAAAACAGAATCGCTTTGCGAGAACATGCCGATGCTCCCTTGCTTTTTGCCAATGTTTATCTTGAACTTTCACTCGACCTCACGAACTCACCTGCGATTCGCGGTGCTGCTGTAGTTCTTCTGCTCTCATCTCCTCAATGTCGTCTTCGATCATCGAAGTGCAGCGTAGTTTTTTCAGAGCTTCGCGCGCGGCATGCTCCTGATGCTTCGATAAGAGCAGATATCGCGGGCTTTCTGGGCACATCGGCAGCAGTAAGATTTGCATGATGGCTGGGAACATGGCGATCGCTGGGAGGGAGAATTGGAGTTTCAGGAGACCTCTTCTATTTCGAAAAAAAAAATGCATCATTGAAAATGAAATGAAAAACGAAAAAATAATCCTGTTTCTCCCGGCCATCATCACATATTTTTGACATCCAACAACCGGAGCCATTCGAAGTCGTGAAATTCGAATTGTCAATTCTGCGGGAGTGAGAAATACACACAAACACACCAAATGTTAACCTCCCACATAGACACAGTAGCAGCCTGTCAGAGCAGATTGAGATATCTCGCGTTTCCTGGGAGTCTTCACTACACATACCAACATAGAAGCGACAGCCTGCAATATTGAGTGGGGTTCGGAAGATTCAGAACCCAAGGGCTCGCTTCGGTTGGAGTGGTTGTGAAAGAGCTGTGTGAGTATATCGGAAGGTGCTAAACCGGCTGACTCGGTGGCTGGCTTGCTTCAGATCAGTCTATGGAAAGGTCAGCAAAGCCGACGTGACACCAAGCCGAAGTAAGTGACATCGCTGTAGTCGTCTGAATAGAGCTTCGCACCTGTGGCACGGGAGGAAACACCCCGGAGGAAGGAAGGAAGGTCCACTATCTGGGAATCATGGCGGATATCTCGCTTGCAAACAGGAACGGACATGACTGTTGGTCAGAGGCCCCAGCCCCGCGTGTCCGGTCAAGTTAGTTGGGCAGTTGTTTGTCTGACCTATGCGCGACGCGCTGGAACTGTCCGAAGCAATCTGTTCCCGGAAAACAGTGACGCCATGGGCCAATAACTCACCTAATAAATAGGGCCATTTCGTTTCGGTGCCGAGGAACAAGGGTAAGCCCAGAATCTGAGATAGCAGCATGCCGACAGTCACGCCGACCTGGCTCACAGTGCCGAGACCCCCTCGGAGATTTAATGGACTCATTTCGAGAAGGTACATTGGAACAAGCGCCGTATATAGACCGCAGTTGTAGCCGATGACCAGGCGGCCGAGGACTAGGACTTCGACCGATGACATTGGCTTCGATAGTCCCATCAAGAGTCCCCCGCCTATGCCGAACCCGCTGTTGAGGAGCATTCCGCCTTTCCTGGAATATTGAAAAATAAATGTCTTAAACTCACGCCATATTCTCACGCCTCGATAACTCAACGGTAAACGTAGGTGTAGCGACGACAGCATGAGGCCTTCGTGAGGAATGTGAGGCTGACTGTTCAAAACTCAGTTATTCAGAGCCTTGCGCTTGATAAATCGCCTCAGAGTAGACAAATTCAATATTTCCCGAGCACTGACGCCTTCATGGGAGCGCCGAAGCCTCGACATCTCGCTCACAGATCATCATCTCCTCAACGGCCGTTCTGAACAAGGAACGAAGTGGTGGATTGGAGAGAATTCCTGGTATGACTTCAACGGAACGTCGAAGTCACTTCGATTTTTCATCGCTTGCTCCACAGAACTGTCACTTATGGCTGCCCGAGATCTCTCAGTTGACAAGGAACTCTCGCTCCAAGTCACCGAGTGCTTCCACCAAATGAATCATAAAGAGTTTGCGCGGACAGCTCCGAGGTACCACATTTTCTTCCAAGTGATTCCGAGTTCGCAGGTCCTCATGGTGCTCATTGACGATTTTTTTCGGAATAATCATGGTGCTCAGATATCGGGCCTGATTTGAAGGTCGCGATGCTCTCTCTGCTTTGTCCTCCTTGTCTGTCGCGGCGTTCTCAGAAGGCTCGGATTCGAAGCTGTCGTTCCGGTTGTCTGGCCCGCTGTATGATATAATTGTGATGGCTGCAAGACCTCAGGGTCGCGCTCTAGTTACATTGGTGGCGCGCGAGCCGGCGAGTGAATGAACGGTCAGCGACCAGCTGTCCCTGGTCGACTGGAAAACGAACTCTTTCGGCACAGGCCGAGCTCTCGAATCGAGAACGAGCCTTCTACCGAGCAACGGACGCGCGCTACAGCTCTCGCGGCGCCTGCAAAATTCCAGAGGGCCACAACGGGAACAGATGGAAGCGGAGCCATCGTTCCTGCCCACACCGAACATCCGGAACGAATTCGGTGAGATCCCCCCTCCTCCATTCCCTTCTATCCTACTGAAGGCAAGCACGCTCATGACTGCTCAGGGTCGGAGCAGTTTCCTATCAACTGGACCAGTGCTGGCGAACGCCGGAAAGCGCGCGCGAACGGAGCAGGAGGAAAACATGGAGAACAAGTAAGAGATAGGAGGCGAAAGAACGATCGGGAGATCGGATGAACGAATCAACGAACAAGCAAGCAAGATGGAAGACAGCAGCCGAGGCTGCCTCGTTTCCTTTTTCTTCTTGTATTGATTGTAATCAGCGGCGGTGCGCGATTTAAATAATAAATTCGTTCATCCACCGAGCCAGTCCCTCCCAGCGGCGGGTCTGCTTTTGTGGCGCTTGTCGGCTGGCGGTAGTGGGGCGTTCGCGGGCGCTGGTAGTGTAGGCAGTCGGTGAGGAATGGAGAGAGAGACGAGGGGATCGGCCGACCGAAGGGCAGGAAAGCAGTCCTTCCCAACATCGCCCCTGGTTCGCACAGTGGGGTATTTTCCTCCTTCAATTTGTTTCTCGCGCCATATTGTATACGAGATATCAGCGGCTGGCAGTAGTGCTGCTGGCGGTGATGCAGCTCAGTGGTTCTCATTAAGAACATACGTTCTTTCCACAGCTTGCGAGGAGTCTGTGCCCCGTTCTACCACTTCTTCAACGCGAACCTCATCGTACCTCTCGTCCGGAACGCCTCCAACTTTCACCACCACGTCTCTAATACTGGAAGCGGGGTAGACGATACGGAGCTCTCCTGATACAGACTCCTGCAATCGCTGCAGGCACTGGGTAGCGCAACAAGGAATCGATCCAACTCTTCCAAGGGTGAATGGATCAGAGCTCGGCGCCACACGTGTTGTCGTAGATCCGCTGCTAGTTTTGGTCAGAACGTCTCATTCGAAATGGCGGAGGCTCGCGGAAGCTGACCATCCCGAGCATCACGCACAATGAACGCGAGTTGCTCGGCTATGTTCGAGTCAGCAGCCGGGCTGAATACGACAGAAAACAGCTGCGGTAGATGAGTGCGGCGTCTGTCCTGGTGGTCGAGGACGTGGTTATGGCGGAAGTGGTGGCGAGTCGGACAGCAGTTGGAGCACTCGATGAAACCGCCGCATTTCTTATTTTGTGTTTGCTGTTTGTTCGTTCGTTGAGCTTTCGGTCAGTAGTCGACGATGGGGGCTGCCTCCACCGTGACTGTTGTTGCAGCAGCGTCATTGATGGCAACGGCTGCGTTTTTACGTCGCCCCCGACGGGTCTTCTCTCCCTTCGCGGACTCCGCGGCCCGTTCTCCAACAGGCCCTCACTCTTCAGTCACTGAACAGAAAAGGGATAGATATTCGAGGCACTGCTCCTCCAGTCCTCGCGGGAATTTTTCTGATTCTTCTTCTCTACGAACGGTGCCTCCGTTCGGCATCAGCAGGGACAGTTAGCCCCGGCAGGAACATCACAGGCATATACGATCGAACAACAGAGTCGGAACCGTCTGGTGTTTGGCGAGGAATTGTTCCGACCGTCTGCTTTCTCTTCAGGCTTCGAAACGGAATGGATTCATCCACAAACCATCTCGGTTTTTTCGGAAAAAGTGCGCGTCGCACACCTGCGCGATGCTAAAGAACGATGGATCCCGCGGCACACCATAAAGCGCTCCGGAGTCTGGAAAGAACCGCTCCGTCGAGCCTCTTCGGGGGTTTCCGGTAGCGGAATTCGCGGAACAATTGCCCGAATCTGTCAGAATGTGTCACAATGGGATTCAAGTGCGTTCCATACTTGAAATGTCCTTCCAGCGGCGACGGCAAGGCTTGCGGCGGCAAGACGTCACGCTGCGACCGTTCTGTGACGAGCCATCAGAAGGAGCTTTTGAGGTTTGTTCGGATGATGTTGAGGGTCTGTCATCTTCCGCCTTGAATTCTTTGCCTACTCTGCATTTCTTGTGAGCGCTCGACGCGGATCCCGATCTTTGTTCTCGAAGAACAAATCAGAGCAGGAAATTATTCGACTCTCGAGAAGAATCCGGCATCCGCGTTTGTCCTAGAGGGATCAGCGATCCAGAACCAGGCGAGGCATAGATGGTCGGGTTCCTCGCTGTCGCGAAGTCCGCAGTTGTTCGAGCGACTCTTTGTACGAAGATTTCCGTATGAAGAATCGGGTGCGAAACATCGTTGAGCCGTTGAGTACGAATGCAAACACTGTTTCAGACGTCATTTCGAATGCGTGCGACGACAGCCGACCGTCTGAGTCGCCGGGAGAACGCTCAACTAATGCTTGGGTTCGCGAACGAATTTTAAAGAGCTTTGTGACGTGATTCCCAAAACCGTCGAGACCAACCAGTTCCCACCAAGGATAATCTTCCTTGAGAGGCTCGAGGCGAGGCATGAGGGTGGGTTGAAAACTATTTCTGGTACGTCCCCGAAACCTGAACGATCACGTGCGCCACCATCACGCTATCGTTGGGAACGATTGAATCGAGTCATCGAACATTGTGCTCTGATCGGATCAATGAATAGATGAATACAGGGGCTTCCACTGCGAATCAAAGAATGGCTTTTCGTATGCAAATTTTCTCCTGGCTGACGACCTCCCTCTCAGCCGTGGCAGCGATCTCCCCGTCTCCTGGCTGCTTCCAGGCGTCGTCCCTATCGAGAGTTTAAGAACGCATTTGAGAAGAAGAAGATTGAAGGCCGCTCAGTCAGTCCTCTGCTTTCGAGGACGTCGTAAACGTTTCTCCTCGACTCGGCAATTTATTCGCCAACAATCGGTCGTAGCCGAACGAAGCTTACAAGGAGACTCAATCAAAGATCCGGCATCGCAGGTTCACCGTAAGTCGATCGGAATCAACTATCTCGAACGCCAAGGACGCCCGTGATCTGATCTCCGTGAAACCGACGAACGACCCTGCGACGCGTCGAGCCACCTCCACCAATTGCTCCATCGCTTTGCTCACTCACACGAACCTTCGCAGAGAGTTGCGAGTGCCGGAAGCGGGACATCGGGCCTGACCTCAAAGGTAGGTCATGGAAAGTGAGTGCGTACGCGATAGCTTGGTCAGGTTAGGTCAGGCTCAGATTCAACGTCATTTGGGAAGTATCCGTCCTGGGCTAGAAAGGGTTCCTCGATTGACGGAGTGGGTGACGAGTTTCAAGCCGAGGGGCTCGAATATGTATTTGTTTAGAGATCTGTGTCAACGCAATGGAACACTTCATTACACCGTTAAAGGAATGTTTGTGGATCTTATCCCCAGTGTTGACCCACTGACTGTAAGCTCGCCTCCATCGAAATCATTTGACGATTGCGTGAAGAAGATTCATTCGTTTCTTCCATTTCGCTCGCCATGCCGAAGACACACAGGCGATGATGGGGATTCGGAGGGTTCTGAGAATATGAATGAAGGTGACATTGTCGAATATTGAAAGGGCTCGCATTATGACGCCGATGTGTCGTGAGGTTTCCAGGGAAATGGCGCGGGGTGTTCAATGGAATTCAGGCATCAGCAGTCTTGAATCGTTTGGAGTTGGTGCTGCGAACGAACGTCGATAGAGTGTCTACGTCGCGCGCCCCGTTTGCCCAAATCCATGACCTTACATTCCAAGCCTCTCTCCGCTCATTCCAAAGCGGAATACAGCGACGTAGAGGAGGGAGCTGATCGATGAAGGTTTTGCGCGGCGGTCATGCATTTGTATCGAAAACAGCGGCTATGCCTCCTCGGATGTCAGCAGCTCCATGGGCAGCCCGATCTGGTGACCCTTCTGGAACACGGGGAGTTATTCCTGGTGAGGAGTTCGGATCTATGGATACAACACGATGTTCGGACCGACTCCGCGTGTCGACCGAATCACCTGCATGTGAACCAGACCTCGGCTCCGTTTGAGGAGATTCAAACCGCATCTACTTCGAATGGTTCACGCCCATTTAGCACATCGAGGTTGGTTCCTCTGCTTGGGGCCCGGGATTGTTTCGCCCGGGTCGGCGAGGGACGTTTCTTTTGAGCTCGAGCGTTCAAGCAAGAAACGCTCAAACAATTGTCAAGTAAAGCAGGCCCCGGAACAGCACGCGTTTTATCAGCGCGAGCAGCATCGGTTTCGTTCAAATGAGCCGGCTCGATTCGGACTAAATCGCGCATCGCGAGCTGTATCTCGGGCTGAACCGCCAGCTGAGGCTCGCGGCCTCACCCGTGTACGATGTTGCCGCCCCCAGCATCGCCGTTGTTGTCGCTGCTGCTGTCGCCGTCGTTTTCCCCAACGTGTTCATTCGCCCTCGTCGAACTCGAGTCAGCGTTTCGTCTTCCAGGGATTCTTTTTTACCGACGGATCTCAATGCTCGTTGCGAGGAGGGCAGGCGTACGTTTTTTTTCTGTAACCCGTCTCCCTTTCCGCGAACGGGAATCCAAAAAAGGAAAGGACCAAACGGCCGGCCGACCGAAAGACAGCCAGCTAGCCAAGCAGCCAAAGCAGGCGGACGGAGCTAATGTCCAGAGGAACTCTTCGGAGGAATACAGGAGGGAGAAACAGGCGCGAATTCAATTTTTGCGAATACTTCAAGTAGTGGCAAAGTCGCAACAGACGCCGTCTCCAACTGGGGAGATGCTGCGTCTCTGCGAGCGGCTCGTATCAGAAGAGTCGGCCTAATGAGCAAGTGAAATCGCTCGCTGATACATACGCGTCAAACTCTCTTCGGGAAGGAGGGAATCTCTTATCGGGAGGCTAATTGGATTCCCCTAATCCCATCGAATCCGAATCATTCTTCCCTGACGGGCGTTCCGAACGCCACGGTCAATACCGTTTCAAATAGATTGGGAGAGAACGAGATCCGTCGAATTAAACTGACGAGACAGCGGAGCGGTGTGTGCACCGCGAAAACGGACTCGCTCGTCAAGCTCGTAGCCGACCCGTGCGAAGCGCACACGGAATCAAGGATGAGAAAGTGTGGAAGCTCGATTCTGGGGCGAGAAGAAAGCGGTCGGATCCGGCTCCCCTGAGAAGATGCGGGGGAGTGACTCGAGAACGAGATTTCGTCAGAAGATCAGTGATTTTTGTGGGGTTGATGAGATCGGTCGCCAATTCCGAGCCCTGCGTAGACCCTCGCCAATTATTCAGCGAATCCATGGAGTCGCATCCGATAAAACCAATGCGATCTCGATCGGTCGACTTGAGACGTTTCCCGGGCAATTTTGGAACCGGGTCGAAAAACAAAAAGACATCTCTTGAGCCGTTCTAGAAAATGCAATTCTCGACCAATTGTCGCAAATGAAATG
The DNA here is from genome assembly GCA_037576195.1 of Phytoseiulus persimilis. Classification (NCBI taxonomy): domain Eukaryota; kingdom Metazoa; phylum Arthropoda; class Arachnida; order Mesostigmata; family Phytoseiidae; genus Phytoseiulus; species Phytoseiulus persimilis. Next base: position 8,101,650 of record CM075104.1, read on the forward strand.
GGAAAGATGCGTCATTCGGAATCGGGAGAAAATCCCGACTTACGTTGACCACCTTGTACATCCATCTGGTAGCCTTTTTCGCAGATACAGCAATCCGTGACGATGGAGGATGAAATTAGTCTTCCTGCTCCACTATTCCCGGGTAACGATCCTCATGAGCCGGGATGCTAGAAGAACGGTTAATACACAACTCTCGGCTGGCCCTTCGATTCCCTGCTTCGTTCAATGAGCATCCACGCACTAGTATGTAGTTTCGGGTAACGAAGCGTATTCGAACCGCCCTTGCCCAGGTGTAGGGAACTCAGAGCAGGCGAACACCAAACGAGATGTCATGTCGAGCGTGCGTTGACAGGTTGCCGCCTCGTTTGGAGAAGCCGCGACTACACAAATCCCGAACGACACTCATGTACCGGCACTCTCCGGCCCGTACAATCGGATGTCGATGAGCGAGGTGGGGGCTCTGCCACGTTGGAGGAAACTCGAGCGCACGGGCCACGGGGGAAGATAATGATCTCTGAAAGCGTGTGAGCTGTCGTGTCCGGAAGCATCTCGAACAGAAGATTCAGCGTCATGCTTCGAACGGAGAGAAAGGCCGAGGAGGTTGAGCAGACAAGAAGGTCGTTGATGCGTACGTATGCGCGTATTCGTATGTATTAAACATGTACGCGTGTTGGAATAAGCTTTCGAGGACAATATGTGAGCGCGGAAGTCATGGCCGGAACTTGACCGTGATCGACTTGGATCAGAAATCATTTTGTGTCGTCATGGAAGACTCGACCCCGACTCATGCCAGTCGAGCAACAGAGTATTTACAACGTCAACACAAGGCGGGCAAACTTCTCGTTTCGATCGGTCTCATCCTCGCTTCATTCATCCTACGGCGGCGGTGTCAGGCCATGGTTCGAAATATTCGATCCTGGAGAATGAGCGTCGAGTGCACGAGTCTCTGCTCTCAAGTATCGCCGGCCCCGAGGTTCGTATCGCACAAAGCTCAAGACTGTCGCTCTGCGTGGAATGCATTCGGAGCGTGCGGGCGCGTTGCACTCCTTCCAATCCATGAGATCTGGCAAAATCACTGTTCCCTCAGATCCCCGCATACGGAGCCCTGAGGTGGCTTCCTTTTGATGAGGTTGGATGTCTACAGAGGCAACTGTTGCCCCGGCTCGTTGGCCGTGTGGCATAAACCAACGCCTTGGGTGCCACGCTAAGCTAGCAATCGCGGGTTCGATCCCCGGCCGGGACAACAAATTTCTTATGTGGTAAAAAGAGGATTTAATTTATATCAGAATTAAATCTGAACCATCTTAAGACCCAAGCCCACCGCCCGCAATGGGATTTGCGAGGCGATAGGGAGTGTTACTGAAGCAATACCGAAAGGTGAATCCGGGACACTCCTGAGGGCTGGCTGAGAGGTTCAGCCGAAAACAGAGAGGCAACTGTTGCGAACAGTCATGTTGGTATTCGACGGTGTTTGCTCCGCGTGCTCACCGGGCACGATACGGCTCGAACAGGTTGGCAATCTGGAGAGCTCCCTCGATAACGAACCATTGCGCAACACGACGAGGCGATTTTTCCCGCGGAAGCTGGTAACGAACACGGTATCCCGAATGTGGGGCCCAAGCCCACGCTTGCGATCATGCAGACACCCACGAGGTTCTCGGCGAGCTCCGGGAGTCGTTTCGAGCGTAACGAAAAAGAAGCACAATTCCGTGGATCAGCTGAAAGGCTTTCGTAACTTTTCCCGGAATACTTCCGGGAATATCGACCAGAGTAACCCGAGAACTACCTCCTCAGAATCAACGATGGAATGCGGAATTCCGTGAAAGCCGTTGAAAGAAGGTAGTTTCAGGGAGAGAATCGCAACCCACTTGGAGCGTGACGTCGAGGGAGCTCCGAGAGGGAGCGACAAACGCTCGAAGCAGAGGCCAACGGACGACCTCGACGACCTATTCAGAAACACATCGGGATCAAGTCGATCGACCACGAAAGCGGGACGGAAAAGCGTCGCGGAACACCGATCATGCTCGAGGAAAGTCGTTCTGTTTTTATTCCATCTTCGTTCGCCAGGAGCCGAGGAACACATTCATACGTTGAATCTTCCCGACGCCGCGACACCTTCAGAGTATGTTTACCCTGTTGTGCCGATGCGAGAAAATTATTTTTGCACTCTGTCGCCGTCTAACATGGGATTTCCTCGTCATCGAGGAACCGGGTACAACTTCGACCTCTCTCCGCGCCGTCGGAGGTCAAGCCCTCTGATACCTTGTTGTTTCGGAAGCTTCCTCACGGCTACATTGACTTCTTGATAGACGATTCCGTGACTGCACCTTTGATGCGTTCATCCCATCGGCAGGGCTCAGGTGAGAGGAATTAAGAGCCCGTTCTGATCTCATGAGGGAAGCTTTGTCAAGTGTTGAGTGGAGTATCCGCAGCTTCCCCCATTGGTTGGTTACACAAGGCAAGAGCTGCCGGTTCGAGAACAGAGAGATGGGAGGAGGGTGAACGTGAGAACAGGAACAATGAGTAGGTCTAGAAGAGTCAGAATGAAGTTCGCGTTTCGCTCATCGTCCCATGCACGAGCATTTAGATGAACCCGACGCAGCGAACACAACTTGGTTGCAGGACAGCGTCGCCGTGGGAACCATGTTGGAAAATGAATTGAGGGGACTGGGTCTCAAGGACCCTTGACGCATTTGCGGCGGATTCTCTCGGAGTTTGTCAAGTGTGAGGAGAGTAAGAACAAACCAGTGTGGAAGACGTGAATAAACTCGGCTGGCCTTTTTCTTGGCCGAATCTCGAACTCATCAGAAGTTTCATCAGCCCCCGCAATCGTCCGTTCGTTCTCCCCCACGACGGTCGAAGATGGAACGGTTTCCCTGCCGAAATTCCAGAAGCCGCGCTATATGAGATCCTCGTAGGAGCCGAGCAAAAGGGGGGGGGGGGGGGGCACGGCGTCGAGAATCACTCCAGCGAACCGAACGCAGGTGATACTCCCGGCGTCGGCTGCTACTGGATACTCTCCCAGTAATTTTTCCCTAAACGGTAGTTTCGGTGAACCATGGAGAAGATCGCTCCAGCGAATCGGGACGTTACGTCCGACCTCCACCCGACGAGCGGTTGGGCGCAGGATGTAGCGATCCATCACAGGCAGCCCCGATGTCAGCTCGAATCGTGCCGCCTCGGTCGCCCGCCTGACCCTGGATGTTGGTTTCCCGTCTGATCTTCCTCGCGATGGAAAGGTCTCGAATTCACGTTCAAGTTTGCGGCCGCAATTCGTTGCAGCCTCCTTTTTCCTACTTCAAAATTCAGGAATCCCAGCCGTGTCCCAGCTCAGTTCCGAAGCATGGTCCAAAGCTTCATATCCAAAAGTTGGAATCTTTGTGAAGGAACGCGGAATCGCATCCTGGAGCTGGCAGCTCTGGAAACTAGACCGCTCAGAGGACAGATGACGCGTTTTACTTATCTACTTGAATATGTGTGGCTCTCCACTCGGCACTCACAGTAAGCCGACAAGTTTTGAGATTCTCGGAAATTCATTAGAAAGTGGCGTCGGATCGTACTTCCATATTCTTCTCCTCCTCTCGGCCGTTGGCATTTCCTCTGGACTGCACCGCGGGGTTTGAACTCTAGAGCTAAGTCTACTTAGAGATTCACCTCCCTTGAGCCTTCGCCCAAGCCCGAAAGGAGCTACGGGCGACCCGCGCTTCACTACGAGCCGGGAGAGCGAACCCGCGCAGAGCGGAGCTCGAGACCGTCGGGTGAAGCCAGCTCTCCGTGGCATGGCCCGACTTGGATAGCGCCGCGGCGCCCTCGAGCCCGCGGCCAAGGGTTCAGGACGGCATCCTGCTCGGATTCATCCATCATAATTCGAACAACCAGATGATCGCCGGACCCGCCTTGTCGGCCCGAACGGCTTGTCCCCGAGGTGGGCACATCAGGTGGTCTCCACTGGACCATGGTCTCAATGCAGACCTGGGATCCACTCGGCTCAGTCAGAATGACAAAGTCAATTACCCCAAGTTGTGGGATCCCTTTTTGGCTCTGTCCCTCGCCACGGGACGAGCGAATACTCATACAGCATTCGAAGGGAGTTGAGTTCAACGTTTGCTCGACCTATTCAATCCAAACCACAAAGGGAGCTTTTCTTGTTCGATGTTCCAGGTATCCCTGGAACCCGCGCCCGACGAAAAGGACTCGTGAAGCGGTCGGAACATGCGGGGAAAGTCCGTATCATCGATCGAGCGCTTAGAAGAGCCCGCGACAGGGCACGAGTGGAACAACCGTTTCCAAAATGAATCTTCGAGTAATGATGGACACCTACTAGCGAACTACTTGGTTTCGCCAAACACCCGGATAAGGCACGGATCCAACCGACGACAGAACCGTGTCGTCATTAATTCCCCGTCTGTTGTCATGGCGGTGTGCGACTCGGCCGTGCAGATCTTCCTGTGGTACCACAGCCGTGTAGTACCACAGTCATGTGGTGCCACACTCCAGTCGAGTGCGCGATCACAAGGACAGTCTCGCGCGCTGGGCCACTGGTTCGATTCTCGGGAATGTGTTACCAAAGGCGAAACGACCTCTAGTAGGGATAGTCTCCTCAGGAGATGAAAAGCTACGGATAGCGGGAGAAGGAACCTTCGAACGGAGGTTTCGGAGGAGGTCTCCGCATGATCGGTAACAGTTCTCCGAAGGGAATGGTGGAAGTGATCAATGATTGCTACAATGATTGCATACAAGAGTTCACTGGGAGTGCTGAACGTCGTTCGTTTCCTTGCTCCTTCAGAGGTTCGCTTGCAAGCCCGTTAGCAGAGCACGCACTCCGAGTAGGGAAGGCGACGATTAATCCGAAATCTCCCACTCGTTCCGTGGGTTCGACGGAGGCTCAATTGGTTGTTGCCTGCGCAACAGTTAACTGAGCTGTGCACCCCCAGGCAGCCGCTGTTGCTGGTGCCGATGTTAATATAATAAAGAGGAAGCCAGTGTCGTCTTCTTTCTGTCGTTGCCGCTCGCCGCCACCATCACCGTTACCGTCGCCGTCTTCTCATTCTGATTAATCGTTAATTACTTTTTGATTTGCTTGCTCGTTCGCTAACTAGACCGAATTTCTCCCCGCCGTCCGAATTTCGGTTCTGTTCCTACTCGACGACAAACAGTCCCAGTGCTTCTCGTTATACGACGGAGAGAGACCTGGAGAGGAATGAAAAGAACAGCAGGATCCCTCCGTCCAGCTGCTGTCTGTTCTCTATTTGAGCAGTTTCCATCATCATCATCTGTCGTCTCCAACCATCAGCGGGACATACTCGTATCATCGCAGCACGCGCTCTGTTTATTCAGAGCCCATATGACTAAGTGAGTGACGAGAGAGCGACTCAATCCGGTGCGGGGAAGAGTATCAAGTGTATGTGCGTGGTTTTTGGACCCGCTTCCGGTTGTAGCTCTAGAAGGATCTGCGTTTGGCGGGGCTTAACGTGCTCGATTGAGAGAACGATCACTCTTTTGGAAGCTCGTGTGCTCGTTCCGCCCATTTGGCTTGTCGATGCACACAACCGAGGCGAGAAGAAAACACTGATCTGACTGAGGCAGCGCGAGGCGGTTCTCCATTGCCGACGGTCCCAGCTTTTGACAATGATGAATTTCAAAAAGGGTCACAGGATCTCAGTCCGGCGAATCGCCGCTCCCGCTGTCCAGGCCGCACGCTTCGAGATGACGGAGGAATCCGCGAAGATTCTCCTGCGATCTCGTCTGTTGCTCCGGTCAGGCCGCCGAGGGATCGCGACCTGGGTGAAAGCTCGCAGATGACTCTGGAAGCCGGTTCACCAGCTTTTTCATGATCTCTTCGGGTGCCCTGCTTCAGGGGAGTTCCACGACCGGAGCGGTCCGGGTGTCTGTTGCAACATCCGAAAATCGGTTCGATTTTAAGCTTCTATGACGGCCACAAGGGGTATCTGTTGATCCGGAATCGATGCCAGGCAACGAACGACGTTAACCCCTCTTCCTTTCTGATGTTTGTTTCTGCGGCTGTGCCCGTGCTCGCTGGCGGGTCAGTGTGTTTGTGTGCTCCCTTTGTATCATCACCCGCTTGCTCGGCATCCGCTTGCCGTCTACTGGGTCGTCAACGATGGCGTTCGCAACAGTAACGGCAGCAGGAGGGATGGTTATCAGTCACCGAGGAACTCCGTGAGCCCGACTGGAATGGACTGCTTTGTGCCAGGTACCGTGACAGAGAATGAGAGAGCTGGGAGGAGGAAATATCACTCGGAGACCGCTTGCAAGCCGTTCCCCAGCTCAATCATTTCCAGCTGAAGCGCTGCTCGATCGGGAACCTGGGTCGAAGTGCGTCAACACGCTTGTCCTCCTTGCTGCTGCTGCTGCTTGCCTGTTCGCGAGTCGAGGATTTTCTCTCCTCACGCCGGGTGAAACATCTAGTTGAGCTTCGGCGGCAAGCAGGCAAACATCTCATTGTTTGCTCGAAATATGTGCTATATAGGTGGGTATGTACGAGTGGCATCGAGTGCACGTGGGGATGGTTGTTGATGCGATTCCGGGAAAACCGAGCTCGCAGCACCGCCTACAGACCAGGCAAAATTCAAGAAAGAATGGGCTGAAGTGATCGTGTTGTCTGACAGCGATCGCAGATCGGCTAAAATGCGAACCGTACCTCGCGGATCGGGCAGGCTGCTCCCGCTCAGGGCGACTTCTCCGGTATTCAGGAAAAACGCATGAGATATTCAAGAAAAATGAAAGAAACACGGTGGCAGGAGAATGTTGCGACAGGTCAGAGACGGGACAGGATAGCTGTGTGAGCTCAAGCTGGGAACGCAAGCAGCAAAAGCTCTCAGAAGGGCGATAGGCCAATACGCCTAATGCACGTTGTAAATTAGAAGAAAAAACAGGACATGGAGGGTTTGGAACGAGAGGAACGGAGCAAAGGAGGATACGGGCAACTTTCTCAGAGGAGCAAGAGAACCTGCAGCAGCCGGAGGCAGCGCCGGCCGCCCGCTTGGACCTTGGATGGAATCATTTAAAACGAAATGTTTCTGCGTTAATACGGTCTTGTCCTTTCTCGCTGTTTCTCCACGTAAGCCTCTCCCCCTACTTCCCTCATGCTTCCGATTCGGTTCTTGCAGCGCACAGTGGGAACGTGTTCAGACGCGCCTCAAGAACAAAGCAGGGAGCAACCGAAGGGAAAAACTCGAAGCTCAAATGGATTCGACGTCATTAGTGTTGCGTCGAGTAGGGCGTGCACACAGCGGGAGCGATAGCTCTTCGGGTTCTTATCGAGAACCACGAGTTTTAGATAGAAAAGTCGCATGGGCGACCCCCATCGGAACAAAGAGCATGATGAGCAAGGTGTTGACTCCGCAAACACTCCAGCTTCATACTTGGTCTATTACTATAAAACCGGATTTCCTCCGAGCGGAACGGACAGCGATGAATCCGGCTTCATGGTGATAGGCCAAATATATATCTAATACCAAATCGCCTTATCTCGAATAGAAACGTTGAAGGGGAACCCCCGATTCGTCATCGAGTTTAATGCGAGGAGAAGTGTTCAGGCTCAAACTCTTGAGAATAACTCTTTCCGAGATATCCGAGCCGGAAAACCATGATCCTCGTCATTGGGGTCGATGCAGAGCGCCAAACCTGATGAACGGATCGAATCAAATGGATATTCTTCGGGTCTCCAACGATGGGTATCTTCATTTCCCGGAGTGAATCTCTCAATGAATATCGGACAAGTTAGCTGTTTGCATGAAGTTCATCAATGATTTTCGACTCGACATGAGAGTTTTTCAGGGGTTGTGCCCCTCAGAAACTGAGAACTTCACAAGATCCTTGCTCGTTGTCAGCCTGATACTTGTCTTTTTGGATTCCAACACGGCTTATTGGGATTATTTTCTTACGTTGGCGTCGTGCTCCAGTGTTCGTTGGTTATACATACCGTGTGAATTACCAATAAAATATCGTATGAAATATAGGAATCTGTAAAGTATATGTACCAAGTGCGACGTTGCAGACTACATACAACGTCATTCAGTCTTCTGCTCAAGGCACGACCGGAGTGGTAGGAAGTTCCGCTGCAGCCATTCCAGGACAATCTAGGTTTTGTCGTCCTGCTCGAATATTGCTCAAAGTACAAGACTCTTTTGGCAGCTCGCGCATTGCTCGACTTGTGTTCTCTTGAGTATTTCTGTTCCTACCAAGCTTGCGATCAGCTTTTTGTCCTCTCCGTCACGACTTTCTTGCGGTCGAGGTGGGAAAGAGAGACAAAGAAGCGGTGGAGGGGGTCGCAAGAAGGCAATGGAAAAGTCTTCAGCGCGATAGGCCGCGCAGATCACGAGTCTGAGGGAGAAGAGGAAAACACTAAGGGGAGAGTGAAGGAGGGCCGCGAGGAGTCCCCCTTCAGTCATCTCTCTCATCAGGAAGTCTTCAAGCGAATCGGCTAGCATCTCAAAGGACCTTCCTATCCTCACTCTCCGCCTTTCATCCCAGCTTCCCTTTCTTCTTGCCGTGGACCAGATGCTTGCGAGTGCTCGAGCGCCTCTGCCCCATGGGCAGTTCGCGAGGCTCTGAGCCTCCGGCTGCATTAAGATGAGCATTTTAAAATGAATGGATTGATTGTGGCCCCCTCCCAGCATCCAAATCCTGGTTGTCGGTTCAAATGCACAACACAAAACGAGAGAGAAGGAAGGCGGATTGTTCGCGCATTGTGATACGTGATATGATTTTGATGGTGGCAGCTGCGAAAGCCGCGTAAGAGAGCAGTGGAAACGTTCGGCAACCGGTGGGGTGACCAGCGTTGATTATTCGTCGTCGTCGCTCCGGAGGCCTAACGAGGAGCAAAACTCCTGTTCGGACATGGCCGCGTCCAAAACGAAGGCGCACCTCGACGGGCGCTCTGGGAAATTCAAAAACGTTGAGGATGAGGGAGGAGCGGGGCAGGTTCTCGACACGGGGAACCTAAGCGGCCGAGCGGCTTCAGAAAGCCGTGAGCTCGTTTTCTGTCCACTGCTTTTAGAACGGTCTCCTTTCTGCTCGGTGACCGACTTTCCTCATCGCTCTCTAGTCGGCCCGCCAAACCGTCCGACACATTGTCTGCTTCGTCGTCCGTCAGCGCAGCACACAAAAGCAATCAGGGTTTCCGTTTTTTCTTTATTTAATGTTTTTGTTTCTCTCTTCCTCTATCCTCCCTTGCCTCTGTCTTCCTTTTGCCGCCGTGGTTGCAGCCGTCCCAACCTCCCCCCTCCCTGACACGTATCTGTTCCCCGCTCTGGGGACAGTGAAGTCGAAACCGCTCCTGCGCAACCTCCTCGAGGGGAAGTTTCGCCTCGACGTTTGCGAAACTCGGAACGGGAATTCATTCCACAGGCCGCTTCCTCAAGCGCCGGGAGTGTGAAATAAATGGCGAGAAACGCCACGAACCTCGCGCGCAAAGTGGAGTTTCCAGCTCAGTTCCATGCAATCTCCGAAGACTTTCAATAAAGAAGAAAAAATTGCCTACGGTCCCCAACGCCGATTCCGTCAGGGTTTGAGAGTTCGGGAATCTCTTGATGGCGGAACGGATTCCTGTTCGTTGAACGAGTCCGGACTCCGTCCTGCATCACGGCAAAAAGTTACTCTTGTTGGGCTATTTTGGGCCGCAAAAGTTCCAACGCTGCACGGTACGGTCTCTGCTACCTTCGCGGTAGCCGCTCGATGGCTGGCCACCTCGGTCGTCAACGACCACCGGGGAAAATCGCTGGAAAAACTATCCATGGCTCGAGTAGAGGATCTAGCGCATGGAGCAGAGGCAGCACAAAACTAAAGCCGATGTGCGTTTCTCCACACGCTGAGCACGACGGCTAATTACATGGAGTTGTTGACGCTGCTCGAGCTCGCTCTGGCGCACAGAGCTCGCTCGGCTCGCGGGAAACAGGATCGTGGGTGAGCAGGGCGGGTCGCCCGACCGGCTGGTCCACCTCGTCGCCGGAGCATCCGTGCTGGCAGAGTCATCAATGTCAAGAACTCACGAGCATCTCAGCATCGCTAGTTGGACAGTGCGAAACGAGGCATCAGTCGCATTCTGGCGCGGAAACTAATTAGCAAGTAACGAGGCAGGTATAGAATAAATTTCGCCGTTACGCTGTTGGCACCGCCACTTGTGTTGACCATCAGTGCGGTCAAGTGTTTTCCCAACGATTGCGTCGGCAGGCCCTCCTCTTCTGTTTTTCCCTCGCTCCGGTCTCACTTCCATCCGCTCGAACCTATTTCCTCCCTCGGCAGTGTGTCTCTCTGTTCGTTCATCCTTGGCACTGGTGGTTGAAAGGCGGCGGCGGCGGCAGCAGCTCGGGTTGCTTCTAAGTTGAGAGAGCCGCTCGAGTTTCTTTTTGTACTGCCCTCCGAATGAACGGACTGACGGACAGGAACAAACAATCAAGCGGAGCGACAGTGAGCCTTTCTTAGCACGCCGTTTCCGCGCGTGGAAGGAAGAGGGTCATTGCAGACGTCTTTATTTTACTGCCTGACAAACAGAGGAACGAACCAACGACCAGATCGAAAGGAAACAGATTCGGACGGGCTGACTCGAGTCCAGCACGCTGAGGCGCAAGCACATGCCCCCGTCCTCTAAAAAGTGAAATCCGGAGGACTCGTGAGGGCGTCCTGCCAACATTCTGACAGATTCCGAAGGTTGATCATGGTTCTCGGAGGATCGCAGGAGGGATTCCTCCAAACTTCCCGTGCGGGGTGGTGCTCTTATCTGGTTCGTGCTTTCGACAACGCAACCTGTTCGAGCCGAGACTAAAATTGTGTTTTCAGGGTGACCGATGAGTTGTCAAATATCCAAGAAACGCACTACTGGAGACCAGCGGCCGTTGCTGACGTTGGAATAGAAAGGCCTCGGGAAGAAGATAGATATTTGCGGTGGCTGCTGATTCCGTCTCCTTCGCTTCTGCGGTTGCGCTTGCTTGTTTGCCGAGTGCCGCAAACACAACTCACCCACGAGCGCGTTCTCTCGCACATATGGGACGGCGTGAAAATGTGGAAAGGAGGACAGAGTCTGTGAAGGTCTTTCACAGTTTCCTCCGTTGTTCTTTGTCGGAGTTTTCCGTTTTCTCCTCTTCCAAACGAACGCACGCGCTCACTCCCGGAGGGGAGAGCTCACTTCACTCTATATGCAAGCTGTCAAGCTGACGATGGAAGAGGAGGACAGAATAACACGCTGGCACTATCGAATAAGACGCCCCTTCTGCCACCGTTGCTGTGCCGCCCCGCTTAGAGCGGAGCTTTCGGCCAACGGAAATGGGGACGAACAGATCGACGAGCGGACGGTCGAAAAGCCGGAGAGACAGGAACACGGAAGCGGACCCGAACAGACGGACTCGTGGGCAAGAAAGAAAAGGTGGCAGCAACCGTGCAGCTGGATCGTTGGCCTCGGTGTTGCACTAGCTCTACCGGTTCTACCTGCAGCTGATACCGTTTCCACCTCTACTGTCTCCGAAGAATGAACATCGACAATCTACTTGAACACTGTGGAAAGTACAGAGGGCGCGAAGCTTTAAAGTTCAGAGCAGCAGAGCGGAAGGCCGACAACTGGCAGAGCCGTCCGGTCTACGAAAGCGAACACAGTCAACGCCAGCCGGTTAGCTTCGGTTGGAAGTTCGGTTCACTTCCAACGCCTGGTGAGAATGTCCCGCAATGTTGTGACCGGATCGGTTCGAGTTTAACGGTTCCGAACTCTCTATTCCAGAAGTGTTTCCTCTCAGCGTGCTCCTCAGCATCGGAGAGAAGACGAGTGAAGAAACTAAAGTTGGGCGTGAAGACGTTCATGACTTGTTTTCGTTATGACCAGCAACTTTGGTGCTGTTCCCGAGTGAGGGTTCCGCGCCAGATATCCGATGTGATCTCAGTGTATCATGCCCGTAAATCACTTCCCTCTCAAGACTGTCCAGCCTTCGGTCCTCTTCGAGCGAAATTTTCAGTGCTCTCGTTCAGAAAATTGAAATCCATACAAAGTGTTGGAGCGGCAAACCTTTTCAGTTCATCGCGTACAGGTACGTGTCGTAGGATATCTTTATCGCACAGGGCGCATTTTGCAAGGAAATTTCGTCCATTCTCTAACCCAAGTATTGTGCGAGCATGTTGGGTGTTACCCGGTCGATGAGCCCTCCACGGATACGTGATCTTCGGTGCAGAAGGTCGCGCTCAAAAACTTGATTTTCCCGAGTTGCGTCCCATCAGGTCTGGCAGGAGAATTCATGGAATGGAACCTAATGTTTTTCGCTCACCTTCCGAAACGATTCGCAACGAGTCCCCCGCTGAATCCACCCGCCATGCCACCGATGGCGAAAATTGAGACAGTGATAGCCCATATCCAGTCGACGGGAATGTTTTGTGGATTCGAGCCTCGATTCGTGTACACTTCAGTGATGAACCCTTGAATTATCTGTGGAGTTAAGAACAAATAATGAGCATTGGATTCCGTTCATCAGGACCTACTCCCGAAATTCGAGCTCCTCGAAGTTTCCTACGCAGTGATGAGAGGAGCCGTCGTCGGAGGGCATCGCGCTACAGGAACACGACACGGACTGTGGAGCATATTCAACTCATCAAGGAGGCTCCTACAAACACTTGAGGGACAGGCATTAGGCCAGGGAGACGATTTCGCTTCTCAGGTCTGAGAGATACCCACTCAGAACTACTCTCGAGAGTCCCGTCTCGCCTCCGACGCTTTCCTCGACGGGAAGCTCGGCGAGGAACCTCTGGGGACGAGTAAGAAATGAAACATTGATTCCCAGCGAAGGAGTTATCACGACCACCATCAGTTGTTCGACGGCTCCGATTGTTGCTGACTCGGCGGTGATATTCATAATGTATCGGCTGTCAGAGCCAGAGCGCTTCACAAGTGCAGCAATCTACTGGCAGCGTTGAACGAGGGCCCCGGAAAGCTTCGGGAAACAACCCCTTGGTCAGCTTGCCGTTGGACTGAGGTAAATCGCTGATTGCGTGACCCAGGCTGGCGGGACCGAGCGTGCCCGAGCGCGGAAGCTCCTCGGCTCCACCAACAAACTCTCGGAGAAAGAATCTATCCGATTAACAAGCCACATAAATTCCTCGGTCAGAGACGAACAAGCGCTGCCGGCGGCGTTCCCAGGCAAACGAAGCGACAGGGTTGGTCCACTTGGAGCTTGCGGGAAGCCCCGTTGGTTGTTTCGTTAGCTTTAATGCCGTGCTAAGACATCGCGAAACCGTTCGACGTGTCCCGGGCAACGGTGAGAATTGTCGGTTGGGCTGCCACCCTTGCTTCACCATTGGCTCCGAGGTGCTGCCGATCGTCGATATTAGTGGCGATATATTAGAATGTCGTCGAGCGCCGAACGCCGTCTCCCAGATCGACTTCACAGCTGCCCTGCACTCTTCGCGGCTCACAACCGCTCCCGACGGATTGTTCCGCAGAGGAGCTATTCTCGAAATTCCTTGGTAAATCCCGGAGGTCTGCGGAGCGATCGACATCGACTGCGGTGGCGATGGCTGTCGTCGGTGTCAGGCATAATTATCACGGTGGTCACGATGCACTCCGTCCGTGAGAGCCGCTCATCTTGAGAGCGATCGGCCTCGGGCCCTCGATCGGCTACCGAAAAGCAGAGGGGGGAAGTCGGAGAACGGGGGACATCCATAGCGAGAGCGATCGACGTCAGCAAGGTCGACGGAACTGGCTGGTGGACTCGACACCGCACCGACAGGACGGGCTGGCAAAACGGGCGGGAGGGCGATCGGGCGGGCGGAATAGGTTCTAGTAATTTCGAAGTTTTAGCAAATGACAGCTAGCAGCAGGGGATCCTTGGAGAGCCTCTCGCGATCCGGGCTGCGTTCGGCTCTCGGAATTTAATCTCATCTACCGACATCCAGTGAACAGGAGCTGCAGCTGCAGAAGAGCCCCGGGAACGGCGACGTGGCATGAGATTTTTTAGGTTCGAGTGTCGAAGCGGTCCTTCAACCTCGAGCCTTCAACCTCGAGCCTTCACCCATCAAGCGAGCCATCCAGACAGACATACAGCCAACCGAGCCACCGACCGACCGGCCGCTTGAAAGGTTAACGAGAACGATTCGATGAACACAGCTCTAGGCGCGACGCACGAAAGTCCGCAGCGATTTGTGGACGTCCCTCGGTGCCGTACCGTGATTGCCCTCCGTGAACCGAGGCCCAAAGTCGTCGTCCCTATGATGTTACGGAACCATTTATGGCGACGTGGGCTGCCCACGTCCCCGAACCAATACATCGTCATCATAGTGGTCATCATGGATGATGTGTCCCCTAAAAGGACCTTCGAGCCGGAGTATTCCATAATGGCGAACATATTCAGCCGGAAAAGTATGCCATGAACACGTCGGCAGGGAGCGGCGCTCATGTGATTGTTTTTCGTATCGGCTAATTGTGGCCGTTCCGAACGGAAATCGACTCGCCAGAACGTTGCGTCTCTTACCGCTGGAGTTTCCGTTCGCTCAGCCCCATGATCGCGATCCCCATGGAGCCCGTGGGAATAGTACTCCCGTTCCCCAATAGCAGTTTCAGAGATCAAATATCCCAAGACGGAGACAATCATCGGAAATTGGCTGACGCAGGTCAATCCACAGCCGTTCCCTCTCTCCGATCCCGCGGATCATCTGCTTTCGTCCGTGCTCAACGAGCCCGAGACCGAAATCCTGGATTGTGAGAGGGCATCGCCTTAGGACAATCCGCCCGAGTCAAAGCCGCTTCTTATATCATGAGACTCACCACTATTGGTGTCGTGAGGATGGTTCTGACCGACTCATTCATCAGGTATGGAACGAAAGAGTGGGAAGTTCCTTTGTGCGACAATGGATTTCCGAAACAAGGGCTTCCGGACTAAAACCAAAGCCGAGCGCGATTCTCGCGGGAAGCTAAGAGGATTTCAAGCTCGAGCTAGAGTGTTCCCGACATTCATGTTCCTGTTCCAAGTGCGGTAGGTGAACAGATTTGGGATCGGCGATACCCCCATCGAGATATTTCGAGCACTGGCTGCGGGCTCCGGGGCGTTCCGCGAGGAATCCACATCGATTGCCGCAATCTGCCACAATCGCATCGTCCGCGACTCGGTCGAGAGTCTCGATTCCATTCATCACCGCTGCTCGCGGCTCCGGATGCTATCGAAACCACGGCGCGACATTTCGCACGACAACCGCTGCTTTGGAACCGAATGTGAAACCATTTCTCCAGGGTACCGGAATAGCCCCCGGGAGGAGTTAGAAGTTGTCTCGCAGTGGATATCTCCCTTACCACGTTACCCGATGGGGAGGGCGGGGCGAATGGAGGAATAATATTCAACAGGTCTGAACGGAAACGATTCTCCAAGTCCCGGGCCAATCAGACGGACCGGAATGCTTTCGTGCAACTAACCTTTTGCGGGGCGTTGATGACACCCACGTTGTAGCCGAACTGAATCATACCGAGAACGGACGAGAATATGGCCAGCCCGAGCGAGCAAGTCAGCCCCTCAGGCGCGTGGCATAAGTATCGGCCCCCACAGCACATTTTTGCGACGCCCTCCGAGCGTCTTGTTGAGGGGATCTAGGTCGCCGTTCGTTTCCGTGGGCGCCGTTCTCAGATGCTGCTCACGTTAAAGTGAACGCCACGACTGCATCTACCTGACGCGTCGATCGGTGCCTCACATGCCAGGCGGCTCTGGAATCAGAGAAATGGAGATGGTTAGAAGGGCATCTCGAATGGCGAAAATTCTCTTTGAGGATCGAGATCGGTTCTACCTCTCTCTCTCTCTTTCTCATCTCTCCCATCGCTATTGTGGTGTCAATAGCGCGGAAAACTGTTGCTCGAATCTCTGTAGGAGCTTCGAGACTTGATCTCGTGAAAGCTGGACCACAACACGTTGTCCCTTCCCACACACGCCGACCAGTACCCCATCAGTGGAGATTTTCCCCGAGACCCCGTAAGTTCTCACATTTCCCTGGAACACTCCGGGACCACGCGGAGAATACCACAAACACACAGCCGTGTTTTCACACAGCGTGCGGCTGCTCACAGATGTTCCCGCCCATGAAAACAAGCATTGAGAGCAGTGCCGATCATATCCCGAACTCGGCGCCCAGTTGATCTCGCGCGACCACGTAGGTACGCTTCTGGCTGAGATCGTTTCGGCTCAACCAGGTTTCGGATTGATCGATTCGGATTTCGCCTCGATTTCTCGCGAACCCTCTCGACACGTTCGGCGGTCCTCGAAACAAGCGGTCGGCCACTCCGCGGCCTGAAAGTCGCTTCTTCTGCGCCTTCGAGCCTCCCCGGCGGCTCCTCTCTGGTTTGAGGGAGGGTTCCTTGAATCAGTAGACGATCAGTCCATTCTGAGAAGTATGGAAAATCAAGCTGTCGATTCGGAACAGCGCGGGCTCGTTCGAAATCAGTGGTTTTCGGGAACTCCGTCATCACCCTGCAGTCCTGAACATACACGGACTTTTTGGCGCCGCACACTCAGGCGAGAACAGGCAGGCGCCGGAGGATTCGGCGCCCAACCCTCTGGTTCGGACTTTTCATGAGCCCCCTAAGCGGAGTTGCGAACTGGGCTGGAGCAGACACCCCTTGGCACGGACATTTGCGCATGGAGAGAGCGTCGAAACCGGACGTCGTTTCCCAAACGCTCGACTTGGTAGTTGGCGGCGCTCGTTGATCCTGATGTAATTGCCACTGTAGCTCTTCATGAGGCCCTTCTCAGGAGCGAGTAGTCTTGACAGATCCTTCTGCCAAGGAGGATGGAAATTTCCCGCCGTGGAAAACTGACATTTTTTCGCCGATGTCGGGAAGAGATTGGTTTCACTGGCGTACAGAGGGGAAAACGGCGATTTTTCGCCGAACCGGGAAAAAGAAACAATTTCCCGCCGACTGAGGAAACAACGGTTCTATCATACTCGAATGAGAAGAGATAGAATGTCCTTCGCCGAGGTGGGGGAAATCTAAACAATCCCACCGAAACGAGGAAAACTTATATTTTACCTGAGACTTGGAGAGTCCACAGGCCGTATCAGACCCGAGCGCAACTATTCCCGAAAATATTTCGGAGAGTTTAGACAACATTGCACCTTTGCTATTCTTCATTCCTAGAGGTATCTGGGAAAAGGCTGAGCTGAGAAAATTTCAAGTAATTCGTCCGTACAGGTATCACATTTCGCGGGCCCCAACCGATTTGAAGCCGCTGTCCCGCTGCGCCGCAGGCAGAGGCACAATACTCGGTGGGTGCTCGTTCCGTCGATGTTAAAGTGGAAGCGTTATTGAATGATCACCGCGCATTCATCCCAATTATTTCGAGCCGTGCTCCATCTAATGCATCGGACGAGCATAGCCTCCGAAAGGAATGGGCTGAACAGTGTCCGCCAGCCTAGAGAAAGTGACTGTCGTCTGCTGCGCTCGCCAGCTCGTCCTCGCCGGTGGAGTCTTCGGGGAACAATAAATTAATTGCTCACGAAGGTATCGATGGGGGATAATGAAGGGTCCATAGTGATATTCTGATTGACATGACGGGCGGATTCCAATCAAAGTCTCATTCCCGGTTGCCGTCCGCAACCTGGATTCCTTGTGAGGCTACGTTCCATGC
Organism: Phytoseiulus persimilis; assembly: GCA_037576195.1. NCBI lineage: Eukaryota > Metazoa > Arthropoda > Arachnida > Mesostigmata > Phytoseiidae > Phytoseiulus > Phytoseiulus persimilis. The sequence goes on from CM075104.1 coordinate 8,119,250, forward strand.
GAAATCCTCGCCGATCGTTTCCCGACTGAGCCTGCCCTATATCCGCGACTGCGCGAGGCGCTCGTGTTGACCGTTCGAGAGATGCAACATAGTGCGCTCGCGCTGAAAGCGATCAATCCACGGGATTTCAGGCAGGGTGAGTCCCGCAGGCTCCGAGAAGAGAGGCCACCCTTCACATCCCGGTCACTACCGTGGGAGTCACGATTGAATGCTGTGCGCCGCGCCAGGGTCATTGGGAATCTCGAAAGCGTCCACAATGCCTCGGATCGATTCCGTGGTTGCGAATGAATATCGCTTGCTCATGTCGTCAGCACAATGAGCGATATTACACATTGTGTTGGTCTCTTCGCAGAAAATGAGTAGGTTCAACACATTCGTGGCAGAAGATCGCTCCTCCGGAGCCGTTCTCCCAGTTTTGTGCGCCGAGAATGAACTACCCGGGTGATCTGTAGTTGATGGTCAAGTTCGCTCGTGAGGATCGGATGGCGACGTGGAGTCCAGGGACTTATTCATGCGAGCGATAACCGACGGTCTCCCTTCTGTCTGAAGAATGACGCGCGAAAGTGATGGAAATATAGAATCAATCAATGAAGATTCGACCGTCATTCAGGACAAAGGCAGGGCCGTCAAGTATCCCTCCCAAGTAAGGCTCCTATATTTGTAGAAGCCAAAGATAATCGCCCATGGAAATCGTGACTCGATTCAAAAGGGTGACCTCACATCACAGAGACGGCGAGACCGTAAAACCATTTTGTACTGCCGAGAACGAGTATGAGCCATTACTCCGCAGCAGTAGCGTAGCGACCCTCGGTGATGCCCGGGGCGGAACCTCAATCTGATGCCTCTCATGGCGGAAAGTTTCTCGAATTGCGGAACAGAGATAGAGACAATGCTGGACAGATTTGACGAGTGGCAAAATGAAAACATGTCGCGTGAGTGCCGTCCCAATGCATGAGAAGTGCCCTCGCACAAAAATAAACCTACGGTACCGAAACTCATTGCTCTAAACCAGTGGTTCTCAAACTCCACTGACCCATCGACCCCCTAGGCGACTTCGTTGAAGTTTATGGACTGCCGTCCCCCAAGGGGTCGACCGTCGAACCCTTGATCCACCTATGTGGACGCCAAGAACTGTAGTCGAATCCACCCCGGCTCTGTCAACCGGAGATCGGCCATCGACCACTTTGAGAACCACTGCTCTAAACGATCACGATTATGGTCACTCATGTTCTTTGATGATTATTTTTCACTTTGGACTTGGATAACTTTCCTATTCGACCGAATCAACAACGTATTCTCAGGCAGAACTTCCTCGCTTCGCTGGTGCTCTGTAGCCACCGTACCAGCCACTGCGCGCCGCGGCGTTCGCCGATGTCGGCACGCATTTGGCCGTCAGAAAGTACCATGGCGCACGGCTCTGGTCATGACACACGACTAGGGCTCCGAGAGCGTCGTTTCGAACTTCTTCTCGATGCTCTCGACATTGTTCGGGTCGACCTGGGCCGTAACTTGGCCATTTCCTCCGAGTAACTACTTTCAATCGTCGCCTCGTAAGTGATTCAAGCGGCGCTCTCCGGGTTCTCAGTAAGTTCGCGACAGTACTCGACTTCCAGCAGCTCTGATGGACGGCGCAGCCGGTCGTTGGTGCGGCACCGTGTTGGAAAGGCGGACGTGGTGCTCGGTCCTCTCTCCGGGCGCGTTCATTCTGTGAGCCGCCGTCTCTTGTGCTGGCCTGTCTGTCTGACTGCCAGTCAATCATTCAGCTGGCTTCCCGCAAGGAAACCGGCTGGGGGAACGGAGCAATTTTGGGAGCGAGGAGGTCTCGATTAGCTTTCTCTGCTCGTTCGCGTTCGCTGAAATGAGTCGATAACATTGAAGCGAACCCTGTGTTCGTTCTCTTGTTTGCTCTGAGACCGAGAGTGGCAGCTCCGCTGGTCACACGATGATGTCGGACATTGAACTAGAGACGCTTTAGCGCGTCCGTTTTGTCTTGGAGCTTGGGGACAAGGAGGAGCAATTTTCGTCGATGGTAGAACAGGGAGGGAAGCCGAACCCGGCTTCCGAGCGGGGAGAGAACGACGGAGGGAGCCGCCGACCGCGAAAAGGAGGGAGAATGGATGCGCTGGAAGTGGGTGCATAGCCGTTTCGCGAAATGGTAATGAAATTCATGATGAGTTTTGCAAGGAGCTCCTGGTTTATCCTTCCTGACTCTCCCGTGCCTTACGTTGTTATAATCTCCCTCGGCTAGAGAGTTGCTCAATCGTCCTCGTCGGGTATCTAGCGTCAGACTTCCATCTCGCTCGTTCACTAGGAGGTCAGGATTAGAGACGCGGTCTCGGGAAGCGGAGGACGGGATCTCCGTCCTTTGATTGTCACTTCCCCAGACTTCAGCTCGGAACAGCTTCAACGAACCGGTTGTAACGGAATTTCTGGCCTCGCTACAATGTTTGAAAGAGTGCAGCGGGAACGGAAAATCTGTAACGGTGGCTCCAATCTCATCTCCCTACAGCTGCTACTGCCGCCCGCGTAATGGCTCCGATTTGGTTCAGAGGGGAGCCAACACCATTCGGAAATGTGCCTACCGAAAGGAGGAAACACCGGGGACGAGAGATATGTGGGAGAATGATATTCAAACCGATATTGATTCGATCGTCATTGAAAAAAAAACAATGAGCGCCTCCGATAAGAGCCATGACTGCGTTCGGCGTTCGCAGCGTTTCAAGGAGCAATCGAGGGGGGCCGCAGCCGAAGCTGTTATCAGGGAATCGGTTCATCTTCTTAGCGATATCGCATGATCGTGGAGGCGATCAAATGAATCGGATTCGATGTTCGGATGATGAACGTTATCCGACGACTTCCGATTGACCCCCCCCCCCCCCAAACCGAAACAGCGGTTTGCCTTTACTTTTGAAAGTTACCGCGGTTCGAGCCCAGTTTCAACGGAAAATTTTGGAATATCCGCTGAGTCTTCATGAGCCTCCGATTCACAACAGAACCCCACTATGGCGAAGAGTCTCGAGACAACCAGCGGGAATCGCTCGACTATTTGATCAGCTAGTCACAGACACAAGGTGCCCGACAGCGCCTGTAAGAGCGGCGCCGAGGCGGGGTGTTCAGTGGGCCTCGAGCCTCGAGGCTAGTTCATATGGTCAACTTCGTTCTGCTGCCTCCATATCACCGATTTCTATCTTTTTGAGAACCAATGAAGAATAGATTTGGTGACCCGAAATCGTTCGACGTTCCTCTACGGATGGACGAATTATCCCAGATTGATTTGGCTGAGGCTATATTGGGCTTCAAGAGGAACGAAACGGACTGAGGAGTGAACAGTCAACGGAGATTTTTTTTTTTTGCGAAAAATTCTCAACTCAGTTGTTCGTTATCGTCCTTCCACCTTACCCGAGTGGCGTTTCGATGTAGCGCTCGATGGCCCGTGAGCCGATGGAATATTTTTTGACGCTCGAATTCATCTCGGATGCACAGGAGAACATTGTACTGCGAGTTTTTCTCATCTTGCTATAACCATGAGCTGGATTGCGACGATCATTTCCGCGAGGCTTCACAGGGAGTACTTCATCCTTCATTTGATTTCGTTGATAGGAACCCCCCTCCCATCCTGAGCTCGCCCGACCGGACACAAGGTAAGGTCCAACGAATTTTCGACCTTGAGGAACGGAACCTTGGAGACTCGAATGTGCGGAACATCGGTATAGGTTTATACTTGTGATGACGGAATTTCGTTACAGCGTACGAGGCTCGCGGACCGCGGCGTGATTCTTGTGGCGAGCCTTCTCTTTTTGAACCTTGAATTCGGTGGAAACGATGGGTATGACCCGTAGATTACAATGGTGAAAGTTTCCCTCCTGCTGCTCAGATCAAGAAAGCTCCTGTACCGGAAATGGCTCGAGACTCACGACCATCATTAGGATTCTGTTCATGTGTACTCTACGGGCTTCGGTGGCGTGACATCGGCGCTAGTCGAACGACACTTCTCTTCCGCGCCGCATGAATCACACGAGACCGCCTCGGGGCCGGTGAGCAAAGTCCGCTCCTGACAGTAATGATTACAGTATCGTTGTTACCACGTGCTCCGATCAGAGCAGTATGCGCATGGTGGACAACACGACCATTAAATGCCCCCAGATAGCGTATCATAATACACCACGAATACTACCTCAATGGAGTTGTCCGTCTCAACGGGAGCCCTCCTTAAATAATCCTATTAGCTTTGTTCTAATGTCCTTCTCTCTGGAGTTGTCGCGCAGATTATTTCTTGGAACTGAGAAGGTTTACGCTGCCCCCCCCCCCCGCTACTCCGTTTATCATCCACCACTAGCTGAAACTCAAACCTGTACACCACCACCCGCCACCACGCGGCCGGAGCTTGTTCTAGTGATATCGTTCCTCCCTCGCGCTGGAATTTACTTTAAACCCAAACCTCCTCCGAGTGAAGTCTCCATTATGGCTCGAGACGCGAACAATGAAGCAAAGTATCGAAAGCGATCCGCGGTGTTCCCTGTCGGGTTGGACAGAATGGATAGAGGGCCAGACTAAACAGCGAGTGGGTCCGTCTCCGAAGTGAGCGATATCTGGATGGAGCACAGAGATCGAGCCACCAATGAAACTTCGTCAAGGTTTCCCCCGCGAGTCGGAGCCGCTCTTCCCTTCCACGCTTCACCGGAGACGACGTTCTTCTGGATCCTGCGAAGCTCAGATCGATGACAGCGAAAACCAGCTCTCGCAAAAACAGGGAACGTGGCTGCACTTGAATCCGCCCGCAGTTTGCCGCGTCACTGAGATTGAGTAATCAAGCGACGGGCGCCATGCTCCCCCCGCTGCGGCGCCTATCTGCTCCCCTTCGGCCCTCCCGCGCTCCCCTCGGGAGGTGGGTCCAATGCTGCTCGCGGTATTCGCTGTTTGCGGAGCCTTAAGCTTTTCGCCTTTCTCCGTTTAAAAAAAAAACGGTTTCGGTCGCGTTGCTCTCGCCTCCAGATAAGCTTATTGCAAGTTCGCGTACTCGACGTGCTATCGCGCTCCGGAGCCAGCAGGTAATCTTTTCCCGCACTCGCTGTTCATTTTTCCGAGTCGCCCGATTTCCTCATCACGCACGACTCTTTTGAAAGCGGTTGTCAGGACGGAACCGATAAAAATCAACGACCCCCCTCTCCCCGAATTCTCGGTATTTGAGCGCTCCCTACTACGCGAGGAGCCCAGGGACGAACTGGACTGGTCCCCGTCACTCGTTTCCACTGGCTCGACTCAGAAAGGAGAGTCACAGTCTAATATTTAAATTGGATACAGAAGCCTCGTCTCGCTCTCCTCCTGGCTCCTCTTGGGAGAGAACATCCGCCCGGATGATGAGTATTCTACATGTGTGCTGAGAGCTACGGAGGGATTGTCAGCGTTTGACGTGAGTAAACGAGGTCCGAGGAGCAAGAAGAAAAAATATCCGCACCCCGGAACCTGAATTTCCATCCGCGTCATCGTTTCCTGCTATTCTTCCTCTTAACCGATTAGCAGCGTCACTTTTCCGCTCCTCTGGGCTCATCCAAATATATTCAAACAAGTTGCGACGTCGTTAACTTCATTAGGGAGTTTCGGAGTGCAACAGCTCCGAGGCGTCGTAGCTGTTTGTGTTTCTCCGTTTCCTCTTGCCCACGCGTGACAGCGAGCCAAAGTCGTGATTGCCGCGCAGCCTGAGGCGTGTTCCGCGCCGTCTTTTGTTGGCTTTCTCTGACGCGTCATTACAAGCAGCCGCTTTGGCGGCGCCAAATGTTGTCGACCCCAACTACTTTTTGTTCAATAATCCCTTCAATCGAAGTTTCTTTATGAGAAGCTCAGAGCCCAGACGTAACGGCGGGAATAGGTATCGAGCTAGGTTCAAAAAGTGAAATTGGCGCGCAGCATCGGATCCCAAATCAACACAATTGGACCGGAACGTCGGGTCGGAGGGGAAATTTTGAGAACATCTGATGCTTCGAAACGACGGGAACAACGTACGCGTTTTTGAAGTCAGGAACCGCCTGAGAGAAATAAGCCCCCTGGTCGTCCTTGGGCCTCGGGCGAAATTCGCGTTCCTAATTTTAAATGAGCAAATTCTTGCGGGACCGCTTTGGCAAAAACCACGTTCTTCTTCGGTTCCTCTTATCTTCCAGCTAGGCCGTCCTGCCCTCCTTCCCGATGCATGACGGTTGAACGCTTCCCCTCCCCCCCCCCCCCCCTCTCAGACGGGAACGCTTTCTGCTTGCACAAAGCAAATTGATTCTTCGGGCAAATCTCCGTATTGTCTCGTCGTGCTTGTTCCTCGGTAACGAAGTTTTAATTTGGGAAATTCCCCCAACGTCAATATGGTCAGCGCTGTGTAATTTCACAGAACGGATGAATTTCCCCATCACTGCCGCCTCTTCCCGCGGTACCGGCGATTGCGCGAGGTCTCGGATCAAACGTCTCTCCGAAGACAGACGAATAGATCCCCTGACCGCACCGACGCGGGACGGATTCCGTTCTCGGAAGAGGCCGAGCGCTTCTCGAGAGTCGGTTAAGGCTGGCGAAGCACGTGGCTCGAGGGAGGAACAGGAAAGGTCGGCGGAAGCCTTCTGTCTGCGCCTCGTCGAGATTACGAGGAAAACTTTTGATAACGCCGGCGACGGACGGCGAGCCCCGATGTGAACTGGCTCAGTCGAACAAAGCTTGCGAAACTCATCCGACCCCACCTTCCTCCTTGCTCGACCCGTAGAGAAGGGCGCTATCCGACACGAACTGAGGCTAGTGATCTGTCTCCAGGTCGAGCCAACGGATGATCCGACGCCCAAGTCGACAAACACTTAGAGAGCCGAGCTCCTTCCACGCCCCGACCCGAACACTCGAGTCTTGGTGTTAACCTCGAATTCCCGCAAAAGATGCCGACACCTGCGCGTCGGTCGCAGATTTCAAGCCCTGCCATGGGTCCAAACACCGTGTCTCGCTCTAGGTTTAAACCCTTGTCTCACCATCTGCTTTGACTGTCGCTCAAATTAAAACTCAGGACCGAGCGTCTTGAGTCGCGGGGTTCTCGTTCGCTCCTTCGCCCCCGATGGGTGTGATGCCGGCAAATGGCGAAAAGTTGCAATCAGATGAAGCCTTCCATCAGAGGTATTGCCCCATCGAAGTTTCGTGGGGGTTGGCATCCCCCAACAGCCCCGTCTCCATTCCTCCCCGCCATCCCCCTCCGTCGTCCGCCCAGGCGCGTGATGCGATTGCTCAAGTTTCGAAGAGTGTACACAATTATTGCATCACTGACCGGCTCCGAGAAAGCTAGTCGTACTCCAGTTGGGCTGAAAGTCCGCTCCAGCAGCAGAATGATGAAGAAACTCCGGCACGTCGAGAAGAGTCAAGCTGGGAGCAATCGACTCGATTCTCGTCGAGCCGAGTCAAGGGCGGCAGATCGCTCGGAGACTCTCCTCCGCTTCCGCGTTCATATTGCGACGGGAAACGACGAGGACGATGTTCCATCCATGAGCTCGAGGACAACTGGAATCTCCGTCGTGCTTCTCGTGGAGTCGGTGTTTGTGGACTTCCGATCTGCCAGAATGCCGCTCCGCTCAGCCCAGGGCTGTCAGCGCACGCAGTGGATTCAATCCGCGTGTCCGGAAAAAGGACGACACGGCCGATCGTCAAAGCTGAGCTCATGAGCCAGACTTCGCGCTGCCTACCAAACGATAAGAGCACGTCGCCGCAACCCGTGTGCAGCAATTACGCCACCGCACGTGTATGTGAGCATCGATTGAACTGGTTCTAACGGCATCCACTGCTCCGAAAGCCGTGATCGGTGATCCACCGAGCTACGCGCGGCTGTTGTGAAAGAGTGCTTATTCGACTGCGGGAACACATGTCCACGCAGTAATCTGAGTCAGGAATCACAACATCCCAACGAGAGTTCTCATCTGTCGCCGACTTCGTCAGGAAGCTGAATAATTGGATCATTCTAACGTTAGCGAGAAGACAGGCCTGGATACGAGGAATGAAATTCCCCGGAAATATGTTCGCTTGTCATGGTGCCGCTCTTTCAGTGAGAACGACTCAGCGTGTGGTCGAGCCTGACTGTTTCGAGCATGGAAGGAAGCTTTGGTATCACCCGGGAGTGGAGAGCTGAACTCAACTGTGACCGGCTCGTCTCTCTCAAGCCGTTTTTCTTCCAACCGGAATACAAAGCATTCCCGGCCGAAGGAAGCTCCGCTAGGCGATTTTTGTTCTCATGCTTGAGGCAGAACTCCGGAGAGCATCGCGACGCCGAACGAGCCGAGAGGCTGCCGCTGAAGAGGCCGACCGTAATCGTTTCGGAACGAGACGTGGGATGATCGCTGAGCCGGAATTCGGTACGCCACCTAGGAAAATCCCTCGAGCACACATGACATCCCATCTGAGAGGGGCTTCGTGCGAGATATAGAGAAGCGGAATGCGGTGGTTGGAATGGAAGATCATCGAGCTCTTTGAGCTTCGCTAGTCCAGCGGCTTTCGCACACCATCGTGGATTGCGGATGGCAACAAAACGAGCTTTCAGATATGAAGTGGTTTCACAGAAACACGCCGATAGCGGTTGCAAACAAAGGAGATTCATTGATTTTTGTGGAATTTCATGCTAGATGGTAAGGCTTGTGGTAGCCCGGAGATAACAATATGGAAATTGTCAAAAAGTTCTCTCGGGGCGACTCCGCACTCTCAGAGCCCGAGTTGGAGCATAAGGGATGTCGGCTAATGCGGACCGAGAGGTCTCTCGCACTCCGTTCTACCGCGATTCTACTGGATTTAATGAATTTTAGTTGAGCTGTGAATAAGACACGCGCGTGCACAGTCTTTCAGCTTGGTCTATCCTTCCTGTCGCGGGCGCACGTCCTTGTTTTTAGCGCAAACAGGCACGTCCCCTTCGAGTGGCAGACTTGCTCTTTTGCCACTAGGCCTGGGTTTCTACCGGCCAACGGTTGGCCGGCCTGTCTGCCTGCCATCGGCTTGAAGGACCGCTGGAAGAGTAGCACACAGGGTCACGCTCACGGTCAGCGTGACGATACACCGCGTTCGCGATAGTTTCAAAATACCTCATTATCACGAAATTGGCGAGATTAAGTAATTACGTGGCTATTCCGACGTGTACGAAGAGGGGGGCGGGGTCGGCTGCCGGGAGTACGCCACGTTTCCACATGGCTGGCTGGTTGACTAAAAGTCGGCAGCCGGCCTCCGATGTGGGCGCCCGGAACTATCCACATTCTTGCCGACGACCCGCCGCCGCCGCCGCCGCCGCCGCAATCCCTTGCGGGACCGCATGGCAAACAACTGACAAACGGAGAGTTGCTAATGCTAGTGAACTATGTTCTGTGTTCGTATCGCGCGAAGCATCGCAGCCCATTCTTCAACTGGAAACGACAGAATCGCGGAACACAGGCCCCCGCCACCGTCGGTGCGGGTTGAGCCGCCTATACGGGACCCTGAAGAACAGCCGTGGGTGGGATGAGAATAAAACGGGGAAGGGGCGACAAGAAATAGTGGAGTTGACGCCGCCGTCGTTGTTTGCAAAGCTGCGCTGGAATACGGATGAACATCTGTCCGAGCGAACAACAGCCCATGAATCGGAACGGAGAGCTGCAGGAGCCGCGAGGAAGGCCGGGCGCCGCCAACTTCAGTTGCAGCCTTGGCCAGTCGTAGAGCGTAAATAATGAACCGTTCCACGCGGAACATGGATGAATTCATCAGTCAAGTCGTCTAGCGTCAGTCAAAGAGCCACCGAGGGAAGCTGCTGCAGATACACAGTTGGTCTCAGAATCCTCGCCGCCACCAGCGTGGTCCGGATTTCTCTCCAACGGATTCGAGGACGGCCCGTCGAGTCCTGAGCGCGGGAGGCTGGCGTCATCGTGCGAGGCGTGAAACTTCTTCTGCACCTGCGTGTCCTCGCCCGATGCGCGACGTAGAACAAATCCTTGGACGTTCATTCGGGCGCACGGGTGGGAGCTGTCAGCTGAGGAAAGTATGAGTTCCCTCCAGCGTCACGTTCAACGCGTCGGTCCACACGGAACGGAGGACTTTCAGATCAGAACTGCGATAGAGGAATAGCGGATAGGCAGAGTCCGGGCGGGAGGAGCTCGGCTCGGGGTTGGGGTCCGGCCCGAGACGCGCAAACGCGGCTGTGAGGGACAGGGGAGACGCCCCGCTAGGCCTCCGTCGTTGCCGACAGCGGCGACGACCCTGGTCGGGTGCCCCTGTCTTTTTCCATGGAAGAGTTCAACAACAGCCTCTGCTGTTAGCACAGCGGCAGTTTTGGCGACCAGGAGTGACTTCGTAGGACCACTCGGCTGTCTTATATTTTCGAGCTCGGAACGGGGTCGCGAGAGCTGCATATGCTGGAGTTGACTCTAAGTATAATACATCTTCTTTGCGCGGCGCTCCGTCGTCATGGACGTCCCTGTTGGGCGCTCTCGGGATCCTTTAAGCTACCAGCGTTTCGAGCATAAAGCACAACCCGTCGTCGTTGTCTTCCTTCGAAAATGATACTCGAGAATGAGGCATGTGTATGTATGAGCTTTGTCTTTTATGGACTCGGACGCATCCTCGAACATTTCGACAGCAGGAGCGAGCGAGGCTCCAACCACCATGGGCTCGCTGAAACTCAGCAACCGAGACTTCATAAAACGGATGGTCCCCTCCAAGGAGCCGGAAACACCGAAGTGTTCCAAAATTGCCTCATGTGGAGGAATTCAGGAGTTTGGGTCGCCTCCCCCAACATCAGTTTGGACGGATCGTCTCCCAGGAGAAGATTTCACTATCGGACGAGTCATCGAACTCAATGAACAGACCTGAAATGTCGACTGCGGAAATCCGTCATCCCGGCAACTGGAATTCCAGCGAAAGGAACACAGAGTGGAAGGAGCACGGGGCGAGCGCAATCCGGGCCGCTCGTCGAACTGAGCATGATTCTTTTTCCACTCCTTAATTTGATCTCTTCTCCGCGAGCGCACTCCAGCGCGATTTTTTAGAGCCCTGATACGCGTTTTTAGACCACACAGTTCCTGTTTCAACGGACGCTCACGCTCGGAATACTCCGGCGGTGTTCCACAATAGTCTGGAATCCGCGAACAGGAATCCTGGGTTCCATCCCAGCACACTGACGTGGGATACTCGATCTCATTTGTAGCTTGAGGCCCACGAGAGAGTCCGGACGTCCAGGGGGAAACTTCACGTCGGACGACGTGGGGCTGTTCAGTTTTTACGCTCCTGTGGCTCCATTCAAGTCTCTGATCCCACTGCACAATGATTTCTCGAGCTGTTTCGGAGAACAAGCGAGATCAGCCAACAAGATCGTATCGGCGCGCCGTGCGGAGGTTGATTCAGCTCTTGACAGGATTAGCCACCTTCATGACGCTATTGTCTTGACAACACGCAAACAGCCGCAAGATTCTTCGACGGGAACAGTGAACTGTGGTTGTTCCTTGTGGCCCAATCGGGCTCATTGAGTGAGCGGAGGAAGATGTTTCTCTGTTCGACAGTGGAGATCGTCACCACTGCTCGCCAGGAGTCATCTTATGTCTAACCGAGCCATGATCTATGAAGCATTGATCCGCACAGTATTAGAACTGCTTCAGCAGAGAAGATTGCATGTCAAGGGGACGTCGATGCCGGGAAGTCGCCCGGGCCAGGGAAGCGAGAGAATGAGGGACAGAGGTAAGGCGAAACCAGCGGGGGTCAAATGGGATCAGATAACCATTAGCTCCTCCCTCTCTCGCCCTTTCTCTCGCTCTTTCGTTCTCTCGGGGCGACGACGAAACCACCATCACTCCGCCGATTTCACATTCGATCACCGGATGAATTAACTCCGCTCGCGAGGGATGTCTCCTTACAGTCAACCGAGTCGTTTGTCTCCGCGGCCCCGTTTTTCTTCCAGATTTGATAATTTAATTTTCGTGGTAAAACTCCTAATGAGTGTGATCGCATTTTCGTAAAGTCTCCAATCTAGATGATAACGTTGGCGGCGGTGGAGCCGGGTCGTCGATCTCGGCCGACGAGGGAGCAACACAACGAATGGAGAAACACTCGACGATGAATAAGTTCGCTAAAAATCGGAACCGTGTCCGGCCCCGAGACGGTACTGCTTCTCGAGCCGCCTGTTGAAGTGCCACTGCCCTTTCGGAACAGCTTTCCACAAGAAGCTCTCCATGTCGAGCATCCAGCACTCAATCTATCGAAGCGACGGGATCGAGGCGGGAGCGTAATACTTTACAAGAGATGCAATCGAAACGGAACGGTGGCTCGACGGAGCCTTTGCGGTGCCTGATGGAGGTTTTCTCATAAATTGATATTGGTTTTTATGAGCCTGGACGGCCTAGATTCATGCGACCAGCGTTGGCCAAAAACAGTACGACTGATATTCGTACAAAAACGGAAGCAAACATTCGTAACTGCGCTTCACTATACGACTCTAGCTCGAACCCTCCAGGTCCTGAATTCCCTGATTCTTCGCACTTGATTGTCGGCTAATCGGGGGCGTTCATTTTCCTGCCCGCGGCCGAGGGGCTTTGAACGCTGACTCCCGATCCCGATGGACTTCTGGGGATTAAACAAAGGCCGCCCTTCGTCCAGCAGCGTTCCCTTCCTTGGGATTTCCCGCTCAATGACGACAAACCTCGAACTCGTCCGGAGAAGCGTGGCTTACGTGGTGCGTGCCGCGTATAATCCGCTCCCAGCCGTGTCGACAAGTTGGGCGGCTTGCAGCGTGAGGTGCGGGAAAAGCAGAGGTTGGATATGCGAACTGCCGTCCCGCGTTTTGAATGAACGGGAGGAAAGGGGCAAAACTTGTTTGTGGCTGACTAGACGGGGCGTTTGCCGGCCCATAGCAGTCTGCGTGTCGTCAGCCGAGCGTAACGTACGTTTGGCACGCTATCCCCTCCTCCCGGCAACACGCATGGAGGCTAATTGCGAACGGTGGTCACAAGTAGCACCGACGGGAGAGAAAGCAAACAAACGAGCAAACCTGTTTGGAATTCCAGAACTCAGAATCGGAGTTGGCAAGCAATCAACGCTGTGAGAAGCTCGTTATGCAGATCACAGCTACCAGAGTTTCTGGCTACTTTCCAATCCAGATCGAACAGCTGCTGTTTTTTCCCGGTATGAAAGCTACAACTTGAAGTTGTTCCGAAGCGTTTCACGAAGCCCACATCAGGTCCAAGCCGAACTCCGGAGAATCGAGGCTCGAATGAGTGAGGCGCCCAACATGACCGTCACAAGGATCTCTTCTCCTGGCCAACGGCTAGTTGCTCGCTGTCCCGGCCCAGGATGAACGTCTGAGAGTGATGAGTAGTCAGTATTAGCATTCAAGCAGTGACTCCGCTGCGAGCAACGAGAGCGTCGGTAGTGCGAAGTTTGTATCATGTAGAAGATGATGATTATCGGATGTAGCAAAGACGCCAGCGGATGAGTGACTGACGAAGTTAGAAGCCGAGACTCACTGATTCGGGAAGGTGTCTGGGCTCCGCTCGCTCGTTTAGAGCTCCCTAATACCCGGCTCAGACAAGATGTGTGCACATCGACGTCCTGCTAGTTTGCCCGCTCGACTGGAAGGTACATCCGCGGGAAGGCTCGCTCGTCTGCCCGCTCGCCCGCTTGCATATACGGATACACAAAAGGCATCACACTCTACCCCGACGTAAGGAAAAACAGCCCACGGCGGCGGCCTTAACCCTAGCAGGCTCAATCTTCGTCGGCGCTCCCGACCGACCCTCCTTCTTCTCACAGCTGCCCACCCCGCAGCTGATTACCACCTTTGTCCAGACATTGTCTGCGTCGTCGCCGTCACCACCGCCGTCGTCGAGTCCTGCTGCCGAGGCCGCAGCCTGAACGTCGCCATTTTGGCTCGCTGATGCGACGAAACCGTTACACCCCCCCCCCCCCCGTTACGCTCCCCCCGACCGACAGTTTCACCATCATGGTCATAATGTATTTGCCAACAAAAAAGCTGTTGATGTAGCGTGCGATGGAAATGTTTCATTACGGAAATTTTCATCTGCCTCCACCTTGTGGCTAAGTCGTCGCTGATAAACTGCAAACCTAATAGCCGAAGCTGAGCCCAGCCGACGCAGTTAAAGACCCGCTGCCTTCCCACTTCTGCCTGTCCGCCACCTGCGGCCGTTAGCGTCGGCGTCGCTTGCTTCCAACGATCATCAGCATTCCCAGATTTGAATATTTAAAATAGGAACAGAGAAGTGTCGACTCACCACAAAGATGTTCGACGTTCGCCGACTTGGCTGCGAGCTTTACCTCCTGTAACGAAACGAAGGGGAATCACTTTAGAGGATTCGGCGACAAACCCATGCTCTCAGCTCGAATTCATTCATTCGCTCTCATTTCAGTTGACGCTCATTGCTGAGTCGGGGTGGCTCAGAAGAGCAGTCTGCGAGGCTGGAACGCAATGTGTCCGGCCTCTCCCACAGAATTTCCTCTTTACCTTCAGCTCGAAATGTTCTATACCGCGAGCAGGAAGCAATAGTCCAAAAATGAAAGACGCAGGATTTTGATTTTCTCGGCGCGCCCACCGCAGATTGATTTGAATCAGCTCGCGGAGTCGAATATATCAGGTGATTCAGTGGAAAGTTCTACTCGTATCAGCGTCTGTCGATCTGCGTTTTGTCGTTCGCTTCGTTGGAAAGTCGAACATTCTTCCTCATCCGGGATCGGCTAAAAATAATCTTCTCGCAGACTCCTTGACATTCCCCGCTGTCCCATCCGCAGGATACTCTGCCCAGGAGCGTCTCGGACCAGAACAATAGTCCTTTTGTACTCCTGGTGGAGAATCGTTTCAAATGTCGGGCGGTCATTCGAGAAGTGAAAAGATCTCAGACGCTCATCGGAGACCCCGAGAGGAAAAAAATCAACAGCCAATGCAGCTACCGTTTCCACGTGAGTATCTTTGAACGATCTCTGCAGTTTCGCGTCGAGACCCAACCCAACCAAGTAACGACAATTCGAACGTGACCCTACTTGAAAGCATTTCTAGCTATTTCCGCGGCTGAACGCACTTATCGCTAGTCTTTACGTCCAATTCGCGATTAACTTCCGCAAGTACACCGAGCTTAAGAGAAACCACGAGCCTTTGCGGATCACGTCAGCCGACGTCGGCGCTGAATCGGGGAAGATGAGCTGTTTACATTCGCTCTCGATTGCGATTCCAACGTCGCCGTTTCCCCCTCTCCTCGATTGGGATCGAACAGGAGCGCCACCAGCAGCCGGCTCACTGTGGACGACCGCTGGAAACGTTCGCAGCTCAATCACTGGGCGTGTTGTCGCCGTGTCAAGAACGCATCTGTCATCGAGCCTGCAAGTGAATCGGATTCCACAGCATGGAGATCCCTACCGCCATCCCTGATGCCGAGGTGACGTGCACTCAGCTGTTCATCAACAACGAGTTCGTCGACGCGGCCGGCGGTAAAACGTTCCCCTCGTTGAATCCAGCCAACGGTAAGAAATTGGCCGACATACAGGAGGCGAGCCCAGCCGACGTCGACAAGGCGGTAGCCGCCGCGCGGGCCGCTTTCAAGCCAGGCTCGCCATGGAGAAGCATGGATGCCTCGGCCCGCGGTCGCCTGCTGTACAAACTGGCCGATCTCCTCGAGAGGGACATCGCGTACGTCGCGAGTCTGGAATGCCTCGACAACGGGAAGCCCTACCAGTTCGCAGTTTCCGACGTGCGTGCTTCGATCGGTAGCCTCCGCTATTTTGCCGGCTTCGCCGACAAGATCCACGGCCGCACCATCCCGGTGAACGGGAATTTCTTCTCCTACACACGCTACGAACCTGTCGGAGTTGTTGGCATGATACTGCCGTGGAACTTCCCCCTGATGCTCGCGGTGAACAAGGTGGCGCCGGCGCTCGCGGCCGGTTGCACGATTGTTGTCAAGCCGGCCGAGCAGACCCCGCTCTCAGCTCTGTACTTGGCTAAACTTTCGAAAGAAGTCGGATTCCCGAACGGGGTGCTCAACGTCGTGACGGGCTACGGTAACGTCGGAGCGGCCATCTCCGGCCACATGGACGTCAACAAAGTTTCGTTCACCGGCTCGACCGAGGTCGGTCAGCTCATCCAACAGGCCGCCGGATCCTCGAACTACAAAAGAGTAACTCTCGAGACCGGAGGCAAGAGCCCTCTGATCGTGGCCGAAGACGCCGACATCGACGAGGCCGCTCAGATCGCGCACAACGCGATCATGTTCAACGCCGGTCAGTGCTGCATCGCCGCGAGCCGCCTGTTCGTCCATGAGTCTGTTTACGAAGAGTTCTGCAAAAAAGCCACAGCGTTGGCTCAGAAGCGGACTGTCGGATGCCCCTTCAAGTGCTTGGACCAGGGTCCGCAGATCGATCAGGAGCAAACGGACAAAATCATGGAGCTCATCGAGTCCGGGAAGAAGGAGGGCGCGAGATTGCTGTGCGGCGGCAAGAAAATCGACGGACCCAGCGAGCTGTACGTGGAACCGACCGTTTTCGCCGATGTCACTGACAATATGAGGATCGCCAGAGAAGAGATCTTCGGACCGGTTCAGCAGATTCTCAAATACAAGACCCTCGACGAGGCGATTGAGAGAGCCAACCAGACCAACTATGGTCTCGCTGCGGCCATCGTTAGCAAGAACGTCGACACCATCCAGAAATTCGTTCAGAACATCCTCGCTGGGATCGTTTGGGTGAACACCTACACCGTCATCACACCACAGACACCTTTCGGCGGCTTCAAAATGTCCGGAATCGGCAGGGAAGGTGGTGTGGAAGGAATCACAGCTTTCTGCGAGGTGAAAACTGTCACAATGGCCGTCCCCCAGAAACTCTCTTGAAAAACTCGTCGTCTCGAAACCGATGGGAGTTCAGTCTCGATCCGACACTCAGGGAGAGCCTTGCACCCAATGCTGCTCCTCCGGGCCTAATAAAGAAAATTGCAAGAAGCCACACTGAGTGTTCTCATTCTGTCGTGTTCAGGCCGGAAGTCGAAAAAATTTGATTGACTCGAACGTTGACCACTGAACGACCAGAGCCTGACCTTGACCATGCGCTACTCACCGACGGAGCGGCGTCTCGACAGCCAATCCAAGCAGAACGAGGCCAAACAAGTTTTGACTTTGGAAACTTCACGAGCCTTCGGATTGAGCGCAGGTGATTCGGTTGGGCGCTCTGGGAGTCGCTTGAATTCGACGAATCTCGAATCCGAAACGTCGGGGTTTGATCGAGCAGCTCCTCCGGCACAAGCCCGAAGTTGAGGGGAATAATTTTCGAGTTGGAGCGCACGCGGTAATTATCCGATCTGGGCAGCATGCATGCAACGATAATGCAAGCCATAACCGAGATACCCTCCCTCCTTGATACAGGGATCCATTCCCTCGATGGGTGTCAAATGAAAAAGGGTCCCGCCGCGAACTCGACACTTTTCACCTAGTTCTAAAGTCGAGGGTCATCTCGCTATCCATTCTCGGCCTTGTCTCGGTTTACGTTGGTTAGTCTTGTTCCGGCTCTTCCGGGGTGACTGACATAGCTAGATAAAGAGCGGTGCTCGGGTCGGCCGAAACGGCGACGCCAGTTGCGGTATTATCATGGTGCGTGTGTTGTCCTGGTCCCTAGAGGTGGCGCCAGCGACTGCTTCGAGCGTCTGGAATCGGTCTACCGGGTGAAGACGCATGGTTCCAAGATAAGACTCGACGTCATAAACACTGGAGCCTTAGGGGGGAGATCTGCTTTCACGACGGAGACGAGGTGTGTCGTGGAGCAATAACAGGACCGAAGGATGCGGAAGGAGTCAGAACGGAAGGAGCAGTTGACCGCCAGCGAGATCTCTGAGCACGTTGAGCGATTCGCGCTCGTTCCCCATGCTCCTTTCGGACTTGCTCGCGAGTCTTCCGTCCAGCGATAGCATCGAGCTCCGCGCTGGTGTTCATGCCTTTCAATGCCGAGAGCTTTCCTTCCGTCAGACCCGTCGACACGAATCGGAGTCGACGACAAAACGGCACCGGCGGACTCCTCGTCTCTCTCGACTCGATCAGCATTGCATCCGGCACGGAGAGCTGGCGACGACAGTGCTAAATATGAGATGATCTGAGTACATTTCGCGGCGGTTGACACGGCCGGCTGCAACTCGGCTGCAACGATAACGGGGCTTCTGGGGCCGAGGCCCCGGAGCGGAGTTCATCGGAAAAATCCGGGGAGAGCGGCGGGGGAGTGCGTTCGGCGGCTGGTCGCTCATGTTCAGAACGCCCGCGAACGGGAGAGGCCGGCGGGAGCGGAATCGAGGAGCGTCGAGAGGCCATGGAGTGACAAGGATGGAACTCGAAAGAGAGCGGATCGAGTGCGGTCCGAGCGGAACGACCATAGATATCGACCAACTGTCAAATCGGAGAGCCAGATTCCGATTCGAAGAAGCGAGTTGTCAGATTTCGCTGCCATCGTCTGCGACGCTGTCGTTTAGAAGTAGGACAACGAAGTCGGGAGAACCGCGTTGTCCATGTCATCATTAACGTCGTCATCAATTGCTTCTTTGTCAGAGCTGTTCGGATCTGTTCCGAATCCTCTTCACGAGATGCTCCCTCCTCTCCGCGATACTTGATTCATCGTTCGCACAGTCGGGAACGTGATCGAAAACTGCACAAATATCCCTATCCGGAATCGCGTAAATTTTCGCGGACGCTGATACAACGAAGCGCGAACCCGCCTTGGATATGCGAACACACTTGTCTGCAAACAGGAGAGAACGCAGGCAGTTGAGAAGCTCTTCGCGGTGCTGTTGGGACGTCGCCTTTCCCTCGTCGTGAATGTCGTTCCGAACGATATTGTTGTCGCTGAGTTGCAGCTGACCACGAACATCGCAACCGCCCGAGACACCATCGTCTTCCCAGGAGAGAGCACTTTCAGAATTGGCGCGGCTCCAGCCGTGGCCACAAACTTTAGATTAGGTGCGACCGAACCTGCGGGCAAGCTTGTGGAACACCGACCCACCCCACGAGATCTCGAAGGAGGATCTCGGAGGACAGAGGAAAAGTACGAAGTCCTCCTGTCAATTTGGTTCTCCTCTCTTCCTTGTGCTGGTTGACGTTCAACCGTTGTTGTTGTTGCTGCTCAACGGTCGTTTCCGAAGCTACTCCGCCGACTACGCGAGTTCGCAATCTATGAGCGAATGGGGGAGCCAGCCAGCGGGAGCTTAAAGCGTCATAGTAGTGATAGGGAGGTCATGCGACCTCAATGAATACTCCTGTGGGCCGTGGATGGTGATTCTGAACGGGACGAAATCTCAAAAATCTCTGCTGGTAGACGAGCGGAATGACAAAAGCAACCAACATCAGGCACCAGTGACCCAGCAGCACGACAGCTGCTCGGTCGGAAGCAAAAAAACAGCAAAGAGGAGATCCAGAGACACGCGCGGCTAAAAGGATCCTCTTGAGAGCCTCTCCGATGGTAGAGCAACGACCACGTCGACGTGGTGAATGGCTCGTTCGACTTTCTCGGATGCCGGCTTACCGGTCAATATACCTCTGCGCGAACACGTTCACCAACAAGCCAAGCTCGACACAAAGTGCAGAAACGACCCAAAACAGCAGTAGGTCCCAGGGTGCATGACCATCGTCATGGGCCCTGAACTTCCGTTTTGACGCCTGGGCCCAGAGCTCGTCGAGATTCCGCGCGGAAGCCCGAGGACCGCAATCGAGAAGAGCTCTCCTGGACCGAAAAGGAGGTTTACGTTTTTCAGCAAGGAATTTCCTGCGTTCAGGTTACACATACCCCTCCAGGTCGCGGGCCGACGACGGATTCGAGTTTCAGTTAACGTTCCTCGCCGGCTTCTCGAATAGTCGCGTCGTTCGAGAAATCCGCAAAAACTCCGAGTCTGAGCTTTCCTTTCTGCTCGGGCGCTACATGTAGCGGCCAAAGAGGAAAATCTACAATGGTGGCGTGAAAATAGATTCATCTATTCTCTGGTCTTTGCCTTTCTTCGCCGTCGCCCGTCTGCCCGCCATCCTGTTCCCACTCCCGTCAGTTGAGAAAATCGACTTTCTTCAGGGTGGCTTCAGACGAGTTAGCCTCGCTCGCTGTGTGAGGATAACGCGGCGAAGGTAGTGTTGGCGGCGGCCCCGGGGCGCCTGGTCCGCCGGAGGCGACGAACTCGGGAGGGGGAACGAAGAAGAACGCCGAGAGGCGGCGGAAGAAAATTCCATGACAGACTCGCTGAGGCTGAAACCGACCAACTAGCCGGGCGGGCGCGCGGGCGGTCGGTCGGTCGCTCGGCCAACCTTTCTTTCTTTCTGTCTGAAAGCACCCGATAGGAACATGCCATTCGCGATCCTTCTCGCTAGCTGTAAGGCTGCCGTCAACGTCGTTGCCGCTTACCATGGCGGGGAGAAACGGACACCGGAAATAAGTACATCGGCAACAAAGAACTATGACCATCTGACATATACATACATCTACTTTCCCATTCGATGATGACCGAGCCGCTTTCTTTTTGCAGCACATAAACGGTCGGACAAACAAAGTTTTGCATGACTCGACTAACTGCTCCACCGCCTATTCAGCCGTGCCGCCAACTGTCCATCCCGTCATTAACCCGCCGCCGCCACCGCCGCCACCGCGCCCCACAGGTCTGATCTCTGTGTGTTTTCCCAAAGCGTCCCGGACGGAATCTCCCGAGAAACTCCAAAGGTTTGGATCGGCACAGAGATGTACATACGGCCTGAACTGGATGCGCACGGGAACGAACTGATTTCTCGTTATAGCATCGACGTCGAAGGTTTCGGCTGGACAATGCTCCGACTTTTTTCAGAGGTCCGAATTGGCAACATTAAGGTGGCCGGTGCCTGAGCGGCCGGCTGCCTTGGTCTCGCGGTGAGTCCTGTTGGAGCATAGCAAACGAAATCTCATGAGGCCAATTCTGCAAATCGCGATGGCTCCTCGGAGGTTTCCTAGCCTGAGGTTGAACTTTCACGAGGTACAGCTAACTCGTCGGCGAGTGAACACTTTCATATTCAGATTCCACAGTGAATGGCGGTGCTTCCGAGGAAATAAAACATCGTCATACACCTTCAATCGGCTTTCTAATTACCTCGCCGCCGCTGCTCCCTGAACAATTTTATTCCGCCAAGCCATTCGCAGATCACCGCTCGTCTCCGCTTGGGCCGGGTAAGCGAGCCCTTTGCCTTCGCTTAGCAAGCCGGCAAGAGCCCGCTCTCCACTTCTCCTTCAACAGCGAACTCAAACCCCCTTGAACGATCAGAGACTATCCTTCATCTACCTTCTGCCCCCCCCCCCCCCGTCTCGTGGAAGCGGCGGGAAAGGGGCGGGGGTGAATTGAGCTGCTCCGTCGTTATCCTCATGAGCATTGAGAGCAAAATTAGGATCGGAGGACACGTCCGTGGATATTGAGGTATTGACTCCATTACCGCACGAATACCATTCCAAAAATGGATTCCGCAGCCTCTCGAGTGGCGTTTGAGAGCCGTGCCTCATCGGGGCGATGACTTGGAGGCGATCAATGTCCGAGAGTTTGATTCAATCACTCAAATTTTGGCTGTAGGCTCAGGGACGCCGCCGGGAGAAGCCGTGTTCCCGTGGAGATTCACCGCCGGCTCGCTTCTAATACGCAGCTCAATATTATCCGAGGGGTTTGGAACTCTCGGACGTGGTGGAATAAGAGTTGATGGGCGCACGAACCACAATTCGCGCGAAGCTCGTGTTAATGTAGCCCTGCATCTCAGCGCTCCCCTCCATCGGTAGGACCAGCACTAGAACGGTGGAGCCGTGCCACCTCAAAGATCCGTGGGCGTATTCCCCGAGGTAGTAGTGAACAGCCTCACCACGCCGCGCCGGGATCCTACCCAGGTCCGGTTGGCAGCGATTCTCCAAGCGTGCTCACTTCGAGCACATCTCGAACGCTTACTCGAGTCGTGCTTTGAAACTATGAAAGCCATGGCCGGAATGCATACAGCTCTCTTTGAAGAGCATCATCCGAACGATGCGCGCTCGCTCCCTTCCGCAACGCACGGCGATAGCGTTCCCCCGTAAATGCATCTTTTCCGTCTGCTCGCTCGGCCGCCCAGCTCCCCGATCGGCTCCTCCTCTCGGGGATGCATTTTTGTACATCATCCGCGTACGACTGTCTGCGTCCGGCGCTGCATCTGGGGCTGCACGGAGCAAGGGAATCGCCGGTGTCCGCCGAGCCTCGGATGCGGCGGCCGCCTCCCCCGGAGCGAAAGTTGCGAATTCAGAGCGTTACCGGTGGGCTGGTTGGGGGAAATGGGATTTCCTATGGCCCCCCTGAGGAGCGAGCGCTCGAGAGAAATGATCTGAGAGCTCTAACATTGTTTCTTCCCCTCGAAAGCTCCGACCTGGATGTTGATGCAACGAATAGGGAAGCGATAAACCGGAAGAGGTTCCACAAAGCGAATCGACAAGACGGCCTACTGAAATAGGAGAGCTACTACTCAGCTCCCGGCCACTTCGCTCCTATCAACTTATTTCTTCAAGCGTGTCATGATGGAAGTGACCTTCGGTGTGAGCGGATTTTGGAAATGGAGGAGACGTGCAACGGGGAATGTGAAGTCACAGGAACCGGGTCGGGACTCCAAAACGGACGGAAGAACCTCGAGAATCGAAAGAGGGAAAGAAGAAGGGAAAAAGTCCCTAACGAACTAATGCAGCACTCGAAGAGCGGAACGGTATCCAGAATCGTTTGCAGTCGGCGGCGGCAGCGGTCGTCGGCAGCTAACGGAGTGGAGTTTAAGCGAAGCCGAGCGGTATCAATTAGTGCTTCGTCACTCTCCCGAGGCTCGACAATTTAGCTCTGCTTCGATTGTTCATTGGCTGATCGAGATGATTGTTCACCTGGATGTCCTCCGTCGGCGAGCGCGGCCGCCAGCGCCAGCGTCGACGGAAATTACGACCCTCTACCGTTTGCTCTCTATTCCCGAGAGGTCACTCGGGGTCACTCGAACTTTCGCGGCCGACAGGGTCCTTTTTACAACCAGTGCCAGCAACTTTGCCACGGAGAAGCCCGATGAATCACTAATTAAATAATTTTGACTGGAGTTTGCTCAGAGATTCAGCTTTCTGCCGAGCTCTGGGTCGAATCGATGAGCGAGGCAATCGAATTCCTCTGGGTTCGGAATCTTCTTACGAAACTCCTTGAAATCGGATTCAGGAGCTACTCCGAAGTGCGGCTAGGTTTGCTCCGGTCGCAGCCTACGCATCCCATGAAATCATCGATCGCGATAAAGAACAATCGGTACGCTATTGGCACCGACTGGCAGATGATGCAATGGGAACAAAAGTCTCTTCCGTAACCCTGTATAAGTGCTCGCACGCACCAAGGCGTCTTCGTCGATTCTTGCTGCGAAGACCGATTCGTCTGCTGCCACATCGCGAAAACAGCGCTGAGGAAGAACTTGATTTCAGAAACCACTTTGTCTAGGTCGTGAAAGATTAGCGGCGACCAACGGCAATCGAGTCGACCAGAGTCCGCCTAACTGCATTTCAGCAAATGGAAAGAACCTCTCTCCAGGAACGAACGCCCACCGAGCACTTACGAGTTCATCCGCGATGTTGACCGATCGTAATCTTATATCACAGATGAGCAGATTTCGAAAAGCGAATGAGTCGGCGAAATGTTATTGTGCCGTCCTTTCCGGTGGCTTCAGGGGCCGTCGGCGGGGGACTCCTGATTAGCAAGTCTAAATGCAAGTCATGGCCTCCGGCATAAACATCTCTCCGATACCAGCTCTTATTGTTTTCGCTGAGATAGATAATTATAATATCGGTCACTGGGCTCGCCACGCGAGTGGGAGGGAGGGACCCGTGAAGAGCTCTGAACCTGACAGGGGAGCTGCTTGATTCTGGCAGCAAACTTCTTTTGTGGATGCTCCTCTGGTGGTGAGCCAAAAACGACGAACCCAACCGATGCCGATTGGCGCCAGTTCCTACAACCATGTCCCTTTGATTGTCGGTCCGTTCGTCCTCGCGCCCGACAATCGCTCGAGCGGGGGACTGACAACAATTCCCGCGACACTCCTCCGTACAATCATTATAGGGAGTCACGGACGCTACGGGGAGGTATTGGAACAGGTTCGAGGCAGGAGGGCCAAGTGGCCGCAGGAAGAAAGGACTTGCGGAACAGAGAACCCAGTGGAGCGGACCAGCACGCGGGGTCTGAACCCGAAAGGATACCGGAGCTCGGATCCGAGGCTATACAGCTCGAGGGCGAGATTCAACTAAGCCGATCGGCGAGGACACGGACGGAAGCCGAGTCGTGCCACGAAGGCCTCGGGTCACGCTCCCTCCACACCGATTGTTTTTGACCGGGCTCATTCAACAACAATCCACTTTGGCGAGTCCGTATAAATTTTCAGAAGTTCGGGCCGGGCGACCGACGCAAGACCGATTGATGGGTAATGGAAGGTTATTCTCTCCACTCGGGTGAATCCAATAGACGGGTAGCTTCCCGGTCGGTCAGCTGACTTGGCCGTTCGACGATGATATGAAGCGACACATTCCCGGCCTGGTTAATGCCGCCGTCGTTGCAGCCGTTTCGATAAATCTATTATTGATACCCTAATTACGGAATAGACGGCGGCGACGAAATTTCAGCGGCTTTGAGAACAGCCTCCCCAGGTCTTTGATAAGTGATTCATTTTCGAAAATCAGAAGCCCGATGTCGACCACGTCGACCGCGACCTAGGCCGAGTCCCGTCGGATCGACTCCGATTTCACTCAGCCGCGACTAAATCCTGGAGAGTGGATGGAGCCAGGCAATCGAGACTAAGCATGAACCGCCGTGGCTTTTCTTGAAATGGGCTGCGACGTTATCAGCACGAATCTAAACTGCAAACGCGAGTTGCTCCTTCAGAAGGAACAAAAGGCTCGCGGGGTACATCGCGTGTGCGACGCACCGCGGAGAGGCATTCATCTGTCAACGATATCTGCCCCCATCGTTCAGATTGTTTCCGTCATCTTCAGAGCAAATAGTTTCCACGACGTACACGATGATCGAATTCGAACTGATTGAGTTCCGTGACTGCACAGCAACGAGCTAACGCACGAACGTGCTCGGCTGCCGGCGAGCGAGCGAGCGAGCGAGCGAGCGAGATCCGAGCCGCGAGTGTAAGTGGTCGCGGAACATCAGTTTGTCAGTTAGGAATCGGCAATCCATTCCCGCGATCTGTGACGTTCCATCACCATCAACACCGCAACGGCTGCGACCGCTATCGAACTGATTATGTCTATGATCCATTGTCATCATGGAGCGCATCAGCTACATCGCCCTCGCGAGCATCCGTGGCATTCGCCACTGATTCGTGCGCCGGCGAGGTTATCGCTCGTTAGAAAATATCACAAGTTTATGCAAATCCAGCACCAGCGGCAACGACATCAACGACGACGGCCGTAACAGCGGCGGGAGCTGAGACAATGGTCTTGGATGGAAAGCGCGCTGAGCGAATGCTGGAGGTTGCTCCCGATAGACCAGGGTCAGAGATAATCGAGAGTGCGTCGTTTTGGACGAAGGAGAAGCAACTAGTCGGAGTCCCCACGCATCGAACAACCCCTGGGAGTTCGAGCCCCAGGCTGGCGAGCCGGCAGCCGCAGCCCAAGCGCTCACTCAACGTTGGCAGGCGCCCATGCATGCACCGGCACGCGTTCTGTGTTCACTTTGTTTGAGAAACTTTCGCTGCCATCTCTGTGCGGAAGAAGTTCCGAATCGGTACCCACATCGGTCGACTCAATCTCGGGCGGAGACTGCTCCGGGAAACCAGATATCTCTGTTTTCGGCTGAACCTCTCAGCCAGCCCTCAGGAGTGTCCCGGAATCACCTTTCGGTATTGCTTCAGTAACACTCCCTATCGCCTCGCAAATCCCATTGCGGGCGGTGGGCTTGGGTCTTAAGATGGTTCAGATTTAATTCTGATGTGAATTAAATCTTTTTTTTTTCACCACTTGAGAAATTTTGTTGTCCCGGC
The DNA here is from genome assembly GCA_037576195.1 of Phytoseiulus persimilis. Lineage (NCBI taxonomy): Eukaryota > Metazoa > Arthropoda > Arachnida > Mesostigmata > Phytoseiidae > Phytoseiulus > Phytoseiulus persimilis. The sequence goes on from CM075104.1 coordinate 8,145,229, forward strand.
CGGGGATCGAACCCGCGATTGCGAGCTTAGCGTGGCACCCAAGGCGTTGGTTTATGCCACACGGCCAACGGACCGGTTATCCGGTCCAACCGGGAAACCAGATATCGCTGGCACAAAACGCTCGGAGCAGACGATCGGGAAATTCCCCTCCCGGCCGCTGTTCCAGAGGAGTTGAGTTTCTCCTTCGACCGGAGTGCATGCGATCGACTCATTTTCGGTGTATCCATTTCCTCCCCCCTCTCGCCCCGATCCTCATTCCCTCTGTGGCCGATTCTCCATGGAGCGCGTGATGGTCACCCCGAAATTTCAACAGGGAAGCATCCTGAGAGTTTTAGCCGCCATCGACTCGCAAGCGTCAAAGCCTGGGTTGCGAATCCGCATTCGAACGGTCCGTCCGGAATCCATGACCCTCCGAGCTGAAGGGATTGCGCGATGCGCTTGCCGTCCTCATTTGAAACCGCGGCGAGGCAGCTGCCATGGAATTCGGAAGACATTCTTCGCGAGAGTCAAGGATGGAAATTCCTCCGCTCGAGTACGGTCATACCGCGGAAAAATCGCATGCCAGGGGAGGACTCGGCTTCTGGATGATTCGCGTTCCACTCGACGACTATTCGATTCCTGAGGCTGAGAATCGTACGCTACGGCGTCCCGGAAACAGAATCAGCTGGTATCTCGACCGCACGCGCTGGCAGCTGAGAGGCGACCTTGTAACCCGTTGAGCGAAGATTATTCGCTGTAGCCACAGCTGAGCAGATCCCATGCGTCCCGTATGCCCGCACAATTTTTCGTTCATCGTCGGTCAGAGAGGAATTATTTCCGTCGTTAACTCGAGTAATCTGTTTCGATGGAAGCCTCCAAAAGGAGAACCTCGACTTTTGGAGGCCGACGCTGGCCCTGGAAACGCCGCAATCTGGCGAAGTGAATACTCCACAGCTTGCCATTGCTTCGGATTCTCAAATTCAAATTCTCGATTTGAATATAACCGTTGGGAGGAATCGCGGTTTTCTCTCTGACCCTCATGGATGGAAGCACAAAACCCCAGAAACGAAGAGTTACAGCTCGAACGCACGCGAGCGCCATATTCAAAGCTGTCTGACTTCCTCAGTCTGTGGTGCGAATATTCGAGTCCAAAGTAGGGCGAGGCGTTCGGCTTGTTCCCCGCTCACTCAACGAAGGACAAAGTCCTCGTCGAAATTGATAAGCTACTCGTCGATGAGCGACACGTCCTATTCTGCAGCAGATCGTCACCCCGCCATGATTCACTCCAGGCGCGGTCTGAGCTTTTCAGCATCTATAACCGATGCTTCACCGGGGCTTGAGGTTTCCACAAAGGACTGGAATTCCACCATGAACACTATGAACCGTTCCAGTATCTCCACTCCATCGACCTTCGCGCAGCTTCTCCTCAGAGCTTCTCGTAAAAACTCAGGAATGAGGAGCAATCATCGTGCGATCACGTGACGGGTCGTCCGGCGGACACCGACCGATCGTCCCAGCAGGGAAAACGAGTTCTCGATGCTGACATTGATTACACCAAGGCGAGGACTGAATCACCGCTCGTGTCACGCGGTCCGAGCCTTGAAGTTCAGTGTTCAATTCGCAGGAATCATTCCGGTAACAGCATCCCGTGGAGCGTGGAAACTGCGACAATCATCATCACAGCGGATCGGTGCATTTTCTCGCGGCTGATCTTGCTCTTCATCAACCAACCGTCGTCCGGACTAATCTTCCGTCGGGCCCTTCCACGAAGTTGCGAAACCGCATTCTTGCAACCCCTGCGGGCTTCCAGAGAACGAGCAGCTAGAATGACCGGCACGGCGGGCTCATAGAACGGATCCTCCCGCTTTCCTCGTCTTCTTTTGTATTCATCCATTGTATGCAGCGATATTATTTGGCATGGCTGAAGGAGCAGAGTCGACGCCGGTCGTCGCGGTCGCCGTCGTCGTCCCTGAGCTTGTGGCCCACATCGCTTTTTTCCTTTCTAAGTTCCAATGGCTTTTTTTCTCTACTCTTCCGACCGAGCAGCGGGCGCTCAGCGCATTTTAATGAATCATTATAATTGAAACGAGTGGTAAGTGCCGCGGCCGCCGGCATTATGCATTGGCGGCGACCACTCGGACGTTTTTGTGGCGACGTGCGCGCTACTCGACACCATAAATATGCTCCTGGGCGAGACTCCTTCGCGGGGTGAGATAGACACTGGACAAGGAGGAACAAGATGACCGAAACGCATCGTGTTCGCTCGTTCCTTCCTTGCCGAGCTAATCGGTCGGCTTATTCGAACGATGGGGCAACTCAACGTGAGAGGTGGCGGGAGACAGAAGACGACCCCGAACGCAAAATAAATTATTCTCGCGTTGCCGCGTTTACGGACGGACCCTTGAACCTGATTTAGAACTAATTTCAGAGCTCGGTGGTCCGTCCCCTGTCCCATAAACCTCAATATAAGCAGCCCGCTCTTTAATTTGTGTTTTTTTTTTTCCCCTCATTCGAGCATACTCTCGATGTCCTCTTTCTTCTGATTCAAAGGAACCCTTGATTGGAATCGACGCAGCCTTCGGTGACCTTCGATCGGTCGGAACTGGATCGGAGCGTGAACTTCTTGGTGTTTTCGCCGCACTCGTCGCTTGTTCGAGGCGGCAGGAATTCCGAGCGGGGATCGATCCGATTACGAAAATCTCCCACCACGGATTTCCAGTTTGAAGAGAACGAGCGGAAGAGGGAGCTGGTGAGGGATGAGATGGAGAGCGAGACGACATTCGAAGCAAGCGAGTGAGTAAGCAAGCAAGAACAGGGTAGAGAAGATTGATTGAAGCCAGACACCATGTTAGAAAGGGTTATTGTGAACTCTGCTTTTCCGTCCACCACTCGCACACTGCCTTGCTGTAGTTCTCTTCGCTCCACATGGTCTTGCTTCCCCCTGAGTAAAGCTCGTTTTTCCATCGCCCTCCTATTCTGATCTCGCGAGCGCCGCTCGAGCTGATGCTGCCAGGGGCCGAAGATAGAAACTCCGCTTTCTCAACGTCTTTCTTCTTTGGTGATCTCGTCTCGCACTGCGTCGATGTCTAAAGTAAAGTCAACCAGTCGATGAGCTCACCACTTGCGCTTGCTACCAGACTTCTGACGACGGGTATCGGATTTTATGATCATAAAATCGCTCGCCTTTCCCCGATAGTCGTGCTGGACGATGTCGAGGGATGAGATTGAGCAAGACACTGGAAGGGTCAAACTCGAGCCTCTCGATCGCTCCTATTCCGCTGGAAAAATGATTCGAGCGCCACTTTTCGGGAACCGCCACCGCGCGATCATGGCTGCCCAAAGGCGAATCTCGCAGCTATGTTTGACAGTAGCCGATTCCTCCCGCCGCGTGACACGCGAGGACCCCTCGCAAGCGGGGGCTCTGGAACAGGAGTAACGAAAACTGTGCCAGTGCTCTCGGGAGACTATCCAACTTCTTCTGCATCGTGTTCGCCACATCTGAGACAGTTTCCTTCCGGGGAGCAAACGTCGCAACCTACGCCGAAATTACTTTCCTGGAGGACTTTTTTTCCGGGGAGAAACGGCAGCACCGGTTCGGTCGAACGGGGGTTTTCTTTCGACATTGGGCAATGTTGTTCGGGAGGCGGAATATTCTCAGCAGAACTATAGCTACTCCAGTCGCCCATCATGACCAACCAACATAATGTGGCTAATAGAAATTTAGGGGGAAAATCGGTGTATTTCCGGCGCACTGCCTCGAGGACATCGGTGGTTTCCGGCTTGGAGCTATTCGGAACGGTATCGAGCAGCATCGGGAATCGGCATTTCTGCGGATTCATCCTCATCGAGAATCGCCGCGCGTCCGACAAGCATTCTGAGGAGGAGAATTTAGTGCCGGTGGTTTTCAGAATGTTGTCAACAGCAGTGCGAGGAAGAGATGCCGTTCCTCAATGCAGGACCATCCTGAACACGACGTCGACACTGAATATTCCGTCCCAGAGATCGAATTTCCCCCTTTGTACACGCAGATTCTGACTAATGAGCGTTTTTGATGCACTATGCTAATGCTCGGTCGATTCTCTGAGCGCTGACCACCCTTGTTTGCAGGAGCATGGAATGCACGAAGGAGTGTGGGAGTCACTCAACCGATCGATGTGACAAGCGGTTCGCGAGGATCCAACTACGCGCCAACTATGGGAGAAAACAACAAGCTTCGTCGTCGGAGGCTCCATCGGAGGCGCGGCCTGTTTCTGTGAGGAAGTACTTTCGGGAGGTGATCCCCCCCCCCCCCCCCCCTCTCTCCAGATACGCGGCTGCCCTGTTCAAACTCTCAGAAAACACGAAGGACGCGAACGGGCACGTCTCGACCGATTCTCTCACTTGCGATGAGAATTCATCGAATTACTAGATCGGACGACGGGCTTCCAGCCAGCCCCGGAGAGCGGTATCGAATGTCCACGCAGTTCCATGCCTCCGGGACCTGATGACAGTCCGAGTTTCTTTTGGCGGCCATCCGTTTCGAATAACATACATCTGATCTTATTAAGGTGAACTCACTCATCGAGTCAGAGATCGGCGAAGATCAAGGGATCCGATGGACCCCATTATTATCTTTGTGGCATCCACAAAACCGACAGGAACGATTCAACGAACGCCGATCCGGTTCTCCGACTCGACATTCTGACTGTGCTCTTGGAAAACGGGAGATGGGACTCACAGCTTCGCGATGGGTTCCAACCCTGCGTCACCAACACTGCTGAGCTTCTTCGCTGGTGCTCGAGTAAAGAACGTCGATGTTGACACGGCAAAACGGTATTCTGTGATTCTGGTATCTGCTGCTACCGAAGTTCGTTGATCGGCTGCGGACCCGTGGCGTTCCGCTTTTTCTCTTTCGTTTCCGTGCGCAGTGGTCAGATGTCGTCGTCCGATGACCCAATGACAGTCGATACGAACAGGTTTCGCGCCACTTCCGAGAGAAGGTTCATGGGGTATGGCAGGAGCGCACATCGAGGAGTGTCCTCATGTTCTGGATCCCATCCAGGAACTGTACGTTCTGCAACTTCCGATCTGTCTCGCGAGGGAGAGCAGAAGTCGCCTCGAAGCAATGATGAAGAATGAGCAGGGATGAAGTCCCGGAAAGCGTCTGGTAAACAACTAGCTCGATGATTGTCGCTTTCTGCGATGGAGCTTTTGTTGGTTCACTACATCGTGCTTGTAGGCATATTATGTTTCCATGCGGCGAGCTCGACTCCTGAGCAAACCATCCTCAGCAATAACCGGGATTGGAAGGGATACAACAGTTTGATCAAACTAGGAATTCCAATATGTTCAGTACTTTTGGATAATTTGTTCCAGCAACGGGGAGGGCTCTCCCGGCGATGATCCTGAATCTTCCGAGAGCGGGGCGCGGTCACGGAACGGAAATTTTCCCGGACACGGAACGCGGGTCGTGCGTCACACAAGTCTAGGATCGGAAATGACCGAACTTGTTTGGGTGAAATACATCAATCGGCCTGATTGTCCCAAGCGCGGGGGATTTCCTCTCTCCGTGAGACCCTCCGAGGAATGTTTTCCATAAACGGTCGAGACCTTCCGCTCAGAAACTCAAACAATCATCCTAATGGGATCGCCTAGGAGCGTTTTTTGCTACTAGCTCCGGGGAAAAATTATGAGAATATTCAGCGGGAGACTCCTGAGTAAAAACAAGCGGAACTCCCACTTGATCCTCTGGTATTCCCTCCCCCGGCACAGATAACGGCTGTGCAAAGAGGAAACTTCTCCACAGTTCTCTCTTGGTTCGTTGACTTCGCCTGATCCTTTCCCGTGGTTCCAACCAAGCAGCCTCGCCGTTCCTGTGCGACCTCGAGGCTTGCGTGTTCCCCAAAGTGGCTTTCCCCGCGAGGTAATCATTAATTTACTTAATAGAAAAGTTGTGGCCTAGGATTTTCGGCTGCGCGTGCTCCTGGCACCGCTTTTGTTGCGGTCGCTCCTTCCGTGCTCTTCTCGACTACTTCCCTCTTCGCACCTCAATTTTCTTCGGCCACACATGATCCGCGCACTGACGCCTCTCCTTGCCGGCAGATACCGAAGCCCAGGATGACGGATGGACGCCCGGGAAACCAAATGACAAGTGAATCATTCATCGATTCGCTTGCTGGTTGGCTTCCGAGAGGGTTTCGATAGCCTGTCCCAGGAGCAGTGTTGGATCCTTCCAGGATGCTTCGAGACGATCGAAGCTGAATCGGGAACGACTGCGGGACAACCCGGGACCGGAGCTCACCTCCAAAGTCTCCACGGAGAGGGAATTGACTCTGTACTCCTGAGCGGCGGCAGAGGCTCCAAGCGGGGTGGGAAGGGGAGGAGGTAACAACGAGCACTCGATCGAAGGTAGATACATGTAACGGGATCCGAATCAGAGGTTTCAATCCGACGCCTCTTCAACGGCCGACATCGGCATTCGGGACATCGATATCTCGAGTCAGCGCCACCATTGTTCTCCTAACAATGAATGGATATGCTCCAATTTCAGAGTCCCCGGAACACGGTGCGATTGGGTTCTACGCGAAATCAATCCAACCCATGGATGCGGATACTCTCTCCCCACGACAACGATTGTTGAGAAATTTTGAATCATAATCAGTGTCATGTCACGCGAATGTCCGTCGTCGTTTTCTCAGCTCCTTCCTTACTCACAGAAAGAACGAATTTGTCCTCGGTGCTCGAACATGGTCGTCTCAAGGATGCGATGGACATTCCGGAGATAAGGTCCGCGGGGCGCCGTCGCGGTCGATTTTTCTGACATCTGCGGAAATCTGGAAATCCATCCCTCCGAACGACTTACAAACCCTGTTCATGGCCAGGATCGCGGGAAGCGTTTGAGAACATTCGTTGTTTCGTGGGAGCATAATTCAAAGAACCTCACAGCAAACGTTTTAGAACCGCGTTCTGAAGCGTGACCATAGCTTCTCTGGCTTGGCCATGGGCAAACGACCAATAATCAAGTCGAATACTGTCGGTTTTCCAGCGGAATCGGACGACGGGCGGGAAGTTCGGCGGTCCGGATTCAGGTCTTCATTTTCTGAGAGTGAAGGCGTCTCACGCAAATTTCCGGTGGTCCTCGAACGGCATCTGGGAGTTGACCGAACTCCGCGCATCTTGACTGTCCTCCACTTCCTCCTCTACTCCGCTGAACAATATATAAAATTCTTCGGTTTGGTTTTCACAGTTGTCGGCATTCTTTGAACCGGTTCGGCCCGGCAATAACACAAGGCGAGAAGCGCCACGGGTGGAGAGGAGCTTTTCCCGCGGATCCTTGAACGTGAATCGTAATCAGGAGTTTTTCCTACACCCACAGCCTGATCCTCGGTCTCTTCGCGCCGGGGAACAGCGAATGACAGAACGGAGCGAGATTTCTGATCGTTTCGTCCATTTCAAAAGCTGCCTTAGATGAGTGACTCGACTGGTCTGAATCGAATCTCTGAGCTGAGTCCACCTCTCCCAGCCTCGGTTCCCGTAACCGTCCCCTCGACCCTCGAATATTTCTCTCTCCCCACGGAGACATCCCCGCTTTCCTCGGACAAAGTCCGCAAGGGGCGAACTGAGCAGAAAGAAAGCAGGCAGTCTCTTCGCACAGCTTGCGTGCGAGGGAATCCCCCGCTGCTCCTGCCGCTCCGGCTGCAGCCGCCACTTCAGCCGGCGGCTACGTTCTTTCGCAGCACGCTGCTTGCTTGGCCGGTCGAGCATCACACAGTAGTTGCAACACAGCATGCGGCGCTGAATAGGTCGCTGAGGGAATCTGCTGATGCTCTGCCGTCTCCTGGTTCGGTCGACCGCCCGCTCGCCCGCCCGCCCGCTCGCTCGCCCGTTCAACCACCGGCTCGATCGCTGGCCTCCTGGAAAACGACGGAGCGTAGCAGCACCGGAGCAGCGTTAGCGGACCGAGCGGCGAACGCGATTGATGTATCCGAGGCAGGTTCGGGTTTGTCCCGCTCTTAGCGGAGCTCAGTTTTTCGTCAACTCAGATCCTTACACGGAGGTCTGCAATCGGGGAAGTGCACAGGAGCGAGGAGCCGCGATTCGGGAGTGAATACCCTTTTCGTATCAACTCTGATTAACTGGGCAGAACGCCGAGGCGTCGATCCCGCCCGGGCTCGAACGCGCCGTCGGACTGGAATCCGATTCGAGAGAAACGACGATCGACTTTGTAAGCAGTATCTGAACGGAGGCTCGGTGATCCCAGCAGCTAGTCCGACAGCATTATGTCTCGTAACCCTGAGGCTTTAATCTTCTCGTTGCGGCGAACAGTCACGCACGAAGACATGCACGCGCGGACCAGCACGGAAAAGCATACAGTTACACGCGAACCAACGGAAGCCGAGAAGCAAAAAAGAAAACAAGCAAAAGGAAGAAGGCGAACCAGCACGTTGAGCGGTTAGCAAATCCCAGTGGAGCCGTTCGGAAGGGGGAACTCGCAACAGCAACAACGACGCGGACGGGAAACAAGACGATCGAATAGAGGATAGCCCGCGCCGGCCGCCGAAACAAACAAAGGAGCCGGGAGAGACAAACGGGAAACGAAAAGAAAAATCACAAAACAAGGCGGAGAAGAAGGAGGAATGCGCGGGGAAAGAGCGAGAAAGGATGCGGTGGATGAACGACGCATGCGATGTAGCTGAATCCACGTGCTTCCACTCCTCATTCGAAATGAGTCGGGAGGAGCGGACACGAGGGAGGTTTGCCGTGATCAGGAAGGGGGAGCGCCGGGGGAAGCGGCAGTGAACGAGTTGTGAAAGCAGTGAGGATGGCGAGGGATGAGGAGCGGTGAGGAAATGGAACAGAGGAACGGAGAGCCCACGGGAAACTACGGAAGAAGGAACAAATAGCGGAATCTCAGCAGCGGAAGACGCGAGCGAAGCAGAGGGAAAACCAGTGACGAGTAGAACAAGAATCAGTGCCAGAGGAGTCGGGGAGTGGACGCGAGAATAGGAGAACAAACAGGACAACCGAGCGAGCCAAGAAATCCAAAGCGTCGTCCAGCCATGCGAGCGAACAAACAAACAGACCGGCGGAGAAACATTAAGATGTTGTAGGAAAACTACACACAGCGGAAGAGGCAAGCACGTCCCTCGACTATCAAACGGAACAATGAGCCGCGAGTGGACACGAGTGCTTGTACCATACAGTGTCATGCGACAGAATCCGACTGCGTTTCACCCGATACGATCTATCATCCGATCGGGAAAAAATCCATCTTGAAATGAGCAAACTGAACGAGGAGAACGCGAGGATGCCGTATCGGGCCAGAGTTTCCAGAATCCCGATGTGCCTTCCCCCATCCGTGTTCCCTCGCTCGAGTAGAACAAACGGGATCGGGTCGATTCGGATTGAGTTCCGCGGCCGGGCAAGCGACGCTCCGGGAGCTGTGGACGGTTCTTGAGAAACATCGTCACCGTTGATTGTCGTAAAGGTTCCACCCAAATGTCGGTTCGGTACTTCTCCTGTGGCACCAAAGTTGGCTTGCGGTACTTCTCCAGAGACGGAGAGAAATACGCGTAGCGACCTCGCCAGGTTTCTGATACTAGAAATCCCCCCGGTCCCTCACGCCGAAATTCAGGCTAGCAGACCCTCCAGCGTGGGGCTAGAGCGAGGGACGGAGAAAAAAAAACTGGAGAGTCGGCCATCTTAACGTAGGAGCCATTGTGCCACTCCCGAAGTGTCAGCGAAAAGTTCAACGGAGTGTTTTCCTTTCCGTTTTGCGACTTGAACGAGTCCGGCGGGGCGCGGTTCGGAAGTTCGGGCTCGAGGCCTGCGTTCGTAGGACGAAACGCGCCCAGATACGACGGCGTCCTCCGACACGGGCGGATATCTCGTTGGCGAGCGACGGATGTGAACGCGTCGTCATTCTCCGGCGGCCAGTGACTCGTCGTGGGGTCGGTCGTTCCGTCGCTTCGTTCGCGGTCTGATTTTCGCTGTTAATGCAACTTAGGCTGTTAGGCTGCTTCGAGTAGGTCGTGGAAAGTGCCCCTGGTGCGGACTGCACTCCGGGAGAAAAACTCGTGCCAGGCCTGATGAGAGGTCGGGCTCGAGCACGGGAGGAACAACTCGGGCTCGGTTGGCGCTATTGAAGACGCAATCAGTCGCTCTTTTCGAGAGAAAACGACGCCAAGAAACACTCACTCGCTTCTCGCTGGCGAAATGTGGACTTTCGACGCGACTCCCGCGAGCCCAACAGGCGGACTCGTCCACACGAGAGGCAGCTTCAGCCTTTCGCGTGATTCACATCTGTACGGACCCGCCACGAGCTCCGGTCTTGGGGATGATTCCCGGCGGAACAGAAAAAATACCCCATATCGAAGCCAGAAAACGGGATATTTCGAAGAGGTCGGGACGGATGTCCACATCGGCGCGGCACTAGCGAGACGAAGCGTCAAAGGAGCGAACGAACGAAAGTGGAAGGGAATCCCGGAACCGGCGGCCCTCTCGAGTGCAGTGGAGTAAATTAGCGCGCAACTTGTTAGGGTCGCGCTAAGCCTCTATAAATTTCCCGACTGGAGTAGTAGATCTCGAGCGTGCTCGCCTACGAACGACATCCGAGCGATAACATGAAAGATTACGCCGCCCCGAGCCGAGTAGCGCGCTTTTCTCTCTTGGCTGATCGGACGTCAACAATCAGGCCGCCAAAAAGTCCTCGCTCGACGTGTTACCTATTCGGTAGCGTCGCGTTCCCACAAATCAGAGACTAATCACTGAGTCCGTACCCTGGTGGATTGAACAACGCACGGACGGAGGCCGCAGCCCCGAACTCTCAACCATCGTGCAAGAGCCGATGTGGGTTCGATGGCTGGCGACGGGGAAATTCATCGGGATGTTCGAGGGGCGGAAACCCTTCCCGACGAGGTCCTGGAGCGAGCGGACCTTCGTTGTACAGGACGAAGCAGACATTCGTGCGATCAGCCTCTAACCGGCGCAAGGTGAGTGCCTTCGACGGTTACCGGCACGATGGCCACGGAACGCCCGGATGCCTCCAAAACCTCCGTCCGAGCCCAACGGTCGAGCTGCGGTATGGAAATTCGGGAGCGAACCCCGGCTACAACAACGTCATTTTTCCCCTTGCGTCAAACTCGGTGTTCCCGATTCCGCGCACGTGTCTCTCCCATCAGCGTCTTCAATTATTAGTCTTGGAGAGCATCGGCCGAAGGAGTGACGCAGCGTTCAAGTGCGTGCCAGGCGTGCGCCAGAGAGAGCTGGGAGCACTGCAATATCGGTTGCGGCCGCCTCCTTCACGCCCGTTCCGTTCTCTGTTCGAGTCGCTCCGTGCATCAACATCCCGGAGGGCCTCAAGCGGGAATTAATGGAAGTTGTCGTAGAGTATGTCTGTGAACTAGGAGGATAAGCCAGCTGTATACAGGAACGATGACGAGTCCTGGTTATGCTCCTAGGGGCGGTTGGGCTTGATGAAAGACACCGAAGCAACTGTCACTCGTAGCCACATGGGATCGACACGGTCGATTGTGAGTTCGTTCGGTTTGTATTGGTTTGATTCTACCAGAAATAGAACTGTCGAGCTGTCGCCACGGTTCCTCCGACCGCGATTTGGCGCGCGATCTGGAAACGTTCACGCAGCTCGTCGGCTATTCCGACGCCTCGCGCGCCAACGGAACCAGAAAAGTCAGCAATGGAAACCTCGAGGCGGGAAATTGAGGCCGTCAAAACGAAACTTGAAGCCCGAGACGTCGCTCCAAGTTCTAGGCAACCTTTTCACGTCAAGGTCGCCCCCTTTCGGCCCCGCCGGACAAGGTTCCCCACATCCCCTCCTATCCGCCGACGAACAACAAGGAACAACGTGCACCAAGTACACGTTTAGGCTCGGAGAGCAGAATGCAAGAAGAGGCGCGAGAGTCGGGAGCTCAAGTCAAGTGAAAATGCTCGGGTTCTTCCTAGTGTGTGATTGAAGAGACGCAACCAGGTGGCAGGCGCGCGAGCGGGGAGGACGATTCGTACGTTCAGCTCGTCCCTTCCTATTCAGATGGAGCTCTTGGCATCACCTATGGCCAGATACGGAGATTGCGTGTCTTCCTTTCGCTCGTGAGGAAGCCATTGGAGAAAAAGAAAAAACACCGAACAACGATCCGACCTCCTGAAAGGGCAACTCAAAGAGGATAAACGACAACGAAGACGAGGAGGACGACGACCACCACACCATCGGCTGGAACACAAAGAAGTGCCACGGGAAGAAGCGGAGGCGGACAACGACCGATAGCGGAGAGGATAACGAAGGGGATGGCGGGGAGAGCGCCGCCCCTCTCTCTCTGCGCGGAAGAAAACCAGTCGAGCAACTCATCCTCATTTATTCTCGGTATGGTACGTGACGCCACCGAATTAAATACCGGCCGCCGATCTGAGCCAATCGTTGCAGATCGGAAGTCACGGATTGCTTTCTCCGCGGCTCCTTCTCTTCCGGCCGGCCATAGCCTTGCCGTTATCTTGCCGGTCGTCAACGTTGAGGACTCTGTGCTCAAGCTTTTCCATAGTCAACATCGGATTCTGCTTTGTTTCCCTCCCTGCGACCGCCAGGGCAAGAATCGGATGCGAGCCGCGGTTTCCCCGCGGAGTTGCCATCCGAAACGTCATTTCTATGTCCCCGTAGTCTCTCCTGAGCGGGAGTTCTGAGAACATCATTCCGAGTTCCTGGACGGGTGGGTCTCGTCCAGAGAAACGCGGCCCAGCGTCCCCAGGCGCGCTCAGGAGGGCAATGGGGAGCGGAAGCGTGAAGGACTCCATCGCCGCGCGCGATTACGTGGCGCTCGAGGATCTCCGCCGTCTCGAACGTTAATCTGGAGGAGGACCAGTGGAACTCGGTGGGCCGCATCAATCCACGCGGCATCACGCGATATTCACGCGAGTTCAATCAAGTAATATGTGCGGCTCTTCTGTAAGCAGAAACGGAGCGAAAATTGCTCGCCACGCCGTCGATCGCTCGGGACCCGAATCGCTTCCGGCCAGGCGGAGTGTGGCCAATAATTCTCGTTTGGCTACCGTGCTCCAAACCTCTATCGTATCCAGGAATCCGCTTCCTTGACCCAGAGCCACCGCAGCGATCGACCGTGGCCCATGACTAATAACCCCCGTATTCTAATGCGGGCCTCCGATTGGATATCCACGATCCTGCGATGAAGCATTTTTCATAGCTCGTGGTGACAACGATGGAAGCCGCCGCGCGTTATTTCCACCCAATGAATCTTACGACGTGAAGCGTTCCAGCAGTTGAACACCAGTTTGTTCCCGTTGCAGTGCTGCTGACTCCTGCGGGAAGCTGTGAGCGCAGGCGGCTCTGGGAAGAAGAGGAACTTGGGTCAAGAGAGGCGGGCGAAGGCAGAAAGCGATCGCTTGCCCGGGAGGAGAGAGATCAATATCGAGTCCACTCATCGAGGTCATCACACTTCGTCCCCTCAGTTTTGCTCTCTGTTCGATTTCGCCGTTCCGGAACCCCCGCGCTACGGAAAACGCGGCTGCCGGGCCCGCTGGAAAGGAGCTCCATTAACCGAATTATGTAGATTGTATTGAGATGCTGATTCATTTGTGTGCGATGACCGTGACAGCCCGGAGCTCAAATTCCACGTATCGGGGATCTGTGGTGGAAGGAGCCGGTCGATGATTGCGGCTCCCTCGGATTATTCTGATCTATCAATGACTACTTTCACAATTATGAGCGATTTGTCCGATGCGTGACCGGCTCGAGAGGCCCTCTTTCGTCATCGTCCAACTCGGCGGAGGGAAGTTCCATCAGTGTCCGTTCCACTCCCCATAAAAACGTCGAGAGTTCCCGTCGGATTGCGATTTCGGGAATACCGACCTCATCCAGGTCTGCGTCGAGCTCGCGACGGCCTCGATGTACGGCTGACATCTTTCAAGGGAGTTGTCAGACATCTAGCACCAGGAGAGCGAGCGGACGGGAAATATATTCAACCGTTTTTCAAGGATCTCGTCCGCTGCGAATTTTCGTCACTGTTTCCCGAGCACGTTTTGTGGGTCACCGCGTGCTCGACAAACAATATCGACTTCTGGGAACGGCAGGCGTCATGGAATCCCTCGAAGCGAACGGCGTGCGCCTCCCCCGGAGTTCTCGAGTCAAGCCCTGTCCGCGTTCGCCATTATGAGTGGTTCTTGCGACGATCGAGGGATTGCCTATCGGGTTCGAAACGGCGGTCTGTCGTCGACTTCGTGGTCGTGTACAAAGAAGCTGAATTGGTCGAAGCACCCGGATCCGCGAATGCTGTATTATCCGAGAAGGAACAATTTTGTCGGGGAAATATTGTCGCGCTGACATTGGCTGATTCCTTTTCCGTCGTATCGTTGTTCTCGGAGCAGACGCCCCCGCGTCTGTTGTTTCTCCTCCGCGAGATCTCGTTCGAAATTCAGCCGACGATGTGTTTCAACAAGTAGCAGAAGTCGCAGCCGCTCCCGCTATATATCTCTCCTCGAGACCTCGCCGCCTTGGCCCAATGAATAAGTTTTCATTGACTGCCGTCCTTCATTCTCTCGACATTCCCACATCTGCTCTTCGTTCGCCGTCCTCTGCAGTGGCGTTCCCTATCGTGCCCAATCCATGGGGACTTCATTCTGCGCGAGTTCCGATGAATTTGCGGAGTGACGCTATCAGCGGCGGCGAGCGCATTTCGCACAAAGCGGCCAAGGCAGAACGGGTAGATTTTCGCTGTCTCCACCGCTGATCCCTTCGCTTGATCGGTCGACGTTGGTGGATCCTTCTAGAAAACCGTTGGATCTGGCAAGTCCCGTTCTCCCTGTCGTAACCGACGGCGGGAAGAATCAAATAGGTCAAAGCTGTCTCCCTCACCAGAGCATTACCTCAGATTGTCCACATCCGCCTCAACGATGAGAAAAATGCTGACTTGAAGTCGTATCCCGTGTTTCGTATCGTGTGTGAGTGGCCGACGCGACGAGTAGCTAGCGGCCACCGAGTGAGTCATTGTCCTAATAGGCTCCTAATTGTCTCTCTGATCCCATTCTGGTCTTAATGAAGATCTTCTCCTCCACCAGGTCGTCCTCCCCCTCGTCGCGCTCCTTTTGTTGGCGTCATCTCCTGTCGCCATCGTCGACTCGGAGGAGGGGAGTTGCCCTCGCCCGGCTGGTTCGTTTGATCATGGTTTTACGTTTCCTCGTTTGAGGTACTCACGAGTCGTGGAAGCCCCTGGGCGTGTTGCTCGTTCCCTGCGCTCGAGGTTGATGAGCTTGAGAATCATCCGGACGGTCAGCTGCCCTGCTCGCCGGTGGGTCGGCCAATCAAGAAGTCACTCGCTCGGGCCAGGACCTCTTGATGGCAACGAGTCTGGTGGTGGGCAGACAGTTGGTGGATTCTCGTCGTGTGCAACAGCCAAGGTGGCTGCGCAGCGGACACCCGGCAGGAAAGGCCACTTGGTAGGCAACTCACGGAGCCTAGTCGAGGCCGTCATCCATCCCCTCTCTTTTTACTGCACAGATCCTCTGTGATAATACCTCTGGACAACAAGATGCTCCTTCCCCGCTGCACGTTCTCCCCTCGCTCCATCCTTGTTCTCGACTGGAACATCTCTCTCAGGCGATTGTCTGTCGCAACCGATGACCTCACGGACCGTCGGCGAAGTGGGTCGTGTCGCGCTCCCCGACCCGTCTCGTGCATCCCGCGTCGCTCTTTCTGCACGGGAATTCTTCCGAGGTCGAACAAGCTCTTCAACTTGGGTCCCGGGATCACGTGACGCTCCGTGCGTGGCATGCCCGGGCAGGCTACTGTCGGCGGGCTCCTATGCTCGCGCTTCATTTTGTCGAACAGCGTGAGTTCCCTCAGTTGAACGCAGCTAGCAACCCAAGAAGAAATGCTTGCGCACCCAGAGCAGTATTGTGCAATGCCCTGTTTTCCCGCTCCAAGTCACCGCCTGCCTGCCTCGTTCATCCCCATCTTAAATATTATTACGCTTCGTACTATTCGCGAGGAAGCAATAAACCAGCTGCTGGCGATGCGATGACCACTCTCTCTCTCTCTCTCTCTCTCTCTTTTTGGAACGTCGCTAGATAGAATAGAGGCGCATCAGCAACGTGCAGAGAAAGAAAGCATCGCTGCAAGGAGGATGATGGAGCTCGGGAAATTCATTTGCGCATGCTCGGCGTTACAGACGTGCAGGCCAGCGTGTGCTCAGCACAAAGAAAGAGATAACAAGAGTAGCGCATCCAGAAATTTATGGTCTCTCGTGCCCGGCCGGCAGTAGCGTTACGGAGCTACTTCACCGAGCGATGTCGATTCGAGCTGCGAGGTTGATCTCAAACGGGATAATCCCGTCGGCAGCAGAAACCAGAGACACCACCACGGAGTCCGACCGTTGCGGCCCCCAGGTTTCGGGAGATTCCGAACGAGTGTTCAATGATTCTCTCGCTGGGCAAGGCCGAACTCCTGGAATTCCGGCGAAGCTCCGTGATGACGCATTAAAGGAATGCCTGTCGCGGGTGGCCGTGGGCGCGACAGCGGAGCTCGTTCCTCGTCCCGAATTCGTTTGCATCGCCGAACCGGCTCTAAGAGGTTTTCTAATTGCAAAAGGGCGTTGATGTCGCTGTCAAGGCGGGCATGGCTGAGTCGTTTGACATGCAAAACACGACCTCACGCAGATTTCTCAGCGAGAAGTATCTCACAACTCGCGAAGATTCTGGTGGAGCAGTAAAACCTGCACCGGCCTGCAGAGAACCTCTCTGAATATGGAGCTCTTAAGATTTCTCGACCAGCAACCCTCTGCGGGCGTGCAGGCAACGTTGCCCGAGCTCGAAGGCTGCAGAGGTAAGCAGTAAGGACGGTTTGCAGACAAGGTCTGGGGAACGATGTTCCGCTCCCTCTTTTGTTTGGTTGTAAGCGAACTCACAAAAGTACACATTCTGTAAGTCGGAAGAAGGCTATAAACCGAAGTCCCTGCCGCAGTAACCACGGCAAGGCCGGCGGGTGCAGCCGTGCCGGGAGCGGCAACGGTGGCATCGGAAAACGGATGCAGCTAAACTAGCTTGCGACATATCCAATTGTCATCTGGGCCAACAATCGGAACCCGCAGAGTTGACACTAGACCCGAGCACACGTTCTGTGGGTTTCGCGGAGCCGCAGAGGTTGGTTAAGAGTTGCACCGGGGAGGATTTCCTTATCAGGAGCTCAGGAAACGCAGAATCCCTGCCGACACTCCAGCTATCAGAGCGTTGCATCCGATCCGAGCTTGAGCTCGGAAGGGAGAAGAGGATGCGAGTGATGGCTCGAATCACGAGTCGGAGAAGCCTTAAAGTCCGATCCGTTCCTGAGGAGGTTTCAAGTAGAACAGGAAACGGTACAAATGGCGCCCTTCTTCTCTGTCGTACGGCAGTAGGCAACGACAAACGACGAACTCGAGTGACAGTCATTACCTTTGACGGGAACTTTGCGACCTCGACTGCTCTATAATCCGCGACTGGGAAAAAGCACACTGGCCGATGGTTCCGCAGCGGCTCGACTCGATGCGAGGGCGCTCCCCGAGCGGCCGCAGGGGAACGGCGTCGTAAGCCTTTTAGCGCGCCTCTCCATTGTGCGACTTCCACGAACCGTTCCGAAGGGGTTGCCTGAGAATTCTTTTCCCCGTAATTTTCCTCCATTTCCGTGGAAGTTCTTTGCCGGCACGGAGCGAAGCTGGTCGACTAGATAGGAGTTACTCTCTCTCTCTCTTCGAAACAAATTCTCCCGAAAATGGAGAGAAGCGTCATTTCGCTATCGGAGCGATCCGTTCAAGTTTTTGCTTGGAGCGAAGTAGCTGTTGACGACGAGCTTCGTATTAGACCTAAGCATCCGCTCCCGATGGAAAAGGTTTGTTTTGCGAGGTCCCGCCTGATCGGTCGCCGACGTCGCTCGCGTCAAAGGAAACCAAGAAATGCCGCGCATCAGCTTTGAAGACCTCATGGATGCGATGATGCGGGCGCACCAACGTGCAGCAAGAATAGCAAAACGAGAGCCCTATTTCCCAGAGCCGGCGGAGCTGCTCGAGCGAAACTAGTACGTTGCGTCGAGGGATTCGCCTCAACGTTAATCTTCGTGATAATACTTGACGACAATTTGAAGAAGATTCGTCTTATTCCTCCCACGATATCCGAAACAGTATGTGTCGGTAGTTGTATTGATAGTATACATTGCTACATCAACTAGCTATTCCCGAGCCGGTGAGCGACTCTGGCCACAGGGATATCTGTGATCAGAACATCTCGCTCGTCCCTTTTTGCCGGCTTTGTCGCGAGTCTAGTCGAGGGCCTCGAAGCGTGGCGAGACAACAGGCATTGTCGACCCAGCATCCGAGACCCTCGAATTTCCACGAATGAGAAAAGTTTTCTGCTTGCATGACGAGCCATGCATAGCCTCTCTACTCGCACGCCATGTGCTTCCTCGGCGCTGTCGCTTGATCTTTGTTCACCTTCACGGTTTTTCTCTTCCTCTATTCTTTTTCCCGACGCTTGCTCGTCTGCCCGCCCGCCCGCCTGCCCGCCTGCCTGTTTGATTCCCTCCTCCCTTCATCTTCCTTATTTTCGCGGATACGGTGTGTGAACTGGGACAGGGAAAAGCGGTGGAAGGACTTGACAGAGCAGAAGCCAGCGACGGGAGAATCATTAAAATTCATACCAAAGGTGCAGTAACGGCTCTCTTTCCTCCATTCCGCTCCGTCGGGGGCCCGGGGCCCCCCTGTTCCGCCGTTTCCTCTCTAGCTCCGTAATTTTTTTCATCTCCCCTCCCGAACGTCAAAAACATTCGCACCGAGGTCAAGAGCTCCGTTTTCAGCTTCAATATTCGAGAGGGCATCAAGACTATCCTTAACTCATGGGAGAGTGCGCCCCGACTCCGGAATCAAATCGACATCTCTTCTCGGCGCATGAAAGCCCTCCTGCTGCCACCGCGGCAGCTGTCGACACAGTAACGAATCCGGGTCACTTCGTTGAGATAATTGATACGTGCTGTGATGAACTTGACGAAATACCAAGGGATTTCTTGTCGCCATCGAGCACGTCAAACCCATCGACAGCAATAGGGCCAGGCCGAACAGTTGCGGATCCGAAACAAACGGTCTTTCCACCCAAGCGTGCGTTCCTGTTTACCCAGGAGCCGTTCGTTGTTCCGCTACGAGGGACCACCTGTGCGAGGAGGAAAGGGTCTAAACCACGTATTCCTCCGCCACACGACCTGAGAGCGAATCGGCCATCCCGATATCGTCGAGTCCGGGAGACTGTCGGTTGTCGCGCAAACACCGACATGCAACAAGACATCATCGAGCTCCATCAAGTTTTCCATTGAAGTCCACCCGCTGTTCATGGTACCGGAAATGGTGGAGAAAAACCGATCCGCGTCGAGTTCGAACGCTGGTTGGCGGTTATTATTCAACCGACTCCGGCTTGACACTCACCTTGAGCCTTCTTTCCACGGGGGTGTCATGGTCCGCCAGATCTGAGCGCCTCGTTGAATACACCACTCGAAACTCCAGCTAGGTCCACGGCGAAATTCACTCGCTTACCCACCTGCACGCTTGAAATCCTTGTCACTGATCGAACGGGCTGTATCGATGTGAACTTCGTCAACGCGGTGTTTGTTGTGGTTGTCAGTGCGGTACTTGTTGTCGCGGATGCTGTTGTTGCTGCCGCCGCTGTGGTCGCCGCCGCCGCCGCCGCCGATGTTGTCGTTGTTGTCAGTGAGAAAAGCTTCATTGATAATGAAGTTGGCCGAATTCTTCTCCTCCGTCTAAACGACCACCATAACGACCTCTTCTGTGTGGCACCCAGTTTGGCGGTGGTTTCATTGCCACATTTGTCGCCGCCTCTGCCACCGGGCAGCAATCATTATGGCATTCGATGCCGATGAGAAGCCTTGATGCTCAACCACCGTGTCGTCGAGATGAACGATAACATTCGCGGGGAGCATGACAGCGTGGGGCTTTCTCCTGGAGCCGGCTTGCCGGCGAGGTTCGAGCACCGCTGTAGTTGGGTCCAACTGGATTCTTTGTATCACTCACGGATACTCACGCCGATGGTTGCGGCTGCGACGACGACGACGACGACCACCTCCACGGCTCCGGTTGTTAACGACACTGTCACGAACCCCTACGGGACAGCGAGTTCTGGCCGGTGACGTCGTGAATGAGTTGCGCGTCGTCGGAGTCGACACCGATCCCTAGACCTGCAATCCGCCGATAAGGGAGCGAACGAGCGAGTGAGCCTGCCCCAGAACCCGACGACTGTTGATCCGTGCCCCGCAGTTTCCTCAGGGGGTGCTCATGCGCTCCCGGAGCCTTGACGTTTCGACAGCTCCACGTATTGAATGACGCTCAGAGACAACCCGGCGGAGGAGCGACTTGCAAAACGTTGACACCACTGCTGTTGGAACCACAACTGTCGCTGCTGCAGGAGATTACGTTGGTCTCGGCGATCCGGCCGAGTGTCGGCAGTGGCGGAGGCGATTGTGGACAACACAAGACACGAGCACGTTGTTCGAAAACTGCGCAGTCACTACAAAAATAGGATGCCTACTCTTGACAGGGTTGGCTACAAGAGGAGAACAAAGATTGCTGTTTGTGTTTGGTAAGTTGCACTTGTTGGTTGTCGAGGAGGAGGATGGGGAGCCGGCTCGGACTCACGACGAGTCACCACTCTCTTCGTTGGCCTCCCCGCATGTTTGACGTCCTTTCCCGAAGGACTCTCTTTCTTTACTGGCCTGGGCTCCTGCCAATGGGTGGTGTGATCCCTTTCCGAGACCCTTTCCTCCTTCCGAAAGAACCTCGCCCCTCTTGCGCACTCGCTCGGTGGTGGCAATGGTGCTGCTGCTGCTGCCTTTGCACGGATAGACCGTCGAATCGGCCGGCATACAGTCCGCCACCAGGGCAGGCAGGCAGGCAAAGAGCACACACAGAGCCGAGGCGGCGGCAGCAGCCACCACCCGACGGACGCGTGGAGCGCATGCGCTGCAACTGCCGACGCCTAACAGAACGCTCCTGATCCTGTCGCTGGTGTGGTTGCTCCCTTCCTTCTTTTCCATCCCGCCGACTGCCGCCTCCGGCTTGGTCGACGTGTGAGGGCGCAAAATAACGTGGCGGGCGTTCTTCGACGGCGGCCGCAGGAGCCGCGGAACTTTAATAACGAATTTGGAAAATTCGGAGAACGAGTTATGTAGGCGCAGAAGGCTGGCTGGCTGACTGCCATTCATCGTCGGCCTGCCCGCGACCTCCCCGACAACAAGCGAGGAATAGCTCGGAACAGCAGCTGGCGACGACACACGACCAGGGCCCGATTAGAAGACCACCTTCGCCCACCTCCCCATCCACCCGGGAGCTGGCCCGCCACGGCCTCGGTTGCCGTTCCGGGAAAAGTACAGAGAACTTCAGATGGCCGCCCCTTCACTCGCCAGTTTCCGTTGTACTTCTGTGCCTCACTAGCTGGTCCTGCTTTCAATGAATTCTTTTTCCTCCCGTGGAATGTCGTTGTCCTCATGTATGCTGGAGCGTGTGGAGCTCGCAGCCGTGGTCCGCGACGAGGGCGATGAGCGTCGCAGAATTTCTCCGCATGCCTAATTACTCGTCTCAGCACGAGGGTTCGAAACCCCTCACGTGGCCTCGAGCTCCACGCACACCTCCCGTGGAAAGCTTCGAATCGTTCCTGGCACGTCCCCATTGTCGTACTGAGTCGAGACGGGAATTCAGTAGACGAGATGTACGCCACACGTGAAGATTTGAATCGCGGCCACAATGCCGCGGTTGTGGAACCCCAGCCTGCGATAACAAACCGTCGCGCGCCGAGGGCCCAAGAAGCTTTTCCCGCGGCCGGATCTGGAAACCCCGAGTAGTCTAGCATCAGCTTTCGACAGTCGGTGCGAGAGTTCTCTCTGAGCCCAGCAAACAGGGAACAGATCCTCGTCTGTTCGTACTTCTTATCGCGAGCATACTCTGTAGTCCCCAGTCCGACTGTGTTGACTCCCGAGGGGAGTTGCGTTCGGAGCTATGAACAAACAGGAAGCTTCGCTCCAGGGTAGGGTGTTTCTCTTGCGAGGCTTTGCGCCGATGACGATCAAAAACAAATGGCAATCTCTCACATATTTTATTACTCGTGTATGCGGCTCGTCGACACGAACCGCGTTGCTCATGTGGCACTCCTCGCTCCGGATGATGGATTTACATTGCATCGCGCCCATGCTCGCGATCTGCATGATTCTGAAGAATCCTCGTGTTCGTCGTGACAGGATGATTGAGGTCACTGGTTCATTCAGAAGTCGTCGAGAAGGTCGGTTGCGGCGGGAGTGGTTTCGGAATGTGGTGTTTCTTCTTGTGAGGAGAGAGCTTCCGACGGCAATGTGGCATTTGCGACGACCAGAGTCCGTTGTCCATGCAAGTTAGTTTGGGAGCCTGTGATGCAAGTCAAGACGGTCATTAGAGTCTCGTTAGAGTCTCGTGTTAGCCTCTCCCACTGGCGACGCGCGCAACGTGCGTTCGTGGGCGCGTACCCGGCATCGTTTCACGTGGATCCTCTAAGGGAACATTTTCGCGTGCGCCGAACCGCGCCGCAAGTTCTCGCCAACGAGGCGCGGTATCGCCTCAAATTGCACTAATCATCGGCCGCGGAGTATCTGATTTCCTTTTTTCCCTCCCACTCAGCGAACCCAAACAACCTGAGCGAGTAACGAGAATGCCCCGTTCAGCTTACCTTCAACACCCGATAGCCTTGATTACAGTGAACTTGCACGCTTTCACCGACGTCATAGTGGAACTTCCGGGGCAACAGACGGCCGTGCGAGGGTTTTCCCGGGAATTCGCAGGATGGCTTGCATCGCGGCGGTCCGCGCGACCACGTAGCATTATGGAGACACATCGTCTGCAAAAGTGATTCCTCATCATGAGCGGGGGTGGTCAGAAAGCTCCAGAATGAACCCTGGTCGGCACCTGCCTTCCATTTCTCTTCTTCGCCCAAGAAACTACTTGGCTATATCTAGAGTCTGCGGGATGAAAAGGTAGTCGTTTGGACCCTCAGTGAAGGTCGGAAAGCGTCCCATCCCGCTGGATCCGGGCCGTTGTGAGAAATCGTATTCGGAACAACATGCTTTTCCGCAGTTGAATCGGGGATGACGTGGGAATATTGACTCCCGAAACGGGCGGTCCCGTAGCTTCGAATCATGCCCGGGACGATTCAAAAATGCCGCACTGGGCGCCAGCTGATTCACGAAGCCGCATCGAAGTTCAATAGGTAATCTGGCAAATCGATAAAGATAGATTCCCGCACCAGCCACAAAATGTTCAGAGGTGGGTGAAACGCTTCTGGCTGCATGAACCAGCCCTGACAAGCCGTTCCATCCAGCTCGCAGAGGGAATATCGGCACATCGGAAACCACCGCGCCGCCTGCTCGCCTACCCATGGGCTATGGAACCACGGCGAATGATGACGACAACCACAACTACCGCCACGTCGGGGGTCTAAGGCGAGGCCGGCGAATGCAGTAGCATCAACTGCAACAGCAAACAAAGAGCCGGGGGCGCGCGGAGGATGATCCATCATTTGAGTGAAGGAGGCAACAAATAGGAGAGTCTGCCAACGGAGCCGGCAACCAGCGAACCAGGCTCCGAGCTCGCGAGGAGCGTTACAAACAACTCTGTTGAGGGATGCTTTCCTTCAGCCGTCTTCTCGGTTTGTCGCAAAGTTGGAGGCAAGCGCTTTCTGTCTCCATTGTTCGAATGGCGTTTCGATTCGGGACAGGGCGAAAACAAACAAGCTTTGAGGTCGGCCCATTGTGTTGGTGGCTGCCGGCGTCCACGCAGGTGTCCCGAGCGTTTTGCAACCGCCCCTGGAGCTGTCCCGCAGCCTCTGCAGCCGCTCGTGCAGCTGTTCTTGTAGTTAAAAAGTACGAGTCATTAGGATAGCACTGGTGCTCTTTCAACACTTCGAACAACAACAACTTTTGCCGGCAATTTGATAGCTGTGGGCTATGTAACAGTTGCGGCAGTGGAAGATGTGGCAAACGTGGTGTTGCTGATGGCTCAACGTTTTGAGCTGACTAACCGCCTGCCCGCCCGCCCGCCCGGCTGGCTCGCTCGCTCGCTAGTTGGTTGCTCTGTCTATCTCGTTACCTGGGAATGTCCAATGAGAACGTGTCCGGCGTTACAAATGTAAGTTACGATCTCCCCTGCGGGCAGAAATTTTCCCGAGTAGACCACCCGGCCGTTTGGAGGAGGCAATGGCGCTTCACAACGAACCACTGAAAAGAAAGAAGAGCATCAAACTCGGTCGAACGCGCGGGGACGCCGGCAGGGGGGCTGCGCGGCGGGACTCCGCTTCCTGACCGGAACCTGACGGGAAAACCTAATTTGGATTGTCGAATGAATCCATAATTCCAGGCTGGAAGAAAAAGATTCAGCCGGAAACGTCGGGAGAGAAGTTCAACTGGGTCCGAGAGCCGTGGAAAACGCTTCGAAACCTCTCGGACTGAGAGTTTGGGATTCACGGATGACTCGGGGTCCTTTCGAATGCGTGACTCGTCTCGGTTTTCGATTCGTCGTTTATCTCAGCCGTAACATCGCCAAATCTGAAGGCGACGCGACGCACCGAGCCTACGTCGCGACCTTCGTGCGCCGGCATCGACAACGGCCCGGGAGCATCCGTCGTTCGGCCTGAGTGTCCTGAATCGGAGCATAAAACATATTTGAGCCGCTTCCGGAGGAGGCATAAATCTCTCACTCTCCCAGTGTTCTCGTTTGTTCTGCTCCTTCCTCCTCGTTGACGCTGCCTGTTCAATCCATAACGTATTCCTAGCGGGATGTTGCCGCTCCCGAACGCCGCACCGCATTCGAATGAGGCCTCGTCGACCCGAACACCGGGGGCGAGGCCGTCGTCGGACGGACGGACGGGACAGTTGTCTTCCCTCGGTTCCCACACGCATGCGGGCAAACACTTCATTCCGTGCTTTGTAGCTCCTGATCTGTGCCCACGCAGAGGGTCTTGTTGGGGGCTGAGGCGCGGACTCCGAACCCTTTCGAAAATGAGCGATCAAGCTCGACTATCTCCGAATTGGTTCGAAAATACTTTGAATGGCACTGTCGCATGCAGAGCACGTCTGGGAATTTCGGTTTGAGCCGTCACGAGCCGATGACTGTCAACGACATCATCGAACGTTTGGAGGTTTGCAATCAGGCAAGCTTTGTAGTGCGGAGCGTGAGCGCCTCGGCATACCTTCACAGTTCGGCGGCATATCCGACCAGGTTTCATTACGGAGGCACGTGATTGACTTGGCTCCCACGATCCTCTGTCCGCCGGGGCAACTGAAGCTTACTCGGGCTCCGAAGGTCCGTTCCTGAGAGCTCATCTCTACGTAGTTTCCCGGCACGATTGGTGGACATAGAATTCCTGGAAGACGAATACAATCAGTGAATCAGCTCAGGTGCTCGCCGTGACCAGTCGGGGTAGTCGAGTCGCAAGTACAATTCTTTTCGGCGACATACTGGGGGAAGCGTTCTCCGGAATGACGTCGGTGGGAAGCCGACGACCTCGCCTCTCGGAAACCAGACAAAAGTGGGATGATAGACGCGAGAATGGAAGAAAGTGAGCGAAAGACTTTAATGGCCCTACGCCGCCCAGACTCCAAGTGTTCTCGTGACCCCATAGCGGGGAATAGCGCAGCAAAACAGAGAAGTCACATATTCGAGGCGAGGACAGATTTGGCACCGACGCATTAAAAGAACAAAGCCATTTGGTGCACTAGGAGCTCACGGAATTCCGTCTTGTCGCCCGCATTGAAAAATGAGTTTCTCCCGTGAAACCCCCTATAGTCCTGCCGAGGTAAGCCGCAAAGTCTTGGCTTCCATTTCAGGTTCCTCATCTCATTCCGGAGGGATTCTACCTCATTATTTCGATCTCGCTCACCCTCCGAGTACTCGGGTGAAACAAATCGGACACTCCAGGGATCGAACAAGCGAGATTTTATTTTCAATAGCGCTGCCAGGTCTCAGAGCCGAACCTGAACCCGGTTTAGGATCTCACGGAGGTACGGAGAAAGGGCCGGGCGGGGAAACGCTGGTTCTAGGATGACACAGACTCCGAGTGGAGTCGGAGGAGAAGAAGTTTTTCCCAGAAGGGCTCGATACGATTCGCATACATCGAAGCATTTCTCGCGACAGGAGCTTTCGAGGCTAAATCAGGCTCGGAAAGGTACTGGAGGTGGAACCTCAATTCTTGGCGTGAGCTGCGTGCGATGCATAGGACGGTTGCTGTCCTCTCACCGGCGGAGGAACGCGTCGCTGCGCATCGTCCGACCGTATGAAACGTTTGGATCGATACGAATCACGCGTTTCAAGTGGATTACACGTGGGAACGCATTTCTGCGAGTGGTTCGCTGAGGCCGACGGATGCGAGGTCGGCAGATGAATACGGGACGTCCCATTTACGAGAGCGACGTACATGCGAATACGGGGAGGACTGCAGCGGAGAAGTAATAAAACCCTCACGATAAAATAACCGTAAATTCGGAAAAGCAAGTTTGTCCCAAGTGCAGTTGCTGCCGGCCGTACGGGCGACACCGTCCGTGTCGGGTCATTAGTACCTAGACACTGACAGACGCCAGACACTAGAGGGAATCCAATCGAAAAGCAAGCAGATCAAGTTGAGGGAAAAATCAGAGCGTGACTTTGCAACACGTATTAAACGAATCGAGAACACTCAGCAGCCTGGAACGTTCGAGTGCACACGCGGCCCGGCTGCGTAGAGACCCGACTGAGATCCTACTGCCTAATCGTGAATCAAGATTAATACCGCCGTCCAGCTAATCGACTAGATAAGTAGGAGCTTAGATTGATGAGAATTCCGCGAAGGCAGCAGGGCTTTGAGTCACTCTTGCCATGGAGGCACTCCATCTTCGTACAGCTCGCCATTCCATCTTCGCAACAGGGCAAAATTCCAAATCGTTGATCAGAAACACGGCATTGAAGAGCGCTTCACTCGATGCGTGAGTATCCATGGAGCGGGGAAGCTATCTGATATTTTGACCCACAAAGGATTTTGGCCGCTCATTTCTGCACCGCTCTCCACGGAGCAGGAGTGAGAACTTTCATGCCTCCCCACAACACTTGCTCGGAACTCATTAGAGAGCTACCCACGCAGTATTCATTATTCCGAGAACTCCCACGTCAAACGCGAGTGGACTTCGGAAAGCTCGTGTTTTTTAAAGGACCATGCGGCCGGAACAGAAAGTTTGTGGTGAGTTCAAAAACTCGGAAAGATCAGTTTCTTCCCTTCTGAAAGTCACGGGCGACATCCAAAATCCATTAACTTCCTATTCGCCAGCGGAATTCCCTCGTTGGAGAGCATAGCACGCTGAGAGGTCCTCATCAGGAGCAACAAGATGGCCATGAACCCATCGGACATTTCGTCGTTCCTTCTCCCGGAGGAGCAATGCTCATGGGATCGATTCCTGTGTGTTGGCTGGCTAACGGACTGGTGCAATTATGAGTGCTATGCGTTTCTGTAGAGTTTCCCGCTTGATCTCTCGCATCGCTTGTTGGACCGGATCTCAGATGAGAGAGGAGACTCACTCGATGGCACAATCGACGCACGCATCAATCGTGTGATTTCTAATGGACACAGGCTCGACTCTCGGAGATCCTGGATGAATTCTTGAAACGAACCGAGCGCTACATCTCGATGCGTGATCATCGGTCCCTGCTCGGCGATCGCGACGTCAAAGTTATGGGAGAGGGAAATCAAGAAAGTTGATTGCCTCAAAAGTTTCTTCTGGCGGAGAGCGATCAAGCCCTCTGGAGCACCACTCAATTCCCAATGGTGACGACCGTCTTGTTGCAATGAATCCACGGATCACAGCCGGCGGAATGCGGGAATTAAACTCCGAATCTTCGAGTATTTCCTTCCGAACTTGATCCCAAGCCTTGTGGCTCGTCCACAGGTGGACTCATCAGTCGTTGCCAACGTCTCCTTCCCCGAATCGAGTGCGGACCTCGATCGCCCTTCGGAGGAGCTGAATGAACGTGTTCGATCTTGGTCCCAAACGAGCAGAGAGGAATCTCAGACTGTCTCTAACATCACATATTCAACGTATGAACAGAGCACTACGATCCGGATTCTAGAACGGAAGTTTGGTGAAAAATGTGTAAACACCTAGAAATCGGAATGAGCTGAATAGCAGTTCGTGTCCTAACCCTCCCTTTGATTCGCGCTTTCGATCAGCTCTAAATCCACGCCAAGATTTTTCTTCGGTAGAAAATTCAGCTCCCTGAGGGAGCTAATCAACCAATCAATTATTGCTCATTCTGTACGAGAGGAGTCCGCCGTGACGGCCCTTGCGCCGAAAGCCTCTGGAGAGGACGAACATAGGTCAATGCGAGCGGAAGAGTATTGAAGAGTCGTTTTAACGCTTCTGGTTCCTCCTCGGAACTCTATCGCACGGAGCCTTCTGGAACTAAACGATTCGGATAACAGGTCTTCGAGCAGGAGTTGTGTGACGGAACAAATAAATGTTGGGCAGGTAACTCGAGCGACAATTGTGATTTAACTGTAATCCGTCGCTGATGGGCAGGTCCAAAGCGCGAATCACCGGATCCTCTGCCGTACGATGCGTCATCGCGGGAGACTGACGAGTTGAGAGGCTCAACAACCACCATGGTAGATGCGGAGCATCAAACGGAGAAGGAACAGAGCCGACAAGGAGGCGGGATGAGCAAACATGGCACAAGCGGACAGCATCGACGACAGCAACAACAGTGATAATATGATATCCCTGTCGTCGGCAAGCACACGTGAGAACGTCCGACGACAAGCTAGGGAAACGAGAGGAGATTGCTAACGCATATGCAGATGCATATCCGTGGTATGACATTGGTCATGAAGGGTGTCCACAACGAACAAGTTATCTTGTTTTCCCATTTCAAGCGTTCAAAAGAGCAGCTCTGAATCTGACCGTTTCCCCGAGCAGAAAACGGAACGCTGGCTCCGGGCGGGCTTTCAATTTATTAGAGCGATGCGATCAAATGATCCCATTAGGCTCACTGAAACTCCTTGAACCCAAGCAGGGGAGAATGAGGCAGACATCTGAAGAATTGTTCGAACGACTCTTCCGGGGTCGATGAGAGAAGTTTGGAGCTCGCCGGAGAGCGAAGCGGGCGATCGTTGAAGAGCCGCAGATCGTTCGACTCTTCGACCGCGGTAGCTGTGTGTGAGCGCTACTTACGTTTGCATGAAGGAGCTCTGTCAGACCATTTTCCTGATGCCAGACAAACTATTTCTTCGGATCCAACCACCATATAGCCCTCCATACAGGCGAATTTTGCGCGAGAATGCAACCGGTTCTGATATTCAGATGTCACTCTGTTATCGTCGTGCTCGCCTTCGATCTTACCACACGTAACCTCTGAAATACAAGAGGAGCACCGTTTATTTTCGTTTGCGGGATTTCGTGACTGGAATATGCTCCAGGCGAGTATGTCGGTTAACTACTG
The DNA here is from genome assembly GCA_037576195.1 of Phytoseiulus persimilis. Lineage (NCBI taxonomy): Eukaryota > Metazoa > Arthropoda > Arachnida > Mesostigmata > Phytoseiidae > Phytoseiulus > Phytoseiulus persimilis. The sequence continues at coordinate 8,174,709 of CM075104.1, forward strand.
TCGTGAGCTCCCTGATATCGTTCCGAGAGGGGCCTAACTATGGCGGAATGGATTTTCTCGTTCCACCCATCGGTTTTCCTGAAAAGAGTTTCTGAACGGGAGCAACCCTCCAAATTTCAAGACAGACACGTCCTGAAGAGCTTTTTCACTTGCATGAATCAGGCCATCCGTCATACATGGATTGAATCTCCCATTCCGTTGTAACCTGTACTTTCAAGCATTGCTCATATGAAAATGCGTTGATCCAATCGTGATTGATGGAATGCTTGATGAACAATGTTCTGAACTACGGGCTCCAGGGACTGCGCTACTGCTGCGCTCTTCGAAACTCTAAGCATATGGAGGCGCTATCCGCCAAGCTCTCGTGCATATCATCCCGTCAACATATGATGGGCAACGAACAGGTGAGATGATAATGAACAACCCTGGCAACAATTCCTCCCGGAAAAACATTTTTGTCCTGTTGCGGCTCGGTCCTACGAATGGGCTCACCGGAATGATGATTTCCGGAAGGAATTCGACTGTGAGCTTTTGGTGCTAACGAGCGCGAAACTCAGGAAGCTCTAGCTGTTTGCGTCACGAGTCACTCGCAGCCGAGCGAGGTCTATCCGACCTCATATCTGTGGGGCCGGAAAAACAATCATGGTGACCATAATAATGGAAGCCTATGAGCTTATCGAGACCGTTGGCAGGATTTGGCCGGAGGACCTTTCCAAATGAGCGAATTCGAGTGACCGAAAACGAGACCGTCGAAGGTTGCGAATGAACGCGAAAGAAGCGTGGATAACCATGAGGGCCGCTGCTAATTATTCCAGGGGATTGATTGTGGAATATATTCTATGGATAGCTTCGCAAATACGCCGAAATTCACGGATCATTGGGCCAGAAAATCATTGAGATGCGCATTCAGTGTTCATCAAAGTTCGTTCCGGGAAAGGGTGATGGTGAGGACCCACGGAACGTCAATTTCAAGCCAGAAATTCCGGCTTTGTTCAGTGATGGTAACTCCAAAGCAGTAGCTTACAAAGGGTGGGGGGCGCACTGAGCGGCATTTTTCAGAGAGGCAGCATCCTCCAGGATGGGCTGAATAAGAACTAGAATGGCTTCCTGAGCGAAATTCCCCGATACCTCTCGAAATGTACCAATACCGGAAGATTGTAACAGATAAGATCGGAAACACCACATCAGAACGGAACAATTGCGACTTTCCACTCCTGATAGTGATCCTGAGCGCGGTCGCTGATTTCATGGCCGCGGATCCGCATTTCGCATCCCGCCGCTGAGAAGCGAATCTGTTAAGGTCGTGGATGAGGCTTGGTCTGCGTGTTCGAGCGCTTTCGTAACATTCCCGTTCTGCAAGAACTTGCCCAGTCTCGATCTGTCCAGCCACCCCAACGCTAGAGAGAGGAAGCCGTGGTCCCTGAACCCCGTCGCAAATTCTGAGTAAGGACACGAATAAAATGATGCTGAAGTTTACGAGGACTCCCGGAGTAGGTTCAAGCACTATGATGGCCATTCATTACACGAGATTCTTTTCGATTTCGTGTAAGAGGCCTAACTCATCCTTCATGAATATCGATGTTCCGTGATGGCGCTCAGGAGAATCTCCGAGGCCCCCGAACAAACTGCCGTGGCCCCTTTTGAGCCAGAACGAATTTTCGTTCGATGATGGAGGTCGGACTATCGCTGAAATCTGGCTCTCCGCAGCTGGGAGCAGACTCTCCGAATTGTCTCGTCGGCAAATCAACCCCGGTGGACGCTTTGTTTGACAGCTCCTGCTCATTTCTCCCAATATCAGAGCTCGGCAGGAGAAAACCATAGCGAATGACAAATATGAGGCTGCGAAACCGACTCTTGAGGCTTCATCATTCCGAGCGTTGATTGCTTCCGAGCAATGGAATCTCTTGGCATCACAACCCTTCCGTCCCTGCCCTGTTGCAAGTAAGAGGCTTTCAAGCGGTTAGCTGCCCGCTGCCAGGGAGCGTCGGTTCTCGATGCCAGAGGCTATACGGAAAACGGAAATATTCCTGAACGGAACCGTCTCGGGAATCCATCAGCTTGGAACACGAACCGTCGGCGTGACCTCCCAGCCAAGTCCTGTATGCGTTGTGCTCAAGGTCGTGTAGACGATCCTCACGTCAGATCTCTCACCTTTGACTTTAACGGTGATAGAGTTCTTTTTCTCACGTGGAGTGGTGCATGTGAACTCGCCAGAATCCTCGTCTCGGGCTCCGTACATCATGAGCTCATACCTGCGGAGAATTGAATTATCATGTGGAAGACAGAGCTCGACTCGGATCTCCGACGAGTGGCATGGATGCATCGATCGATCGCATGCACCACGGTCGTTATTCATTGATTCGGGTTCGAGGGGGCGTGGGACGAGAATTCGTTGATATTGGCCGCCGGCGAATTCCTCCGACGGATCTCTTAGCATAATGACTGAAGGGTCGAACATCGGAAAGCGGAGAAGAAATCGGAGGCGAATCGTTTTCAGCCGCCAGCAGCAGCACCTCATGCTGCTGCCCTCTTTTCTCCAACGTCTTTGTCTTTCCTCCCTCGGGTTCGTCTCCTTCGATTCGGTCGTCTCCGCCGCGGTCCACGAGGACTCCGCTGGAGGAGCAGCAGAGTACTTATCCGCATAACAATGGATCAAAAGAATACAGACGTAAGAGCCCGCAAACCACTTTGAACCGCCGACGTCGCTCAAAGAGCGGGACCCGGAAAAGGAATTCCCGTTTCCGTCCGAACGGAACGTCCTCCGTTCTCACGGTTGGGGGGACGCATGACTCGCAGCCAGTCCACGCCGACCGATTTTCTCCGATCCCATAACGAGTCCTGATTCCCGCATGCGCGCCTCGCTTCCCGTGGACTCCGCTCGGATCGTTCCGGGATGCATCTGTCGAGACTCGGGGCGGCGGGTCTGATTGAGCTGAGAATATGTTTTGATTCTTACAGCTCGCCACGTTGGCTCGCCAGTGTTCATATCGGTGCGCCGGACGAAGGCCGGCTCACTCGAGAATCATTCGATTGGCGAACGATGTCAAGAGCGGGAATAAGATACCAGCGCCAGATAGAGGGAGGAGGAGGTGAGAGGGAAAGGAATGGAAAAAACGGTGGGACGTTACTCGTCAGGCTCGGCCAGGGATCGCGTCAAGTCAAGGAAGGCCCAACGTTCATTTTGTCTGAAAGCCATTCCTCGACCAGGCCAAGTGGGCGAAACTCGTTCGTTTTTTGTGCGCACATATCTCCTGGACGGGGAGGAACTGGTGAGCAAAAGGCGGGACACGAATAGGCATGTCCCGCGGCGGCTCCCGTGTTCGAGCTTCTCTCCTGAGCCTGTCCCGCACGGAGGAACGTTTCAGAGATTGCGGGAATCCCCTCTGACCTTTACCGAGTCCGATGACCCGCCGACTGAAAGCTGAACAGGGGGAATGGTTCGGCGCTTTGAAAGGCGTTCCCTCCACTGGCGAGTTTTAATTCCTGTCGGGCACCAGGCGGCCCTTGGGGGGAGCGAACGGAAGTTGGCGAGGACGCTCGACGACCGATCGTCAAGTCAGGAGGCCAAATGGCGGCAAGGCCGCCTGCGCCTCCTGAGATATTGAAATGCACTCGCTCCATGATTAATGGGCTTTTCGGTCGCGGCGATTCCTGCTCGGCGAAATGATCGGGAGAGAGAGCTGGCGAGTCAACCAGCCAGCCGACAGAGTCGAGAAGAGTCATATTAGCCGAACCGAGGTTGAGATTCCCGGCCCTCTGACCCGAATGGGAGTCCTCTGCGACGAAGCATCAGGCCGTTCGACTTTGCACGGCTACTCTGGAGACTCTTTGCTTGAGCTTCTTCCTCGCTGAGACGGAACGGCGACGAACGAACTAATTAACGATTGAAACTTTGCGGATCACAATCTCGCGCACGGAGAGAGGGGGGAAGGCGAGGTGAAGCTGGAGACTGATTCTCTTCTATCCAACAATTGCATCAGGCTGATCTCGGAGCTCGCGGCCTCCTCCAAGGTTTTCGGTGGGAAAAAAATAATCTCCGAGGAACACCCCTACAATATACACTCGATCGCGCCGGGCTCTTTTCCAAAGAATATGAACATCTCATGAAGCCAGCGACTGTGAAACGGAAAGAAGACGGAGGACAAGTACCACTAAAGTTTTCCTAGGTTTCGCCGCAGGCCCTAATCCTCGTCTGACCCCAGCTGTGAGCTCTTACCTCCACTCGTTATCTTTCAGCACCCATACGCGGCCGTACTCGCGCTCAGCTGTCCAAGACCAGGAGGGGTTCCCGACATGTCGCTCAAATAAGCAGTACAGATAAAGATTTGAACCCGGCGAGATGACGAGCTCTCCAGTCTCCGAGATCCCGAATTCACCTTTCTCGACGAGAAAGTCCAACGTCGGCGGATACTCCAACTGCTCCTCTGAAAACGAAATCGAAAAAAGAACCTTCGTATCGAACGTTGTCATTCGATTCTCGTCGAACGAGATGGAATTAAGGATTTGGAGATTTGTTTCTCAAATTCGAGACGGAGATTCGCGTTTCTTCCGCGCCGTGATATCAATTCCCGGTTTGGGATTCATTTATATACGGTGAGAATATGGATTGCGATCGTGGGATGGTGAATACGCTTCCATATCATCTCGAACACTCGGCCTGTGCAACGATGCTCCGCATCTGGGCGAAAATAAAGCTATCAAGGCCTTTTCGCCGCTGTTTCAGATTGAACTCCGATTTGCGCAGAACAGGGTTCCGCTCTCCTGGTAGGCCGATTGTTCGTGAGACCCATTCCATGGAGTGGAACGTGGGTTGGAGCAGGACGCCACATGTGAATCTGCACACCCAGCGCATACTGCGCTGCTCTTTGAACCTGCCCACAAAACGGGGGAAATTCGTGAGCAGCTCTCCTGGACTGCCTTCCGCTGATGACAGCCGTTGAAATATACCTGACGACATACGGCATTTTACGGGACCGCGCTCCCATCGGTGTTCTGTTCGTTCGATGCCGTTCCTAGTTGGGCCCGGCAGGTACAACCATCTTGTCCTGTCTTCCCACCGAGAACAACTACCACGTGAATCGGTCAGGCCATGGTGACCGTGTGAGGACGCGTGAGAGCGGATCACCTAAATAGGAATCAACCGCTGTGGTGAACTCCGAATTTCCACCATGCGCAGCGAGAATCGATGCGGGACGTTGGGCGTTCGTTCACGGTATTCCAGGACCTCATTCCTGCCGCTCGCTGGGGATGCGGCTCTATACTAAATGCACGACGAATGGGAATGCGGACAAGACTGAATGCGAGTAGGGCCATCTATATGCGCATAAGAGCAAGACGTGATACTGCCAACGGCTCGTAATCTAGTGAGCATTTAATCGCGAGCCTATTCATTCATGTTCAGACTCAGTCTCGTCCGCAGCCTGTCCTGCGCGCAGACAGTGCGCAAACACATGGCCCGAAGTGGTGGGCGAGCAGTAGGAACTGGCCCCAATCAGAGAGCGACAACGAGTATCCCTACCCATCCACTCCCTGTCTGTCAGGAGGAAATACGGAGTTTGGCTCGCGGGGCCGAACGGGAGTCCTGTCGAAAGCACGCAAGCGAGCGTTCCAAGCTCACTACACTGTCGCAGGCTCCCGGCTCACGAATCGGGGCTTGAGGGCCTGAACCTCTCGGCGCCGTGCAATCCCGCCGCGGGGCGTTCTGCCACCGAGAGAACTCGACGCGCCGACTCCTCAAACTTCTGAAACAGATATCCGCTCTCTCACCGCTTTCTATATTAGGAAAAGTGAGGAAGACAGGGGCATATAATTCAGTCATCAACGCAGTCAGGGGATTAAATACATGAGATTACCAGCAATCGTCTTCGCAAACAGAAAGGATTCTCAATTTATCACTGGACGAGGGTGGTTTCGGTGCATCCGTGATTCGCCAAGGAGCCAGATCGAACAGCGAGAGACGGCACTTTCAGTGACATTCCGACTGCTCCGAGGGGATTGACACTTCCGAGATGCCCTGCCCGGGAATCGCAGCCAGGTGAACGCGAGGGTTGGTTACGGATGCGACCGCAAAATAGGCGTCTCGGCGCATCCTCGGGATCGAGTATCCGTCGTTCGCCAAGGAGCCATTGAGTCACACGGCTGCGAGTTTGCCGTTCACGGAAGCGATATTATCGGAATCTGACTGCGCCGGGTGGAAGGAGGAGAACATATTGGGGAGAAGCGCCCATGGCATCAGGGCAAACTTCGTCTCCGCATTCAGAAATTCCAGTTCACTCCCGCTTGCACCACTCGAGATTCCGCTTCCCTTCCGAATATTCAGAGAAGTCGAGCTAGATTTCGCAGATATTGGTGCTGGGATATGATTCGCGAGCAACAGAAAGACTTATTCAGGTCGAGAAGACAGCGATTTCATTTCATGGCAGCATAATTCCGGAGAACGAGAGGGAAATAGAGGAATGAGCGCTCGGGGTTATAGGAATAGGTGACGGCTCGTTAAACACGATTTCCATCAGAAGGCTCTGTTCGCGTGCAAGCACGCGGCGCGCGCGATACCTTCCTTGACTTCGGCTTGCTTGCGGGAGCGGAGAAGAGTAGAAACGGATCTGCGGAGTTGAGGAGACTTCTTTATCAGGGCGAGACGCCCGAAAAGGAGGAGTCCTAGCGACTCCCAGTGTGTGCAAGTTTCATTCGCAGCAGCTGCTCGCGCCCGGATGGAGCGACTTCGGCAGAGTACCTTCTGGCAGCAGTCCACTTGACGGCGGAATACCATAGACGCGGAACAGCGTTCGATCCGTCCATGAATCACAGCCGTGAGAATATTCATACATATGCCGTAAGCTCTGGAGATCATGGCGCTCTTTGTTTCCCGCCGCCGGCGAGGCGTTGGAGGGCTTTGTCTTCTCCATGTGTTTCTCGATGGATCTCTTTGGAATGAAATGACAGATTCTCTGTCGGCGCTCCAGCCACCAATCCAACCCGCCCGCCAGCTAGCCGGAGCAGGCATCCGGTCGGTCGAATGGTCCCGAGTTAGGATGGCAGTTTCCGCTTGGTCGGCTTTGGCTAGCTTTGGACTTTATGCAGCCATGTGTCCTGGTTCTGTGATACTGTAGGACCGTCTCCGTCTGAGAGCTCGTATCAAAGTAGAAGTGCAGATGCGCTCCAAGTCGATCGGAACTAACTGGAGATTTCAATCGGGTTCTGTCCCATTTCTTTTCGCGAGTCGAGCCCGCGAAAACGGTCCACGGAGGAGCTCGCGCACAGACCCCGCGGCGGTCAACCAACATCGTCCGCGTACAACGAGACCGCGCCGCCATCACTCCGTCGATGGCTCGAGGGCAGCTGAAGTCCATTGTTTGCGACTCCCGACGCCGTGCCTCCACCGGCGTAACCCGTGCCTGGTCGGGATGAACAACTTTCGTTGCTGGTCCGTCCGAGGTTAGGTCAGGCCGAATTAAAAGGCCAACAATAGCAGCTGAGAAGTGGTTCGGCGCAGTGCAAGTGGCCGTTGGCTTTCAGTCGGATGAGACCCCCGGTCCCGAAAGATGCCCGTCATGCCGGCCGGCAGTTAAATAGGCGGCCGCACAAGCCGCCAGGCGTTCGGCTAGGCGGTCTACTCGGTCAACCGAGCGGGCGGTCGAATTTCAGCGCACTCTCCTTGTGTATCTTGCAATCGATCTTGAAAAGACTTACGAGTTGAGTTGGCGTTTGAAATTCCAGCTGTGGGGAAGGCACTCAGGCATGTCCTCGGTCCACTCACCGTCGACGCATTTCGTGATCGTGACGCCCTCGAGTTTGAACTTCCGAATGTCGCTACATCTGAAAGAGAAGAAAAAATTGAAACACTCAATTTCTGCGGGAACGCCGTTCAGGATGAGCGCGTAAGTACTCGAGACCGCTGCGAGGGAGGAACTGAGTAGATGCGATTCGGAGAGGAAAGTGAGAGAGCAAGAGGATGGTGACGACGAACAGCGCGGCGAGCTCCGTTTAATATCATTCTCCTCATAAAACGTGTGCGGCGGCTGCGACGACGACTACGCCCCGCGAGTCAGTCGGACCAAGCAACTGCGTTCAGAGCATCGCGTCGAGAGGAATTCAGACGCGAGACCCGCGCTGAAGTCCAGGATCGTAACTAGCCTCCTGCTTCTCCCGTCTCAACATGTTTTACTGTTCTTCCCCCCACTCCCGTTTCCCGCTTCGCAGGAGGACAGTTTCAATTTGACGAGGTCTCTGAAGCGAGCGAATTGATCTCGAGTCCTCGGAGAGATGACCCCTGCGCATACTGAATTGATCTGGCCGACCGTCATCCGATGACTGATGACGTTCCCTTTCTGATTAGATCTGCGGATCACAACACCTACGAGGGCGTCATCTGAGTCAAGCGCTAGAGGCAGGCGGGAGCGTCGAAGGCACGAATCGGAACTCTCGCCCAAGATCCACTTTGACGTTGTCGAATCTCTGTTCCTTCTTCCAAACAGCTTACTTCACTTCGGCATTGGAACTTCTGTTTCGTTCCAACGTCCCCTCTTCTCTAAGAGTCTTACGCCTTCTTTCAGACTTCCTGCTTGAATGGAAGTCCGGCCCAATAGGGACCGAGGCTCCGCAAGGGGCTCATCGAATGTTCTGCACAATGCGAGGTCTTCAGTCAGAATTTCTCGAACAAAACCCTCGGAGCCGCTCTGCCTTGAGCTCTCCACTCCCGTGAGATTCGTTTTGTCCTCTATTGGAACTCCGCGATCAGCCATAAAACGTTGCTGTCCAGAATTACCGGGAATCGGGAAATCAGGCACTCTCTGCAGGCTCCGCACCTGGATGGCTTGGGCTGGAATAACCCGGTGTAATTTGAGGTTTCCAATCTGATCGAGCGCGAAGCGTTTGCCCTCAACTGCGGCAACTCGTCGTGGGAAAGAGGGAGACGTCATCCAAGCGGGAAGTTGTCCGGAGCCAAGTCAACGACGGATGCAGTAGACGTGCATTGTTGAACCCAATCTATTCCCGTGTTGATTTCTTGTGAAAAATCCTTGTTCTACTCTTTTACGAATTCACCACGCAGTCCTCGATTTTATCCACGAATAGGGATCAAAACTGAGTGATATAATAGCGGCGGCGATTTCCCTGACGAGGGTCGACACAATCTAGGTTGTACCTTAGGACGTTGTTCCTTTTGATCGCCTCTATTCCGTAGGTGAAAAAATCGTACTCACCGGAAGTTCAGAATAGTCCCGTGCTCCACCTGAATGTAGTCGATTCCGTTGTCGAATGAGAGTGGTCGTACTTCGTCGACGAAAATCGTGAGGTTCTGTCGTGTCTCATCATACTTGAGTTCCTGTTCGTTGATATGCACGAACGCAACATTGGAGCAGGTTGAGTATTGAACGGACCTTGAAAAGCATTGAATAGCCGTCTGATTAGGCTGAGAGCAACCGTCTAGCGAGTTAGCTGGCGGCTTGCCTGTCTCGACTCCCGAAAGGTCTGCACGCGAATATTAGGTTAGTGATTCCGCTGCTGATGCTGCTGCAGCGAATACTCGCGGAGTCGACGCTGGCGGCGAACGCAGTGTCGGGGTCTCGGAGCGATAGAATGCTCTAGGGGGGGGGGGGGGGGGGGGGGGGGGGGGGGGGGGGGGGGCTGTGTTTGGTTTCCATTTTGTCGTCCACCATCAGCAGCTTAGCGATGTTTGCCCGACAAAGCTTGAAATCCTTATCTTGACAGAACAAGAGGGGAACGAGGAGGGAGGGCTGCGGAAGGATTTACGGGCAAATGGCTGTCGGCATCGTTAGGAGCTGAAGGCTCAATCGTCTGAGCGGAATTCTGACACTTCTGCCGCACCCGAAAGCGGCTGTGTGGTTAGCACCTTTTTGACAGAACCTTCGTCCGCGTAAACCCGGGGCGTAGTCGAGTTGTTCAACTTCTGCCGATTTCCGCCGCAGTGAGCCTTGAATCAGATGAAAACCTCGTTTCTCTCTTCCTCGCTCCTCACTTGCAGTAACCAGATCGCGGGAGTCGTCGGTGACGGCTGACCTCCATGATAAAGCGGTCAACTGAGCCACTGCGGTTGGTTTTTTCTTTGGACGGTCCGTTGCAAACGAACCCTCACACAATAGAGTTCCGGCCGCAACTTCCCGCGCCGCGAACCGGGAGAGCCGCCTTTGCTGTTTCGGTGCAACTCGGTGCTGGATCTAGTCTCAAACAAGAGATGCGGACATCCTAACACGTGTATCACACGCGTCGAAAACAACTGAACGGATGCGCTCGACCGTTGGATGATCACTGCCCGTCACGGGAGTTCTGAGCTCCGGGATGAACGAGGCTTTGTGTTCGTTGCGACGGCTCGGGTACCGTTCAAGGTTCTCCCGGAACCCCGCGCTGTGGTTCTCACTCTCTCTCTCTCGAGTTCTCCCGGGCGGAATTGGCTTTCCGGAATCACGGGTGTTCCAGAGAAGGCCGACCGGCAAAATGCGACACGGGCCACAATACCGCTTCCTCGCTCTCTCGGGAGAGTTCAAATTCTCGGTGATGAGAAAACGCATTGTTGCCGCGAATCACTTTTGATCTGAGACGTACACTGCGAGCTACGACCGCAGATACATCGCCGAGGTGTATCCGGAGGCACGCGCGTAGTGGCGAGTCTGACAGACCCGAGGTCCAAGCCGCGTGTCCCTCGTTGACTCGTCATGCGCCCTCCTCACGGAGAGTTCATCCGAACTTCCGATGCCTCCACTGTTCCCGGACCGCTGGTCGAGAACGGTTGGGCCGCGCAGTAAAAGATTGGGAAGAGGGAGAACATTATGCGATCCTATTAGTCGGGCCGAGTTGCTCCGTTCGCTCACAGTTAGTAAGCCGTCGGGAAGACGAACCAACCGCTTATCCGAGCGCATCAAGAGAGCTCGGTTGCTCCGCGAGGAAGCTGCTCACAGAGGATCCGGTGTTGGCCTCCGTAACGCGGAACTCGCTCTTATTTTCCCTGCTGGGCCTGTTGCTCCCGCTATAATTTCGGCCAATTATTCTCTACGGAGCACTTCGCCTGCTTCCCCCCGCTCCTGTCGCAAGGCGTCCAAGAGGCACCTGGTGCTTCTCGATTTATTTCCTGGCGGCTGGTCAAGCTCGAAGCCTTGCCCTGGTACTTTTCCGGGCTCACGAGCCCGGATCACCGGAGAGGCAGTCAAAAACGATGGCATCTTGCCGTAACAAATGCCCAGCCCGGAAACCAGTGAACCTGGCCGTGATGGGACCTGCAGCGCTTTTTGTTCGAGGTAAGGGAGAATGAGCCCAGCTCCCGATTGTGGACGATCCCTCGGAAGACGTTTATTATTAGACAGGCTCACGGAGCCGCTCCAAATCCAGGATCTCCATGAGCCTTATCTCAAACATTGGAGTAAGAAACTGCAGGGGACTCATTCTTGCAGGGTTATGATGGTTCGGTTGCGGCCAGGACCCACTGAGCTTGTGAAGCTGACAGTTTGGCCGCTCAACTGGAGAACGAAAAGACAACGCGACAGACGGAGGGAAGAAGCTGCTTCGTAGAGTATGATAATGCTCCATTGAGTTGCTCGAAACGGTGGGGATGGTTGTGGTGGAGTCGGTGGTTCTGTCCCGCAGCGACAGACACCGAGCAAGGATCGCGCCATATTTGGCATACGCGATATTGTATGCGCATTCCATGAATATTACCTTGGTGGAGCCGTGGGTCCGGCCCTGCAGAAAGCGGGCGAGCCTGCAGTCTATCAAGGCTGCTGGCCACCAAGAAAGCAGGTGTTGAGACGTACCCTCAAGCAGACACGAGGATAGGAGCTTAGACGCGACCGCGGGCACAGCAGTATTCAGACGGCGAAAGCGACCCAACATACTCGCGAGCTGACAGCCGTACTGACACTAAGACGCACCAAACGCTGAAGCGAGCCGAAAGACGAGAACACACCTCGACCAATCGGCCGACCGACCGAAGATGGCTCGCAAGGAACACGGACAGAGGAGAGGGGCGTGTTCGGTCCCTTGACAGCGTGAGGGCGAATTCCTACCTCGTTTGGAGGTCATCAATTTCTGTTCAAGTGTTCTTTTCCATTGGATCGTTGTCATCGCCGACGTCAACCTCGTCCCCTTTTCCTCTCGATGGTTTCACCAATCAGTGAAGAGTACCCTATCTCTCTTTCGTTGAGTCAAGACTGCTTTTGATTAAACTTCCCTTCCTCGTCTGACCCACCAACTGACTCTCTGCTCGCCTCATGGGGAAAAGAAACCTTCCTCTGTTTCGAGAAGTTTCCGAGCAAGTTCGCGGGAGTTTCAACTTATTTACGAGATTCTCCTTATTAAAGTCCCCCGGCGTGCTTGTTTCTTAGGCTCTCTGCAGAGTTCGGAACGGAGTCGTTTCCGACTCTCAAGCTGTTTTTTCCTTTACCTGTGATTTCTGTACTTCATTCGAGAACGTGGCTCTCAGCGGTGAGAATTGATGATTCTCGCGGAGAGCTCTCTAGCGAGAGCCGCTTGACCTTCGGTTCCGCGGAAGCGACCTGTCATCATCGATAATATCAAATTCCACTTCGGAAAATGCAGTGAGGGAGCGAGCCTTCCGCTCTCGACTGGGAGAGGGACCAGCACGGGTCTGGCCTCACAGTGTCGGCTTCCATGGGCTCGAAAAACGGCGGCCACTTTCCGCCTGTTGCGGATGCAAACGGCCCGGTCTCACTCCCGCTCTTCGGCAGCGAGTGTCGGGTCTCGGAAACTTTCTCACCCCGCAATAGGAGCCACGCCTCGACTCCCGAGGCAACTGGAAACAGGGCAGGGTGGGGGAGGGGGTAGTCTCTCGAGCAACTCTTCCACTCCAACGGCCTGCTATTAACTTTGAATGAACGCGCGTAATAACGTCATCGGCGACTTTGACGCGGAACAGCGATCCAAGAAATTGCCTGAGGTTTTTACTCCGCCCGCAACTTCTTCCTCCGTTCCCTGACAAGACGATGCCTCCCCCGCTTCAACTCCTCGCAGAGACCGCTGTGGTTTCACTGTTTTCGATGGGTTGCCCGCTCTCCGCCCGTCTGACGTCGTCTTGCGTTCGATAATCAGCTCCGGGTGTCGACTCATGCTCGCGACCTGCCTGAATGAACGCTCTATACTTCTCCTCTTGTTTCCTCCCCAGCGAGCTTGGATGCCGGGGGGAACGGCTGCTCGATAGGTGTTTCAACTTCACAACCAAACACAGCGGGCATCACTTCTCGACCTTCCGCTCGGCAGTCAGGCGTGGAGACGAACTAACATCTTCCGGTTCGAGGTGCGATAAGGTTTTCAAACCTACACGTTTCCGCGCGACCGGGTCGGGCTCGTCTTATCAGAAAGGCTCACGTAGGGAGAGCCAAATCCGCAAAGTCAACAAGTATGCTTTGGACGAACGCGCGAACAAACAGCTGCCAGTCCGCCATCCGGACTTCTGGTATCGAGCATGCACACTCACCATCGCTATGGCTCGAACAGACCGGTCCTACCCATGAACCGTTGACGCAGGAAATTTTGCAGACTCTCTGTTGACCATCGTTAAGTAGACCGGCGAAAAGAATATCTTCGACGTTATTGAAAGTGGCTTCGTCGCCGGGATGCGTGCTATCGTTGAAGCGAATTTGTGGCGTTGGACATGACGCACCTGCAAACAAACAGAATTCAGGAGTGTCGGACAAGAAATGTCAGAGCCAGTCCCCGCTCTGCAAGAGTACTCCAGGTCCTCCGAAAGTTCGAGAATTGATCTCTCGCGCCAACTGAACACGGCGGATTTTGGTTAATGAAAGAAGCGCCACATGACGGACTGAGTGCTCAATGTTACATAATTGACAATGCTATGTGCGCGAGCCGTGAAGTTTGTATGCATTTGTTAAGGATGCACCGACGTGCTTTCGGCTCGTTCTGGGTCCCATCGGACGAGAGTTTCAACGGGAAGCTGCGTGAATTCCAAGACCGTCTCGGATCACACCGGGAAAAGAGCCTCCAGGGTGCAATCGCAGCCTCGAAGCAGCGCGAATCTGCAGCTATGCATAATAATTTCTCGCGAGGGCACTCACTGCTGGAAAGGTGGTTTGGAAAACCAGGCCGAAGTCTCGGTCAGTTTACGACTGGCGCGGATCTTATTTTCCAACAGGCCATGCCTAACGGGCGTCAATCCCATATTTGGTGTTTCACGAACTCGGACTTTTTCTCCACCGGGGCAAAAATTAGACCGATCAGTTCCCCCGCACAACCGGGTGGTATCCGTTATCAGCACGAGAATCCGCTGTACGGATGGTTATGGAAATCATGACAGAGAAAAATCTTCCCGATCGAAGTCAGACTGATCGCTGAGTACGAGGCAAAGCTCTGGTTTGCAGACAACTTTCGAGCCGTGGTAAAGCTGGATATCAAGCTCCCAGCGGAATCACACATGAACCGATTCTCAAGCGGAATCTCGCTTTTCACCGTTCTTCTCCAAGTTACATTCGGGTGTTTCATCACGAGTGATACAAAGGGACTGAACTGATCCACAAATCAGACGCCGCGTCATCAACCACCACTTTCCATCGGTATCCATGTGTTCGAACATGTCTTCCTATCATCTCCAAACACGCGGAAGGGTGCTCGTAGATTATCAGCAGCAGGCATTGTCTGTCTTCAATCTGTTCAGGGAGAGGTTTTTCCTTCCCTTCATTTGGCCAAAAGTTTCCTTCTTGGCACGACAACGGAAACGAAATGGGATGAGGGAGAGGGACCGTTTGAAATTGTTCTCCGTGTACGTCCGTCCGTTCCGCTTGCTAAGGTTCCATCGCGCAGCCTCCTCAATGGCCCGGCTTGGTTCCCGATGTTGTCATCGTTGACAGCGTCGCCAGTCAATTTCGTTCCGACGCGGCACAACAAAACGAGGGCGGAAACTCCAGCGAAAGGTTCGGAAGATTTCAATCGTGCCGGTCCTCTTTGTAGCTTCGAGGACTTCTGAAATAACACACGGAACCCACATCGATTGTTCCTCAGTTCGGCCCTCGTCTCCGCGAAATTTGATAACCTTCGGGTGGATAAGCTCACGGGCGGAGCGGTCGAATTTCCACAGTTTCCGGAGGGTATTTCTGATAGGTTCGGTCTGGTTTTTACTCGTCACGAGCCTTCGTTCCTCAGCGTGTTCCGCTCTCGATTCTCAGTGTGTCGAGCGGCTTCTTTCTCGGGAGTCGCTCCCCTGTGTTGTTGTTGTTCATCTGCTGAACGTTCCTCTCGGAGCAGAGACGACACGCACGCTCACAAAAACTCCGAACTTGGGGAATGAGAAATGTAGCGAAGGATCGCATTGCTCACTCCTGAATGACTGCCGCCGGAGCAGAACCGGATGGGACGTCGCTGTTGTTCGCCGTCAGGGAACCCGACGGCGATCTGAATCGATGTCCGTGGGGACCTCTCAAGTGTGTAAAATGTCGACGGCTGTATTGAAAGATGTCTCGTTCAGTCGACCGTCTATTCTCCGTTTGTCGACTGGGAAACAAGGCGCTGGCCGCGACAACAACAACACCTGCAACGAGCGTTACGCTGAACCTGATCCGCAACAGGAACACAAACTCAAACAAGCAGGAACCACTGCGACGACCGCTTTCGTTCTCTCGAGCGGCTCTCAACGGATTCCGGGACCCCGGTCGTGGGGAGTTGGCCACATGGATGTTCCCCGACTTGAACGGCAGGCCACCTCGACCCGCTGTCCGATCTCAGGCTATATTTGTCGGCGCGCACAATGGGATCGATCTCGTTGAGCCACCGCGTTGTTGGTGGGAATGCTGACATCTCGAATGACCATTTGTCTCCGTTAGCAAGGAGATCTTCGAGTCGCGCCGACGACATCTCCCGCTCCCTCGGATCGCAGAGCGACGAGGGCGATCGGGTGCATCAACGGGCAGAATCCGGGCTTTGCGTGGCCCCGACCCGTTGCCCTTCTCCACTCGATGAGGTAATCATTATGGACCGTTGGCGCTGCCATTTATACCTCGGATTCATCGGCTCTTCGGGTCTCGGTGCGCATACGCAGCGAGAGCAGACGACAGCACGAAAGATAGGGGGATTCTGGATTCGACGAAAAAACGGCGCAGCAGAAAGAACTCAGACGAATCTAAACGATGGAGGTGGGAACCCATCGAGAGAGCGCATAGATCTTTATAAAAACGACGTTGGAGACGAGAGAGAGTGTGGCGGAGGAGGCAAGAGGGACGGCATGAGTGAGAAGCGATGAGAGAGAAGGGCACTGGTAACGGATGTTGGTTACCATGGAACGATACGATGGCGCAGGCGAGACAACAACATTCGTCGTTCTCGTCGACCATTTAAGGCGATGCTCTTCGTCGGGTGCATTCGTCCCTCAGTCGCCATACTGAGGAAAATATGGGGAGAATCTGAGATTTTGCTCTCCTTGTTCTCTCCGCCCTGTTCTCCTTCTCTGCTTCGCTCCAAATTCGCGGCTGCATTTCGGAGCCATCGGAGCGTGGGTGGGTTCTCATTGCCCGCCAGAGTGGCTCCATTTTATCTGAGAGCCCGAAGGAGAAGCTCTACGAAGAGTCTAACCCGATCTGAACAATTTGCGGCACTTCAGAGGTCCCATATTTCTGTCACGACGACAGCCGTCTCGATCGTTGTTCCAGATCAGCGGAACTCCGGATATAGTGTGTGTGGGAATAATGATTGTCGAAAAATAATGAAGTCACTTCTCGCGCGATCCAGGATGTCCTCACAGAATGCTCCCGTAGCAGTCTTCGCGATTGACACGCTTCACGAATCCCGGATCGAGCGGGCAATAAGTGCTAATAAAGACACCATGATTGAAATTCCCGAGACATCGGACGACGCCGGGCATCGAGCTCACTGTGCTGGTTTCTCTACGGTCGCGAGTCAGCGACGTCCAATGCTACGCCCCGGACGCGTGTTTCAGCTCCTCCTCACTGCCCAGCGTATTTGAAGACGTGCCGGTACTCGAAACTCGGCATCCGGACGGTTCTTGGAACCTGGAAGCTCTTTTCCGGATATCGCGATCTGCATCAGAGGAATGCTTGTTTCGTGTGAAAACGTAGAGTATTCTCTGTGTCGTCCTTGATGAGGTACGTTGCAAACCGGTCATGACCCCGAGGGGGCGGCACCAGGAGCAATTCATTGGAATCTGTTCCGGGTATTTCGGTGATCCCCGAGCTTCCAGCTCGCCGCTTCGTCTGAGCACTAATCGAGGTTTTCTGGCGCGCAATCCTTTTGTGAGCAGAGAGTGCTGAATCTTGAACCGAAACCCAGAGATCCCTGGCACGATATCAATAGCTCCCCATTGTTTGAGCAGAGATCTTATGTTCAGATAGCTAAGCATCGTGATTCAGATAGCCTCGACATTTCATCCTCCCCTACTCATCAATTTGCTTCCATGTTATCCATCTGAGTTCACGTCCTGGGACCTTGAGACTCGGTAGAAATTCACGGCACAACGTCTGCCCCGTTGATCGTCTCCAATTCATCCTGTCGAATCCCGAAATTCGACCGATCGTCGAGGTACAAATGGTAGATTGGATAACCTGAAGGAGAAATGAGGAGCGGTCCGAGAAGGGCTCATATGGGCGTCCACTTCCCTGCAGAATTGATTCCGCTTCGTCTCTCGGCAACCGAGAAGAACGGTTGTTCATGCTGATTTCCGAGCTTTCAGAGGGGGTGCACATATTGGTCTCGTACTCAATCCTGGAATTCTCGAATGGAAGCCGAAATTGAATGAGGGCTTCTCCCGTAAATTTTTGACCCTCTCGAAAAAATCGGAGCGTTTTCGGCTCATCACGACCGGAGTTCGAGTACGAACCGGAGTCTCGAAATCCGTTACACAAATGACGGAGTTCTAGCAGAGTGCACCAAAACAGCAGGGAACGACGTTCCCAAGTCAAAACGTCCTTCATTCGGAGTAAGTACGAGGTTTGGATTATATTCGAGTGAAGGCTCATCCAGGAGCCCTTCCATGTGGAAGCTCGAGGACAACCAAGGCATAGGAAAATCACCTTTCCAACGCTCAGAGCCGTCTGAGCTGCTTCCCAAAGAGGCTCAAACCCTCCTCGGAACCACTCTCTTTGGTTGCCTCGAGCAAGTACCAATTCGCCCGGTCGGTGATCAAGGATGCGGGGGAACTCATGTCAGTGTCTCGTTGTACGGCAACACGTTCTCGCGCGGACAACGGATATGTTCCCAGGATGGTCCCACACGTCACCGAGCTGCGATCAACTAGTTGTCCAATGCCAGAAGTCGAAGATGCTTCAAGAACAAGAACGGCGTCACCAGGAGCTCCGAAACGAAATTGTGGTCGATGTTACCCCAATTAACCTGCGAAGATGCGTCCTGGGGAACCGGAAATGCTCTCCAGGAATTTGTCGTGGAATACAGAGAGTGCGGGATCGACGCCCGGTGAAGATGCGAGGGAGCTATAAGTATAAAACTCGGGGCCATCCTCGGATGCGTCACACGAGACATGAGGACGAAACAGAACGCTGCCGTCGCTCGGGAGTCTGGTCTCGACGAACACATCACGAGCCATCACTGAGGAGGAGGGGGAGTCTCCTTCCGATACGACCCCATTGCGAGTGGAGAAATCCCACTCGGATGTTCATCGTGGCACTCGATCGCGCGTTCCTCCAGTGGATGGCGCTCGGACGGCTTTTCTCAGAGATTTCCGAGGCCGCTCTTGGGCGGCAGGCCTGTCGGCCGGCCGGTCGGTCGGTCGTTCGTCCCGGTGTTCTTTGGTCGACCGAAAAAAACATCGACAACTGAACCAACGAGGCCACAGCTGCCGAGACCCACGTTTGGCACAAGCCGACTGACATCCGTTACTAAGATGTTCCCTTCAGGCCGACAACGGCAACCGATGCCGACAAACCAATTTTGGAAATCCGTGACCTGCGAGGAAAAAATATTTGTTCCCTGTGTCTTGTTTTGCGCCGAGCTCCTTAAAGTGTGGGAAGCTCGAGTGCTTTGCGCGGTCTGCTCGGATGGGCTTGACAACGGTCGTGGAATCGGTCAAAAGCTCGCTCCTTGGGAGTCGCCATCCTATCCATTGTTTTCGTCGCTCCTATTCCCACGGCTTTGCCTGCCGCATCTTCTTGTTTCCTTTCCGCGTCCGTCTACCGAGCTCCCTCTTCCCGTGCCACTCTCTCGCGTCGTGCTCCTCTTTGACCGTCTCAGAGTCCGCATCTTCCGTTCTCTCTTTATGCTCATTCTCATCCGTATATCTGTCAGCCAAGCCGACTTGTCGGTCGTCGTTGTACCCTCATCTCTGAAAGCGTTCAGATAGAGGTTATCGATGACAGCAAAGATCCCTCACAAAGATAAACAGCGCCACTGTATGTATGCGGCCGCGGCGGTTCTTGCACGGAGGGCGGCTGCCGGTTCGGTGCCGCCCGTCACCGCTAGATCAGATCGCCTGGTTTTTGCATCGCGGCGTATGGCGGACTCACCGACCAAGCGACTGACTGACTGACTGTGTAGCTGGCCGGGGTCCTACCGGATAGCGTGTAAGTGCAGCAGGAAGATATTGGTCAGCTATCTAGCGAACCATTCCGGCTCTGAGCTCCCGGCAAGCATAAAAACCCTCGAGAGTGAAAAAGAACACCTGACTCGTCTCTGTCGCTGGATTCCGGCGTGCGTCCTCTACTCATACAACAAAGGCTATATGCGCCCTCCCGACGCATCGGGCAGCGACTGAAGTATCGCTCGCAAATGAGCTCCGGTCGAAGCGCGATCTCGTAAAAGGACTCGGAACGCTGGGAAAATTTCATGGCGGGAACCTTCGAGATCTAACGATTGTCGCCCGCCCAAATTCGCAGCCGCTTCTGAGAGAACCACGAACTGAGCGCAATGGAGACTGTTTGAGAAAGGGATGACTGGAGGTTTGCGATTGGAGAACATTGAGAAAGTGACCGAGTGGTCAACGCGGTCTCGATCTCGCCAGACAGTCGTCAAGAACCTCTTTCCAGGGCTCCGGTATCGAAACCGATCAGGTGATGACACCCGATCTGGGTTCGAAGGTCAACCACCGTAAACTCTCTGACAGTAGAGCGGACGGTTCGTTTTTCCAGATCCAATTTCTAAGATTTTTCCAAATATTCCAGATCCGCCTGTCTTTTGGAGATCGCCCGTCCATTAAAAGATGCCCGAATGGTCGAGGCTCGCCTTACTAGTAAATAGTTCACGGTATGTTGGTCTTTCGTTATCAGTTTGAAAGTACATACGTCGGTCCCTGTCTAAGTGGATGAGGGCGGAAATCGAAGAATCCGATTCCGCCGTAAGGAAGACGACTCGGAGCGGCTTAGCACGGAAAGAGCTGTCCTCCAAAATAAACTGCTTGGCTCAACCTGACGGCACGGATGAATGTCCCCATTCGGAATGTGCGTGTGACATCAAACAGCACGTCGCTCGGGATTCTCCGAAGCCACTGTCGCATGTCCGAACCAAGGTGAAATAGGAGGACAAAAATACCTTCGCGATTCTTCGGTGGAGAGCAGTGAAACTCTGGTGGCATGCCATGATTCACTGGGCGGAAGAGAGATGATGCGGCAGAGGGGAACGTAGCTCGCTGCCGATGTATATCTGGACCCTTCCCACGTTGCCCCTCATCCTTTGTCGTCGGCTGGTTCGCATATCCGCTCCTCAGTAGGAGGGCCGCTCGGTGCTCTCCCCCCAAGATCCGTCCGCTCCTCGGTGAGGTGGTCGAATGGTTCGTCTCTTCTTTTCCATGTGTGGGCAGGCATGTCGTACTACATACATCTGGCGGGAATGTCGCCCGCTGACGCTTGCATTTACATATATACGAGGTCGTGTGATAGCCGTGTTCGTAATGTCGAAGACTGGAGCTCGTCTTCTCGGCGAAGCCCCGCCAAGACGGTTAGACGCTGAAGACCAACTTCAACGGTGAGAGTCTTCATCAACGTCTTTTCCGACGCCCAGAAAGCCTCGACAGGCCCGAAATGAACCGCACTCAGGATCTCTCTGAGAGGAAGATAACAGTGCGAGCTTAACCGGGAGAGGGAAAAACGGGAGTGAGTGCATTCATAAGCCGATCTGGGAGCCGACTCTTCCCATTGATCGGCACTTCACATTGAAGACATAACGACCTCATTGAATGCCAAGATGTCTACTCGGACAACGAACGACAATAGGTCTCTGATGCTTCTGTAGAACAGAAGTATTCTCACGATGCGAGGTGGATACTTCGCGCAGGCTCCGAGGCCGCTGGCGAACAAACGGAGAGAGCGGGTAACTTCGTAGATTCCGTACTCTAAATAAACCGATCTTTCGACAGGTTCAGTTGGTAGCTCTCAAATGATCATGAGCAGGGCCCGAGTGGGAACACAAAGGAAGGTCTCATGGCTGAGACTGACTCAGTTTGTTGTCCTCATCCTTTCCGAAAAGACCAACGGGGGACCACATTTTCCAACTCCCGCCCTCTCTCTGCTCCCCAAGCGCCCCGGTGTCACAGCCGCTGTTCACGTCAAGAGGATCACTAAGGAAGGACGCGGCTCAATTTCCAGCTATTCCTCAGCGGAGGAATTCATTAAATATCGAATTACCTGTTGGTCGACCCAGCGACTATCAAAACATGGAAACTCCTCGTTTTGTTTGTCGCTGTACCGTGCAGAAAGAGAAAGATGGCAAAACTAGTTGAACTTGGCGAGATAATAATTGCGTCGATGGAGCCACGAATGGAGTTTTGAAAAGGCGCCAGTCGATACTTCTGCTGCTGCCGGCGTTCCTGCGCTGTCATACGCAGCAGGTCCGTTTGCTCTGAGCGACACTCGAGACGAAGAAGATGCCAAAAACTTGCGGCAACTCCGAACACGTCAGACACCCGGGGCTTCAAACTTCTGAAAGTCGATTTCGAGCGTTCCTCGCCTTCATGTCGTCCATGCTCGGAGGTATGCTCGGCCCCGTCCATCAACCCGGAGCGTCGTCATCGATTTTCCGCAGACGACGAGAATCCACCCAGATTTTCACATTGTGTAAACTTTGCGAGAAATTCAGAACGCCCCCTGCCTGATCTCCTCTGACTGAGATACAGCAATCGATCGGCATCCGGGCACGCACGTGCTCGCTCCTCTCCACGAGCATAGCTCCGCGCGATTGGCCTCCGTCTGCCCTGAAGATCACTCTTTTTTCGCAAAAGACCTACCGAAACCACATTCTCGTCTCATCTGTCAGATTGCCCACGCCGAGGTGGGTACGCTTTCCCCGCTTCGCGAACGCAAAAGGGCTTTCCGGCTCTCAACAAACGACGGCGACCCGCCGAGCCGAACTTACCTAGCCGACTAACACAATTACGCGTAAACCCGCCACCGTGAAGGAAACATTCCGGGTTCCCGCCGCGGCTAGATGAAGATTCCGAGAGAGAGAGAG
This sequence comes from Phytoseiulus persimilis, assembly GCA_037576195.1. Classification (NCBI taxonomy): domain Eukaryota; kingdom Metazoa; phylum Arthropoda; class Arachnida; order Mesostigmata; family Phytoseiidae; genus Phytoseiulus; species Phytoseiulus persimilis. The sequence continues at coordinate 8,197,086 of CM075104.1, forward strand.
AGCCGACGACGGATGGAACGCGTGCCGTTTCAATATCAGGAGCCAGGGGTTTTCGACCCTCCCGCTTCGACATAGAACCTGCGTCTGAGCAGCACAACGCTGTTCCGTATATCAAATGCTGGATCGATCCTGCTTCGGAATCCGAATTCAGGCTACGATTCGTGAGGTTCCATTGCCGTGACTGTCTATGACGTCATTTCGAAATGAGATCGTTTGCCCCTTGTTCAGATCCGGGCCTTCCGGTCGAGCACATCCTTGGGCCTGCGCGAGTCTCTTTCCATCCGCGAGCCTACCAGACGAAAATCCCTCGTCCATATTCTTCCGGCCCGGAGCCTGAAAGGCGTCCAGGTCGCGGTCTTTGGCGCGGCCCTCAAAAGGTTCTTGAAAGAATTCAATGGACGCCGTGGGCCATCGGTGACAGAGTGGCCCTCACCGGCCGACCGGTGAATCCGAACGACATTAGGCCTCGTTTTGTGAATAGCTGGACTTTTAGCTCACGACGCCTAATTGCAGGAAAGCGAGGGAAGATGGGAGGGGCCCCGGCTGCATGCTTCCATGGCTGCAATGTATATGTATGTATATGTATATGAGGGGCAGAGGTCGGAAGTCTAGCTGTAGGAATGGGAGAACGAAAGGAAGGCGCCGAAATAGAAGCGTTCTCGACCCCCCGTTCCAGGAGTATGAAGAGGGGGAGTTTGGTTGAGCACCACGAGGCCGGACGCCGCGCGACCATCACCGAAGGAGCTTATGGATCTTTGCTATTGTGGAGCTTGAGCGTTGTCATCTCTCCCTTCCTCCCCCTTCCATTCTTGCACGCGGAACGCAGTATTAAAGTGAAAGGGTCATTGTGGGGTCCGTCCGTGCATCTGCATGGAGGTGCTGCTGATGGCTCTGACACCGAAGGGTTTGGTGGGTGAGCTGGCGTCGAACGGCGGAGGGGAGAACTGGCTCTCTTGCGCCGTCCTCAGAAAGTTTGCGCGTCCAGTGATCCCGCCATCAATGACGGCTTCCCGTCCAAGGAATATTCATCTTCATATCCAGGTTGATCACCATTTCTCGTTTTCCGTCTGCTCTCTCTCATCTCGTTTTCTTAGTTGCGCGCTTTATTACTCGCGAGAATATGAAGGCCAACGCAGCTGCATCGCGGCAGGCAGCTCGCTGACGGTTTTTCCGGGGTGTGAAACTTTAAATTGTTCCAAATTAAACAAAGTGCCCCTCACTGCGGGTCTACAGATTCTGCGGCAAGGAGGCAGCCAGACGCTTCGCCCTCCACAGCAGCGGAGCGTTTTCAAGTGCGACCGCAGAACAGGATCGTAGCGTATTCCTCTTGGTCCTTGTTTCCTCGACCAGTCGGGTGATGATGTTGGAAAATATCGAGTTGCTCCGAGAATTCCGGGCGGTAGAACAAGCTTCCGGTGGCTCAGACTCGCTTTCAGGTGACAGACAAGGCTGTCGTACTTTCGACGGTCAGCCGCGGAATGGCGATGCGCGTTCCCCTATTGGCGGAAACCAGAGTCCACCGTCTGACTATCTCTTCCGCTGTCGACCGACGATTTCGCGTTTAACGAGCGAGTTGTACAGCTGCCTGACTCGGGGTTGGCAGGAGAGCGGGGTCGGCCAGACCGCCGTCCAAAAGGCACGGCAACCTGCAATCCAAACGGCTTGACAAGGCTTGGAGAATGGCAGGGGGGAGCGCCGGGAGAAACAACCGTCGACGTTCTATCCGGGGAGCGGCATGACAACGGACGATCCGGAGGCGAGTCAATGAACGAATGCTAACGTCCGGAGCTTCCAATGAGAGTCACGTCTACACCTGGATACCAGGAAACGACGACCAGTCCGCCGGCAGCGCGGACGAACACCGATACACCGACCGACGGAAATTGCCAATTGGCTTTCAGTCGATTAATCAGCAGCCTCTGTCACCAACTCAGTTCAAGGTTTCCAATTGTGAACGCACGCAAGTACACACGTTTCCTTCCTTCGCTGGGAGTGTGGGAGCCGAGCAATGACCGTCAGGAGCATGAAGGATGTCGCCTGTATCAGGAGAGCGGAGTTCCCTAATTCCTGTGCTCCCACGTGGAACTGTGAGTTGGGACGAACGTGAGGAGAGCACTCCTCCGAAGACATTTACACCGCTCGGCAGGAATGGACGAGACATACGAAAGGGAAGCGTATATACAGCCGCGGCTGGTTGAGATGGGCTCAAGCGGTGGGCGATATTTCACCGTCGACGTCGAGTAAGTGCTCGCCGGCGCCGGCACCGCTGAGGTAGTTGCCGGAGCAGGTCGAGCAGGTGGGTCGAAGGAAACTGAACAAGGGAGTTGGTTCCGGGCACGAGATACTCGGACCGAATCGGTTGCACGATGGGTCTCTCATTCCTCACAGTCCGCACGGTTCCAAGCTGCCTGTCGCGTGTGGAGTCAGCTGGGTTTTTGCTGCGGTTTCCATTCTGTTCGTTCGCCGCCCGCCCGCCCGCCGGCTCAGTCGTTCAAGCAACCAGCCGACCAACGGACCCACCTGGAGACGCGAAAGTCCCATTCAATGAGAGGTGCAGCGCTCGCTGTTGCCGAGCATGTGACCGAAAAGCCTCGTTACATGGATGACACGTCTGTGAAAGGAAATCTGGCCGACACGCTTTCGGGCACGTTCATATTCTATTTAGCTCATACCTCTCCGGATCGCTCTCGTCCTCCTCGGAGTGAGCAGGGAAGAATGGGAACAAGAAGCCGATCGACTCCATTTGGGAACGCCGCAAAAACTCTCGACGCGAGCGGACGCCTGACCCTGGGAAAAATTGTCTCCTCTGGAGCGACATGCTCAGCTCATGAGACTGAGACTCCGATGAAGTTGCGGCAGGGGTTCGTTCTGGACAGAGAACTCCCAAGGCAGTCGGGGCGCCGACGAGGCCTTCACTGCGATGTGAAAATCACTCTCCCGCTCGGTCCGCTCCGGGCTGGAGTTGAAAACAGAGCTGTGTGATGATGTGTATCGTGGACGTTGGAAAGCATGTTGTATCCATACCAGGTACCGCTGGTCGATGGGAGAGGACTCGGGAAAATATTCGTGATGGAAACGGAGCGAGGACTACCTCCCGAGTTATCCCATCCTAATCAAACCCACTCCAGCCGGAGGATTATGCCCCTGGGGCAATAGAGCACTCGGTACTGTTTTGCTCACAGCCGTTGCGGTCTTTCATCGGAGCACGGAACGAAAAGAAACGAGAGCCGACTGCATTACGCTCAAAGTGACAGAATCTCCTGTTTACGACCGGCCTGGTTAACAGTCGAGTCGACCGATTGCTCTATTGATTAATCTCGATGCGATGGACGGGACACCCTGACGTGAGGGGACAACTCAATATATTAGTTCGCATCGCACAAATATCTATAGCGATCGAATCGGCCGAAGTCGAATCGCTGATGAAGTGGACATGAGCAGCAATGCTATCTGAGACGATGATCGAAGTACGCACAGAGACGAAGGGTCCTCCAATCAATCTCCAAAGTGGGAACTTGCGATGCTCCACTGAAGGCCTCCGATTCGCGACTATGGGTTCTCCGGCCGAATCAGGAACGGAATCGGAGACAATGAGACCAACATACAGTGCCCGATGAGCGCGCAGCTTTCAGCAAGGGTCTGGTGCGAGACGGGAGAGGACTTTGTTGTCGTTGCAATCTTTACCAGGGATAATCCCATCAGATTTCTGAAATGAGCATCAGCAGCACAGGGCGGATTTGCAAACGATCCAAATGGATAGCTGAAACCGTCCGACAATAGTGATCCCAGACGGATTAATTTCATAGAAAAGCCGTTGAGCTCGACTCGAGGCCGCGTCCGTTTGCGGATTCTCGGAACTCCCGAGAACCGCATGAACAGAAGTTCACCGACCCACGCCGCGAATGAGCGAATGATTCTGCAACGTCGTTTCTGTGAATCACGCATCCAAGAGCAAAATCCAAGATCTCGCAGAATCCAAAAAAATTCCCGAAAGCCCCTCCCCCAGTCAAACAAATCCTGTTTTTCCTTGTTGAACAAATCCCGCGGTCTCGGTTGGTGAACTCCTGCTGAATTCAGTCGAGATTCCGGGTGGAGGGACGTTCAAACCGCCGAGCCGCGCATTGTAGTTCGGGGTGCGGTGTTCTCGACGCGATCTAGGTGGGAAGCGGGTTTAAACACGGGTCCTCTTTTCGAATCTCCTCCGGATCCTCGAGGACGTGAACCTCTTCCCAAACGAACGAGGGATGCGGTTACGACCTGCGCTGCAGGAGAGCGGGGATCAAGCTGAGATCTAAAAGCCCTGTCAAAAAATCCGTCCCGGAGCTTTTGACTTTTTTCAGGAAAGGAAAAATATCGGAAAAGCTTCATTACAATATGAATGGGAATCAGCCGTCACCCGTGGCTGCGGCTGGAGAACAGTGTCATGAGGGGACCTGGGATGATTTTTCGAAGATGGAGAGCCACACTTGTCGAGTTTCCCGTTCGCTCCAAGGTCGCCATGGTCCCGCGAGCGCCTCGCCAAGAACCAGTTCCGGCCGCGCACCCTCAAAAAATAGTCTCTGTATCCTCACGAGGAGCTCGAGCTGCCCAGAGCATCGTGTAGACTTCTGTTCGAACGGAAGCAACGCTTGGGAAAAGAATCGAAAGGAGTTTTGACGAGTCAGCGAGTGGGTCCGGTTCCCTGTCGTCCGACCATCCACCCACACGCCTGATTTGAATGTTGGGCTCGAGTCGCTGGCCGGCTGCGCTCAGAGGAAGCTGCATGATTGAGAACAAGCGAATGAACAATCGAATGACAATGAGAAAGAGACGAACGGGGCCGCGACCCGAGCCAACGCGACTGCGGGTGCAGCAGTTCTGTTGTACTGTGCGTTGCATATTCATTACGGGGAGGAACAAGCTGATCTTTGCCTCTTTTCTTCTCCATTTTCACTACGGCCCTCGTACAAACTGCAAGCTGACGTTGGAAGCATGAGCTCCCGCGGCGGATCCGAAGAGGCCTGTCGGAGCCTGTCGAGTCGCCTGCCCCTGCTGGAAGACTCTGCGGAATCCGATGGATTTGTTGAGACGTCGCCCGAATCTCGACTGCTCGACATCGATTGCGCTGAACACCCCCGTGCTCTGATGACCTGACGTTTCGTGATGGATGTGGATTCACTCGCAGTGATAATTGAACGAGCAGACAAAATATTCGATGCAACGCCGCAGGGGCAACTGATCTGCCGGGAGCTGTGATTTCTCTGAAGCGCGATAAGGCTCCAAGGAGGACAAGCCTTCCGATAGGATCCAGACAGCCAGTCATCTGTGGGGGGCGGCAGGATCGAGGTGTGCGTGTCTGCTAGCCACCAGGCAGGAGTTCATTGCGAGCAGAGGGTGAAACTCGAATCGGTGTTATTTTTCGCTCCACAGGGGGAGATAGATGAATAGAGTGAAACATAGAAATATGCACGTGCTTCGAAAATGAACCGCAAAACGACGCAGCCGACCGACGGAGCGAACCTACGAAATATTCCACCAGACCTGACCGAGCGTACCGCTATGCGGAATGCTCCGTGCAAAGCCTCGTTAGCGAAGAGAGACGGCTGAAGGCGTCGCATCGAGTAAAGGGGGCTCCGCGACGAGTGGTCCCGCGCATTCGAGAGAGAGGCAAACAGTTGGGCTTGGGTCCGAGATTCTCTGTTTCTCAATGAGAATCGCCCGAATTCAATCGTTCGATTAAGACCCAGGAGCGCAATGGGTTCGACCAATTCAAACGAGCGGGAGCTCTGTTGTCGAGCTACCGCTGTTCAAAAGCATAGAACTCAATGTATTTTATGGAATCGTGAGTTTTTTTCGGAAGCTCTCAATCAAACCCTACAGTTGAGGAAAGTTGCACGTTATTCGATGTCCGTGCGCTCCAGGGCAAAATCGCAACGAACTTGGGCCAAATGCGCATTGGTCGACAAGTTGACTCGGCGCATTGGCAGATTGAGTCGATGAGACTATTCGCAATGTGATGATTCCATGCGATTCCCAACAGGGGAATTCCGAGGAACAACTCCTCTCTCTGATTGCGTGCGTGACACGATCCTCGGTTTCGTCACAGATACGAAATGGATTCATTCGACAGGGAATTCGTGAGTGACATGAATGTTCCTATCTGTATGATGGGCTCGATCGTTTGAGGAACGTACGGAGTGACCAGAACGAACCCAATTCGCATTTCAGAGGTCTCCTCGTGCAGTTCGAAACTGGCCTAACACAGTGAGGTTCACGTGCCCGACCGCAGTGCTCTCCTCAGTGGTCGACATCCCACGAGTTTCTAGGGGTGAGTTATCTTAGACTTTCCTTCCGTAGTTTTCCGGCATTATCGCCTCACATACGTTGCGGACACGTGGACACATTGTTTGGTCCACGCACCGCATCCTGGCGGCGGGCTAAGAGCCGCAATCGAGTCGAGAACAAGATCGGCGATCGACGGTTGGGTCCATTTTCGGGGTTGAATCCACTTCAACGAACGGTGCTCGGGTGAAGGGAGACCTTGAGGGACCCAACCTAGCTCCAGGGGGACGAACCGAGCGGCCCTCTCGGCCCGTTGCGCCCAAACCCGCCGGAGAAAGTTCACAGCCCCCTTGAAGAGGACCTA